>OU426896.1:14620000-15870000 GCA_911387775.1 Thymelicus sylvestris | reverse complement strand
GGATGCACGATAGCACATAAAAAGTCTTTGGAGGCATTAGACAGAACTATGAAAGATCTACGAAACAATCGAAACCGATTTAGTGGAGCGATGATTTTATTAGCAGGAGATTTCCGTCAAACATTACCAGTGATTCCTCTGCTGCGAACATATAAACCTCGGTCAACACCAGCGGATGAACTCAGTGCATATTCAAAGTCCTTCATTTTGTGGAAATACGTAAAGATACTAAATTGAAACGTGTACGATAGCAAAATGATCAATCTGGAGAAATATTTTCAAAACAACTCATTGACTTTGGTAATGGCAAAATCCCTGTTAAATGATTCGACTGGCTGCATTATATTTTTGTCAGTTTACTGAAACAACAATCGAGCTCATACAAAACGTATTCCCAAACGTCTCTCAAAATTACAAAGATCATTTGTGGCTGAGTGAACGTGCTATATCAGCTGCCAGAATAACGGATGTAGATGAAATAAAATTCAAAATTTAAAATGAAATTGCCGGTGAATTAAAGACATACAAATTTCACATACAGTTGATTGGGAAACTAATCAAGATGATGTCGTCAACTATCCACCAGGATCGTTAAATTTTCCGGGATTGACACCTCATAACCTTCAATGGAAAGTAGGATCGGTAATGTTAAGAAATATTAAATATTAACTTATTTTTGTAAGTAATCGTCATTTATTGTTCAGATTTAAATAACTTTTGACAGAACGAAGTCTGTCCGGGCAGCTAGTACTATAATAAAACTCAAAGGACAAATTTTCTGTACATTGATTAATTTTTTTTTTATTTTGATTAGGGGGCACTTCAATAACGTGGTAGAACACAAAAATATATTTTTCAGAACTATTGTCTGTCTGTCTATTTTCTGTCCGGGCATCACATGAAAACCCTTGAACGGATTTCGATGAAAATTGGTAAAGTTGTTGCTAATACTCCGAGTCATATTTTAAGATACTTTTTATCCCGGAAAATTAAGATTAAAACGTGATGAAAGTTTGTATGGAATAGTTTTAAAACATCAACCGATTTGCTTCAAAGCAACAAATGTTCCTTGCTTAAATTTATGGAACACATATTTTTCAGTTGTTCAAAATTTTGAAAACAATAGGAAAAAAAATACAAATTAATGTGAATATTGCTTATTTTTCAAAACCCGTTCCTGGAGGAATCCTTTGTGATTTTATCGTGGGTTTCAGTATATAAATTACTAAATATAAGTACTTCAATATAAATTCACCGTTTTTTAAATTTCCTTCTGCAAGAGGTACAAATAAGGTAAAACAATTTCCGTATGCGAAGCTGCGGGCAACAGCTAGTGTATGTATAAAACAGGGTGCTTCTTTAAAACAGGAGTCATCGATAGCTTTTGAAACATTTCTACCGTTATCTCGCACAATAGGATGAATTATGGTGGTAAAGAGTAAAAATTTGATCGAAGTAAGGATGATCGGCATTGCCGACTAGTCGGCCGAATAGTCGGCAATTTTTTTAGCCGACTAGTCGGCTAGTCGGCTGATCGGCAAAACCCATAGTCGGCCCATCACTAATTATTACAAGACGCGATACAACGTTAGCTACCTTTATATCACAAAACAAAACTTATCCCAATCGATAGTGTTCAAACTGATGAGTGTTTTTTTAAGAATCCATGAAGCGGTCCTTTTATAATTTTGCTTACAAAATTTGAAAGGTTATTAAACTTGATTATTGGGTGTGATCGGGCGCGGGTTCGGTGCCCGATTATAGACATTTTGGGTTAAGAACGTGGCGGTGCCCAATCGATTTTCGGCGTGTAAATAATGAATTATAATCTGTTTGTTTTTGTTTTTCTGGTCTATGGTTATTGGCGCCTCGTTTGTGGACTGCGTCTGCAGCTTGAATTTAGTAGGTATGAATATGTATGTCACATCTTTCAATTAGACGATTTTCATATCTCTTCATCTTAAACAATCTTCATTTTAATTTAATAAGAGCAATAACTCCTGACTCATTTTTACTAACCATAGCTAAAAGATATAAATATAAATACGGTATTATTATTATTGCATAAATACTCTTAATCAAACAGACAACTAGTAAAACCTTCCTAATATTATAATGATATAAGATGTCACTTAGAAATATGTTACAGTTTCGCTGATTAAGTTTGTAAGATCTTTTTTGTCTAAAATAATTATTATCAATAATAATATTATTTTGAAATTAAAAAAGAGAATTATTTTATCTCCCATACATATTATACAGAATTAGGGAGGTACCTAGCTACCTACTACCTACCTATTTCTCTAAGTCAGAAAACTACTGGGAGCAAAATAACCCGCTATTATAGAAACGGCAGTTAAATTTCATCGACAACTGGCCAAAAAAAATTGAATCTACAATAAAATAGTTACACAGAAAGGCGCCCGTGAAGCAGTCTGTAATTTTTGGCGCCATTTTTTTACATTTTTATTCTACACGATTGAGTAATAATGTTGAGATATTTACACAAAACGTATTACACGATTCTGTATTTTATTTCATAGTCATTAGAGCTTAAATTACACACCCGATGATCCAGCTATAATAATTTGAAAACCAAACAGTGGGCGTGTGAAAAAATGGCTTATCGAAAGTTTTTTGTTAATTCGATTGTAAAATTTTGTTTTAACGATGTCTTGAAGGGTATACTCATAGAGTAGCTGATTAGGCCAATAAATAATAAAATTCGTTCGAAAACCAAAATCATTACATGTTATAAAACAATCCTACGTCTCTCAAACCAAGATCTAGGTATATGTAGAGCGTATTTTGTGCTTGTTATAAAATTTTCCTTACTACGTAATAGGAACTACCTACTAATAACCTATTATATACTATTGGTAGACATCTACCTACATAATATAATTTACTTTTTTAAACGTATATTATTTACTAAACAGTCACAGTGTCTTTTTATCGTAATTTGTAGTTAATTGAAATATAATGCAGATGCAGGGAATTTCAAGCTAGTAGATAATAATACTTCGATGGTTTTAAGTAAGAATCATAATATGCTGAAAAAGAAGGATTCCTAGTGATGCTACGAGAAGGACAGATTCGGTCCATTTTGGCGTTAAATCAGGTATGTGAGTATGGCCGTCAAAAATTGTACAATAACAGTCGTGAATTCGTAACACACGGTAACATTCGTGAATGGAGGTAACACGTGTGATTTTTATTAAAGCCAAGTGTACAATGTACATATATATAGAAGACATTCCTAATATTTTTTTGTTATCAAATTAAGTATGTTTGAAACTGAATAAAACAAAAAGTTATGATGGGGAAGTTTTTTTATCGTATTAAAATATAACATAAACAAGTTGTTCGTAAGTACGTAAAAATTTATTAAAATAATCTCACTGTAATATAGTTTAACAATCATTAATTTATCAATCAATAATCAGTTCAAAAATTCTAAATTGAGTAATTATTATCAGTAACTTACACCCAAACTCAGTCACAATGTTTACTTATAAAAAATAATAACCATATTATAAACATTTAAAAATTAATAATTTCAAAAAAATATCTTTTCGTTTATATTCATGCTTCTTTGCGGCGTAAATATATAAATATATTTTTTTCACAGCCTTAGAAATTACTGTACCTACTTAACAATAATTCAACGCCTTGGGAATTCTTTGGAATGTAAATTAACTTGGTTAAATACAAAATAAAATTATGGTACATTAAGAAAATCAATTTCTGTTTATTTTTTCTATTTCTCCCCTGTTTCCTTGCGATTTCTTTCTCACTTTCTGTGCATTCGCTAACTTTTTTTCTTTTTTTATTTCGTTCAGCATTTTTACGTTTTGCTTCTTCAAATTTCTCGGGGTTGTTGTCACGCATTCGGTCTCTGTACAGCTTTTGCTTCTCTGCCGCCGTTAATGGCATCTAAAAAGATAAATAAATTAAAATTTCTTTAAAAGTTAAAGTACAATGTTCCGGCACACGGAAGGTTTTAATAAAAAAAAACTTTTGACAGAACGAAGTCTGTCCGGGCAGCTAGTATTAGCGTAGATTTAAGTTAATGAATAACAAGTTTTTGTCAATACCTCTGTTAATTTAAAAAAAAACGCAAGTTATATAGCCTTTTGATTTATTTTCTTTAGTGTATACTACTCTTAACAATCGATCACGAATGTTATGTAACACATTAGGTAACATACGGTAACATTCGTGAATGAAAATACACGTGGACATAACCTAAGAAATATTTATTCATGAGAATTTTGATGTTTTAGGACGCTGCATAGTTTGATTTATCAAATAAATAGTCTATCTATACCAACAATTAAAAATAATACAGTAAATTTGCATCCTTACCGTGTTATACTCACTTGAAAATATTAAAAACTTCCGAGACACAGGTGCCGACTAGCTTCAAGATCACTTTGACAGTAAACAAAATGGCGTTTCTTTTTATACGTTGGCCAACCTGGAGCTGATGTTACCATGACTAAAAATAATATTAGACACAGGTCGGGAACCTAATAGATTCGTCGTTGTATGGGTAACTTACGTGAAGTATCATTCGGGAAAAAAAATGAGACACATGTTTCAAATTACTTATGTATTAATTTTTTGGGTTATATTTATTAAACTAATAAATAAAAACTTAACAAATTAACATATTAATTCAGAAATGCCAAAATTTAACGGGTCACAAAATTGCTGTGCTTACCTAGATATGCGACGTCAAAGTATGAAATGTCTTAGTGAGACACACGATATTTGTATGGGAACTAAATTTAACTCTTTACGAAAAAAAAAATTGCACTCGTAATAGCCATCCAAAATGAATTTAAATCACTCGCATATGAATAAATATGATACTGCGAACCAGAGTAAATCACAAGTATAATTAACTATATAAAATATGGAATTTATAATACTCCATATGAGATGGACACTATATTTTTTGCTAAATGAACAATTTTTTGCGGCCATACTCATGTAGGTATATTAAGATATGTAACACAGATGATGTAATTATCACGTCATTGTGCTGTCCCATAGTATAAATTGAACATATTTTAAATGTACGCGTCGCCCTTCAATACTTCGAATCAATACACGTAATCGCGCCTATTTTATACCTACTTTTTTTCATCACAAAGCTAATGTTATGTTAACATACAGCCGAAGCTCGTTAAGTGTTAGAAATAAAATCATTATGTGTTATAGTAATAAAAGCAAACAACTGAACAAAAAGTTGTATTATAGTGCTACAAGCCAATAAGGCACCATCATTTAATTGGTTGGCGAAAAGAGATGCTGCAGCACAGAATAGTTACGAAATAGAGAGCGCAGAAAATCAATGTAATGTAGAGCCAAGAGATGGTACTTTATTATTTTTTGTTTGAAAATTTAGTACTAGATACCTACCTACTAAGTATCCAAAATCTGATTTAGGACCTAGATTTATTTCAGTAACATTGATATGATATTTCAAACTGACTTTGCAATTCACTTCATAAAATCCAAAAATAACAAAAGCTATCAAGAACTAAACGTTGAAAAAATTACGACTTTTATTCACGTAATTAAAATATTTATGCAAGAACGAAATACGTTTCCTATAGTCAAAATTATCTAAGATGCCCATAATGATAGCTGCCATTTATTAATATGAACTAACATTGTATGGGCGTCTTCGAGCGAAATGGAATAATCATTTACTTGACATGAATAATTGAATACTTACGGACGAAGGATTTTACCAAAATTTGTTAAAAATCCTTACTCACTTTGATTGGCGTTGATTATAAATCATAGTAAACGTTATAATCTAGTAAAAATCCCATCACATCATAATTTATGCAAAATTTATTTAAAATATTTGACGTCGAAACAATGATAGATGAAGAGGCCTAAAACAAAACTGACGCAAAGTGATGTGACGGCCTGAAACCGTTTCTAAAACCAATCATAATCGATACATTACTATAATCGGAATTTAAAAATGAAAATTGATTAATTTAATTACTTTGTTAAAAATTATTTACTTGCATTTGAATTTAAAATTAGGTACCCAAGAATACCACGACGAATTGGATGCTAACAAAGGACATTTTCCATTATGTATGGGCACTTCGCCATCCATGGACAGTAAACTGCAGATAATATATTATTATATGTAATTATGTAGCTTAGCTTTTTGCGGTATTCTTTTTTTTTCGACATAATAATAATTATGTATACATGAATGTGTGTTACGAAATAAACAAGAATTTATTCACTGTAGTTTTTTCCCTGACGCTCATAATGACGACCCGTGTGGCGCAATGGTTACCATGCCGGATCGCCGTACCAAGGGTCCTGGGTTCGATTCCCAGCGAGGCGGAAATTTGAATGATGAGTTTGAATTTCTGTTCTTGGTCTGGGTGTAAATGTCCTTGTCTATGTGTGTTGTCCATTGCACCCACGACACAGGGAATCCTAGTGTGGGGCTATGAGTGTGAAGCGTTATTTATTTATTTATTAATATTACCTCAAAATATTATTATGAAACTAAGCGGAAGAGTTCATTCTATCATGATCTATCTTTCTTTCTTTTTTTTCTCTTTCTTAGCCGGCAACGCACCAGTGATGCTTTTGGTGTTGCTGATGTTCATGAGCGACGACAGCCACTTACCATCAGGTGGATCGTCAGCTTGTTTGCCGGCTCGGATATTTCCATGCATATCTAGCAGCATGAGTTGTTAGGAAGAAACAAAATAATATTTTATTGGAGTCGTAAATACATAATATTGAGAATACGTGGTACGAGATATGTAGCTCAATTGAGGTAGTTGGGAGGTATCTAAATGTTACGGTTTTTAGTTTACAATTTAATTATCGAATCGATTAGAAGGTCTTACAATTTTGAATCGATTTGTTACAAAAATTGGTTTCTTTCGTGAACCGATTTTTTTGTACATCTCTAGTGTCACTGTGATTGCAAACGACAAATTGGGCATCTTAGTTCACGGGGACTATAAGTACTCAAAATCATCAAATCATAATCGTTCCATCGTTGGGCTGTTCTACAAAGTGACAAGAGACTTTACATAGGAATTCGGCTAATTCCATAAAAAAGTGCATGCAGAATTCAAACTCACAAGTAAAGTTGACTTACTTGACGTATTTTCCTGTATCCCCACAAGTAAAGTTACTCATCCAATAAAATGTCTCGGTAATCCCGGTATATCCCTGGAAGTGTATTACACTGTGTTCGAGCGGCCAATCACGGGGATGATTTATAGCGCGAAGGATTCCGCCGGATGTTTGTTTAATCGATTACTCTTATGACGGTAGCGCTGATTGCCGCCTTGTGGGCCACGTCGGCCCACGTCGGCCCACGGCCCACTCACAATCCACTCCACGCCTGAGACGTCTTTATCCATTATCAAGGTAAATTAAGTGTTTGGGTTGAGAAAGTTCAGTAAATTTTAAACTTTTTAAAGCACATATCATATTAATTTGTTTGATATCTTCCTGCTATTAGTGTTGTATATGTGGAAGAAGGGAAAATTCCTTTAACTTTGCACCATGATATATTTCTAGTTCTTCTAACGTTCACATCAATATTCCAAAGTACCTCAACACTACGTGATCAATAAATCGAATCCCATAGAATGTTCTACGTATGTTCCAAATAGATTGAGACATTCCGTATTCTGAATAGGTTATTATTTTTTTCACAGATAAAACTAGGTAGGTACGTTACGTGTCCAAAGTTAGACCATGTTACACCAGGTGGCATAAAATACCTTTAAAATACTTAAACAGTTTGAAATTAACTTCACATGACAATTCAGAAGGGGTGGAAGGTCACGGGTGGTGACCGTGCCTTATGGCTTGCTTGGGAAAACGACGTAAAGATGGACAAACGGACAGACAGACGCACCATGTGGTGTTCCCACGATAGAGCCAATTACACCCTCTAAACCATAGTTTAGCCCCTCAAAAGTCTGCCCTAAGTACGCGGTGCCTTATGAGTTTATGTAAATTTTCTTGATAAATTAAAATATTTGTATCGTGTATTTGAATTTTGACTGAGCAAGGAAAGATGGTTAACATGGATGATTTTGTTATTCTTTAATACGGTTTTGTATTAATATTATTGTGATTCACGAATTTTGAATTGCCTTTCACCTTTTATAGTTAACTAGCTGTTGCCCGCGGTTTCGACCGCGGTAGAGATCGATTTTTTCAAATCCCGCGGGAACCCTGAACTTTTCCGGGATAAATACTAGCCTAGTTATAATCCAGGGTATAGGCTATCTCCATTCCAAATTTCACTCCCACTTTCCAAACTTCTCACCACTAACTGTGCATCCAAACGACAGGGTGGCATACCGTTTTTATGTAAATCGATGGTCAGTGACCGTGAATCGTAGCTAGTGGCTATCACTGCGATAAAATCAGCAGGAGTGTTGCGTTGCGTGATCTTTAACCATCTAATGAACATTGTAGGTTCGATCCCAAATGTTGTTTACTGTGCTGCGAAAAAATATGTTTGGATCCTTGAGAGCTAGTTTTGTCTTTCTTTCTTCTCTTCTTTCTTCGCCGGCAACGCATCAGTGATGCCTTTTGTGTTGCTGATGTCCATGGGCGATGATAGCCTCTTACCATCAGATGGATCATCAGCATGTTTGTCGACTTTTCCATAAAAAAATCCTATGATTATTTTAATATGTAGATAAACAATGGGGTCCGCACACAATAAAACATGTATTTTTCGGTTTAAACTCATCATATGCGACTTTGATTCGTACTCTTCCAGACGAACAATACATTTTTATAATGATGTATTTGCACTAAAATGCATAATTATAACACCACGTCACAGATCCTAAATATCCAACCGTATCGTTCCAACGTAATTCCACCCAATTCCGGGTTCGAACCCGTGGTCTTGTGCCATATGGGCGACCGTTACCACGTGACACGCCACCTGAGCTTGCACGTGCTGGGTTTTTGTGGGCCGGCTGGGAACTAAGAACTGTGGCTGGGAGGATTCTAGAAAAATACAACAATAACCTAGAACGATCAGGTGCCAATTGCCATCAGTGGTTCCTCGGAAATTTTAATTTTTAGCGATTTTTTGCAGGTGACCCAAAAATTAGTAAAATTTTATGACTAGCAGATTTTCTACTTCTTCTTCTTTTTGTAATGTGTACAACAAGAAAATATGATATTCATACATACCTAGATAAAGATACTGTAAACGTAGAACACAGAGAGAAAGGAAAATTAGAAAGAAATTATAGGAAGATACAGATAGACTACAAAGTGACTTAATGTACACTCTTATTTTGAAATGTAAATATTATAACATTACATTCTTTAAATTAAGATAAGTAATAAAATATTTTTGAGGCTATATGGACATTCTGTACCATAAATAATCTATAATATTAATACATATTTACCTACTAGTAATCAAAAGTCAACAGGCAATGCAAGGTCAACCATATTGCCCCGTCATGGTAGCGAGGGATGGAAGGAGCCTATTACGAAAACATTCGATATAAGACCTACACTATTACTCAACAAAATAAATTAAAAACTTGTTTTTTTTTTTTAATTTAAAATATCCTTATTACCCTATTTCTATTTTCTTTTTTTTATGAAAGGAATCGACAATCGAGCAGATGAACCACCTCATGGTAAGTGAGCATCGTCGCTCGGACATCAGCAATACGAAATTCATTGCCGATGAGTTGCTGGGCAATAAAGAAAAGAGAAGAAATAAATTCGGAACATCGGAACCCTATAAAGAACTGGCTCACAAGTCCCCCTGTCAGAACATTACGAGTCGTTAGGTGACTGACTTGACTGACTTGCAAGAGAGTGGTAGGAAGCCAATCTTATTTCACGGAAAGATAAAATACCAGTAATTATAATATTAAATAATACAACACTTAAGTGTAGCCTTTACACCAAGCAGGCTTCTGTAGACTCTTACGATATCCTGGTTGAGCTGCATGACTGGGGTCAGTATTCTAGTTCAATATAAATAAATAAAATATAAATAACGCTTCACACTCATAGCCCCACACTAGGATTCCATGTGTCGTGGGCGCCATGGACAACACACTAGACAAGGACATTCACACCCAGACTGAGAACAGAAGTTCAAACTCATCATTCAAATTTCCGCCTCGCTGGGAATCGAACCCAGGACCCTCGGTGCGGCGATCCGGCATGGTAACCATTGCGCCACACGGGTCGTCATATTACGGCCAAAATGTTACGAGTGAGATTTATCGAATGACTGTAAAGTAGGAACCGTGTTGATATAATAGCGGGGTGAAGAGTCAATGTACAATTATGATAACGATCACCCCTCACCCCTCAGTACAGTTATTTTAATTAGCTAACCGCTCTTTATTACAGCGATCAGATTAGTTCATGGTACAGTTAAAAGTTTACTCCGGATCTGAACGGTTTTGTTTTAAACTTTTATTATCGCAGATGCCAAACATTCGACAATTACACAAAACAATACATTGTGTGGCAAATTGTGTTCGCAAGCTTGAGAGCCAGTTCTTTCTTTCTTTTTCTTTTGTCTTTGGCCGGTAACGCCTTTGGTCGCTGATGTCCATTGGCGACGATAGCCACTTAGCATGAGTTCGTTTGCAGAGTATTTTGATAAAAAAAGTCGCAATAGACCTGCTTATTACGTTTTTTTTCCAACGATTTAACCTTTGAGAGCTATGATTACTTGATCGTGTATGGTCACGGTATAGCCAATAGCTATCTGGTCATGTAGCTATCTCATGCACACGGATGCCGCGTCAAGTCAAAATGCAGACTTGATCAAGTACACTTGACCGTCTATGGTGTCCTTTACTTATCCTAAGTTACCTAACATAACATAGTTATTTAACGTATCGTTAGGTTGTTAAGTTACATTCAACCCTATGTTACGTGGAGTAAAATGATAAACTTATAATATTTTTTTATAAATTAAATATTTGGAGGAACATGAATAGGGTAGGAACTCCGAATACCGAACAACTCTTAGATATTGTCTATAAAGGCGGCGAAAAATTTCTACACCGTCCTAAACGAGCGAACCTTCTCTCTAGCCCTCTACCTGCGCGGGAGCAGGATTTTTTCAATAATTTGACGTTTTTTTGGAAAGATACCAAACCGCTATTATTTTGTCATAAAAGTTTTATCACGATATCCTGGGAAATTGGAATTGGAGACCGCATAAATGTTTCAAAGGGTCAGAAATCAACATTCTTGTATTGTGCTGTTTTTAACTTTTTTGTTTTAGGTGTCAAACGTTTTTAAACATGTTTCGATAAATTTTTACATTATCATTACCACATCAAAACCAGTAAACTAACTATAAATATGCAGGTATGTGCCGAAAGAACCTGTCTCATAATAAATATTAATAATAATTATGATGATTATAACTGTTAAAAAAAATTGGTCTTATTTAAAAGTAACGTAACATGTCGTTGGTTACCTATCTATTTCAATTTAAGATTACCTACTGTATTTATTCTACGTTTATATGTAGGTTGCCTGTAAGAAAGGACTCTATTTTTCTTAGAACTTTTCAGTCTTCTCATTCTGGTAGTTAAGTAGCTTTGTATATAGGTATTAGGGATTTGATCAAATCTCTGTTTTCATCATTTCCCTGTTAAATATACGTAACTTACAGAAACACTATGCTTAGTGGACGAATCAATGGAAAACCAGAATTCAAGTTAGTTATTTCAGTTTCTGATGGGTGACCGCTAGTGGCAAAAGTTTCTTGAGCGTTTCCGTGCTTCGGAGGGCACTTAAAGCCGTCAGTCCCAGTTGTTATAATAAGATAACAGTCGTTAAGCCATGTCGGAGGCCTTTGGGCGGTTTGTAAACTTCCGACACTCTCGTTGGCCACTAACCCCCACTGGAGCAGCGTGGTGGAGTATGCTCTAGGTCTCCTCAAGAGGAGAGACCCGTGCCCAGTAGTGGGCCATTAATGGGTTGAAGCCATTTTAGCTTCTTTCTTTTTTTTCCTCTTCTTTCTTGGCTTGGGAAACAAGTTCAATGAGAACAGAGCGCTACTGAGTATTAATTACTTAACTTGTACAAAATCTTATTATATCACAAGCCGTGAAGACATTTATTTTGTTACTAAACAAAAATATAACCGGCTGCAACGGCTCTAATAACTAGCTGGGGTGATTAGGGCCTGTGCCCACTACACAAGGTTTTGACACTACACACCTTGATTATCGCCAATCGGATTAACATTAACTTAATCGCTAAATAATGACCGCATTTGTCACCTCAACCCTTTTTGACACCTCCTGCATCTTTTGTTTTTTGTTACAACGCTGTTTTCTGTAATGACATGCGTCCCGTACAGTTAGTGTCTCCCCATATTTATAAAGTACCACTAACCAGCCCTCGCTTTGCTTCGGTTTTCTTATTTTTTACATCTTGGGTTACATTATTGAAGTTTTATTGAGGATCCCTAATTTTTTTGAAAATATAATATAGGCTATGTCACCCAGAGATAGTGTAGCTTCCCAACAGTGAAACAATTTTTTATCTCGTTTCGGTAGTTTTGGAGCCTATTCAATGCAAATAAACAATCAAATCTTTCCTCTTTATAATATTAGTATAGATACACGGAAACGGCTAAGCACCTATCGGGAGATTTTTTGCAAAATATCTTCGTTCAAGTAGAAGTGGAGTGGTGCTCCCCTCCCTTAATATAATAATTTCCGTGCTTGAATTAGCTGCGACATGATTTGTAGTGTACCTTCTGGGGACTTGAGAACCAGTTCTTTCTTTCTTACCCCGCAGCGCGTAGGTGATGAATGATGATGTCTTTGGGGTTGCCGGGGCTCATGGGCCATGACATGGCTTATAAAAATGACCCGCTGCTGCTTAACTCGGTCGATCACTAGTATCGATACAAGCCGCCGGGCTATGAGGGCTTCTACAGCATATTATTAAGTATGTACCTGTATTTCATTAAATTATAGGTAGGTACAATCAATCAAAATAAATTAAATATGATAAATATTAAGTTGGTACCTACCAATTTTGATTTATTGTGATTGATTTCGATAGAAGAATTACATACTTTACACATAAATTTATATTAATTTAAAGTTGTGTCAACATCCCTATTAATGATTTTCATTTCAAACTTACGAAAACTAGCATGTTGGCGCCATCTGTTAAAGAAATTATGAATGTTTCTTTGGGTGAGCTAGCAGCGTGGGTAACTGATATGCCACGAGATGGCAGCAGAGGGAGGCGACGTATTTCAACAATGAATTAATTCCAAAAAAGTACTACACAGAAATGTTATTTGAACTACCGTTACCTTCACTACTAAAGTCTAAAATTATTTAGATTAGTTAGACCATCGAGAAAAACCGAGCAAGTGCGTGTCAGGCCACGCGCAATGTATGGTTCCGAAGTAGAAAGTTTATCGACTATTTATGCTAATATAGTCATGATAGTTTTCCTTTTAAATTCATCATACAATCTATTTTTGAGAATTTTTTCACTGGTCCACTCAAACCATTTAGCCAGCAGGGGGAGGGACATTTGACTCTACCCAAAATTAGCAATTTAAATCAAAATATTTCGCAAACGGCCCCTACTTCCAAAAATGGTCTTAGAAGACCCACCCTGAAAAAAAAATGGTTTTCAATATTTTATATTACGATTCTGGAGTTTTAATAAATATGTTTATACATTATATTCATGCCAAAATTGCCAAATTAGAGGTTTCTAGCACTAAGAGTCTCGGCGCTTTGCTTCGGACAGAAGGAAGGACATGACAAAACTATAAGGGTTCCGATTATACTTTAGAACCCTAAAAAATTATGTCACTACTGAGGTTTTAATCCACGTGAAGCTGTAAAGGCCGGAATCACCAACTAGGGTTGCCAGATCACCGGGAAATACGGGATTGTCCTGAAAAACGTGTCCTATAAAATTATCCTTCTATATCCCAGATGCCTCGTCGAGAAAAGGGCGCAAAAAAATAGTAACAGAAGCGGTACGAGGGTTGTTTCTTGGAGGCGAGCCTCGTGGTAAATTCGACGTGACAAATGACAAATTCTACGTGACAAATTCGTGACAAATCAAATCGAGGATCGCCCTACCGCCTACACTAACAAAATCCTGGATCTGCAATTCATCACGGTCGATTAGAATTGTCCCGGAAATATATAAGCATGTATCAACCAATAGCAACTGTCTATTCGAAAAAATTTTGTGTGAAGATATACAATCCTATATTTAAACTATACTACCAGTATTATAAGTATATCTACTAGCTACGTTACCACTGTTCGAATTACTATTAAGTTAAAAACAATTTATGGATCTTTAAAACAACTGTGCAAATACGATCTATGATCGTAAGGTTAATTATTATTTGTTTATTTTAAGACGGACTACGCACTGAGCGTTTTTACCGCTACCTGAGGTGTGCGTCTTTGTAATGCTATCTTTAGTAATGCGCTTGTGAATATATTTTTTACGTGAAAAGCTGAAAATGAGCAGACACTTTTAGGCAAGTGTCGTCGTCTTCCATGAAATATGAACATCAGCAACACCTTAGAGTCTTAGACCATAACCGATGCGTTGAAGAAAACGAGAAAAATTGGCTTTCAAACACTAAACCAAGAGAGTGGCTATTCTCAAAATAACGCTCGTATGTAAGTAACCTAAAATTTAAATGATAACAACTAATTCAATAATTTAATTACGTTACCCAGTGTTATGGAACATTTAAAATTATACTCATTGTTAAATTACCTCACAATTTTCCAGCAATTCTACGGTTAGTGTAAATTAATAAATATGTTACAGGAAAACAATCAGTTCGAAGAAGTTAAAATAAGTGTTGGTAAATACGAAATAAATTATTTGAAAGTCGGCCACGGCAAGCTCAAAGTGTTCTGCATGCCAGGGGCCCTGGGCAGTGTATGGACAGACTTCAAGCCGCAGGTTGAAGGGTTCGACAGAGACAAGTTTACCCTGATCGTGTGGGACGCACCGGGTTATGGAAAGAGCAGGCCTCCTGAAAGAGAGTTTGCTTCAGATTACTATGCACAGGATGTTGACATTGCTTTTGAATTCATGAAGGTACTTGTATGCTTGTTGGTATTTTCAGTATCGTGCCTCTCACAGTTTGGTCAGATTTCTGACCAATTTCTGTATCAGCAATCAGCTTTCACTTTTTGATCCCGACATAACCGTGAGCGTCATGACGACTTCCAAGTCACAAACTTCTAATTCCGAAAAATTCGTCGTTACAAATCAGCAGATTAAGACGAGATGCGACAGACTTATCCTTGGCTACAGGTTTACTTTTTCCCTAAGGTCAATGTGGTACGTCAAGCGTCAATACTCTATGGTATTTCACCGCCTTCTCTGATGTACATACCCTTCGGTGGCAAAGCTCACCCATGGTTCGACGCCGAATATGTTCAAGCTGGAAAGCAAGCATTTGGCAATAAATGGCAATGAATCAGAAAATACTTATTGATTATTGATTTGAGGTTGAATTTGTATGTTTCCATCTTTTTCTGGCCAGGCGTTGAACATAAGGAAATTTTCCATCTTGGGCTGGTGCTATGGGGGCGTGACAGCTATTATTTTCGCTGCGAAATACCCGCAAGTTGTTCACAAGTTAGTCGTGTGGGGAGCCCGCACCACGATACAAGAAGAAATTTTGAATATATATAATCGTAAGTATTTTACAAAATGTTATTGTTATTAATTTTTTTTAAATTGTTTTTTATAAACATTACCTACGTGGCATGATCACAAACGAAACATCAAAAACAACCACGACGTTTTTGTCGGTCACAAGGATCACTGCCCGGGAATCGAACCCAGATTATGAAGTAATATTATTTAATTTGTGCTTAAAAACCCTCGTCATATTAGTATTTATTTATTTAATCGTTTATTAGGCAATCCAACAGCGTTTTTACAATTTTACAGTCGAATAATATAAGGATATACATATCAACTAAGGCCAAAAATGGATTACACAGTTACTTAAGGGCTATTTTACATTATAATAAAACATTTATATTTTATACTAATCTAAACGGTTGTTTTGTACATTTAATATGCGTGTGTGTGTGTGTGTGTGTGTGTGTGTGTGTGTGTGCGTGCGTGCGTGTGCGTGTGTGCTCGCGCGTGCGTGTGTGCATGTGTGTGTGTACCTATGTGTGCATGTATTAATGGATGGTTAAGTACCTGAGAATAATATAGTTACGAAAAGTGCATTTTTTTTATTTCACTTTTTAGTAAAGATTTACTAAGGTTAAATAGGTCTATATTTGAGTACTGATTGTTATATGTGTTGACAATACGGCAAAGTGCCGAGTTATGTGCATAATTGGTTCTCGCTCGAGGGGCGTAGAATAACGGCTTAATATGTCTAGGATACCTTGATGGGACGCTGAGTTCGATGCGGGATAAGAGTTCGCTGCAATCTATTTTCCCATTTAGTATGTCATACAACAGTACGATGTCATATTGTTTACGACGCTGACTTAAAGAGTCAATACGATAATATTTACAAGCTTCAACATAGGAAACGGGGGTTTTGTAACTTTTTATATTCAAAAATTTAACGAATTTTTTTTGAATCGTTTCAATCCTATCAATATGGACATTGTAATGAGGGGACCATATGCTACAAGCATATTCTAATATACTTCGGACATAGCAGAAATACAAAACTTTGATGCAAGCTGTATTGCTGAAAGAACTGCAGACACGTTTTATGAAGCCTAACTGCTTGTATGCCTTGGAAGTTATTGTATCTATATGATTTACAAATGTCATTTTGGCATCTAATATAACACCTAAGTCACGAACAAATTCTACTTTTTTAATGGGAACTTTGTTCATTTTGTAAGTATATATTAAAGGATTCTTTTTGCGAGTAAAGGATATTTGATGGCATTTAGCTGCATTCACAGTGATACGATTTGTAACATAGTACTTATATAGATTATTTAAGTCCAATTGTATTTTGTGACAATCAGTTACATTGTTAATTTTTAAATAATTTTTTTTATCGTCTGCGAACATTAAAAAATTTGAATAAGTAAAACATGAACTGATATCATAAAGATACGCGTTGTACAATAATGGTCCTAGTATGGACCCTTGAGGAACACCTGAAGAAATAGCAGCGTAGGCACTATGTGTACTTCCTAAAGAAGTAAGCCCTGGATCTCATGCTTTTATCTTTACATTTCAGTATTGAAAGACATGAACCTATGGTCTGAAAGAAATCGCGCAGGAAAGATAGAAATATATGGCGAAGAAGGATTGATCAAGCTCTGGTCCCAGGTAGTGGACGCCATGACAGCTTACTATCATACTAACAATGGAATCATAATATCTAACGACGTTCTAGAGAAAGTGACCTGCCCGACTTTTATATTACACGGTGAAAAAGATCCTCTATTGCACAAAGCCAGCGCGCTTATCCTGCATGACAAGATACAGGGATCCAGGTATGGACAGTAATTTTTGAGACACCTATATACAGGTTTACCAACTAAAATCAACCAAATGGTTGAAAATTAGTCTTAATAAAGCACGCCTAATAAAGCCAGAAGATTCAAAAGCCAGAAAAAAGTTGGACATAAGTTTGTATAAGTTCGGACATGTTTGGGTAAATCCCCACAGTTCTTATTCCTGCTATATAAAAACGTTTCACTTTGGCAACTAGTACAGTAGCAATAACAACTATTCCATATTATGATGACGTTTCATATTTCCCAATTCCAAATCTAAACACGCGGTAGCGTGTAAGCCAATTTTCTAGCTAACAGAATTGGCGAGCAGCACCGTGTGTAATATTACACGAACCATTTGGAGCCACTTTTGACCACCTCATAACTCAAAAACTATTCAACATAAACCTGTCGAATTTGGCTCATTTATTAAGACTTGCGAAATACATACGTCTTCTAAATTTCATAAACACATCTCAAACGGTTATTTAGATATTAACGTCCAAAAATCGAGAAATTTAACACTGACTGACCTATAGATCAAAACTATATCCAACTTCCAGGTGACCTAGAAAGTTAAAATTTGGCATGCAGATAGGTAGTCGGGTGAATATAAAGGAATAAATCTGAAAGTAGTAAATTTTTATCATTTTATGATAATTTTTCAAAAAATTTATTCTATTAGGAACACTTACTTATAACGCCTGAAATTTATGAACAGCAATCAAAATTGATGACAGGTGGTCATTATGTGGAATATATATAAGGAGTGGAATACCACCCTTAATTTTTTTAATCGAAACATATCAGTTTTAGTACTTTGTGAAGCTTCTAACGGGGGGAAGATGTTCAGTGTACGTACGTATTATTTACGTACAGATTAGTGAGACGTCAGTAGCCGTTATTTCCAGTGTATTGCATTTTTTCATTTTTAATGTGTGAAAAATTATTCTTCTCTTATCTTGTATGGCATGTACACCACTAAATTTTGTATTATTTCCGAAATTATACCAGTTTAAAGTGATTCGAAGTATTGTTTCCAAATATATTATGGCACGATATCTCATCGAACACAAACTACTAATAAGAGTATATTCGACTATCGTATTTATTATTATTATTACTACTATCGTATCGTATTTATTATTATTATAACTGGGATTTAGTATTAATAATTATTTCAATATTTAGCGGACATGAATAGTAGAAGATCATTACTTATAAATAATGAAGTAATAGGTATTTTGGACCACGGTGCACTAACTACGGATTTAGTTGAAGGGCACTATTACAGTTCATGTATAAGGTAACAAAATTAATCAGTAACGTTATGAATAAGTACCTACTAATAATTTCTGTACAAAAAGTACCTAATGATATCCCATCAAAAACATGAATGTAAAGTAAAAGCCAATTAAAAAAAAAAAGAATTGAGATCTAAATGGGTGCCAAGTTCTGTGTAGAAAAGCCAAAAATTTTAGTCACAAGAACATGTAATTTAAGCTTTACATTTGAATTGGCTAGTTTTCATTAGTTAGCAACCAACAAACCAAATTTTAGAAAAGTAACATAGGTCATCAACCTAACAGACTTAACAAAGATAATTATACAAATATAATATTATAGCCTAGATAGGTACGTGAAAACTAACCAAGTCAAATGTGGAGCTTGAATTACATGTTCTTGTGGCTAAAATTTTAGGCTTTTCTACACAGAACTTGGCACCCATTTAGATCTCAATTCTTTTTTTTTTAAATTGGCTTTTACTTTACATTCATATTTTTGATGGGATTTTATTTTACTGATTTGTAACTAGGTACCTAACACAAGAGCCTCTCCCTTGAGGCATTTAATAATTTCAATCCATTTAATTGTTTGGGATTGATTTTCATAATTTTACTGATTAGAAACACATTCATATAATATTATGATAACTAAAGGAAAAAAAATTAATGACAGGTCTCGTCCACCTATGTACATTGTAGGTATATTGTTACCAAGCACTAACTTATTCCATGTAAAATAATACTTTTCGACAGTTGCTTTGCTAGGCAATTAACTTGGCGATTATGGATAAACAAAATAATGAAAATGGCCGTAAAGATTACTTACCGTTACTGTAGTGTGTAGTAGTAACCGTCTAGATAAGATATGTAGTTTACAAAAAATGTTGAACATTAATTTACTAGCGATAAGGGATAGATCATTTACAGGACGAAACGTACAAACGACTTACCTACTTAGTTATGTATTATATTTTCAGATGGCACCTTTACTCCGAAGGAAAACACAACATTCACTTACGATTCGCCGAAGACTTTAATCGCAGGGTGCAAGAATTTTTACTTGAAGATTAAATTAAACATAATATTATGAAATGAATTTTAACCTCAGTCATACTACGTAATTCTTGTAAGCAACTCACACCAGTAGATATTATTCAAAAGGAAATAGCAACTTAGGATACCATTAAAAGCTAATGTAATATGTATTATATCGTTTAAACGCGTATATATATAAAAAAATTTTCCTTGATACAACATAAAAATTTTACCCTTCTTTCTTTGTTGTTACCGCCTTCTTTGTTCTCCCACTGCCCTATGGTTGACTGGCAGAGAATGCTTTTAGCATTAAGTCCGCCTTTTGTTCCATTACTTGTGTAAGGTTCAATAAAGAATAAATAAAATAAATGTATTTTTATTAGTAACAAACCATTACACGTTCGAAAAAATAAGAGACTACTGAGGTTTCTATTCGTAGCTATGAAGGCCTCTATTGCCAACTAGGGTTGCCAGATGGCTGGGAAATCCGGGATTGTCCCGGAATTTTTCGTCTTGTCCCGTGTCCAGTAATTAGCCTTTTAGCCTCTATAATAGGTCTGTGTATCCCAGCTTGGCGACCTGCTTACTGTAGGGAAACCTCTTTGAAATTTAGTAAATAGGGATGTTGACACTATCATTAAAGTAAAATAAATTTATGCTTAAAGTATAAAGGAAAACATTTAAAAACCTAAAATATTATTCTTTTGTCGAAATCAATCACAACAAATTAAATATAATTATTTTAAAATGTTAAAAATAGTACTCACTGTCACGTGACCTCAAACGCCATTTAGAGCTTATGACGTCATTGTTCCTATTTTATATGAAAGTGCAACTATCTTCAGTCGCCAGATAGTATTGAATATCGACTAGTGACGTCACGTGACGTTTTTGGTGGAAAATTTGAAAATGATTTTTATTTATCAATTTTTGTTTTTAAAATTGAAGATTATTATTTTTATAATATTTTTTCGTGAATCTTTAGGTTCTATCTGTTGAATCAAATTGAATCCTAAAATTAGTCAACATCCCTATTATATGAACAATAGACATCAGGGCGCTCATGGTGAGGACCGCCACCCAAAACAAAAATCCTGTGCATCAATGTCTATTAAAATTGTCGCGGAAACGATAAGCACGTATCTGCCAATAGCAAACGTCGTATTTAAAAAATGTATGTATACAGGATAACTACTATATATAAATGTGCCAGACAGCTACGTCTCTACATACCTATAGTTAGAATTAATAATTTATGTACTTTAAAAAACTGCGCAATTAAATAGATATTACATTTAATTAGTCTTTGTTTATTTCAAGAGTGACTACAGGCAGAATGAGCGTTTTTACCTGAATTGTATGACCTGGTTTCTACTGAATATTACCAACGCGGTAAATATTTTTTTTTACCTGGCAAGCTACCAGACGAACCATCTGATGGTAATCAGCAATACCTTGCTTTCACCATAATCTATGCGTTGTCAGGCAAGATTTAAAAAAAACGAAAAGAAAGCAGAGAAAAATGGCTCACAAACACTCAAGCAAGACGGTGTAAGGTTATCGGAGGCTTATCGGGGAGATAATAATACCAGTAATAATATTATTGACATATTAAAATGTATTATCCATACGCGAAGCTTGAAGCCTAACACCAAGGCTGGCTTCTGTCGCCTTCTACGACTCCCTCGTTAACCGGCATGGGATTGGATTCAGTATTCTAGGCCGTTCTTATAATTACGGTGACCGACACCCATGGGAGTATTTAATCGCCGACTCGTTACCCCACAAAAATGCTCAATGCTGACGGAATTTAACTGATTAACACACAGGCCATCGGCTATGTTGGTTTTTATCTATCGTAATATCGCAGCCAGTCCAGAATTCCTGATCAATATGTTGAGTAGTCCCGTGTATATATGCATATGTCGGTGAGGCCACGAATCTCCAGTGAAGGTCCAGGGACGGACCTCTTTATTCTACAACGCTTGTCCGATGCAGAGGTTGGCATATAAGAAACGACATGTCATATTTAGAGGAAGGAATTGTCAATAAGATATAACGGATGATCACGTAGTGTTGAAGTACTTGAAAGTATCGATGTGAACGTTAGGAGAACTAGAAATATAATATCATGGAGCAAAGTAAAAGGAATATTATTGAATAACCAACACCGTAGAATACCCCTTTTTCCTATATCAGAAGTGTTGGAAAGGACCTCAGGAAAGGACTTGCCCACAAATGTGGAAAATAAATGAGGAATGACACTAGTTCGGATGACATTTGAGGAAAATTTTGCAATGAGAAATTAAACAATCCAAAACGCAATAAAATGAGAATCGTCGAATTTTATAATATAATCGGTGTGGATAATGCGAAATGTGGTGATGTGACAGTTCAAACAAACGAAGCCATCCAATATGTAGACCTTTCGGAGTACGATGTGCTGAAACGCGAATGTCGATTTTTAATTATGAGGTGACGACTAAAATTTCTTCGAGGAACATGTTGATGGAAATGGACGTAACTACGGATCGCAGATAAGTAGCCATACGGCCGGTCTCAATAATGTACTAACAGTTATAAAAATGTAGATAAGGCTGTCATTAGTATGTCATCTGTCATATTTGTCAATTTTTGCGTCTCAATAACCTTCGGTGGATAGAAAATTTCTACCCATGACATTGATCTACCGTCCGGAGGGCCAAGTCATACCGTAGGTATGTTGGTCCATACAAAAATAAATACTTGCGTCTCAATAACGCTTTGACAGCTAACTGTCGGTAATAGAAGTTACCATCTATCGGAATTTTTCACATCGCTCGATTTCGACGGATAATTGGTAGATTTCTCATATTGTAAAGAAAATTTATCAAAACATCATGGATTTATTAATCACTGATGAGTGATAATGAATTTTCTGAAGCCTGTATATTTGATTCCGCCTTTTTAATACGGTTCCAAGATCGCCAAAATTGTCCTCGTATAAAATATATGACTACATATATGACTGAATTGTGTGAATCCAATTTTGTTTATAACTATCTAGATTCAGATTAAACATAAACCATAATCTAAATTTTACTAACAAAAAATAACCGACTTCAAAGTTACTCAAAAACTAGGTACTTGTCAGATCTCGTTTAAAATGTGGGACCACATGACAAGCACCAGCTTTCGATTAAAAAAATAATCATCAAAATCGGTTCGCCCAGTCCAAAGTTCTGAGGTAACAAACATAAAAAAAATAGAGTCGAATTGAGAATCTCCTCCTTTTTTGAAGTCGGTTAAAAACGGCAGTAAATGAGAATTGATAACAATTCCTATCTTTAAAGTTTTAGGTAAGTAGGTATTTTAATAAAACAAGAACACTAAGCTTTTTAAGTTAGATTTATTTTGAAATTATAACAAAAACATTTCGCCTTTTCAGAAATAATGGTGTATCCCTGCTACATCAATAGCTATTGGCTACTATTTTGGCCCTAGGAAGAAAGGTACTTCATCTTTTGTGAAGGGTCTGGACTTCATCTGAAAAAAAAACTTCCTTTAGTACATTTGGCAACAATTTTTTATTTAAAAGCAAAAAGAAGCAACAACTCATAATTGCTGGGCTCGGGGTCTCCTCTCGCAATGTGAGGGGTATTAGGCCATAGTCTACCACGCTGGCCAAGTGCAGATTGGTAGACTTCAAACACTTTTAAGAACTTTATGGAGAACTCTCCGGTGTGCAGGTTTCCTCGCGATGTTCATTGTTTTCCTTCACCGTAGCTAGTGATAATTAACTTCTAATACGCACATAATATTTGAAAATTGCGTGCCAGGATTTGAACTCGGGCCCCGGACAAGTGGGAATAAACAGTTCGTTCGGGAGACCAACGTTCTAACCGCTAGGCTATCACTGCTACAAGTACAACAATTTACAATTACTACAATTTTTTGTTTACTAAACTTAAATAGGTAATATATTTTATTTTATTAACAAATAAAGTCTATACTCACGGTAATTGTTGAGCTATGTGTTTCATTATATAATCCTAGTTTATTCATATAACTAATTAATATTAAGTACTAAAATTATGAGAAAATACACGTTTTTTATATTTTGGGTAACCAAGCGACATAAACGAATGTCAAATGACCATAACATGTCATCGTCGTCCGGGATACCCATGAGTGATAAACGTCAAATGCTGCGTTTTGTTACTAGTGAAGCATTGTTCCAAGTTACACATAACATTAATTTATTAACTTCATCCGCGAAATTTACAGTACATTTGGAACAAATTATCATTTTAATAATAAAATGAAATAAGTTTATAATCAAAAACACTGAGTTCCTTTTTATGATAAAAAGTATAAAAAAAGTATAAAAGTATAAAAAAATATATTGTTATGCGAAAACGAAATTTTCAGAGGGACATAAAAACCAGAGGCAGAAATGTCACTGAAATATTATCTATCGATGATCTTACTTTTTTTTGCTTACTTTTGATTTGTGAGACGGCAGTTAGCGGGAGATCAATGTTTACTTTTTATCTCTGATATGTACCAGAGTTCCACTGACAGTATAATATTGAGACCGGCCGTTAGTCTAGCATCAAATGTGATACCTGATATCATACGAGTGAAATTAACCTTACTTATTTTTCAGTTGCGGAAAATCGATGACACATGGAATAATGATCTACCACGCCAGCCACGAGAAACCAAGAGACCCAGGACCTGTCTGCTGCGTGAGTGGTGCTAGATTAGGTGATGACAGAATGAGTGTCGTCACAACCGTCTTCAGGCATACTTTGATCATACAGGTGATTTTGTGAAGTTTTCTATGATTATGGGGCTGATGAGCGTGTAGATAATGTTGTTGCTGGTATTGAATTTAAACGAATCATTCTTAAAATTATTTGCATGATTTGCCTGACATTCGTATTTAAAGAACGAAATTACGTTGTCTTTAAATGAGGGTTTTTCAGTCAATGACAGTGACATTCTTTTATTTTTCTAAATTTAATAAATGGTTGAAAGTTATGAAACCTAATTTGAAAACTAAGAGTAAGCTGTTGCAATTGTTGACAGTTCGAAGTTTTTGCTATCGGGTTCCTTATGATGCGAGTTCGTTATGGTGAATAGCGACTTCTTGTCAGTAGACTCGTTAGACTTGTGTAAGTCAGATGTAAGTCACGTAGAGAAACTATGGTCGGTCTGATGGTATAGTAAAAGAAGGATTGCATGATGATATCAATTTAATGAGTTTCGCAACAATGGCTATTGTAAAAAAAAGAGTAAAAAAAAGAGGAGTGAAAAAAACAGATGTGAAAAAAAAGATGTGAAAAAAGAGAGAAAAAAAAGAGAGAAAAAAGAGTTTAAAAAAGAGATAAGTGAAAATGAAAGGTAAAAAAAAGAGTACCTAGTAACAATATGAAATTGTAAAAAAAAATGGAGTAAAAAAAAGAGTTATGATAAAAAAAAAAGTTGTAAAAAAAAGGTGTCAAAAAAAAAAGAGGAAAAGAAATGTGAATGAGTCCGGGCCAGCATAGAACTGAAGGGACGTTGTACCTGGAGAGTCTTAGAGAGACTGGACCAGGTGTCTGCAGGGTATAATCCGGACCAGACGACAATAACATAATTGCGACGTTCCGTAGAGTCTTATGAACCAGATTGGTAACCAAATGGCCAAACCATAGTTATCTCCACTATATTTTAAGTGTCCACATTTAAAATATCAGACTTAATGAGCGAATTATTCTTGACTGTAAATTAATAATGATGTGATGAATGACGAAAATAAAATGAATGTGAATCAGGTTAATGTAGTCAGAATAGCCGAGCAAAATACTGTTGAGACTGTTTTTACAGGATTCTGATTATCCACACGAGGTCGTGTGGGTCGTCAGCGATGGCCGTGTGCGTGATACGAAAACAACGAGTTGTGGAGCCAGGAGTTAGAATGAAGACCACGAACACCAACAGCCCGATACGCTGACGCTCTTATGAGGGCGACTGGTATTGCTGGATGAGATCATAAGCGGAGGACCATGTGGCATGCCTTGTGGAGCAGTA
This sequence comes from Thymelicus sylvestris, assembly GCA_911387775.1. NCBI lineage: Eukaryota > Metazoa > Arthropoda > Insecta > Lepidoptera > Hesperiidae > Thymelicus > Thymelicus sylvestris. The sequence continues at coordinate 15,844,064 of OU426896.1, read as the reverse complement.
GATAGAAGAAGCATGATGATGATGTACCAAGATAAATTAAAGCGCGCACGAGGACGAGCGCACGTCAGAATAGCCGTGTCGGTGAGGCCACGAATCTCCAGTGAAGGTCCAGGGACGGACCTCTTTATTCTACAACGCTTGTCCGATGCAGAGGTTGGCATATAAGAAACGACATGTCATATTTAGAGGAAGGAATTGTCAATAAGATATAACGGATGATCACGTAGTGTTGAAGTACTTGAAAGTATCGATGTGAACGTTAGGAGAACTAGAAATATAATATCATGGAGCAAAGTAAAAGGAATATTATTGAATAACCAACACCGTAGAATACCCCTTTTTCCTATACATATATATATATATGGGAGAAGGGGTATTCTGCGGTGTTGGTTATTCAATAATATTCCTTTTACTTTGCTCCATGATATTATATTTCTAGTTCTCCTAACGTTCACATCAATACTTCCAAGTACTTCAACACTACGTGATCATCCGTTCTATCTTATTGACAATTCCTTCCTCTAAATATGACATGTCGTTTCTTATATGCCAACCTCTGCATCAGACAAGCGTTGTAGAATAAAGAGGTCCGTCCCTGGACCTTCACTGGAGATTCGTGGCCTCACCGACATATATTTATATAGAGTATTCGATTATAGGCCACTGATTGAAAGTCACTGTAATAAAAAATGCGGCCAAGTGAGTGTCGGACTCGCCCATGAAGGGTTCCGTAGCAGCAAGTAACATAATATAAAAGTTCTTGTAGTTCGTTGTAACTTTGATTGGTGATTAAAACCGATACCGAGGGTAATGATAGAACTTCAGGAACTATTAAAAAAATTAATTTAGATGGTAAGATTATTGATAAACCAATTGACATTGCGAACGCTTTTAATAATTATTATATAAATATAACAGAAACATGTAAGACTCATGATAAAAACACTAATCGTCATGTAGAACCTAATAGCATTTTCCTAAGACCATTCAAGAATAACGATATAAAGAATATCATCTCAGCTTTAAAAAACAGTAAGGCGGAGGGTATAGATGAAGTAGCTACCGAAATATTGAAATCTGCAAAAGATGAAATAGCTCCGGTACTTCAATTCTTCATCAACTTTTCATTTGAAAACGGATGGTTCCCAACACCACTTAAATTGGCTATCGTAAAGCCACTGCATAAAAAAGGTAACAAAGAGGACATCTGCAACTATCGCCCAGTTACTCTTCTACCTGTTTTATCAAAAGTATTTGAAAAGGCAATGTATATCAGACTAACTGAATATATAGAAAAATTTGCAGTTCTGAAAAAGGTACAATACGGGTTTTAAAGGCAAAAGTCAACTACTAATGCTTGTTTTGATTTAATAAGCACAGTACTTACACAAATAGATAATAGACGCAATCCAATTGTAGTATTTTTTGACATGAGTAAGGCATTTGGTTTTGTATCACATAATTTGCTACTCTGCAAATTAGAAAATTATGATATAAGAGGTCCGGCACTCAACTGGATCCAGAGTTATTTGAAAAACCGCACCCAATGTGTTGACATACATTATATAAACAACAATGCAGAATTATGCACAAGTAGATCGAATTTTCGTACAAATAAATTTGGCGTCCCTCAGGGTAGCATACTTGGTCCGCTATTATTCTTATTATACATCAATGATCTCCCTGACATTATTTCAGATAAATGTATATTATTCGCTGACGACATTTCTATTATAATGAATAAATATAACGAAACGGACATTAATAATACGATTGACAAAATTATACAATGGCTTCACGACAATAATCTGAACGCAAATCTAAATAAAACTAATTTTATGACATTTTCTAATAGTAAGAATGTTAATAAGGCCAAACTATCACTACACTATAAAAACAACGCGATTAATGAAGTGGAAGAAACTAAATTCTTAGGCCTTATTATTGACAACAGATGTACATGGAGACCACACATAGATCAAATATGCAATAGAATCAACATATTTATCTATGTCTTACGTAACTTAAGAAAAACAGCATCAATTAATACAGCCATGTCTGCTTACCATGGTTATATAGGATCAGTTTTAAGATACGGACTTGTAGTATGGGGAAACGCGAGTGATATAAATAGAGTATTTATTGCACAGAAAAAATGTATAAGAGCCATCTGTGGAAAACCGCCGTTTGAGTCATGTAAGCCCTTGTTCAAGCAACTAGGAATACTCCCACTTCCCTGTATTTACATCTTAGAAATTGTAATGTATGTAATAAAAAATCCATCACAATTTTTAAAAGCTAGGGAATTTTTTGTGAGGAATACCAGAAATTCAGAAAGATTAGTTTATGGAAAGGTACCAAATACAACCTTGTATAAAAAGAACTGTGTAGGAATGTGCATCAAGATATTTAACGCTATACCTCGTAATATACGAGACCTGCCCGAGAGACTGCCTCAAGTCCAAACTAAAGGAATGGTTAATGAGTCACTTGTTTTATTCAGTTAAAGAGTTATTAGATCTGAAACAATCGCAGCAATGGACCTTTTAGTATAATTTTATTGAATGGTGACATGACTTTAATGTAATTTTATAAATGACGATATACTTAAACATTTTCTGTAATATGACATAAATCTAAATGTAATTTAATTCAGTGTAATTTGATAGTATTTGTATTGTACTTAGTAATTATGGAGCTTATACTTATTAAATAGTTTTAATTAAGAAATAGTTAATAAGAGAGCCTGCAATAGATAAGTAGATAAATATTTTTTGACAATTTGTTTGTAAAGTTTGCATGCCTTAATAAGGCGGAATATGGCGAACATAACTTTAATACTCTGTACAACTAACCCATATTCGAGCAAATAAATTGAATTGAATTGAATTGAATTGAAATGAATTGAATTTGATCAATGTTTTTTGCGGTTTACGATTTATGACGTATTAAAAAAAAACTACTTACTAGATCTCATTCAAACCAATTTTCGTTGGAAGTTTGCTTAGTAATGTACATCATATATTTTTTTCAGTTTTATCATTCCCTTATTTTAGAAGTTACGGGGGGGGGACACACATTTTACCACTTTGGAAGTGTCTCTCGCGCAAACTATTCAGTTTAGAAAAAAATGATATTGGAAACAAAACATTTTTGTTTTTCAGTTCTATGTATGTGGAACCCCCCAAATTTATTGTTTTTTTTATATATTTTTATGTGAAAATCTTAATGCGGTTCACAGAATACATCTACTTACCAAGTTTCAATGGTATAGCTCTTATAGTTTCGGAAAAAAGTGGCTGTGACATACGGACGGACAGACAGACAGACAGACGGACAGACATGAAGAATCCATAAGGGTTCCGTTTTTTGCCATTCGGCTACGGAACCCTAATAAACTGATATATAGGTATTTCCAACTTTATAGATATTACATGGGTCGCGCGACCGTACAGTGCGGGGTTACGGGACTACTGAACATAGATTAATATGTATATACGGGAATGCCGCCGCTTGCACATAGCTGACGCATCAGTAGTCTATATGTACTCGTTACAAATCTATATGCAGACGCGAAGATGTGTCAGACGAACCTTGTATTGTAGCAAACGTCATTTAAAACGTAAGGTAGGTATTAATTAGGTGGTAAGGAATATATTACGACATCATAGAGGCGCCTTTGACAAGTTCCAATGGCGGTCGTTCACATGTGTGAAGAGATGCAACTTTAAAAGCTAATATTTAAACAGTTTGTTTTTGCATTACATGTAAGTCATGAATAGCTGCAGCAGAGTGCGAACGAAAACTAGTAATTTAACTAATTCATAATTTTAATTTTGATATTAGAAGTGCTTGTTCACACTGAACTCGCGGGCGCGGGCGCGGGCGCGGTCGCGGTAAACGCTACATACACCGCGCGCGCGTTTTGATGTGAACACTTTCATAGTAGGTCATATGTTTGATATTTCGCGACCGCGCCCGCGACCGCACCCGCGAGTTCAGTGTGAACAAGCACTAAGACATTCTCAAGACTAGCGAAGTATTCGGTAGAAGGTGGACATTACACGACTCTAAGAACTGCCTTGGCATCCCTTACTCTGACCTCGAGAAAAATGTACTCACAATCTGCAGATTAGGGAGAAGAGACCTTACACTATAACCGATGCATTCAAGACAAGGTAGGTACGAGTAGAAAAAAATAAAGAAAAAAAAAATTGCTCTCAAACACTAAAGCAAGAGAGTATTCGTTCTCAAAATAACGCATGTCTGTAAGTAACCTAATATTTAAGTGATACCTTATCAACTAATAAAACAAGTTAATGGGTACCGTACCCAGTGATATGGAACATTTAAAATTATACTCATTGTTAAATTACCTGGCAATTTTCTAGCTGTTTTTCTACAAATAGTGTTAATTAATAAACATGTTACAAGAAAATAACCAGTTTCAAGAAGTTAAAATAAGTGTTGGTAAATACAAAATAAATTATTTGAAAGTCGGCCACGGCGAGCTCAAAGTGTTCTGCATGCCAGGGGCCCTGGGCAGTGTATGGGCAGACTTCAAGCCGCAGGTTGAAGGGTTCGACAGAGACAAGTTTACCCTGATTGTCTGGGACGCCCCGGGTTATGGAAAGAGTAGGCCCCCTGAAAGAGAGTTCACTTCCGATTATTATGCGCAGGATGTTGACATCGCTGTTGAATTTATGAAGGTACTTGTATGCTTGTTGGTATTTTAACTATAATGGCTCTCACAGTTTGGACCTGCATCTGTACCCTTCTTACTATGCAACCAGACCCCTCTTTCCCACTGGGCCCTCTGGGCACATGCCCAGGGCCCCGTGATCGATAGGGGCCCCTAGTTCCTTCCAAATCACTAAACGATAACCGATATTTATTACCGATAAACTTTTTTAATTCGAGTAAATCGAACCTAAAGTACTCTACTACGCGAAGCCACTCTACTCTCGCCCAAAAATTAGGCTTTCCAATTTCAGCATGCCTAGATAAATCAATAAAAAAATCTAGAAGCTTGCTTATCTACTTTCTTTGTTTATTCTTACATAAAAATAGTGTCCTGTCAAAGTCATAGGGGCCCCAATAGTTTAAGGACGGCCTTGTATGCAACTGGTTACTCTGGGAGTCTATAATGCTTGTCATCAAGATGGCTGTTCCCATACTTCAAACCGGGCGATACTATGAGAGAAGCGGAGAATTATGCCATATTATTTATGTGGCCTCTCCCAATTGGTAAGGCAAGCGACTATTCTGTATCAGCAATCAGCTTTCATTTTCTAATCATGACAGAACCGTGAGTGTCATGACAACTCCCAAGTTCCAAACTCCTAATTCCTAATTAAAAATTTGGTGATACAGTAGACTGAGATGAGATGCGACGGTCTTATCCTTGACTACAGTTTTACTTTTTATCTGAAGCCAGTGTGGTACGTCAAGCGTCAATACTCCATAGTATTTCACCACCTTCTCTGATGTACCTACTCTTCGGTGGCAAAGCTCGTCCATGGTTTGACGCCGATTGTGTTCAATCTGAAAAGCGCAAGCACATAGCAATAAATGGCAATGAATCAGAAATTACTCATTGTTTGAGGTTCAATTAGTATGTTTCCATTGTTTCTGGCCAGGCGTTGAACATAACGAAATTTTCCATCTTGGGCTGGTGCTACGGAGGCGTGGCAGCTATCATTCTCGCAGCAAAATACCCGCAAGTTGTTCACAAGTTAGTCGTGTGGGGAGCCCGCCCAATAATTCAAGAAGAACTTCTGAATTTATATAATCGTAAGTATTTTACAAAATGTTATTGTTATTAATAGATTTTAATTGTTCTTTATAATGTTATTCAGAGCTTATTACCAATCTTTCTACACGTGCAGTCTGTGGGCTGACTATACGCAGCGGGCCTACGGAGCTCTGCGTGTTCAATACAACAATGTGCTTAGGGTGATGTTTAGGAAGCCTGGATACTGCAGTGCGTTGGCTATGTTTGCGGATGCTTGTGTAGACGATTTCTTAGCGATCATGCGCAAGCGTGCCGCGTCCATGATGGGTAGACTATTGAGTAGTTCCAACACCCTTCTCAGCACATTGACTGTGAAGTTGGACAGCCCTCTATGGAGGACTTGGAATGGGGTGCACATCAACACCAGGACAGCCCCACCTGGTGCTCTTGGGAGGATGGGTATAGGTTAAGTCAGAATATAATTTTGAATAATTACTAACATATAGAATAAGTTAAATTGTTACTAACATTTTTATAATGTTGTAATTTATTTTTGTAATCAGGTAGTTTATGGGATATTATTATTATAAATGTTACCTATGAACACACGAACGAAACATTAAAAACAATCACGACTCTTTTGTTGGTCACATTAAATTATTTAACCCTTGAGCATGAGTCAGCCGCCAAACGACTCGTCGTGTTCCGGTTCCGGTGATTCTTTCTTTTTCTTCTCTCTTTCTTGGCTGACAACGCATCAGTGATGCCTTTGGTGTTGCTGATGTCCATGGGCAACGATAGCCACTTACCATCAGGTGGATCGTCAGTTCGTTTGCCGGCCATAAAAAAAATCTGTGCTCAAACATCCTCATCATCCTGGTAAACCCTGGATCTCATGCTTTTATCTTTATATTTCAGAAATGAAAGACGTGAACATGTGGTCTGTAAGAAATCGCACAGAAAAGACAGAAATATATGGCAAAGAAGGATTCATGAAGCTCTGGTCCCAGGTAGTGGACACGACTACAACTTACTATCATACTAACAATGGAATTGTATTATCTAACGACGTTCTAGAGAAAGTGACCTGCCCGACTTTTATATTACACGGTGAAAAAGATCCTCTATTAAACAAAGCCAGCGCGCTTATCCTGCATGACAAGATACAGGGATCCAGGTATGAACAGTAATTTTTGAGACACCTTTAAACAGGTTTACCAACTGAAACCAACCAACTGTTACCCTTTGGTCAAAAATTAGACTTAAAAAACCACGCCTAACAAATCAAAAAGCCAGAAACATTCATAAGCCAGACAAAAGTCGAACATAAGTTCTATAAGTTCGGAATAATGATGAAAACCGATGTAAGTAAGCAAGCGGTGGAGAAAAGTTATCAAACCGTTTTGTCTTTCCTTATTTACATAATAAATGAACATGAAACAGATATTATCGACACCGAAAAACCCGATCTCGATTCGACTAAAAAAACAACTCTTTTGAAAATAGCATTGCAACAAAAGCAGTTCTATTCCCTTTCATTAGGCATTTAATAATTTCGATCCATTTAATTGTTTGTGATCGATTTTCATAAATTCTGCTGATTAGAAACACATTTAATATAATATTACGATAACTTATAATAAGAAAAAAAGTATTTAATGGCAGATTTAGTAATGAGAGATAAAACATCATCATAATAATCATAAATATCTATCCATCCAAAAAATTTGAATTAGTTATGTATAATATTGTTACTGAAGGAAGAAGTGAAGGAATGGAATAGCTGGCCACGTGGGCCTTCTCGTCCACTTCGTCGCGTCGGCGGCTTTTGTTAAGTAAGTGCGTTCTCCATCTTGGACTTCAACGTCATTTACCATCAGGTGGGATTGTTGCCAAGTACTAAATTATTCCATGTAAAAAATACTTTTTGAAAGTTGCTGGGCAATTAACTTCGCGATTATGGATAAATAGAACAATGAAAACGGCCGTAAAGATTACTTACCAATACAAAAAAATGTTCAACATTAATTAACGCTAATTAACGTTAGCGATAAGGGATACATAGCTCATTTACAGGACCAGCCGTACAAACGACTTACCTACTTAGTTATATATTATATTTTCAGATGGCACCTTTACTCCGAAGGAAAACACAACATTCACTTACGATTCGCCGAAGACTTTAATCGCAGGGTGCAAGAATTTTTACTTGAAGATTAAATTATAAATATGAAATTAATTTTAACCTCAGTCATAATACGTAATTCTCGTAAGCAACTCACACCAGTAGATATTATTCAAAAGGAAATAGCAACTTAGGATACCATTAAAAGCTAATGTAATATGTATTATATCGTTTAAACGCGTATATATAAAAAAATTTTTCCTTGATACAACATAAAAATTTTACCCTTCTTTCTTTGTTGTTACCTCCTTCTTTGTTCTCCCACTGCCCTATGGCCACTGCTTTTAGCATTAAGTCCGCCTTTTGTTCCATTACTTGTGTAAGGTTCAATAAAGAATAAATAAAATAAATGTATTTTTATTAGTAACAAACCATTATACCTCGTTTACATTCAGCTCATTTGAGCAGGAAAGTAGGTAGGGAAGTGGGCAGGACGAGTATGTGAACACGATACTTCTCATGCTCCTACCACTGCTACTCGCGCTGCCCGGCGCTCCCCAAAAGAGCGGTTTTTCAGCCAGTGTTGCCAATGCTACGGCAATTACCGTGTTCTACGGCTTTCAGGCCAAAAAATCACAAAATCTACGGGCTACGGCTGGAACCCTATTGCCGTAGCAAATTCTACGGCTTTTCGCAAATTTTCACAAAGTCAATTTTATTTATTGTTTTGCAAACATTTAACGAATGTTAAACCCTTAAAACAGCGCCACCAGGCTTATATTGATGTTAATGTAGGCTAATGAAAAGTATTACTCGTTTTGTGGGCATCAAATTCACTGCCGATGACCTTTTTTTTAGTTCGAGCGCTGAACCGATGGTATATATTGGCGTAATTGGATTGCTACGGCCCACACTTGATCCTTTCCCATATAAACACGGCTTTTTTATCTAATGGGCTCCATTGACGATGCGATCGATCGATCGCACCGATCGATCGGTTCAAAAGTGCCACTCATAGCAGTAACATACACTACCGATCCGTCGGTGCGATCGGTCGGCAACGACGGATCGCACCGATCTGCCATTGCCGAAAGTCGAAAGCGATGTGAGTGGTAGGGCAGTATGTAAACACTACACTTCTCTCGATCCTGCCACGGCAGTATCAAGGGGATTATTGCCGACAGCGCGAGGAGCAGCGGTAGGGGCTGAATGTAAACGGGGTGTTACACGTTCGAAAAAATAAGAGACTACTGAGGTTTCTATTCGTAGCTATGAAAGCCTCTATTGCCAACTAGGGTTGCCAGATGGCTGGGAAATCCGGGATTGTCCCGGAATTTTTCGTCTTGTCCCGTGTCCAGTAATTAGCCTTTTAGCCTCTATAATAGGTCTGTGTATCCCAGCTTGGCGACCTGCTTACTGTAGGGAAACCTCTTTGAAATTTAGTAAATAGGGATGTTGACACTATCATTAAAGTAAAATAAATTTATGCTTAAAGTATAAAGGAAAACATTTAAAAACCTAAAATATTATTCTTTTGTCGAAATCAATCACAACAAATTAAATATAATTATTTTAAAATGTTAAAAATAGTACTCACTGTCACGTGACCTCAAACGCCATTTAGAGCTTATGACGTCATTGTTCCTATTTTATATGAAAGTGCAACTATCTTCAGTCGCCAGATAGTATTGAATATCGGCTAGTGACGTCACGTGACGTTTTTGGTGGAAAATTTGAAAATGATTTTTATTTATCAATTTTTGTTTTTAAAATTGAAGATTATTATTTTTATAATATTTTTTCGTGAATCTTTAGGTTCTATCTGTTGAATCAAATTGAATCCTAAAATTAGTCAACATCCCTATTATATGAACAATAGACATCAGGGCGCTCATGGTGAGGACCGCCACCCAAAACAAAAATCCTGTGCATCAATGTCTATTAAAATTGTCCCGGAAATGTTAAACACGTATCTGCCAATAGAAAACGTCTATTTAAAAAATGTATGTATACAGGATAACTACTAGATATAAATATGCCACAGCTACGTCTCTACATATTTTAATTAGAATGTTAGAATTAATAAACAATTAAAAATAATATATGTATCAAGTTAGTACCTATTAGTCTACATTGCAACAATCCTATCTAATACTAACTTAATAACAATGCATTTCCGCAATGTAACGCCTGATACAACTAAATTTATGTATCTTTAAAAAACTGCGCAATTAAAGAGAAGTTACATTAAATTATTCTTTGTTTATTTTAAGAGTGACTACAGACTGATCGTTTTTACCTGAATTTATAACACAAAACTTTATAATACAAAACTTTAGAATATGGTTTTTCTAAAATGTAATGTTTAAGTTTCCCGAGATCTGGCTGGCACTACAAATAAAAATTTATAATAATAGAATATAGGTAGCTGAATCTTCTTCAAAATAACATCACAATTTTAATAATCTAAATTTTACTAACAAAAAATAACCGACTTCAAAGTCTCAAAAACTACATAGTTGACAGATCTCGTTCAAATTTATGTGAAACCACATGACAAGCGCCTGCTTTCGATAAAAAAAAAGAATCATCGAAATCGGTTGGCGTGATATTGAGTTATACGTCAATTTGTCGCGCACATCTTAACACAAATTTACGACTTATGTAGTTTTCTCATGGATTCCATTGTCAAATCTCAATAAAATTTATGTGGGACCACATGACAGCCACCAGCTTTCGATTAAAAAAAGAATCATCAAAATCGGTTCGCCCAGTCCAAAGTTCTGAGGTAACAAACATAAAAAAAAAAATACAGTCGAATTGAGAACCTCCTCCTTTTTTGAAGTCGGTTAAAAATATTTCATGTCCATTTTAATGTACAGCCGTCACAATTTAAAAATAACAAGTAGCAATTAACGAATAATTTGATGCGTGATGCATAAATTGGTAGTTCGAGTGGATGTCCTTTAAGTGAAATAGAACGGAAGAGATAAGACAATCGTAGAATTACACAAGACAAGCATAGAATTATAAATGATAGCGTTATTAAATACAATTACCACAACATTGTGTATCTATTTATCTATTTTTAGTAACTAAATTAAAATATGACATCTCTTCTTGAAACCCAATCCTATTTTATAGTTAATATAAAATATACCTAGTTAATATAATTAAAGGTAATAATATTAATAATATTTTGGTGGAAATAAAAAAAAACAGATATATTAAAACACATTTTATTATGACACGTATAATATTTGATTAAATTTAATAGATATTCTAGAATTTCTATACATATAAGTAGTAACAAATGTATCAGCCTTTTTACGACATAACTGTCCGAATTCCACAATTTCCACTTAACATATTGAGATATTACACCATCATTTATATTATGTTACATTAGGTACCTACTTACATCTATGTTTACGACAAACCATACTCGCTTTAATTTGAGAAACCTCAAAGTCAAACTTAACTTTGCACGTTTATAAAGTAAAAATGAACGTATAATAAAAATCCCAAAAACTTCTAGTAGGTACAAAAGAAAATGTTACGTAACAATACGGTGCGTATTGCTGCCTCATAAGAGCTTGGGTAGAAGGGATCGGCTGAAAAACGGTCTTGTTTTGCCTTCATTTATTGGTTTTTTCTGTTGTATATTAATTATTAGTAAAAAAGGCGTCCAATTACGTATCTCTACAGCATGATTCAAAACAGATTTTTCTGCCATCTACTGGCGGCTTGAAGAACTAAACATCAAGAGTAAAACTGAAATTGAACTTATTTTGCAGATCAATACCTTTACGTTGTTATTATTAGTACCTAATATCATTACCTTAATTACCTATACAAAAATAATCATTGCGAGATACCCTTATTTTGTAACAAGGTATGTGAGATTGGGTACAGATTAACTTCTTACGCGTGTTTTAAGTATGTATGTGTAGGTATGTACATAATAATGTACTTAAACTCACACACGAATTTAAAACCGCAACACGCTATATAGGATGCTCTTTTTTGTATACTTAAATAACTGACTAAGGAAAACGCTGAAACATCTTACAGTAAACAGTGTGTACTACACACCACTTTGTTTCACTTTTTGCTTCAGCTAATGCGTAATTCTTCTGTAGTTCAGCACTTCAGCATATTAATTTACTTACATTACAACTAAGCTATAGGAAACATGCATATTCTTAACTGTTATAGTTTTCTAAATGTATGACATACCTTCAATTTTAGTCATTCATACACAACAACTTCGTATAACTGCGTTTAGTCAAGTAATAAGTAGCCAATAAGTAGCTCAGATGTAAAAAAAAAATCAGAAAAAAGTATTGATACTTTATTCTTAAATATACAAACCACTAAATGCATAGTAAATTTAGACCCCAGGCAAACATCATCTCTACGCTTTCAGTCATAAGGCAGTTTGTTGTATGATTAACTACTACGCGTGCATAATAACTTATAACTTGAGACACAACGTAATAGTTTAATGATAAAACGTTATTATAATAACGAGTATTCTTCTGGTTTTCGAAATCAAACATAATAACTATTGAAAATTTCAATTTTTACTTATATACACTGGTTGACTGTATATGTACATTTACATTTCAAATCTTGTTCAGAATTTCTTATTTGAATAGTTAACATTTAAAATTATACCGTACAAAATTTAAAATCATTCATAACAATTACTATAAAGTACAATATAATATACACTATTAAAACTAAGTACCAATATGGTAGGTATCAATTTGATACAGGTATGAACACTTAATACAAAAGTCCTTTACTCTCCATTTGCTCCCGAACTTTTTCTGGCTTCGGCCAAAATACCATCAAAATCGTGGAACCTGTAACAATTTTACTCTATTAAATAAATAAGGTTTAATGACTTCATGCTGTAGAAGGCGTCATAATAAATTAACTGTGATCTCGCTTAATTAGCGGTCGATCAAAACGCTTTTAACGATACCTCATATAGCCAAATTACGATAGAAGTCGCCCATAGATATCAGGTATCTATGGACATCATTATTTATATTACTGTGCCGTGACTATGCCGTCCAAGAAAACAAAGATAAGGAAAGACAACAGAGAGTCCATATTCATAGAAAAGCAAAACAGCCGACGATGCAATGGCTTAAGTTCGCAATCAAATAGATGATAGACACATGTGGAACTACGCGAAAAGCGGGACTACCCTGAAAACCAGCAGCCGTGGTTTCTAGCCGTTCCATGGCACAGGCTGAGGGTATCCTTTTTCGTCTGGTAACAGGTACTCACATACAAATATTTTGTTTCTTTGTTTGTTTTGTCACGCCAGTTATAACCTTGTACCATTCGGCGAAATAAATGTTTCTTCTTCTTCTTCTAAATAAAAACACATGGTGACCAGCAGTAGTCAGTAACTCACCAGCAGTGCAGAGGCCGAAGACAGCGAAGGCGGGCTCGCAGTGGCGGTCGAGCGTGGCGCCCAGCAGGTTGGAGCCCACCGCGGCGCCCGCGCGCCCCACCATGTACATCACACACATCGCCATCGCTCTGCACACACACAACATATACATACTCGGATTAGAACGTATCCAAAGCATCCGTAATAAGTTATTGATAAATCCCATTTCATTTGGTTACTTATAAATTCGGATTACACTTTGATACTCGTAGTAACAGTGTTTCAGTGTTGATAGTGTGTTTCAGTCTTGCTTGACAGTGTGTTTCAGTCTTGGCAGCGTGTTTCACTGTTGACAGTGAGTTTCAGTGTTGACTGTGTGTTTTAATGTTGACTGTGTGTTTCAGTGTTGACAGCGCATTTCAGTGTTGACAGTGCTTTTTCAGTGTTGACAGTGAGTCTCATTGTTGACATTGTGTTTCAATGTTGACAGTGTGTTTCAGTATTGTAGTTACCTGAGGCTGGTAGGGAACACATCGACAGCGATTGCGGCGAGGATGGAGGCGGCGCAGCCCGAGCACAGCGCCAGGATGAGCAGCGCGGTGGCGGCGGCGCCGTGCGGGACCACGCCCCCTGCCACCGTCGCCACGCCGCATACCACCATTATACCGACTGGATATAACAAGGACTTGTATAGACTTTAATCGCCACATGTACGCCTATTATATTTGAGGAGTTCCCTCAATTTCTCGTGGATCCCATCATAAACTGGATATGTATGACCATTGTAGAAGCATATCTATGAACGAATCTTCCAAATGAGTTGATAGATGACGAAGTTCTTAGGTGACATTAAAAAGTAAACCTTTACATAGAAATCTTAAATCAGAAGCCACTATCAAAATCAATTCAAAACCGAGCTCAAAAGTAGGACAGTAATGTTATAAAGATGATGTACATACTGTAGAGAGTCTTGCGTCCAACCCTGTCGATGAAGACGCCGATGGCCAGGTAGGTGATGGCGAACACGGCCCCCATGCCCATGGAGATCGGAAACACGCCCACTGACACCTCCGACTCACACCGCGCTGACAGCTAGGACGGACGAAACATGACGGGTTAATAAAAAAGACAAAAATTTTAAATCAATCATTTTAATAAGCATAATATGCACGACAGAGAAAGGTGTTTTATTGTGCAGGAAAATCAGCAAAAAATGGCCGTGGAAAAATTGGGACCAGAAGAGTGGCTAGGATATTATTACTTTTACTACTGGTTTGATTATACTACGTTACTACTTTTAATAAAAAAAATTGTGTTAGGTTGTTATCAATATAATGTAGATATTTTTTGTTTATGTTATCTACGCAGAAACCACATAACGCCGCGAATTTCTCCATATAGCTTACATATTGTAGTACTTGGCGCACCTATTTAAACTATTTATAATTTAATAATAAATTATTACAGACAATCCATTTACAAACGCCTTTTATAAGTCAGTGCGCAAGAATAACGTCGGGAAAACTACTAGTCTGGTTGGTAAAACTCCCCTCAAGGAAAGCGTCTCACAGTAAAATTCCTGTAGGCTTCAAATTTGTTGTGGATGATCTCGCAGATGGAGATCTGGTGGTCGCTGGTGCTGCGGAGGATGCTGTTGAGGATGTCCGGCACCCACACGTACAGTCCACTTGACCTGGAGGGTAGTTCAACATTGGTTAATCCAATTATTATTATGCTGACCCTGCAAACGTTGTACCGCCTATTAATCTCTCCCTCTCCCTCTCCCTCTCCCTCTCCCTCTCCCTCTCCCTCTCCCTCTCCCTCTCCCTCTCCCTCTCCCTCTCCCTCTCCCTCTCCCTCTCCCTCTCCCTCTCCCTCTCCCTCTCCCTCTCCCTCTCCCTCTCCCTCTCCCTCTCCCTCTCCCTCTCCCTCTCCCTCTCCCTCTCCCTCTCCCTCTCCCTCTCCCTCTCCCTCTCCCTCTCCCTCTCCCTCTCCCTCTCCCTCTCCCTCTCCCTCTCCCTCTCCCTCTCCCTCTCCCTCTCCCTCTCCCTCTCCCTCTCCCTCTCCCTCTCCCTCTCCCTCTCCCTCTCCCTCTCCCTCTCCCTCTCCCTCTCCCTCTCCCTCTCCCTCTCCCTCTCCCTCTCCCTCTCCCTCTCCCTCTCCCTCTCCCTCTCCCTCTCCCTCTCCCTCTCCCTCTCCCTCTCCCTCTCCCTCTCCCTCTCCCTCTCCCTCTCCCTCTCCCTCTCCCTCTCCCTCTCCCTCTCCCTCTCCCTCTCCCTCTCCCTCTCCCTCTCCCTCTCCCTCTCCCTCTCCCTCTCCCTCTCCCTCTCCCTCTCCCTCTCCCTCTCCCTCTCCCTCTCCCTCTCCCTCTCCCTCTCCCTCTCCCTCGCCCTCGCCCTCGCCCTCGCCCTCGCCCTCTCCCTCTCCCTCTCCCTCTCCCTCTCCCTCTCCCTCTCCCTCTCCCTCTCCCTCTCCCTCTCCCTCTCCCTCTCCCTCTCCCTCTCCCTCTCCCTCTCCCTCTCCCTCTCCCTCTCCCTCTCCCTCTCCCTCTCCCTCTCCCTCTCCCTCTCCCTCTCCCTCTCCCTCTCCCTCTCCCTCTCCCTCTCCCTCTCCCTCTCCCTCTCCCTCTCCCTCTCCCTCTCCCTCTCCCTCTCCCTCTCCCTCTCATTGATTTATTTATGTAACCGGAAAAATCCGATTTCAGGTCAAACTAGATAGATGTGAAAGTTTATATGCATGTTTGTTACTATTTCACGCAAAAGCTACTGAACGGATTTTCATGTTTAGCAAATAGGTAGATCATGATCTGGAATAAGACAGGGTACTTATTTAGCCCGAAAACACGGACAAAGCAGGAGGCAAAGCTATAGTAAGAAATACTTAGAAACAGTAAAGAAAATCCATAGTGAAAATCCATCTTTCTAAAAATTGCCTTTACGTCCCAACTCAGAGTCACTAACGGTTACTTTAATCGCTCCTTAGTAAAGAATCATCATACAAATTCTGTACTAAGGAGCAAGTAGGTAACCGTTAGTGACTTTGAGTTGGGACGTTAGTACAGTAAGGAGACAACTTAAGCTTAGGGACTTAAAGATATGATACATCATACTCTTATTATAAATGTGAATGTAAGTTTGTTTGTTACACTTTCACGCGAAAATTACTTAACTGATTTGGCTGAAATTTGGAATGGAGATAGCCTATACCCTGGATTTAAACAGGCTACTTTTTATCCCGAAAAAGTTCAGGGTTCTCGCGGGATTTCTAAAAATCGATCTCTACCGCGGGCAAAATCGCGGGGAAGTAGGGCATAAGAGAACTCACAGCATGAAGACAGCAAACATAGAGAGATGTGAGATGATGACGCAGCGCAGGAGCGGCGGCCGGAACATCTGGGTGATGTTCTTCACGGCGCCCACGAACCCGCCCTTCTGCCCGCTGTCGCCACCCGTCGTTATCTTCTCCACCTGGAAATGGCTCATCAGAATTACCAGTTTCACTCTTTAATTCTACTAATGTCTTAATGTGAAAGGTTTTGAGGATCTTTCACGCAAAAACTATTGAACAAATTTTGATGAAATATAGCAGAAAGGTAGGCCATGTTCTGGAACAGGATATAGGATACTTATTATCCCGAAAAGCGTCGCTTCGTCAAAGTCGCTTGCAGAGCGGTAATTCAAATATACTTAACTTTCATTCTTCGTTGACAAAGCATCTGTTTTTTTATGGAAATAGCCGGCAAACGAGCTGACGATCCACCTGATAGTAAGTGGCTATCGTCGCCAATGGACATCAGCAACATCAAAAGCATCCCTGATTCGTTGCCGGCCAAGAAAGAAAGAAGAAAAAGAAACTTCAAAAGAAAGTCTGATATCTTTGGTTTTTCTTATGTCGTCTGATGTGTTGTTGGCAATTTGCTTAAAAAAAAAACAATATTTAAAATTCACTAGTTGCCTTTTACGAGTAAGGTAGTTTAGCAGTTGTATAGACTACTTACTGTTAGAAAAGATACTTAGTACGTACCTACTTAGTAGTATGGATAAAGTGTGTAGAATGCATTTTTTTTAATCGCGTACAAAAAACCTTTTAACTTAGCGTTTAACAGCGACTTACAGGATACTTTTCAGCGGAAGCACCATGATTCCACATGAACATCTTGGCCAGGACCGGCAAAGCCTTCTCGGGTCCTCCAGACACCATCAGGTATTTCGGGCTCTCCGGCAGCAGCAGAAGAGCAGTCGCTGCTAGGAGGCCTGGCGCACACCAGGACCACATGAAGGCCCGCCACGGGACCACTCGGAACCCGAGGAAAGTCCAGGACCACTTTCCGGGTATTATCAGCCAAGCGAGTCCTGAAATAAATTTGTTTTAAGTTATTTTTTTTTGTCGATGGTTTGGAAGGAAGCTTATCCAAAACGATTTTCGTAACAGTTATTGTATGTTTTAATAATAGTTAAAAAAAACTAAAAATACGCTTTTATAGAAAATCCAACTAAAAAATAGAAAATAGAATTAAGAATCGTGTAATTGTACAAAAAGCGTGGGGTGGATATTATCCCTTCTACTCATTGACACCATGCACCCATGCAAAATAATAACATTCAAAGGTTCTTAAGAGGGTTATTAAATAACAATTTACATGAAAAATACGAGTACATATATAATTTGGAATCCGAATATGAATTTTTGTGTAAATATTTTGAATATAAATCTCTTTAAAATTTAAATTAGAAACATTACTGTTTCTGTAAATTAATTACGATGATTTATTGTGAATAATTTCGTTGGCCCCGACACCATTCATACAAACACAAGGTTAGTTTACTCGTAGATAACTTGCGTGCAGTAAGTTCACGGCCGAATTAGCTAAACTGACCCCAACCTTTAACCATTAGCGGATAGGCGGGGCACGGATAACTTAATTTTTTTACCGATTTCAATAAAAGAGGAGCTTCTCAATTCGAGTGTTTATTTTTTAAGGTTTGTGGTCTACGAAACACGATAGTACGCAAGAAAGGACCCCGCAAAATCCTTATGGGAAATGGCTCTCGGCTAAATTAGCTGAAATTTTGCACAGAGGTAGCTTTCATCATGCTGAAAATCTCAATGGGCGCAACCTTCCAAAATCAAACCCAGACCCACCTCCTAGTAGATAATAAGACAATAATGTAAGTGTTGAATGTTGACAAGCTTTATATCAGTAAAATGCATTTTTATGTCAATAACCAGTAAATGAACTGTTTTTTTATCGGGGGCTGAACAGGTCAGAATTTTTTTATGTCAATGGACGAGAAATGAGCTGATAAATCGCGGTTTCCTAACGGACCAACTACATACGCACAACTAGTGGTACGATACAAAGTGTTCCCATCGGCACAACTTGATGGTAACAGATGGTAAGCTATCACAGTCTAACGGACACGATCTGACAGTGACGGACTAGCGACATAATTTTGTAATTGCAACTAATGAGAAGAAATCGACGTAGGTACCTACTTCTAAACTGTAGCTCGAGCACGAATATTTGCGAGAAAGTATTCGTATGGTAAGCAATTTGTCAAATTTGTATGGCATTTTAGTACCATTTACGCACGATAGGGGCGCTTTTGAAAAAATGCCATACAAATTGCTTACGATAACCATACGAATACTTTCTCGCAAATATTCGTGCTCGAGCTACTGATCCCCTTATTCATAAATACCTACTTAGTAGTTTAAAAAATAAATACACGCTTTTATAGTTTCAGTGTACTGAAGGAAAATAATCTAGGAATTTTATTTTTATCTTGATGATCCTAGTCAGGACATCAGAACGAAGCTGATCAGACGTCTATAAATTGGTGAAAATTACGTTGAAAGATTCCATTCTCGCCAATAATAGTCAGTAACCAAAAAAAAATTTCAAAAAAATATATAAAAAATTCAAAAATAATAATAAAAAATAGCAATAAAACAATTTAAAAAAAAAAACAATATTCTAACCATATTAAAAAAATATATAATTATTTTTATATAATAAAGATTAAGGTTCTTGGCAGCTCGATTGTCTACAGAAAATTAATGGCAGCTAAGTTATTATTAATAAACAGCAACATTAATAAGGAGATTGAAAGACAATGATGGATAAGCCCCATCCATACTCAGGCCCCATACAACAAAACTCAGCAAAGTGTAAAATACACTACTCAAATGTTATTACTCCATTAAAGAGTATTTTGAGGATACTCAGCTATGAGTAGCTATGACATTTTTAATTTTCCAAATTAAATTAATTTATTTATATAATTTCAATTTGACATTGTCAATTAATTTTAAATTTAATTTGAGTCTGATTTATGAGCGGTTCGTTTTTATTTGATTTATTATTTATATTTTAATCATGATTTTGCATTTTTACTAATCTTATGTATTTAGTAATCTTATTTGTAACATCTGTATATAAGCCTGTACCTATTGTCAACAATCAAGAGTGATTTGTGATTGAGTTGACTTCCTTGTCTAGGGCACTTACAAATTTAATCCGACTGTACCTATAACTACGTAAACCTTTAAATAGTTCGAAATCAGGTTAATGACATTAATGAGTGACCCAAATAGAGTAAGTAGTGTGCGATAACGAAGCCATCCAATTATAATTACCTATGATGTAATATAACTTAGAACCGGATAAATCGTGATCACTAATTAGGTACGTTGTGTAAGTGTACGTAACATGATAACATATCATGTCCTATAGTTACAACCGTTAGATATATCGCTCACCTAGTAATATAATGGCACATCTGCAAAAAATGTGAAATTGAGTTTATATGGTATACGTGTTTAAAAGTGCATAATCTACATAGTAGTAAATATGTATTAATGTCTATACTATATACCGGATATACTGGAGGGGGAAGGGGAGGCGGAGGGGAGGGGAGGAGAGGGGGAGGGGGAGGCGGAGGGGAGGAGAGGGGGAGGGGGAGGCGGAGGGGAGGAGAGGGGAGAAGAGTGGGAAGGGAAGGGGTGGGGAGTGGAGGGGAGACGGAGGAGAGGGGGAAGGGGCTGGGCAGGGGAAGGGAGGGAGGAGCGGAGGGGGAGGGGGAAGGGGGGGGGAGAGGGAGGGGGAGGGGGAGGAAGTATTGTACAGGGGAAGGGGAGGGGGAAGGGAGGGGACGGAGAGGAGGGGGAGGTAAGGGGAGGGGAGGGGAGCATTTCATACTTTAGTTAACATAATCTTCCTCTTGTATCATTTATCGAAAATGTAAGCTCTGAGTCTGAATAAATATATGTGATATAGTATAACAATTAAATGTAAAATAATTATCTAACTTTGCATCACTATGTTCATTACTAAAACCTACAATTATCATCTTCCCGAAATTTTACATTGGTCTCATTATCTTGAAAACAAAATTTTTGAAGGTTTCACTTCTACTACGTATGAATTGCACACATTTTAATTTTTACCTTATAATATCATTGGCTGAACTATGATTTACCATAATGTTTAATATGCCGCTTCTCTTAAAAATACGCAACTTGTATTAAAGAGTCATAGTTTATACTCTATGTCATAGAGATGTTTTTAAATCAAAATTATTTACGAGTTTCTATTATTTATAGTTAAACTAGCTGTTGCCCGCAGCTTCGCATACGGAAATTATGTTTTACCTTATTTATATCTCTTGCAGAAGAAAATTTAAAAAACGGTGAATATAATATAAGTACTTATATTCATTAACTTAATACTAAACCCCACCATAAAATCACAAGGGATATGAAGCGGAGCGGACCAGGAGCGGGTTATGAAAAATAAGCAATATTCACATTATTATTTTTTTCTTTTTTTGCAAAATTTTGAAAAACTAAAGAATACATGTTCCATGAATTTAAGCAAGGAACATTTGTTGCAAAGAAGCAAATCAGTTGATGTTTTAAAAATATTCCATACAAACTTTCATTCCGTTTCCCGGGGAAAACTTTTAATTTTCCGGGATAAAAAGTATCCTAAAATATGACCCGGAGTATTTTAGTAATAAAATAACTTTACCAATTTTCATCGAAATCCGTTCAAGGGTTTTCATGTGATGCCCGGACAGACAGACTATAATAAAAAAAAATTGTGCTCTAAGACGTACTTCAATAAATAATCGAAATTTTTAAAAAATATTCAATGTACAGAAAATTTGCCCTTTGAGTTTTATTATAGTACTTATAGATTTTATGTTTTGACAACCCGTGTGGCGCAATGGCTACCATGCCGGATCGCCGCGCCAAGGGGCCTGGGTTCGATTCCCAGCGAAGCGGAAATTTGAATGATGAGTTTGAATTTCTGTTCTCGGTCTGGGTGTGAATGTCCTTGTCTAGTGTGTTATCCATGGCACCCACGACACAGGGAATCCTAGTGTGGGGGCTATGAGTGTGAAACGTTATTATTTATTATTTGTTTTTATTTATTATCTTTTTATAGGACATACTTACTTATGAATTTTGTTCTTTAAATTGTAAATTTGTACTTGCCAACCCATTTTTATTTTTTTATAACATACTATACATTTTTATCAAAATTGTTTTTTAAGTTTTATGTACTCAAGTAATTTATTCGTAATGTGTTTATTTTTTTACTTGAACATTTTTTTTACATTCCTCTATTTACATTTTTGTACATACTACATACCAATCCGCACTGGAGCAGCGTGGTGGAGTATGCTCTAGGCCTCCTCAAGAGGAGAGACTCGTGCCCAGTAGTGGGCCATTAATGGGTTGAAGCCAGCCAGCCTACGCTAAGCTGCTTTGCGTGGGGCTACACTGGTCATTGCTGGGGCCGCGGCGGCGCGGCGGTGTTTATTTTCCTTAATTCGTATTATCTTCTGAACGGAATGTCCGATTTGAGTAATTCAAAAAGTTATCTATAGGTACTGAAACAGTTTTGAATATGAAATGATTTATTTGGATAAGGATTAATACGAAGGTATGATTTTCATGCTCTGATTTTGGTCATCTTTTTTATTAACTTTAAAAATGTAAAAAGTGGTTATAGTGACATAACGACAATAGTTGGACATATAGTATCGCGAGGTTTTTTGTAGATATTGATATGTTCTCTAATATTGTAGAACATTTTTTTGTTCTATCGTCAATAGTTTCCGCAGCGTATGCGATGAAAGAAATTTTTAAGCAAATTTTTTCACACCTTGGTTCACGTTACTGATGTTTTAGCAAGGATCCCTAATTTTTTCTAGTAATAAATATAGCCTATGTTACTTCTGAATAATGTAGCATTCTAATGGTGAAAGAATTTTTTAAATCGGTTCAGTAGTTTTTGAGTTTATTCGTTGCAAACATACAAAAATACAAAAATACAAAAATACAAAGCTTTCCTCTTTATAATATTAGTATAGATGAGTGTGTAAGCGACCGTCTTTTTAGGGTTTCCAAGTAAAATCAGTAGCTCGAGCACGAATATTTGCGAGAAAGTATTCGTATGGTTAACGTAAGCAATTTGTATGGCATTTTTTCAAAAGCGCCCCTATCGTGCGTAAATGGTACTCAAATGCCATACAAATTTGACAAATTGCTTACGTTAACCATACGAATACTTTCTCGCAAATATTCGTGCTCGAGCTACAGATCCCTATAGTTTCGTCATGTTTGACGTGTCAAGAGTTGACGAGCGAACTGATGATAGGTAAGTGTGGTTATAGTCGCATAAGGACCTGATGCGTTTTTGGCCAATCAGGAGAGAAGAAGAAAAAAGAAGGCGCCATAATAACGCTTAGTAGTAATAACGCATATTACTCCATATTATGTCCACAAAAATAGATAATTAAATAATAATAATAAAATCAAATCACTAGGTACTAAGTATTAAAACTCTCACAAGAATCAAAAGGAAATGTTTATCAAAATGTTCTGCAGGTTAACAGACGGCAAAGTAAACAAAACTTGCTTGGAATATTTTACCTACTTATTATAAATTATTGTTAAATAACGGTATTTTATCTGTGTAAACAACTTTGATAATACCTGATTTATTGTCGAATGTTTTATTATAAAAATATCATATTACTGTAATTATCTTTTATAAGTGCACCACTTAATTATTATCTACTAGCTGTTGCCCGCAGCTTCGCACGCGGAAATTATGCTTATCATATTATTTATTATCCCTTACAAAAGAAAATTTAAAAACAGGTTCATTTATATTGAAGTACTTATATTTAGGAATTGACATACTGAAACTTACGATACAATCACAGATTATTCCTCCGGGAGCGGGTTAGGAATAGTAAACAACATTAACTTTTTTTCTTTTCCCTCTCCCTCTCCCTGTCCATCTCCCTCTCTCCCCTTGCCCTCTTCCTGTCCCACTCCCTGTCCCTGTCCCGCTCGAGGTCCTTCTCCCACCACATATCCCTCTCCCTCTCCCTTTCCCGCTCGAGGTCTTTCTCCCACTTCATATCCCTCTCCCTCTTCCTCTATCGCTCCCAGTCCCTCTCCCGCCCACACCTGCGCCCTCTCCCGATTTCTGTCCCACTCCCACTCCCTCTCCCGCTCCCTGTCCCTCTCTATCTCCCTCTTCCGCTCCTTCTCCTTCTCCTGCTCCCTGTCCATTCTTAACTTAAAAAATGACGAAGTTGCTTACTAAGTTCATTCCCCTAAATTAATTGATTAAATGATTTTCCGAAAAAAATAAAATCTAAGTTAACTTTTGTTTATTACTATAAACTTACATAAAAAAATCATATATTTTATAACTCTAAAACTGGCGAAGTTGATTTGTATGTAGTTGACTACCAACCCCTATTTTTAGGGGATGAATTTCGAGAAATCAGTGATACAGTTTTTTTTTGTGTCTAACTGTGCTTATATACAAATTTTCGCCCTTCGCACTTCAACACTGACGAAGTGTCCATACTAACTTTCGCACTCTTATTTAACCCTTTAGGGGATGACTTTCCAAAAAAAACGTAATATATACTTTCAAATTTTGTTTCTAATCTGGAGCTAATATATAAATTTTCATGTTTTTAACTTTAAAAATTACGATTTTGCGTACTAAATTAAATCCTCTAAATTAACCCTTTAAGGGATGATTTTCCAAAAAACCGTGTTAAAATTAACTTTTGTTCAGAACTATAAACTTACATAAAAATTTTCATATTTACAAGTCTAAAACTGACGAAGTTGATTTACAACGTAAATGGCTTCCTACCCCTATTTTTAGGGGATGAATTTCGAGAAAACAGTGATACAGTTATTTTTTGTGTCTAACTATAAGCTTATATACAAAATTTCACCCTTCTTACTTTAAAAATGACGAAGTTGCATACTAAATTAAATTCACTAAATTAACCCTTTAAGGGATGATTTTCCGAAAAAAATTGTTAAAGTTAACTTTTGTTTATTACTATAAACTTACATAAAAAATTTCATATTTATAACTCTAAAATTGGCGAAGTTGATTTGTATGTAGTTGACTACCAACCCCTATTTTTAGGGGATGAATTTCGAGAAAACAATGATACAGTTATTTTTTGTGTCTAACTATAAGCTCATATACAGATTTTCGCCCTTTCGTACTTCAAAACTGACGAAGTGTCCATACTAACTTTCGCACTCTTAATTAACCCTTTAGGGGATGATTTTCCAAAAAAAACATAATACTTACAAATTTTGTTTCTAGTCTGAAGCTAACATGTAAATTTTCATGTTTTTAACTTCAAAAATGACGAAGTTGCCTACTAAGTTCAATTCAGTAAATTAACCCTTTAAGGGATGATTTTCCAAAAAAATATGTTAAAGTTAACTTTTGTTTATTACTATAAACCTACATAAAAATTTTCAAATTTATAAATCTAAAACTAAGAAAGTTGGTTTGTATGAAAGTGTCTTCTAACCCTTATTTGTACCCCTTAGGGGATGAATTTCCAAAAATCCGTTCTTAGTGGACGTCTCCTTAGCATAAACTATCTCCCTGCCAAATTTCATCTTAATCGGTTCGGCAGTTTCTGAGATTTTTTGTTTAATCAGCGGTGTGTCGCTTTTCAATTTTATATATATAGATTGCAGTCATAAAAAAGTATTGTTTTTATCTATAACTCTTTGGCCAATGGTTACAATTAAATTTTCCATAGAAAATATTTCGTAAATAAAAGGAATACTTAAAATTGCTTGCTTATTATAATTATCTATATGTATAACTAATACCTATTGTGTAAAAAAAAACATATTAATTCATTCCTCAGTATCTTTTTTCAGTTTCTTATAACATTTTGTATGCCTTCTCAGATTTTTTCTGTTTTGGCGATTATATTCGATTGGTTATAATTTATTAGCGATGCAAGTGGATTATGTGGAAATAACAGAACCTCCGAAGGGTAGTGTAAGGGTATTGCAAGGGTAGTGTAAGTATGTGATGACCAATTTTTGAACGTTGCGCATAGAACTTAGTAAGTATTCCATGCAACTCAATGAAGATGTGATGTTGGGATTGCTTTAACCTTAGCGTGAACGATAATTTGCTTGGTCGTTGGGTCTATTTCATATACTTTTTATAGGTGACAGAAAATAATCCGTGATGGTAATAAATCCTAAAGAGGGTAATCCGGCACCTTGGTTGGTTAGGCTGTTACCAGAAGGACGACGAAAGTCCAAATTTTTAAGGGGATAAAATCTGTAAGAAGCATCATGAGTTTAGCAATGTCATCTCGTTTGCCAGCTATTTCTATTTAAAATGTAAAACGTGGCGTCATCTATTGGGAAACATTAATAAAATTAGGAGGAACTAAAGATAATATCTTTATTATATTACGTTAAGAGCATATTAAGCTCTCAATAAGAACAGAAAATATTTCGCCGAGAAAATTCGTGAAGTTTTTTGGTTATTAATATTTCTAATTTTATTTCTGCCACCGGACACTTTATAGGTATTCTTATTGATGAAATATAATCACTTCACAATTACATCGATTCAAATGTAATTCGATGATCTGGGCTAAAATGTGGTTTACAAGTGAATAATCTGGCGCTCATATCGATAATTTGTAGTATATTGTTAAGACGATACCAATAAATTGCTTAATGATTTCAGTATAGTTAAATGTTAAATGGGTGGTGGAAGACTTCTCAAGTGATTCGGTGAGTTAGAGTTAAGTTATGTTATATT
Organism: Thymelicus sylvestris; assembly: GCA_911387775.1. Classification (NCBI taxonomy): domain Eukaryota; kingdom Metazoa; phylum Arthropoda; class Insecta; order Lepidoptera; family Hesperiidae; genus Thymelicus; species Thymelicus sylvestris. Next base: position 15,817,642 of record OU426896.1, on the reverse strand, counting down.
GTGTGGCGGCATAAACAACGACAGTTATGTAGTAGGTACGTCTAATAACAGTGCATCCAGCCAGGATGCTAGTGGCGAAACTTCTGAAGCAATACCATGCTTCTGAGGATATGTCAAATAATTATTTGACATAGCCGTGATTATAATCACGGCTGCTGTTAAAAGATACTGATGGTTATTTTCAAATCGTTTGCAAAGAACTTTCAACACTTTTACCCCCACTAACCATTAACCCCTTTTACCTATTTGCAATGAAATAGGTTGACGGAGTAAGCTCAAAATCTCCTCAATTACGTGAAATAGTCCTTACCCTGCAGTAGAATGCTAATAATAATCAATGGTTAAGGCAATAGTCAGACCATGTGACAAAGTGCCAACGTTACTCATAGACTTATCACGAACACGTCAGGCGCTGAGAAAAGCCGTCATCAAGTTACCTGGCAGTGTAATGAAGGAGAAGGAGATGAAAGCAGACCCCCACGCGATGGCAGCCGCGCGTTTCGAGCTGATGTGCATTTCACCCAGATACGCGTACACTGTCGCGCTTGACGCTGATATTCTGGAAAAAAAAACGTCGGTCTTAAGCTTTATATTATGTCCTTCAGCCCTAACTAATACCTGTTCGCGATTTACCATACTGAATAATGAGACTTTGGCGTCAGGTCCTTAAAAGACGACTTTTTACATTTGCGTGTATCGTAGGTAAGTCATCATTATTTGATGGTTTATGGAATAAAATTTACCATTTGACTTGGGGAATGGTTGTTGTGAGCAAACTTGCATATCAGAGTTCTCTATAACGTCTGGAAACGTGATGGAAAATGGCTAAACTATGGGCCATTTGTTGTTAGTAGACACAGTTATTCAAAATAAGTCGCCAATGCATCGTCGGATCTAAATGCAGAAGAATTCCATTACGCTTCAGAGAACTACAGAACAAAGCTACAAGTTCTAGGATTTGCGCGTATGCAGCGTGCAGATACAACAGTTAATGACTCTTATCTGGGAAATGGCGTGATACGAGACCAAACCGGACCAGTTATAGATGAAAGATAATTAGGTCAAACATCTGACTTCCGACCACGCCAGATATCGCTAAACGATTTTCAAACGTGATAAACTTGACCTACGATCGCTTCATCCCATTATTCCCATTATTTACTACTTAGTAATCTAGTTTCGCACGAATTCAACTGACCCGGATCATGCGACATTGCAATTTTTTTTCAAGGACATCTCGCATAATGATGATTTACTTTTGTGTTATCTGTCACGATAAGAAATTTTTTTGTACGCGATTAATACTTTTATAATGAGTTATGAGTCTGTTTATTTAGCGGTTGGGATTTTTTTATGCCACTCGTGCGTTTTTACGTTTTTATGCCACAATTTGTGATGTCGTCGCTTCGGCGTTTACAGTCATCATACCAACTATTAAGTATATTAAACGCACTACACAATTGTGAACATATAATTATAGTCAACTCACTTTCCCACAGCTGGGATGACCCAAGTCTGGGAGATCCAAAGTCCTTCACAATGAGGTGTAAAGGCCATAGCCCACAATTTTGGTCAACTTTAAATTAGCAGACTATACACTGATGACAACTTTCTTGCCCTTTTTTTTCGTGATGCCTTTGGTATCGTTGGCGTCCATGGGCGACGACAGCCACCTACCATCAGGTAGATAATCAGCTCGCTATTTCGTGTATCATTAGGTATAATTGTACTGTGTCTGTATGGTACTCACAAGCATCCAGTAAGCATCCGCAAGAAGAACAGCAACCACACATTGGTGGCGAAGGAAGAGGCCACGGAGGCGGCAGCGGAGGCCAGCATGGCGGGCAGCATCACCGCGCGCCGCCCGAAGCTGTCCCCCAGATAACCCCACAGGAATGACGTCGCGATTATACCTGCCAACACGGATACAGGTGCTTTAGTGAGAGATGATCCTTAGGTGAAGAATTAAAAAACAGCTATTTGTATTTTTATTAAGTTTATATTATTTGGTAAATACCAAAGGAAGAATTTTTTATCCTTAACCAATTTTCAGCCCCCCTAAACATTGTAAATGAAATGAAATGAGAGACGGACGGTAAGATATTTAGATTTATCACTGAATATCCTGTTTCATAAATTAATGGACAGTTTTATAGTAAAAAATTTTCGTAAAAAGTGTTCAGTGGAATAAACTTATTTTTAACTTTTAAAACACATTCCAATTGTAACTTTATATTATTCTTTGTTATATTTAATGAAGCAAAAATCTAGTTTTTTTGGAGGTAATATGGTTTCTGTAATTTACAATGACGCTGGCCCAATTTTGGCAATCTCCTGTCCAAATTAATTGGTGTACATTGTACATTAATTTGAACTGAATTGGTAAAATTAGATAACAATAATAAAATTAATAAAATGTAGAAATTCGAGCAAGCAAAATATTTACCTAATATTCTATTGTTTATAAGCTGATGACGTTATTCTTTTGATTCACAAATAACTATAACATGACGTATATCATTATCTATTTATCGTGGATACAACCCATAAAGGTCAAACATTTAGAAATACACAGAGCTGAAAATAGAATTTCATCACAGTAGTCAAACATATTTCCTTAATATACTTTTATTAATAAATTATACATAGATTATTAAGTACATGCAGATGATGTTTACTTTATATAATAGGTAAAAAAAACCTACACATATCAACCACTACTTTTTTACTATCAAATCATAAATATTGTATTGTAATCTTATATTTATTTTTATACAACCTCTGATTTTTAAACCTACCGGCAACTCTTTTAATGACTCTTTGAGTAAATAAAAACAAACAGACTTACAGGTAGGTACTTTTGGTTTGGAGCGTGTAAACAATTATAATTACTAAAATTAAACTAATTAATTTCAGGATTTGGACTGAAATAAAAAGACGTATTGCCGATTCGGAGGCTGGTTTATTACTTATTCTTCAATCATGGTGGGCTCATCTGGTGGGCCGAGCACATTCGCTGAGCCCTCACATTTTGTTCTTAGAAATAGTATGGAACTACACTAATGCTGAAACAGCAGTAGGGGAAAGAGGGCTATACATAACTCCTCCGACCCTAAGAGGGAAATTATCGGAAGGTTCGGATGAAGAATCATTCCGATAATTTCTCTTAAACAATAAACATTTAGGCGATTTTAGCCAAATTATATAACTCAAAAATACAATAGAACTGGAAATTATGAAAGTAAAAATGACGTAAACATTTAGGCGATTTTAGCCAAATTATATACCTAACTCAAAAATACAATAAAACTGGAAATTATTAAAGTAAAAGTGACGTATCCTAAAATTTCACTGAAGCTAAAGTTCTTTTGGTTACTCAAAACACTTTCTATCACTTCACTATGTTTTAATGAAAAGGCCATGTTTTCACATCATATTCACCACACTTCCTCGGTATTGCTTAGATGCGCAACTGGGGCAAGGCGACAATAGAAATCCTCTCCACTACTTCAGATTATATGATGACGAAGGTTAATTCCATTGATTTACAGGAGCCAATTATTATTAGCATTGACTTCCTGAGCCCTGACAATTTGATTTCAATTTTTCGTTGTTCACATGAAGTATGACCTCGGTCGAATTTCATCAGCTGCTCTACACAAATAAGTTCGTAGTATAATGTTTGATTGTCTAGAGTGCATAGATGCTGATCGCCAGTAGACAGTTTACGACAGGGTTTTATGAGCGGTAAGTATTTGAATCTTTTCGCCAGAAGGTAAGGACATTTAGGCATTATAGCTAAGGTTTTATTTTCAGGTTCGTGGAAAATAGGTAAGGAATATATCTTAAAATAATTATAGGACTTCTTATCGGTAAGTGGAACTTCCATTATAAATGTTATTTGATTATTTTTTATAAAAGATTTTACACAAACAGTTTCCTCAATTTTCAATAAAACTTAAAATGGTGGATACACTAAGGTTCAATGATTAGAAATCAAATTTAGATGTTACAATTATTGTACTCTGACTTATTGTTTCAGTCACATTAATAAAACTGTCAGACATTTTGGAGACTATTTTTTTTTTATAATAATTTGATTTTTGCTTAGCTCTGAAATCCTGAGAATATGATGCATTCCAATGAATAGGGTTGAAGGCGATTTGAGCCTAACGATACGCACCATATTTTCAGGTAAGTTATATAAAAATACATTTAAAGCCGTGTTGTTCTAAATCACCAATTTAGCGCGTTTTAACTCCTCACTATCGATCGTATTTACTTTTGACATTAATAATGAACGAACACCTTGAATTCTGTTACAAAAATCTAAAAAGCTTTCACCCGATTTAATTTTTAAAGATTCTAATTCTATGTATATTAATAATACACGCTTCACTACGCGGATCTCCAAAATGTTGAATCAACAATTGTTTTAACACGGACCACGTAACAATATCATCGCGTTCCAATAAGTGCAGCTGCATCCTCTCTTACTCGTTATAACGTTAAAAACATAAAAATTTTATTCAGCACTTCTTTTATACCGATCAATTAAATATTGGCATTTTCGCAAATAAAGGTTTAACTGTCTTTTATCACCATTAAGCAACGGAATTAAATCAATAATTTCTTTTGGAACTGGTTCGACTCTCGTTGTAGTCATTATTAATAGAGTAGTAACTAATTAGAGGCAGCAACTCACTTTAATAATTAAAATCCTATTAAATTTCACACACACACATATATTAAACAATAAAACACAATTAAAATCACAAAACACAATAATGTTTTATGCACCATTAAAAGAAAAAAAATGTAAAAATTAAACATAAAACACAAAATTTGTAAAAGTTGTAAAAAATTAATATTACGAAATGTATCGCAAAAAGAAAAATGACGATATTAGTCTATAAAAATATTAATCATTGAGTTTTAAATGATTTTCTATACTTATTAGTTCAATTAAATTACAATATTCAATATTAAAATGTAGAGTCTCTGACACTTATTTACTCTTTGTCTGCTTCTATTAATAGATTTCTAAGAATAAGATAAGGCCTTATAATTTCATGTAGCCCTATCTGACTATAAAATAAAAAGAATGTTACATGAGCAAGTTTCGATCTCAAATATAACAATTAAAATTAAAATATGATTTGAAAAATACGGGAGGATTTAAGGACAAAGGACTGGCGAAAAGTTCTACTCACCAACCGCTTGCGACTCCCATACTCGATGATTTCACACTCAGGATTCAAAAGAATATTTATTTGGTTCGAAGGATTTTCTCTACTCGCGTAGACGACACTCACTTTTTCTTGACGAATTTTGACGTCGGAAAAATGCGCTAACCACGAATTTAATTGAGAAAATCCTACCGGCTGCGCCACTTTTGGTTTGGAGCGTGTAAACAATTATAATTACTAAAATTAAACTAATTAATTTCAGGATTTGGACTGAAATAAAAAGACGTATTGCCGATTCGGAGGCTGGTTTATTACTTATTCTTCAATCATGGTGGGCTCATCTGGTGGGCCGAGCACATTCGCTGAGCCCTCACATTTTGTTCTTAGAAATAGTATGGAACTACACTAATGCTGAAACAGCAGTAGGGGAAAGAGGGCTATACATAACTAGGTACCTATTAAACAACATTTTGCTGAAGACAGCGTGACGCAACAATAGGATAAAGTTACATTAATTTGCAATTTTGTTAGTACCTACCTGAGTAAGTACTCACTGATGATCACTATACATCTAGGTAAGTAACTGATTTTTACTTCTTCTTATTTATTTATGGACATAGCCGATAAACAAGTTAACGATCCACCCGATGGTAAGAGGCGTATCGTCAATTCGTCATCCATACCCACTATCGACACCAAAGGCTTCACTGATGTATTGCCGGCCAAGAAATAAAGAAAAAAGACCACAAGCAGGCCGGATTTAGTCGCCTGTTACGATACTCATCTGGCGTGGGATTGGGGTTAGTTTTATAAGCCGCCCCAATACGGCTAATAAATCATAACTTAAGTTTAAAATCACAACTTCATATTATAAAATAATAGTAAAACTTCTCTTTGCTTTTCTTGATAAGATTACCTACCTTCTTCAAATGTTTTTATTTGTTCTAAGATCCCCCTATAAACATTAGCGCCTTAAACATTAGAACATGGGCTCAGTTACGGTACGGCCTTAGAATAATAATAAAGGTACGGCATGCTATAAACCTTATTAAAAACCTTTTGGTTATAAACTTGTACCATGTTTATTTTGGCGAAATAAATGTTTCTTCTTCTTCTTCTTCTTCTTCAATTTTATATGACGAGAAGTAATTACCTAATTGCATGTCGACAAGGTTGAAATGCCTGTCTAGGCGTATGGGCAACTTTGTTATTGTAGCTACGATGAGCTTCATTCATAAAAATGCCGACGCATGCCATGCTGCCAGTGGGCACACGCCCTAAGCGACGTTCCATCGCTCTTCTCAACTTTGAGAAAGTGATGGAAACCGACCCAGTTACATGGGTAATAACCTCGCCGTGACCTGACTCACCAGTGCATTCCAACTATATTAATAATAATAATAATAATCATTTATTTCAGATTTAAAATCCATATTTTGTTAGTAGGTTTGTCTTAAAAGCTAGTGTTAGTAGACGTAAAATCAATACAATAATCACACATTTATCAGATCCCAATAATATTACATATTTAAATTTTAAAATAATCAAGCTTAATTTCCAAATATTTACGTTACGAAAGAATGAAACGAATTAATTGGCAAAATAATAATAAATTAATAGTAATAATAATAATAGCAATAATAATTACACCGAAATTTCAATTAAATCCAGTCGCAACCTTAGTCATGAAGTGTTGCAAGGGACATATTGTGCTGTATGAATGTACCATGCCATACGTTTAAATAGTAATACATACTAACATTATGGTTGAAATACCACGATATTAATATACACCCAACGATCCGGCTAACCTCCAAAACCCCTCTAGACATTATATAATTATCAAGTGTTAAACCTGTTACTGCATTACAATGATATTAAAAAAAATAGATACGTTATGCCCTTACAAATCAACCAAAAAATCTGTTCCGAAAAGAGCTACAACACTCACACGTTTATCTTTTGTTTCACTACACCAATCACATTGGTATAATACACGAAGGCATTTTAACACTGTATGTCAAATGTCAAGCACTTCTGACAACAACAGCGTATCGTCTTGTATTGACAGAGCGACTACGAGCAGGACGGTCAATTGCCTGTTCTTACGCTCTTCATCGTCCTAGTGACATATCTACCTCTTTTTACATTATGATATCATTGCTGCATTATTATAATAACAAAAAATCCTAGTCGCTAGATTGTAACCAAGCAATTCTATTTTTAATTCAAATTTAAATCACAATCAAAATCGATCTTTGACATTTAGTATCACTGATACACTTAATAGAATGCATTAGTGCTTTTTATTTTACCACTTTTACGGAATGATCTTTGATCAATAAATAAATTAAATATCATGTAGGAAAAACTGCATCTTATTATAATTATTTAAGTAGGTAGGTAGGTAGGTACTCCATTGTTTAGACGAGCCGCATTTGGTAAACTATCTTTGCGATATTTTTTAATCATTATTTTAACTAGTTTTAATAAATAATAAATTGTAAACTATAACTAGGTTTAGCAAATATTTTAAATATTCATTATTTTGTATATCTTATTGAAGACGTAATTTAGTCATGTAATAGGTATCTAATTGTTTTGTCATCATGTGGGAAAATTTGTTTCTTTGGACATTCATTGACATTTGGTAATAATATGAATATTAAGATTTAATTACAGTAGCAGTCACAAGTAAGCGAATATAAATTGTTGAATACAATACAACTAAGCCTTGCGGGTTTTTATGTGCGTCTAATTTCTCACAGACATGAATAAAATGCCTGCTGCAGACATAACAACTTGTTATATAACAATAACAAGAGGTACCTCAGCCGGAAAATGAACCTAGGACCCATAGTAACTCTTATTTTAACTAGTAACTGGACTGCGTTTCTAAATTTTAAATTCAGAAGTTTTCACCGACTCAAAAAAAGACAGACAAATCCGTCATTCAAAATTCAAAAATTCAATTCAAAATTCAAAATTCTTTATTCATTTAGGTACTTACTTATCACTGATACACTTATGCACGTCATTTTTTCAATCTACCAGCTTTTCGGAAAGGTGCTTTGTTATGGAGAAGAAGAAAAGCCGTAAAGAAACTCCTTAGCACATCTTTTAAAAAAGTATAATGTTTACAATAGAATAGGTACATTGATTACAGGAAAATAATATACCTACCAGAGCGGAACCGGTCACAGTACTAATCAAGACCATGCGTCCTTGTCATTTAAATATTCAAATACGCTATAGGTAGTACCTTGTGACCCTTACTTACCAACATGTTACGTTTATTTTATTAAGAGATTTGAAAAATTGTTTTATTCGCAAGGGCATGCTTCCAGATTGATCCATATTTTTGCTATATTTTTTAGAAAGTCCCATATTTTTGCTATATTTTAAACAAATGTATCCCATATTTTTGTTATATTTTTCAGAAATTTATCCCATATTTTTGCTATATTTTTCAAGTGATGTTATCCATGAGGAATTGAGGGAACTCCTTAATTTTATAGTATACACATACATAAATGACGATTTCGATATAATTATGTTTCTTGTAGGCTAATTCTTTGAAGACGTTTATTGTTTTGGTAAAAATATTGTAACAAAGCCAAGTTGAATTTAAAATTTTCAACATAATGTTTAGTGGAGGGGTGTTAATAAATTAGACAATCTCTAAAACAGATACACTTCACCATCTTAACACCATAACATTGTCATCATCGCCCTTGGACTGATGATATCACATGAATTGCTAATGACAACACAGAGGAGCCAGCCCTAATGTAGAACTCTTTTTAGGTATGCCCATTTGAAGAACCTGTTCCATAGCATTGCAGGTACGTGGCAAAAAGGTCTTAAGTAACGGATCGGAGATTCACTAATGTGAATGTGACTTTAATCTTTGGCGGATTGTGTAATGACGCGCGGGCTTTGTAATTCTCTCAAAATCGTGAGTGTACGAGAGGATAGACAAGTATCCTCATCGAATATTTGTACCTCCTTGCCTTGGATCATAATTGCTGGTTTTTTAAAAGCGTGTCAGGTGAAATCATGAAACTGATTATAGTGATTATTCACCATACGTTACGTGCGAGATAAGGTAACTAAGCGGTGCGTGAGGAAAACATCCACCAAAACGTTGCTCATTTTGATGTTCTTTTCCTCGCGCACCTCCTATTAGGTACTCAGTCTTCGTTTCCCCCGAATTTGAACGACAGAGTAGTGACGAATTAACTCTGGTGACTTCTTCGAGGAGCTTCAAAGTCAAAGTCAAAGTCAAAATATTTTATTCTTAAAGGTATCACTGATACACTTATGCACGTCATCATTTTTTTAATTTACCAGCTTTTCGGAAGAGTGCTTTGTCATGGAGGAAAAGAAAAGCCGTAAAGAAACTCCTCGGCACATCTTTAAAAAAATATTACAATAAAGAAAATATTACAAAAACTTCTATACGTATAGAGGCAGTGTTCACCACCAACCTTCACCAACTAAAGCTAATACTCACCAATAAACGCAGCAGCATTCACCAGCCCCTTGTGCTCGCTGGTGAGCTCCAGCTCGCACTCCGCTGCCGTGATGACGTAGCTCATGCCGACCGACTCCATGGAGACGTTGAGCATGATGAGCCCGCACGTCAGCAACACGCAATGGTTGAACTTGCCGTGACCTGCGATCATTATGATATGAATAATGCAATACATTAATGTCAACGTGAATAATATCTAGCTTAGTTCTACTATTTGTAGGTTTAACGCACTAAAATTATGTTTACGCAAACTCTACTGAACAGATTTTCATGAAAAGCACAAAGGTAGACCGTGATTTAGAATAATATGTAGGGATATATCTAGTATTAATTATCCCGAAAACGCCAGCAGAGTCGCGGCCAGAGCGCTAGTTTTGTTATGTTTATTTCATCCATCCATCCATCCATCAGCCCTTGAAGGTCCATTGCTGGACATAGGCTTCCCCCAACTTGCGCCACTCTGACCGGTCCTGAGCCTTCTGAATCCAGCGGATGCCCACTGTCTTCTTATGTTTATTTACGTAGAGCTTAAGTTTTTACAGACTTTTGGCATGTAAATTGGCTATCGTAGTTTAATAAAAAAAAAATTTTAGGAATGTTTCAAACTCGGGGAAGCGGGGCAGAAAATTCAAAAAAGGAAGAGGTTCTTAATTCAATTGTATTTTTTTATGTTTGTTAACTTTCGACTGGGTGAACCGATTTTGATGATTCTTTTTTTAATCGAAAGCTGGTGCTTGTCATGTGGGCTCACTTAAATTTGAACTAGATCTGACGAGTGACGAGTAGTTTTTGAAGTCGGTTATTTTTTTCTTGGTAAAATTAAGGTTATCAGTTCTTTCTTTCTCTCTCTTCTATCTTGCTCGACAACAAATCGCTGATGCCTTTGGTGTTACTGATGTCCATGGCAACGGTGACCACTCGCCATTTAATTACACAAAAAAACCTTTTGAGTAGTTTTATTTCCATAATGACATTGCAGTAGGGTAAGGTACCAGCTCCTAAATTGTAGGTACCTCACTGATATCTGGCCCCTCGCATACATTAAACGAAATCTAGTGGTGTCAAATTTATCTATTAAGGCATGCGAGTAAACAACAGCAATTTTATATGTTATGTTATAACCGGCTATCATCACAGAAAAAAAACGATGAATGAAAAATTAAGAAATGTTGCTCCCTAATTTAATACATATTTTATGACTAGCTTTTGCCCGCAGCTTCGCCCGCGGTAGAGATCGATTTTTTACAAATTCTACTTACTTTTACTTAGTTAGATTTAGTTGCCTAAGACTTAACTAATTTACATGTATCAGATTTTGATAGTGTGATTCAGAACTTGCAAATGAATTTTACTAACGCCATCTATTAACAACATCTGGAACTAAATATTTAGCAACTAACAAAATATTGATCTTCCCATGGGGATGTTTTACCGCGGTAAAAAGTAGCCAACGTTACTCTCCGCCCTCCCCACTATCTCCACACACAAAAACCATACCATATAGGTAACAGCTTCGTTGCGACGTGAAAGCCGGACAAACAAACAAACAAACACACTTTCACATTTATAATATTAGTATGGATATGGATTTGACTTTACTTTTTGGATCAATATATTTTTAATATATTTATTACGAGTAACCGCCCTCGCTTTGCTTCGGTTTTCCTATTTTTTTACACCTTGGGTTACATTATTGGAGTTTTATTAAGGATCCCGAATATTTTTTAAATATAGCCTATGTTCACCGGGAATAGTGTAGCTTTCTAACAGTGAAAGAATTTTTCAAATCGTTTCAGTAGTTTCGGAGCCTATTCAATGCAAACAAAAAATCAAATCTTTCCTCTTTATATATTAGTATAGATTTCTTATGACTTAATGATATGCTTGTATAATATCAGTTATTATCACAGTACTTAATTATAATCAGATAAACAGGGCCGTTAAACTCACTGCACCTAATTAATTTAATGATAACAGACTGATTCTGTTAGTACTTATTACTTAACCTAAAAACATGTGATTAACACAGATTAATTAATGATTTGATACCACCAATGACATTGACAAGTTGGCAACTGACGACTGCGTGATCTAGTGATTTACTATCAATCATTGTTTTACATCAAATTGTAACTAACGCGGAATAATTAGCTTAAAGAAACGCTTATAGCCCGGCTGCTAGTGCCTATCCTAAGTGACTGAATCAAGTAATAAAGGGCGGTCGTTAGTGGAATGGGTTTACATCCATCCATCCATCCATCCACCCTTGAAGGTCCACTACTGGACATAGGCTTCTCCTAACTTGCGCTACTTTTGGTAATAATACACTAATGGGTTTACCGCTGATTGCAAAAAGTTCTTGGACACTTCCGTGTTTTTTTTATACTAATAAGATTCGGAGGACACATAGACAGCTTTACCTAATTCAGTCTAATGTTTACAAACTGACAGTGACACCCGCCATACTAGAATTCTCAATGTTGCGTACGGCATGAACAAATACTTTACTAAGAAAGCTCGTCTGTGAGGACCTATGGATGTTTTCAGGCTTTCACGAAACATTAAATCTGGTTTGGTAAAATGTCCCACTACTGGGCTCGGGGTCTCCTCTCACAATGTGAGGGGTACAGGCCATAGTCTACCACGCTGGACAAGTGCGCATTGGTAAATTTCATTCACATTGATAGATAGTCTATCGAGTAGCTTTGCCCGCAGCTTCGCCCGCGGTAAAGACCGATTTTTTACAAATCCCGCGGAAACCCTGAACTTTTCCGGGATTAAAAGTAGTCTGTGTGTTAATCCAGGGTATAGGCTATCTCCACTCCAAATTTCAGTCAAATCGGTCAAGTAGTTGTGGTGTGATTGAGGAACAAACATCCAAACACCTTCACAAACTTTCACATTTATATGATTGCCAAAATATTAATAGGATAACAATAGGAGCGGAGCAACACTGAAAAATGTTGCATAACGGGAAAAAATACCAAAGTGAAGCGAGGATAGTTACTACTAATATTGATCTGAAGAGAGTTTTTAATAATAAAAATACCGAAGTGAAGCGAGGGTAGTTACTAGTAATAATTAAAATCTGAAGAGATTTTTTAATAATAAAAATACCGAAGTGAAGCGAGGGTAGTTACTAGTAATAATAAAAATCTGAAGAGAGTTTTTAATAATAAAAATACCGAAGTGAAGCGAGGATAGTTACTAGTAATAATTAAAAAGCTGAAGAGAGTTTTTAATAATAAAAATACCGAAGTGAAGCGAGGGTAGTTACTAGTAATAATTAAAAAACTGAAGAGAGTTTTTAATAATAAAAATACCGAAGTGATGCGAGGGTAGTTACTAGTAATAAATAAAATCTGAAGAGAGTTTTTAATAATAAAAATACCGAAGTGAAGCGAGGGTAGTTACTAGTAATAATTAAAAAGCTGAAGAGAGTTTTTAATAATAAAAATACCGAAGTGAAGCGAGGGTAGTTACTAGTAATAATTAAAAAGCTGAAGAGAGTTTTTAATAATAAAAATACCGAAGTGAAGCGAGGGTAGTTACTAGTAATAATTAAAAAGCTGAAGAGAGTTTTTAATAATAAAAATACCGAAGTGAAGCGAGGGTAGTTACTAGTAATAATTAAAAAGCTGAAGAGAGTTTTTAATAATAAAAATACCGAAGTGAAGCGAGGGTAGTTACTAGTAATAATTAAAATCTGAAGAGAGTTTTTAATAATAAAAATACCGAAGTGAAGCGATGGTAGTTACTAGTAATAATCAAAAAGCTGAAGAGAGTTTTTAATAATAAAAATACCGAAGTGAAGCGAGGGTAGTTACTAGTAATAATTAAAATCTGAAGAGAATTTTTAATAATAAAAATACCGAAGTGAAGCGAGGGTAGTTACTAGTAATAATTAAAATCTGAAGAGAGTTTTTAATAATAAAAATACCGAAGTGAAGTGAGGGTAGTTACTAGTAATAATTAAAAAGCTGAAGAGAGTTTTTAATAATAAAAATACCGAAGTGAAGCGAGGGTAGTTACTAGTAATAATTAAAAAGCTGAAGAGAGTTTTTAATAATAAAAATACCGAAGTGAAGCGAGGGTAGTTACTAGTAATAATTAAAATCTGAAGAGAGTTTTTAATAATAAAAATACCGAAGTGAAGCGAGGGTAGTTACTAGTAATAATTAAAAAGCTGAAGAGAGTTTTTAATAATAAAAATACCGAAGTGAAGCGAGGGTAGTTACTAGTAATAATTAAAATCTGAAGAGAGTTTTTAATAATAAAAATACCGAAGTGAAGCGATGGTAGTTACTAGTAATAATTAAAAAGCTGAAGAGAGTTTTTAATAATAAAAATACCGAAGTGAAGCGAGGGTAGTTACTAGTAATAATTAAAAAGCTGAAGAGAGTTTTTAATAATAAAAATACCGAAGTGAAGCGAGGGTAGTTACTAGTAATAATTAAAAAGCTGAAGAGAGTTTTTAATAATAAAAATACCGAAGTGAAGCGAGGGTAGTTACTAGTAATAATTAAAATCTGAAGAGAGTTTTTAATAATAAAAATACCGAAGTGAAGCGATGGTAGTTACTAGTAATAATTAAAAAGCTGAAGAGAGTTTTTAATAATAAAAATACCGAAGTGAAGCGAGGGTAGTTACTAGTAATAATTAAAATCTGAAGAGAGTTTTTAATAATAAAAATACCGAAGTGAAGCGAGGGTAGTTACTAGTAATAATTAAAATCTGAAGAGAGTTTTTAATAATAAAAATACCGAAGTGAAGCGAGGGTAGTTACTAGTAATAATTAAAAAACTGAAGAGAGTTTTTAATAATAAAAATACCGAAGTGAAGCGAGGGTAGTTACTAGTAATAATTAAAAAACTGAAGAGAGTTTTTAATAATAAAAATACCGAAGTGATGCGAGGGTAGTTACTAGTAATAATTAAAATCTGAAGAGAGTTTTTAATAATAAAAATACCGAAGTGAAGCGAGGGTAGTTACTAGTAATAATTAAAAAGCTGAAGAGAGTTTTTAATAATAAAAATACCGAAGTGAAGCGAGGGTAGTTACTAGTAATAATTAAAAAGCTGAAGAGAGTTTTTAATAATAAAAATACCGAAGTGAAGCGAGGGTAGTTACTAGTAATAATTAAAAAGCTGAAGAGAGTTTTTCATAATAAAAGTACCGAAGTGAAGCGAGGGTAGTTACTAGTAATAATTAAAAAGCTGAAGAGAGTTTTTAATAATAAAAATACCGAAGTGAAGCGAGGGTAGTTACTAGTAATAATTAAAATCTGAAGAGAGTTTTTAATAATAAAAATACCGAAGTGAAGCGAGGGTAGTTACTAGTAATAATTAAAAAGCTGAAGAGAGTTTTTAATAATAAAAATACCGAAGTGAAGCGAGGGTAGTTACTAGTAATAATTAAAAAGCTGAAGAGAGTTTTTAATAATAAAAATACCGAAGTGAAGCGAGGGTAGTTACTAGTAATAATTAAAAAGCTGAAGAGAGTTTTTAATAATAAAAATACCGAAGTGAAGCGAGGGTATTTATTAGTAATAATTAAAAAGCTGAAGAGAGTTTTTAATAATAAAAATACCGAAGTGAAGCGAGGGTAGTTACTAGTAATAATTAAAAAGCTGAAGAGAGTTTTTAATAATAAAAATACCGAAGTGAAGCGAGGGTAGTTACTAGTAATAATTAAAAAGCTGAAGAGAGTTTTTAATAATAAAAATACCGAAGTGAAGCGAGGGTAGTTACTAGTAATAATTAAAAAGCTGAAGAGAGTTTTTAATAATAAAAATACCGAAGTGAAGCGAGGGTAGTTACTAGTAATAATTAAAATCTGAAGAGAGTTTTTAATAATAAAAATACCGAAGTGAAGCGATGGTAGTTACTAGTAATAATTAAAAAGCTGAAGAGAGTTTTTAATAATAAAAATAGCGAAGTGAAGCGAGGGTAGTTACTAGTAATAATTAAAAAGCTGAAGAGAGTTTTTAATAATAAAAATACCGAAGTGAAGCGAGGGTAGTTACTAGTAATAATTAAAAAGCTGAAGAGAGTTTTTAATAATAAAAATACCGAAGTGAAGCGAGGGTAGTTACTAGTAATAATTAAAATCTGAAGAGAGTTTTTAATAATAAAAATACCGAAGTGAAGCGATGGTAGTTACTAGTAATAATTAAAAAGCTGAAGAGAGTTTTTAATAATAAAAATACCGAAGTGAAGCGAGGGTAGTTACTAGTAATAATTAAAATCTGAAGAGAGTTTTTAATAATAAAAATACCGAAGTGAAGCGAGGGTAGTTACTAGTAATAATTAAAATCTGAAGAGAGTTTTTAATAATAAAAATACCGAAGTGAAGCGAGGGTAGTTACTAGTAATAATTAAAAAGCTGAAGAGAGTTTTTAATAATAAAAATACCGAAGTGAAGCGAGGGTAGTTACTAGTAATAATTAAAAAGCTGAAGAGAGTTTTTAATAATAAAAATACCGAAGTGAAGCGAGGGTATTTACTAGTAATAATTAAAAAGCTGAAGAGAGTTTTTAATAATAAAAATACCGAAGTGAAGCGAGGGTAGTTACTAGTAATAATTAAAAAGCTGAAGAGAGTTTTTAATAATAAAAATACCGAAGTGAAGCGAGGGTAGTTACTAGTAATAATTAAAAAGCTGAAGAGAGTTTTTAATAATAAAAATACCGAAGTGAAGCGAGGGTAGTTACTAGTAATAATTAAAATCTGAAGAGAGTTTTTAATAATAAAAATACCGAAGTGAAGCGAGGGTAGTTACTAGTAATAATTAAAAAGCTGAAGAGAGTTTTTAATAATAAAAATACCGAAGTGAAGCGAGGGTAGTTACTAGTAATAATTAAAAAGCTGAAGAGAGTTTTTAATAATAAAAATACCGAAGTGAAGCGAGGGTAGTTACTAGTAATAATTAAAAAGCTGAAGAGAGTTTTTAATAATAAAAATACCGAAGTGAAGCGAGGGTATTTACTAGTAATAATTAAAAAGCTGAAGAGAGTTTTTAATAATAAAAATACCGAAGTGAAGCGAGGGTAGTTACTAGTAATAATTAAAAAGCTGAAGAGAGTTTTTAATAATAAAAATACCGAAGTGAAGCGAGGGTAGTTACTAGTAATAATTAAAAAGCTGAAGAGAGTTTTTAATAATAAAAATACCGAAGTGAAGCGAGGGTAGTTACTAGTAATAATTAAAAAGCTGAAGAGAGTTTTTAATAATAAAAATACCGAAGTGAAGCGAGGGTAGTTACTAGTAATAATTAAAATCTGAAGAGAGTTTTTAATAATAAAAATACCGAAGTGAAGCGAGGGTAGTTACTAGTAATAATTAAAAAGCTGAAGAGAGTTTTTAATAATAAAAATACCGAAGTGAAGCGAGGGTAGTTACTAGTAATAATTAAAAAGCTGAAGAGAGTTTTTAATAATAAAAATACCGAAGTGAAGCGAGGGTAGTTACTAGTAATAATTAAAATGCTGAAGAGAGTTTTTAATAATAAAAATACCGAAGTGAAGCGAGGGTAGTTACTAGTAATAATTAAAAAGCTGAAGAAAGTTTTTGTTTGTTTGAACGTTTGAACGCGCTTATCTCTAGAACTGCCAATCGGGTTTTAAAAAAAATATTGTAAACTAGCTGTTGCCCGCAGCTTCGCACGCGGAAAATAATTTACTTAGCGTCTTATAATATTTATTCCCGATTTGACACCTTGGGGGTTGAATTAGGAACAATCCTTCCTAAGCTGATGCCTATGTCTTAAGAGGAATACGTGTGCGAAATTTTAAATTTCTAGCCCTAAGGGTTTGGTCTGTGCGGTGATACATCAGTCAATCACTTTTGTCACTATCATCTTCATCATCACTCTTGATATCCACACGACGGCTATAATGTTGAAGTATAGGTGTATGGTGTATGGAATATACCCGAAGCTAAGCGAGGGCGGGTTACAATGAGTTGTCCATAAAATCGATTCTAAGTAGTACCTATTGAAACCTTGACTCGACTACGTACTGACAAAACGATTCTAGGCACTAATATGGACACTAATAACTACTTTACAAACTCACTTCACCTTGTAATAGATCATAGAACTCACAGAGGTCTGACCTTTTCATGTTAGGCCGCCTTTACATTAGTAATTTTCACTCACGTAACTTATCTACTTATTATTTAACTTTCCTTAAATTTTCAAATACATTAATTTTGTAAGTAGTTTTTCGTAATTTCTTAATACGTGTGTACCTATACTTTTGAAGTTTTCATACGTAAATTTTACAGAAAATACGTGTAAGTGTAATATCAGCCTTAGAAAAATGATGACAGTGCCGACACCGGCATCGGATCATAGACATAATACTACTAGACTAGGCAAGGTATCTGAGCATATGTAAGTGAAACCGTCACGCTGCGAAGAAAGGCAGGAGGTAAACCTATCCTTGTCTTACTTACGAGTTACGCGAGGCTCCTTGGTCTCTTTCTAATAGCGTGACGCAAAGAAGGCCCGCTTGTCTAGTCTAGTAGTATTATGTCTATGGGCCGGATTGAGGTTGTTCTTCCTAATTGTAGGGTGTCCACGCCGACTTAGAAAGATTATGTCCTAATAAGATATGGTTCTTCATAATGTTTTCTGTATGTAATTTTTCTAAAGGTAAAAATTATATTGAAATAATATATTTTATTAAAATTTCTTCAAAATTACTGAATTTAAATAATTGCATTAAGAGTAAATTAAAAATTAAGGTATATAATTACGGTACATCTACATATAAGATTATAATAATATAATTATTATATATATTATTTATCTTAGATGTTTTTATACCATTATAAAAAATCACAATCGAATGATATATCCTGGGACTATAGATAATGACACAATACAAATAAGGAACTTCGTTCCAAAATGGTCATTCCGTTATGACGTCATCGATCTTCAGTTACCACTACGAAGTTACGTATCCAGTTAAGAGTAATATATCCACGACTATCACCAAACCAAAAGCATCGCCGATCGTTGCGAAGTCACGAATTTTTCATCGCAACAGGGCTGTCACAAGAGAGAATAAGATATTGTTACATAAATTAATAATATAACCATAGTATAATTAATAATGTAACCTACGTAATAATATCTTTTAAATTTTAATTCATGATTTTGATGTTTTTTTCATTTCATTTTTTTTTTATTTTTTTTTATTTTTTTATTTGTTTTTTTTTTATTTTAACTTTAATTATAATTAAAGTAATTTTTGTTAACTGACAGTAAAATGGAAACGTACTTTAACCTCTGTATTTTACCACGCAAAAATGCAACTACTACTCATATATAATCTCTTATCAACAATAAAGGATAAATAGGTCATTAGCAAGTTTATATTGTTGGTTGATTAGTTCGTGAACCTGTGGCATTAGCAACTGCATCGATAACAGATTGCTAGGTCATTGGTGATAATGCAACTTACCTGTGAGTTCAAACGCCTCCTCGAAGGTCAATTCTTTCTTTTTCCTTAACATAATTTCTGCCTCATCTGGCTTATCAGCTCTTTCCACGTCCAAATTATTTACGCTAGACGCCATTATTAATTTATCACCATATACATTCATCACAATTTACGAGAACACTACTAAACTAGTAAACTAAATCAATTGAAATTGAGTACCTTAACGTATTGAAACTATTGAATGTATTGATCATATTCAAATAAATTGTAATATTTTACACGATCACTAAGGCTATAAAATATGTCGTTGATTACTGTTATTTTTACACATTTTTGTGAGTAATGTTATTTTTAACGCGGGAATTTGTGTCGATTGTCGCTGCGCCGCGCCAAACTGACGCGACACTTCACACTACGCGGCTAACCGGCTAGTAGAATGGAACACGCCGACCGCAGTAGGTTAAGTAAACGTCATTCACAGTCTGTTGTTGCGTACTGAATGAACTAAACCGAACAGATACGTAACTGATAGGTTTTCAGTCCGGCTGTGCAATAATTACAAAGGATGGTGAACGCATAAAAAAGGAAATTATCTAGTTGTTTATTAGCTATAAAAAATAAAAGTCAAGTGAAGTATTGTAATTTAATAGGTTTATCAGTAACTGATATTAATTAACAGCACTTTTAGCAGTTATTGCATGATTCTTATATTTCTTTCGATTAAAGCATCCAATTACCAACCAACAAAGTAAAATAAGTTCTGGTTAAATAAGGTAAAAAATTAACGATAGCTTTATCAAATTAAGATTTTTTCCTGTAGTTGAACATTAATAAAGTTTTGACAGCAGTTACCTAAATTATAGAGAAGACTCTTTAATTCATTTCTAAAAAGGAACATCATTATAATCCGATAATCTTTTAAAACATCAAACACATCAAAGTGGGATTTGAACTCATTCTTGCTACAAGCATTTAATAAAGAGACGGTAGAATAAATGAAAAAGTTCTACGTAATTTTGCCTGCAATTTTTGAACTTTAGCGGGCTTCAGACAATTGTCGGCCCTCAAAGAGGACACTGCTGCACTGGTTGAAGTAAGTTTAAGAATTTGTACACAAATATTACGAATTCTAACTAAACTTACATCACAGGTTATCAGGATGGGTGACTTTTGATTAGCATTTTGTTGATTCAAATAAAGTTATCAGAATGTCCAATCCAACCGTGAGCTACTTACATTTTATCGTTCGCTCAGACAATGTATCTTGAACCCATTACAATTTAAATTTAATTATAATACTCCCACAGACTCCCACTAAGTTACCAGTGACGAATATTAGTGACAATGGTACAAATTCTTTGGCTAGATAATGTGATTTCAGCCTGAATGCAAACATGTTACGAGATATATTAGAATAAAAATTTATTGATGTACCTACTACCTATACTTAAATAGACAACAAACGCGCAAATGAGCTATCTGATGGTAAACTGTCGATGGGGACATCAATAACAGCAAGGGAATCTCCAATTCGCTGGTAATAAATAATAGAGAAGAAAACAAATTTTTCACAAGGAAAAAATCATCAAAATCTCCCCTGGAATAAATTCCCCCCTGATTTTCAATTTGTCTACTCCAATGATATTACCTATATGCATTAGGTTTACTCAGAAAAACTTAACTACCAAAACACAGAGAAAATTATACACTACGTTTACCAAACTAAGTAAAAATATCTGTGACTGCAAAATGTTTATAAACATTAGCACAGCATTTATCGATCTTTGCTTTGACATACAAATCATGTAATCATTGTAAATTTAAATCATGATATTTCGAAGAGCATTTTAGAAGAGCAATTTGACGTTATTTTTCATAAATTTAAAATTATATTACGATGGTTAGTTAAATAAATTAAGCGTTATTCCAAAGTCGTTATTCCCTGATCTCTATGAGAGGAAAGGAAAGTCATTATTTCTTAAATTACAATAAATACAAAAGGAAAAAAATATTAAAATTGTTAACATGTCATTGAAATAGATTTCTTTATTGATCATCTTTTTCGTATTATAGTAGTAACGTAACGTAGTAAGAGTAGAATTTACTCCATGAAGACCTACAACTACATTGACTACTATGGTGCACTTTAAAAGCTTCCATTGCGACCACAAATCGAGGGAACTTAGGGGTTTCTGGACTTTTTGGTTGGCTATTAAAATAGCTCGGCTATGAATATTATCTTATCTGTGTTTAGGCTGCCACAGGAAATATTTAAGGTACCTACTTACCATCACATAGTACACCTAGCATTTCAGATAAACATATAAACGCCAAATTCAAATTAAATGGTTACCTATTCGAACTTTTTCATTTACCCGGGAAAACTTGATTATTTTTTCTAGCATATCCGTAATATATGTGGTTACTAGGTGAACTTTTGTTGAAAAGTTGGAATTTGTAAAGGAAAAGGAAATTAAAAAATTTGGCCATTAGCAAAAGCAATTTATAGTATATTACGACAGTCTTTTGAATTAAGTAAGTTAAAATGTATAATATCTCAAAACTTTTTCACATTTCTATAATGTGGTTATTAAATTACACCGAATATTATAATTCAGCCCTCCGAAGCCAGGGGACACAAACAACGAAAAATATCTGGTAAAACTATTTATTTATAAGTACTATTATTTCTTCTGTGGTAAAACTGCATAATTGACAACCCTGATTCAATATTACTAACAAAAATTATAACAAGGATAATAAAAATGAACGAATGTTTAAATATTGGAATATTTTTCACAACGGTATGTAGGTATATATAATATTCACCATAATTTTATTTATAATACAATAATTGTATCAACCTCTTATGTCATTATAATTATTACAATGACATAAGAGGTTGATAATGCTTATAGAGACTGTACATGAGAGATACCTTAGGTTCATTAACATGTAGGTTCCTACCTACTAAACTAACCAGTACGAATTTTAAATGACAAAGATGGATTTGACCAGCTCTGCAACCAGTTCCGTTGAAGTTAGTGATATTTTTTTGTAATAAGAACGCGAACGGCGAAACCCAGAACGAAGAACTCAGAACGGCTGAACTCTTTCTGTCTGCGCGGGCTCTAATGGCCCAACTCAGAGTCACTAACGGTTACTTTAATCGCTTCTTAGTAAAGAATCACCATACAAATTCTGTACTAAGGAGCGATTTAAGTAGCCGTTAGTGAGTCTGAGTTGGGGCGCACCTAAGTGTTTTTAGGTGTTCGTTCATGACTATAAGTGCCACATAGTAAGTGGGTTATCCAAGCGAGTTTACAGATTTGACTATAAAACTGAACTTAAAATAACGTTCCTCTTATATCCTTGATATATTGTATGATGCAGTTATCGACCTAGTACCTAATAGATAATACACAGCCATGAACCGCACATTAGATATTATATTCAATATGCAAATATATTATTATTAATAAAATCAGGTTCTATTTTAAACATTCTATTTTGTTGGTGAATGTAAAATTTCTTCGTTAAGAAGTCCCCATACAACAATCTAAAAAATCCCATTCATGGAAATAAAATTTTCATTGCTCCATTGTACCATTGTTCCATTTCCTATCATGTTACGATGGTTCGAAGATAAGGAAGACGATAAGTAGGTCACCTTCTATTTCCATGGTTAATTTGTCCAATTCGAACCGGACGCAGGGTGGATAAGCAATTTCTATTGTCTATAGACGAGGACGAAGTGTGCCGGAAACTATTACCTAATTAGGGCCTAGGAAGTTTTTGTTAAGTAATTAAATGCTTGATTGCTTCGGAGAATTGGGTAAAGTTTGGTCACAATATCGAAAATTAATAAGGCCAATCTAATCAAAAACTATGAAGCCAATAAAAGCGCGTTATAAACAGACCAATTTCAGTCCTTATAAAAATGAAAGCTTGTTAAGATGTATCCATGTTTGTTACTCATTCATGCAAAAAGTAATGAACAGATTTTCATAAAATTTAGCTGAACCGATTTTCGTGAATCTTTGCGTACATATCGGCTAGGGTGGAGAATTGGACAACATCTATTTTTCATCCCCCTAAATGTTAAGGGTGGTCCACCCCTAAAAAATTTTATTTTTTTAATTACTATTAACTTTTGACAGAACGAATTCTGTCCGGGCAGCTAGTAATAATATAGAGTTTTTATTATCCCGGAAAACTCGGGCAGCTCTGCCCGCTAGTTAAAAATTTAGTTATGATTTCAACTAGATTAAAAACAATCTGAAGGGGGTTAGATCTTGATCTAATATTACTATTAATTCTTGAATTACTATTAATTCTTGAATTAATACATAATTATTTTTGAATGTTCAAAAAAATTCATAAATTTACACCAAATCACTCAGGAGGTTATAATTCCAGAAATACCTAGTATGAATTATCTAATATACTAAGTACCTAGATACCTAAGTAATACAAACTTGTTACTTGAAATTATATAAGACTTAAGGAATTCTCAGACATCTTTGAGTTCAAAAGTACCTACAGGATAATGGCGAGGGTTTATTTTTTCACAAGTTGCATTCTTCTTCTAGCTGGGACTGACATACCTACCGCAATTCCAGGGTATACCTATTTCAGGAATGTAAATGTATGACTATTTGTTAAGTTGTTTACAAACTATAGCGGAGGTCGAACGGTCCAGAGCCGATCCTGAGGCGGTGCGTAGGTCTACACATTATTGTTATAATAATACGTATAGTTCTTTGTCACTTTCATCCCACATGTTTAGAATTTTCTACACGCACGGATAGAAACCATCTAAAACCTGGACTCTGCTCGTACTCCTTCTACTATTTGGACGACACTATACAGTCTAAACCACTATCGATATAACTTTAAAAAGAGTATAGCAATATTTTTGAGTTATGTAAATAATAATTGCCATTGAACTAAGTCAGGCGTTCAGTCGGTACCAGACTACCAGCTATATCTAGGTACCATTGACCGGCCACGGCGAAACATATCTTATGTCCAGGCGACCCCTTAGCCTAGTTGGCAGTGATGCTGCCTGCAAAGCGAGGGGTCTCATTTCCGACCAGAGCAGACAATAATTGTTCGTGGGTTGTAGGTGTATCATGTACAGTCGGCAAAAGAATTAGGTATGCAGGGCATAAAAAAAGAGTGCGTGTACTTTTGTACGCGCGTGAGAAGTTATAACTTCTTTGAAGAAGTTATACTTCTTTTACGTCATTAAATAAATATTTAAGGAGTAAGTAATAATTATTGTGTTCTTTCGTCAGTGCATTTCATTTTTAAGCGACGAAAAAAAAGGAGGAGGTTCTCAATTCGACACGTTTATATATTTTTTTTTATGTATGATCACGCAGAAATCGGCACAGGGTGGTCCGATTTGGATGATTCTTTTTTTATTAGATAGAGTATGTCCTGAAGTTGGTCCCATATTTTTTTGAAAATTTTATTCCCACCCTAAAGGTACAAAAATAGGGAATAATTGATTATTCACCCGTTTTTTACCCGGAATTTTTACATGTTAACCCCAATAACTTTGTACTGGATGATCCGATTTCGATGATTCTTTTTTTATCGAATAGTGTATACCTTGAGGTTACTCTTGTTTAAATTTCGAAACAAAATTTTACCCCTATAGGTACGAAAATAGGGGATGATTTATATTTCATCTACTACATTTTTACCTGGTAACTGAATCTATAATTCATAAAATCAATAATTTATTATTAATTTTAAGTATTATAGCAACTAAAAATTAAAAAATAATTACTTTTTAACAAAAATAAAAGCAACGAAAAAAAAACTGAAAAGCAAAAAATAAAATAAACCATTTAGTATTATAAATTAAGATCCGAAATTAACAGTAAATAAATAATTTTGAGGCGGTGCCAAACCGATGAAAAAACAAACGGCGAAAATATGTGCGCCGCGCTGCTGCTGCCGTGTGCATCGCATGCCGCTGCCCTCATAATAATATGAATTTTATGTAATTAATTTTGGTTGTTTGTTTGGCACGGTCTCAAAATTATTTATTTACTGTTAATTTCGGATTTTAATTTATAATACTAAATGGTTTATTTTATTTTTTGCTTTTCAGTTTTTTTTTCGTTGGTTTTATTTTTGTTAAAAAGTAATTAGTTTCGATTTATTTATTAAAATGCAAAAATAATGGTTATATTTTTGAAGCGAAGCAAGGGCGGCATTGTAGATGACACTATAGTGCGTTTCAAGCAGGTAATAATTCATTTATTCATCAAGAATATGTTTACATTAAAGCAGTGATAGCCTAGCGATTTGAACGTTGGTCTCTCGAACAGAGGGTCCCGAGTTCAAATCCTGGCACGCACCTCTGTGTTTCAAATATTATGTGCGAGTTAGAAGTTAATTATCACTTGCTTCGGTGAAGGCAAACATCGTGAGGAAACCTGCACACCAGAGAGTTCTCCATAAAGTTCTCAAAGGTGTGTGAAGTCTACCAATCCGCACTTGGCCAGCGTGGTAGACTATGACCTGTACCCCTCACATTGTGAGAGGAGACCCCGAGCCCAGCAGTGGGACAATTATGGGTTGTTGCTTTGCTTTGCTTTGCTTTTATGTTTACATAATGTACATGGTGTTGGGTAATACATTTTTATAATATGTTGACCAAACTAAGTGATCGTCAGCTGCCTAAACTGGGCGTAAGCCTGTAATATAGGCAACTGACCACTCCCAAGAAGTATCCGTTTACTATGTTGGTAGCATAGAAATAGGATTTATATATTAAAAATGTTATACAAAATGCAATGTTTTATATTATCTTATCTCGTCATATATTTATTGTTATTACCTTTGACGATCGTGATAACAACGGTTTTATTAGCTCCCTATAATATTGGTAAATAAGGTTTTCGTTAAAACACTCTTGTCAATGCTACCAACATTATATACTAGTGAAACTAAATCTATGGAAATCGCTGTAAACTCATAAGTGCTAATTACATTCGTATATGAATCTCGCTTACATTCATTAGATTCTAGTACGCCGGTGTTTCCCATAGCAAATTTTTAGTTTAATATATCCCGGAAAATGGCCGTTTTTGCAGTCATTTCTTATTTAAGCGATTTAACAATCAATGTGCTATCATTTATAGCTATTTCTTTCCCGAGATCACATCAGTGTTAAATTCAAGCTTAAAATTAAAATGTATATCTGTTATTTTTTAATTAATTACGACT
Organism: Thymelicus sylvestris; assembly: GCA_911387775.1. NCBI lineage: Eukaryota > Metazoa > Arthropoda > Insecta > Lepidoptera > Hesperiidae > Thymelicus > Thymelicus sylvestris. The sequence goes on along the minus strand of OU426896.1, from coordinate 15,791,220 downwards.
GATGTTGATATTCAAGTTTATTCAAACTTGTCAGTTGTTTGTAAAAGTTTTAAATCTTCAAAACATTCACAGTTCGGAAAATTTAAGATTTAGTACCGGTAAGTCAATTTTGGAATATTATTGATGCTACTATTTTAAATAATTTAAATAATACAGTCCCGGGAACGTAATTAAAATCATTTCACTATTTTAGGGCTCCGAACGAAAAATCGAAAAACGGAACCCTTAGAGGATCACTTGTGCGTCTGGGCGACCGCCCTTCAAAGTCAATTTTCTCCGAAACTACAGGACCAAATGAGTTCAAAGGAGAACCCCATCTTCCATAGAGACACCGGCCCAGATTAGACAAGAATGAAAATTGGTGGTCAATTAGATCATTGTAAAAGCTTTAATTTCTCCAATTTTCACATCTGCTAGCAATGGCCAACTAATGAAATATTAGAATTTCCACCTAAATATGGTTATGTCACACTCATGTCACTCACAGCAATATATTATGCCTATTACTAGGGACTTACTACCTCAAACCAAACACCTTCTCTAATATTGACAGTATTAGGAATAATTATGATCATAAGACGCAGTAAAAATTAAAGTTACATATAAACACTAACAAAATACAACTACTTAAACAGTAGGTAATGGTTGAAACCAAGTAGGTGGGTGAATATTATTATTAATAAAAGCTATTTCATGTTTTAAAGGGATTTTATTAGTTATCATCACATCATAATATTATATTAATATTTCGTCTAGAAATTGTGCAGTAGGTATACGTATTGTATGGGTACTGCAACGTCTGCATCCTACTGTTCTTCTAGAGGTATATAGGGTACGTCATCCAGTGTTCAGAAAAAGGTCAGTCACAAAACAGGCGATCTCGGAGTCCAATATTCATGCAATATTTGTTTAAAAAACAACAACAACAAATCCAGAAGTTATAGCGAAAACACATTCACCAAAACACTAGTACGAAAGCGAATGCAATAGAAAATTAAAATAACTGTGTGCGTTTCGATATGTTTCAATAGTAAATAGGACTGCAAATACGATGAAAATATTAATTTAATAGTAAAAATACACAAAAGATGCAAGATTATTGACAATGGTGTTATTTATAATTGTTATGGTAACCAAAATGACATTAGATAGGTTAAATTACAACAGAGATCTTTGTTGTCAATCGATTCAAATGTCTCGAAATTGATGTCAAAATACTAGAATTGTCTTTTAATTAGCGTAACGATTTAATGGTAAATTATAAATATATTACATATTTTAGTTATACAATGAATAAGAAAACATGTAAAAAAGGAAAAAAAGGAATTAATCTTGTACTTACAATGAATAATAAATAATTCTTAAAATATATTATTCAGTTCCCTAATCGATGTATGTAATCGATTTAATCTATTATAAAATCGTTTGTAATGAGGTAAATACTATGAAAACTTTTTTGTATTATTTTGTTCATTTAGCAAATGCAGATGAGGCTCAGATTTAAACGTGTTTATCTAGTAAATAAGACGAATTTTTTGGTATATAGTTTACTCTTGTCTTTTCTTATGCCTACCACAGAACACATATAATTCGTGGCCGGAAATCGGGGTTCTCCTTTGATTCTCATGTGCTATTTTGTGACCCAAAGACGAAGGTTTATAGAAATTTTTTTACCGCAAAAAAGGTTTAACCCTACATAGTTAATTACATACTGAAATTACATATATATTATCTGCAGTATCTAACTGTCCATGGATGGCGAAGTGCCCATTTATAAAATGCAAGTAAATCATTTTTAACAATGTAATTAAAGTAAACAATTTTCATTTTTAAATTTCATAATAAAATGTGTAATGTATCGATTATTAATATTGGTTTTATAAACGGTTTCAAGCCGTCAAATCACTTTACGTCAGTTTAGGCACTTAGACACTTGTGTCTGTGTTCCGTGTTTAGGCCTCTTCATATAATATTGTTTCAACGCATTGAAGTATAATGTCATAGAATAGACATCTCGAACAAAATGTGTGCCCCGCCGCGGGAGGTTCGATTTTCAAAATTGAGCCCCCGTTCTCATTTCAAAATCTAACGAATCCATTGGCAATTGAAGCCGCGCGGCGCCAATGCATTGGAACGTTTCAACGTCATATATTTTTATTAAATGCATAAATTATGATGTGATGGGATTTTTAATAGATTATAATGTTTAATACGATTTATAATTAACGCCAATGAAAATGAATAGGAATTTTCAACAAATTTTGGCCAAAATTCTTTGTCCGTAAGCATCCAACTATTCATGTCAAGTAAATGATTATTCCATTTCGCTCACAGACGTCCATACAATGTTAATTCCACGGAACACAGACACAAGGTTAATTCCTATTAATAAATGGCAGCTGTCATTATGGGCATCTTAGATAATAAAATTAGGCAGTTTAAACCTACTACTTTTCATAATTTGATTGATTGTCATTGTCACTTCAGAGTTCTGACGTATATTACAATCGTGACGTCGCTCTTACGATTCGCCTTTTCTTTGTCAGCTGGCAAGCAGCCACAGCCACGTAAATATAATTATGGCACACGTAGCTTCATTTTGTACGATGTACATTGCCAATCAAGCATCCCTCATACGCGCCTAAAATTGACGATACAAAAAATAGTCTAATATAGACTATTATTACGAACGAGCGATTAGTTCTCCGGAAATTCCCCTGTGGACGGACGGCTGAATTGCTCTCGTAATTTTATTAAATAATGCCGTCTTGCGCCGTTCCGACGTGTACAAATGCAGCTGATCATAAAAAGAAAAAGGATGGGATCACATTTCATGTGTAATTAGCACAATAAAACATTATCTTAATAAATTATCAAATATTTCATTCATATTGAAATTGTCAACCATAGTTATGCCTCCATTTTGTCAGTGTTGCCAATATAACAGTTTTGATTTTCCCTACCGTAATGACTGTTACACACTTTGCTGCTGGCGTGATTGGCAACTTTTGAAGCCGCCGGCTTTGCAACACAAATAAGCCATATTCCTACTCGGCCCTGTCCTTGAAAAATTTGCCTACACCCGCGCGGTACTTAAACGCGCGCGTCGCGTCCACTGACAGTATTTTAATTTTATCAAACGACTTGAGTTCATTTGTAGTTTTGTAATTGTGAATCTTATCACCTTATCTTATTATCTTCTATTTTAAAAATGAAATTAGTTGTGAATGAAATCCCGGATATCTCGGAAACGGTTCGTCCTAGACGATTTTTGACACGATTCCCATCCCCCCGTGCACACCCCAGTTCCGATAAATAAACCTTGCTGGCCCCATCACTAACCCCCACCCAAATTTTCAACAATTTTTTTTTTTTGGAAATACCGGAAATCCCGGATATCTCGGAAACGGTGCGTCCTAGACGATTTTTGACACGATATCCAACCCCCCTTAAGAACCCGCAGTCCCAATTACATAAACCTTGCTGGACCCACCCCTAACCCCCCACCCAAATTTTCAACATTTTTTTTTTTGAAAAACCGGATATCACGGAAATGGTGCGTCCTAGACGATTTTTGACACGATTTCCAACCCCCCTTAAGAAGCCCCAGTCCCAATTACATAAACCTTGCTGGAATCACCCCTAACCCCCCTCCCAAATTTTCAACAATTTTTTAGGAAAAACCGGGTATCTCGGAAACGGTGCGTCCTAGACGATTTTTGACACGATTTTCAACCCGCCTTAGGATCCCCCAGTCCCAATTACATAAACCTTGCTGGACCCACCCCTAACCCCCCACCCAAATTTTCAAATATTTTTTTTTGGAAAAACCGGAAATCCCGGATATCTCGGAAACGGTGCGTCCTAGACGATTTTTGACACGATTTCCAACCCCCCTTAAGAACCCGCAGTCCCAATTACATAAACCTTGCTGGACCCACCCCTAACCCCCCACCCAAATTTTCAACAATTTTTTTTGAAAATGGGTGGTCTTTATTTTTTAATATGTTTTCGTCTAAAATTAACAAACCACACATATTATATTACCTATAATAAAACTAATATATATTATGATAAAAATACTAACAATCAACATTGAAAGTAATAATAGTTCAATTACGATCAACAAGTTTTAATTAGGTTTAAAGAAACTTATTCTCATATTTAAGATACAGTCACTTACATGAGAAACATATTTTTAGAAACACAGTAATAATATGTTGCGATCAGATACTGGTAGACCTAAGTATAATCGCCTTTATCTTTTTTCTCAACGTCCTGTCACAAACATTTCCCGGAATAATGCGACATGTTTTACGTTGCAACACTACCGCGGGTGGGAAGAACGGCGGGGCCGGGCGGTTCTGGACACAACGCGCGACTAGCAATGACAGCGAGATGTGGCTTCTAGTTTATTATTATTCTAAGTTGCCAATTTTATTTGCGTAAGTTTACAAATAATGGATGCAATACGAAATGTATAAATATCTTTGAATTTAGTCGATTTCAGACCGAGCATCCGTTTCAAGATCTCCGAAGAAACTATTGTAGAGACTAACGCATATTAGGATGATAGACTGGAGCAGTTGAAATGTACAATACAGTGCACCCAACTCATCTGTGAAATGGCGAAAATTGGAACTAATGCCGCCCCATTCATAAGTTCTTTGTGTTCATTCATTGACATTTACTACGTCTCGAATTGCGTCCAGTGATTGGTCCAGTGTCAATTTTGGAAAGTTTTTAACATTTCTTTTCACACCATAGACCTATAATTAAGCCTATGTTTCACACCGACTAATGATGAGGATTTCACAATATTTATTGCCGACGCTTGTAAGCTGAATTTTAAAATTGCTGATGTATTTATAATGAAATTGTAACAAATTATAGCAGAGTCATTACTCGTAGTTACCGAGGGCTATTTCTCACACAAGCATATCTAAGCTTGCGTGGAATTAAATTGATCCGGTACTACTTCAATTGATTCGACCTTCAGTAACATTTAATTTGGTTGATTTTAATATAGTTTTTTAACTAAAAATTATTTTTAAGTGGATTACTTTACACTACTTAATATAAAACAAAGTCCTCCCACCGCGTCTATCTGTCTACCTGTCTATTCGCGATAGACTCAAAAACTACTGAACGGATTTTCGTGTGGTTTTCACCATGAATAGTAATTCTTCAGGAAGATTTTGATATATAATAATTTATTATGGTTTTAAGTAAATTAACTGAAATCCTCGTGGGCGAAGCTGCGGACGGAAGTTAGTATAATATATCTTAATTAAAAACTATAATAAAAAAAAATTATAAATAAAAGCTAAACATAAACGATGATTGCTTTTAATACGAATTACGTCTGTCACGATGGTAATTAATTTGTTGATAGCATTCTAACGCCCCAACTCAGAGTCTCTAACGGTTACTTAAATCGCTCCTTAATACAGAATTTGTAAGGTGATTCTTTACTAAGAAGCGATTAAAGTAACCGTTAGTGACTCTGAGTTGGGGCGTAAATAAATTAAAATTTTAACCACGGTTTATATCGAAACCGCGCGACAAACGCCGCGTTGCTCGCCGCATTATTTCGCTGCGTTCGCTTGTGCCAGTGTGCGTTTCGCCGGTGGTGACTTTGAAATTGTTTCAGCAGCGTACTTCAGTACTGACGGGATTGGGGGCCGGGCGGCCGCGACGTTATGACCATGAAACAACCGATACCGTTTGAGGAAGCTTTGGACAAAACCGGTAACGTACATTCTTCGATATTCTTCATTCTTTATGTACTTTCTAAAGGACATGGTCATATTCCCTTCGCATTGTATCAATTTAAAAACAATTAGTATCTATTAAATGACCTATAAATCATTGTATTCACTGTGTCGATTGAAATGTTAAGTGCTTCGAAAAGGACATTATCGGTACTTTAATTGACAACAATGTCTTTGTTACACAATGGACGTACGGTTAAATTGGAGCAGTGAATGCAATGCCTATTTTGTTTTGATTTGATTACAATTGAAATCTATTTGTGACATAATAATGCAGAAATTTATAATACCCAATTTCTGTGTTGAGTGATTGCTAGATGGTTCTTCTATTTTGAGTAATTGTACATGAGCAAGATCGGAAAATTCCTCAACTTTGGAGGGAAAGTAACAAATGGTGGTTTTATAAAATGTCAATTTATTGTTATATTTTATTTACCTGAGTATGTATTTACTATTAAGTATTTACCAGAACTTTAAGGCTTTGTATAAGTGAAGGGTTCAGGCATTATTTACAGATAATATAAGGTAGCCTGTACCTCCTGTTTATGTAACTTACAGCACTCAGACTTTCTTAACGGCTATTTAAATCGCTCCTTAGTACAGAATTTGTATTGTGATTCTAAATGCGGCCGTTGATGTATTTCTACAAATTTACTTGATTTGATTTTGGACTGTGAAATGTGGGTTACTCGTACAAGCCAATAGAAAACTTGTTTTTCACGTTAAACACTTGATTTTTTACGTCTTTTTCCACAGGTAATGGCGTCTACAACTATTGGCTCGTCCTCATCTGTGGTTTTGGTTTGTTGGGAATCGGTGTCGACCTCTTCGGCTTCAGTCTGGTTGTCAATGTGGCATGCGATCTCAACCTTTCGGTAGCTCAGAAAGGCATCCTAACTTCTCTACCTTTTGTTGGTGAGAATCGTCTACTCTTTTATACATTTTTAAACAAATAGGTATACTGTGTAACCGGTCAATGAACCTGGTCAGCGACAGTGAACCTCTATACTCTATAGGCTCAGATACTCAGTTCGGCGCATTCGATTTGCTACTTTTTGGCACTGGAATCACTATCAAAAAACCAGACCCGAAGCAATAACTACACATTCCGCCCAGCACATATTTGATTTTGCCGCCGGCTTTGCCTAATCGAACATAATAATAGTTATACTCCTTTTGCAAGAGCCAAGAGCTTCAACGCATGTAAACGCTTACTTATTTCAACCAAGTTGTAATGATTGTGGTCATAGCTGCCATGATAATTTCTGACAGGATAACGTAATATCACTCACCCAGTAATACAACGGCACATCTACGTTTGTCATATTTTACAGAAACGAATTTCAAAAATATTATAAAAATGTTTAAAATTAATTTATGGGTTTTTTTTACGTTTTTTACAGATTGGGTTTGTTTACTAGTATATACATTAATACATATTTACCACGTTTTAAACACGTATACCATATAAGCTCAATATGTCCGTCGGTAATAACTCTTTAAAGCCTAATAAGCCATTACTCTGTAGGCATCCTCCTCGTGTCCTACATCTGGGGCTGCGTGTCGGACACCCGAGGGCGTCGGTTCAGTCTCATCGTGTCGCTACTAGTCGCCTTCGTGCTCTCCAGCGTAGCCAGTCTGTCTCCTAACTGGATTGTCCTGGGAGTTATCAAGTTCTTCTCAGTTTGCTTGTGAGTATCTTTAAGTTACTTTACATTTATGATTTGTAAGTCATTGTCTTGAATTGACAATATTCACACAGTTTCATGGTTTTTCACTTTTTAAGCAGATGTTTTAGATGGGCAATGGAAACTTTGTGCTCTTAATAATACTACCTACCAAGTTTTGTTTCATTCTAGCAAATGTGTAAAAAGAGTTTTTTTTTTAAATTTTGCTTTGTATTATAAACCGTGGCTAGCCACTTACTAAACTGTAAATTATGAACCTGAGAATAGTTCACCAGCTAGAAAAAACGGCGAAATTAACACTGACGCATTAACTAACATCAAAAATCATCTTCATTCGGATTTAAAGGGGTTGCGCACCTGGATTGAAAGGTAAAGGCTTACCAAACCTAGCTTGCGTCCAGCAATGGACCTTCAAAGGCAGCTGATGGATGATGATGCAGATCATTCACAACCCCTTACATTAAGAACAGATCAAATTCATATTTTTAAAGGAGGAGGTTCTCAATCCAACTGTATTTATTATGTGTTATGTTAAGTTACCTCATAACTTTTTACTTTTTTTTATGGATATAGCCGGCAAACGACCTGACGATCCACCTGATGGTAAGTGGCCATCGTCGCCCATGGACATCAGCAATACCAAAGGCATCATGGAGAGAAGAAAAAGAAAGAAAGTGTACCGATTTAAATCACATGTTTTTCTATTCGAAAGCTGGTGCTTGTAATGTCGTCCCATTTAAATTTTTGACATAGAGAGTAGTTTTTGAGTTATCCCTCACAATGCGTATTCAATTGACTTCGAATACGTTGATGAATTTCTCATTTTATTTGAGTTATTTTGTTCATAAAAATGATTATATTAGACTATTTCCTAACCAGATTGGCAAGTAAAACATTTTAGTCAATAGTAGGTAAGGTTTATAAATGGTTGATTGAGAACCTCGTGTAATATGCTTACGCGTGCATTCTCGATGCAAAGTCTGCAATATAGCACAACCGATACATTGAAATGTTACTCGAACTTTGAACCTTATTCTCATGCCTATAAGCTATTTTTAGAAAAAATATTGCTGAACGCGCAGTTTATTCTAGGAAATACAGAATGATATTATTAAAATATAGATTGAATTGCTTCAAGCGCAATAATATGCGGTTTGTGTCAAATCTAAATATACCTGTAACTGAAAATTTAGGCATGATTCAATGATGGGTATGTAATGCTAGTATTAAACTATAACTTTTCTGTAGTTGCGAAAAGTGTAGACGAGCCATCTAATCGTACGTAGACTACGACACCCATGGACATTAATAAAATACGAAAAGCATTACACGCTCACAACCAAGAAGAACATACGACATTTTAAGACGGAAGGTGATAGCTTACTAGAAGTTTCAATCAATCAATCAATCAATCAATCAATCATTTTATTGTGGACTATAGGTGATACAAGTAGTTGTTACAATAAATATTTTAGCCTCTATGTCCTGCCTCGCTGAGGCGTACAATAATATTAAAATTAAATTATAATTATATTAAATTAAATAACATTAAAATTAAAATAAATCGTACTTTACAATAATTAAAATCAGACCATTCAACCGTACCATAAAATATAATTATATTATTATTTTGTCATTTAAATAGTCTTGAATACTGTAGTAGCATTTGTCAATCAGCATAGAAGCAAATTTCTCCTTAAAACTATCCACTTGTTTAATGTCACGAATATCTGCTGGTATTTTGTTATATATAATAGGTGCCATACAAAAAAAGCTTTGTCTCAACATATTCGTTTTGCTCGGTACTATTTGCAATTTATTATGGTGTCTTGCTCGCGTCTTTAATTTAAATTTATCCATGTTGGTTTTAATGAAAATTGCGCATTCCAGAATGTACATACAGGGAAAAGTTAATAATTTTAGTCTCTTAAATTGTGGTTTGCATGAATCTCTTTGTTTTATATTGCACATAGCTCGTACGCACCTCTTTTGCGCTTTGAATGCAATATTTTTATGTACTGAGTTTCCCCAAAATATAAGGCCGTATCTTATTGTTGATGCAACGTAAGCGTGATATGCAGTTAGAACTGTGGATTCATTTACAATTGATCTAAGCTTACGAAGAACATAACAAAACTTACTCAGTTTTTTACAGACTTGTTCGATATGCCCTTTCCAGTTCATTCTTTGATCAATATGTAGTCCTAGAAATGTTGTTTTGTCAGTTTGTTGAATATCCGTTCCTTTATAATTAATCATTAATTCCTTTGTACTGTTTAGCCTTTGTTTAAAATTAATTATTTTAGTTTTATTAAGATTTATTATTAAATTATTACATTCAAACCATTCTATAATTGATGTCAAAGATGAATTAATATTGCATTGAAGATTATTTATATTATTCGAACTAAATATAATCGTACTATCATCTGCAAACAAGGTCATTTCATTATTTGTAACTCGTGGCAAGTCATTAATATATATTAAAAACAATAAAGGACCCAACACACTTCCTTGTGGAACGCCATACATTACTGTTCTGCTGTCTGATTTAAATAATTTTACAGTTTTAGTTTCAGAACACAATCTTTCTACTTGCGTTATTTGATGTCGCTCAGATAGATATGACTGAATTAATTTATACGCTATACCTCTTATTCCGTATCTGTATAGTTTGTCTAGTAAGATATTATGATCTACATGGTCAAAGGCTTTAGTGATATCCATGAATAAAGCTGTGACAGGTATTCTTTTATCCATGTTAATCATAACCTTAGAGAGAAAATTAAACATGGCCATATGTATAGTTTTCTTTTTCCTAAATCCAAATTGTTCTTCTATCAAAATGTTATTCGATTCAAAGAAGGTGCTCAGTTTTTTTGTAAATAACCTTTTCAAATACTTTTGCATAAACTGGTAGAAGAGCAACAGGTCTGTAATTATTTACCCGACATGGGTCGTCTTTTTTAAAAAGAGGTTTTATTAGCGACACTTTTAATATATCGGGAAATGTACCATTCGTAAGACATAAGTTTACCAAGTAACACATAACTGGGGCAATTATACTAGATACATCTTTAATAATCTTGGTTATAATTCCATCATATCCGTGGCTGTTTGTATTCTTTAATGAGTTAATAATTAATATAATGTCATTTGGTATGGTAGGTGTCAGAAATATTGTATTAGGATTATATGATGTCAAAAGGTGATAATTTTTATTAGAGTCCGTTTTAACTACATCAATAAAATAGTTATTAAAATATGTCGCAATCTCTTTCGGGTCAGTTATTTCCTTATCTTTAAATATTAACTTACGCACACTTTCTTTAGGGTAAACATATTTATTGTTGTTTATAATTTTCCAAGATGCCTTTGCTTTATTTGTAGCAGATTTAATATAAAAGTTATTTTGTGTTTTTTGTGTCATCGATATAACGCGTTTATATCGACGTACATATTCCTTATAGGTTTTCTTATTTTGCTCACGGGGTTTAACTCTGGTTTTCCATAATAAATAACGTTTTCTTTTACTACATAGTTTAATGCCCCGTGATAGCCATTTTGGTTTAGATGTACAAGTTATTTTAATTTTTTTCATTGGGAAACAAAGATCGTAGATTAATTTAAATAATTCATGAAAGTTTTTAAAGGCTATGTTAGGTTCATCTATATCTAAAACTTCATTGAAACTGAGCTGCTTTATATAATTAATGAACTTATTCCTATTTTCCTTAGAGTAATCTCGCTTGAATATATACCAGAATTTTATGCGACAGTATCTTTTTACAGGGCATTTAATAATTTGAGCGGTATGATCTGAAAGGGCGAAATCTAGTATTTTGCTTTTGCTTCCTTTAATATTATGAAAAATATTATCTATACAGGTATTACTTATTAATCTTGTTTGTGTTTTAAATTCAATTTTTAAGTTATAACTCTGCAAGAGTGATTCTAAACTCATCGTATGATTGTCTTTGTTAAGTAGATCTATGTTAAAATCTCCACATATTACAATCTTTTTATTACCCCGTAGAAGTTTCGAGCAAATATTATGAAGACAGGTAAATAATATTTCTACTTTATCCGCGGAGTACTTTGGAGCTCTATATATACAGACAATATACATATTATGTTCCGTAAGCTCAATAGCAGAACATTCGATGATACCTTTTACCGATATTTCATTTATTTCTCTAATTTCTCGAAATAAGTGAGTATTCCTAATCAGAATGCAACAGCCTCCATGTCTATTGTTTCTCATAACGCAAGTAGCCAATCTAAAATTAAGAATTTTGAGACAAAGCTCAAAGTTTATAACACTACACATTTTGTCTTATGGATTTTTGCCTGTTATTGTTTCTTTTTTGGTCGCTAATAGAATCTTCATACTTAATTCTATTACCGACCCATACGGTCTTCTTTATAAAAGTCTCTTATTGTAGGTATGGTAGCGTACTTTAGTTAAAATGCTGATAAGCCATTAAGTTTCTGTATTCATAAACGTTCTATAGGCCACACATAAGTTTTTAACCGACTTCACTTCAAAAAAGGAGGAGGTTATCAGTTCGTCGTATATGTTTTTTTGAGAATGTGTTCCTTTTTCATTGGTCGGTAATAGGAACATCAAAAACGGTAATAGAAACAATATCATTCCATCGGTCGGTAATAGAAGCAGGCGCTATTTCAGATTCAATAATTATTATTTATTAAATATTGTATGATTTAATACTAAATTTAAGTTCTGAATATCATGGAATATTTAATTACGATAACGAATAAATTAAAACGCCTGTCCTAGCATAACAGCGTATATCTAATTTTCTGAAGTTCATCCAAAGTCTAAACTGGCGGTATTAGGAGCGTTTACGTTACTACTTGTTATATAGATACACAATGGACTTGCATTTTAGTCTTTTTAATTAAGCTGTTTGTTGTTGGTATTCTAGACAATAAATAACGTTGCTTAATCCGTGACCAATAAAAAATCTGAAAACAAAACACTGTTTTACTTTTTCATAAGGCATAACGAATATGGCTTACTTTAAGTAACTTCGTCATGTTCCTTCCCATAAAAAAGTATTATTTTTATTCAAATCAAATGAAATCGAACTTTTTATTCAAAATTTGTTTGGTTTACAAACACTTTTTGAAAGTCATGCAAGTTTTCAACAAGGCCCTACTGTGAGAGGGCCCGGGAGAAGCAGCAGCAAGAAACTACCGGGTTTGTTTTTTTCCTGCTCACAGTTACAGATAGCACTTATCATCTACTACAATCTATATTCATAAAACTCATGTCCAAGCAGTATTGTCTTTAAAATAATCATCTAGTTTGTAATATCCTTTCGTCATAAGAATGCTTTTAATATGAGTAAGGCATTTCTGTAAATTTCGATGGAATTTTATTATAAATCTTTACACATGTACCCATGAACGAGCCACCAGTTTTACATAGTAGTTTTACATAATGTATTTAATTGATTAAACATTTTTATTGGTACTCCTGTAATATCATCAATAATTCTGCGCAAGTTAATTACCTCGAAGCATTGACATAAATATTATAGTCAATGCCTCGAAGACAGGAATCGCACAATTGCTTGGAAATGGATCAACACACGAATTGTGAGGCTTCTTAAAAAATAATTAATTACCGATTAGCAGAATTTCTTTGGTATAAGACAGAGTTATGTTGCTAAATCGTACCAAGGTTTTCATCTGTGCCGATATCGCCGATTATTTCAATTAATGTCATAATTATAGATGTCAGTCTTTTTCAAACAAAAATGAATTAAACGGTCTCACAATGTAGTTAATTTTATCTATGTTACTTACTTGAAGTTTTTGCCCTATTAGCGGTGTAAATGGTGTTTTTACTGAATATTAATAAAGACCCTAATTATTAATTTTCTTTGATTAGTTTTTATTGAACATTGGATTAAATAAAACCTAGAATTTTTTTTTTTTTAATTTTTTTCTATTATATATTCACAAAATTATAAATGTAGTATTCTTGTAGTGTAAGCACGCAGACATATCGACGATATCTGCGTTTAAAGCGATAATATCAAAAACCCAGGTTTACAGGAGAGCGAAATCAATGTTCAAACCGCTCTAGAAATAATTATCTGTATAAATATTTTTATACTAGCTGTTGCCCGCAGCTTCGCATGCGGAATAGGGTCTTGGACTGTATTGTTAAAATGATGTGATATTTCGTCTAAAGCTAGTTTATGGGCCTAAAATACATAATTAATATGAATTAGTAATAAATAATTAGGATTTTATTTTATTTTAAGCTTTTAAAATATTTATTTTGTACGTCAAAATCACGTGACCACAAACGCCAGTCACGACGCGTGACGTCATCTTCCACTGTCAGTCTATCACAGTTCTTCTTAGTAGTCTGTGGGTTCTGCTACAAGCAGTGTGTATGACAGTGGAAAGTGACGTCATGCACATCAATGACAGGACAGTAGCGTTTTAGCGCGAAATCCAAAAGTGTAAAATATTTTTGCTTTTATTTCCATAAAAACCGATTAATTTTTGCGGGAAAACATATTTTACAGACATTCTATTATCTAATCAACACGCTTATACACTTTCGACAAAACAGTCCAAGACCCTATTTATGCTTATCATATTTGTACCCCTTACAGAAGAAAATTTAAAAACAGTTTAATTTATATTGAAGTAACTACTTATTTAGGAATTTATGTACTGAAACCTACGATACAATCACGAATCATTCCTTCGGGAGCAGTTTTTGAAAAATGAACAACATTAACATTAAGTTTTTTTTTCTTTTTCATGAAAAAATTTGAAAAACTCGAGAACATGTATTACACCAATTACAGGAGAAACGTTTATTGCAAATTTATAGCAAATCGTTGATATTTTAAAAATATCGATATTTAAAAAATATTTAATGTAATAGAAAAATGGGCACTTGAGTTTTAATAAAAAAAATTAAAAAGGTTCTGTCATCCATCAATTTAGGTTGCATGGTAGAGTTAGGTACATATCTTGTCTCCCTCTCACATCCTTCCCACTCCCTATCCCCGTCCCTCTCCCTGTCCCTCTCCCTCTCCCACTCCCTCTCCCGCTCTCCCCCTCTGTTTCTCCCGCTTCTTTTCCCTCTCCCTCCCTCTCTCTCCCTCCTGCTCCCTGTCCCTCTCCCTCTCCCGCTCCCGGTCCCTCTCTCGCTTCCTGTCCGTCTCCTTAGCATAAACAATATCCCTGCCTAATATCATCATAATCGGTTCGGTAGTTTCTGACATTTTTTGTTTAATCAGTGTATCTCTTTTCTATTTTATAAATAGATTATTGCCGTAGACACAAAGCTTTTGGTTATCGCCATCACCTTTAGCCAATTACACGTCGATAAGTACAGGAAGACCCTTGCTGAACCGCATTGTGAAATGACAATCTAACCAAGTATGAGGGTTGAGTTGAGATAAATGAAAATAACAAAAAAAGTCACGACGTTTTATTATTATCAAAATATTTTACGTATAACGACACATTGTTTTTAATATTATATTATTTTATTGTATTGTACTGTATGTATTAGTTTGTCATATTTTTATGTGTGTATTTTATCTATGGGCCTTAGTTGCCTGAAAATAAAATTGAAATAAATAAATAAAAATAAATAAATATTAACGTCGCCATTTGTAAAACAATGTTTTTGTTTAGCGTTTAAACGTGCAGAAGTAACTTTTAATTTAGTTGTCAATAATAGGTACTTAATTGTATTGGTGTAATCAGTCAGTATTGTATTATTAACGAATGCGTCAACTCCAATCAATCTATATTCATCACTAGCAGACTGTCCAAACAGTGAGTAATTACACATCATTAAACTATGATGTCTAGAATATAATCTACAATGGTTTAAAGTAACGATCTATCGATAGAATACATACCTATGTGAGATGTTATCATTTGGATGAAAATAAATATACGAAATAAGATTTATTTATTTATTTACTTATTTATTCATTTATTTATTTATTTATTTATTTATTTATTCATTTATTCATTTATTCATTTATTTGTTTATTTATCTATTTATTTATTTATTTATTTCATACAGACAATTTTAATGTAAACAGATCTTAAATCCAATGCGTTTACAAAGTCTCCACGTATCGCTTGACTGTTCTGCGAAAAACAGCAGGTGTTGAAGTTATTCGGGAAAGATTAAAACATGCACAAATAAACATTGGACTACATCATACATGTAAAAGATAAAAGTGTGTCTTAAGTGTCTAATTTAAAACGCGTTGTCATACATCATACATGTAAAAGATAAAAGTGTGTCTTAAGTGTCTAATTTAAAACGCGTTGTCATACATTATTAGAATGACACAACTGTAATCGGAGAACTTAATAAAAATAGAGTAATTAATTATCACCATTAATATATCACCATGACATTCGTGCTGGTAATCTGAGGCGGTGGTTGTCAACCAGCGGACGGTAAGACGGAAACGATCTACAAGTTCACTTATTAATATGACCTACACGGAGCGAGGAATTACACAACACGCACTATCACTAAAGCTAATTAATTTGTTTTGAGAAGCACTCAACAATTTTAATGTTTGATTAATCATTGGCTTTACTGGTTAGTGGCTAGTTCTGCTCAGTAACAGTGTAACTCCAGTGGGTTCTGGGTTCGATTCCAAGTTAAAGTTACAGATTTGTTGTCTTTTGTAGAACCATTAGAAGTGAATAGGTTAAGTGCGGGACCTCACCGGGACGCCAAGGCGACGTCGCCAGCCACGTATCCAAACAGTTTATATTGAATTTTGGCTATTGGCTACGTTGCCACACCGTCGCCAAGTGAGGTAGCCGCCATACATTTCAATATAAACTGTCTGATACGTGGCCGGCGACGTCGCCGCGTCGCCTTGGCGTCCCAGTGAGGTACCGCACTTATTGTGCTGTCGAGCTAGTCCCGGGTTCATCAGCGGAGCAGGCATTGTGTGACAAAAAATATTTCTTCTCGAGCTCGAGCTCTGTGCTAGACTGCTTGTTTGTCAACGATATACATAAAAACCGTAATATTAATTTTCAATAATACTATACGTAAATAAACCGGCTTAGTCCCGGAATTATACTCGCGCGTCAGGGTTCCGTACAAAGTTGTTGATGATTTTGTGATGTTAACACAAAGTTATGATTTTCGGATACGTATGTTCACTAGTGCTGCAAGGCATTGCTTTTAGCCAAATCACAGCTCCATTGGATTGCAGACTTGAATATTGATTATATTTCAAATTCACATAATATTGATTTCAACTCCATACACGCTCCTGAGAATGGGTCTTAAGTCTTGACAGACAGACGGACGGACGGAAAGGCTAGGCGGACAACGAAGTGATTATATAAGGCTTCAGTTTTTCTTAAATGTACGGAATCCTAAAAAATAGTATGCATTTTCTTTCTTTTCCTTCTCTCTTTTTTGGTCGGCAATGCATCAGTGACGCCTTTCGTGTCACTGATGTGCATGGGCGACGATAGCCACTTACCATCAGTTGGATCGTCAGCTCGTTTGCCAGCTATTTCCATAAAAAACGTGATCTCCTAATTTCTAGTTCATGCGCTACCAACTCAGTGACGTACACGATGGTGGGGGAGTCCTGCACCCAGGGGGTGAGGAGCAAATACATGGTCCTCATGACCTGCATGATCCTGCTGTCGCCAGGAGTCGCTGCAGGTGAGACTGCAGCTGAGAGAGTTTGTTTTATAGTAACCTTACAAATGTAGTCGACTCGTGTGACGTGGTTACCATGCCGGACAGTAGAGAAGCAGATATTTGAATAATGAGTTTGAATTTCTGTTCTCGGTCTGGTTGTGTGTGTTCTTGTCTTTGTGTGTTGTCCATGGCACGGACACAGGGAATCCTAAATTTCTAATGTGGGGCTATAAGTGTGTAGCGTTTATTTATATATTTAAACTAGCTGCCCGGACAGACTTCGTTCTGTCAAAAGTTTTTTTTTTAAGATGTAAGCTATCCTATCTTTCAAGTTGGATCAAACTGCACACGGTGGGCAAATTTTATTAAAATCGGTTTAGTAGGTTAGGAGTCCATCGCGGGCAAACAACGTGACTTAAAGTGAGTTGATCTTGTAATATGCAAAGACCTAACGAAATTTCAGATGAATGAAGGGAAATTAGGACTCCCGAAGACAACTTTATGATATGACTTTCATATATTTCATTCCAGTTATCAGCTACCCAATCCTGCGTCTAGACTTCGTGTCGGAGATCCCACTCCTGGGCATAGCCTTCAAACCCTGGCGTCTGCTGAACATAGTACTGGCATTGCCCTTAGGAGTAACTGGCGCGGCGTTCTTCTTGTTCCACGAGTCCCCAAAATTCCTCGCCAACAAAGGCCAAACGGATGAAGCCTTGGAGATTATGAAGTCCATTTATGCTACCAACAGTAAACGATGTAGGGAAGATTTTGGTGTAAGTTAAAAAGGTTTTTTAGTCATTGGAAAATGTCTAAGTTTATCCGGTTATGAAACATTTACATAGGTACTCATTACATACTCAGCAAACTGCCGTACAGCAAAATTATGTATTTCGAAATAAAGCGACAAGCAACAAATTACATCAAATTGTCTTATTTGCATTATAGATAGGTATTTATTATATTGACAGTGCATATAGACTAAGTTTAAGCAAGTAACTCCAATTGAATTTTTGACCACAATTTCACAAGTGTGGTGTTGGACGGAAAATAAACACCTATGAGTCTTACCATCAAAACATTACAATTGGGCGCCATCGCGCCATGAGAACGTTTTCACTTTACTACATTCTGCTGAACTAGATGTTCATCAACCTGATGAAGATAAGAACTAAATAACGTCAAAATGTTCATCACCTGCCCCGATGCAGATTAAAACTGATGTAGAGAATCTAGATTCTCAAAAACTGTTGATTATTTTCCAGATAGATGCCATAGTACTTAATGAAGGGGCCGCTAAGAAAGACATGCCCCTACTGCAAGCGATGTACGAGCAGGTTGCCCCACTGTTCCGGCCACCGTTGTTGTGGAGGACCCTTCAGCTCTTCTACATCGTCTCCATTGTTTACTTGATGTAAGGAAACTTTATTGTTATGAAATATCGTCCTAAGGAGATTAACAGATTTACAGGTTTTCAAATAAGTAGGTTCAGGGTTCATGATTTCACATTTTTGCATGTCAACTTATAAGATGGGATTGTTTGTTTCTTGATTGGCTGGCATTTGGATGGAAGTTGTCTATACCTAAATGCCTAAAACTGTTTTACTAAAACATGACAGTTGAATTTTTATTAATAGAGATTCAGAATATTTTGTTGAAAGTTTTATTAAATGTGATAATATTGGTCCGAAAAGCTGTGCACTTCTAATAACCTTAGATGTCATATTCTAATAAAGAGCGACCTGAACAATTGACCCAACAGTTCTGAATAAAACTGACAACTTATTGTATCAGTTTCATCAGTGATGGAAGTTTGATAATTACATATAATTACGACCAGTACTTTTCCACTTGTATGTTGCCTGGTAAAAGCGACAGTCACTTTAATTTACTAACGTAATTAATTCGTTAAGCAAGTATTTCTAAAATAAATGATAGTGGAATTCATTAATATTTGCAGTAACAACACGCTGCTTGTTTGGCTGCCGCATATCCTAAACTTGATCAAGGTGGCTTTAGACTCGCAGTCGACTGACACTGGTAACATCTGCCACTTAATATCTGCCAAGGAAGAAGCCAGACTGGTCAGCCGTTCCGGTTTGAACGAAACTGAAAATGCTACTGTCATCGTAAGTGATTATAGCGCCCACTAGCACCTCTGTTTGTTCTGTTTTGTTTCGAGCTCAAAATTTTTATATTGACTAACTTTTTTATTTTTTTTATCTATTGCCTTATGAAACGAATGTAGTAAATGCATACAGTTCACCTGGAATGCACATCTGCATTGCAGCTCTAGAATAAACATGATATAAAACACTTCTGAAGTTGGTCAAAGATTTTGACAATTTCTTATGATGAAGAGAGTTACCCGTATGTTATGGGACGTGATCGGGACTTGACTAAATATCACGAACTTTTCTTTGCATGGCATAATCAGTTACACTGCAATTTAGTTACTATCGTCAGTAAGAGCATTCCATAATCAAAATATTAAAATTTTACCAAGTCTTATTCACAGCATAAACTAGTAGGTATTCTGTTATGAGAACACTATTTTATAGAATTGAAAATTTTATTTCCAGTCTCCAAACATCTGCCTCGGCACGATAGAGAACAACATCATCATTACGCTGATGGGCTCCCAGTTCTTCTTCGCAGTCCTCAATCTGGTGATCTCCTACCTGCCGTTCCAGAGGCGGTCCATCGTCCTGGCCGTCCTGGGACTGTCTGCGTTAAGCGGCATTTCGCTCAACGTCACCCCAGAACCCATCTCTAGTGTATTCTTCTTCATGATGTTCACTTGCACCAATCTCGTGATGGGAATACTGGCGTCGTTCTTCGTTGATTTGTATCCGACGTCTTGTAGGTTAGTTAATTATGTCCATTTTGTTTTGCTTATTTTAAATTGACGTTTTATCCTGTGATCCATGCCGGTCGAATGAACTATATTTTAATTCATCACATCGCATCATCACATCGCGAACTGGTGTAAAGGACGTTGGTTAACATTAGGGATACCTGAAAAAAACAAATAGGTACTACAATCCAAAACTCACCAAAACATATAACTACTAGCTGCTATTACCCCAGTACCCGCAATCTGAGTTTCTAAGAGATCTGTTATCAATTTTAAGATTGACTGAAGCATTCTTTCTTTCGCATGCATTTGTTGTTGCTGGTATCCATGGGTGACGGTGGCCACTTATCATTAGTTTACCGTCAGATCGTTTGCCGGCTACTTCCATATAAAAGCTATGGCTATAAAAACTGTGCCATTGACCAAACGAATGTATGTACGTTGTTTCAGAGGTATGGCGTCATGTCTCAGCATAATGGTGGGGCGAACGTCCACCTTCATCGGAATTAATCTCGTGGGGAACATTATCTTCAACTACTGCACAATGACATTCTATTTTGGCGCATTTCTTGTTATGAGTAAGTATCGTATTGCCTTCTCTTGATTATTAGATACATGGGATTGCGTCAGTGTAATCGGGATATTAAAAACATAAAATATCATATCGTGTTAATCACGAGGCGTGGTCTTATAATAATAAAACTGAGGAAATAACTTCCCACATCGATGTTCCTATAACGCTTTGACATGGTCTCCGTCAAGCAGTGAGTTTAACTTTTTGACCGAATACTGTTTTAGAGATACGATCGTAAAATATCCAAGTCTTCTTCGATAAAGGACGGGTCTCTTCTGACAATTAAAGGAACAAAGGCCGAAGTCTAACGCACTTTACACCATTGAGAACATTATGGGACATTATGCGAATACGACGTTTGACGACCGTGGGTCCATTTTGTAAAGGGACATTTAGCGACTAAATCAAACCCATGTATTTCTAGCCAGGGGTTGAATGTTGGTCATCATTTTTTTATCTTCTCTCTTGGCCGGCAACGCATCAGTGATGATTTTGGTATTGTTGATATCCATGGGCGACGATAGCCACTTACCATCAGGTGGATCGTCTGCTCTTTAGACGGCTATTTCCATAAAAATCAATACTGCTAAGATGGTGATAGCCGTTCCTATTTCTAGCCAAGAATGTTGGTTATCATCAACACTGCTGAGTTGGTGACTGATATGGTGACGATGTTTTCCTTCCCCAGCGAGCGTGGCGATGGCCTGGTTCCTGCCATTGGACCGGCCGGTACCGAAGGAGGCCACGTGTTGACTGCCGCTGTGGCGCTGTTGTCGCCGACTTATCTGTGATCTTAGAATAGTTAGTACTAAACAATTATATTTTACTTTTTTAACCGACTGCAAAAGAGGAGTTTTTTCAGTACTCCGTCATTTATGAACTGATTTGGAAGATTTTTGCATCTAGGTACATTGGACCTATACTTTTCATAATTCAGTTCTGTTGAGGCGATCTTAGGAAGTATTAGATCGTAAGGAATTGAGGGTACTCCTTAAATATTATAGCTACACATTATGGCAATGTTGTTCATAATATAAATCTATACTTATATTATAGAGAGGAAACATTTGATTGTTTGCATTGAATAGGCTCCGAAACTACAGAACCGATTTGAAAAATTCTTTCACTGTTGGAAAGCTACGCTTACCCCGGGTGACACAGGCTATATTATATTTTCAAAAAAAATAGGGATTCTTAATAAAACTCCAATAATGTAACCCAAGGTGTAAAAAATAAGAAAACCGAAGCAAAGCGAGGGCGGTTACTCGTTAACCATAAATTTATTAATTTTTCTAACTATTTACAGATTCCCGTTGCAGCTAACCGTTCCTGCAGCTAGACGTATATTTAAGTTAGTTTTATAAAAATATCAGTAAGTTAGAAAAACAAAGATTAATGTATATAAAATATTTTATTAAAATGTTCTAGTAATACATTTTTGATTTATAATAGTTAAATAATATTTTCTACGTAGTCCATATTTTAAATCATATCGATATGTTAGAAATTAGGAGATCCCATGCGTAAGTACGCCTTGCATAATACGCACTATTGTCTACCGTTAGGTACCCATCTTTATGAAGTGACTTTAATTGTAGCCTACTCACGATTTTTCTAAAAGAATAGTTTCAGGAAAACTTTATAACAGAAAAAAAATATCGTATATTTATAAGATTTGTAAAGGGTAGTAAAATTAGTAACTTTACTTTGAGTAATACAACTTACTTACCTATAATAAATATAATAAGTGTGTGCACACTTCAATTATTGTATCAATAAATATTAGTAAATCGTCCAGATATTATTCTTTTACATAATTATGCAAAGGCCATAATTATGTAGAGCAAAAATACACATTGTATAATTATGAAATATCCAATCATATCAAATTACGTTAAAATTAACTTAAAATAGACCAAAATAAATAATATACTTCTTAATTAATAGGTATCTTAATAATATATTCTTTAGCGCGATGGCACAACATACATCACATTAAACTACGTACAATTATTGTGAAAGCAACTTTTGATTACGAAAAACTATTATTTTACATGTTTATTTTAAACATTAAACAGACACAAATATAATGTTATTATAGCAAATTACATTTGGAATGGAATTTCACGTTTTATTAAGGAAGACATATTTTCCAGCACATTATGTTCAATAAGTATAATATCATATTTGTATAATCATTATAAATCATTATTAACAAGAAAATATTGTATTCAAACAAAGTGCTAATTTGATTCTGGCCACATAATACAGGAGTCCCAGAAGGTATCCATTTTTAAAAAGTTATTATAATAATACTTCTTATTTACAAGGATGGAGTTTAAAGATAATATTTAAAAAATATAATGCTCCATTGCATTCTGGAGCTGCATGGTAGAATACGCTTCTCACGTAAGAGACCTGTGTCCAATATGGGCCAATGGGAATAAAATATTACTTATCTATATCTCTGAAGTAAGCCAATCGTGGTAAACATTCTTCTGAACTACTGGTTCATACTGTGTTCTTCCCTATTTACTAATTAGTATCCTTCCCTATCTACTAATTGTATAACACAAAATACGAGTACGTCGAGTTAGAATGCTCTACTGTCGGAAATTGTCGGCAAAGTCGGCGTTACACCTACAAAACTAACTAGGTACTAACTTTGTAATTAATACACCTACAAAAGTTACAAAGTTAAAAATGTTAGTCGATTCTGTAGTTTTTGAATTTATAATTCTTTTGGCGCGTTTGGAAAAAATATGAAAGTAAAATTACGATGCGCGCGCACAACGACAGCCAAAAAGCCACATGATGAAGTTAGCTGAAAACTGATTCCTTTTACAAACAAAAAGTTGTGGCATAACTACGTTTTTTTTATTAGTACCGTGACACAGGGCCACGGCTGTTTGGTTTCAAGCTTCCTCCGTGAACAGTTCATTCACAAGGAAAAAAAATTATATTGTATCGCTATAAATGTTTTTTTACTCTAAAATCTACAGACATCTTTATGAAATTCCTTATCATCGATAAAATGGCAAGATTTTTCTTTGTTTTTCTACTGCATCTGTTGTGGTGAAACATTTACATTAAGTACTCATTAATTAAAAATGGAAACAAAACTAACAAAAATGAAATAAAATAGAACAAGCGAATCAGTAAAAGTCATGTTTTACCAATTCTTACCATACAATCGACGTTGGCATTATTCATACAAATATAAGTATTTATGTAAATCATTTTCTAAACATTGTTTTCTTAATTCTAAAATATATACTTAACCGAAATTAAACCGCTTATATACCTATATCCATATATATACCTATGTGAAGAAATGAACTGTATATTTATCCAACTGAACAATTTAGTTAGAGATTCTTCCTAGATAATCCCAGATAATCAACAGGTATTGTACAATAAGTTATTCACCTAGTACTTATAAATAAGGCACCTTCGTGAGGCAGTAAGATATTTATTCTAAGTATTTCGATTGTATGTACTATTGTAACTACATACTACATGTGCGTAGTGATATACCTGTCTAGTCCGGTGTTCTTTTCCATACACTCTTCAGTCTTTTCTTCAATTTCCTTGTCTTTTTCGAGTTTAATCATCATGATACCTCCGATAGAAACTGAAACGAAAGAGATTAATTTATTCACTTTCAACATTGAAATTAAATAAATATAGGATGTATGAACATAGGTGTACCTACGTGTTACTATAAACCTGAATCACCAATTTTTGTTACAATTATCGACAATGTTTATCGTTATTTTTATAATTCAACTTTGATGCAGTGGGTGCATGGCTAAACACGAATTACCCGTGCACCCACCGGTGGGTGAAACCAGTGGTTGCACGGGCAACGGCCTCTTTAATTCTGGCTAAGGTTTAAAAAAGTTCTAATAATATTTAACGCACAGACAGGATTAGAACATACATAGATTTTAACTCGGTTGTATGTTTCCCTGGGATGATTTTATGTGTAGTATTATATACCTACTATGTTTTTGTTTTGTCACTCCATGGAACAACTCGTAGTCCAAGGGCAAATGGGAGGCAAGCGATCACGTGGTCAGTCATCTACGTCTACCAGATACGATAAAAACTATCACACAATGCATAGCCCAATGTTCTCGAAGTGCTAAAGACATGTGGAGGTATACATGGTTTCAACCACGATCACGAGTGAGGAACTGAGGAGAGTTGGCAAGTGCCAAGTACTCACTGGTGAGTAAGGCAGCCACGGCGAGGAAGGGCGCGGGGCAGGAGTAGTCGAGCAGCACGCCGACGGCCAGGTTGGACAGCACGCCGCCCGCGCGCCCCCACCACGCGCCCCAACACACTCCTAGACCGCTGGAAACATTGCATTCATCTATCTCGGACCGGCTAGTTCTATGTTCTGGCAACATGGCAACATTTTGCATTTAAAGTTGTCGAACTGCTGTCGAATTCGAATGGTCTGTCGAGTATACTATACGAGTAGTAGAGCTTTTCTACCATGCGTCATGATATTATAAACAGAGCAACCTTTTCTTTTGACCAAATAGTAGCTATTGTGTACAATTTGATCAAAAGAAGTATCTACAAAGAGTTGAGTAAAAACTTACATCTTCTTATTTTACCAAATCTTTTTCATTTCTAAAATTTTTTAACAAATTGGCTTGTATTCACTCAACTATGTTTTCACTTCTCACCTCAATTTAGGCGGTAAAGCATGCAGCAAAAGCCTAATCAACAGCACATTGCCGTTCAGCGACGCAGCGTTAAGCGCAGCGGCGGCGGCGACGGCCATCTTGTTGGAGTTGGTACATGCGCACACGCAGAACGCGAGGATGGCGCACGCGAGCGCGCAGGCGAGTGCGCACGCCGCCGCTGCGCGCTGCACACCGCGCGCGCCGCCCTTCGCGCACAGAAACGCACACGCTGCGTTGCCAAGGACGCAGATTGACCCTACTATCAGGCCTGACGTGAATACCTGGAATTAAATAAGAAAAAAATAGATTTTTTATATTTACGTACTTAGATACATATTCTATGTTGCATCTATAGAAAAACGACGCGATCACAATTTGTTTTTCAAATCCAATTACAAGACTTGGCAGTACACACTGTCGAGCACCCAGTGTGTGAGCATGTTATGCCCACACTACACACTACACGCAATTTGATCACAAACTCCTCACTTAACATGACTTGTTCCCACGTACAATCTTCATTGACGAATGAGTATTAACGATTTGCTGCACAAAAGCATTTTTATACCCTGATACGACACGGCTGTCGAAAAAGCAGATGACCCACCTAAAGTAAGTGGGAACCTTCGCCTGTCGACATGAGTAATACCAGAGGCCAATGCAACGCCGGCCTTGAAGGAGAGCTCGTTCTGAAGGAGAACACTTTTTAATACCACAAAAGGAAGCACATTCCACACCAATTGGATTTGAGCATTCCTCATGATCGCCTAACCTGAGTGATCTCCCTTAACTAAAAATCCTCTTGTTCATCTCTATACTATTTCTATAATAATTACCGCATCATCAATATGGTCCTCGCATTTGTGAAATCCGCTCACATCATGGACGTCTAAAGCCGTGCCGTTGTAGCTCTCCAACCCAGGCTTGGTATACTGCCTGATGTCCTTCCAAGGAGTGTTGGTGGCGTTGAAGAGCCTGGCCTTCTCCGGCACCGCCAGCTTGCTGCTGCAGTCTCTCGTTTGCATCCGGAGCAGCAGCTCTGGGATCCAGAGGTTCAGGCCGAAACCGCTGCAAAAAGATGGGACTGGTATCAATACTGCTGGATAATATGGAACGTTTTGGAATATACGTCTTTTTCTTATTTAGCAATGATCGTGTCGAGATTCAGAAATAGATATTACTACAGAATTTGTAACTTAATACATTGCTTCGTCATGTTTTTTGGCGAGCAAACAATAAATTAATTATTATTTATGTAATATATTGTAAGATTAAGAATATTTTGTTAGTAATGTTCTGACGGGAAGATAGACCTTCCTTTGAATTCAATGGTTTCACAGCTGCATTGCGAACTAAATTGAATAATTATTGTAGTCGTAGAACTGATCAAATAGTGCTAGTTAATTTAAAATCGTATCGAGTCAATTGTTTAAAGCCCTAAAGTTACTGTCACGTTACCTTTGCAATCAAACAAGTTTTGTAAAATCAGCAGAGAGCTAAGATAATCAAATATAATGATTACAATTGCTACCATTTTACTTATTGATACAAATAAAGTTTAATTGTAATTATAGACTGATGGATTAATGGATGGAGGGGAGGTATAGAAAGATAAATAGATTTTTTACATGTTTACCAGAAACAAAGATTATGAATAAAGACAAACACAAGACAGTCAAACATGAAACAAAGGCAAGCAATTGGTTAGAAGAAGAACAGAAAAAAGTAAAATTCAACTCACGCAGACATATTGGCGAAGAACACAAACAGGATCAAGCTGGACTTGACAGCGTAGACCTTCGACACGAACATCTTGAGGTCCTTCAACACACTGATGAACAGAGCGCGCGTGCGGCTCGGCTCGCCGTTCACAGACTTCACCACGAATATATTCTCTTCTATTAGTTTTTTGATCTGAAAGATGAGACAGAAGTTCTCTCTATTGAATCCATTCTTCTACAGATATCTTCTAAATGTACGATATGTATAGCTTGCGAAATTGTTTTTTGTTTTCCCTGAAACTTTCAAAAGGCAATTTATGTCTTTAACAAATTTTAACACATTCTAAAGAAGGTTCTTCGTACTTACATCTCCAACATTAACCCTCTAGCTCGTTACTTACGTTACGTTACGTCACATTACTGAACAACATACTAATGCCATGTTCCTCCTGCAGTAGACCACTTGGCTCTGTCCGTCCAGTTTCCCCCCTATTATGCATCGGTGATGTCTTTGGTGTTGCTAATATCAGTCATCAGTGCCTGACTGACACCATCGCTTGACCCGTGTGTCGGCTATAAACATCAGTATCACTATCACCAACCTTGAATTCCCCACTCCCCCCGTTCCTCCTATATATACTAGCAATGAGTTGCAGCGCGCGCTGGTCACGACGCGTGGCTGCTAGCAGCCGAGGGCTCTCGGGCAGGAACAGCAGCCAGGCGCCTGCCACCAGCCCTGGGACGCTCAGCAGCGCCACGTACAGCCGCCACGAGTACATCGGCAGCAACGTTGAATGGTCGTTGATGTGGTACGGGATTATCACCCACGCCACCGCTGTTGGACAAGGATGGAAGATACGTTTTATCAGAAACTGAAAAGGCTACCTTTACTTCAACAGCAATATATCAGTTACGTAATAAAGAAATGGCTGTCCACACGAATTTTATTTTTGTAAAATTTTTTAAATGGCTTCAATTCAGTAACGGACCATTACAAGGCACTTATCTCTTTTCATAATTGAGAGGCCTAGAGCATTTTCAATCATGCTGTTCCAAAGCGGATTAAAAAATGAAAATTTATAAAACATAAAAAAGGTGCGTGTACTTTTATACGCGCGTGAGAAGTATACTTTTTTGACATAATTAAATAAATATTTAATCTCCCGTCCACTTATAAGCATTGTCTTCACCCTTGTTTTTAAACTTTTGTTTTCTATAACCGTAAATTTACTTTTTACGAAATAAATGTATTTTTTTTCTTCTTTCTTCCTATCCATTTTCACTGTGCAAAAGCCTGGCCTGACCTCCATTGAATCCACTTCTAACTCAGTCAGCACAATGGGAGAGAAATCAATAACATTATTCGATCCGGAGTCGACATATATCACGGCGGACATTTACATTTATACAGCCTAGTAACACTTGTAATATAATTTCACTTTTCAAAGTTTGTTTGACTTTCGATGCAAGTTCTTCATTGAACTTGCTATGATTACATACTTATTCACTATTTGATAAAAATAAATATTCGACATCTCTTACAACACTTGATTTAACTTTAAAATATTCGTTTCCTTTGGGAATATTCCTGTACAATTATTATTATTTAAGAGTACTGTAGTTAGTCTGCTCCTAATTTAACTGTTTACCACCCCGCAGTATACGTACCGTAAATTTCAGTCAAGCACTATCTTTGAAAAGATAATGTTGTTTTTAATTTGATACAAGTACTGATGATATTTATTTTGTACGCCGATATTTCAACCCAGTTACATGAACCACGGTCACGGCTGAATTGAGTTGAATATCAGCGAACACAATAAATTTCGTGAGTACCTATCCGTATCATAGTAAAAGGCGTGTCATAGTAGTTCAGTTTACGACGAGTTTAAAATGATGATTGTGTCGTTTACCTGGTAAGATGAGCCAAGCGGCTACGAAGCTCATCCCAGTGATGTTGAGGTACAGCTGCCGTCTCCTCACCCCCACCAGGTCCGACAGGTAGGTGAACACCAGAGTTGATGGCGCTCCTGGAAATCGAAGCATATTATGGTAACTAGCAACAATATAATTAGTAAGATACCCTGTAAAGGGATTCGAGAAATTTACACCAAGTCAACTAACCTTCGTCATGACTTCTAACAAACGTATCTGGATCGATGGTTTAATGTGCTCTTTGAAGCTCAGAAACGCTTGATTGACAATGGTATTTAACTAACAAGCTGCTGAGGCATCTGATGATAAATCACCATTACCCATAGACGTAACAACAAATCAAGAACCACCCATAGGAAACTTAGAAGCATGATTCCTTCCTTTCCAAACTGTTGATATAAGGTCATCACAGACAACTTACCAATTAAAAAACCATTAATAGACCGCGCAGCAAGCAGCACTCTATAGTCGGAGACGGTGCTCTGGGCCAGCAGGATTGCAGAGTCCACCAGCAACGTCAGACTGAGGATGTTCCGCCTCCCGAACACGTCTCCAACTATGCCCCAGAAGAATGCGCTTGCCACTCCACCTGGATTTGAAGAAGTACGAGTATGATGACTAGATTGAAAAATTATACCTGACTGAAAGAAATTAAAAAACTGCACTAGGGCCCGTATTAATAAACCGATCTTAAGATCTCTGTGATGTCAAGTTTCGGTTGCAGATGCTGACATAATATTAGATCGATTAGATCGATTTCCTGTTTTGCGAGTGCCATGTACGTACATACTATATCGATGGTCATACGTTGACAACTCGTAACTCACATTTTTTTGCAAAATGAGTAAATGCATGAGTTACATAATATGTAACTCATTTTGCGTAAAAAGGTGGGTTTCGAGATTTTGCGAAAAAATGTGGGTTACGAGT
Source organism: Thymelicus sylvestris (assembly GCA_911387775.1). NCBI lineage: Eukaryota > Metazoa > Arthropoda > Insecta > Lepidoptera > Hesperiidae > Thymelicus > Thymelicus sylvestris. Next base: position 15,761,335 of record OU426896.1, on the reverse strand, counting down.
TGTCAACGTATGACCATCGATATAGATAATAACCACGAATCCTCTACATCACTTTTGACATCTGCCTCGGGTGGGATTCGGACCTGGGACCTTTCGCTCTATAGTTTACCGAGAAATGAATATAAGGTAGAATAGAAAGGGAATTCTATTCTTCTCTCTTTCTTCACTGGCATAAATGATGCCATTGGTGTTGCTGATTTACATGGGCAACGATAGCCACTGACCTGTAATCGTAAGCTCGTTTGCCGGCTATTTCCATAAAATCTACAATATTAATGACCCACTAGGAAACACTGTCGGATATCTTCTCGTAACAATCAAGACTGGTATTTACACGTGCGTTAAATTCTAGGTATACAATAGCAAAGTGATTTAACACATTATCTGTAAATTATTTGATATAACAGTGCTAAGACGCTAAGAGGACCGTATATGACATTAATTTACTCAAAACGTGTGATGTTATGAAATTGAGATCATTCTTCTATTACGCTTTGGCAATACTAACAACGTTGATGTACTCAATGTGCTGTTTACAGTTGCTGTGGAAATTCAAAATTGTCAATTTCAAATCAAAAGTCATACCAAAAGTGGGGAGTGCGCCTGGCCTGCTATCACCAACTCTTTGAAAACTCGTAAATGGTAGTAGCGCCTGTAGGACCTTAATTGCTACGATTTATATTTAATTTAATCTTTGTAATTTAATCATTAATAGTGTCAATCCTTAGTTATCGACAAAGCAACAGTGAGTTTTATCTACAGTTGAATTATTCATAACATTCTTATAAAAAGACGCATCTGCCTGCCGATAGTTGCTTCTTGTGTGTTTACGTTCAGTGTACGAATACCTATTTTCCGCATTATGGTGCCAAAACTAAAGTAGAGTTTGTGTACGAATCAATAAAGTATCTTCAAATGCCATACCTACTTTACCACGTCAGCTATGTATATAAATATTTCCTTTTTTGAATTCTGTTAGAATTTATTTACATAATATTATGTTTCATAACAGTTTTAAGCCGTATCTTACCCGACAATTTCTCCGAGATTACCTTTTTTGTCATACGAGATATTATTTTGAAATGGTCCCTTGTTACATACCTGTCAAAACTTTGATTGTTTGTTACAGCAACTGTTTATAATGTTGATTTTCAGAGAAGCCTTATCTTGGGATGTTCCAAGATAAGATTTCTTACCCAGAACGTTTTTATTAACAAAATTTCTCTGTTTTGTTTACATGAACTTTTTATCGCTTAGCGGTCAATACGTCTAGCTTAACGTCAGTTATACAAAACGTCTATTTTTCAAAATATCTATCAAATAAACCTGAAGTTTATTCTTTCCCATACCAAGTAACTCTTCATTGTAGGTATATCTTTTATGTTTGCTTCTAATGTTTACATATTCTTTTCACTTCTTGTGTATAATTTATGGATGTATGTGTTAACTACTTATATCTTCTATTGAAAGAAATAATAATTAATTTGGTGCGTAAAATGGTGCACGCAGAATTTTAGCTTGAGACACCCTTGTGGGAGACCAATTCAAACATCAATCGTTTACCATCACAGTACCGTTCGAAATAAACGGATTATAATTTGATCATTTCTTTTATAGCTTTAAAAAGATAAAGAAAGCTCGCGTGAATTTACCCATCCATCATAAGGTGACAGGATGACAACATGAAGAAAAACTTGATACCTATAATCATCTTTATTGTATTCCATTTAAACAGAATGAAGCTAAAGATAAAAATATAGATCAGGTATAAAGCGTTACACGTATATAATACTAGCTGACTCGGCAAACGTTGTTCTGCCAAAAAATTTAGGGTGGACCACCCTTGACATTTAGGGGGATGAAAAATAGATGTTGTCCGATTCTCCACCCTAGCCGATAAGCACGCTAAGATTCACGAAAATCGGTCGAGCCGTTTCGGAGGAGTTCAACTTCTAACACCGTGGCACGAGAATTTTATATATTAGATATTCGTTCACTGGTGTGACCTTATGTGACAGTTTGCTTATAACCCTAAGGCTGTGTTCCCAGTAGGCAAACTGCGGCCGACTACTGAGACAGTCGGCGCGCGTAACGCTGCAAACTGCGTATAGTGAGCGGCAAACTGTGGACACTCCATTTCAAATATATGGAAGGGCGTATTAAACCGATACGCCGCAAACTCAGTCGGCCGCTAACAGTTTGCCTACTGGGAACACAGCCTAAAAGCCCTACCGCTCATGAACGCCATGTTGATGAGGCCAGCCTGATAGGTGGTCAGCTGCAGCTCGCACCGCGCGGCCGGCAGGGCGTACGACATCACGCAGTTCTGGATGCCAGACGTGAAGAACGCCAGCACGCAAGCACCGAGCACGCTGCGGCTGAAGCGCCCGTACCCTGGAAACAGTGACATTTACTTATGGACAGAGCAAAAAAGATTAAGTGAATTAATAAATGCTAATACACTTATTGTTAATACATAATCTAAAGGAGGTGGCCAACATCTGTATGGGCATTTGCCCCATTTGTGAAGTATAATGTACACATATTATTTTTACCTTACATTAAAGCTTACAATATCTACTTTGATAATTTTATCAATAAAAATCTCTAGAACTCGGGATTCTCCTTTTACGGGCAGTTTTAGCTTTTGTAGTTTGACATTCTGCAAAACATATGTAATCGTGAATAAGTGTTTTAAAGAGCGATTTTTGTATTAAATAAATACTATTTATCTTTTGGATAATTAATTAATATATGTCTTTTACTTTAATTATGACTTTATGACCTTATTCCTACAAAAAAAAGTACCAGCAGTACTAAATAAAATATACGTATTAACTTGTCACCTACCTATCTGTAAATATTCACAAGCAAACGTAATATAAATAAAACTGCATATTGATATTATTAAGTGTTTCATTATATACATTTAGGTACACATATGTAAAAATTAAGAAATAAAATATAACAATAGTACCAAATAAGGCAAATAAGGTGATGCATTCAATTTTTTTTCAAATTCAAAATCATTTATTCGTTTATTTAGGTATCATTGATACACTTATGCACGTAATTTTAATCAACCAGCTTTTCGCAAAGGTGCTTTGTCATGGAGGACAAGAAAAGCTGTAAAAAATCTCCTCAACACATCTTTTAAAAATAAAAATACATTGATATATTTATTACAAAAAAATATACAGCTTGTACCGAACTGGTTGCAGAGCTGGTCATTTCCATGCGTCTTTGTCATTTATGTACTCATCTACAGTATAGTAGCCTTCGCCTAAAAGTTGAAAGAAAAAATGTTAGGAGCCTATTATAAAATAGAATTTATTTTCTAAACGTATTGCAAAAAAAACAGGAATATTGTACATTGCCGCGTGAACCTAGTCGTAGTAAGCACTACTTAATAGTAAAGAAAAATGCTATACCTGTACTACAGTGATCCATTCTACCAATATGGATTGCAGGTTTCTTGCTAAGGAAGATATGGAGTGACGTGCCATGCGCTCAATATCAACCGCGCAATTAATGCAGCTCATGGCAAAACATCAAATACAATTAATATTAGTATTTTGCAGAAATGAAACTGAAAAATATTATTTTGGCAAATGACAATATAGTAGACATTCGCACTTCTGTCAGCCAATTGTCAACCTCCAGTGATGCCGGTCACTCACATTCGCGCGAATACGCGAACCCACAAGTGTGGGACGACCTTCGCGAATGATTATTCAAAGTTTTGGAGGCATTCGGGGTTTTCCAAGCTGTGTCGGTTTTTTGTCGCACATCAAAGCGCGCGAACCTCGAACCTTCGTGTAGTCTCCCACACATTCGTGCGACCAGTTGCGCACACGACTAAAAAGGTGATGTATCTCCTAATTTTTCGTGGATCGTGGCGTCTAATCGTACTACCATTTATTTTCTGTATTGAAAATGGATTTGAATGACAACAACATAATAACAACAGCAAGATTGAACATTCGTGAACAAAGTGTAGGAAGAAGCGGAAATGGGCTTGTATACTCATATGCGAACCCATTTGCCTGACCGCCCTTCACATATGTGCAAACATTCGTAAAAATGTCAAACATTTGCGCACATGTGAGTGACCGGGGTGATAGCAATGGAGGTAGTAAAAGTATATTTGTATACAATACAACTTATTATTATTGTTAATTTATTATTACTACTCACGGCGGAGTTCAGAAGAAAATTAAAATTCTAGTTATGTTATAATAAATGGAAAATATGTCTTTTCAGAGGACTAAAACCTTGTACAAAAAAACGTATTTTAACCATTTCCGGGGTAAATATTGGCCACCTCCTTTTACTAACAAAAAATAACCGACTTCAAAGTTACTCAAAAACTACTTGTCAGATCTTGTTCAAAATGTGGGACCACATGACAGGCACCAGCATTCGATTAAAAAAAGAATCATCAAAATCGGTTCGCCCAGTCGAAATTTCTGAGGTAACAAACATAAAAAAATACCGTCGAATTGAGAACCTCCTCCTTTTTTTGAAGTCGATTAAAAATGATAGTTAGTTGAACTGAATCTGTTTGGAATATCTGATTTCGCTCCGTTTCTAAACCATTATTCGATAGAAGTTTATTTTTTCAATTCATGTTGTAGCCGGCGAATGCCCTGGTGGACCACTGATATAATAATTATGATCAACGCCAACTCAACTACGGTAATCCGCGAAAATAGAATCGGAGAATCGGATTGGGAAATCAGATTTTAATTTATTTTTTCTTTAAGCATGACGTTTTTTCTTACGTGCCTGCCCATAAAGAACATTAAGGCTAACCTCAAATATCTCATAAAGTGGGTACAAGTGTGTCGTTATTATAAATGGAACATTGAACAATAACACGACTATTGGAGAGATAATATTTATAATATCCCGAGCATTGTCTTCGCTTCTATTGATGTTTGCAAATACTGCCACGAGTCTCCACTCTCCCGCCATCTGTGTTTTAAGATTAGATTCTAATGTGGAAGTTAAAGCGTTCTACACTGTATGTATCAATTGGATCAGTCTTATGTGATACATTAGCTAGTTTCTAGCACACGAGCATGGGTAATGCTATACTTCCTATAGCATATGAGATGATGATCTGAGATGTGGGTAGAAGGGGCCATATTCAAAAATGTCAAAAGAATATGTATCTGAAGCTTAAATTGTATGCTAAGTTCGTCTTGAGGTGAACGCTCAAAATGGATAGTTAACGTAATCAATAGTGATAAAATATGGCAAACTCTTTATGTTTCGAAGAGCGCATTTCAGTCACTAAGCGATGTCGAAGCAGAATATCTTTGATATTTGGAGTTGCCTTTACAGATTTCTTTTCAAAGAATGATCTTTGGAGCAACATAAATTGACTTCTTCGATTATGAGGCGACATTTTGTGCCCTATGTTTGTATATAACTTATTGTTAGATTATTATTGGATTGAGGCCTCCGAGGGCCTCTGAAGCATGATAACGACTGGATGCTTTTGAAATATGAAAGTGCTCGTGAAAATTTTGCTTTTACCGAACACTTACGTCAATACCGTGTCGCAAAATATTGTTAGCTCTTTTTCTTTTTTTTCGAATTGTGACTAATTTTAACAACGGGGGCATTTGAAAACTAAAAAACTTATAAAGTCAACACAACTCATCGAGAGTTACACGTACCTATGGTATAAGTGATTTTATTTTATCATAACTTCTATTTTTCGATGGATTAAAGTGGATATAAAAGTGGAAAAAGATACAACGATGAATCTTTGTAATGGATCTTAATGGACATCGCCTGATTTTCCTGACATTGTCACCAAAATGTTAATTATTTCAAGTTACAAATCGTTTGCTATCGACATCGAAACACCCGTCGAGTTGTGTGAGTTCTTGAATTTATATCATAGCTGTTTAAATAGGGTTGCCACATTGTTGGGATTCGTCTGGATTGTCCCGACATTTCACATGATGTCTAGACAAGTCCCGACAAAATACAAAATGTTCCGACAAATCCCGACTTTTTGATGTTTTTTCCAGATATTTCAGTCTTGCTAGCTGGCAATCCTATGTTTAAAGTACACCACGTGTTGAAGTTACATTATTATTAAATTTAGCTTTACCTGTACCGCAGGTGACGTGTGTTGCTGACAATAACTAGATGTTATGGTATGACTCCTCTGATACTTGCGGTTATAATACAACATTTTTATTGCACATCAGAAATTTTAAATGTTACCGCGGAGAATAAAAGAAATAAACATTATTTTTACGCAGCCTTCGCCTTTTTTTTCGTAGTCCGCATCGCTAACCTGTCTTATACTTGCAAAGAAGTCTGATCTTAATGTAATTCAGATTTTATTTGACACACATTAGTTAAACGTCCGTTACAGTGTCACAAAAAATGTGAAGCGTATTTATCATTTATGTAACCGTGAAAGATTATATTATTCAGCCAGGTTCATTGTGCATTAAACAAATTGAAAACACGCTGCAGCGTCTGCAGCCATCATTTATTTTCTAAAATGAAAAGGATAATAGTGACACCCCTTTTTTGTCTCTGGTCTCTTTATTACTTATTTTTTTGTTTCATAATGTTACTGAACTGTTTTGTATTGTGTTAACAATAAAAATGTATGGTCTTCATTGAATAATTAACGAATTTACAAAAATAGAACAAGTGTTCAATGTACAATGGAATCAGACGAATTGATTTGTTTCCCCAAATTTTCATTAGGGTATTACGGTCAGTACTGGTAGAACACTCGTATAAATCAACAGTTTATCATAATGAACTTAATTATTGTCGATGGGTAATCGTTACATAGTTGTTATGAAATCTCTTTCATTATCTTTATTTACCTCTGACGTAGCTACAGTAGCAATGTGTCACGTATCGTGTTTTAATCACATTCTCTCTTTAATGTTAGCTATCACCTATTTGATTGCTTACTGATTGATCAGTTAGTAATAGATAATCGGTTTTGATTTGATAACAATAACAGTATGTACAGTTTCAATGATTTTGCAATAAAGTTAAGATCATAAGCACCTTTGAGAGATTTTGTGGGAAGCCGATCACTTATCTCTTCAAATTTAGATGGATTTCATTTCAATTCAATATTCAATGGATTCCAATGTATTTGAAAAGATTTTGGGACTACAAAAGTTAGTCTCTTTCATCTTTATTCTTTCTTGACCGGCAATGGCAATCAGGAGTGCTTTTGGTGTTTTGCGTGTCCATCGACGATGGTGTCCACTTACTATCGTAAGCTAATTATAAATTAGTTATAAAAATATATTTATTATTACAAATTATACATTGTCTATTTGTTATGTATTACATTAGCCTTTAGCCGTATTGGGGCGGCTTAGAATACTATTTAATTAGGTGTCGTAAGAGGCGACTAAAACCGACCCGCTGGTGGTAGGGCCCCTCGAGGGATTATACTGGTAATATTGATTTTAATTGTTAATTAATACCGTTATTCCTATTATTATTTCTCCATGGGGTTCGCCTGGATAGCTACCACCCTTGAGCATGATGAGTCAGCCGCCAAACGACTCGTCGTGTTCCGGCTGGGGGCTTGAGAGCCAGTTCTTTCTTTCTTTTTCTTCTCTCTTTCTTGGCCGGCAACGCATCAGTGATGCATTTGGTGTTGCTGATGTCCATGGGCGGCGATAGCCACTATAGCCACTTACCATCACGTGGATCGTCAGCTCGTTTGCCGGATATTTCCATTAAAAAAGCTAGGTTGGCTTGGACTTACGGATCGACTCATTTCTTTTGATATGAATCTGTTTAATTTAAGTTATTGAACAAGTTAGGTAAGTTGGTACTCACCAGCTGCGTCCAAAGCAGTTTCATAGTCGGCTACCTCCTGGACCTGTGCGTTGGGCAAGTCATTGCCCAGCCCCCGATGCGTGGCTGAAACAAAAATTATGTAACTATTGATTGATATTATCTGTCTGTACACATGATTGAAAATTCTTTTCTTTTTTCATCCTATCCTTTATAGTAGGTATAATTTTTATTTCGATATGTTTTGATTTTTCATGTTTGCTTTTCGATCACACGCAAATTGTTATACCGATTAAGATGAAAATGAACATACAGAGAGATCATTTCTTAATGGTAACGTTCTCCTAGGCGCAAATTATATCGATTAAGATGAAAATTGGCATACAGTGAGATCCTTTCTGAATGGTAACGTCCTAACGTCATCCTAGGTATAGTTTCCGTTATGGTGAATCCTAAACATTGGCTTACAAAATGACGGTCTTAATGCCCATTGGCACTCTCTACCAGTCAACCCAGGGTGATGGTGAGAACATAATAATATAGTAGATGACAATAAGTTCCTCAATTAAAATATTATTCCATTACATGTAGGTAAAATATAAAGTATAAGTTTATAAATTTAAATATATTGTATTTTTTTATGAAATTCGTTTAGTAAAACCACTCCGTAAATATTTTTGGTGGATTCTACATATATAAAATTAGTATTTTGTTAAATAAAGAAAGAAAATAGTTTCGTTAAATCTGAATTACGTAGTCTACGAGTACATTAAAAGTGATAATCTCTCGGCTCGACGTAAAGGGACTCGACGTAAAGTGAAGCATAATTCTAAAATACTTGCCGTTTATTCTTTACTTTTTTACTTTAAGATTAAAGTCGTCAATAATCACAGCTACAAGCTTAATTATATAAAAAGACACCTACATTCTGAGCTAGATATAAAAGGAAATACCATTGAATTAATTACAGGAACGAATTCATTGGAAACAAACCAGCAATAGGTGTGGGAACGAAATGTTCAGCGAACAATGGAACTAGGGTGATCTGATAAAAGCAGGAGGATTCCTTAACTTGCTCTTCCTTTCCTGGAGATGATTGTCCGGAAACACGCGAGAACTCCGATTGGCAGGCTGTCGACTAATTTGACGGTTGTGCGACTGCTGATTTAAATTGTGACATATTTGGTTGACGACAATGACGTAGGTAGATAGATTTTAGTTATTATGTAGACAAGTAAATAGTTTAAAACTAAAACCCATCAAAAGAAACATGTGAAATGAGAGACAAAAGAAGTGAGATCTATGTACTATGTATGTATGGGTGCTAAGTTCTGTGTAGAAAATCATATAGTTACAAAAACATGGTAGTTAAAGCTCAAAATTTGTCTTGGCAAATTTTTACCAACAAACTAAATTTTTGATTTTTGACAGTGTCGTAGATGACTTGATTCTTACCGAAATTGTCGATGGAACGAATTTCACTTTAAAATAACTCTATTTAAATATTTCACCTTATTTTACAAAGGGAAGTTAAAGGTGATGAAAATTATTTAACTTTCCTTGGCATCCACGAACCGAGTTTCGCTTCAAATAAATTTTAATAATATATAAATTATGTGTCACGTTGTTTGTCCACGATAGACTCCTAAACTACTTAACCAATTTTAATCTTTGCACACAGTGTGCTGTTTGATCCAACTTGAAAGGTAGGATAGCTTACATATCAAAATAAAAACTTTTGACAGAACGAAGTCTGTCCGGGCAGCTAGTATTATTTAATTATTATCGGGTAATTAGAAGATTGCCCAGCCGGGCGATTCCATTGGCAAGTTTAATCTGTTAAACTGTCGTTTACGTGTTCATATCGACGCAAGTCGCCACTGTGCTAGCTAGCGTCACAACTCACAATCGTTAAGTTAGCTAGCAATGCAGTTTGTTTCTTATTATAACATCACTCCGGATAGCTTAAAGACTAGAGCCAGATCAATTTAAACCCTAATATCTTACTAATATTATAAATGTGACAATTTAGATGGAAAATTACTCTTTATCGCAAAAACACAGGTAAATTATGATCTGAAATAAGACATAGGACATTATACCAAATAACGCAGGAAAAGCCGGTGGTAGAGCGAGCAAAGCCCAGCGAAGTCCCGGGTTCGATTCCCGGCCGGGCAGATATTTATGTGACAGATAAATATTTGTACTCGGGTCGTGGGTGTTATTGTAATGTGTTATATATGTTTAGTCGATGCCACCCGCGACACAGGTACCTACTGCGGGGTATGAGTGTGTTAGCGTTTATTTATTTAATAAGAACAAAAAAAAAAGATTTTTCACCGTTATGTAAACTTGCCATACCATGATATCGTCCCCGTAGAGCGAAAAGTCATTAAGTCCAAAAAACCTGTTTTGAGATATTGAGAGTTAAAGTTTTGAAATATATAAATCGCCATAAGTTTAGCATGCCATAACATATCGCTATGTTTTTAGTTTTATTTTGAAGGAATTTTAATCAAATTAATATTATATTAGCTATAACAAGTGAAAATCTAGTAGTTACTGAGAAAACATAAGAAACCCTAAAAAACGCAAATTAATTATTTTTTCTCTATAGAATGTCTGCTTTAGTTAGGAATTAGTTAATTTTCACCCTTAGTTAGTGATTTTTCACTCAGTTCAAAACTATTTTTAAGAAAACCAACTCTAGTTAGGTAAATTGGAACTAACTGCTAGATGTACGAAATGTGCATTGTAAATAATACCTATCTTAAAATTCGAAGGTCGGGTGGTAGGTTTTGTTTTGATAATGATGTATATGGGTTAATATCAACAACGTCCATTTTTTTATCAATTTTTGTGGCGAAACTTCTTCGGTTTTCGTGAAAATGAGGACCTGGTATAAGAATAGAAAGTCCAAGCTAAAAGGATCTTCAAGAGGTCTGAGAATATCTCGATAACTTTAACTCTCGATAACGATACCAAAATTGGATTTTTCTGTCACAAAGGTCTAAAATCTCACCAAATATCGGGAATTATCAATAACTTTCGTCGTTTAATAAAATTCTCTATTGTTAAAAAAATATTATTATTCATCATCTGTCAGTCCACCAACCCTTTGAGATCCACTGCTGGAATAGGCATCCCCTAACTTGCGCCACTCTGACCAGTCCTGTGCCTTCTGAATCCAGCAGGTGCCTGCTGTCTTCTTCAGATCGTCAATCCACCTGGTTGGGGGCTTCCTATGCTCCTTTTTCCAAGACGTGGGTACCATTCGAGGACCTCTTCCTCAATGGTCATCGGTCCTTCGAATTATGTGGCCAGCCCATTGCCACTTCAGCCAACTTGTTCGATGAGCTATTTCTGTTAATATTGTTCGTCTACGTCATTTCTGACTCGATCACATACAGAAATATCGAGCATAGCCCTCTCCATAGCCCGCTGTGCGATTAGCTTATGTATAAGACCAATATTAAAGCACGACGTTCCGGAGCCGTATGTCATCACTGACAACACACACTGCTCAAATATCTTTAACTTCAGGCACTGAGGTAGTGTTTTCCGACGACAACATATGACGCAGTTTCCCGAACGCAGCCCATCCGAGTTGAATTCTACGAGTGACTTATTGCTCGAAGTGGGACGTACGTACCGTACGGGTGTGACATGGACAATGGACATGATTTTCGTCTTGTCCATATTCATCTTAAGACCCACCGATTGTGGCCCTGTTTAAGTCCCCTAGCATTTTACAAAGGATCCAGATCCAGCCATTTCCATTTCCTGCCAGAATGACATTAGATATCATCGGCTTGTCGCAAGTGTGTGATGTCACCATTCATAATAATACGACGTTGTTTCCACTCCATCAGCTTGAACACATCTTCCAACGCAGAGGTGAACAGTTTCGGAGATAATTATGACGTCCCCTTGCCTGACACCTCTCTGCAGTTGGATGGGGTTTGTAGCTGTGTCGTGTATTCTGACGGAAATGGTACCCGATGATTACAAACGCTTCAACACCTCCATATGACAATTTAGTACCGCCCAGGCCTCGATAGAATCAAAGGCTTACTACATAATTATAGTCTCCATAAGCAACACAACGGCAGATTATACCCCTTGGTCATTTGTATAATTTGCCGCAGTGTTTGTATAGGATCTATGGTGCTGTAGCCTTTTTCTTGCTTATCCTGCTTGTTCAAGAGGCTGGAAGTTGTCAAGCCTGCAATTTGTGAGCACCCTCGAAAACAGCTTATAAACGTGGCTCAGAAGTGCAATGGGCCTTTAGTTCTTTTAAAGGGCTTTTTCGCCCTTCTTGACGAACAGATTCACCACAGTTTTGCTGCACGCTTCCAGGGTAGTTCCAGTATTGTTGACAGAAACGAACAGTTATTGGAGTGTCATTAGAAGAGGTTTCCCTCCAGCTCTTAGTAGCTCGGTTGTCAATCCGTCACCTCCCGGTGCCTTGTTGTTTTTAAGCTGTTTGAGAGCCTCTCTAATATCATACAGGCAGCGTTCGGGATATCCTCTGTGTAATGTCGGGTCAGTTTAGCTCGCTTGTTGTTGTCCTAGATTAGATTCATATAAAATAATATTAATAGATATTTATCTGTGTTCTTAAATAACGTAGGTACATAATTATTTTCACTTACAGAAGGCAAAAACCAAATACTAAAATCAATAAAGCATAAATAAATCCAAAAACAGTCTACAATAGCTTTTTCGTTTTGATTTAATAAATCAATAATAAGCTTTGCACGACTCATTTTTATACGAATGCAAAGGGTTATGTTTTTGGACGTATCTTGTATGTATGTATGTTTGTATTTATGCATGTAATATTCTTTATTACCTCGTATCTTCCAAACCGCTGAACGGATTTACATAATTAAGATATCGTTAGATTTGTCTTGATAACCCAATTGTTCTTAGATAAGTGAAATTAAAAAAAAAACAAATATGGTGGCTGTGAGATGCCATTGTTTGTAATATCAAAAAATAAAAATGAATCGAATAACGCAATATGGGTATTAAATTAAAGAGCTTGTGGTGTGCTTGAGAATTTCAAAAAGGTATAATTATCATAATAGCTTGTTTGATAGCAGGCGGGATTTTTTTTAATTTTTTAATTCATACTAGTTACACAATGCAAAAATTCTAATGTGATTGCCTACGTCAGTGCCACGAATAAAAGTCACCACGTGCCGCGGTCGACTTTCTTAGCCGCGACAAAATCACTAACTCACAAGACGATAAGTACCTAAATGTAAGGATGTTCGTCAAAGTTATAAAAATAATAACTAAAATGTGTTAAGTATTATTCACAATAGATCTTTTAACTGATTTTTATTAGAGAAGAAATCATTATATTGAAATAATTATTTTTCACTGTGATAGTATTTTACAAAATCATTTAACAGTAAAGAGTGAGCAGTCACTAATTCGAGTTAGTTGATTTTCGCTTTCGGATGATTTAGCAAAGTGCTGAATTTAAAAACTCACTAAATCATTTTAGTGATTTTAGTCTACCTAAAGGCCTACGTATGCATTGAAAATTTAATAGAAAAAGTAATTAAATCGTTTAAGTTCCGAGCTACGTAAAGTTCCGATAAATATAAAATAATTAAGAAAAGTTAATTATTTCTCTTATTTCGCTGTGGGGTCCAAAGGATAGATTTACTTACTTTTCACACTTCGTAAATCGGAAACGAACGTACCTACAGAAATGATGATTAGACAGATATTTAGAGGGAAAAAATGTGGTTTTAGTGGCATTGATAACTCATTTTGGCCATTTTTCGACTTAGTGACTTTTCGCTCTACGGGGACGATATTGCTTAGGTTGATAAAATTTTGTGGAAAAACGTGAATTCTAGAAATACGAGTATTGTAACGAAGTTAATAATTGCGATGTTGTGTTGATATAAATCAATATCCGTCGAGAATTTATAAGTAATTATTAATTAATAAAGATTTATCATAAATTATATAAATAGAATTCCAAACAATTAAATTTATATAATGTTGGATTAGGGTACAACTGGACTTCAAATAAACCGTTGTTATATCCTAATCCTGCGGACGGACGGACATGAGTTTAATATACTAAAGGAAATATAATTCAATCTGGCAACACTGCCAGCTAAACGTCTTTGCAATCAGCTGTTGTTAATAAATTGCATTAAATTAGTTTTTACGTGGTAAATAAACACAAAAAGTTGTAATATTTAGTTTTTAAGGAGTGATTATTTGTATAAATATATAAAATTAGGATTAAATCAACGCAAGTGCTGCCTAAACTTATCGGACTACTCAACACAGTCGCCGGTTCAAACTGTCAATCCGGAATTCGAATTTGCAACGTCATTTAACCCGGGGAGTATTGTTTTATTACATTATTACATATAAATAGTAGTGCAAATTGCCATTACACATACTTCATATAATCTCACAATAGTGAGTAACGTCAAGCCACACACCGGCGCTCATATTTGTCTCGTTTTACTTGACTAACTGTGGAAGTAAAATTTGATGACAAATTATTCTTGCCTCAGACATCATTATTACTTTACACTGCCCAACTTTTATACTTGACATTCTTTTACATAGTATTATCATAAACCTTAATAATAGTTTTGATTGTTAGTGAAATTAATAACTTTTGTAACTTATATGTATGTGGCATAAGTAGTAAAACTTAGATTAGAATACAAACTATAAAACCTCACCAAAAATTAAGCTTGCTCATATTACTTATATTATTGCAGCTTAATAACATCCCCTGCTGCCATTATGATGACCCGTCAGGCCACATTGAAGGATATGGAGCATAAGCTTAAATTGGCTCTCCAAGAACTGAAAATCTCCAAGGACCTCAATGACCAATTACTACACGAAATAGAAGACAATGAAGCTGAGATGACGAAAATTCACAACTCCAACGCTGAATTAAAAAACCAACTTGTAGAACTTCATAACAAGTATACGGAATGTCTGCAGCAACGGGACCAGCTTCAAGACATCATTGACTCATTCGACCAGTGTAGTAACGAGCATGAAAGGGCTCTGAGTCGCATTACTGAGCTAGAAGTAAGCTTAAGCCAGGCCAATAAGACCGTGAGCCAACTTGAACAACTCAAAGACTCTCAGAGTTGGAGTGCGACCCAGAGCCTCTTCAACGAGCTTGTTGAGTGCGAGGCCAATCCTAGTAGATTAAACACATCTATTGTTGATCTTACTGGTGATGACTCAATTAAACCAGTATTTCAGTTTAATAGCATTAAAAAACTAAAGAAATATATTAAAATAAAAAGATTTATAGCAAAAACTAAAAAATTAATTAAAAACAAAAATTGTACCCAACAATTAGGGCAGTCTAAGAAAAAATGTCAATATTTAGTCAGTAAAATAAACAAATTACAACTGGAATTAGAGCACATCAGCTTGCAGTATGATTCTGAAGTATGTCACTTAAAACTTAAAACTGAAGGTTTGGAGAAGTCGTTGCAATCTATTACCAATCTTTATAGCAGTGCACAGGAGCAGATTAAAGAACATATTGCATCTTTCAATAACTTGCTAGAGGTTTGCAACGACAACATGAATAGGTTTGAGTCACTGTCGAATAAATACTACACACAAGACAAAACTAGTCTTTGTTCTTCAATAGCTCAGAGTGACAGTGCCACAATAGAAACTACCCCATGTTCCTCTCCATCAGTCAACTCAAAAAGTAACACCATTATTATTTCTGATCAATTAGGAAAAGACTTTGGTGCTATAATTAATCCATACTTGACCCATTCTGTTATAAACAGGTGCTCACCGGGAGCATCTTTTGACTATCTGTTAAATCAAATTGAACCAAATGAATTAAGTAATAATACTAATATAGTCTTAATGATAGGTGACAGTTTGAACATCACGAGGCACCAAATTACTAAATATATTGAAAAGTTAGTACATTTACACAGCAGTACTGAATGCAAGTTTGTCATATGTGCTTTTCCTTATCTTAATAACTTAAACAAATACCAAAATAAGCGCATATATAGATTAAATTTATTATTATATAACTTGACAATTCATCATAGAGATGCAATTTTTTACTATGATATTAATAAGTTCATTCCGTTTAAGTTGATAAAGGAGAATATGTACTTGCCATCTAAAGTAAAACGACAGTTAGCTAAATTGTTAGCTTATAAATTAAAAGATACAGTTACATGTCATGTAACTAAGTCTATTGACAATGTTTTAGATTGTGGTAGTAGTACCACTAAATATATTATTGACTCCTGTACAAGTACAGTTGATAACCATAATTTAAACTAGATGTTAAGACAACGGGAAAGCTCTATAATATGAATATTGTACACCAAAATATACAGGGCTTCTCTGGCAAAGAATTAGAAATTGAATTGTTTATTAGGCACTTTAACACACATGTTTTATGTTTAACTGAGCATTGGTTATCTAGCACTCAGAATAATGTAAATTACCATAATTACAGATTGTCAAGTGCATTCTTCAGAGAGACCGCAATTCATGGCGGATCATTAATTTTAGTGCACAATGATATGTCTTGCAAGGACAGAAAAGATATTGTAAGTCTCTCTATTGAGCGCGCTATTGAGCTGGCCTGTGTGGAACTGGAGCGGTTTATTGTAGTCTGCGTATATCGACCCCCCTCTGGTGATTATACTATTTTTGAAGATACATTGGAGGATGTACTTAAACGGTTATGTGTTTCTAGAAAAGGATTAGTGATATGTGGCGACTTCAACGTAGATATTTTATTGAATACTTCGATGACTACTAGGCTACTAAGCTTGTTTAAATGCTTTAATTTAAACCCACTATTCAACGAGCCAACCAGAATAACTGAAACTACAGCTACATGTTTAGATAATATTTTTTGCAATTGTGAGATCTTAGATAAAGAGATATTCAGTAAGTTGAGGTCAGACCACTGCGGACAAAAGATTTCATTGTATAATTCTGTCGATAAGAAAAAACAACTAATAAAATGTAGACCAGTAACTAAAAATAAAATTTCAACTTTTAAAGAAAAAATTCATTCAAAAATACATACGCAGTTAACGTTACAACGAAGTGATCCTATTAAAATATATAATACATTGTCTAATAACATTAATAACGAATTTAATCGAATATTTAAGTTTAGGTACGTAAATTTAGCTAAAATTAGTAAATTCAGTGATTGGGCTACTGTAGGTATTTTCAAAAGTAGGAACAAGATGTATGATCTCTATGCCGAGAAACAATACAATCTTTCTTCCACTTTCCAGGAGTACGTGAGAAATTATTCAAAAATTTTTAAAATCGTCTGCACTCAGGCGAAGTCAATGCACATAAAGGATAAAATAATTAACTCCGATAACAAAATGAAAACAACTTGGAATATAATTAATAGTGAGAACGGTAACACAAAATCCTGTGACTTCAGTTACGAATTAAAAATTAATGAAAAAATAATTATCGCTGATAAAGACGTGGCAAGCGCATTTGAAAATCACTTCCGTAATATTCCAGTAACATTAACTAGTGCACTAGCTTCTTCACCGACCGAAGCACTTTCTATATTAAAAGATAATGTAAACGAATGTAATATTTTATTTCAATTTGAACATATTACTACCAGAGACATAATTAAAGCGTTTCAATCTCTGAAGGTAAAGAATACGGGTGATTTGTGGGGGATCTCAGTAAAAATAATACAACATATTATTGATATTATAGCTCCATCCTTAGCCGTAGTGTTCAATAAATGTATAGATCTAGGTATTTTTCCAGATCTTATGAAATGTAGTAAAATTATACCACTTTTTAAAACAGGTGAAAAAACCGACCTTAATAACTATAGACCAGTTTCTGTATTACCAACACTTAGTAAGATTTTCGAGAAAATAATATTGAATCAAATGCTAAACCATTTCAGCAATAACAAATTATTACACCCTGAGCAATACGGTTTTACTAAAGGCCGTAGTACAACAGATGCAGGGGCTAGGCTCTTAAAGCATATATTCGAAGCATGGGAGGCGTCACAAAATGCAATAGGTGTATTTTGTGACTTATCTAAAGCATTTGACTGTGTTGAACATGAAACATTACTGTTAAAACTTGGTCATTACGGAATAAAAAATAAGGCTCTTAGCTTGATCGCGTCTTATTTGAGTGATAGAATACAAAAAGTCAGCATAAATGATATTAAGTCATCGGGGTCACCGGCGGTGATGGGTGTACCACAGGGCTCGATCTTAGGTCCTTTTCTTTTCCTGGTATACATAAATGACTTACCTCATTATGTAAAAAACCAAGCGGATATTGTACTATTTGCTGATGATACATCATTAATATTTAAGTGTGATAGGAATAAAGAAAATTTCGACGACGTAAATAGTACTCTTTCGTATGTCTCGCGTTGGTTCACTATTAACAATTTACTGTTAAATGCAAAAAAAACTAAATGTATAGAGTTTGTACTACCTAATGTTAAAAAAGTCAATAAACTTATTAAACTTAATAATGAAACATTGAATATGGAGGAATCCACCGTATTTTTAGGGGTGACCTTAGATAATAAACTTCAATGGGACCCACATATAACAAATCTCGCGACTAAACTCGGTAGGGCTGCTTACGCTGTTAGAAAAATAAGGCAGTATACTGACATCGAAACTGCTAGGATGGTTTATTTTGCATATTTTCACAGTATTATGTCATATGCCATCTTGCTGTGGGGCAAAGCAGCCAGTATAGAACAAATTTTCATACTACAAAAAAGAGCTATTAGGGCTATTTATAAACTTAGATCTCGTGAAACTTTGCGTGACAAGTTCAAAGAAATAGGTATACTTACAGTAGCCTCACAATATATCTATAGTAACGTGGTTTTTATACGGAATAATGTAAGCGCGTATAAACAAAATTTTGATATCACTAATCGCCAAACAAGAAAAATGCACCAGTTAGTAACGCCATCTTACCGTCTTTCTAAAGTGAAGCGATCTTTTATGGGCCGTGGTGTACAGTTCTATAATAAAATCCCAAAGTTAATACGTGATTTGCCAGTGGAATTATTTAAGAAACATGTAAAATCTCAACTTTTAGGCAAAGGCTACTATACTGTAGATGAATACATAAATGACAAAGACGCATGGAAATGACCAGATCTGCAACCAGTTCCGTACAGGTTAGTGATACTTCTTTGTAAAAAATATACCAATGTATTTTATTTTTAAAAGATGTGCTGAGGAGTTTCTTTCGGCTTTTCTTCTCCTCCATGACAAAGCACCTTTCCGAAAAGCTGGTAAATTAAAAAAATGACGTGCATAAGTGTATCAATGATACCTACATGAATAAATGATTTTGAATTTGAATTTGAATTTGAATTTGAATATAGGTCCGTCCGTCCGTCCGTCCGTCCGTCCGCAGTATGGTGCAGAGACTCTTAGTGCTTGAGAGCTGTATTTTGGAAAGGATAATGGATATACACACTTAACGTAACTACAAAGTTTAGAATAAAATCTTCAAGAAAATATTTTTAAAGGTACCTCCCGTACCGTCCCCTGGGTAAGGTAGGCAACGTGAGGATCAATGTTTTCCCTCGTCTGAGGTAGACGAGGGTAGGGTATCGTTGAAAAGATCTTTCAAAAATATAATGGGTCTGCACAGACCATTTTTCGATTCAGGGGAAAAGTTCTCCTTAATTACGAAGAAAAAACCAAAATGACGAATGGCCTAATGCCAGCTTCCTTAGAAAAATATTCGAACCCATTTCTTACGTAAAGCATTTCGTATGGTTATTTATTCCTAACGTCATCTGCAAAGGTTATGAGATTATTGCTGTGAGGAAAAATTTTAAAAGCATGTCTTCATGTGTGATCTAGTCATGATTACGTAACATGATTTTGTAATGAATTTTCTAAATACCACACACCCCGTTCAGTAATCGCTTATACACTTAATTACTCCATGAAAAATTAGCAATATATTATTTTTTGTCCTATATTTCGCACCTCAGTGGAAAAAAAGCATAAGTCGTGTTACTTTGGATTTTTGTTATTATTATGACTGGAAAGAGGAACAAATGCTGCATATGCTCAATTTTTTTCAAATTCGGTTTTATGCAAGAAATTATAATGTTAAATTCCTTTGACTACTCAGTGACATTTTAACAGTTTTTTTTGCTCTCCTGTAAAATTGCAATTTTCATCTATTGCCTTTTTAGGGTTCCGTAGCCAAATGGCAAAAAACGGAACCCTTATAGATTCGTCATGTCTGTCTGTCTGTCTGTCTGTCTGTCTGTCTGTCTGTCCGTCCGTCCGTATGTCACAGCCACTTTCCTCCGAAACTATAAGAACTACACTGTTGAAACTTGGTAAATAGATGTATTCTGTGAACCGCATTAAGATTTTCACACAAAAATAGAAAAAAAACAATAAATTTTTGGGGTTCCCCATACTTAGAACTAAAACTCAAAAATTTTTTTTTCATCAAACCCATACGTGTGGGGTATCTATGAATAGGTCTTCAAAAATGATATTGAGGTTTCTAATATCATTTTTTTCTAAACTGAATAGTTTGCGCGAGAGACACTTCCAAAGTGGAAAAATGTGTGTCCCCCCCCCCCCCCCCCCCCGTAACTTCTAAAATAAGAGAATGATAAAACTAAAAAAAATATATGATGTATATTACCATGCAAACTTCCAACGAAAATTGGTTTGAACGAAATCTAGTAAGTAGTTTTTTTTTAATACGTCATAAATCGTAAACCGCAATTTACCTCGATCAAAGTTACAACGAACTTCAAGAACTTTTATATTATGTTACTTGCTGCTACGGAACCCTTCATGGGCGAGTCCGACTCGCACTTGGCCGCTTTTTTCCACTGAGGATACGATTTAGCCTATTTAGCCTACCATTTTCCAAATTTTTTTCAAACTCAAAAGATACCTTGGTAAGGTTTAGCTTCGATGCTTTTGCAAAGGCTTTACCGAAGTTTGTTTTTAAGCTTTGACCAAAGACATCATTGGTGCCATGCTTTCCAAGAAAGAAAAGAATAAAAGAAAGTGTTGAGTCAATCCGTTTGCAATAACTCCCTGCAAATTCTTCTCATCCTTGTTCTTTCATGGGACAGTGATGGGCACAGGTGGGGATTGATGTAGATAGTGTGTATGTGCTCAACATGACGTGTGCAATTAGCGCCCAATTAACAGCGTCGTACGACGGAAATCATTCAATTGTCCTGTATTTAGTACTCTTCTGACTGTCTAGTTTTTTCCAGGTATAGAATAACAGGCTGGAGCGTCTTTAATGTAGACTTTTCTGATATCCTGCAACTACGTCTTCTACGATTTCCCGGATGCAGATACACTCCTAAAACGTCATTGAGATACACAGAAACATTCTGCGTATTACGGTTTTATAAGTAAAAGTAAATTATAACACGTAAATTCTAAATTTTGATTTCAAACGAAACTCACTAATACATTGTTAAATGTTCGAGAAATGAAACGAGAAATTTAACGAAATATATCTTTATTCAAAAGTTTTAAAAAAACTGCTCGAGACAGGTGTCCGCGAATATTATGGAGACGTATGTACCTATACGTATACTATATGGCAAATTACGCAACTCATTTTTATAAAAGAAAGGATGGATTTCTTTACCCACTTTTTTCACCTTCAAATTCTTGATTCGACTACTAATATTCCCATACTCTCCAGGGAGTACATACACGTCTGGGAACGTGTCCTATTATAACATGGAATTTTCGTATAAATGTTAGTCGGCGTCGAACCTGTTGCCCTTTCCTAGAACGGTATCGACGGTGAACAACTACAGGAAAACTATTATGATTTGTTCATTTATGTAAACTCCTTACTGCACTTCATAATATAAAAATTATTAAACTACAAAGCGCAGCTTAACACAATGGGCAACCTTATCGATAAAATTATAAGTCGACTATAGTATTTATAATGAACTTAAAAAACGAAGAGATTGAAGTTAAGCGCAAAGTTTGATTAGTAGGAATGTAGACCCTGGGTTCGAATCTTATTTTGTTTATGTACCTAATTACCCGACAACAGAGCTGACAAGGAACTCGATGGTAAGTGGTCATTGGAAATCAGTATCAGTGACATCGCTGACATCGTTTCAGTCACGAAAGATGCTGAAGACCCACTTGGTACTTGCTTACAAACACTGCAACTACACACGGCAAATTTCACGGAAGCTACCAGGACTTTTCAATATCTTAACACCATGCAAAAAGTCATTCAATAGTTAGGCGTGAATAACTTGACGTAAAAATTATTGATTAATACAAAGTCTCTTTTCGGGGAAGAATTTGGTCGCTTATACCTAACCTGTTTTTCCAGGTTGGTGCAGTATGACACCCAGTGTAGCATCATCGAGGGAATTCTAGTTATCATTTGATTTTGATCAAAAACATTGGGAAATTAAATAGGTACAGGATCAGGGTTTGGCGGGCAATCTCTTAATTGTACATAAAAAAATATTTATTTTACAGTTTTAGGATAATACAAAGCTTAATTTTCGCTTTATATCTAAATATTACACATATACTACACATTTTACTAAATATAAATTTGCACACCATCAACATGGTTTATTGTAAACTGCACAAAAATATCTCTATGTAACCACAACTTTTGCAAATAGGTAAATATTCAATTATTCATTCAAAAATATAATCAATCAATGAATCTTTACTAACACTTGTATTGGTTACATAATAGGGTCTTGGACTGTTTTGTCGAAAGTGTATAAACGTGTTGATTAGATAATAAAATGTCTGTAAAATATGTTTTCCCGCAGAAATTAATCGGTTTTTATGGAAATAAAAGCAAAAATATTTTACACTTTTTAATTTCGCGCTAAAACGCTACTGTCTTGTCATTGATGTGCATGACGTCACTTTCCACTGTCATACACACTCATGGACTTAAATATATCCATGAAAGTGATAGACTGACAGTGGAAGATGACGTCACGCGTCGTAATTGGCGTTTGTGGTCACGTGATTTTGACATACAAAATAAATATTTTAAAAGCATAAAATAAAATAAAATCCTAATTCTTTATTACTAATTCATATTAAATATGTATTTTAGGCCCATAAACTAGCTTTAGACGAAATATCACATCATTTTAACAATACAGTCCAAGACCCTATTCAAAACTATCGCCTTTTAAAACAAATGTATTCTTAAAATATAAAGGTACCTACGTGTGATTCAGCCAAATTAAAAGGGTAAACAAATTATGGATTTAAGTATTGATGAAAATGGTAAATTTATCAAAAATTAAAAGAGTTCAATTTGGTGCAATTGGATATAAAATGCAACCCAAAAAAATTTAAACGCATAACGTTCAGTTTTTGACAAGTTGTTAATTTGAAATGGCGCAAATAACTTACGTCATGCCAAGCTCAAAGAAGACCGTTGAAATCGTTAATCATTTTCTCTGCACTTTCTTTATAAACTTGAATTGCATCATTAATGTTATATCTTTAAAATACAAAAAGCTTTTTGAATCACCAAGATTTACCCGCGTGGCTAGCGATATCCTGCGACTTAAACCGTAAAATGGTTCATAATTTTAGTTGCTGTGTTCGGAAATTAATTAATTGTTACTAATATTTCTACAACTTTCTGGTAGGTATCTTTTGCTATAAAATTCACAGTGATTATAATTATGCAGTACCTACCTAAATTATTTAAGTACTGGGCTTGGATCTTTAAGACATTTTATATGAACAAGAACTAATTTCTATTAGGTCCATCTTTCCACAGATTTACGGCAAGATTCAAACCTGGATACCCGGAGTGCGAATTGGTCATCAAATCATTGCTGTTACATCTATTGACAATAATTACATTAAATTAAAACCTGGCTATGACGCATGTGGATAACGAAAGATAAATCAAATTAAATAAGAGAAGCATAAATAATAAACCACTTAATTTAATTACATTCAATCGGCAAACAACTTGGCTATTTACTATATTTAAATCTTGTGGATATTATAAAAATTTTGGATAACATTTTTAGCTGATGACCAAGAAGAAAGCCTTTTTTTAATACGTCACTTATACGAATTTATTTGTTAATAGATACTAACGTCATAAGATTTTTATAGTTAGAAAAAGAAAATTGTCAAAATGTGCAGGTACATTAAATTATTGACGATATATAAACAAAATTGAGAATTTCAATTTTTTTGCCAAGCCAAGGTTAAAAAATCAAAAATAATAAAATATATTTTTTAGGAAGAATCGTGCTGAAATTGCAGTTTCTTTAGTATTCGGTAATGTTCATTTATTTACACTGAAATTGCTCATTGCTTGTACTGCCGTAATTAATCGATTAAAACTGTTAATTGATAATTTATTGCTCCGTAAAGGTTTCGCAGGCTTTTAGGTTTTCATAGCGTTTTTATCGTGAGGGCGATAAGAGTTGTTCGACGTGTATGTTTTCGTTACACGTACTTACTCGTAACTAGCGGTGTAATCAATGATATTGTATGTATAACCAGGGTGTAATATACTATACTTACATGTAATTTTAAAATTAATACTTCATTCAAATAACTATGGGAAATGCTATTTTTTTTAACAAAAAATCCTACATCATTGTTCAAATCAAATCAAATCAAATCAAAATCTTTTATTCATATAGGTATCACTGATACACTTATGCACGTCATTTTTTAATCTACCAGCTTTTCGGAAAGGTGATTTGTCAAGGAGGAGAAGAAAAGCCGAAAGAAACTCCTCAGCACATCTTTTAAAATCATGGAAGGTTACATAATATTATGTTCTAACCTACGCGGAACTGGATGCGGCATTAGTTTCCAGGCGTCTTTGTCATTAATATATTCATTTATACTATAGTATCCTTTGCCTACTAGCTGAGATTTCACATATCTCTTAAACATTTGGATAGGTAAATCACGTATTGACCTAGGTAATTTATTGAAAAAACGCACACCGAGCCCCATATAAGAACGTTGTACCCATAGAGTAGTATAGAGTGCGGGTATCACACAAATGGAACGGTACGCATCGTAGGCAGATGATCTATAGATACGTATATCGATACGTGTATGACGTATAGGGATGTATCAATTACGTGCCGATCGGCAACGAGGTATCGATAAGTTATTTCGATAACTTATCTTATTTCCTACTACTAAACGAGAATTTTTTTATATAAATAGGTATGTATATTTATTTATATATTTGTTTGTTACCACGTTCTCGATAACAGCACTAACGATTTCGATGAAATTTAGAATGTTATGGTTTACGAGGGCGACTAATCGATCTAGCTAGTTCTCATATCTGGGAAAATTTGTTTTCTCTATTTTCACTTGAGCAAGCTCATTTGCCCAGGTACTTA
This sequence comes from Thymelicus sylvestris, assembly GCA_911387775.1. Taxonomy (NCBI): domain Eukaryota; kingdom Metazoa; phylum Arthropoda; class Insecta; order Lepidoptera; family Hesperiidae; genus Thymelicus; species Thymelicus sylvestris. Next base: position 15,736,065 of record OU426896.1, on the reverse strand, counting down.
TTACACCATTTGTTGTACTACAGTACATTAATTGTACCTATGGCACCCATAATACCAGATTCTCCTAGTGATGGAGCTGTTAGTGTGATCTATATTGTTGGTTATTTAAAATACGAAAGTCACTCAGTTTTTTAGTTTTTCACGAGTATTCTTGTTATTTAGATAGTAAATGTTTATGGTACAAACAACCGAAGAAAATATAGACATAGACTCAATTAAATAAATCATCCATTTTAATATTAATCATGTTTTAATTTAATTTAATTTCACTTAAACTTCTATTTATCACGAAACATTGTCAAAACTTCTTTGCACAGCAACAATATATCGATGACAATTTGACAGCTAGGAACTTAAGATTGTCGTTGATTCATAAGTATTGAAAGACAAATCGATATTCTAAATCGTTTGAATGATTTCTTGATCGATATAATAATATTTTAACTTTACGCTTGAAAATTAGAGACATATTTTTAAAACTGTGAATTGTTATTTTTGTCTTTTTCTATTACTCAAGGTTACAATGACAATGATTTTTCGTTCGCATCATGGCAAATAATTTTAAACAGAAATATTTAAGTAGGTACTTATCAATTCCCATAGTCATTTTCTATAACAGATAATGAAATTTAGTCGCTGTATCATATGAACCGACTCCAAGTTTCATTATATATACTGTCTATGGCAAATTGACATTAGAAGTCGGCCATATTTGTTTACGACTTTAGACTCGACCAAAAAAATGGACTATAGACTACCTGCGCCGACTACCTGGGCGAACCGGTCCCGATAAGCGCTGGCAGATCGGCGCCGGTAGCCAGCTTTCTACGTGAATACGCCCTTATATTTACATTCCTAGCTAACGTTAAAATACTTTCGCATTATAAATATTACAAAGTATATCATACAAAACACACACTACAATGATTTATAATAAATATTTATAAGATTTTGATTTTTTTATTAAAGTTACATAAATATAATACGTTGTTCTCATAGCAAACATTTCAAAACATATTTTAAATATCGACTACAGCGTTGGTCGCATCACATCACAACAGTCTCGCGAGGAGAGCGCGGTGCGCGGGCGGTCTTTCCGTGCCCGCCCCTCACGTCTCCTTCACACCCGCGATGCGTGATTTGTTTTCTTAAAAATAAATATAAAAATCAACTTACCGATGAAATGTGATACTGGATTTCAGTTTTGTGTGTTTCCTACTATCGTTTTTGCAAGATGGAACTGCATATTTGACCATTTTGATACGTAAATATTTAAAAATCTCTCTAGAACCGCACACCGCTAGCAATCAACCACGACTACAAGCGCTCGCGACGGGAACGTCGTGTTGTTCTCACCCGTGCCTACTGTTCCCACTTCGTTACACTCCCTCTATACTAATAATAATACCTCTATGGTTGTACCCTACTTAGGCGAAAAGATGACGTTGTTGACGATGTTGGAAAGAAATAGGGACTTGTTTTTTGATAGTAGATATTATTAATTCGATAATATTATCAGCTGTTACTTTAAAAAGTATGTAGTTAGGTACTTAATTAACAAACAACATCAAAATCGTCTTTATTGAGCACCAAAATTATATCTAAATACATTTGATAATACAGAAATTAGTACAATAGGTAGTCTTATTATTACTTAAATAGCAATCTCTTCCAGACAACTTATAAAGCAAATGAAGTGAACAATTTTGGAAACTTAATTTATGTGTAACGCAAGTATTTTATTAGAAAAAAAAAATAGTAATTAATTAATTTTTATTTTTCAATAATAAAATTGTAATTAAAAAGCCTGTGTGGTATATTTGTTACATATGCGGCATGCATATTTTTAAAAACTTAAAAAAAAATAAAAGAAGATAAGTAGTATTTATTTAACAAATTTTATTTAAAATTAATTCGCACAATAATTATTAATAAATCAAAACTTACGAGTATCAGTTTTAGGCGCGACCCTGCAAACCATTATCACAAGCACAGATACAAATTTAAAATCACCATGTATTCCACAATTTTTTTTTTTCAAAATGGCCGCCAACTTTTTTAAATTTCTCCCGCGGCAGTGACCGTCGTGCGAGGCGCGCTGAAGAGCACTGACTGAGTAACGCTATGGCATTGTTCAGATGTTTCACGAGTGGTCAGTACGCGAAAACTTCAGCGACCAACGACCACTCGTCGTAAAAAGTAGGAAAATAATTAAACTTTACTTTTTTTGCTGCCGGAATTTTTCTTTAAGCTTTTTGATTACTTTTTTACTTTTTAATTTAAAAGGATAATTTTAACTAACTACCTACTCTACATAGCTAACTAACCACGTCCCGGTTTCTCATGGTACATACCTCCCCTACAGGTAACGTGAGGATGAAATTTTTTGGTTGTCTTTTGGAATTAGAGTCAAGTATCTCCTCCTGCCGACTAAACAGTTGGAGTTGGACAAGTGAAAAATTCTCAAAAATAGGTTAAATTATGCTGAATTTACAAGGAAAACGATCACGGCTATGTTAGCATGAGTAATAGTCGATAAACTTAATTCCTACTTTGAAACCGTACATTGCGCGTGGCCTGCCGCCTGACACGCACTTGCCCGGTTTTTATATTAATAAAATAATAATATTATGGTTTATCAAATCTTCACTGTACTCAAGTGTCAAATTGACGTCCAATTCATTGCAAAATTTTAATGTTGCTGTAGCGTAAATAATCGACGAGTCAAAGTAGTCAAATTTTTTATATTAAAAAAACTTACATATTAGGTACTAGAAATATTAGATATAAGCTATAAGGTTACGTTTTTAATACTTAGATATATAAAATGTATCCTAAATACCTAACTGTAGATTTGGGTTTAACTATTAATTGAAAACATTGGTTAATACAATTCTTAATAATTTAGGTACTGTAAAATTGTATTACGAAAGGGTAACAACAATTATTCACTTAAGTAAAGAAAATAAGCATAAAACTTGAACCGATCTCAAATCTCAATTTTCTTCATCGCAAATCAAGGAAACGATTTGAATAAACTTCTTACACCGCAAATAGATGGTGCTGCTATTTCAAACCCGCAACACATACAGGGTGTTGCTATAACTGGCAATCTAGGCGCCCGCCGCCCTGACACCAGACATTATTAGTGTCCGCAAAAACCAGTCTCCAACCAACATAGATTAAAAGTCAGCGTTTCCTTTCCTTTAACATTTAAAATTGTAGCATTAAAATCATTAGTTGTCATCAGATTTTCTGCTACATACAATAGATTCACGAATAATACGAGTATGAGCCGGTGCGGTTACATTGCACTTCTAAATTGGTTAATTAATGTAATCTGCAATCGAAAATGCTCGAAGACGAACGACGATCGATTTGTAAGCATGCTATTAATAAGATTATAGTTTGTCGGATAAACACAAACAAACGAACAAACGCTTTTACACTCATACCCCCGCAGTAGGTTTTTACCTGTATGACACATGTAACACATATAACATGTAATAACACGGGACCCTTGACCCAAATACAAATATTTATCTGTCACATAAATATCTGCCCCGGCCAGGAATCGAACCCGAGACCCTTCGCTTACCAGGCAGGGTCGCTACCAACTACTACCAGGTGGGATCGTGGTCAAGCACTAACTTAATGTAAGTAAAAATAAGGGTGCGTGTACTTTTATACGCACGTAAACAGTTATACTTCTTTGGCATAATTAAATAAATATTTAACACCCTCCCCCTCCCCTTCTTTTCCCCTCCCCTTCCCTCCTCTCCCAAAATTTCACTCTCATCTTTTTTCCATTTATTTCTTAACGCGCGTAAAAACGTATAACTTCAAAAAAAACTAGGCTATAAGGTCTTCAAATGTGAATACCTATAAAATTTTAATAAACTTTATGAAATTAAATACGGCAACACTCTTATCTGAAATAGAGTAAGATAAGGCAAAACGTGACATATACATAAATTAATATGTTATAATTATGTAATATGACATTTGCAGTGGTATTTATTGAAGTTAAACTTCTATATCTAGACACGCGGGATTATATTCTACACTATAGACGGGGGGGTACCTAATGTACCTATTAGGATTTTTCGGTCACGAAAAAACGTTAAGTCCGGTTTACACGTAAATTACGAGTAAGTAGTTAAGTAGATAACTAAATTTTAAGTAAATTAATACCTGAAGTTAATACGTGCAAACAGACAATAATTTAGTAACTGGAGGGGATAGAGGACAATAATCGCGTTGAGAAAGGAAATAAATGACAATAAATATTTAATAATGTGTGAGATATTTATTGTTAACATAGCTTCATTTAAATATTTTTTAATATATTTTTTTTTTGAAATATATTTTTAATGTAATATTTTATTAAATATTTTTATAATTTTTTTTATAATTTTTTGAAATATTTTTTTGGATTGTTTGAAGTTTCACTTCTAATATGTGTCCCCCCACACAGCACACATTTCGATTTTTTTGTTATCTTAATATATATAAATTACGTGTCACGTTGTTTGTCCTCAATGGACTCCTAAACTACTGAACCGATTTTAATCAAATTTGCACACCATGTGCAGTTTGATGCAGCTTGAAAGATAGGATAGCTTAAATCTCAAAATAAAAGATACTTTTGACAGAACGAAGTCTGTCCGGGCAGCTAGTTGTCATATATTTGTCTATCGATCATAATTTTTCCCGACCTACCCTACTTCAGATTTGAGTGTTGCCGTATCCAAGTTCTAAAAATTTATTAAAATTTGACATGTCTTCACATTATTTTACCCGACATAGGTACTAACTGATACACATTATTACACATGCTTGTTATTATCTAACAAAGCTGCATTGTGCGTGCTTGTGTGATACCACAGTATAAATTATTTATATACTGTGGTGATACTAATTCAGTAGCGTGTGTATCTCAAACCTCTTATTATTTCATGTAACCCGTAACAAAGTATTTTTAATTCATGCAGTATTAAATACCGTATATCCTTATCCGAAACTAAAATAATTAATTAAAAGCCCGTTACTAACTTATTGTCCGATGTTATACTCGTAGTTTTGAAAAAAATTATGTCACTTACGCGCCAACTCAAAGTCAATGACGGTTACATCGCTCCTTAGTACAAAATTTGTATGGTGATTCTTTACTCAGCAATTTAAGTAACCATTAGTGGCTCTGAGTTGGGGCGTTAGCAAAACAAACCAAGTGAGCAGATATGTATAGCAAATGCAATTAAAGAAGATAGCTACAAGTCTATAAACAACCGTTTGCTCGACGCCCATTACTCTCTTTAATCTCACAGATACTCTGAGTAAAAAGATGGTAAGCTCTCTTGAAATATTTTTATTTCTATGGAACTCTATTTAGATGTAATAACAATCCTTAGTGTAAATCTATTTATTTTTTTTTGGAAATAGCAGGCAAACGAGCTGGTGATACACCAGGAAGGCTATTCAGGTTTGTAACTTGACAGCGGAGTTTCAAAATTGACGTTCGAGTTCTAGGATCACTTCACTTCGCAAGTGCGTACTAGACGATTAGTTAATGACATGTCAATACGATGCAAGTTCGCTTTTGTTTTGTAACTTGACAGCGGAATACACGATGAGTTTCTAAATTGAAGTAAGAGTTCGAGACTCCCTTCAACTCGCAAGTGCGTACCAGATGATTAGAGAATCACATATCAAGATCTCGGACTCGAACTTCAATTTTGAAACTCATCGCGGATTCCGCTGTCAAGTTACAAAAGTGAATAGCCTTGCTGATGGTAAGTGGCTATCGTTGCCCATGAACATTAGCAACATCAAAGGCATCACTGATGCATTGCCGGCCAAGAGAGAGAGAAGAAAAGGAAAGAAATAATTGCTAGAAATTATTCTAAAACTGTACCGTATGCTTATAACTTGACGGTTTTCTACGGTTCCCTTTTCAACATCTTTCCGATGTACCTGCGAGTACGTCCAAATAATTGTGAAATCAACTTTCTTTGGTTTCTACAGAGCGCTATGACTCAAGGATTTTAAAAAGGCATTAAAATAATTGAGAGGCATAATGAAACTGTATCAGCTAACCAAGCAATTAGCAGCTACTCAAACTCTATTGAAATAGTCGACAAATCAAGATCCACCTGATGGAAATTGGCTATTGTCACCCCAGCAACACCAAAGGCATCACTGACGCGTTGTCAGCCAAGAAAGAGAAAAAAAGAAAGAATAAGAGTAACTAAGGATAGAACTATTAGCAGAGAACCAACGATATTACGTTTGATTTACGTTTGGGACCTGGTACCATTACCCACTACCTAGCACCCAAATTCGTTAGACCGTAGACCAAAGTATTAAAACCTAATCTATTCACGTTTTGTAGTTAAAACTAGTCTAGACTGCAATAAACGCAAGACAAATGTAGTCAGACAGCATAGCTCGAGCACGCTTCCACAAATCTTTAACAGTGAGTTCTAAATAAAGCGAGGAATGTAGACGAGCCAGATGGGATGAGAGGACCAACTTTTGTAAACGTCCTACACGTTTAAGTTCATAATGTCCAGTTCCCACAATGTCCAAACGTATCTAAAATCCAATAATGTCTTATTCCCAAATGATACCTAATAATCTAAATCAATGTGGATTTTAATGCAAAAAGAATTAATTCGCGCGGGTTAATTCCAATACACATATCAGTGCAAGAAAGTTTACTGTATAGGTAAACTATGAGAAATATATAAAACCTCTGAAAACATGGAAAACGTTTTGGATGCAGTTATCTTAATAATTAATAACGACTAACCGCCCTCGCTTTGCTTCGGTTTTCTTATTTTTTTACACCTTGGGTACATTAATGGAGTTTTATTATGGATTCTAATTTTTTTGAAAATATAATATAGCCTATGTAACCCGGGCATAGTGTATCTTCCCAAGAGTGAAAGAATTTTTCAAATCGGTTCAGTAGTTTCAGAGCCTATCCAATGCAAACAAACAATATTAGTATAGATAACCGTATATTAGCGTATGAACTAATAGCGTAGCGTAGCGTATAAACTAGTAGCGTATAAACCGTATTATTAGCGAACGGTGGAAACTAGTATAAGTCGAGACCACAACCGCTAAGGATTATTTCATGTTGAAATGGATTAACCTGCGGAATGGTCCCATGATGACTACTCCTCTAAAGAGTGGAATTAGCGCGAAACCTGTTAAGACTCTACTTTCATTCCAAACCAGTAAATGAGCATTAATAAATACGTCAATCAATCTAACCAGAATTGCGTCGGAGTTATCATAAATTATTGTAAGGAAAAATCATTTGATTTCATAAAAAATAGTGGTTACTTAAAAGAAAAGTGGAACTTTGATTGGTCACGTCACGTCTAACAATAAGCCTACATGCGCAATGTAGGGTTCCGAAGTAGTAAGTTTATCGACTAATACTCATTAACTACTTATGCGATCATAGCCGTGATAGTTTTCCTTGTAAATTCATCATATAACCTATTTTTGAGAATTTTTTCACTTGTTCAATTCCAACCGTTTAGCCAGCAGGGACCCCCACCCTTGACTCTAACCAAAACTAGTAGGTACTCTAAAGCGAAATATTTCGCAAACGGACCCCTAATTCCAAAAATGATCTAATAATATCTACCCATAATATTTTTGGAAAACCTTTTCAACAATACCCCGCACTATAGGGTACATAAAAAATTCATCGTCACATTACCTGTAGTAGGGGAGGTACCCTGAAAAAAATGTTTTTCAATAATTATGTATATCCGGACGGAGGGACAGACAGACATGACGAAACTAAAAGGGTTTCGATTTTACTTCGGAACCCTAAAAACTGATAATTTGTAATTAATAAAAGTTACTTCATAGTTTTCATTTTTGTCGTCTTGCTCGCTCACTATTGATAGGCGCTATCTAGTAGATCCAGTACTAACCCCGCATGAGGAAATACATTGTGCTCCGAAGATTTACACAGTAAAGTAAAAATCCAGCAGTCAAACTATTATTAGTAAAAGACATGATATTAAATAAAACAAACCAAAAATAGAACAAAATATAGGGACTTGCAATGTGTCATCGTTATGAGTTAATATTATTTACGATTTTATTTCTGCAATGATAGAACTGTAGAATTACGATTTACGTGCAATGATATTTAAAATATTATTCCTTAAAATTCAAATATGTGTTATTAATATAATATGTAACATAATTCAAATGAGTGACGATGTTAAACAATCCAACTTGAAGAGCCATCTATATATTTATAGTGTTAAAGACTACGAGTATATTTTAGAACTCATATTACTCGGTGCGAGAAGGTACTCTCTTCATTTGCAAAAATCCAATTTACAAGGGCCGTGTACAAGCAAGTGCATAAGTAATTACAGCCGTCCAGGAACTCGATGTACAGTTGCGTCGTTAATCAAGATATTACGTCAGATGGCAATACATTACAAGATTTGTAATTTTTATACCGTCTATGGTACGGCTGTCATTGTATCAATACGTATAGTCTATATATGGTACGTCAGTTCAGTTGGTTGTGTAGTTGCCTGTCGAGGAGTCATGGGTTCTATTCCCGGCGGAGTCAAATATTAAAGTGAAAAATAAATAAGTTTTTAGGGTCTTAAGGTTTGGTGAGGTATTATTGTGTATTATATAGTTATATATTTTTAAAAAATATTTTTTTTTTGTGAAAAGAATACAGATAATTATAGTTTATAGTTAGCTTGATTTGGATTAAAAAATATAAAAAATATTTAAATCTTAAAAATGTACATATTGAACTATTATTAGCTATTATACCTATTCACTATTTTTAAGATGTATACATATACGAGATGACTTTGTAGTTAGTGACACTGCCTGCCTACCAAAGGGTGTGCCACAAGCAAATAAGATGGCTCATGATTATCAAATCTAAATTCATTGAATTTAAGAATACCTGAAAATACTAAACAAACAATTAAAGTAACAATAAGTATCAACAAGTCGCGTCCAGGAATTAAGAACTCCAATGTGTACAGTCGCGTAAAAAATCAAAAAGTTAAATAATAGGTTTCAATTCATTATGAATAAAAAAAAACTGTTTTTATCTGTATAATATAAGAAGTTATTTATCCAGGATTTACGTTTAAGACGATAACCATAATCTGCCTAGCTGGCTTAGTGCAAATTGGCAGACTTCACTTACCTTTAAAAACATTATTGTCGAATTCTCAACTCAAGCAAAATATTAATTAAATGATCTTAAATATATTTTAACTAGGCTCCAGCAGTGCTGTACTTGATTCTTGCATCATTCATTACTGCTTGATTGTTGTCACAACTTTCGTATTTGTTAACAGACTTCAAAAAAGGAGGAGGTATTCAATTCAACTGTATTTTTTTATGTTAGTTACCTCAGAACTTTGGGTGAACCGATTTTGATGATTTTTTTTAATCGAAAGCTAGTGCTTGTCATGTGGTCCTTAAATTTGAGCGACATCTGACGAGTAGTTTTTGAGTTATTTTGAAGTCGAAATATAATTTCAGCTACGTATCTGTTCATTAATCATTTAAATTGTAAGCGTAATGACACCAACTGTACTTCCCGGTGGGATGTTTCAGAGAAATATAAAAGAACGGCGCCAGTATTTTAATCTGCCCAAATATAACTACGTTTACTTACTGTTAAACTGTTGTTATTATGCCTTTGTGCTGTTTGTATAAGAATATAGGTACCTACTTTCATGTACCTACTTAATTTAATGAGTTACATTATTTTATTACACATTTATTATTCTCCCTCTCAAGTTACACTTCAAAGAATAAGGATTGATATTTAGACTTTTAATAAACAATAAAGTGAGGAAAATTGTTGCTATTTAAATATTTCAGCGGATTTTAGTAGGTAGAAGTATAATTAGTGAAAAAACCCAATTTTTTTTACTATTGTATTAATTGCATTTTATAATTCATCAAATTTTCACAGAAACAACTTTGTTATTAATAATAATAATAATAATAATAATTCATTTACTTTAACCATCTAAGGATCATATCATTACAATTTCACAAAAATTAAATTACAATAGATTAAATTAAATTAAAACATGTCATACAATATATTATATAAAATTTACTTATTAATTAACATTATATTCACAATTCAAGTCACAAGTACAAAAATACAATTTATTTATTTATATACGTAGGTCATGTGTATCATAATAGAACCACAGACGAAGTCACACGCACTAGCCAGTGGTTAAAACGTAGTAAGTAAACACCCTTGAAATATATTGGCGTCCTCCACCCAAGTCAATGCTGGCGTTTCGGTAAGCACATGTTAGGACATATCATTATGTTTACTTTGGTTCCCATTCTCGTAAACAACCCAGACTTAGGCCATGGACACATATCTCGTAGACTACGCTTAGCTTAGGCTTATTTATGACTGACGTGGGAGGTTTCGTCAGAGAAATTCCTTGTACTGTCCGTGTATTGTTGCTAAAACAACCATCACAAAGACATGTGAAGGACTTACATTTAAAAATATAATACTTCTTGGTTATTACTAAGGCAGATGGACAGATAGTAAATGACCTGCGTCTGCCAAAAGTCTACTAGGCACATGACGTACAGAGGAACATGTAGCACTGAATACATGTAGTCTCTACAAGCTTTTTAGCGTCACTGCGTCTCGGTGTAAACTGACCCTAAATAACCTACCAACAGAACTGATTCTCCAGCTTAAAAAATTTAAGATGAAAAATATTCAGCTCCCACTGATAGTAAGTTTAGTAAACAATTTATTGAACAACTACAGGGTTCAAGGCTTTTATGCAGAAGAAAAAATTTAAATGTGTGCAATTCACACGTGTTAGAAGTGAAACCTTCAAAAATTTTGTTTTCAAGATAATGAAACGAATGTAAAATTTCGGGAAGATGATAATTGTAGGTTTTACTCCACTCCACTCCACTCCGCTCCGCTCCACTCCGCTCCACTCCACTCCGCTCCGCTCCACTCCACTCCACTCCACTCCACTCCACTCCACTCCACTCCACTCAACTCAACTCAACTCAACTCTAGTCAACTCAACTCAAGTTCACCACCATCACCACTCATTTCTAGTCTACACTGGATAGTTTCGTTTCATAAAATTTCTAGTCACCCCCATACTAAAGAAGTTTTCACTTCAAAAAGCAAAAGAGGAAGACTTTTTTATGGAAATAGGCAAACGAAATGACGATTCACTTGATGGTAAGTGGCTATCGTTGCCCACGGACATCAACAACACCAAAGGAATCACCGATACGTTGCCAGCCAAGGAAGAGAGAAGAAAAAGAGAGACTTACTTGAAAGTGTTGTGCTGGTAGATGCTGGGGAGCTTTAGCTTCAGTTAGTTTGGGCTTCATGGTTAATAAGCGGTATCCATCGAAAAATGATTAAAAAATCGGGTTTATAATAATCGCTTCATACATGTCCTATACCTAGGACATTTCAGGGAAATGTCGAAGGTTATTTGCGAACCAAAAACGGGCATACGTTTCAGTTATGGACATAACAGACATTTGTGTATAAATTATGCGCGCAGTGACCCCCACCCCACGCAAGTCAATGTCGTCTAATATTTGCTGTGAATTCAGTTGACTTCGGTATCGGTTCGTGTAAGTTTACTCTAGTTACTGAGGGAACGGTTAATATCAAGGTTCAATTTCAGTCTTGAATCAACTTCTACTGCTCGTGGTGTCCTACTAGCAATCGCTAGGTTTCTTCAGTTTGAGGTCGTTGGCCTCTTTATAATCCTGTTCAGCTTGCATGCCTTCTAAAATCAGTCAAAACTCTGTCACAACTCTTCCGCATCCACTCAAAATATTTGCAGGTTCTTTACAATAAAACTTGATTGGAACTAAATCTTATATCCGCGAATTCGCGATTGAATTTATTATTCGCGTGGTGATTCGTGGAAGCATCCAAAACTATACTTATTTATCAGACTGTACTCGATAGGGTTGTAAATTATCATAAATATTTTAATCATGTTTCTTGATCAAGAAATAATAGGTACATAAATTTATTGCATGATGAAATAGTTCAATAGATAACTATTTTCTTCTTTAACTTAAATTATAATAAAATTATTAGAAATGTATTTTATAACAATACCTGTCACAGGTAGGTAGAACATAGCGACCAGCATTGCAAGATGCAATGTTTCAACTATCTTGTCCACAATAAATATTATCCTATGACTTTGACTTTTTATTCTCAAAATTTGTTCGGCAGGAAATGCGTGCGTAGCTAGTCCAGCCACCACTTTCCACAAATCTTTAAATCGACAACCCTATGAGCTGAACTGTAGTCGAACGTAAATCAGCAAGACTTATGACAGCCCTCCTGATGTATCGGCGAAAAAATCTCGGAATCATCCAAGGAGTTATGTCCCGCTAAACGTGAACCGTGTCCGAGTGTACTTTCACAGTATTTAGGTTCTCAGGGCAAAAGAACTGCTCGGTAAAACATTCTCGTATCTCATACATCTATACTAATATTAAGTTTAAAGAGGAAAGATTTGATTGTTTGCATTGAATAGGCTCCGAAACTACTGAACCGATTTGAAAAATTATTTCACTGTTGGGAAGCTACACTATCCCCGGGTGACATAGGCTATATTATATTTTCAAAAAAATTAGGGACCCTTAATAAAACTCCAATAATGTAACACAAGGTGTAAAAAATAAGAAAACCGAAGCAAAGCGAGGGCGGTTACTCGTAAAAAATAAAAGTAAAGTTGACTGACACACTAGGATTACTTCTGTCGCTAGCTTCGCGAGATTTCTTTTACCGCGTGAATAAAATCAGTGACCCCAAAATAAATCTTTCCTTCTATTTCCATTATCAACAATTAAAAGTGCCAAAAACTAGGGACAATCTAGACTCATAAAAGACATTCATTCAAAAGTGATTAGGAAAAGCTTTCGATTTCAAGATTATTTCAAGATCGATAAAAGCAAAGCAAAGCAACAACCCATAATTGTCCCACTGCTGGGCTCGGTATTTCCTCTCACAATGTGAGGGGTATTAGGCCATAGTCTACCACGCTGGCCAAGTGCGGATTGGTAGACTTCACACACCTTCGAGAACTTTATAGAGAACTCTCCGGTGTGCAGGTTTCCTCACGATGTTTTCCTTCACCGAAGCAAGTGATAATTAACTTCAAGATCGATAACTTCTAATAAAGTAGTTAGATATTAGTGTAGTGAAGAAACAAGTCATGACAAAACCACTGAGCATCTAGGAACATTTTATGGAGAACTCGGTAACATAACCATATTACTTTCCTGCACCTCATCGTAGCGAGTGATAATTAGGTAATATTTAATAAAAATCCCTGAAGAAAAAACAGGAGTTTTATAAGTTTGACGTTTCTGTATGTATATCTGTGTATCTGTATGTCTGTCTGTGGCATCGTAGCTCCCAAACGGATGAACCGATTTTGATCTAGTTTTTTTTTGTATGAAAGGTGACTTAATCGAGAGTGTTCATCGAGAGTGCTATGTTTAGTGTAATCAAACTGTCGGGTTTTTTTTAATTTTAATTTAAGATTATTTCAGCAACAGGCCAGCGATCGATATGCTCGTACAATGAGCAAACAAGTTGAAAAGGTTTGTACCGGCGCGGCATAACATACAAGACAAACAAATGCAAGGGTATGTCAACATGGAAGGTCAGTTGCGACCATTGCGACGCTTCAGCGTCTATTAGAGAATGAAACTGAAGCGATTGTAGGCGCTCTCGTCTCCCAGATTGAATACCTTCATTGTATTCCTTGAATTGATTTTCTGTTTATAATTTATTGAAATTTGACTGTAAGTAAACGGTTTGTTCTTAATGAATTTGACGGGAATATAGTTTGATTTTTTTTTTCCTTGACCTTGGCTTCAACCTATTAACGGCTCGCCACTGAGCCATGGTGTATCCTCTTGAGGATATTAGATGGAGGTAGATGCTCCACCAGAGCCTTATCTTAATAAAATCTAGCTTAGGTTTGAGATGGAAAAATATATTATACAAAAGGATTTGCTCAAACCACGAAAATAATTTGTCTGCCACTCAAAATATGCTACTCGATGTATTTCAAAACTCTTTGACACCCTTCATGTCGCTCGATTGGAGTCGGTGGAATGAACTCCACGTGGAAAAGTTAAGGGTTGAAAGGTAAACAGCGTTAAAGGAATAACCCCGACAGCTGAGGGTAATGACATTGACACGTGCTTCGTGCAGTGTTTAAAGGTATTAACATGATTTAAACAATTCAATTAGGGAATTAAAGTAGATTTAAGAATTTTATGTTGAATAACGGCTTTGGTGTAGTTTACAGTGGACTCAAGAAAAGGTTGATGAATATCACAACACGTTAATAAAAAATCTAAATCCAATTTGATTCATAATTTTATTTATACACAATCACATACATGCTAATAATCCATTGACATAAACTTTTTCCTTATTCTAAACGCAATGCGTTGTTTTTAAATTTTACAATTGTTATTTTTACTTGTTTATTTTTTTCGTAAAAATCATAAACTGTTTAAAATCTCAAAAAATTGTTTAAACAAGTAAAAATAACAATATTTCCTATACTAAACTTATTTTTGACAATATTACTCTATAAAAAAAAACTACAAAAATTACATTACTAATAAAATTCATTTTATTTCATTACTTTACATGATTGCCATTTGAAAGCTATATCTGTGTTACATTTCATAAAATATTTTAAAACATTAGGTAGACACACTTATTTACATTTTACAATTTTTCAAAAAAAAATATATATATAAAAAATTGACAACACCGTACTCACCGTCCTGCTATACAAATTTTATATCAAGCAAATAAGGAATAATAAAATCATTAATTATAACCACAATTAATATAAAAATATAATAATTTTAAAATGTAAATAATAGTTTATAGGGGCGCGGCAACTTTTCATTTCTTAAAATTAATATCGTAAATAATATAATCTTTCTAAATATTCATTACATTGATGAATGTTTCATCAATTTCAATTTAGCCTTTAATAATCATCACTGGTTGATTAGTATTTTAGTATAATATTAAATTAATTCGTCCCACATGAAGCATTAATATTTTTATTTCGTCACCCCGATGTTTATTATTTATTTATGAAAGTCCTTCACTACGCCATTTATAGCTCCCGACTTCTAGACTTTTTATAACAGAAAAAATCATTAAGTCGAGTTCCTTTAACTGCCCTTACTAAATTAAATTCAACAACACTTACAAAAAATGAAATTCATTAAATGAATCTAAGAAGAAATAATGTGTTAAAAATTATAGACATAAATAGAAATAAGAAATGGAAATAAGAGATCCTATCAGTGATTTTTACAATAAAATAAAATATAATTGTTTAAATCAATTTAAGACATAATTCTTAAGACGATTTATTATTCCTAATACCCCACTGTTCGGGCAGCAGTGAGATCTTAGAAAGTTGAAATCAAATAAATATACATAAAGAAGATTAATAATCGCATAAAGAACTCCATCTTAAATGATCTATTAAAAATCAAAGGTGTAATCATAAAGATCTATTTACAAAACATGGTTTTGTTGCCAAGGATGTCTAACATGCAGAATTAATTTGAAAAAGTCCCACTCCCGCAACAAAACCATTCCATTGTAATTATTAAACAAAATCAACGCCAAGTATCTCTTAATACAGAAGAATATAGAAGAAGAATTAAAAGGAAAGAAGAAGAAAGAATATTCAAGATACAAATTACATTATACACTATTGAGAAAGCCTGGAAGGATGACAATCAATTTAAATTATATCTTTAACCTACAGTGTTGTTGAATTTTATTCAGCAAACTTAGATATAATTCAATCATTTAAACTTTACTTCTGTAATTGAGGACTAATAACTGGATAATAATAATGAATATTTTTTATTAATTTAAATATCTACACTGAATTGTTTTATTAGTGCTCTACTGGACTTCAGAGTGTGTTTTAAAACAAATATTTTATTTAGAATACATTGAAATAAATTTTGAGTAAATAATAAAATTGAAAGCGAATAACTACTAATGCAAGACGTGCTAATAGATACGAGTATTTGTATGAGATTACAAACTTCATTATTCTTTGAACTTGTTCAAGTCCATCGATGGTATTAAAGGACTATTGCAAGGCACTGGTTCGTTACTGAAAACAAATAAAATAAATAATGTTTACTTCATCTTAATATTATCTAATTACGGCTACTTCACACAAAACCAAATACATAATACCAAATTTCAATTCTGATTTTAAAATTCCTATTTTTTTTGTATCACTAATGTTACTACTATTTCGGAATTTTCCTTATCATGGACTAGAAGTTATGGCAAAAATAACTTCTCAGCACATAATGTTTATTTTAATGCACAGTTGACAATGAAGAGATTCATAAAGTCAACTCTTTTATCTATGGCAATCGGAAACTAATGTTCGGTTTACACGTATTAAGTATGATAATTAAGTAGATAACTAAATGTTAACTAAAAAGTTACTAAATTGTCTGTTTACACGTATTAATTTACTTTAAATTTAGTTATCTACTTAACTACTTAATACGTGTAAATCGGACTTTATATCCCTTAAGAACTTACCCGGGTAAATCAGCTCTTAAAAACGCCACAGGTGATTGTGACGTCAACTCGAAGCCATCACTGTTATCGCAGACAATCCTTGAGAATGTGACTTTCTTAATTTCGGCTAGCTGGCCTGCGAATGATTATACTGTTAAATGTTTTGAATTTTTCAAAATCTAATGGTGGATTGCTTGGCTACAACTCATTCATGGCACAAAGTCTCTTCTCTTGAGGAGACATAGAGCATACTCCACCACGCTGCTCCAGTGCGGATTTTTCATGCCGCCCGAGGACCTCCGACATGATTTACGATAACATCCAGGACCGGCGGCTTTACGTGCCCTCCGAAGCACGGAAATGCTCAAGAAATTTTTGCCACTAGCGGTCACCCATCCAACTACCGACCGCGCCCGCTGTTGCTTAGCTTTGTCGAACTAGACACGCGGGAGCGTGTCAAGACAATTTCTAGCTAATAGAATTGGCGAGCAGTACCGTGTGTAATATTACACGAACCATTTGGAGCCACTTTTGACCACCTCATAACTCAAAAACTATTCAACATAAACCTGTCAATTAATTGAGACTTGTGAAATACATACGTGTTCAATCACTAGAATCTACACAAGCCAGCGGGTTATAAGCACTTCAATCTAACGGTGGATTCGACGAAATATCATGTTATGTCAAAGTAATTATATTTGTTAATTTTAAGGTCTTAAAGTAGGTAGTGATACTACAGAATTATCGAATTTTAATGTATAAAAATATAACTCAATAAACAAAAAATGTTTGTGCGGATGTCCTCTATAGACTTTGAAACCATCCAACCGATGTGTCCCAAATTCGTTCATTTGAAAGGCAATAATGCGAAGATGGTTTGAGATCACTAAAACAATGCATTACAACGAACATTTTTGATTTTTGACTTTTCCCATACAACATTTCTTAGCGTAGTACGCACGGGTATCCGCTAGTTACAATAAAATACAATAGCGATAATAATGGCAAAGACTCAGAAGATAGCGAAGAAGCAGATAACGACACAGGAGCAAAAACCAAATTATTTATCATGATTATTTTTTGTTCCGTCAAAAAACTTGGTACAAAAGCTCTTATAAATTAAATAACTGAACACCATTTATTCATAACTATTTTCATTACACTTACTTGGCGTAAACGCTCCAGGATTAACATCAGGGCCATTTTGAAAGAAGTAACGATCGCCAGTTTTCAATCTAGCAAACTGATCTGCTATTATTTGCGCGAAGGTAGGCCCAACTATTCCTCTGTCAACGTGTTCTTCTAGAAGACCCCCGACCCACAAGTCGATGTCATCTGGATGGCTGTATACCGACGCTAGACGTTGAGCAGCCTAGTAATATAAAAGAAGAATAATTTATTTTAAATGTCTATAAATTAATGTTTATCAGTTTAATTTTATTTTGCAGATCTAGACAGATTTGGAAACCTGCCTCAGATACAAAGTTTAGATCTATATCAGAAATTATTTTTTGGCTCCGTTACAGTTACAAAAATAACTCTTTAAGTATAAAGTCCCATTACTTTTGTAATAGTATAGATGAGCTTATAAAACTATGTATTAGTATGCTTATAAATGTTAACTACATGTACTTACACTGTGAGGGTATTGCCCGAAGTCAGTAAAGGGATGTAAGCCGATCAACTTCCTGTAGTCGTTGTAAGGCCTGACGCCGTAGTCTCTGCCCCGCTGGATGTTAATGGCCGCCAGGTCCAGGCCGAATGGATTGCCACCGTGGAATAAGTAACGGGATAGCTGCGTTATAAACACATCATCATTATCTTCATCAGAATTTATTTCTTTTCCACGGCTGGGCTCAGATTTCTTCTATCACTAGATCACTACATCTATGTAGTAGATCACTACATCTATTACATCTATGTAGAAATAGCCTAGTGTTCATTTGTTATTTTTTATTTTTTATTTATATAATAGGTCTGCCAACAATTGTTACACGGTTACATGGAAAATTACATGTTTCAAAAAACTTAAAATTACGTGCACAACCTATTACAGGCAAACACCGCATGCAAAAAGTAAATGACTTATAATTAAAGCACAATGGGTGACTAAACTGAATATCCTAAGAAATATTAAACATTCTAAATATTAAACATTCTAAAGGAATCATATCTACTTATATAATTAAATATAAAGTTTCCTAAAAAACAAAACAAAATCAGAAAACGAGTCTTTAAACAATAGGTATGATGACAGATTTTGAAATAGTGTTCCATATTTTTAGGAAATACATTGTAATTACAACGTATATCATATTTCGGAGGAAAAAAAAAGGTTTAGTATAAAATAGATACACTTCAATTAGTAAGTTTAAAAATTCACATCAAAATGCTTCAAAGTGTCAGGGCATGGTTGTGACATCAGTCCTCAGGAGAACAAAGTACAATACGTCATTATTAGTATGGTGATATTCACTTGTTTTAAGAGGAGTGACGTAATTCGCGCTAATTGACACTGACTGGCATTCAAGCTAACATGGCGGCTTGCCGTATTTTGTAGTTTTATTTAGAAACATAGCATGCTGTTAAACATTAAATTCAATTCAGTAAATCTAGGTAGACCTATTTGGAGACAAAAACTATCAAGCAGTCACGTGGTATTATTGGTTAAGTATGTAATAGTCTTAAAAATGAAATTTTGAAAATATAATTGCATAATAAACACTTACAGCTTCACTGACAAAAGGATCGACAGTTTGCATCGGCTGGTAGCTCAATCCGATCAGTAGCCGGTCCAGAAATGGCTGTATACGTAGTCTGGATGGTTGGAACATTACTTCAGGGATGGATATTGTTTCGTGTACGTCACCATTCTTAGGACTAAGAACCCTGAAAAGAGATGAGATAGTGATTCTTTACGGCATTCCTTCTTCTTTACAAAATACATTTCCGAAATGCTGGTAGATTAATAAAACCTTGCTTAAGTATTTCTTTATGCAAAACAACCAAGCAGATGAGTCAACTTATAATCATCGATGTGTCAATAAACATGGTGATGATTTCTAATAAATAAATAAATAAATAAATAAATAAATAAATAAATAAATAAATAAATAAATAAAACATCTTTAAATATTTATCTTTTAGTTTATCTGGAACAATAAACTCGTCCGTTGTTCATAATTCACTATGAGCAGGAAAATTTAATATGAATGGTGCCTATTACACCAATATGAGGTGAATAAAATGAACATTAAATCAGCTGGCTGCATTGCATAATTATTACCAAGTCTAAATGTATGAGATACATTATTAAAATAGTATTTATCGACTCCACAAACATGGTAAAAAGTATGAAAGGCTTACATAATCTTGCTGTCAACAACTGAGTGGCCAAATCTCATAGCAGACGTTGAAAATTCGACTGATACTGAGGGATCGATACGAGGATCATACGACGAGGAGTAGCTAGGTGATGCTGATAATCCGAACATTTGTATGATTTCGGGACCTGAAAATGTACAGTGAGTTTTAAAATAAGTAGCTGACAAAAATTACAATCTAAAAGAACGAAGTAGAAAAAATAGAATTTCCCTTTTTCATCTCTATTACTAAGAATTGTAACAGACCTGTAACAAAGCCCTTGCGTTTCTTTTTTCATCCATAGCATTAATTGCCGGAGTTTTGTTAATTAATTTCAATAATTATTCCCAGGATAAATATTAAATCCCAGGATTTCAGAATAACGCCATAATTATACGTACCTAAAAGCAGCGGCAGCCATTCATTATAAACAATGTTCTGGAACTCAGCCTGGAGGATTCTCCTGGTTTCCATAAAGACTTTCTGATCACTCCACACCGGGTTAATCAGTGCCAGAGCTCGCGCCACTCTGTTGTGTTCTCTTGTCCAAATCGTGTGGAGCACAGTGAGGGATATAATTTGGTTGCCATGATTGTCTCCTAAAAACAAAACTCATTACCAACAGTCTTCCTCTTCCACGCTCATTCACGGTGTTAGTACTGGACCTGGGATCCTATTTCAACGTCCATCAAGTTAAAAAATTCCAGCTTGGGATACTTCACGCATTAAGTATGTTGTGGACAAATATAATAGAAATCAGTATTCACTATCAGGAAGAAGA
Source organism: Thymelicus sylvestris (assembly GCA_911387775.1). Taxonomy (NCBI): domain Eukaryota; kingdom Metazoa; phylum Arthropoda; class Insecta; order Lepidoptera; family Hesperiidae; genus Thymelicus; species Thymelicus sylvestris. The sequence continues at coordinate 15,715,240 of OU426896.1, read as the reverse complement.
AATAGTATTTTAATGGGTAATTTAAGTAAATAAGTTTTAAAATACCCGAGTCAAAACAGGCACCGCCATCAATGAGGCATTGTTCTGTCTCTGTAAGAGGCGGCAGCTCACGACCGAAGTCGTTGAAGACGTTCAGCAGACCCTTAGGAGCTCTTAACTTCGCCAGCTTCTCTTCTGAACTGCCATATAAGTGTGATAAGTCGATATAATGTGTTACGCCATTCATCTGGAAATAAAATAGTCTTATGTCAATTCAATCATAAATTGGAGAGACTAAGAGCATATTCCTACGCACTTTGGCTTCAGTGCAGAATGGTGATGAGTTTGAAAGGTAACCCAGTCAGTATAAAATTAAAATCAAAGTACTCGTAGGTCTAGCTAAACCACTTACTTGCTGAGCATATCCAACGGTACAAGCACTGCTCGGTGACAGCTGTGTTCTGACGAAGTTAATACAACGATGACGAAATCTTCCAAAGAAAGCGTCATCTGGATCCACTGTGATGGGAGCGCACGCCCAGTGCAGTAGATTTGGTGGGAGAACATCTTCACCGCCTCCGGAACAGCAAGAGATGGCACTGCCATTTCCTGGGAATTATTTAATTTTAACAGTTAATAAACTTAAAAATTTTGAATATTTTTTTTATTACAATAAAATACTAAGTTTGAAATTATCAAACACGCATTTAGTCTAAACACGCGTTTAGACATGTATAAAAGACAATATTAATATTATATTCTAAATTTATCACCGGTGTTCTAAAGGCTGACCGCACAAATTCAAGGCCATCCATATCTTTCCTAACAAAATATAACGTCGGAAAGAAAACAATATTTACCAAACTTGAAGACAACCCCGGAGGTGATATCATGTGTCACAAACTGTCCAAATTGCATGAAGAGAAGATTGTGGGTTCGGCTGGGATGACTGCCGTCGAGCAGCAAGGTGCTGCTGACCCTCCTGGCGCTGGGGAGTGGTAACCCTGATCTGGAACTCCGCATTGCCCACACACCTACAAAACAAAATATGACTCTTAATTTCTTATAATATAATCTATGCTCTGAGAAGCATACCTTGTATCGTACAATAAATTAATAGGACATTAGAGTATTAGTAATACAATATTTGACTAGAGTAGTTTTGCTAACTCTTGTTAACTGATAGATAAGGATTATCTTTTCTAGAAAAGCCGATTTAACCTCACGCTTCTTTGCAAAGAAAAAGTAGTTAGTGCGTAGTAGTGCTGAACGTAAAATCTATTATCACCACGCCAAACTTCAGGGAAAAACCTCATAGATTATGAATAATTCAAAATAATTACCATCACTGTAATCCGGTGGCAACAATCTCGTGTAGCCAGTATTGGCTGCGCCCCATGAAGGGTTCACATGATTAATACAATTCCCTTCAATGTTTCTGTAGCGGGATGGCGATGCTGGACAGGAAGGTGGTGGGGGGCAGAAAGGGCCTGGCAACATAAAAAAGGTAACCAAAAGTAACTAAAACGTGAATGTGGAATAGGCAAGTTTCGTCTGATAAATATGGAGATTCAGAAAGTGAGAACAGTAGTAAGTTACCATCGGTTTGGTCCGTAAATCCAAAAGCCAAATCATCGTCTGATATAACTTGTCTAGCCTTCAGTTCCTCAGCGGCGAATAAGTTTTGCAAACCGCCGTGACCCAACTTCTCGACACGTGGGTCGTATGTGTGGAGAGACTGAAATAGATGGTGACGATTTAATAGCTTCAAAATCTAAAATTTACCAAAAAACCGGCGAAGTGAGAGTCGAAATCCAAATTCAATCCAAATACAATTCGCTCCAAACTTGTAGTACTTATTGAAATAATGACTAATTTTAAAACGCAGGTTGTTACTAGTGGCTTTGATTTACTCTAATAAGTTAATAATATCATTGACAAACGCCCCAACTCAGAGTCACTAATAATTACTTAAATCGCTCCTTAGTACAGACTTTGTTTGGTGAATCTTTACTAAGAAGCGATTAAAGTAACCGTTAGTGACACTGAGTTGGGGCGAAAGTGATTTAAATTTAAGTAAAAGAAAGTCTTACCAAGTGATGCCCATAGCTCGGTGCAGATGTTTTGACAATAACGTCATCTTCTTTCATCAGCTTCTCAGCCTTATCAAGCCATTCAGAGAGCTTCCTACGTGATCGGATGTGGACTTCCTTCAAGTCCTCCGCGGGAATAGACGCTCTTGATTCACGAACCGGTTTCGCTGAAAGAATGTTGTAAAATAATCTAAATTTTACTAACAAAAAATAACCGACTTCAAAGTCTCAAAAATTACATAGTTGTCAGATCTCGTTCAAATTTATGTGAGACCACATGACAAGCGCCTGCTTTCGATTAAAAAAAGAATCATCGAAATCGGTTGTCGTGATATTGAGTTATTCGTCAATTTGTCGCGCACATCTTAACACTACGACCTATGTGGTTTTATCATGGATGGCGTTGTCAGATCTCAATAAAATTTATGTGGGACCACATGACAGCCACCAGCTTTCGATTAATAAAAGAATCATCAAAATCGGTTCGCCCAGTCCAAAGTTCTGAGGTAACAAACATAAAAAAAAAAAAAAATAGTCGAATTGAGAACCTCCTCCTTTTTTGAAGTCGGTTAAAAATAGTTTCTTACATGTTAGCTGACAGCAACATAGTCATGCATATATAACGTTATCATAAAAAATAATTCATGAATGCATATGGTAACAATCTAACATTGAGCTGGTATTTGATATATAATAGGAAGACCAGAAATTAAAATCCATGAAAACTAACACGCTAAGATTCAATGTGACGAAAAATCCTTGGTCTCCGAGATACAATTTTTTTACGGGAGTGCTAAAAGCTTTAAGTAGAGACCATAATATTTATTGCCACTTTCAAAAAAAGAAGAAGGTTCTCAATCCGATTGTATTTTTATTATTTGAAAAGAGGATACTTCCAGATTGATCTTATAATTCAGTTTTGATGATGGAATCTATGAAGAATTGAGGAACTCTTTAAATATTGTAGTTTTAGAATTGATTTATTTTTTGGTAAAGTTTATAATTATAATACAATTAATCCTAAATTATTAATATCTTTAAAATAATCTTAGAATAGTGAACCTGCGTGATTCCTCCCGGTGAAGCAACATATGCCGAGATTATTTCCGTCTAGATGACACTCAGGATTCTGTGCACCAGGCTGGACGTGCGCAGGGCATTGGACCCGGGGCACGCAGACACCTTGCTGAGGACACGACTCGCAAGGCTTCTCTGTGCTGTGGGAATGTTCTGGAAACCAATTTTTTTATGGAAACAGCTGGCAATTGAGCTGACGATCCACCTGATGGTAAGTGGCTATCGTCGCCTATGGGCATCAGCAATGCCAAAGGCATCATTAGTTGCCAGGCAAGAAAGAGAGAAGAAAAAGAAAGAAAGAACAGATTATTGAGGGATATCTGCTCAACAATACCTTGTGACTAGTCCACAAAATCAGGGTTAGGTGTGTTAGGTATGTACCTATCTAAAATAAGGAAAATTATGACATTATACAACAACCATTAACTGTACAGATTCGAAGACGCATTTGTGACTCAAGGTTAAGTGTGAAAATCTCAAAGGACATCGGAAGACCGTGATCGATCTGTAATAACTGTTGTAACAGAAAAATGTTGAAAAAATTTCCTCATGATACGAAAAATAACTTACCAACAGCATGCTCCTCCAAATGGCGTCCCATGAATTTCCCAAGGCCAGCGACATTAATAACGGGACATACAATGACGATTAAGATAAATATGTAATATATAACTTGAACCAATCTCATTTTGAATATTATATAATCACCTTTACCTCATTTATTATTATTAATTTGATTCAATTTAACCTATTTACATTTTAGAACACAATCAGCTCGCAAAAAAGTGACATCATGAATATTTTGTCCCTACCATCAAATTAAAATTATTGTTATTAAAAATGTAGGTAGATCGAAAATATTAAATTGTATGCAAATGAAAACATCAAGAATTTGGTATTTATCCCATTTTTGAATAGTCTGTTAATAAACTATGGCTTCAACATGGCCCACTACTAATCACAGGTCTCTCCTCTTGAGGAGATTTATAGCATACTCCACCACGCTGCTCCAGTGCGGATTGTTGGAGGCTTGCTTGCTTTTATTAAACTTTACAAAACATAAATGGTTTTTCTTTTAATGAAAAGAAACAAGCATTCAAATATCTGAACTAGTTTACTCGTTAGTCTCACGACAAGAATCAAGTTTTGGGAACAACGCCTGATGAAAACGACTAACAATAAAATTTATTGGTTTAGTTGCGATTAATCTTTCTCATCATAGTTATTATAATATAAAGTTCTCTGATTACAGATAACATTAAAATAAAATTTTGAGAAATTAATAGAGAAGTAAAAAATTGTGGTTCAAAAATGGATAACATAAATAAAAAGAAATGTGCATAATTTAACTTCATTTTACTTAATTTTTTCATCATGTTACCTATCATAGTCAAACAAAAGTAAAATTGTATTATTAATTTTAAATATATTTTTGCTGAACCTTTTAGATACAATAATAAATCTACAAATTACCCATTTTAAATTAAAGGTGAATAAAGCAAGGAGTATTGATGTAAAAAGAAGAAGGCAAGCAAAGACAAAATCTCTACGGCTATACTACACTTTGAGCTAATTTAAAGAACCGCAAACATTTAAGGAACACAATTTTTCATTACAAAACTAAAGGGAATCTTTATAAACAAGGAAAACAAAGAATAAAACAAGGAGTAAATCAAGGTTACGTTTATTACATTAAGTTAACTTGAACGTCTTGCATCATTCGTACAAAATTTAATCTCAGACAAACATAATTGAAAAGTTTTTCTATCACGGTTGGCGTCCATTCATGCCAGCCAGTCTCACGTTATACTCTTCAACTTATCCTTAGAAACCTTGACATCTGCTGGCAACAGGAAAGCAACTAGACCCCCAACTGGAAATAAAAAAAATGGCCGTGTAAGTGTATATTCCTATCCTGGTGAACGTGATTACGGAGATAGGTCCCTCGCACTAATCTAATTTTATGATACCAGTGGATGGTTGTATGATCATTAGCTTCTAAAATACCCCTTCCCTCACCTTCACTTCGGTCATGGTGATGGGGTCAAGGATGATCAATCAGATGATCCCAATCTGCTTGTTTGTATATAGAATTAAAAAGTACCTAAGACAAACAAATCTAGTTCGGTTGGGACACAAGAAGCTCAAAATTATTCGCAGATAAACTTTCACATCTGTGTTGTCAGAAGAATTCAAATAAAGGTTTAGTCAGTAATCTTACCAACAGTGAGTGACCCGAACAAGTAGAAGGAGGCCTCGCAGTTATGAACCAACATGCTCTTCAGCAGGTTCACGCCCAACACCGAGGTGCCGCGACCCACCATCAGTGTCAGACATACTGCCATCGCTCTGAAACAATTACACCCTTTGCTGTTACTATCCAGGAACAGGAATACTCGAGAACCCAGTATCAATGACCCACAACGCCAATAAAAAGTCAGACTAGTTTTATAGCGCAAAATGATATTATCTACTTATTTTTATGTTCTAAAACTTACTACCTACGTATTTGTACGTATAAACAATAATGAACTTTACACCTCGTCAAAACTATGATAAATAATAATTGTGATATCCACTATAATAAGCAATAATTATGCCCACAGAAAATAACTATTACTTTTGTAAAGAAAGTCAAGTTGACCAATTAAGTAATAACAAGGAGTAAGACGACTTACTTGACATAAGTAGGGAAGATCTCAACACTGAAGCTGGAGAGGTAGCCGAAGTTGAGCACTCCGAACAAGAAGGCAATGTATAGAGGAACACTGATCCTCCAGTCGGTACTCAAGTTCACAAGCAGCCCCGCAATTCCTGATACCAACTAGTAAACAAAAAAGATATCAAGACTTAAAATCCCAGAAAAATAAAAAATAAATGAGTAGACAGGAGATTTTTTAAACTTTGAGTTTAGGTTATCTAAAATGTAATTTAGTCAAATATTTTAAGCGCCATATTTATCTTAAAATATCATAGAGCAAATATTGTAAATAATCTAGGGACACGCATTCCAATAATACTGGAACAGCTTCATGGGCAATTATATTAAAGGTATGGATAATGGATTGTAACTAACATTGAACATAAGATTACCTGCACGCCAATAAGCATCCTCTTCTTGCCGAAGACGTTGATGAAAATACTGAGGATGGTGTTGAAAGAGGCTAGGAACGCGCTAACACCGAACACCAAGACCATAGCGAACTGGTTCAGACCGCAATCGCTTCTTGTCTGTAAATAGATAAATTTTATGTTATTTTAAAACAAAGAAATAGAAATAATGTATAAATTATAGATTGAGTAAAATATTTCAATATAAAGGGGCAAGAAATAAACACATTTTGATATTATTATTTGAGTCACATACCTCAGACATGGTCTCGTTTTGGGAAGATTGTAACATCTCGCAGAAGCTGAAGTTTTGGTCTTCTTTTTCTAATGATCTCATGAACCCATCAATAACGTATGGCAGCCACACTAGATACGGGTTCAGGCTGAGTCAAAAATAAAATAACTTTATTTGTTTATCGCTTAATTTTTACGCGTTAAATACTGAAAAATTACCTAGATAATTTAAATCTTACCATAAATAAACTATAATAAACAAAGTTGACATTAGTAAAGTGCTCTTTAGCAGTGGTGGCTTCAACAGAGGCATCGTTTGAGAGACCATGGACTTCCAGAGTCCTTTGACGTAGACGGCACTGGTTTCATCGAGTGTTAAAGAATTTACCTGCAATTATGAAACCAATCAATGAATTGATTGATGTAATTATCACCCTATCAATCTATACTAAGTCTACAACCAAGCTATTTAATTTATACGATGTAAAATTTGTTGAACGACCCCTTGTGAGAAAATCTCACGAACAGTTCAGTGCTTTGGAAGAAGTGACAATTGTTAAATTATTGGAAATTTTTAAGTCTTACTAGTTCTCTGCTAGTCTATACATAGAAGCATCCGAAGCATCCGAGTTGGGTAATAAAAGACATACTTCAAGCCACTAAGGGCAGAAAAAAGATTGAAGCCTTGTATCCTTTGTCTTCTCTAAACGTAATGGAAGGTTTTCGTATTTAATCATTTGTAAACACATCAGGAATATACTCTCAATGTTTAAATAATATTGTTGTAATGTCATCGTTTTGGAAAATTTTGATATCTATTATGAAATTAATTTATATGTAGTGTTGTGTTTATGTGTACTTATCAGATAAAACTACTATATCAATAATTAAAATAAATAAAGGAGATATTTGCTCTACATTGACATTAATCCAAAGTAACGAAGAGGTGCTGATTCAGTCAACATTTGCACACCTCACGTAATTTATAGGTGGACTTTTTTATGAGTAAATGATTTATATTTTCTGAGGCTTCCTGGCTATAAATACGCTTTAAGCGATAGATTGCGGTTTGACAGGAAGCGAGTTGCAAAGGCTTATAGCAAGTAGTTGAATTAAGCACATTGGTCTTGGAGAACGATGAGAATTTTTGAAAACTATTGGAAGTAGCTAAATAAATTGGCTTCTATAATTTACCATAGAACATTATTATGTCTCGTCAATAATAAGAAGAAACGTACGCCTACAATTCGCTAAAGGACTGAAGTCGTAAAACATTTTCGAATTTGAATATACCTACACTAAATCTGTTATCACAAGTATCACAACCACCTTTAGGCATCAACTATCCGCTAAATACTAATAGTTAATGCTTCCTTAAGTATTATTACGTACTAATAATAACATGTCACAATCATAATTTACAAAACATATTCCAAAGTCTTCAAAGCCTGTTGGCATCGAGAAAAGCTGCTATCACCCTGTAGTTAATCAAAAGCTACAATTTACATGGGAGCATGTGCAAATATACATAAACTTGTATCAAGTTATAATTATATAAACATTTGTTTTCTATTTTTGTCTCATTATTTGTTATCTTTACGTAAATTACAGTAAGCGATATGTAATACGAATTAAGTAGTAACAACCGACATCTACGAAAGACGCAATATATTTAAATTGTATTCTTGTAATAATTCTTCTTCCCAAGCCTTTAATCTTGAAGCAGTAATTTTCAGAATATCTTTGTCAACAGCTTATCCTGTGCAGGTTTTAAAATAACTGCAAAACTTCAAATATGAGACCTTGATGGGATCTACCATCTTACCTGATAGTCTTCCGCTGGTTTCCCCGAGTTTATCACATACATCCTTCTCAAAATCTCCAGAGCTTTATCTTCCTGTCCGGCAGTCAGCAGATACTTGGGGCTCTCATATGAGAAAGAGACAGCAATAGCTGCTATCGCGCAAGGTGTGGCGTAGATGATGTTCAGCAACCGCCACGAGTTAAAATGAATGTCCAGATACGGGATATAGTAGGAGAAGCTCAATGGTAGTATAGGTATCGTCAGAACTGTCAAGAATGTTAAGCTTAATAAGTGTTAGGTTAGCAGAGAGAAACTTCTTACAAGAGCAACTTGCAATTTTGAACTAGAAACGCAAAAACTGAAAATTTGCCGACAATATTTTAGTAAATTATATGGCTTTGAAAACCAAATATATCTAAGGTATATACTTAATTCTTTCACAATTATTGAGAATTAAAAATATAGAACACAATTTAATAAGGATCGTATCTTCTTTATTTTTCCTTTCTTTCCCACACAGTATCAAAATACTGAAATTGACGTTCGTTTGTAAGCCATGAAGCTTCCACCCCTTTTCGATCTATGCTTATATTTAAAAATTGTATCACAGAACCCTAGGAAAATTTAGACTAAAACTCACTTGCCATAATTCCTGACGAAAAGAGAAAAATACTGGCGGTGAGAACTATCATGGCTGACCTTCTTTTTCCCGGCGTACATTCACCGAGCAACGTGAGCGCAAGAGCGTAGGTACCAGCTACACTGTAAAATAAGGTATTAATATGTTAATGCTTTACTATAATATAATAATATTTTACCTAATGGTAATGTCTCTAGTTTTCCTTGTACCTATTACACTACTTAGCAAACTTCTATCCACTTTTGACTTGATAGGATGGGAACTGAACACCGTTGCAAATTAGGATTGGAATAGACATAGGCATGACGAATGACGAAGAAGTGATCATTACATACATTTTGTATCTACTCTAAGCTTCGAGCCTTTGAATTGCCCCAAGGAATTCTAACTTCGTCGTACATAACATTGTAACTTAAGTAATACTTACGCGCTTGACGAACAAAATTTCAGAAAACAAAAAACGATCCAATTCGGGGCCAATGTAGCAGAAACCCCTGCGATAAATCCAAGGATCAACGACCAGGACAGGATCAGCGTCCGACCGCGAGTGTCCGCTAGGTAGCCCCAGAAATGTGATGTAGCTATGATACCTGTAAAGAAATTTCATCCACATCAATAGAATTCATGTTCATAAGTGAAGTCTAAATCCCAGGTAATCCCATATTTCAAAGAATGAGCATATCATATTATAGTGATTATGACTAAACCGTAAAGTAATATTGTTGAAGTTGTTAGTGTTACAGTCTCTATCGTTTTAAAATGGACCTGTTCTGTAACTGAAGTTCTCAATCTTCTAACTAACAACAGAACTATAAAAGATAGACCAATCACAGACGATTTGCCTCTTTACTTCCAGATCATTCTGACGAGAATTTGAAGATTCCAGTGATCCCTGGTAGACATATTTGCAGATTTTTGTTATAACATATCAGTAATCTAACTTACCAACCAAGGGTATGCCAGCTATGAACCCCTGCTGGGAGTTAGTGGTTCCCAGCTCGCAGGCGCTGGCCGGCACCAAGTACGACACGGAGTAGATCTCAAACGCCATACCCATTATCATGCTCACGTTGAGCATTATCATCATGTAGTTGAACTTGCCGAATCCTGGAAATTGTTAGAGATCCACTGTTATCACAAATTCTTTCACTGTCCACTATTGTAATGAAATTATAAAACTGCTTTTCAGTTAAACTCGAATCCTACAATTTATTTAATAGAAAACGGTGATCAATGCAGAAGCAGTTAGTTCAACTTAGGTAGATCAAATTAGTAGTTCAAAAAAGTCAAGTGAACAAGGTCACAAATTGATGAATATTATTATTTTTATATGATTAATTACTGAAATTAAATAAAACAACTACTTTTGCAAGTGACATAGAAAAGTTAAATCTTGATTTGAATCAAATCAACTAATTTTAATCAAAAGGGAAATTTTGGCAAAAAAAAATACTTAATTTAAATAACTTTTTCAGGGTAAGCCAACTGTTCTGATATTGGCAATCATCTCCGACATCGCATGACAATGGAATGTAGACAATCATGTTCATCAATTTAACTAATAAATGTTAACTACGTCACATCACAACACAACGCAGCTCAGAAGCAAGGCGCGACTAATAACGGGGGTCATCTACGCAGTGGATTACTTTAGACTTTGTGTTGTAAAAGAAAGCGGTTTGAAAACTTGCCACATTGACTGGCCTAGTTAGCGTAAATGTCCTTTTAATACTAGTACATTGCGTTAATGATATTCACCCGCATAGGCCGTATAGAGATTGGTAATAGTTTAGGCCAGAAATATTAAAGTATGTTTTCAAACAACGTTACGTAAATTTTGCAACGATTTCGTATCAAAATCTTGATGGTTTTGCACAAATACACCGTTATATTTATAAGTGGTCATGTGACAAATGACTTCAACCCATTTTGTCTCGGATATAATTCTCAGAATCAAGCGATTCAATTACTTATTCGTTGAGAAGTCACATATTTCGTCTCCAACATTTTATTATTGAGATAAATTATTATTCAGACTGTCAATGATGGACTGGTTTTGCAATGTTCATATCACTTATGTAATCGAGAGTTCCGTAGTTGTAACTGACTATTCCACGTTTACCTATAGATTACTAAGTAGACGTAATTACCTAAGTAGATGTGTTAGTTTTCCTTTTAAATTCATCATAGTATACCATTTCTGTGAATTTTCACATGTCAAACTCCAAGACAGGGTAGAGGCTGATCTGCACGAGCTTAAGATCAGACTGACAAGAGACGGCCGAAGACAAGAATAAATGGTGAATTCGCGTGTCGGAGGCCAAGATCTACTTCGGGTCGCAAAGCCAAAGGATTAAGTATCTAACAATAAGTATAGAATATGACATTATATGAAAACCTAACTAAATTATATGTTAAAAATAGTAGATAGTTCATCTAGGGAGCAAACAACTATTTAAAGAGAGTGCTTCTTTGTATCCAGAGCGCAGCGAGCGATAGAAAATTGAAGATCTGGAGTAGCTGATGTGGAACACTAAGGGGTAAGGCTTCTTTGGGCTGTACTATTAAACATATTGAAAAACTACCATAGCATTATTATATTTAATGTGATGACCTATGGGCCTATAAAATTGGTGGTCCGGAACTCCAGGAACTCCGGAACTACCTAACGAGAAACGATCGGAGAAACTATTAAATCGTCTTATCAAGTTATTCAATACAATGAGCATTTACCAAAGATATAAATAATGAAAGTCCGAGGAACATGACGAGAGACACTCAGATTAAATATAAGAGATTTTATTAAATTGGACGACACCGTGACACAGACAACGGTGTCTGGTTGGAAATTGAACTTGGGACGCCTCGATAAGCCGAGTCACTATACTGTCACTAGATATACTGGATGGGTTAAGTTATAAGTCAGTAAAGTTAAGTAGTAATAAGTTAGTACAAACAGATATCCACTAGGATAGATATTGCCACTAAACTTAGGTCTTAGGTAGATAATTAAATGCGTAATTCCAAGCTTTTTAACTTAATTTGACTATCGTGTATCAATTATTTTCATTATCAATAAAGTATTTGTTTCTCTCTGTTTAGTCGTTCACTCTAAGTAGAGTGGTCGTTATCTTATGATGGTATTACTGTAGTCGATCTCCTAATGAATTGCAGCCCTCGCGATGCGTCTCCATCGGGTTCTGTTATTGGCGTTGCGGCATTGAGCAATGTTACACCTGATTGCGCATTTAATGGTGTCCGTCCAGCGAGGGGTGATCGTTTTCCTTCGACTTGTCCCTCGACCACAAGACGCACTATTGAGTTTTCGTTACGGCTTACGTGACCAAAAGGCTTTAGTATTCTAATCCGAACGGTAGATGGTAATCTCTCTTGGATGTTCAGTTCTTTGACGGTGGAAACGTTGGTGCGGCGCGATGTCCAACACCTCATCTCAATGGCGTAATTTCTCTGGTCTTGAGGCTTAATCGTCATCCTTTCAGCGGCATAGAGGAAACAGGAAAAACAAGACTTGTCATTAACCAGACCTTCGTGTTTTCTCTGATATTCTTTTTATTTTCAAATTGTTTCGAGCTTACTTACGGCGGACCGCGTAATGGCGCATCTCCTACGGATTTTATTTTCACATCCACCAGTGTTGGAATAGTGGAACCGAGCGAGGTACACATATTATTAATACGTTACATTTATCATTTAATGTAGCGTGGTATCTACATGGTTAACTTAAACTACAACATTATTCTTTGTTGACTCACAAATCCAGTTATTTATTGCAAAAGAAGCCAAATCTATTTATGCATAACACAAAAAATGTTTTTGGCATCAAACCAATGTGCCCCAAACCGGTTTCAAGAAAGAAGAATTCGAAGATTGGTGAATAAAGTCAACTAAAACAATGCATTAGGCATATTCAGTCCATTCATTAAGTTGATTATATTTCCCATATAAAAATTGCCGAATTTATGATTTTTTTAGCTACAAGCACACGCCTGGTATCCACTAGTTATTTATAAAACATTCATTAAATTTAGCGTGGTATACCCACGCGACGCGGTCAACTTTAAACTAAACTTCTTTATAGATCCAATGATCCAATGAATAAAATAAGCAAAAGAACCCAATAAAAAATTAAATACACACACATTGAGTCTTTTATTAAATCTGTCAATATGTCAAAACAATCCTCACCCGTCATATTCAGGGCATCTTCAAAGGAGACCTTAGCAGCCACCATTTTGAGTTAAAAATACTTTAGTCCTGGAACAACACCACTTCACTAAACTTCTCGGCTTACAATTCATTTGCCACCGCAACACTTTTCAACCAGCCACACGAGTTCGAACGGGTATTAAATGAACAACTTTAAGATTACTCTCCCCGCCTTTTATAGTGGTGCAGCTTTTGCGTGTAACAGTGTTGCCAGATAATACAAGCTCCAAAAGAAAAAGGAAAGGAGGTAAGATAGGCACTGCCTGAGGAGACGCAGATGTTGAAATTTGTGATTTGGGGGGAAGGTTTTTATTTCGGTTTAGGTACTGTCAACAAAGAAAACATTTAATAATTTCTAGAATATATCTAGACTTACCGACTTCAAGAAATGGCAGGTCCCTAATTTATTTTGAGTAATTTTTTAGTCGATAATATTTTAATTGAGTAAGTACTACCACTTTTATTTTGTAACTAATATTAATTAATATTTTGTTTTCTTATTGGACAGCATTGATTTTTTTCGAATGGATAGTTGCTGTTGGCCCCAGTGGCCTTTACAGGTTCGCGCGGACAGGTGGGCGAGCCTGGAGAGGCTCAGCCGAGAAGATATATTTGCGAGGTGGGAGTGGTACCTCCACACCTCGAGGAATAGTGGCATGCGACGTCCTAAGGGCACCGCCTGTGGGGTTCAGACCTCGGCTTAGGACGTCGACTGTTGGACGACATTGGGGCAGTTCACGTCACGTAGCGGCCGTAAAGAAAACGAAACCTTGTCGCCTCCGGTGGCGACGCTGTGCGTGTAGTGTGTCTGTGTGGTGTGTTTGTGAGTGGGGATCTTGATACGAGGCAGAGTTTGCGATCGTGAATTCGACATCGGGGACTTGATAGCACATTTCGAGGATGCCTGAACAAAGCTTTCTTTTTGGACACATAGGTGGCCGCTTGAACAACCAAGGGATTAGGATGGGCTTCATCGGACTTGAAGTAGTTCGTGGAGAGCCACTTCATATAATGAGTTATGCTGCGAAGCTCGAGATCGCGATGCAGATCTATATTACGTAAGAACCACGGGCAGCCTGTGGCCGTACGCAAGAAGCAATTTTGAATCCGCTGCAGCGAGATGGTTTGCCTCTGTGCATTGACCACGCTGGCGTAGGTCATAACGGGATGGACGCAAGTCTTGTAAAGTATCGTCTGGTTACGGAGCGATATTTTACTCGTCTTGCCTATCATCGGATACAGTCGCCCTAGTATGAAGGCGGCCCTGCTTGCAATCTGTTTGATATCCGTGTAGAACGTCATCTTTTCATCAAGAATGACGCCCAGGTATTTGACTTGTTTTTCCCAGAGAATAGGACGATTGGACAGCACATGAGTAAGTAGTTCGTATCAATAGGCCAGGCCGTTAGCCGTTTCATGTTTTTATCCGAATAATAGAAACTATAGAACTGAAAAGCAGTTCAATGAAATATTTATTGTTTCCGTAGTCAAAGTAAGCCAATTTCGGAGAAATCCGAAGACAAACAAATTAACAAACATACATCCTATTTTTTTTCTAGGAGACACTTGATATTTAGGATATTTTTAAAAACATTATTAAGGAACTTATTTAAGAAAGGAGGTGGCCAATATTTACCCCGGAAATGGTTAAAATACGTTTTTTTGTACAAGGTTTTAGTCCTCTGAAAAGACATATTTTCCATTTATTAAAACACAACTAGAATTTTAATTTTCTTCTGAACTCCGCCGTGAGTAGTTATAATAAATTAACAATAATAATAAGTTGTATTGTATACAAATATACTTTTACTACCTCCATTGCTATCAACCCGGTCACTCACATGCGCGCAAATGTTTGACATTTTTACGAATGTTTGCACATATGTGAAGGGCGGTCAGGCAAATGGGTTCGCGTATGAGTATACAAGCCCATTTCCGCTTCCTCCTACACTTTGTTCACGAATGTTCAATCTTGCTGTTGTTATTATGTTGTTGTCATTCAAATCCATTTTCAATACAGAAAATAAATGGTAGTACGATTAGACGCCACGAACCACGAAAAATTAGGAGATACATCACCTTTTTAGTCGTGTGCGCAACTAGTCGCACGAATGTGTGGGAGACTACACGAAGGTTCGAGGTTCGCGCGCTTTGATGTGCGACAAAAAACCGACACAGCTTGGAAAACCCCGAATGCCTCCAAAACTTCGCATAATCATTCGCGAAGGTCGTCCCACACTTGTGGGTTCGCGTATTCGCGCGAATGTGAGTGACCGGCATCACTGGAGGTTGACAATTGGCTGACAGAAGTGCGAATGTCTACTATATTGTCATTTGCCAAAATAATCTTTTTCAGTTTCATTTTTGTAAAATATTATTGCCTTATTTGGTACTATTGTTATATTTTATTCCTTAATTTTTACATATGTGTACCTAAATATATATAATGAAACACTTAATAATATCAATATGCAGTTTTATTTATATTACGTTTGCTTGTGAATATTTACAGATAGGTAGGTGACAAGTTAATACGTATATTTTATTTAGTACTGCTGGTACTTCTTTTTGTAGGAATAAGGTCATAAAGTCATAATTAATGTAAAAGACATATATTAATTAATTATCCAAAATATAAATAGTATTTATTTAATACAAAAATCGCTCTTTAAAACACTTTTTCACGATTACATATGTTTTGCAGAATGTCAAACTACAAAAGCTAAAACTGCCCGTAAAAGGAGAATCCCGAGTTCTAGAGATTTTTATTGATAAAATTATCAAAGTAGATATTGTAAGCTTTAATGTAAGGTAAAAATTATATGTGTACATTAAACTTCACAGATGGGGCAAATGCCCATACAGATGTTGGCCACCTCCTTTAATACTTATCCACTTGTAAGGGAATATTAAATTTGCGAGGTTGACAATTTAGTGATAATAGGCAAATTTATTCAATCTTAACGTAGACAAAAATCCAGTTTGATCGTGACGTGCTGTTTAGCATTCAGATAATTTTATTAACATAATACACTCCGATGTTTCGCTCTTCGGAAATAAGGAGATAAGAATAAATACAAAAAACATACACAAATATGCTAGGACTTACTCATGTATAATGCTTTTAATTAACGTACTTGAACAGAGTAGATAAAAAAGTGACCTCTTTATTGATGATATGCAATCGAAGCGAGACATAATTATGTACATAGAGCAAGCGCGAAACTCATATAACTAGTATAAATTTAAAAATTAAAAAAAACCCGCCTGGTGTAAAAAAAAGCTATTATGATATATCTTTTTGAAATCCTTATGGTGAGCTTTTTCATTTGATACCCATATTGCATTATTTCGTTTATTTTTATTTTTTGAAAATTCAAACAATGGCATCTCACACTTCTCACAGACACCATATTTGTTTTTTTTTTTATTTCAATTATCTAAGAACAGTTGGGTTATAAAACAAATCTCTAATATCTTAATAAAATATGAAAATATGAGGTAATAAAGAATACTTATAACATGCATACAAGATACGCGCGAAAAACATTATTAACCCTTCCTTGCAGTCGGATAAAAATGCATAGGTATAATACCTACATTCTCCCGCCTCTTTTATAAAGTGCGTTGAGCCCCGAAATCGTTAACTGAAACAAAAACTATATTAATAAGTATTTAACGTAGTAAGTGGCGCAATGGTTACCATGCCGGATCGCCGCACCGTGGGTCCTAGGTTCGATTCCCAACGAGGCGGAAATTTGAATGATGAGTTTGAATTTCTGTTCTCGGTCTGGGTGTGAATGTCCTTGTCTAGTGTGTTGTCCATGGCGCCCACGACACAGGGAATCCTAGTGTGGGGCTATGAGTGTGAAGCGTTATTATTATTATTAAAAATACTTCATTAGAAGATTTGAAACATTGTGGGTACTACACGTAAAATTGCCGAACACTAAGAACTAGGTAATTATATAAAATATTTATGAACTACTAAAATTTAAATCTTTTATAAATAACGTAATAATGATACCATTGTGTTTTTCCTGGGTTATTCCCACTTGCCCCCACTGTGGACGCCACCACTGGTCTCAATGTAACGAAATCAATTTTATTTTATTCATACAAAATACATATAACGCATTTGATTGAATATGTTTAAGCTTATAAGGTTCCAAGGTAGAACATTATATCGGAATTGGATTTGTATAGGTAATTCCAAAGGATATTTTGTGACTTAGAATCTTAGGCAAAGGTTTACTCGAAATCATAAATACCTAAATTTCGAGGTTTTTCTCGGGATCCCAACTTTCAGTCCTGCTTATCCAGGAACAAAACCTGACCGAATTTTTGAAATAACATTATTAAGTATATTTATTTTGTGGATTTGAAATTAATGAATCATTGAACAATGATCGATTTCAAAGCCAAACACTTTAAATTTCTTCTAAACAACACAATATCAGTTTTATTACGGTTGTTTTCCCACACCTTTATAAAGTTCGCAAACAATTTATTTGCGTGATCTCCCACACATTTCCCATACTGGAACTCGGTTTATGTCATACAAAACACATAAGGCGCCTTAATGTATAATATATTTCACAGGAAAGGTTTTTGCCAATGACATTATTTTCACATAAGGCGTTTCATAATAATTGTACTTCTACTATTAATATACAGTGTGTTCGAAGGATACGCATTAACTTTGCCCTGTTATTCAGATAATTAAATTGGTATTTTTCATTGGGGTCACAATTTATGGTGTTTAGTATTTTTCATTTTCATACAAACTAAATGCTTGAATGTAATATAGGTACCATGTACCTACTCTTTACCCCAGCTGGCAACATCGTATCATGTATAAAAAACTTTGGCGCTAATAAACTTTTCAACGCTTCTTGTCGTTAAGGGCAATACAATAGAGCGTGCGTTACAACAGCACGAAAGTATTGAATGAAGTCATGATATTCTTCTGAAATTGTGATTGTTTCGTTGATGTTAATTTTTGACGTGATAACGTCTATTAAAACGATGAGCGCCGGGCGCGTCTATGAAAAAATGTAGAGTTCCGCGAGCGAGAGAACGGCAAAAGCGAGAGAGAGGCACTATCGGCTACGATCAGCGTATCGTAGGCGATCGTAGTTGAGTGAAGCGGAGCGGAGCGGGGTGGAGCGGAGCGAGGCGGGGCGGGGCGGAGCGGAGCGGGGTGGAGCGGGGCGGGGCGGAGAGGGGCGGGGCGGGGCGGGGCGGAGCGGAGCGGAGCTTTGTCATGATATTGTCACGTTAAACTACCGTCCGTAAACCGACTTTACAGACAACCATTTTTTTTATTGTTTGCCATTAGCGGTTCCATTACAGTGAATTAAATATTCATCATCAATACCACCCGTATCTAACTGTCCTTCTGCTGCGTTCAGTCTCCTTAAACAATGCGAGGGATACTGGCCATAGTCCACCACGCTGGCCAAGTGCGGATTGCGAAACTTCACACACCTTTGAAAACAACTCTCAGGTGTGTAGTTCTCCTAACTATGTTTTCCTTCACAGAAACAAGTGATTTTCTAATACGCACATAATTTTTAAAAGTTCCGTGATCCGTGATCCGTCTTCAAGTATCTCATCGAAGTTGCCGTCAAGATGGATATATTTATTTATTAAGATGATTATGTTTATCAAGCGCTTGCGCTGTATAAACGCTAGCGTGAAGAAGCCCTAAATAACAATTTAATAATTGAGCTGAATAATACCATGACATTTAAAATGCAACAGGTATAATAGTTCGGAATACATTATAGTTTGAATATAAATCGAATAAATTAATAAATCACTTAAAAACTACCTAAACTGATGTACCACTTCCATATGTCGAGTTAAGCTAAGTATTAGCATTTTCCTAACCATCAGGAACACAATATGTATATTCAAATGTTAAGAAAACTTTGAATCCCTCTTTAGGGTTCCGAAGTGTAATCGGAACTTTTATAGTTTCGTCATGTCCGTCCGTCCGTCTGTCCGAAGCAAAGCACCGAGACTCTTTGTGCTAGAAAGCTATAATTTAATAGATATGTATATACATATTTATTAAAACTCCAAAATCGTAGAATTAAATATTAAAAACTTATTTTCTCTACAGGTAAGGTGAGGATGATTTTTTATTTTATTTTACTGTGGGATATCGTTGAAAAGGTCTTTCAATAATACGAAATATATGGCTTTAAAATGCTAATTTTGATTAGAGTCAAGTGTCCCCCCCCAAACCCCCCCCCCCCCCCCCCAATCTTCCACGAGCGAAGCTGCTAGCTTTTTACTTTAATCACTCAATAATCAGTAAAGAATCACCACACAAATTCAGGAAGGGGCGATTTAAGTAACCGTTAGTGACTCTGAGTTTACTCTTACTTTAACTGAAGCCGCGATAGTTTTCTCTATAATTTCTTTATAATTTATGCTTCTGTGAATACCTACTGCTACTTCTATTACTGTGAATAGTAATTGCAATTACATTGGTCAACAACCCCAGCAAGCTAGCGATAAGCAAGCGACAAAATGACGATTACATGCTTATGACGCGCGTCTATAGACAGTGGGCCTATAAAATAAATAAGAGTTAATTTGATTTTTAAAAGTCACTTATAAATATTATGTTACTTTTCATAATATCGATAAGACCAGCAATGCCTTGCTGGCAACATTTTGTGCATTTTGAGTTGTCAAACTGGTCCATCGAATAATGAATTCTATTATATGCATGCCACAATGTCACAAGGCACATGTCGTTGCATCGCGATCATGATGAGTCACTCTTCACTGAAGTCTTCGATCAGCAGCTGTTAGTATTGAAATGAAATGAAATTAGTTTTATTCGAAGTAGGTTTGTTACAAACACTTTTCGAAAGTCACTCAACGCCATCGCTTCAACAAATCCCTACCGTGAGTGGTCCCGGTAGAAGAAGCGGCAAGAAACTCCCGGGATTATTTTTTGGTGTTGGTACTGAAGTCATAGCTCTTGCGCTCCATCTAGCCTTGGCGTCCCCAAATAGACTGCACTGGTATTGGAGTTAGCTCCTGATCGTCACCAGTCAATATATATTCCTTCAATCAAGGTAAACTACATATACCTACACAGCGTTCTTAAGCGAATCGAAAAAAAATATACGGAAATAAATAAAATTCAACATAATTCAAACTTTGTATTGTAAACTTTACATTTTACAATCACAAATTTAATCACAATTAATTATAATGAAAACAAGTTCCTATCACGGTTTCCGACCATTGACGACAGCTGATCTCAGGTGATGGGATTCCTAAAGTTATCCTTCGATACTTTGACGTCTGTCGGTAACAGGAATGCTAGGAGGCCTCCAACTGAAAATCAAATAAAAAATATTAACAAATTATTTTGTCTTATATAATTCATTATTTCTTTTGCTAAAGGTAATACAAAATAATCGCCTACACCTTATTTTTATTGAATCAGCAAATCGGTCTACCTACTTTTATTCTAGTTACATCATTGCTACTTGAGGAAATAAAAACGTACGTCTAATGAGGTTTTAGATTCTTAACACTACCAATCGAAAGGCCAAACAATCTTAAGTTTTTCACAGAAGGTCATAACGCAAACCCTACAAGAACTAAAAATGTATTCAGGTTAACGTTACAGTATTAAATTGCTACTCTATGAATACATGGCCATGCACTTGCACACTCACGCCGTCATAGCCTCATATAAAGACTGCATACGTTTTACATGTATGTACAGTCCAAAAAAAAGGTATGAAACGAAAGGTATATAAGGGCATGAAACAAAGACGTTCCAAAATGTTGCATATTTCACAATGTTTGTGTTATCATCAATGTCAAATGATACCATACGTAAGGTTTGATAACACCATTTTGTAGTAATAATATGTACTTAACGTTTTGTTTTATGCAATGAATACCTCTTTTGCTGACTATACAAGAATAAGCAACACAGGCACCCACGAACCAAAAACAAACATGGCCTAGCCAGCTATCAACTAAGCTACTGGATAGCCAAAACTAGGGACAAGCAGTTGAAAATGAAGCCTCACCTCGATGGTTCATGCTTACAATGCCACAACCACTGAAGCTCTTACAGACATGAATGCTTCGGCTGCGTCAAATAGCTGGACAAGTAGACCTGACCTGCCACAATTATAACTTGCCACTAAGTCTTCACTACTGGAGTATTTAGAGGTGTTCCTAGACTCTAGGACTTAGAGGAATCTCTTGTTACCACCTGATACGTTCGAAATCCAGCAGTAAAATATAATAAACCCTAAAGCAAAATATCTGCCTCGGCCGGGAATAGAACCTCCTATCTTCGAAATCAAGGCAATTAATCTATGGGGCTTAAAGATACTCTCGCAGATAGATGTAAAGGATGAACGAAATAGTAAACTTACCAATAGTAAGTCCTCCGAACCAATAGAAGGAAGCTTCGCAGTTGTTCACCAACATGCTTTTAAGCAAGTTAACGCCCAATACGGAGACGCCACGACCCAACATCAGCGTCAAACATACCGCCATCGCTCTGCAACAAATAATATACATTCAAAAAATGGAACTTCTCACAGACTACACTTTTAGTTAGTTAATCCTTAATTTAAAACAAACCGTGATTTATGATTTATGTGTGCCAATAACGGTCACTATAAAGCTTCTTTTGCGAGATTCTAATACGCGCTATGTTAGAAGTTTTAATCGAATATTGTGATGACGTTAATTTCTCCCATAAATTCCATTCTTCATAACGGAACAATATACCTATGCTCTATGAAACTGTTACCGTGAAATAACTTCAAACTATATAAAAACAAAACAAAGACGTACTTGACGTAAGTAGGGAAAAGCTCCACGCTGAAGATGTTGAGATAACCGAAGTTGAGCACTCCGAACACGAAGGCGATGTAGAGAGGACCGCTGAGCCTCCAGTTAGTACTCAAGTTCATCAGTAGCCCCGCAATGCCGGATATAAGCTGGAATATAATAAACATCCTGATTTTAATGAAGTAGAACAACTTTAATCATAATAATCTTCAAAATAAGTAAAATAAATATAATAAAATAATAATATAAAAATAATAATATAAGAAAATTATAATATAAAATAATAATAATAAATAAATATAATAAATTGAAAATATTTAAAAGGCTTTTGGTAGTGCGCAATATTCGTGACTTCATAAGTAGAGACATGATGATGAGATCTTACTAACAATTATTATTAAGGGTTAAGTGCAATTTGATTTTTTTATCACAGTTACTGGACAATGCCTGCAATATAATTCAGATTTCATTTATTATTTACTCAGCTGTGTTTATCAAACTTAAATACATCTGTAGACATAATGGCAAGTTCTATATTACCAACATGTGGGATTATAGTCAAGCATCAACTTACTAATATTTATGAAAGTGGTTTAAATACTGGTAATAAAGGCAATGAAGAAATACCTGAATGACGATAAGCATCCGCTTCTTGCCTAACACGTTGATGAAGGTGCTGAGGATGGTGTTAACGACGGCGAGGGACAGGCTCACGCCGAACACCAGCACCATAGCGAACTGGTTCAGGCCACAATCACTTGTCTGGATGTAGACAAATTACGAGTATAATAATGAAATAATAATCGAATATTAAAATTTAAGACAAATATTGAAGCTACTAAAATCAACAAGGTTAAGCAATAGAAGGACAAATGATAAAATTGAAGATGGAATTTGAACTTCTGACCTTTAACCACTCATTTTACCTTCAAGTTTATCCGTTATTAATCTAGCTAGAGTCCTTTGGAAAAATAGAAACAATTAGGTACAACGAGAAACATACCTGAGACATAGTAGTGACATTCTGAGAAGATTGCAACATTTGACAGAAAGTGAGGTCCTGATCATCTTTCTCTAAGGAGCGCATGATTCCGTCAACGATGAATGGCAGCCACACGACGTAAGGGTTTAGGCTGATGAAAAATAAAACTATTTACATTATTTCTCTTGTTGTTTGCAGGTTGTGGACTTGTCGGGTGAACGGTACAGAACGCTTTTCGTCTTTGGCAAATTTTAATGTGTTCCATCGTTATTTTTTGATTTCGAAAGTTGGCTGGTAGCTAATTAGGTAACCTTACCAGTCAGTTACTTGTCAGAATCAAACTGGGTGGTACAGGACTCAGTGACCTACAACCCGATGATCCATTTTTCACAATCTCATCCGTTATTCAGAGTACACCACGGGCAGAGGATGTTGACATTTGGCTTCGATCACTAAGCTTTTATTAGTGATCAAAGACCTACGCTCATGAATGACAGACCAGAAATGCATTCAAAATTTCCTTACGACTACTGTATAATGATGCCTAACTGGATTAACATTCGCTTGTCTCGCTTCGATTCACTTAAGTACGTTGTAAAGCTATGCTTCACGATGTTCTTAGCTTGCGTTTAAGCCTGTCACAAAATCGATATAACTGTAAGTGTCAAAAGTGATTTTATCTCATGTCGCTATTGTTTCCAATATAATATCAGGATTTACTTGAGGAATATTTCAAACGTACCAAAAGTAAATTATAATAAACAAAGTAGATATTAGCAGAGTGTTCTTTAGCAGCGGCGGCTTCAACAGAGGCATCGTCTGAGAGATCATGGACGCCCAGAGTCCTTTGACGTGGACGGCACTGGCTTCGTCGAGTGATAGAGACATTACCTGGAATTTGAAACCACTTTGTCAAAAACACAGGTCAAATCTAAATATCGTAGGGTTATATCTAGTTATATATAGGGTATCAAGTGTTAGAATGCCTGTGGCTAAATTTATGTTTTTTATGGAAATAGGCGGCCAATGAGCTGACGATCCACTTGATGGAAAGTGGCTATTGTCGCCCATGGACATCAGCCACACCAAAGGCGTCACTGCTGCCTTGCCAGCCAAGAAAGAGAGAAGAAAAAGAAAGAAAGATGTATATAGGGCACGTTTGGTAAATCGATGGATTTGATTTCGCTAAAGGCTTACGGATTCCAAAGTTATCTACTGATCGCTCTTCTTATACTTTAGTATCAAATCTCATCCACATGAGTCGATAATGTAAGGAAGTTATCATGATGAAAATTCCCCGCTTATTTCAACAGTTGAATAGTTTCCATAGAAAGTAAAATTAGAGATAGTTATTATTTTGTTAGTTAAATATTTACATGGATAATATAATGAACCGTCAAAGAACGTTTGCGCAGCTGATGAAAGACATAATTAATCTTACGTTTTCATATAACATTTTCGTAATAAAGTGGTTCTCATTTCTTATTGAGATTTTTTTTATAAATTTCTTGTTGCTCCCTAGTTTAGTACATACAAAATTGAAGAAGAATGAAGTAACTAACTTAAAAATAAAAACCGACATTAAAAATTATAAAATTAATATAAGACAACCGAAATACAAATGTTTTAAATACGCAATTCATTTTTTTTTTTCTTAAAAGTCTTCCTAAATTTTTTCTGTTTAAATAACTTAACTACCATATTTTAATTTCCATCGTAGTTATGAAAACAAGAAACACAAAATTACTTAGATGACTTTACGCTACATCATTATGAGTAAGTTGTTTGATCTGATTTAAATTAGAGTTATTTTTTGTCACGCTAAGCTTTGTTTAATACTAAAGAAAACATTGCACAAAACAAACTCATTACATCCTCGTTAATGATAACGATAAGACTCAGCTACTGCATCAAACAATAAAATTCTTAAAATGAGGAAAAGAATTCTCGTATTGATAGAAGTGTACAGTGTATTCCTTTCATTATTTTTTATGGAAATAGCCGGCAAACGACCTAACGATTCAACTGATGGTAGGTGGCTATCGTCACTCATGGACATCAGCGACACCAAAGTCTGTAATGTCTTTCCAGCCAAGAAAGACAGTAGAAAAAGAAAGAAACACTTGCTTACCTGATAATCATCTCCTGACTTCCCCGTGTTTATCACGTATATTCTTCGCAAGATCTTCAGGGCTTCAGTATCCTGACCAGTAGACAGCAGGTATTTGGGACTCTCATACGCGAAGTAAACCCCCACAGCTGCTACCGCGCTAGACATGGCGTAGATGATGTTCAGCAACCGCCACGAGTTGAAATGAATGTCCAGATAGGGGATATAGTAGGAGAAACTCAACGGTAGAATGGGTATCGTCAGAACTGTCAAATGTGAAAAAGAATTTGGTAAAATTGTCTCACAAACAAGTGAAATTAATTGATATTCACAAATTCATGCCGTATTGGAGCAGCTTAGAATACTAACCCCAATCCCACCCCGGATAGGTAAGAGGCGACTAAATCCGGCCCACTGGTGGTAGGGCCCCTCAGACGGATCATAGCCGCCCAATACGGCTAAAGCTACCAATCATCTCCTTTTTGCAGACGACGTGATAAGGCATCGTCTTTGACGTTACAAATATCAGCGGTGACGACTTAGCATCAGGTGGCCCGTCGTTCGTTCGACGACTCGTTCGACAGATATTAGCATAATACACTTACTGGCCATGACTCCTGACGATAGGAGAACAATACTGGCTGTAAGGACTATGAGGGCTGACCTCCTGTTGTCCGGCGTACATTCGCTCAGCAACGTGATTGCGAGCGCATACGTACTTCCGACACTGGAAAGTTTAGACGAAATTTTAGTACACCAAGAAGATACGTAGGTAGGTACCTACTAATAATAAAAAAACATCAACCGGGCCAAATACTTTGTATATTTCAATATTTTTTGGCAATTTACTTGTAGGCAGGCTTTGTCATCGATAAAGAGGCAAAAATATTTTTTTTCTTTGTCTGTTTGAAACCACAACACATAAATCTGTCTATAAATCAGAAGTTTCGCATTTTATATAACTGATAAATATAAATAGCAATTGTTTCGGCTGCAGGCAATGATATTTAAACATTGGGTATAATATCATTGGCTGCAGGTAGGTACTATAACTAGGTTTTCTGAAACGAAGCGATGGTAGGTTTTATAAAAACTACTTACCCACAAGACGAAAAAAATTTCAGGAAACTAAAAACTATCCAATTGGGCGAGAAAGCGGAAGAAACTGCTGCGATAAAGCCGATGGTAAGTGACCAGATGAGGATCCGCCTCCGGCCCCGGGTGTCCGCTAGGTAGCCCCAGAAGTGCGATGTAGTTATGATGCCTGGGAGAACATTCCGACGATAAACAATAAGACTGGAGTATAATGAGATTGGGTTCTGAAGAAAGTGTACTTCAGGGCTAAGAATTGTTAACTTCTATAGAACTGCACGTATCCAGAGACGATGATGACCATTGAACATTAGATAGCCAGGTTTTTTATCTTCTCTTTATAAACTTCTGGCAGCAACTCGCTCAACAGACCGGATAGAACTATTTTGTTCTGTTTTTTAGTTACAAAAGTTAGTAGTTACTAAACTAACTCTGTTCGCATGAAGCTGTAAAGGCCGCTACGACCGAGAGCAATTGTACAAGCAATCCAAAATTGGCAAGTGTTGGGGCTAGTTATACGTACCAATCAAAGGTATGCCAGCCATGAACCCCTGCTGGGAGCTGGTAGTGGCCAGCTCGCAGGCGCTGGCCGGCACCAAGTACGACACGGAGAAGATCTCGAATGCCATCGCTACCAGTATGCTCGCTGCGAGCAATATCATCATGTAGTTGAACTTGCCGAAGCCTGGAAATGAAGATATTCATTGATTAAATTCACACAGATTTCACCACAGTCATTGAAGTATTATTACTAGCGTATAGAACAGACACCGCGAACACAATGTATGTTCCAATGAATTGGCGCCGCGCGGCTTCAATTTCAAATGGATTTCTTCGATTTTGAAAGGAGAACAGGGGCTCAATTTTGAAAATAGAACCTCCCGGCGGGGACATACATTTTGTTCGAGGTGTCTATTCTATGACATTATACTTAAATGACCACAGTAAATAAATAATATTTACTGTGATTTTACGATTATGTGCATAATTATTTTGTGGTACAGCCTTAGACAAGAGCTGATAAATTTACAATATAATGAATATAAGAGGAGATAAGAAATATCCTTGACTCGTTGAGGTTTATCTTGCATAATATTCTATAATAATAGTTTGATAAAGATTCACAAGATCACGAAGCCGTCATAATAAGGTCTTTCCTTTTTGAGGTTCCGTACCTCGAAAGGAAGAAACAGAACCCTTACAGGATTAGTTCGTTTCCGTCCGTCAGTTTGTCTATCTACCTGTCAAGCCTAGTTTCTTAGGAACGCGTGGAGGTATAAAGTTGAGATTAATATTAAATATCTGCAATCTCTTGGAGCTGTGAAATCAAGCTTCGTAAGGTAACGCAATTAAAAGATACGTTCGTTTGTATCGCATTTTTTGAGTTGTTTTGAAACTCGCAAGGGAATCAAAAAATTTAGGAAACCTTACGTTGTCAAAGTCAAATGATTTATTTCGTCATAGGAACAAACAACAAACGGCTAAATAATAATTAAAATTAATTTCAATATAGTCAAAATTATCTAAGATGCCCATAATGATAGCTGCCATTTATTAATATGAACTAACATTGTAGGGGCGTCTTCGAGCGAAATGGAATAATCATTTACTTGACATGAATAGTTGAATACTTACGGGCGAAGGATTTTTCCAAAATTTGTTAAAAATCCTTACTCACTTTCCATGGCGTTGATTATAAATCATAGTAAACGTTATAATCTAGTAAAAATCCCTTCACATCATAATTTATGCAAAATTTATTAAAAATATTTGACGTCGAAACAATGATAGATGAAGAGGCCTAAAACAAAATTGACGCAAAGTCATGTATCGGCCGAAACCGTTTCTAAAACCAATCATAATCGATACATTACTATAATCGGAATTTAAAAACGAAAATTGATTAATTTAATTACTTTGTCAAAAATGATTTACTTGCATTTGAATTTAAAATTAGGTACCCAAGAATACCACGACGAATTGGATGCTAACAAAGGACATTTTCCATTAAGTATGGGCACTTCGCCATCCAGGAACAGTAAACTGCAGATAATATATTATATGTAATTATGTAGCTTAGCTTTTTGCGGTATTCTTTTTTTTTCGACAAAATAATAATTATGTATACATGAATGTGTGTTACGAAATAAACAAGAATTTAATCACTGTAGTTTTTTCCCTGACGCTCATAATATTACCTCAATATATTATTATGAAACTGAGCGGATGAGTTCATTCTATCATGATCTATCTTTCTTTCTTTTTCTTCTCTTTCTTAGCCGGCAACGCACAGTGATGCTTTTGGTGTTGCTGATGTTCATGAGCGACGACAGCCACTTACCATCAGGTGGATCGTCAGCTTGTTTGCCGGCTCGGATATTTCCATGCATATCTAGCAGCATGAGTTGTTAGGAAGAAACAAAAGAATATATTAATAATACGTGGTACGAGATATGTAGCTCAATTGAGGTAGTTGGGAGGTACCTAAACGTTACTGTTTTTAGTTTACAATTTAATTATCGAATCGATTAGAAGGTCTCACAATTTTGAATCGATTTGTTACAAAAATTGGTTTCTTTCGTGAACCGATTTTTTTGTACATCTTTAGTGTCACTGTGATTGCAAACGACAAATTGGGCATCTTAGTTCACGGGGACGTACATTTGACCTAGAATCATGAAATTTAGCAAGAAGTTATGTCAGAAAGCACTTGAAATTGAAATCAAATAAATCAATAAATCTCGCCAATAAATAAGCATTCAATGATAGCTAGAGGAAAGAATAATTGTTAATCTAGAGTTCGACATTGCGAGTTCCGAAATGAAACCCACCAAAAACATTTTCATGTAAAATGTTGCCAAGACGAAACAATATGGCTCTAGATCAATAATCTAAATTTTACTAACAAAAATAACCGACTTCAAAGTCTCAAAAACTACATAGTTGTCAGATCTCGTTCAAATTTATGTGAGACCACATGACAAGCACCTGCTTTCGATTAAAAAAAGAATCATCGAAATCGGTTGGCGTGATATTGAGTTATTCGTCAATTTGTCGCGCACATCTTAACACAAATTTACGACTTATGTGGTTTTCTCATGGATGCCATTGTCAAATCTCAATAAAATTTATGTGGGACCACATGACAGCCACCAGCTTTCGATTAAAAAAAGAATCATCAAAATCGGTTCGCCCAGTCCAAAGTTCTGAGGTAACAAACATAAAAAAAAACAGTCGAATTGAGAACCTCCTCCTTTTTTGAACTCGGTTAAAAAGTTATCAGGTCTCATCTTCCAGAGCTGTACGATACGAAACGATAGAGTTAGTAGCATTGCTCTACATGAGATCTGATAACATTAGGTCTTGGCAACATTTTACATTTTTGGCAACGTTTTTGGTGGGATTTCACTTCTTTTTGTAGTAAGATGCTTATAATAATATACGAAAAAGCCATACAAACCTCCATCCCCTAACTTAAAGTGTGGGGGGTGTTTTACTAAAAATTCTAAAATATATACGGTAATATTTTATTATTTATAACAAAGAGTAATAGGAATAAATTATTTCATCACTTGCAGAAAATTTATATTTTAATACTTTTTCTAAGAAACAATAAGTAGGTAGGTGAAGGTGAAAAAAGGGTTAACTGCTTGAATTTTGTGTAAAATAATTAAAATATAAGAATGTAATAATTATAGATAGTCCTTACCGGTCATATTCAAAGCCTGGTCGAACGAGCATTTGACAGTCATTTTGAAATATTTTAATTATACAAATCGATTTAACGTTATGATGTAGAACGTGGTAGAAATATCGAACCGTCGGACTTTATGGGTAAAATAAATAAATTACTGCTACTAAAACACTTTTTTCCATCATGAACGGAAACTATTTAAAAAAACCACAGACATAAAACCAATAAAAATTACGCACTCCTGTGTTTTACCGTCCGCGCATGTAATTAAAATAATAGTGATGTACTGGCACGGTCTACGGGTTTGGCCAACTAATATACCTTCTAGAAGATAAGAGAACACGTAATAAGTATTCAGGTAAACAACGACTCATCATCAGTTGGGATGTCGTGAAAGGTGTAGGTAACAGGCACAACAATGTAGTTTATGTGATTTAAATGTGATTCCTACTATACTATTTGAAAATTTCAGTAATATGTTGAGCTGGAAGAGATAAAAAATCGTAATAAATATTTGCATATATTATATTTAAACTCCTGTTTACACGTGGTATGTTGTTTATACACGCATATAGATAAAATCGACCAAATGTGTGTAAGGCCACTCGCAGGGATCCGTAGATTCAAGTGAAATTAAATAAAAGTTTAATCGAAGTAGGTACTTACCTACCCAGGTTTTTTACAAATAATTTTGTAAAATTAAATTCAGTGACTCATTTGTTAACTTAGTCTTGATAGTGTTTCTTTTAGATTCATCATAATAATTTACTTTTTAACAAAAAATAAAACCAACGAAAAAAAAACTGAAAAGCAAAAAATAAAATAAACCATTTAGTATTATAAATTAAGATCCGAAATTAACAGTAAATAAATAATTTTGAGACCGTGCCAAACAAACAACCAAAATTAATTACATAAAATTCATAATATTATGAGGGCAGCGCGGCAGCGGCATGCGATGCACACGGCAGCAGCAGCGCGGCGCACATCTTTTCACCGTTTGTTTTTTCATTGGTTTGGCACCGCCTCAAAATTATTTATTTACTGCTAATTTCGGATCTTAATTTATAATACTAAATGGTTTATTTTATTTTTTGCTTTTCAGTTTTGTTTTCGTTGGTTTTATTTTTTGTTAAAAAGTAATTATTTTTTAATTTTTAGTTGCTATAATACTCATAATTAATAATAAATTATTGATTTTATGAATTATAGATTCAGTTACCAGGTAAAAATGTAGTAGATGAAATATCAATTATCCCCTATTTTCGTACCTATAGGGGTAAAATTTTGTTTCGAAATTTAAACAAGAGTAACTTCAATGTACAATTGTACACACTATTCAATAAAAAAAGAATCATCGAAATCGGATCATCCAGTACAAAGTTATTGGGGTTAACATGTAAAAATTCCGGGTAAAAAACGGGTGAATAATCAATCATTCCCTATTTTCGTACCTTTAGGGTGGGAATAAAATTTTCAAAAAAATATGGGACCAACTTCAGGACATACCCTATCCAATAAAAAAAGAATCATCCAAATCGGACCACCCTGTGCCGATTTCTGCGTGATCATACATAAAAAAATATATATATACGTGTCAAATTGAGAACCTCCTCCTTTTTTTTTCGTCGGTTAATAAATGTTATTGCCATGAATTTTTTCACTTACCCATTTAGCTGACAAGACTACTACAAAAACATAAATGTGTACTTATGTACGCGCGTGAGAAGTTATACTACTTTGACATAAAAAAAACGATTTAAAAAAAAAAACATTTCAAAAAAACAATTTCAAGAAAAAACAATATTCAAAAAAAAATCAAAAAAGAATCATAACAATAGAAGAAATTGTTAAATTCTACAAAACCAAGCCCGTTTATACCAAATTCATCAGATCGACAGATTTTAAGATACGCTACAAAACGAAGATTGTTAGTCAGACACTCGAGGAGACATTACTAATTTAAAATGCTAATCACAAGCTTAAATTAAAAGTATTGAACCAACACATTAATGTAAGGCGACTTAAGCTTTGTTTTACGACAAGCTTTTGATGATTCTTTTTTTAATCGAAAGTTGGTGCTTGTCATGTGGTCCCACTTAAAGAGTGAATTCTGACGAGTAGTTTTTGAGTTATCCCTAATTTCGTAGTCGATTATTTTTTGTCAAGAATTATTTATTTATTAATTGCAGTTCTTTTATCAGGACGCCTAAAACTATTCGCGTGTAAAAGTTTCTTTCCCAATCGTAATTTTATAATACAGATAAATGATAGCAATTTCACATACCTATTACGATTAGTAATATTTGCTATTAAAAATATGCAGGCACTAAACACCTTTTGAGTAATAGCCGGCAAATGAACAGACGAGCTTTCTGATGGCTCAGATTAATTTTTATTTAATCTGAGTCTGATGGTAAGTGGTCACAATCGCCCATGACCATCAGCAATATTAATGACATCGTTGCTGGCTTACAAGGAATCGGAGAGACCCGCGATATTCCTGGCTAACACTGCGACCGATATAATACAAATTTTCAAGCACAATTAAAAAGGCTGGTAGCTAGTGCCAGTAAAGTCGAGATTAAATATTGATTTACTGTTTGTTGTTATTTATTCTTGTATAGATAAGTATTATTATAGTAGGTAGGTCTTTTTGAGGCCTATCATGTAACAAGTATGACCGCTGAGTGACAAGTAAAATAAAACGGAGTATTTTGAAGGAAAATCCAAATCAAAAGACTTTGGAAAGTTAGTTTTATTACAAAACAGTATAAAGAAATAAGTAATGATCCATCATTATAATTAAACAGCCTCAACGTCCAATATTTTCAACCTTCAGTTTAGTTTTGAACCTTAAGCATCATGAAAAGGATAAAAAAAACACTACCTACTCGTATTTCAACAAATATTTCAGACTCCATATATTTTGGTTGATATTTTATGTACGCATGAAGCTCTATAGAGGCCGATAGGGCCAACTGAGTTAACAGCACGTTTCCATTCGAAAACAAAGGAACCAGGTTTGCATTACATATGAACCCAATCATATCACCCTATATTACTTATATTAAAAACATTTTCATTCACAACAAAAGTCATAACAAAACTAAACTTTCTAATTTTACACTTATCACAAATTGGTTTTCACTCGTATTTCTGTAATTAAATTTAAGTTCCGACATTGGATTTTCGATCCTAAGGCAAAAATAAAGAGACTCCAACACCACCTGCAAAAAGAAAATTAAATTCAAAAACTATAAAACACGATAATAATTATGACATGCTAGGGATTTGAAATAAAAATACAACGTAAAGTAGCTACTTACTTAACGTAAGTATAGCCCATAAGTAGAAAGTGAGATTGCAGTGGTCAATGATAACATTGCCAATGAGATTGACGCCGGCGAAGGACGCGAACCTCGCAACCATTGCAGCGAGGCTGGTCACCAAGCCCCTGCAATTAATACATCCAATAATTATGAATCCAGGGAACAAACTTCTACGAACCCGGGTTTGCCATTAACTACTCCAGTATCCTGACTAGAATAGCATAGAACAAAACAATCATAAGTTTTTAAATTTTTGATCAAAAATTTATCACCAAGAAACTTTTAGGGATCCATATTGATATTTGATAAATATTATGTGTAAAAGGCAATAGAAAGAACATCACACATAAAAAATACTGATTAAATGCTGATGAAATGAATCACATACAAAATTGACTAAACAACTAAAACTTACCTATATGAAGTGGGATACAAATCCACAAAGTAAGAAAAAACGCTCCCCAGTCCTACAGCAGTGGATTGTATCATGGCAAAGAACAGAAGACTGGCTAGAGGGTGTTTCAGTAATCCTACCAGAAGACAACTGACAGTAGCAAGCAGCAGTACTGATATGAGAACCAATCTCCGATAACTTGCCAGTTTGGACACGGATAAATTGAGGAAAGTAAGAAACAGGCCGAGAATAATACCAGAATATATGGTGTTAAGGGATATCGTATCATCGCAAACTACCTGAAACAATACAAAAATATTAGTTTTTTTCCAATATACATATTTGTATTTTTATAAATGTTATAGTAAGTAAGTAGGTATAATATTATAGTAATTATTTATTTTCATAAAAAGAAAAGTAGGTACAAAAACACACTAGGATACCCTGTGTTGTGGGTAACTACACCATTAATCCATCCATTATTCTGGTAAAATTAAATTAAATGATATTTTTATTCGATATTTGTTTGTACATACAAACACTTGTTATAAGTAGTAGTATAAGAGCTTACAAATCCAGTGTCAGAGATGGGAGTGGAGACAGTGGTGTTGTCTTGGATCTGCTGGCAGAATCCAGTGTCGCTTCTGTAGTCATTTGATAGGGAAATGAAGAATATATTCACCACCGAAGGGAACCACATCAAGAACACATTGTTCCTGAAAATATTAAAGAGCACCAAAAGTGAAATTTGATTTTCAGTAAAAGAAAACGTGGAAAAAATCTATATAAGTACCACAGAAATTAATGTACAAAATTTTCTCAGGTTTGTATTAAAACCAAACCTGGCTTGGCAAGCGTAATAGCATGGCCTAATGACTACCTACTCCAGAATGAGGAGTACTTAGAGGAGACTAACGGAAATTATGGTAGCAGGTAGGTTACAGGTGTAACCAAACAAAATCACTTTTTCTAGTGAGTGTTCATACTGAACTCGCGGGCGCGGGCGCGGGCGCGGTCGCGGGCGCGGTGGCGGATTCGTGTTCACACTGGCCGCCAGGCGTTTGCGCGATTGTGACATGTTGTCAGAGGTTGAAAACATGGACGACGATCTTTTTTTAACCGAAAATTCGTACCTAAAGTTCCATTTAGGTACTCACCCTCCATATCAGGAAACAATTCAGCAATTTCCTTCCATAGTTTATTATGAATGTTTCTGTTCATAAGATGCCTGTGTTTACTCGGCCAAATTTGAGTTCAAATCAAATCAGTTCTAGCCTGAATAGTACTAATAAACTCTTCTGTATTGAAGGACATGATCTTAGATGAAAGAACAACCCTTTAATCTGGGGACATAATGAATTCATGTGCTATCGTTTCTAGCGACAAGTTCAAAATGGTTGAACTTACCTGACATAATCGCGCGTTCCGCCGCTAGTTCAGTGTGAACACACTCATACATTCCCATACGTTTGATATTGCCGCTAGCGGGCCGCGCGCGGTTGTCGCTAGCGTGCCCGCTACTTACACCGCACGTGCGTTTTGTATGTGAACACTCTCATAGTAGTTCATATGTTTGAAATTTCGCGACCGCGCCCGCGACCGCGCCCGCTAGTCAGTATGAACAAGCACTTAGTTTATAAGCCAATTAACCCGACCAGGGTTACTAGGATAACATAATCGTTTTTACTCAGCTTGCTCACAGGAGTCACACGTTACACGTCGCCAGGGAATCCTCTTTTTTGTGCATTTTTTATCGAAGCCGTTAATATTAATTTAATATTAGTTTCAAACACACACAATAATGAATAACGTACGTAGAACAACAAACCGCCATCAGAAACGCCAACTGCAATGTCCTCCACAGCATAGGCGGCTTGAACAGCGGCACCGTTTGTTTCACCACCGAACTCCAGAACGATGCTTTACTCTCAACTTCTACCTTAACCAGGGAATGAACCTGTTGAAGTTGTTAAATTTAGATGGTCTTTAGTTAAACAGGGTTGGAGCCAAAAGGTGAAATTTTTTAATGAAAATTGTGAATGTTGAACCTCGACATACTTAAAGATTATCTAATCCATGCTTCTGTACCACAAACATGAAGCCACGTGTCAATCAATTTGGAGTGATTGACGGTCAGATTATTATCAAACTTTATCCATATCCGTTCCTTAATCTGAGGGTGTCAGGCGCGCGACAAAGTGGCGAAGATACTGGTAATCTCTATCAAAATACCTTACATTCGTGCATTTATCTAACATTAGTGTCGCAACGTACTCTCAGAATGTCATGATTGTGTCAGAAAATATGCTTCTGAAAATGATATTCGAGATAGAAAAGTCTTAAAAATAATAATGCTGTAAAATAAATAAATAATAAGCGTGTGTAAAGTGTCTAACTCATAGGATTGCCTACACTATAATTCCTTGTGTCTTTGGTGCCATAGACAACACACAAAGACATGAACACACACACCCAGTCCGAGAATAGAAATTCAAACTCACCATAAAAATGTCTGCCTCGCTAGGAATCGAACCCAGGACCCTCCTAAAACTTTGTACACTTTTCACCATGGATTTCTAGGCCAAGAATTTCTTCAGAAAAATTCCCTATATTGCTGCGAAGAAAAGATATAGAAAGCGCACATTTCTATCGGCTACCTTCCGTTGGGAATGTTGGGATTGTTGACAAGCCGAATTACTTATCGTTGAATTCGGTTGTAACAGTTCACGTAACTAATATTGGCGCTCCGGCCCAAAAGTGGAAGCAGTACCTAAGTACTCCATGAGCATTTGGACTTGTGCTTTGTAAAGCAACACTTTAAACTGCTATTTGCGCTATGACAGGGTTATTTTAGCAGTTGACTCGGAAACTTGAGTTTTTGTTACTTTCTATTGTAAATTTAACCTGCCCTATTCCGAGACATTCAGACCCAAGATGTTTCTCCGCAATCTGCCACGCTTCTTTTTGAATCAACTATTCAATGATTTTGACTCGTCTAGTCTATTAGAAATAATCCACCTACACGTTGGAATGAGTTTTGTAATTAATTCAGAATCACATCATTATTAGTATTATCATTTAAACTATCGTGAATGTGACAAAGTTATCGTATATGCATTCGTTTATCAGCAGTTCCTATCTAAATCTTGATTTATAGCTAGAACCCTGTCAAAACAGTCATGCTTCTTAAATGTTAGGCTGACCGAGCTTATACAGGGATACTTTCTCACATTTATTTATAACTCAAACCGGTATTTTCTGGATAGACTGCATATCCATGCAATGACACATGCTGCTACAGTGATTAACACAGATAAGAAATCTACCAAGAAGTTTCAAAGAAATCAAGCTCAACGGTCATCATCAATATTAATTAATTTAAATATTGGGTGACTCCTTGTAGAAAAATTGCACGATTATTTCCATGCTTTCGAAGATGATAACTTTCGTTCGCGCTAGTTACCGTTTTGCGAAGATAAGTCAAGTACACTTGATCATGTATGGCCCCCTTTGTAAAGCAAACGAGGGTTTTTATAAACTGTATATGTATAATATACTTAGGAGATAATTTTCTATTTAAAATCAAATCTTACCGGATATTCATTTTTCTTCCCAACATTTATCATGTAAATCCTCTTCATAACTGCCAAAGCCTTGTCAGTTTGACCAAGATTAGCCAAGAATTTGGGACTTTCGTATAGAAACAGCATCATGAGAGCACCCAAACCAAGAGGAAGGGCCAGAACCAAAGTGTATAACCGCCAGGATCTAAAGCTCATAGAAACCCAGGGCAGAGGCACGGTGAAGGAGAGAGGGAGAATCAAGAATGCCAAACCTGTAAACAAAATTCCAATTACAATGTGGCGTATTCAAAAGGGTTAACCACGCTCGGTACTTATCGGCGCTGATTTGATTCAAATGATAGAAATTTGATGCTGAGTATTGACCAAAAATATACACATCTTTATAATTATATACATCTAGAGAGCAAGTTTTGACCAGGTACCTAAAGACGAAAAGGCGCCCTATCATTAGCTGAAGGTACACACCGACGCCCTTCGAGTAGCTACGAGTTTTAAGGTCAACGTCAATCAGACCGGTTCAGTCAGATTGGTTGAAATTATTCATCCAATGTCACGTGATCTGTCTTCAGGTACCTCTTCAGAGCTTGCCGTCCAGATGTAGGTATATGTATGTACCTATATCTCAGCTCTTGGTGCTGACTACCTGCGCCGAAAAACACTGACAGATCGATGCTGGTAGCCTAAAATCTGAATACGCTTATAAAGTATAGATAATTATCCTAATGTGCTATTATAATTATATCAAATCAAATCAAATCAATTTATTATCTGCAGTTGCTGCAGTCGATGCCTAGAAACTGCTCAAGGTTGCGTTAAGTGTGTTAGTTATTGCAAGTATCAAGATGGTTAGCATTTTTATACACATAACACTAACATCAAAAGGACTTCTTCCTGATAAACACAATTGATTGCCATAAAGCAATTACCATTTACACTCTAACACTATTGTAGATACTAATCAATTATATTTATGAAGCCACAATATATGTGATAAGACAGACAAAGATTTGTGTGTTTTAATGCATGTCAATGATCTACAAATGCAAAGACAGCGAGTTCCTGGTAGAGTTTGAAGATTTCATTAGAGGTGGTTCACCTCTAATAAAATCTGCTGCTGATGTCTAATTCATTATTCATGGCAAATCTTTGTAATTAGGTGCATTTAATTGTGACTTGCGCCGATAAAGAAAAGAATCATAATATAATTACTTTTTAACAAAAAATAAAACCAACGAAAAAAAAACTGAAAAGCAAAAAATAAAATAAACCATTTAGTATTATAAATTAAGATCCGAAATTAACAGTAAATAAATAATTTTGAGACCGTGCCAAACAAACAACCAAAATTAATTACATAAAATTCATAATATTATGAGGGCAGCGGCATGCGACGCACACGGCAGCAGCAGCGCGGCGCACATCTTTTCGCCGTTTGTTTTTTCATTGGTTTGGCACCGCCTCAAAATTATTTATTTACTGTTAATTTCGGATCTTAATTTATAATACTAAATGGTTTATTTTATTTTTTGCTTTTCAGTTTTTTTTTCGTTGTTTTTATTTTTTGTTAAAAAGTAATTATTTTTTAATTTTTAGTTGCTATAATACTTATAATTAATAATAAATTATTGATTTTATGAATTAAAGATTCAGTAACCAGGTAAAAATGTAGTAGATGAAATATCAATCATCCCCTATTTTCGTACCTATAGGGGTAAAATTTTGTTTCGAAATTTTTATTATTTATTATAACCTCAAGATATACACTATTCAATAAAAAAAGAATCATCGAAATCGGATCATCCAGTACAAAGTTATTGGGGTTAACATGTAAAAATTCCGGGTAAAAAACGGGTGAATAATCAATCATTCCCTATTTTCGTACCTTTAGGGTGTGAATAAAATTTTCAAAAAAATATGGGACCAACTTCAGGACATACCCTATTCAATAAAAAAAGAATCATCCAAATCGGACCACCCTGTGCCGATTTCTGCGTGATCATACATAAAAAAATATATATACGTGTCGAATTGAGAACCTCCTCCTTTTTTTTTCGTCGGTTAATAAAGCAAATGTCTCTAAACGGCAGTGACCATTTACAATAACACGACTGATATCTTGTACCTACATCGCGTGCTCACATTCCATCACCTGGCTCCACCTTCACTTGATTTCTTGCTAGATTGATGTGGGACCGAATATGCTTGCTCTTTGGTCGTTAGCATCTTCTTATTCAAAGACCATATTATTAGACTTAGATGAAAATAAGTGGGCATTGATTTTATAGCAATGAAATATGGGAGTCATGGCAAGGTGATCAGGCGATCTACATGTGGTGTAGGCAAAAACAGTTGCAAAACACGGAGCAACATGCAGGAGGTACTCTGAGGAAACACACTCACTAAAGGAGACAATCTCCGAAGCCAAGTTCATGCTGTTCATGTAGAACTGGTAGCGGCTGCGGCGCGCAGAGCCGGTGCACTCGCCCAGGTACGCCACCGACAGCGTGAACCCTGCAGTGGAACTGGAAGCACAGGAAATACGATTGACTGTAGAAGCTTTACCATTGAAACCCACATTTACACAAATATTTTCCAGTTACGTGTACTTCGTAATTTAGACAATCTGTCCATATGTGAATCTGTCCTTTTGGGAATAATCCTTATTCGGGTTGTACCAATGAATGAATATGTATGTACCTTAGTATATTAGTTCACTGGATTATACCAAGCAACAAAGTTACACCAGAGCCATAATTTTATTTAAAGACTGTAGGCAGGTACTATAGAAGCTGCAGTATTTTTGCACTTCGATTTAACCAGTTTAATTTGACTATTGCTCAGAAGATGTTTCAGTTACCAATGATAAGTATAAACGGGCCTTGACATTCAGTAAGAAAAAGGTAAACCTTAGCCAAGTTCCAGTTTGGTCCAGCTTAGTCTGCTATAGAGAGTTATCGTGGAACTGGTTTTAGAGTCATCATCACAGTACCACAGTATACTCCTTGAACGCTTCAATATTTGATGGATATACGTATGTATTGTTAGTGAAAATGTCTCACAAGCAGCATCCAATCAGCTTCAAAGCGAGCATTGCTTCCCAGCTGGTGGAGAAACTGCTGAGCGCTGCGAACAGGAATCCCACAGAAGTAGACAGAAGCAGAGCTCGTCTCCTGCCGTGCACGTCCGCAAAGTATCCCCACGGGAATGCGAACAGTAACCCTGAAGTCATATAAAATGCACGTTCACTGCTTTGTTTTACTACAGAACAGCCAAACACAAACAAGGCGAAACAAAAAAACACTCGCAATATAACGCTGCTTGTTCATCTTAATTTTCGTACTTCAATAGTTCGATACTTTT
This sequence comes from Thymelicus sylvestris, assembly GCA_911387775.1. Classification (NCBI taxonomy): domain Eukaryota; kingdom Metazoa; phylum Arthropoda; class Insecta; order Lepidoptera; family Hesperiidae; genus Thymelicus; species Thymelicus sylvestris. The sequence goes on along the minus strand of OU426896.1, from coordinate 15,674,674 downwards.
ATATTCTAACTGGAGGTAATTCTAGAGATCAATAGACATAGGATGCAGTCCAAGCACTGTAGGATGCTTCAATAGGACAAAGCTTTTGTCTTATCTGTAGGAAAAAAAAAGGGAAAAATTAGTAGGATGACGAAGTGGTCTAAATAATAGAAGAAGTCTAATCCATAGGAGGGCAAATCCACAAATTGTCAGGACAAATACCGAACCTGCAAATGGTGCAGATGCTAGCAGACCAGTTTCCTGAAGACCAATGGCGAGGTCGCACCTCGCAGCGGCGACCACCACGCTGAAGCCGAACATGTCCAGCGCCACCGCGTGGGTGATGAGGCAGCACGTCACCAGCACCAGCCGGTTGTACCATCCATGACCTGGTAAGTGAATTTAGGGAGCAGACATAAATTGATAGTGAAACTGTTTTTCTTTTCTTTGAACGGGCACTTGAATTGCTGTTGGCGCAATCGGCCTTTACAGCTTCACGCGGACAGAGTGTAACTGTTTGCGAAGTTGAGGGCCTTCGATAGCAATGAATCTCGCTATAGAGTTAGACATTTTCATACGTAAATGTATTTTTGCTAAATTGTTTGTATTGTTATTTTATTTGTTCAATTTACTGAAACATTATGTGGTGGCGAGACTTTCGAGCAGCTGTGAGCCCTTTTTGTTCTATTCTGAGCTGTAAGCATTTTCTATTTTTAGTTTAAAACAAAATTTAGGACTTGTGTGTAAGAGAGATGGAGAAAATAAAAGATATTGTATCGTTAACTGTCCTATGATTTCATTGAATTTTTTGCCAATAAATTCTGCAAATACGCATAGCATCTTGATATTGGTAAGTTTATAACTAATTTAGGTCAGTCTATTTAAGTACATGCAAAGATTCAGACTATGAAAAAACTGTAATGAACCGAAAAATATATAAGTCTCTTAGAATTAAACAAAGTATTGGATGGAAAGACATGTCATAAAGAGGCTAACGAAAACATACCGGACAATTCGAAGGCCTCGTCGAAGTCAACGGCTTTACTACTGACATCTTTTATGTTTTCAGATTCCTTAAACATGTTAACCAGCTCACATACCACAGTTTACTCATCACATCACACACGTAATATTCAAGAATGATATAACAACTCCGCTTAGATATCATATTTTATTTACCAACATAATCTCTTGATAATTTGTTAATGTGGATGTTTCCTACTCTGGTGTAGATAAAATGATTGTGTGACTGCTTCAGACATTACAAAATCATCTTACACTGTACGTTGTGGTGTGTAAAAATAACTTAGGCTTTGATTATATCACAAAACTGGGTGTCAACACCAATTTTATGCATACCTATAACCGACAGGAGAGTAGACGGGTTCCTGATGGTAAGTATCTAGTCTGCATCGCTCATAAAAATCAAAAGGTAATACGGAAAGGAAGCCTCCCAAAAAAGCATAATCTACCATTGCTTAATCAACTAAAAAGGAAGCGGAAAACCTGTATTATTTGTCTCTCTTTCAGCTCTCTCTCTACGACACTGCGACTGAGACTGTAAAAAATATTTTGGATATTTTTTCGTGAATTTCGAAGTGAAAGTTCTTTCTCTGATTCCTTCGGTAAGTACCCTAGGATGTCCTATTTTTTAAAATTCGAGTGAATCTTGCCGCACACATGAGCAATAAGAACGGGTCAAATCACAATCTAATACAATGTCCGGATTTAACTGGTGGGATAATTGGCACTTCCTTTATATTTTGCGGCCAACTGGTTGAACTAGCTTTTCATTATAGGGCTCTAGATCTTTCATTGGACGACGCTTTTTAACCATAGACCTAGGTTTGTAGTTGATTCATTATGATTTATGATATTTAAAAGGTTCAAGATAACTCTTTAAAATTCAATGTTACAATGAAGGCAAATGCTTAGTTAGCCTTTCAATAGGCATGATGACAGTAAGTAAAAATCACTAAAACTATGTATTCATTCAATGAAACCCTATTAATGGATTACAAAACACGCATTTATCGTATTATTATTAGCGATTTTCACAATATTTTTGATAAAATAAAACTACAAAATACTGCAAGCCGCCATCTTAGCTAAAACGCCAGTCAGTCTCAATAATTAGCGCAAATTACGTCACGCATCTTAAAAGAAATGAATATCACCATACTAATATTGACGGATTGTCTTTTGTTTTCCTGATAACTGACGTCACTACCACGCCCTGACACTTTGAAGCGTTTTGGTGCGAATTTTAAACTTATAAATTGAAATGTATTTATTTTATACTAAACCTTATTTTTTTGCGGAAATATGATATACGTTGTAATTATAATATATTTCCCAACAATATAGAACAGTATTTCAAAATCTGTCATCATGCCTATTAACAGCCTAGCCATTTCAGTAAACCTCGCCAAACATATAAAAGTGCGATAACTTGAGTTAACCAAGATTAAATTAAAATAAATCTGGACCGTTACGACTTCTAACCTGAGTAACCGTTGTTATTTGACATTTGCCACGTGGCTTCTAGCGACAGTAGCGCCAAATGGCTGCGGCGATTAGTTTCGCCAACCTATCTCATATTTGGCGACTATCTCATATTCGGCATCCTTACCCTATTTTTACACATTGTATACTAGGTGAATATTTAACACGTACCTTTGAGAACGTTGCTACATTATTATAATTGTAGATAAGGTAGATAAAATCTACGAAACTAGATTATTATCACTAATGACGCACCTGCACAATGCGTTTACGACCGTTCACCAAAAGAAGTAATGCCGCTACGCGTTTACTATTCTCGCTACTGTATCGCTACAAAAAGAATACCTACCGTGTGTGATTACCTTAACCTGTAAAAAATAGTACAAACATACATAATTATCAAGTTATTAGATAATAACACCAAATATCCATTGTTACCATTGTTACCTCATAATAACACAAGTGATAACGCATTTTAAATAACATCTCGCAAGATGTCACCACAGTCATGACACATTAAGGAGGCCATACAGGCTTACACGATCAAGTGTACTTGATGAACCGTCAAACGGACTTGACGCGGCATCCAGTATACTTGATCGTGTATGGCCACGGTATAGCTATCTAGCCATATAGCTATCTCATGCACACTTGATGCTGCGTCAATTCAAACTGCTTTGGCAAGTCAAACTGCAGACTTGACCAAGTACACCTGACCGTGTATGGCCTCCCTTATAGTAACTTAGTGCTAGTGCGTTCACCTTGTTAGAATACCTACCGACCTGTCAAGAGATTTTGGTACAAGTACTCGTCGTGATACTTATTTACCACCCGACACAATCTTGATAAGATTACCTACTTGACAAGGGTAAATAATAAAACTTTCCTGCGATTATTGTGTTTTCTAAGATGTTAAAAATCTACGTATAACTATAGAGCAGTGACATTAAAAAATTGTTGAAACTACGTTACTACAGCTCATGCAATAATCACTAATGTGCAGGAAGCTTTATGCGGTGTGTGAGTTGTAGAGCTTTTATATCAAAACCAATCAATAAGCTCAATCAGGGGGTGGGAACCTTTAAAAAGAATCCACAATCAAAATTAATTCTTAGGTAAGTACTTAATTATACCTAAGTCAATGATATTGTACTCGTATGTATAAAAAGAGGTAGATTTAGATATGCCAAGAGGGCGATGAAATTGGTCAGTCAAATTTAGCCAGATGTAGCGATTTAATTATGGCATTTGACAGCTTCCTTTGAGTGATTGAGTCTAAAGTTGTCTTCAAAGACCTCGCAATCTTCTTGACATATTAATAACAGAACTTTAATAAAATATCTTTGCAAACTTTTTAATATTATCCATGCATGCAATGCATGAACACGTAAATTAGTTTAATATCTTTATTGCAGCGATTTATATTTTACATTTTATCTTTTCTTATCTTAAACATTTAGGAAGTAGATATGGTATTAAATTAATTCAAAATGTATTTGCATACGTATGTATTATCCTATCACCTGAAATACAGGGTCGTCAAATGCAGAAGGGAGAAAACATTAATTCCTTCCTTCTTACCGATTATGTAGGTACCTATAATAAATTGTACCTACAGAAGGTATAACTAAATAAATGATAAAATATAATTATGACTAGCTGACCCGCGTCCAGCGTGGTGTAGTGTGGCCTAGGCCTCCTCAAGAGGAGAGACCTGTGGTAATGGGTTAAAGCCAAGATACTTAGCAATACAGTATGTAGATTGACCTTCCAGTAGTTCTATCAGGGTTTATATATATCGCACCCTCAGTGGAAAAATACATAAGATGAAAATTGTAATTTTACAGGAGAGCAAAAAAACTGTTAAAATGTCAGTAAGAAGTCAAAGGAATTTAAATGACTAATTCTTGCACAAAACTGTCAGGAATATTGATAAAATTTGAAATAAATTGAGCACATGCAGCTTTTGTCCCTCTTTCAATAGGGTGCAATAGGCTGACAAACGAACAGACTACCCACCGTATGGTAAGGTGTCACCGTCGCCCATGGACAGGACCAAAGACGAGAAGAGAAGTAAGTAGAAGAGAAGTAAGTAGAAGAGAAGTAAGTAGAAGAGAAGTGAGTAGAAGATAAGTAAGCAAAAAATAAGTTAGAGTACCTACCTGTGTGTAAACTTGTAAGGTAACGTTTAAAATAATAAAACAAATTTGAACTGTTACAATGACCTTTGACCGAGAAATATATTCCATTATGGTCCTGATGAAAAGGCCGCCGGGATTGCGTTGCCTTCTCATAGAAATCACTAATAACTCATTGCTCTACATCCGCACGTTGTAGCGTCAAAGAGTTTTATTGTACAGAACGATCAATACAATAAAATATCGCTTCATTATACAGTAAATAACAAAATGTTTACAAAATATCTTAAACATACGTAAGATAAAATAAGTAGCCTTATCGCTAATAGTAATCTCTTCCACAAAACCAAGTCATGAAGGAGTCAAGAAGGGCAGGGGTGTACATGAAGAATATAGGTACACATAAAAAGCAACTATCAATATGTAGTAGTGTAGAAAGGTAATGCAAGAACACATCACTGCTTTGAATGAATACTAACACAACTCAAAAAGCAATTTTTTCAGGAGAGCCGTTTAAAGTTTTGAACACACTTACAATCACATTTATGATAAAAATCAATAAGAAACTTATCATGGTCTAGTAGTTATAGTTATAATATAACTTTTTGAGCATTAGATTTTTGATCGAGTGGTGTTCTTAACTAAAAAAAATTGAAAATTTTGAATTGTAACGGTATTCATGCAAAGCAGCGACATGAGTTTGTGTTAGACAAAATTAAATCAACGTTTAGCAAGAAACTAGTCACGAGTTGTAATTAGCACAGGAATTATAACATAATTATTCTCAGGAAATATCAGGCATGCCATTTTCCAAACCCACGTTAAGCAGTAGTCGTGCGTAATAAGCGCGGAAGCACTGATTGCAGTCCATAGCCTCCATAGGTATTTGTTTTTTTATATTCTGGAATAATTTACTCTGTGTAAATTGGTGCGAGATAATATGGTTCAAGCTTTTACCATTTGAATCGGATAAAAATGGCACATAAATCAAATCCTACTTAATATTTTAAAAATAAAGTTTGAATGGATATTTGCAATTCTTTAACGCAATAACTACTGAACGGATTTTCTTGAAATTTAGCACACAGATACACCATGGTCTGAAATAAGTCACAGGGCCTTATTATTTAGCAAACCCACTCGTAGAGCGCTAGTTAGACATAAATTCTTCGTGACTCTACTGCGCTACATGTGGTCTCTATGTACCATAGGCGCGGCCAAGCGACAATTGTCACGATACATTGAGCTATTATGTGTGTTGAATACCTGACGCGGCAGTAACCAACGGTTAACTCTATAAATAAACTACACGATGAACTACAACTTACCAGGAACAACTCCTACTTTTACACACCTGTGGGTAGTAACTAGTAACCTCGCATGTCTTGTAGTAATGATATAAGTACAAATATTGAGTTTGTTTAATGGTTTATATGGCAGTTTGGATATGGTTGGATGGATGGTTGTATATTAGATGCGAGACTGGGATGTGTGCTAGATATTAATTATCTGTTGCTTTGGAAAATTAAAACATCGTAATATACTTAGGAGTTACTCGTGACCTTATAACAAAGTGATAAGATGAGGTGATGAAATATACCAATTTGTACTAACTCCTTTTGGTGACGCTCTCTTATTCAATTTACTAGAGCTGAGCTGCGGCAAATTTCCAATCTCTTTTCCTTTTCTGGAGAAGATCTCATCTTGTCTTCTTCTACTGACATCAGTTATTGACGGATAAAATGTTTTCCTTATAATCCACTTAGAAGTCATTCACACCTCACACAGTGTGCGGCAATTCGTCGCCGGATTTTTGTAATTACCAATCATGGTGGCTTAGGGTTGGCGCACAAGAGATTTTACTTGAATATTTTTTTATCATAACAGTTGTTCTTTTTATCATTATTATAATGTCAAACTGACGCTCGCTCGATTAATACAATGTATGCTTAATTATTTCTACTTAAAACAGACCCTCCAATTTATATATTGAAAAATATATTATTTCAATTTTGAACCTATTTTTATTAATTTAATTTAACTTAAAAAATAATAAACCGTTTACGATAATACGTAAATATTAGCTAAAATTTTAAGCTGTTTTTGGCAGCCCTATACCTAAAACATAAGGTTTTTTATAGAGAATATATATTTATAGAGAATAGGTGCACAGTAGCAGTAAGCACTGAATTTCCAAGTATTAGATTAAATACTTCAAATTTGTTGGTACCGCGTGTAAAACGTGTGTAGGTACTTAGGTAGTAATTTGAGCAGCTATTAATTTTATCATGAATTTATTAATAACAATCACACACAGTATCTTTTTTATGGTAAAAGGTCCCAAATTTACCATAAAAAAATTACAGTGAAAGACTCAAGAGCAAAACTCTTTTTACACCGTTTTGAAAAACTTACATGTTTCGAGAATCATTGAGAAGGAAGCTCCTTGAGATAAAATTATAATAAGGGTTATATTATATAAAATTTCCGTTTAATTAATGCCATGATATGTATGAATCGGCAATTTTGTACATAAACACCTGATATTTACGTGGCCAAAGGATCGTGAAACGTAGCGTGGAAGATTGTCACAAACAGTTCTATGTATATGGAACTTATTCGAGTGTTGTGATAATAAAAGGGCGAAGTAAACACGAAGTGGAATACTTCCTCGGAACGAATACCTAATAAATATGATATAAACTAAAACCAGAAGCTCCTAAACAACTGCTGGTCTGTCTTTATTATACGTATAATATTTTATAAAGTATTTACATACGGATGTTTAAGTAAGTATATATGTAAATATTCATGGTCTAGCAAGCACAATTCCGGAACATTGCGCGAAACAACAATACATAATATATCGCATAGATCAGATCTAGCTTCCTTGATAGTTATAGGAACGGTAATAATTCTTGACAACATAACCGACTTCAAATAGTAATCCCTAACGACTACTCGTCAGATCTCGCTCAAATTTAACACGTTCACTGCGGAACAGGCCCAATTCAGCCTGCCGCGGAATTTCAGCTGGTGCGGACGAAGAAAACTATGTCCCTCTCGCTGGTGCGGAACGATTATCTCAGGTGTTTGTAAAGATACGACAAAGACAAATATATATTTGAGATTGTGGTCAAAATTATAGGTGTTCCCTATAAAAACATCACGGCAGGCCTTTATCGGCCTATCACGCACTGACGGTGCAAAATATCAACTCGGTGCGGGAGGGGGCCTATTGTGGCCCGCCGTCCCAACAGGCTGTTGGCGGCCCGATACCGCACAGAGCGGCCGGCTCGCCAGTTAGTGTTGGGCAAGCTATCGTAACTGACGTACGTCGCGTTTTTTTATTCCTTAAAATTAAAGGCACGATGTCAGGCAACAAAAGGAAGATAAATATTTTGGAAAATAAATTAATTCGCGGTGCCGATAGTGATAGTGACAGCAGTCAGGAGATATTTTTAGGGTTCTGTAGCCAAATGGCAAAAAACGGAACCCTTATAGATTCGTCATGTCTGTCTGTCTGTCTGTCTGTCTGTCTGTCCGTCCGTCTGTCCGTCCGTATGTCACAGCCACTTTTTTCCGAAACTATAGGAACTATACTGTTGAAACTTGGTAAGTAGATGTATTCTGTGAACCGCATTAAGATTTTCACACAAAAATAGAAAAAAAAACAAAAAATTTTGGGGTTCTCCATACTTAGAACTGAAACTCAAAATTTTTTTTTCATCAAACCCGTGTCGGGTATCTATGAATAGGACTTCAAAAATGATATTGAGGTTTCTAATATCATTTTTTTCTAAACTGAATAGTTTGCGCGAGAGACACTTCCAAAGTGGTAAAATGTGTCCCCCCCCCCCCCCCCCGAACTTCTAAAATAAGAGAATGATAAAACTAAAAAAATATATGATGTACATTACCATGCAAACTTCCAACGAAAATTGGTTTGAACGAGATCTAGTAAGTAGTTTTTTTTTAATACGTCATAAATCGTAAACCGCAATTTACCTCGATCAAAGTTACAACGAACTTCAAGAACTTTTATATTATGTTACTTGCTGCTACGGAACCCTTCATGGGCGAGTCCGACTCGCACCTGGCCGCTTTTTTATATTATGTGCAGGGTGATATGAAAAACTGCGGGAAACCATGAGGAGTTCCGAAGCAAAAAAGAAAGTAAAAAAAATAAAGCATTCTGCAAAATGTGGAAACAAAATCTTTGTGCGAAATGTTTTAAAGACAGGCATTAATAAATAATTAAATTAACTATGTTTCATTTCTTTACTATAATTCTGTTTTATTTTCGATATCCCTTTATTTTTGTCGTTCCCATCACTACTAAAAATACTTTCTAGTGCGGTTCTGGTCGATATCGACCCGCCACTTTCCCTGGTTTATTACTCATTTTCTGTTCGGCAGATCCCGGGGCGAATCAAATCTAAAGAAGTTGGGTTCAAGGTTGTTCCAACAGTCCAAACGGCATCCTCTGCAACAAATTGCATAGGGATGAGTGCTACACGATTTTAGATCTTACCGTCTTCGCACGGTGGAACATTATCGCTAAAATATTTAGGATGATGAGCGGTGTCGTCAGTTCCTACCGCATCAGCTTCCCTAGCGTGTTTTTATTAGTAAATTAGGCGACCTGTGCGTCGGCGAACCGCCTAACAGGACACACTGATAGCAAGAAAGACAAGCAGTAGTCGCAGCACTTGTAATACTATTCGATCGATTTCTACTGCGTTAATTTGAACTTCTTAATTCAAGATGATTATGATCAACACTGACAAAAATATACTCATACTCTCGCACTAGAATTCCCTGTCTCGCTGGTGATACCAACCTGAGAAATATATGTCTGTCTTTTTATTTTTTATTTTTTTATGGATATAGCCGGCAAACGAGCTGACGATCCACCTGATGGTAAGTGGCTATCGTCGCCCATAGACATCAGTAACACCAAAGGCATCACTGATGCGTTGCCGGCCAAGAAAGAGAGAAAAAAAAGAAAGAAAGAAAGTGTCACATTAAATAAATAAATCTAAAATACTAAAGTGATAGCACATAAAGTACTGGCAGATCATTAGTTTAACACTTAACTCCTTAGTCTAAAAAAGGATGAATAAAAATTGATTTAGAACATGACGCGCACTCCACCCCACCCGCCTGAATTTGTAACAAGAGATTTTTCTTCTTCATAGGGCTTCAGTAAATCAGTACGCAAGTGTTCGAATTGCTGATATCGTGTTTGAGTTAAAGAAAGGGTGAAATGTGTGTAACACGGTTCATACTGTCTTTCACGGAAATAAATTAACACTTATTAAAATATTGACAGTTAACGCTCATAATAATATGTATTCCCCTTAGTATTCCCACAATATTGTAAAAAGTATTTTTGTTTATTTGTTTGTTTTGTTGTGTTATATTTTTTATCACTATAATAATGGCTATAGTTCGACAGGTTACTGGTTATTTTTATATTAGAAAGATCATTTTTTGCACCAATCCGTACTGAAGCAGCGCAGTGGAGTATGCTCTATGCCTCCTCAAGATGGAGACTCTAGCACCCAGGTTCTACTCCTGCTAAGTAACGGGACATTAATAGATTGAAAAATCACTTATTTTTTGTAGGTACATTAGTTCCAAAGTTACAGTTCGGCAAAAAAAAATTAGCCTGGAAAAATAATATTTTCTTTACGCTACTGACAGTGCTGACCATTCTAGAGATCCGTGTGTGTTTACCTCAGTTATCGCAACACTAGACATATCTTCACCGGTGCAAGTATCAGCCGCTCCATGGCACGCGTCCACTGAAAAAGAAAATTATCTAAAACAATAAAAAATGTATATAAAGTTGCATCGGGTAGGTTCCGACTCAGTCGTTGTCTGGATTTGTGACAGTGAATATTGTTATTGAACTATTTCTTATTTCTGTTCGTAATATCGTAATCGGATTTTAAAAAAGATTTAAAAGTTTCAAAAAATGAGACAAATTGCTGTGATTTTTTTGCTCGTCGCAACAGGTCAGTTTATATTTTTAGTGCCATTTTAAAATTAATAACAGTGCGGTGAAAATTATTTATTTTAAGAATAAACCTACGACTAAAATTATATTTTCTATTATAATTATAAATATTGTTTGAACTTACACTTATAAATAAAGAGATCGCGAAAGTATGTTTATATTGGTTCAAAAAAGACAGGACAAACGAAACAGTTCTCAAACAAAAGGCTTTAATTATTTAAGAACATAACATGCGATAAGTGTTAATAATATGTATTTCGTCAAGTGTGAAAATGTTCAACGTTTACTTTCTTACAATTCTCTATCTGCAACATAAGCTACCATTGCACTCAAATAAATAATGACTTTTTACAAATTATCCTGGTTTATTTACAGTGACAGTACATATTTGTATAAGTAGTAGATATTTAAATTTTATTACTAACCACAGTACCTTTAAACGTTTAGAACTGTATAGAAATATAATTCACGAGTACCCGTCGCTGCTAAAATAAAACAAAGAATTGATTTGACATTAGCTTAATAATGTACCAATAAAACCAAAATTTACCATTTTTACGAAATTTTAATAACTTATCAAACAGGTCGTCTCTATCTCTATGCGTTATTATGCGTTTTAAGTAGGATTTAATTATAAAGAACATAGTATACCTACCTTTAACTTTTATAAAGACCTTATAAGGATGTAGTTCCTTGAGCCAAAACCAACCCCTCTGTTAGCGATGCTCCCCGCTGAAGAAAGGAGTAGGCTAGGGCGAACCGTAGCTCGAGCACGAATATTTGCGAGAAAGTATTCGTATGGTTAACGTAAGCAATTTGTCAAATTTGTATGGCATTTTAGTACCATTTACGCACGATAGGGGCGCTTTTGAAAAAATGCCATACAAATTGCTTACGTTAACCATACGAATACTTTCTCGCAAATGTTCGTGCTCAAGCTACAAATTGCTTACGTTAACCATACGAATACTTTCTCGCAAATATTCGTGCTCGAGCTACCGGTCTCCTGTTTGAGGTTGCTAGGAATGCTAGCCATGCTAGGACCTGTATCAATCCCCTAGTTTCATCAGTATTCATGCTTGCTGGTAGGATTATATTCCATCACCTGGCCAGATCTGAGGGTTCTTTTGGAATCGAGAGTTGGAAATTGGAGGCGAAGTTGACCACTTACCGTCAGGTGGGGTTCTGCCCGTTTGGCGTTTACATTAAAAATCAGTCTTACATAATCTTAATATATATAAATTACGTGTCACGTTGTTTGTCCGCGATGGACTCCTAAACTACTTAACCAATTTTAATCAAATTTGCACACCGTGTGCAGTTTGATCCAACTTGAAAGATAGAATAGCTTACATATCAAATTTTAAAAAAATCATTTGACAGAACGAAGTCTATCCGGGCAGCTAGTTATATTATATTTTAGGTGCTGATCTCTGTGCACTATGTCGCTCTGTCATTGAGATGCATTTGTGCAATGAAATCGACCGGAAATTATATTCAGCAATCACATACAGATTCCTTGAGTGTTCGTAATAAACAGATTTGTAGACTAATTTAATTCTTCTTACATTAATAAACGGTTGTTTACACTAAATATGCAATTTTTCCGTGGAGTATACCTAAATATTAAATTGCTTGTTTCAGGATACGCTGCGGAATTCGATTGGTCATACGATTGTAAGTATATTTAATTATATTTCTTCTTTAATGTACACAACAATAATGATAGTATATTAGATGCGATAGCCGTATTGGAGCGGTTTAGAATACTGATCCCCAAACTGGCATATTAGTGTCATAAGAGGCTACAGTAGCCGGCCTTGTTGGTGGTATAGCTTCCCATAAGGATTATATTTACAATATTATTATTAATCCATTCATTAATAATCCAATATTATTACTGGTATTATTAGATACTTTTCCGTGAACCTGCTCACCGTCTCTTGCTGGACTCAGTGGCAAAACGACTCCTTGTTTTCTGGCTGTCTGCTGAGTCAACTCTTACTTTCTATCTCTTTCTTTTTCATTGGTTCTCAACTTATTGATGATGCCCTTGCTGTTACTGATGACCATTGGTAACAGTGGCCACTTACCATCAAGGTATCGTCAGCTTTATTGACAAGCTACATAAAAAAGATCATAAATTAATCATCACACCGGAAGCAGTGTGTGGCTTTTACAGTCGTCTTAATTTCATGTTTATCTCAAACACACAAACCTTGCTCTTAATCACTCCATCCATTTACAGAAAGTGCAAAAAATCCGCGTAGTATTAAAATGTGTTAAGACTACTTCGTATTTTTCATTTTCACTAAGTTAATTTTAAATAAGTTTTACGTAAATACAAAAGATTCTCAACGAGCGCTCGAGCGTCATATTTCGATGCAGGAGGTAGCACAAAAACTGTCTTGCTAAATTTGTCATCGATTATATTTGATTTTCTTAATAACATTATCCAAATATGCCTTAAATATCCTTCAAACTATAAAGAGCGAGGTCCACCTCCATCAAACTATGGAAATCGGAACTAAACTCCAAAAATAGTTTTTATTCCAAACTGCTTACGGTCTACTCGTATCTGGTTTTCCTCGTTAAAATTAAGCCAAAATAATGACTCGTAGGTAAGTGAATTTTCGAGTAATTCAGTAATCCGATCAAGCTTGAATGGAGAAGCTATAGTCGATTCGGTAACCTATATTGTGCGGTAATTTTGAATTTCAATACAACTTTGTACATGAATGCTTATTTAAATAAATTGAGTGGGGTTATTGGATTATTTGAGTTAGGTCAGGTTAACTACCTAAACTGAAACAGAAATACGACCCCAGTGCATTCAAAATCTCACTGAAATTCAAAATTACCCATAATTGTATTCCCATAGTTACTTACAATACTTAACAATGACGGTCTACTTACTAGTTAAATGATTTGAATAACTGCGAGCGGGTCCGATTTAATCCAATTGTTTCACGATTTGTTTCAATCCCTGAGCAGGAAGTGTCCCACCAGCCTTGAACCTGACTGCAGCTGACCTTCTGCTAAGCCAATCCATAGCTCAGTGTACCGGTCAGTAGGGGACAGTGGCGTCTGTTACATAACTAAGTCGTTATTTTTTCAATAAAAGAGCCGTTATTTTTTCAATTAAGGAGGTTAGCCAACTATAATATCGGAGATAATGTAATAATATTAATAGATAATAATAATCTACTCGATTTTATTGGCCATTTCTAAATCAAATCATCTTTTATTTACTGCGTGTCTAATCATAAGGTCGTTCAAATCTCATATTATGGACTCAGATCCAAATGTTCAAGAAGCAATGTTATTCCGATAAAATTGATTGACGCTATCAAGAATTGACGTGACTTTAGGGAGGCCATACACGATCAAGTGTACTTGATGAATCGTCAAGCGAACCTGATGGGGCATCCAGTATACTAGATCGTGTATGGCCCCGGTATAGCTATCTGCCATATTTGTATCATGCGCACTGGATGGCGCGTCAAGTCAAACTGCAGACTTGACAAGTATACTTGATCGTGTTGTCCTCCATTAATTAGTAAACATAATTACACACTACTTGTTACCAGATGAGACCCAGTGGCCAGGGGAATGCCGGACGGGCCTCAAGCAGTCCCCCATCAACATCATGACCAGGTCTGCGCTGTTCGACAAAGAAGGAACCCACATCAGAGGCCCGCTGGTCTTCAGGGGCTACGACAGTGTCAATGCTACTGCAGAAAATAATGGGCATACACGTGAGTTTATGAGGATAAACAAACGCTTCAAGCATATACATAGTTATACCTAATCTAAATTTTACTAACAAAAAATAAACGACTTCAAAGTTACTCAAAAACTACTTGTCAGATCTCGTTAAAATTTTTGTGGGCCAACATGACAAGTACCTGCTTTCGATTAAAAAAAGAATCATCGAAATCGGTTCGCGTGATATTGAGTTATTCGTCTATTTGTCGCGCACGTTCTTAATATAAATTAAAGACTTATAATAATATGGTTTTGTCATGGATGCCAATGCCATTGTCAGATCTAAATAAAATTTATGTGTGACCACATGACAAGCACCAGCTTTCGATTAAAGAATCATCAAAATCGGTTCGCCCAGTCGAAATTTCTGAGGTAACAAACTTTAAAAAAAACAGTCGAATTGAGAACCTCCTCCTTTTTTTGAAGTCGGTTAAAAATAGGTATATTATGATGAATTTGCCTCAAACGCTAGGATTCCTTGTGTCGCGGGATTCGCGGGTGACATTAGCATTAAAAAGACATCACAGTCACGATTACGTCTATTCCGGTTGGGAATCAAACCCGGGAACTTTCGCTTCTCAAACAACTGTCAACTGGACTCCATAATCTTCAATAGCCAGCACATGAGCAAGCGATAACCACATTGCTAGCATCAAATCCAAGAAGCAGCTTAGGAGACTTTATCTTATCTTGGAAAAATTCTAACCCTCTGTTCCTACATTACGTAAATGCCAAACTGCTAGTACCTGTGACCGAATCAAACACTTGAAGAATAGTTAACATTTTATCAAAAAAACTTATCAATCTTCGTAAAATTTGGCAAGTGGCAAATATCTTCAGTATCGGGTCATGTTCCACTTGAGACTAAGTCAAGTTCCTAGATTTAGCGTCAGGCTCTTATCGCCATACTTAAGAAGAAAATCCAGGTCATCATGACCGTCTACGACATTTATCATATCAGTAACAGTATCACCAATAACTTGTCATGTGAAGTCAAAATTTATCATACTACGTCATCATTGATGTCCTACTACTGTTCAACTACGGGCTTACTAAGGGTCTACTTTCTCAAATATCCTGAAGCTGTAATAAAATTCTACGCCTATTCATATTGGTAATCTAGACCATATTATTTTTTATCTTAGAAGGTAACCTGATTTGTAATGTGTAAAATGTATGTGTGAAGATTCGACCGAACTTTTAACATTTACTCGAGCGTTTTTAACAAGGTCAGAGGCTCAGAGGTAAATGCTTAGAGAACTCAAAGCATTCAATGGTTTTTATTAAACGGTTTTATTTAGCTGTTTGTTTGGGTTAAATCTTACCTAATTAGACCGGTGACGTCGACTTTATTCACCTGAGTTAACCCAGGTGTCTTAAAAGTCTACTTTTATTGTACTTTATCTTCAATCCTAAGGAGTTGAAATTTTGCTTATTGCTTCAGTTCTGATGACAATTATTTTTTGTGATAAGCATGACGTGATACTACATACCTGGTACACAGGTTTGGCTCCAGCTGAGGGAACTCCTTAATAGTTAATAGCACAATCCCATTTTTTTTCTTTATTAATTCATAATTTCTTTATTGCATAACACATGTCATTACATTACAATATTACATACAATATGAATACAATAGACACATGCACCTTGTTAGGCATAGCAACTTGAGACAAGGGAGAGCCTGCATTAATCTTGCTTAATTTTCTTTTATTTTATATATTAATTTAATCTAGCATACATTATATTATTTTATCAATTGTCGTCATTTAATTTTGAATAAATTTCATTTTTTATTTTAAATAGGTATTTTTTTATAATTTAATTTTTTATCTTATGTATGTGTATATTATCTTACACTGACAATATAAAACCGTGTATTTAGTTTTTTGAACAGTTAATATGTTTCGTGCAGTAAAATGGACAATAGTGGAGGACATCCCCATGCCGGTGGTGTCTGGCGGGCCGCTGCGGGGCAACTACAGCTTCCTGCAGTTCCACGTCCACTGGCTGTCCGAACACGCCATCGATGGCATGAAGTAAGTAACACCAATTTATTTTATAAACCCCCGACTGTTTTATTTTCACCGAACATACCTAACAACCATCTCGATCACGTCAGCTTTCAAACAAAAAAATGCATCATAATCGGTCCATTCGTTTAGCTCCTTAGTTCCCAAAGTGGTCAACTTGGATCCCCAGGGGTCCACGGGAGACTCAAAGCGGGTCATTAACCAATTACGATCCTTGTGGCGTAATGGTTATTATGCCGGATCGCCGCACCAAGGGTCCTGGGTTCGATTCCCAGCGAGACGGCAATTTGAATGATGAGATTGAATTTCTGTTCTCGGTCTGGGTGTGAATGTCCTTGTCTAATGTGTTGTCCATGGCACCCATGACACAGGGAATCCTAGTGTGGGGCTATGAGTGCGAAACGTTGTTATTATTATAATGTGTGGATTACAAGAACTATGTTTTAATTTAACAAGAACTTTACACTATGACAACATTTTCTTCCCACATTGATTAACTTGAATACTCCTTCAATCACACCACAGTCTCCACTCCAGGTATCCTATACAATACATCTTGGATTGTATTGTACAGCAGGTGTTGTCTCTTTTTTTAGGGTTCCGAAGTAAAATCAGGACCCTTACTAAAATTTTGTGCTGAGTTGAGACGTTGAAACGTGGCAACTGAATAATTTGGATTTTTATACGTGTCGTGACACTATTATTATGAGAACGACGAATGCTAATATCGGAGCCTGCCAACACTACCATAATTACAATAATTGCAATGCAACATGAGACAAATTATAATTATTATTATTTCAACAGGATCTGTTGTAAATTTACATAATCATAGGTACAGATAAATTTTACGCGCAATTGCCTACATACAACACGAGAATAAGTAGAGTATAAATAACTTATTTTTAACTTTAAGGTAGCGACACCACAATTCGTGTTAACTCTTGGTTCACCCTCAAGCAAACCCACAAATATCGTCAAGAGCATTTTTATTTCTAGCTCGGTTGTAGTACCTTTTTACGAGTACATGACTTTATTTCTTGCTTCAGGGATATGCAACCTTTTTCACGCAGTTCATGATTACGCAATGCGTGAATGAATTTAATTGCTGTTTGTTTCAAAGGTATCCGATGGAAATCCACATGGTGCACGTGAAGACAGGTCTGACCACAGAGGAGGCGGTCAAGAGGCCAGACGGCATAGCGGTCATCGGCGTCTTGTGTCAGGTGAAGCCTTACAATGTCTTACAACTTTTAACAAATTTCCGACTTCATTTATGACTTTTGATAAGCATTTAAAATTATCGCTGAACATTTGCAAAAATTGTAATGGATCATCAGATCTGAATTTTGATAAATAAGGAACCGATCTAAAGGTAACCATAAAAAAATTACAATCGGTTCATAAATAACGAAGTTCTGAGGTAAGAAACATAAAAAAATAGCTTGTTTCCAGCTCATGCTTATTGGCATGCCACCTAACACTTTTAAGAAAATTATGGAAAACTCCCCTTTTCCCTTAAGAAAATTCCCCTATTTACATTTGTTTCGTTTTATTTGGTGACACAGATCTTCAGCGGGGAGGAGAGTGAGCACGCGCTCGCAGAGCTGTCCTCCGTCATCCCGCAGCTGTCAGAGAGAGGCACCGGCTTCGCTGACGCCTCGGTCATTGATATAACGTGAGTACAATAACATTAAAAAAATACAGTCGAATTGAATATCTCCTCCTTTCTTGAAGTGGGTAATAATAACATGTTATAATAATATACCTACAAATAGACTATGTACTCAATACACCCACACTAGGATGTCTTGTGTCTACACAATTATCTACACGTTCACGAATTCAAACTTCTCCATGTTCACAAAATTAAATGAGGTTTTATAAGTAACCAGACCATGGACCTAATACATAATTAAGTACTTAAGTACTATTATTTTATGTGGTTACAGCAAGCAAAGTTTATCAAACCAGTGACAAAGGAGTAGGTATTTATCATAATATTAGGTACTGTACATACAATTACACCTTCGAAAATTATATAATCCCTTAATTTCTCTAGATCATTATCGTGATTATCTGTTTCATATTCATACGCATAGAGGTATTATTATTAGTATAGAGGGAGTGTAACGAAGTGGGAACAGTAGGCACGGGTGAGAACAACACGACGTTCCCGTCGCGAGCGCTTGTAGTCGTGGTTGATTGCTAGCGGTGTGCGGTTCTAGAGAGATTTTTAAATATTTACGTATCAAAATGGTCAAATGTGCAGTTCCATCTTGCAAAAACGATAGTAGGAAACACACAAAACTGAAATCCAGTATCACATTTCATCGGTAAGTTGATTTTTATATTTATTTTTAAGAAAACAAATCACGCATCGCGGGTGTGAAGGAGACGTGAGGGGCGGGCACGGAAAGACCGCCCGCGCACCGCGCTCTCCTCGCGAGACTGTTGTGATGTGATGCGACCAACGCTGTAGTCGATATTTAAAATATGTTTTGAAATGTTTGCTATGAGAACAACGTATTATATTTATGTAACTTTAATAAAAAAATCAAAATCTTATAAATATTTATTATAAATCATTGTAGTGTGTGTTTTGTATGATATACTTTGTAATATTTATAATGCGAAAGTATTTTAACGTTAGCTAGGAATGTAAATATAAGGGCGTATTCACGTAGAAAGCTGGCTACCGGCGCCGATCTGCCAGCGCTTATCGGGACCGGTTCGCCCAGGTAGTCGGCGCAGGTAGTCTATAGTCCATTTTTTTGGTCGAGTCTAAAGTCGTAAACAAATATGGCCGACTTCTAATGTCAATTTGCCATAGACAGTATATATAATGAAACTTGGAGTCGGTTCATATGATACAGCGACTAAATTTCATTATCTGTTATAGAAAATGACTATGGGAATTGATAAGTACCTACTTAAATATTTCTGTTTAAAATTATTTGCCATGATGCGAACGAAAAATCATTGTCATTGTAACCTTGAGTAATAGAAAAAGACAAAAATAACAATTCACAGTTTTAAAAATATGTCTCTAATTTTCAAGCGTAAAGTTAAAATATTATTATATCGATCAAGAAATCATTCAAACGATTTAGAATATCGATTTGTCTTTCAATACTTATGAATCAACGACAATCTTAAGTTCCTAGCTGTCAAATTGTCATCGATATATTGTTGCTGTGCAAAGAAGTTTTGACAATGTTTCGTGATAAATAGAAGTTTAAGTGAAATTAAATTAAATTAAAACAAGATTAATATTAAAATGGATGATTTATTTAATTGAGTCTATGTCTATATTTTCTTCGGTTGTTTGTACCATAAACATTTACTATCTAAATAACAAGAATACTCGTGTAAAACTAAAAAACTGAGTGACTTTCGTATTTTAAATAACCAACAATATAGATCACACTAACAGCTCCATCACTAGGAGAATCTGGTATTATGGGTGCCATAGGTACAATTAATGTACTGTAGTACAACAAATGGTGTAATAAGTACCTGGGCAAATGAGCTTGCTCAAGTGAAAATAGAGAAAACAAATTTTCCCAGATATGAGAACTAGCTAGATCGATTAGTCGCCCTCATAAACCATAACATTCTAAATTTCATCGAAATCGTTAGTGCTGTTATCGAGAACGTGGTAACAAACAAATATATAAATAAATATACATACCTATTTATATAAAAAAATTCTCGTTTAGTAGTAGGAAATAAGATAAGTTATCGAAATAACTTATCGATACCTCGTTGCCGATCGGCACGTAATTGATACATCCCTATCCGTCATACACGTATCGATATACGTATCTATAGATCATCTGCCTACGATGCGTACCGTTCCATTTGTGTGATACCCGCACTCTATACTACTCTATGTTCATACGCATTTTATTATCCTTTTCCCAATCCCGTCTAGACTGTGATAAGATTGAGTTTAATCTTTAAGAAAAAAGTCCCGACATTTTATGATAATGCGCGATAGTATAAAATGCTGAGATCAAATACTTCGCTTTTCCAATAGGTCTATAGGTATTATAATAAATTACGTCATGTAATGAAATGTAGGTACACCATATTTCACCTATTGCTTTTGATATTGCAATAACGATATCATCTACAGTTCTAGACGATATATTTTATTAGCTATCTGTCAACGATACAATATAAGAAAAAAATCATATTATTTATTGGTGTTATTTAACATTGTATATAATTTTGTTGAATGTTTCTTAAGTAAAATAAAAATAATATTTAATAAATAAATAACGCTAATAGCCCACTCTCGGATTCCCAGAGTCGTAGGTTCTATTTTCGTGTGTAACCTGTGTGTGTAACACACAAAGACACACACACCCATTAAAAACAAAAATTTAAAGTCATCAAACATACTTTCTGCCACGCTGGCAATCGATACATCCGTTGAGTACTTATATTTAGTTATGTATTTTAATTCGCAGGCTTTCTTTCTTCTCTCTTGTTCTCGTACCTGGTCGCAGTATAAAGAATAATAATATTATACTATATTATATTCCTTTATTGTGGCCTGGTGTAACATGATGTCTATGAGCAACGTTGCCGCTTATCTTCAGGTGTCTCGTCGGCTGTCAGCGAATTGCATAAAAATACTGTGCAATGTGCATTTATAACCCCGATTTTTTTCGACATAGTGCACCTAAAATATCCTTAGTTACCTTAGATTACCAGAAGGATGTATGGAACCTCTTTCATCCCAACATTTGGTTGCAGACGACTCTTCAGCCCGGAGCCTCAGTCCTACTTCACTTACCACGGGTCCCTGACCACGCCCTACTGCCAGGAGGTGGTCACTTGGATAGTCATGGACAAACCTCTCGTCATCTCTGATGAACAGGTATTGTATACGTTTTTGAACTTACATTATTGTGGACCTCAGATTACCTATAGATCTTTAAGATGTAGAATGTACATTGTAGATTATATTGAATTATTTTTTGTATGGAAAAGCCGTTATTGAGCAAACTTGTCTTATTATCTCGTATAATAAAATGTAGTAGAAAGTATTGAAATGATTTCATTATTTAATTAATTATAACTATTAATTAATTACATAATATTAATTATTATCACAATCATCATGTTCTAGAGTCACATATCATTCATGCATCAATTTCAAAAGATATTGAATTAAAATAACGAGGGTTAAAATACTCATTAGCAAGTCGGATTGCGGATTGTTGATTAAAGATAAATAATTTGCAGTACTTTTATGTATTTTATCAATTAATATCAATCATTATTTTGTGTTATCAATAATTGCATTTTTGTCTTGAACTAGAGACGCATTGATTATACTTATTAATAGCACCCAATCAATACCTATTTACGTTATCAAAACCGAAATCAAGTTTTAAATTACACGCGTGATATAGATAATATTGTGGGCTTTGTCCAATATTTTAATCTCCTTAGCTTTGTCAAAAGTTTACCTCACGTCCAAACATCGTGATAATTTATCCTCACCTTACGCTTATCATAAAACTACTAGTAATAATGATTTACTAATAACCTCGGACAATATGAAATAAGCTGGTCTTCTCATCTGTGGAGTATCAAAAAAACTGTTCATCTTAAAGCTTAATTTATTAACTCGCCTGACTAACTTATATTCTATATCAACTGCAGCTTTCTGCAGTTTTCCTACACTTACATTTTAATACAAGTATAACAAATTTTAGTTTCCGTTATAATCAGCTTCTTCTTTTATCTTCTTCTTGCCCATTTCCCAATTCTATTTCGGGCCAGCCCAATATTATGTTATTCCCTTCCATTCTTTTCAATCAGCCTTCATCTCTACATCGACTCCTTTAACATTCGTTTAGTATTACAACAATCCATCCAACTTTTTTCACAATAACATTCAAATTTAAATTTCCTCGCAGTTCAAGCTCTTCAGAACTGCTGACGTCGGAGGCGTAGACAACTATCGAAGCCTGCAACGAAACGATCGCATCGTGTACAGAAGTATGCCCTCGTCTTCCAACATCGCCGTACCCAGTTCGTTGAGTTTCCTCGCGGCTCTCTTCAGCATCAAGTCATTCCTCACCGCCACTGTCAGCAAAGGGATCTGCGTTCTCGTTAACATCAAGAGGAAATACTTAGGTAATAAGCTTAAAGAGTGCACTATTACTGATTAAAATTATTTTTTATTTATTTTTTTAAAGGTGTTCATTATATACCCTCGGGATGACCATATATTTGGACATAGATAGTGTGTGAACGCAATGTAATTTATTTTCATTTGTTTCCATGCAAAATAATTACAGAATTTGCGGGAATAGATGCATTGGCGCGATGATTCTTGGTGTTCTATTGTTCTGTTCAGTGGTTTCAAACAAGAAAAAGAATTGTTTAATGTATCTGCTTTCCACTCATTTTTTAATTATTTGCGAAGATTTTTGTGAACGTTTTGAGAGTGAAAGCATGTTATGCGTTATTTAAACCTAAAAAAGCTGTAATTTTGTAATTTGCAATTTGATATTTTCATACCTTTTACTATCTATGACTTTTATCTTTCTAGACTAGTCCATTGGTTTAAAGCACAAAACGTGGTTTTGATACCTGTAGATTTTAAGGTGAAATTATTTTTTTAGTATCTATGTATGGTTGATATAATAGAATAGATAAAACTGAGGACTGTTCATTTTCCAGTTTCCGATTGTCACACAGCGAAAATTTTAGTAAAATAATATTTGCCAGTTATCTATTAGATATCTTCCTAAAGTAGCAGGTAGCTATCCTTGTAGGTTCTGAAGTGGCCTACATTCTACATTATAAATTGTTTACTATTGACAAATTAAACTTTAAGCTTGGAATTTTCTAGTCTTAGCTTAACCTAAGCTAGTTAGTTTAATTAGGTTAGGGAAACTAGGCCTAACTACTGTGCAATACTTCAGCTTAGCAATTAAATGCTTCACTTGCTGCTGTTGAGACCAGTATCTCAGATATAAGAGTAACAGTGATAATAAGGAGTGAGAAAGGACAATCCTTTATGTTGAAAGAAGAGATCGCGGTTTGCGAGATTTCGTCAGTGTTGACACTTAAGACAAAATAAAATTACAACGAAAATAATGTAATTAAGCCCGTGAAATATTTATCTTATACTGTCATCGCTATGTAATAGATACACGCAAGTCATTAATAGAATTCGTTTACGTGTGATAACTACAATTTTATTATAATAATAAAGTTATGTATGACAATAAAATTTATATCTATAACGATGACGTTTATAAATAAACTAGCTGTTGCCCGCAGCTTCGCACGCGGAAATTATGCTTATCATATTATTTATTATCCCTTACAAAAGAAAATTTAAAAACAGGTTCATTTATATTGAAGTACTTATATTTAGGAATTTACATACTGAAACTTACGATACAATCTCAGATTATTCCTCCGGGAGCGGGTTTGGAATAGTACTGTAAACAACATTAACTTTTTTCTTTTCCCTCTCCCTCTCCATCTCCCTCTCTCCCCTTGCCCTCTTCCTCCCCGCTCCCTGTCTCACTCCCCTCACTCTCCCTCTTCCTGTCCCACTCCCTCTCCCTTTCCCGCTCGAGGTCCTTCTCCTACCACATATCCCTCTCCCTCTCCCTTTACCGCTCGAGGTCTTTCTCCCACTTCATATCCCTCTCCCTCTTCCTCTATCGCTCCCAGTCCCTCTCCCGCCCACACCCGCACCCTCTCCCGATTTCTGTCCCGCTCCCACTCCCTCTCCCGCTCCCTGTCCCTCTCTATCTCCCTCTTCCGCTCCTTCTCCCTCTCCTGCTCCCTGTCCATTCTTAACTTAAAAAATGACGAAGTTGCTTACTAAGTTCATTCGCCTAAATTAACTCTTTAAGGGATGATTTTCCGAAAAAAATAAAATCTATGTTAACTTTTGTTTATTACTATAAACTTACATAAAAAATTCATATATTTAATAACTCTAAAACTGGCGAAGTTGATTTGTATGTAGTTGACTACCAACCCCTATTGTTAGGGGATGAATTTCGAGAAATCAGTGATACAGTTATTTTTTGTCTCTAACTATAAGCTTAACAAATATTCGCCCTTCGTACTTCAAAACTGACGAAGTGTCCATACTAATTTTCGCACTCTTAATTAACCCTTTAGGGGATGATTTTCCAAAAGAACATAATACTTACAAATTTTGTTTCTAGTCTGGAGCTAATATGTAAATTTTCATGTTTTCAACTTCAAAAATGACGAAGTTGCCTACTAAGTTCAATTCAGTAAATTAACCCTTTAAGGGATGATTTTCCAAAAAACCGTGTTAAAATTAACTTTTGTTCATAACTATAAACTTACATAAAAATTTTCATATTTATAAGTCTAAAACTGACGAAGTTGATTTATACGTAAATGTCTTCCTACCCCTATTTTTAGGGGATGAATTTCGAGAAAACAGTGATACAGTTATTTTTTGTGTCTATCTATAAGCTTATATACAAAATTTCACCCTTCTTACTTTAAAAATGACGAAGTTGCATACTAAATTAAATTCACTAAATTAACCCTTTAAGGGATGATTTTCCGAAAAAAATTGTTAAAGTTAACTTTTGTTTATTACTATAAACTTACATAAAAAAATTCATATTTATAACTCTAAAATTGGCGAAGTTGATTTGTATGTAGTTGACTACCAACCCCTATTTTTAGGGGATGAATTTCGAGAAAACAGTGATACAGTTATTTTTTGTGTCTAACTATAAGCTTATATACCAATTTTCGCCCTTCGTAATTCAAAACTGACGAAGTGTCCATACTAACTTTCGCACTCTTAATTAACCCTTTAGGGGATGATTTTCCAAAAAAACATAATACTTACAAATTTTGTTTCTAGTCTGGAGCTATATGTAAATTTTCATGTTTTTAACTTCAAAAATGACGAAGTTGCCTACTAAGTTTAATTCAGTAAATTAACCCTTTAAGGGATGATTTTCCAAAAAAATATATTAAAGTTAACTTTTGTTTATTACTATAAACCTACATAAAAATTTTCAAATTTATAAATCTAAAACTAACAAAGTTGGTTTGTATGAAAGTGTCTTCTAACCCTTATTTGTACCCCTTAGGGGATGAATTTCCAAAAATCCGTTCTTAGTGGACGTCTCCTTAGCATAAACTATCTCCCTGCCAAATTTCATCTTAATTGGTTCGGCAGTTTCTGAGATTTTTTGTTTAATCAGCGGTGTGTCGCTTTTCAATTTTATATATATAGATTAATGAGATATACAACCTACGTAATTTAGTATAATGATTGTACAGATTAGAAATTATCATTACCTATTGCTCATTGTCTGTAAAATAATATTAGGATTGATGTGAACATTTATAGGGTTAAGATTAGATTTGCTTATTTTTGATTGATGCAGAAAGAATGAAAGTAGAAGTGTGTTTATATTTTGTTATTTATTGGGGTATATTTTATAAATGTACCACGACAATTAGGCTAGTATTATTTATTTATTAGTAGTGATACTGATATTGTGTCTATAGTTAAAATATCGTTTGTGTGTATTGTCAAGCAGTCAAGACATTGCATTAATTAATTAATAAATTAATTATTAATATTGAAACAAAGTATTTTTATTTGTACCCTTTGCTCCTGCGCAGGTACAATCGCAACAGAGAGGTGTTGTAGATAAGGTTGCCAGATGGCAAGACTGAAATATCGGGACAAAACTGCAAAAAGTCGGGATCTGTCGGGAAAAAAATTGTATTGAAATTGTCCGGACTTTTTGTATTTTGTTGGGACTTGTACTTGTATTTTGTCGGGACTTGTCTGGACATCATGTGAAATGTAGGGACAATGCAAACGAATCCCGATCATCTGACAACCCTAGTTGTAGGTAATTTTAACGAATCATAAACAATTGCTTTGTTAACAAGTCGCATACAGTCGTTACAACTTACAACCAATTTGTTTCTAGTTATTTCTCTCATGCCGTTTATTAGATCATATCTTATTTTACTCTTTTAGGTGTTCTTCAGGATTGCAATATCTATAAAAAACGTGAAATACTTAAAATTTTATAATTTTGTACTATAACTTTCCTATATGAATCTATTACACGCCTAACAGACGCTTAAAGACCTTAATGTTGCTGATTATATTAAAATGTCATTGATAATAATATAATCTTATTAAGATCTATGATTAAGGTATAATAACAATGGATTCTTAAATGTTATGCAATACAGAAAAGATATCGGAAATATTTTGTCACCACTTCTCACATCAATGTACCTACCTACCTTTATTTCTATCTTCGAATCATTGAAATCCCAATGATATTATAATGTAAAAAGAGGTAGATATGTCACTAGCGCGCCGACGATGAAGAGCATAAGAACAGGTAATAGACCGTTCCGCTCGTAGTCGCTCTGTCAATACAAGAAGATACGCACGCTTTTGTTGTTGTCAGAAGTGCGTGATATTTCACATGTAACAGCGAAAATGCCTTCGTGTATTATTTCGGAACAGTTTTTCGGTTTGATTTGTAATGGCATACCATATTACATGTCTATATTTTTTTAAATATCATTGTGAAATACGAGTATTATACCACAATATAGGAATCTAACGTAACTAAGCAGTAGAACTAGTGGGAATGAACGTATTTTAACAGTCTAAAACCCTTCGATAGTCATCTGGCACCATACCAGGGGGCTCTGGGATCTCCAAGGAATCTGCGATTGGCACCTTTAACACAATACCCATGTCTTTCCAGAAAGACAGAGTGAACGTTAAAGCTTATAATATTATTTCGCTTATTTATATAGGTTATATTATGTCAATAAACCCCAATAATTTGTTACTCGTAAATTAAAAGTCAAGATAATTCAAAGTGTGCCCGTTTTATTTGAAGACCTATCGCATCGGTTATCTTTATTACAAAGTAGTTAAGTATGGTATAATTAAATTCTTTAACAGTATTCATATTTGCTAATGTATTGCAGTTTATTTATTTGATTTATCATGTACAGATTTTATGATAGGGAGTAGTACATATCTATAATATGTAGATAATTTATGGACCAAATCCTTGTGCTAACCCTATGTGTGAAATAAGTCAATTCAAATTCATATATTTTTATTCAAAATTGTTTGATTTACAAATACTTTATTACAGTGAGAGGGAGAACCCGGGAGAAGCAGCAAGAAACTACCGAGGTGTTTTTTCCTCCTCACAGTTACAGATAGCACTTATTTATATCTTCTATAATCTACAATAATTATATATTTATAAAACTCATATTCAAGAAGTCTTTTCTTTAAAATAATCATGAACCCGAGTACAAATATTTATCTGTCACATAAATATCTGCCCCGGCCGGGCATCGAACCCGGAACCCCTCGCTTCGCAGACAGGGTCGCTACCAACTAGGCTACAGAGTCGTCAACAGATTAACCACAGGACTACCCTAAAATTTATACTATGATTGTAATCATTTCATCAAATTTCGAAAAAAAACTGTCAATAATGTTATCTGAGGAATTAGTATAATCTTTTATTTAGTCTGATGTATGATATTTTATCAATAAAATAAACAATGACGTCACAGTCTCAATTATTTGATAACACGTTCATAAATTTAGGCAAGCGAAGCAATAATACTAAAAGACTTTTACAGTCATCATTTACGGATTGAGAAATATATTCAAAATCATAAATAATATTTTATTGTACCTACCTACATACAAAATATTGCCAGTCAAAGATCAGTTACACCAAAATGATCACTGACCCGACTCGTGGCCGGCTAAAAAGAAGCGATGTGACCATTTATCATCAGATGGATCTTCTTCTACACTACGCGAACACACTCATACCCCCGCAGTAGGTTATTACCTGTGTCGCGGGTGGCATGGACGACACATATAACACATCACAATCACACCCATGACCCGAGTACAAATATTTATCTGTCACATAAATATCTGCCCCGGCCGGGAATCGAACCCGAGGGCCGAGACCCCTCGCTTCGCAGGCAGGGTCGCTACCAACTAGGCTACAGGGTCGTCTTCTTACTAACAATGACAGAAAACAAAACAGACAACAAACAAAAAAAGAAACAAAAAAAGAGGACTGAAACTGAAATACCATAAGAGCCAAAGCAACTAAGTACATAAATATATTTTTACAATACCGAGTATTTGATTTAAAACAGTTTGATATAAATACTTAACCAAAGTGGTTCATAGATCCAACCAGGATTAGATGGATGGATTCCATGATTCATTATTTATTCAATAGATACCTATGAAGCCACTCTGCCTCTGGTACCACACCGGACCGCCACTGTACTCCTGAATTCGATTACCAGCGAGACGGAACTTTAAATGGACGAAAACCCTAGGAGAGAGGGAGGAGAAAAAAATCCTAGTGTGTCCGTTTAGAGGGTGTAGCGATTTTTTTATGTTTTAAATCTCGCTAAGATACTGTAAAAATTTTGTTAAACTTTTTGGGTGTAATAAAAACATAATTATTCATTATCCTATCTTTGTAACTTGACCTAAGTAGATATTATAGCTACGTCTATAATTACGATCGTCTTAGGTTCAGTTCTGAAAAATAGATCATATCATACACGATCTAAAAATACACAACGAAGTGATTTGAGAGGGGGCGGTGTCAGGCGGTATTGTCTAGAACTCTAGATTCTAGACTTATCAACACTTCCTTTAGTTTATATTTCCTGCGAGTGGCGAGTGAGGGGATAGCTGGAGCAGCCATTATCCATTTTAGGTCAGGATACCGTCTCTCCAATATGTCTTCCGTGATATCGTCCGGTTCTGCTAGTTTGAAAATACTTGGTTTCCGCTATTAATTCTAGTCTTTCTACCGTACAAGATAATCTGTATGGAAGAAAATTCTATGTGATAAATAAGACATCATAGCGAAGCAAGACCCTATGATTATTGTAAACATAAAAGCTACGTCCGGGGTTCGCACCCGGAACACAGGTGCAGCGATCGTCATCCACAGAATAATTATCTACCGCTAAAATGGCAATGAACGGTCTTTTAAACGCTAACAAACACAACACACTAGTGGTAGGTATGGATATCACAAATAAGACATACCAGTAACTAATAATATAATTATTCCTCATGACCCGATGACAAGCACTTATCTGTCACATAAACGTCTGCCTCTCCCGGGAATCAATCCCGGGACCAGTCGCACGAGGCACATTACCGGTAATTTTTTACAAGTATTTACCCTCTCTGTGTAACTATCACTTCATAAAATTACCGTTGGATATTTTTTATCTGCTTCTGGAGCAATGTCGGCGGTCCCCCTTTTTGTTGGGTAACGTATTGACGATGCCTTTGAAGTTACGGAAGTCCGTGAAAACGGTGAACACTTTTGTAATTTGTAAACAGTGACTCACCCCGTGAGATGTTTCCGATGCTGAATTAAAGAACAGGTGTAACAATTACCACTGTACAATACTATATTTATTTAAACATCCCATTGTTTCCCTTTTGAATCACTTGTAAGGAATTTTCCTCTCTCATTCGGAGTTCATAGTTCGCGGATGCTTCATCTCATTATGTTAAAGTGTTTTATTTTTGTTACTTTATATTTTGGTAAGTTTATTTATCTATTTTAATATACTTACTTTAAGATACTTACACGTGCTTTATTAATTGCCTTTCTTTCCGAGTTGCGACGATGTGTTTTGACATCAATTTTTTTTACAAAAGTTTAGAAATTAAAATAACAGAATATCAAATCGTGGAAGCTAAATCGCGTCTGTTTAGTAATAATAGCTAATAATGTTTTTTAACCATCCTGTTTAGCAAAAGACAAAAGTTTAAAAAACTTAAAATTAAATACATTTTTTTTTCTTGTGTACAGATATAGCTGTTCCTGTGATATTTTACGGACCCGTCTGGACTTACGATGGTAGGGAAGTCGTTGTCTACTTTACAATGGTGACACGATTTCTGATTTTTTTCATAAATAATGTAGTCACAGCCTTTGCATTCCACTGGCACTAAAGTTGCCCTGCATGTGGTGTAGGTACATACATAATAATATATCTGCAAAATGGACCAAGAAGCTGAAAAATCCAACCAAAAATTAAGTCAAAAGCCAATAATACTAAGCTCCTGAGAGCGTCGACTTAAGCTTTTTTATTCATTATGTTCACTCATAAATATGAATACAAGTTGGAAGACCTCATTCAAATAAAAAGGTGAACTCAGGCAGCCAGAGCTCTTTTATCAACATACTTTGCTAAATACACATAGCACCTTTGGAAGAAGCTCGCCCAAACGCCGGTCGATGCGCCACATATCCATTTAAAAAAAAGATCGGCGATATCGACGCACCCCTAAGCACGTATCTAATTTGCCTTAGAGATAATCTGCCACTGCTATCAGGTTAAGCGTCGACCCAGTAACGCTTCTCTAGCATCCATGTTTCCCGCAGACGAAACAAGTTGGCCCGGCAACCGGTGCAAGGAGGGTGGGAAGCGACAGTCTCCCATCGACATCCGGACCACGGATGTGGTCAAAGACTTCGCAGGACACTTCATCAAGTACGGCGCTCTCAAGTTCACAGATTACGAGAAGGTTCTCGTCTCCGGCTTCAATAATGGACACACTGGTAAACGTTTTAAATGCAATGGTATGACTATGGAAGTCGTTAAATGCAATGGGCATTTACGATTCTAGTAAATTAAGTGGCTTAAGGTTATTGAGAGATAGGTTTTTGAAAACTAACAGCAGCATCTGCAACCACATGTGCCCTGTAACACTGTCATGTAATTGTCAAAGGACTTTTCATTCTTGGTACTAAATCCTAATGTTTTGTCAGTCCAGTTCAGTACAGACGGCGAGCAGTCCATGCACCCCACCGTGACCGGGGGGCCCTTGAAGCACGTCTACCGGCTGGAGCAGCTGCACTTCCACTGGCTGTCTGAACACGCGGTGGACGGTACCAAGTAGGTGGTAAAAGATTCTCGCTTTTTACGAACACCACATGACAACACGACAAACTCTGCTTTGTAATATTTCGCTACAAGGGCTTGGATTGGCCTTGGCCTCGGTTGAGCACGGGTCTCTCCTCTTGAGGAGGCCTGGAGGCTGTAATCTCTAGAGCATCCACCACGCTGCTCCAGTGTAGATTAGTGGCGATTTACACGACAACAACTTCCTACAAATTTACCTTATGTTTATTTCATTCTCACGCTTCTCGTTTGTAATATCCATCTAAAGAACGATGAAAGCAACACGTCCTTATTGAAACACTAGTTATTTTGACGAAAGGATACCATCGAGATTAAATTAAGTGGTACGGGGACAAACACCAATAGGAATAGGTGCCCTCGCACCATTGTTTCAGAAAGTTTCTACGAGCAAAAGATGTTGGTTAGATAAGAATCCATCAAGGATTATCCTTAACCTCAAACTTCTCCCAACATTACAGATACCCGATGGAGATCCATTTCGTCCACGTGCGTGCGGACCTCCCGGTTTCTTCGGCGCTTACCAAAAAAGACGGGTTGGCTATTATGTCAGTTTTTTGCAATGTAAGTTAACTACCCTACCTTGCACAATAATTTTTCTACCATCTCTACATACTTATGGTTAAATCAGCATTAAAGACAATTTTGTAAATGAAAATTTTAGTAACTAAAAGCAAACTCCATAAAAAACTACTATCAACTATTATGTCTTCTGTGATATTTTGTAACCATAGAAATAGTATGCCATCGTCAGGTCGGCCATAATTACATCTTAATATATATGTTACCGGATATCTGTATAATGCTGGTATTCAGCACAATCCCAAGGCAATGTGTATAATACCTGGGTCGTTTTGGCAATGTATTAAATGATATTAATATTATTCACCATTACATAATTTACCTAGGTAATGTATACGTTTCCCATCTACTGTACAGAATACCTGCAGGTCCACCGGCAATGAATAAAATTAATAGACTTGGGTATGTGTCAACTTGGATGTAGGTTGGAATTAAGAATTTACTTATAATCACACTCAAAACAAATTGTATTAACCTGCATGAATAGATATTTTTTTATACATTTTAAATTAATGCTTGACCGAAATCCCACTTGATGGTAAGGGGAGATGCAGTCTAATGGCCCCTACACACTATGCCGCCATCATCCCGCGCGGTATGAAACCATGGCGAAATATTTTGCGGATATCTTGCCGGCGGCATGTGTCGCAGAAATCGGCTCAGTGCCGGATAGCAACATCAGTCTTGTATAACGCATGGTGATGATGATACTGTATGTGCACGTTGTGTTTGTTTAACTCACTATACTATAATAAAATGAATATTTTTCTAAGTTTCGATTAGGTAGCACTAATATAAAACTGAAAGGGATTGTTTTCTGTACATTTAATATTATTTTTAAATTTCGAATAGGGGGCACTTAAACAACAAGTTAGAACTCAAAAATATTTTTTTAAATTATTACTTGTAACTATGTCTGTTTGTCTGTCCGGGCATCGATGTAGGTAATTGGTTAGGTATACTAATTACATCATGTCATATTATACATATTAGAAAACTTTATATCCCGAGAAATATAAAGGCCCTTGGAAAAATTTCAATTACCAGCAATGCTTGTTTTTAGTTATTAAATGACATTTAATATTCCTTTTTCGTGCCAGGAACGAACTGATATTAGGCTTGTGGCTTTTTTATGCTTTTTATGCTTTTTTAAGCCGACGGTGTAGTGTGTAAGAGCCATAAGATTGACTCTTTTCTTGAAGATTAGATTAGTACTTAAATGACAAAGACGCATGGAAATGACCAACTCTACAACCAGTTCCGTTCAAGTTAGTGATATTTTTTTGTAATAAAATATATACCAATGTATTTTTATTTTTAAAAGATTTGCTAAGGAGTTTTTCGGCGGCTTTTCTTCTCCTCCATGACAAAGCACCTTTCCGAAAACCTGGTAAATTAAAAAACGTGCCAGTGATACCTATATGAAAAAAATATTTTGAATTTTAACTCTCTCCACGTCATTGGCGGGTTGTGTGTACCTAGTGTTTGCGCAACTTTGCAAGAATTCCATGTGTCGTTGCAGCAGCTTTAGCCTTTGGTTCAATGCACCGCCAAAAGTTGGGGTTTTTACATTAACTCGTAACAACTGAAGGCGATCGGTATATTCTTAATGTACGTTATGAAAAGTAGGGCTCGGGTGTGCGGGCTCCTGGTACGTATAAAAATAAGTAAATATACCTACACATATCTTAGTCTTAGAATTCTACAAGATTGGCCGTGCCCCACTCGGATACAGCCCAAATTGTGAGATTTATACGTTCTACCACCACTCTGCTATCGTCTGCGTACCCATAGATAACAGGCATGAGCGGGTCATTACTATGTATCAAGAAGAAATCCCAAACCTAGCCGATAAGGCCAGAGGATATGTCGGAGCTGGAAGCTTCCTTAAATGTAAGAATGCCAAAGTTTGGGTTTGGCAGCCAAAACCCTTTGTGGCAAGTAAACTTTTACTGCCTGCCCTCACGTCTCGCCCCTCTCCCACTTGCTTCTTTTTGTCTGTTACACACATTATCAACTTCGCATGGAGTATTGTATAGAATGCCTGGGCGAAGTATGAAATAAATAATATTCAAAACGTTACCTGAACGTTTTAGATATTCTATACATTTCCTAGGTATTGTATAGACTGCTGAATTTCACAGATATCCGGTAACATATATAAATTACGTGTCACGTTGTTTGTCTGCGATGAACTCCTAAACTACTGAACCGATTTTAATCAAATTTGCACACCGTGTGCAGTTTGATGCAGCTTGAAAGATAGGATAGCTTAAATCTCAAAATAAAAGAAACTTTTGACAGAACGAAGTCTGTCCGGACAGTTAGTGAGTTCCTAAATTCATACAACGCATTTTTTGGAAATAGAATCTCATACCTATAATAGATGAGAATGATAACTTAGCCTTACAAATAAAAACACAAACTTGGTTTTAGGTCCAAGCAGATTTGGATGAGTCCCAACAGGAAGCATCAGACGAGATCATGCAACACATACCGCGCCTGCTGAACACTGGGGACCGAGTCAGCGGCATTATATTGGATATGACGTAAGATTATTTATTGACAATCGTTGTTAAGTTAATAAAGAAATGGATAGAGAGGTAGGTATACCCAAATGGTACTGTAAGCTCATTTGCTGTCCTCATTACATTAAAATATCTGAGAATACATGAGTGTATAATATGAAAGTAATAAAGGGTAACTCTATCGCTAAACTCTACCGTTACTGACATTAGATATCTACCTATAGCTACTAGGGGAAAACTATAATCTATGAAATGACTTGTTTGAATGTCGCCCAGGTTTGACTGGTGGAGAATGCCATTAGGCATTAAGTCCGCCCATTATGATCTAGGTTATAGGTTTACAATAAAGATTAAATAAATAAAGAGTAAATAAATGTTGCGCTACATCCCCTCCCCTACTATCAGAAAGTAAGTAGGTACCTAGTTACCTACCTACTTCCTTTGTAAGGCGGTTAAAAAAGTATAAAAGATCAGCAGGTCGCAGGTACACTGTTTATTTATTAATTAAAAATTAAACGAGACGGCATGGGAATAATAAGATCTTCGACTGCATCACGACCCGTG
Organism: Thymelicus sylvestris; assembly: GCA_911387775.1. NCBI lineage: Eukaryota > Metazoa > Arthropoda > Insecta > Lepidoptera > Hesperiidae > Thymelicus > Thymelicus sylvestris. The sequence goes on along the minus strand of OU426896.1, from coordinate 15,639,504 downwards.
TGGCGCCTGGGTTCGATTCCCAGCGAGGCGGAAATTTGAATGATGAGTTTGAATTTCTGTTCTCGGTCTGGGTGTGAATGTCCTTGTCTATGTTGTGTGTTGTCCATGGCGCTCACGATACAGGGAATCCTACTAGTGTGGGGCTATGAGTGTGAAGCGTTATACATATATTTATCACATAAATGCCTGTGTCCAGTTTATCGCACTACCCACTCATAGACGAGTTTCGTGTCTAAAGTTGTTGGACTAATTGAACAGACAGCTCTGCTTACCTAAATAAGGAAATGCAGCAACTGTCATAAATTAACTTAAATAGGACAATGCCAATTTTACTGGACGGCATGTTACCACCAGCAGTATTGTCTTATCCAGGTTTCATCGAAATAGAGATGTACCTACTAGAGAGTGTACTTAACTACGTTATGATTGACCATTAACAAGATAATCAATGAATTCCTAATAGGATAGTTTAGGAATTACGTTGCCGGTTCTGATGAACCGCCAAAGAGGAGAGATAATTGTTTATTGCTCATCAATTTAACAGCCAGCAGTAGGCAATTTATTCATTACATGAATTCCTGACAAGAGTATTTTCCAAAAATTAGGTTAACATTGCAACAAAAGTGTGAAACGATCAGTTTTATCTTAGTCTCGTAAGTTGTAAACGAATGACCCAGATCTTAGCATTTTTGTCTTGCAAATACCTAACACATTTTTGCGATAAATTCTGTAATTTCTATGTTAGAATTTATGCCTTATTCTAAGGTTAGAATATTCTTGTTATTTTAGTATTCTCGTTCCCATATAACTGCAATTAGAACAGTATGTCATTGCCAATTATTATGTATTTTTATAGGAAACTATTGAGCGTCAACAAGGAGTCCTACTTTAGCTACCTGGGCTCCCTGACCTCGCCGGAATGCAACGAGGTGGTCATATGGATCATTTTTGAAAAACCCATATACATCTCGGATGCTCAGGTAAATTGCCATACGCACATACATACTTTCTGAAGATTCTGCCAGCTGTCTACAAAACAGGAAAAAATCCTTTTAGTCACGCTTTGCTGGTGTGTCTACCTATCTGTTGTGACCACATGTCTGTAACCAATATAAAGTATCATAGGTACATTATGGTTGCTAAAAGAAGATAAATCACCCTAAAAACCTTCTAAAAACTATTATCAAGTGTCGAATAATTAAGACCTCTTTAACCATCCCAAGTTCCAACCAAACGCAGAACGGTAAGGGCTTGGTCAATTACAAGAAACGATCTATATCACAGTAAAGAAATAGTGTCTGACGACTGTGCCTTGCGGGAAGCTCCTAATATCACTATGAATCCCATTAAAATGGCGCATTTTTATAATGAGTAGGTAACTATCGATTAACGCAGGTCAGCAAAGTTCCTCAACCCTCGTAATTTATTAAGAAGTAGTGACCAAGTGATGAAGCATAGATCGGAAGTTTTCTTTTATGCCGTTCTAAAGTTTTCAACAACTTAACATCAGTCCCTTGCTTATGAATCTTAAGATCGACATGAGGATATTACGAAGACATAATGAACAATCCACCCGCAGTACCGGGTCTTTGGCAAGATAGGTGTGGGGCGGCACAACTTCCGTAGCCTGCAGAAGTTGGGACATCATCTGGTGTTCCAGCCGCCTTCCGCCTTCGTCACCACGCCGAAGATCGTTCGAATGGTCCACGATGTGGTACAACTAGTCACAGAGTTCTTTAGAAATATTACTAGGTAAGTTTCCTAACTCCGTAAATCCAAAGGAACAGCTGTTTACTTTGAAGCTAATCATATTTTGGAGATGTTTTCCTAAGTGTGAACTCAGATAGTAGATCTATAGTGCAGTAGATAGTACTAATTATCTACTATTCTGTATATTACATGCGCTTAATCGCCAAAGATAACAATCATGCCCATTTTGCGAAAACATGACCTTGAAACCTTGTAATTAAAGATTTCCATAAATTAATGACATCAGATTTCATCCGCAAACAGGTTTGCCATAAGTAGGTAGGAACATTTCGCATTTTCAAGACGCATGACATTTTGGAATTCTTCCAAAAATAACTTAACCTCTCGTGAAAGCACTCGGCCTGCAAGGCTTAATTATCTAACCCTTTCCGTTTCAATAGATCCTAATGTTCAACCAACTTACCATATCTCACCGTTCCTAGGATTAGAACTTTAAGGGAGGCCATACACGGTCAAGTGTTGATCGTCTTGATCAAGTCTGCAGTTTGACTTGTCTTTGCAGTTTGACTTGACGCGTCATCCAATGTGCATGAGATAGATGTATGGCAGATAGCTATACCGTGGCCATACACGATCAAGTATATTGGATGCCGCGTCAAGTCCGCTTGACACTTCATCAAGTAAGTACACTTGATCGTGTATGGCCTCCCTATACATACAAAATCTTTGATGGCCTCCATAAAATGTTATTCTTCACAACAAAATTTCTTTTCGCAGGTTTGTGTCCAACGGATTGAAGACACCATAGCGAACGGAAGGGAAAGAATCGGTAGCATAAGATATTTTTAGTAAAAGTTGTTATTTTGTTACACTTAATTTGTTTTATTTAACTTCAGTTATTATGAATCTCTATATTACGAGAGTCCCCTTTCCGGGCTTAGCCAAGTGCGGATTGTGTGATTTCGTACGTATCTTTGAGAATATGATAGAAATCTCTCATGGTTTCGATCATTGTAGCAAGAACCAATTCATAAGATACGCAAAGAACTTAGAAAATTAAATGTGCTGTTGAATGCTGAGCTGTTGCATCGTCTGTAAGTTTAAATTAAAATGCAATACAGGTTTTGTACATATTTTATTTAATAATATTAACAACATTTCTGTACATCTACCTTCCGTGAACACTGCTTCCAATACCAATCACATATCCAAAGCTACAAAAAGCTGTGAAGTACTCGACAATTAATTTTATCTTCTGTAATATAAATTACGTGTCACATTGTTTGTCCGCAATGGACTCCAAAATTACTTAACCGATTTTAATCAAATTTGAACACCGTATGCATTTTGACCCAACTTGAAAGATAGGATAGCTTACATCTCAAAATAATAAAAAAATCTTTTGACAGAACGAAGTCATGTAATGTAGAAAAAAAAACCACAAACTTATTTTAAAATTGTCACATTTCGGTCTAAGGGACGAAATTAATAATTTAGTAACAATTGAAATTCAACTAAAGCTACAATGTACAATTGAATTTGATGTAGCGAATAAACCACACTCCATACTCAATCTGTCCTCTAATATTTATATTCAGATATTTACAAATGAAACCATTCATCTCCCTCACTATGTGGTTGAATATGCTCTAAGTTACCTACTGATAAATAAAAATGATAGAAGAAAAGTATGTGAATTGTTATTAAATTACATTGTTATTAAATTACACGGTAATCTCTTGCACATAAAAGGAGCAAATTATATAGAGCAACACAATTTATGTAATACATAATTATAATTATCTTATATTAATAAAAAATAATTTTAGTATTTGTTCATAACCAGAAACCATAAAAACCGGTTAACTGATTTGACTATATTTTATTTTATACAATTTGTGATGGTCCAAAGATGCTTGTTACGGCAATAAGTAGTATTATTTCTTCTGTGCTTACGGGAAGAAAAACCAAAGTTCTGAATTAGGTGACGAAGAACACCAGAGAATAGCCAAACTATGGGTTTCATTAATGACATTGAAATGCCATCATAGCAAGTTGTTAACTTGTTATAATATGTGACGCATATTATACTACAAGTATATTATTAGAAATTTGTACAGGACGTCTGTCGGGTCATTGCTTTGGTCAACAGCGGGTAGCGTCAACTGTAGAAGTAGCCGTGAGCGATTGCTTATCTCTCTCTAACGTTCTCTATCCAATGTTACGAGTAACATGAATTGCAATGCGACTGTTGTTAAATAAGTACTTAATAATAAATATAATAATAAAATAAAAGTACAACAACAATAAATAAATTAATCCTCATACACTACAACCCACTAGTATTTATGTTGCCTACACATTGGCATGGAACCCGGAACCGAGTGGAGGCGGCACCGCAACTACCGCAACGCACTGTAACGCCGCTTGTGTTCGGTGTGACAACGCTATAGTAGTCGCAGTATCTCGCTAAGTTACACCTCTAAGTGCGAGTGAGCGCGCAATATGCTTCGTCCTGCTCGCACTTAATGTCAACGAGTGCAGCGAGATACTGCGACCACTATAGTTCCGTACCGCACCGCCTACGCTCCGGGTTCTGTATCATACTACACATTCGTACTAAATACAATACGAAAAAATCAACTCCTGCCGGTTTCCGCTTCCGGTATAAGTAAACAGCATTGTCGCAGACGGCACAAAACCCGAGAACAAACACTTATCGACGACATAAGTTGATGGCAGTAAAACTTTTTAACACAGTAAGGTGAGTAAATACGAATTAATCTACAAGTAGTGGTCACTTACCATCAGAACTCGTCTGTTCGATTACCATCAATACATAAAGATGGGGTCAAGTAAAACTCAGTAAGTAACGAAAAATAAATTATTTTATTACAATATTGGTTTCAACGGATATGAATACTGGTAATAAAGGTGACAACACATGGGCTCTCAATCTGAATCTCATTTTAATTGCTGTACTTGTAAATCTGACAATTACACAGTATCTATACGATAATAAATGTTAACGCATTGCACGGGAGGCGGAGCGGTGCGGAGCCGGTCCGGAGGTCTACATTGTAAGCTCCCACATCTCGATTTTGCGTATATTTTTAACAGACTTCAAAAAAGGAGGAGGTATTCAATTCCACTGTAATTTTTTGTTTGTTACCTCGGAACTTTCGACTGGGTGAACCGATTTTGATGATTCTTTTTTTAATCGAAAGCTGGCGCTTATCATATTTATTAAATTTGAGCGAGATCTGACGAGTAGTTTTTGAGTTATCCCTAATTTTGAAGTCAGTTATTTTTTGTCAAGAATTATTATTTATATAGTGCTGAATGCTGATGCAAATAATAATGTATCTAGCGTCACTTTCATCCGACTTGTTTTTAAATATAATTTCCTACACATACGGTTAGAAACCATCTTCACAACGCCTCCGGACCGCATCCGCATCGCCCACTTTGTGTGGTCAGTCATACTTTATGGAACAACATAAAAAGCTCCGCTTGCGAGCAATGCGTAACCAATATTATTCTTATGTACAATTTACACTATAATTCATTTCTCTCATTGTCTCCGTTTTTCTCTGCGCTTTAACGGTATATTTTGCAATCTAGATGTTATTTGAAATGTATAGCGGATACTGCAATTTTTGCTAAGATATAAGTTTATCTTTATTATAAGTTACTTCGAACACACTTTTTAGCCGAGATCATGAAACATACACCGAAAAAATCAAAATTTATATTAATCGCAAGGTGTGGGACCATCATCTTCTTGAAGCAGGTTCAATTTTTGCGTTACCATTTGAAAGCGTTACTTTTTTTTCACACAATTAAGTTACTAAGTTGCAAATAAGTTCCATTTGTGGTCTCTCAACCAATACACCTGTGACCAAAAGGGCAAAAATATGTATAGATAGTCAGACTGAAGTTGTTTTCAATTACGATAACCTATATAACATAACCTATATAACATAACCTATATAACAGGAGTTGATAATTTGTTTTAAACAAGTTTGGTTCTGATGAAAATCTAGACCGTGGTCCATGCTTCAATGAGCAGTCTCTTTTAACAACAAAGGACACATTTGGGCAATTCAGAAAAAACTGACTTACTGTAACTATCTTTAGTACTATGTTCGTTACATCCTTAGGCATCAGTGGCCAGCTAACATTAGGAGTATACTACATGCCCGGTCAAAGATCACTCACAAAGTCCATACTGTCCATTGAATTATTATTACTAGGGTATGGAACCGACACCGCGAACCCGATATTTGCGCAATGAACTGTTGCCAATTGGCTACAGTTTTCAGTGAAGTTAGTCGATTTTGAAAAGAGAATGGGGGCTCGATTTTGAAATTAGAACCTCCCGGCGCGATACAAATTTAGTTCGTGATGTCTGTTCTAGTACTTTAGTACAGTACGGCCGACGTATTTTGGCGCGTCTGAACTTCGTGCAGAAGGCTGCGCAGTAACACAATTGGGCAATGCTCGGTAAGCGGCGTATTGTGTCTCAGTCACACGTGAGCATGTTCGTGTCGCTATCTCTGTCTTACATGCGCTAAAGTTCGCAGAGCCGGCAGAGCCTATGTTCAGACACGCCAAGATACGTCAGCCGTACTGTACATTATACTTCAATGATATATTCATAACAAAATCACTTTACACTATCATACATACACATAAAATTTGTTTAAGTGACCAACGTCACAATGTCATTACGTAACAATACGACTTGGTATTCTTCTGTACAGTTCTATACATTCACTAGCCGCTCTATGACGAGGGATCCCTGCTGATTAGTTCTTTAAGTTTCTTCTCGATGTACTGAACCCGGGAGACCAGCTTGTCTCTGGGATTATACTCCGTGTAAGGAATTTGCAGAACTTTAAAACCCTGGAAATTAATAAGGTCTATAAGAATATTGTTATAAATTACTGTTTGATAAGATGATAGATATAATACCTATTGCATTAACAACATTTACGCCCAAACTCAGAGTCACTAATGGTTACTTAAATCACTCCTTAGTAAAGAATCACCAAACAAATTCTGTACTAAGGAGCGATTTAAGTAACCGTTAGTGATTCTGAGTTGAGGCGTCACCCTATGAACAAGCAAAATATATTTTATACCAGATAATTTTAGGCGGATTCGACCAAATATCATGTTATATCAAAGCATCAGTTTGTATTTCGGCTATTTTCATAAAAACATCATCTAAATACAATCCACCCTAATGGTTTTGAATGTGTGTTAATCTCGGCTCATACTCCTCTGCTCTTTTGTCAGCCATTTATATACTATATTTTTTAATTTCCCCAGACATAATTAACAACCACCTGAATCACGTCACTTTCCAAACAAAAAAACCGCATCAAAATCGGTCCATTCGTATAGGAGCTACGATGCCATAAACAGAATCACACATCAAATTTATAACACCCCGTTTTTTGCATCAGGGGTTAAAAAGTGAATAGTCAATACACTCAAACCTCGTAATAGTTTCTTATGTGACTATTAATCATCATACCTTCATCTCGAGCAGCCGCGTGTACAGTCGGTAGGCGCCGAGCGGCGCGGGCGAGCGGCGCGTCATGTCGTGGTAGTCCAGCCCCAGCACCGCTATCCGGTGCACGCTGACGACACCACAACATTTATTAAACTTAGTGCTTGTTCACACTGAACTCGTGGGCGCGGGCGCGGGCGTGGTCGCGAAATATCAAACATATGACCTACTATGAAAGTGTTCACACCAAAATAGTCCAGTCATCTTAGGAATTCACTGCGGAATGAGAGATACCCAGCTGATTTTTTTGTATAAAATTGTATTTTGGCATTCTAAAACTTGTATCAAAACCTGCATATGGTAATGTGACCGCGTCTATTAATTTGAGGACAAAGGTCACAAAAATCGTTTTTTTGCAAATATCTCATTTCCTATGAGTTTTTCGCTATTTGATTCTTCATCAATATTGTAGTGCCAAAATACAACTTTATACAAAAAAATCAGCTGGGTATCTCTCATTCCGCATTTCTTACCTAATTTTGACTAAGATGACTGGACTAAAACGCGCGCGCGGTGTATGTAGCGTTTACCGCGACCGCGCCCGCACCCGCGAGTTCAGTGTGAACAAGCACTTATACTTCTCATGGGGCGTGTCGAAAAAAATATACGTAAAATTTTTACGATGCAACGGCCTAAAAGCGACATGATGAAGGTGCGTGATACTAGGCGCATAGCATTCGCTAAATGTTTCGCGGTTCGTGGGTGCGAGCGAGAGGTACTTGTAAGTAAGAGTATAACTTCTTACGTGCGTACATAAGTACACACACACACACACTTTTTATTTATTTAATCCTTAAGCGTAAACACACAGATGATGGGTCGGGCGTGGATGTATTCAGTTTGATTCATATGGACTAAGTCCATATGTACATACAAAATACCAAACAAAATGATCACTTTACCTCTTATTATTAGCTGCTTTCTCTAGAGGAACCGGGTGACATTTGGAGTCCACTGCGAACTCGGCATCTGTATTGACAAAACTTTATAAAGCACTAACTAATTAACTATTATAATTACTATTATAATTAAATTTACATTCACAGTTATAACTTATTACAAGCCAAAAGTGCTTTTGAATTTCGATATAATAATAGCCCCATTGTTACAATAATATTTTAGGAAAATGATTGTGGCAACATAATAAAAATATTAATATCAACAGAAACTTTTTAACATTTAAGTAATCAGAACCCAATCCAACCAGTGTGGTAATTAGATTAAGCTAAGATCAAAATGGATGAGAGACCAAAATGTATTGCAGTCTGTCCTGGTTGTTATTGTAAGTGGTTGTTAAGTCGGAGATGGGAGACCTTCAAGCGGCATGAAACATCTACCATTCAACACAGCAAAGACACTCAGTAATGGGCTGTAAATGGATCAAATCCAAGATCAAACAGTTCCTCCTACTAAAATTATAAATGCGAAAGTCCTGGATGGATGGATGTTTGTAACTCTTCACGCAAAAACTATTGAACGGAATTTAATGAAATTTTACACACAGATAGACATGATTTGGAATGATATACTTATCCTATAGGGTACTTATTATCCCGAAAAACGCGGGCAACGCCGCGGGAGAGCACTAGTCTACAATATACGTACATAAGCACTCACCATAAACAAAGCCCATGCCCGACTGGCAGTTCTTCTTGAGAAACGACTCCGCGGAGACGAGGCTCTTGAATGTGTCCATGATGCTCTGCACGTACAGAGCCTTCTCCTTCGTGTACACGATGGGCACGCCCACCGAGATGTCTTCTGCTAGACGGACCGCCGGCGAGTGTTGTAGACCAACGTATGCGTCTATTGCCATTAGCTTCCGACGGGCTGGGATTGGGATTTCTGAAATAAATAAATAACGCTTCACACTCATAGCCCCACACTAGGATTCCCTATGTCGTGGGTGCCATGGACAACACACTAGACAAGAACATTCACACCCAGACCGAGAACAGAAATTCAAACTCATCATTCAAATTTCCGCCTCGCTCGGAATCGAACCCAGGACCCTCGGTGCGGCGATCCGGCATGGTAACCATTGCGCCACACGGGTCGTCAAATCAAAGGTAAGATTCTAAACGGATTGCAGTAAGATGTTTAGAGTTGTTAAGGTGAGGTAGGCTTTATGCAGCAGAACTGTCATTTATCAACCGATTTATTTTATATATATATAGATTGTTCTTGGTTTGGCTGGTCCAAATTGGTCCCATATTAAACAAAATTCAGTTTCAACGTTGTGATCAATGAGTAAAATTGACTTCGAACGTGGGTAGACTATACAGTACAGTACGCGCATGCATTATTTAGAAAACCGACAAAGATAAACCCACTTCCGATAAAGATATTTCAAAACTTTTTTAATGGAAATAGCCGACAAACAAGCTGACAATTCACCTGATGGTTAGTGGCTATCGTCGCCCATGGACATCAGCAACACCGAAGGCATCACTGATGCGTTGCCACCCAAGAGAGAAAAAAAAATGTAATTGAGCTTTACTTCAATACTGGCGATCCACTGATTACGGTGACCTCGGCCAATGGTGACTAAATAATACCTAGTTCTTCTTCGTCATCGGGCCTTCAGGCTATAAAAGCTAGAATCAAGAAACTCACCACCAGCCGATAGAAGCTTCTCAATGAACTCCGGTTGTAGTGTGGACACGAGATGCTCCTTCGTGGCTCTGTTGAGGGTCAGCAGGGAGAACACCAGGTCCAGCCACACTGATGACTTTACCATTTCCTCCTCCTTCAGGGATACTGCTGTCTGGAAACACCATCAATTTCATGCATTAATGTTGCATGTTTAGGGCATATTAGGGTGTGTTATTATGGTTATTAGCGAGCAAGGCATCTTGGGTTCAGTTCCTGTGTGCTGAAGACACATATTTGCGTAACAGATACCTAATTATGTACGTTAATGGATCATGGGTGTTTGTGATGTCTCAGATTTCGCCCACAACCGACACGCCCTGAGGTTTGAAATGGAAGTTCAAACAACAAAATTCAGAGTGCTTTGTAAAAGCACCTAATAACCTAACCTAACCCTTTGTAAACTTGCGATAGAGATCACTATCTCACCTGAACCAAAGCCTCACTCTGCGGAAACAGGCAGTCAACAGTGGCCAGAGTGACCACAGCAGAGGCCACGTCGCTAGGCCTACACACGGCCTTGTGGTCCAGCATCCACTCTGAGATGGCGGCCAGGACGGCCTCGTGTCGGTACCGCAGCAGACCCAGGGATACTACTATCGAAGTCACCACTGCCGGCTTGTCTGTGTTCGATGGGAGGCACTCGATGACGTCACTAAAAGGTCAAGGTCAGTTAATGCATGAAATATGTAAAAGTGTTGCAACTATGAAAGCTCTCTTTTCCAAAAAGTAAGAAGATTTTTTATCAACCAGTTACATAAAATGAAATATGGAAGAAAATATAGCTTTAAATGCCCTAGTGACATCAAAAACTTTAACTACAGATAATAAATAAATAGATAAGTGGTTCTAGCTATAAACCCACATGTCAACAATACAAATATATTGCATGAATATGATCTACATTTAAACCAGAATAAGTGATCTTAGTTAAATGCTTAAAATCAATAAGTAATCACATACTTGCAAATCCTATCTAACAGCACCGGGTCGGGAAAGTTTAATGATGCCATAGAGAACAGGAGATCAGCTGATTTCTTCAAATCAATGGGCTCAGCTTGCCTTGTGATGTTGTGTGAGAGGGCTCTCAAGAGTGGTGTGCTGCGCCGGCCCTTTTGAGTTAGCGCTTTCATTACCTGCATTAAAAGAAACACAATGATAATAAGGTTTGCCAAATTTTATTTTACCCATCTTCTATTATTTATTCTAGTAGTAATAAACAAGTAATTGGGCTTCCTGATCACACAACAATAGGACAACAATAGGAGCTTTACTGACCCCCTATAATTTATAACCAACTTACTAATTAATGAATACCACATCAGATTAATGGGCTAAATATGAAATATGAAAATACAATCCATCAATCAGCCGTTAGTTAGAAGTAGAGAGACTACTGGATCTATGTCCGAGTTATGCCTAAGCCTCTCCTAACTTGTACCACTCTGACTGGTCCAGAGCCTTCTAAGTCTTACCTGCGGATATCTGCTGCCGTCATTTGGTTACACACATGCAAAATATAAAAAAAACACTACACACCTTTATCATCTGAGGCAGTGATAAGTTGGTGATGAGCCTAGCAGCCTCATCATCACCTGTGATGCCCAGTACAGTGCTCAAGTCTTCAGCCATGGTCAGGGAGCTCATGGTCTGAGAGGCATGTGTTCGTGCTAGAATCCTGCACAGCTTGAGGAAACGAGGATCCTTTTCAAAGTCTGACAGTTTTACTTTGTGGCTGCTTGACCAATCTGAGAGAATTGACACCATCTGAAAGTTTAAATCAAAGTTGATCCATTAATTCTAAAATACTCATTTAAAATAGAAACATGTTTAGTAATGATATTATGATACTAGCTGCCCGGACAAACTTCGTTCTGTCAAAAGTTTTTTATTTTATGTTGAGATGTAAGCTATTCTATCTTTCAAGTTGGATCAAACTGCACACGGTGTGCAAATTTGATTAAAATCGGTTCAGTAGTTTAGGAGTCCATCGCGGACAAACAACGTGACACGTAATTTATATATATTAAGATGGAAACACTGATTCATATCCTCTCCAATTGTAAATCTTACAGTACAGAATGTACTAATCAGTAGGCATTGGTGACCAGATATATTATCAGTGGGACCTGCTACGATAGATCACCTTTACTTCCAGTGGCCTTTGGAAATAATGCTCCCTTATTCACTCTACAAATAATAATTATCTTTATCAACATACAACACATATTCTTGTACCTTGAGTGCATGTTTCCTGGAAACTATTGGGTTTTCAGCAACCAGCAAGAGGCTGTTCACATCAGTTGCTCTGAGAATCTGTCCATCCAACTGCTGTGTGCGACTTAGTTTAGTTGACTTTGGGCTTGGTTTCTTTTCTCCCTCTGTATCTGGGGAGTTTAGGGCCGCGAATGCTGCTGCTACCAGGTCTGAAAAGTTCACAAATTTAAAATGGAGTCTCAATTGTTTTATTGTTACCCAATTGTATGTATGAAAATTGCAATCTTTAGTGTATAACTAAGCAAACACTGAATTTTGAACTAACATAAAACATTTTTTATTTCAGTATTATAATAAAAACATGAGATTTAAAAGACAAGAAAAATTGAGATAAAATTACAAATATTACAAACAGTGAATATTTATACCAATAAAAATGTAGTTATTATAAATTATAATCCATATCTTAGTGAGTATCATTGCAAACGCTCAAATATGCAAGTAAACCTAGGCTTATCTAGTTACAACTAACATATATCCATGGTGTTGTAACTACCATACTTACTTGAAGTATCCTTCATATCAGCAGATGCAGACAGCTCATGTGGTAGATTTTTGTCTGAGATACTTCGAGAAGAATCAAGTTTATCTGTTTTGAAGACTGTAGCTCCAGGAGCCGAGTAGCTCCTTAGGGTTGACCGTGAACCTAACCTCCAAATTACAAGCCCGCTGAATTTCAGCATCTAAAACATTACACAATATTTCACATTCACTGTTACCGAAAACAAAGCTATTTCTATGATATAACTAGTGATAATTAATAAAAACACTCTTTCATCACGAGAAAGCAGCTCGAAACCCACATTCTTACATCACGATTTAATTTGTTTTTAAATTTATAATTGTATGAAAGTAGCAAAATTAATCACAATTCTTGACTGTTTTAAAGTACCTTTTATGCCTTAATACAAAAAATTCAGCAGAAATACACTAAACTTTAAAACATTTACAAAACTCTAAGTTTTGATAATTATGACAGAATACAGATGATGACAAATGAGTGACATTTGCCCTACGTTCCACTAGACGATCACAACGATCACGCTCACGACCGCGGTTTTTCCTGTTCCACTAGCTTGTGAGCGTTACAATCATACACCCAAGTGGAACGGGCACTTCGACCCACCCCGTGAGGTGGGTTGTTTTGAGCGTGCCGTGAACTGCCGTGAGCGAAATTAATGACGTCATCAATGACGTTTTCACCGCGACCATGACGACCGTGGTCGCCATGTGGAACGCGTTTTGATCGTTGTGAGCGATGTGAGCGTCTACTGGAACGCAGCCAACTTTACATGACATTGGCCGCGTTCCACTAGACGCTCAAAACGCTCACAACGATCAAATTAGTATTCATACTAATTTGATCGTTGTGAGCGTGTTGAGCGTCTAGTGGAACGCGCCCATTGTGCCTTGACGTCCTTGACAGTTAGGCCCTACGTTCCAGTAGACGATCACAACGACCACGCTCACGACCGCGATTTTTTCGTTCCACTAGCTTGTGAGCGTTACAATCATACACCCAAGTGGAACGGGTATAGTGAGCGACGTGAGCGTTCAAGGTCAAGCCACAGAGTATTTACACGTTTTAGCCGTTGATACAAAATGTACTCTATGATGTTGAGAATAAGACAAGTCTGAAACATTAGAGGTTAAGTTATAATTTTTAAGCTTTAAATAAACGTTACATAATTAATTATCAATTTTATTTTTATACTAGCAAAAAAGTATATCTACAAACAAAACATTTTTTTTTATGAATAGACAAATTAATATAATAAAAAATTGCATAATAATTATGTTAATGATATTGACCGACGAGGAAAAATGTATACATGGCTATATGTATAGTTAATTAAACATTAAAATTATTTACATAATTTAACATATTTATATCAACTTGTGACCCCACGTCGAGCATCTGCTGGAGAAACTACTATAATCCACTAAAGTATCTCTTGTCGAATCGTATACAGTAATTTTTTCCATCACCATCCTTATCTTTTATAAAATTGCGCCAAATTTCTATCACCATCCATTTCTACCCAGTGTTGCCAGGTCTAAAAACTGGCGAGAGTAACTTCGTCGTATCTGGCAACACTGCAATTCGACCACTTCGACCCACCCCGTGAGGTGGGTTGTTTTGAGCGTGCCGTGAGCGAAATTAATGATGTCATCAATGACGTATTCGCCGCGACCATGACGACCGTGGTCGCCATGTGGAACGCGTTTTGATCATTGTGAGCGATGTGAGCCTCTACTGGAACGCAGCCAACATTATTCATACACTGACGTTACCATAGACATAATACTACTAGACTAGACAAGCGGGCCTTCTTTGCGTCACGCTATTAGAAATAGAAAGAGACCAAGGAGACTCGAGTAACTCGTAAGTAAGACAAGGATAGGTTTACCTCCTGCCTTTCTTCGCAGCGTGACGGTTTCACTTACATATGCTCAGATACCTTGGATAATCTAGTAGTATTATGTCTATGAACGTCACTGACCCCTTCGCTGTGGCCATAGATAATAAATACTCTAGCGGCAGCCGGCTGCATACTATGGCGGGCTCTCCGGTCCGTCATCCGGTGATATAGTCTGGGTGCAAAACATAATCCTTTGATAGTCTTCTTCAATATCGTATTAATCATATCGTAATTTCGTAATAAAATTATGGAATATCGTATCCGTTATCTATAACGTTCATTAATCCATTACGTCCATTCGTCATCGTACGTCCCACAGTCCCACACTCGACCCGCAGATTAAAGTACTCTGTAAACGTAATCTATGAATTATGATTTATCTGTCCATGCACCCATTTCTATAGAGTTGTCTCATAGTCTGTGACCCTAAAAGAAATTGCAAGCGGTTGCGGGTGGGAGATTTGTTGTGATTTTTTGAATTAAATATTGTTTGAATGCAATAAAAAGTGAAACCACCTTTAAAATCTGTTATAATGGTGAGTAATTACTTTGTTCACCGAAAAATATATCATTACAAGTAGCACGCAATAGAACATTCTTGTTAAACGACTTGTGTTGGATTTGTAACGAATTTTTCAATGAATTTACCATGATATTCTTAAAAGATGTTGCATTTTTTGCAATGAATATTTTTGCACATGTTAAGAGTCTTATTAACTACCTATATAAAGTGATAAACACCGTAACTTAGAGTTATACTGAGAGGTTGATTCAGTATTTTTTTTTCTACCTTCAGGTTATCGTATAATTGTTTTCGCGCTTATCAGCCTTGCCCTTTGGTTGCATCTGAAAGACTGTACAAGATTAATACGTAATAGGATTTTAGACAAAGGATATTCTGCAAGTTTACCTCAACCTTTAAGCTACTTCAGAGTTAAAAAGGACCCAAATGAATCGATTTCCTTTTTCCCAACAATTTTATCAATAAAACATGAAAATAAAGAATGGATGTGTGTTCCAAGTAAATCATAATAAGTAACTGGCTTTTGAATCCCAAGTATAGAAGCTATAAAACAACCTTAGAGCTTCCCGAGATGAGATCATTCTTAAGTATCAAGTCATTGGTGGTTAAATGTTTAAATAAATAAATTGGTGATAAACAACTGTAGTAGTGTTGTGCTTTGCTGAAATCGTCATTTATCTGCATGTTTAATTAATGCATTTTCCTAGATATAGCTAAACTAATTAACTTTACAATACAGGACATGACATTTCATACCCACTTGGAATAAGCATACCAGCTATATTAAGGGTTGCCACCCGTTCTATATTATATAGTATCGTGCTATATTTCAGTCAATTGTACTATATGTTATAGAAAAATAAAATAGTATGAATAATACTATATTTTCATCGGTAATTCAGTTGTCGAGCTTTTTTTGACTATGTGTGCCTGGAACGCACCCGCAACGCAGCATTGGGAATTTCAAAACGAAACACATTCACCTCGTTTGTTTTTCCACATCACGGCAAATAAACGTCAACTTCAAATTGACCATTCTTGTACATTATTTCGTCCTATTACTGCAAATACCGCCAATGTGACTTTCTGTCAAAATCGTTTTTTTTAGGCCTTAAGAATAAGCTTTTTAATACCTACAAACTGGTAAAACCAATATTTCGTTACGATCCTCCATTACAAAGATAGCTTTTACGTAACGTAACATATCACTAATTTAATAACATTTACGTACAGGCAAAAACTGAAATGTGTGTTATAATGCAACGATTCATATTTTTATGTCCATGTAAAAACTATAACTAGCCTATTATGGTTTTTTGCATATTTAATATAATACAGATATAAATCTTAATATATATAAATTACGTGTCACGTTGTTTGTCCGCGATGGACTCCTAAACTACTTACCCGATTTTAATCAAATTTGCAAAGATAGGATAGCTTACATCTCATGATTAAAAAAAAAACCTTTTGACAGAACGAAGTCTGTCCGGGCAGCTAGTATAATATAAATATAATACAGTAAAAAACTTCTACGTTCATTTTAATCAACCACTAACTGACTATTATTGCCCTTTTAGCCAGTAAATAACTAACGGTTAGTCTACTTTAACATCATGCAACAAGTTATATTTTTATTTGTATTAATTAATATACAAACTAATAAATTTAAAAATACCCCTGAAATCATTCATATTCAGCGGGGTTAAAGCACCATATGTAAGGAATCCCGAAATGTTGTGCAGGTAAAACCGTATATCTTTTCAATAAAATAAAAATAACTCGAAAACTTGCTATTTTTTTTAATTGTCCTGTTGCTTGTAGGTAAATTATATATCTAATAAATTCGTTTTAAGTTGGTTTTTAGATATTGATGCCTTTGGACAAGAAATAAACAAGATTATATTTGTACAGGAAAAAACAGTTATATGGCAGACTATATTTTTTTAACGTTATTTTAATGTATTTTAAACACAGTCTACATGCATTGTGCAATAAAATAGCAAACAAGATAACATAGGTTTTAGCTTTTTTTAAAATACAATGCATCTTTTTAACATCATAAAATATAAACAAGTATTCAAACTTTCAATTGTCGATTTCTCAGAACGCGCTTTTTACAGATTGTCGGTATTTGCAGTAATAGGACGATTTACTATCTATTATTTTAAAAATATTAAGACTGTGTTAACCAAAGCTAAGACTAATAACAAATACACATGGAAAAATAAATGTGTACTATTTTTTTTCTTGAATTTCCCAATAGTATTATATTTTTGTAATGTTTTGAAAAAAATACTATTTTACCTTCAAAAAAAGGTGGCAACCCTAGCTATACATATAATACATTTTTTATTATTACAATGATAAAGAGACAGATAACGTCTCTTCTGTTGAAGATTAGGTTGATTTTCCAGGCACATACAATTGTTAAAGCCATTTTCTATTTATTTTGATTTGATTTGATTTGACAAATAAAGAATTATTATTATTATTATTGATTTGGTACTAAGATGTTACAAAACACCTGCATGTGGCAACTTAATATTATTATTCATTTGTAAAGCATCTTCATAGAGTTTTTATAAATTAGAGAATGTTTATAATAAGAGATAACTATTCTTAATAGGAAAAAGAGGGCAGTAATAAGGGACCCTTAAAATTGAAGTATGCTTATGTATCCCCAGCTTAATTCCATTGATGCTGTTGGCTAGATTCTTTGCCAGTTAGCTAGCAAACAGATATCAGAAAAATGTGATGACGAGAAGACATCCACATACAAAACAATAGAAAGAAAAGACTGGATGTAAACGGTATTTCTCACAGTTCAATCTGTTATCCAGTTCAATCCATCAGTTTAAAGCTGTTGAACACAGTTAAGTGCCAGCGCTCATAAGTGTATAAGCAGGGTGGTAGCGTGCACAAAAACCTGTAAAACAAGGATTCTAACTCCATTACCGTGTCCCCTGTTATGAACTAGTTTTTAACAAAAGATAAATATCTAAACATCAGAGAGAACAGCATTTCTTTTTTATAACTAGCCAATACCCCAACAGACAAAACACCTAATGGTAAGTGGTCATTGCCGCCCACAGACAACACCTAAGGCTCCACTGATCCATTGCTGCCCAGTTAGGAAAGTGAAGAAAGAAGGAAAGCTAATGATAATTCCATCTCAATATAGTAGTATGTATTTATACCTGTCTATATAAAACTGCATTAGCCAATAATAAAACGGACCAGTCATCAAATGTGTAGCTCAGCTACAATGCAAATCCAATTTCCCCACTGCCTACTCTTGTTTGTAGCCATTACTGGACATTAGTCAATTGTCTTTATAGTCCATTGTTAGTGCTGTGTTTTGTATGGATGAAATGTTAAATAACTAATCTCTTTTCAATGTTGAAGTTTATTTATTTACACTTTGGGCAGTGCAGTGTCAATGTGTGTGTTTTCAAAATCAGGTGTGGTTTATTTCTTCATACTTAAAGATTTATAAAACAATAAAAAGTGGTGAAAGAAAACAAAAGTTCTTTCATGTTTGTTTGTTGTGCTGTGCATATGTGTGGTTAAAACTGACAGGTGTTTTTTTTATAAATTTTAACTCCTATCAAACAGCATTGCTAGTAATATTTTTAGCCCTGTTGGGGCAGCTTAGAATACTAACCCCAATCCCACGCCGGATGGGTGTCGCAAGAGAGGAAGTTAATTAATACCATTATTTCTGTTGTTATTTCTCCATGGGATTTGCCTGGATAGCTACCACCCTTGAGCATGAGTCAGCCGCCAAACGATTCGTCGTGTTCCGGCTGGGAGCTTGAGAGCCAGTTCTTTCTTTCTTTCTTTTTCTCTCTGTCTTGGCCGGCAACGCATCAGTGATGCCTTCGGTGTTGCTGATGTCCATGGGCGACGATGCCGACGATAGCCACTTACCATCAGGTGGATCGTCAGCTCGTTTGCCGGCTATTTCCATAAAAAAAAATTGAGCTTGCAAGATTTGATCTACACAAGCAGGGTAAGCTAAATAAAACCGTCTAAATTCACTTACATTGATTTTCATAATGCATCAAAATAAATAGAACAATAACTTCAAAAATTGCACCAATCAATATTAACTAAATTCAAATTTAAAGTTTTCATTTCATTGTTCAATATTTATGTTTAGTTTATGTTGTGAGCTTCCCCCACACACACGGACAACCCTTCGACATCCAGCAAACTAGGGCAAGTGCGGGAAAAACCGAAATTATAAATAATTTTAGTGTCAGTCATAGTGAAACGACATAATTCAACCCAGAGGCCCTAATTAATGTGAGCGGTTTCACGTCAGATCGCAACCAAAATAGACTGCTGTTTTCTTTCGTAGATTAATTTATTCCCGCGCCGAGAGTGCCGCGACTAATGACGTGACAGTCCATCAAACGTTCGCGTGACTGATGATGGGTTGATTATGTTATCCAGGAAAAGTAAGAGCCGTGTTTTATCCTTCACTCTGGCTAGTCATAGTCTACTCCAATCCGGCCGGATAGGAGTGAGCAGAGTGGCCACTCTGCTGACGAAGTAAAAAAACGTTTACTCACTCTGCACTTATAGTTCCAATAATAGTGTACATGACCTCTCGTTTTCTAGCAGGGTTACTACTGAACGGTGTAATTTAAACATTTATTTTCCACAAAAAAAAAAGGTATTGTTCGTAAACTGCAATACTAAAAATAGTGTCGTTTACTGCAATACCTAGTAAAAATTTACATCCATCCCATCTGTGTAAACGCACCCGTTAATTTTCCTTAATTGATTTTCGGTAAACTTAACGTGACCCATTTCAGGGATTTTTTTTTTCTAATTTTACACAAATTTAAACCTTTATCTTTAAAATCATCTTGAAGCATCGCCGATAAGAAATCGAGTGCGCAGTCAGTTGATCGCGTGTCTGTCTAATAAGAAATTAGATGCTAGATGTGCTCTCTTTTAGATAGAAGTAGCTGGGAGACCAAGCTTTGCTTGATATTCTTATTATGTGAAAAGCCTAACGAGGTGACGAGCCACTTAATGATAAGTTGTCACCGTCGTTGTCAAGCTACAAAAGTAATATCAGAGGCACCAATGCGTTGCGGCCAAGAAAGAGAAGTAAGAACTGGCTCTCATGTTCAATCAAGATTCAAGAGTCATCTTCTAACCAAGTTAATACCTTCAATGATATAGTTTCCTTCTTGACAGGCGGGGGCAGATGGCGTTGGTGTAGCTCGCTGAGCACGCCCCGCCCCGCGCCCCCTCCCGTGCCCAGCGCGTAAGGTAAGTTGTATTACTTACACATATTCTAAGCTTACTACCTTCATGTAAGATGGAAACGAAATTCACCCATTTCAAATCCAAGCCAATCTACTCTTCTCTTGGTGCTCCCTGCTGGACGAGATAAGCCTCCTTTCTGTATCACTCACTTTGATCCCAGTTGGACTTGCATGGTGGAAAGTATTATTGTCCACATGGCTAACCATCTTAGGTGTATCTCCTTGTCCTAAAATCGATCGTGAAATGTTTAATTTACGGTCGCAACTCGCAGTGTCGCAGAGCTATTTATATTAACAGGAGGAAACTGGCGCCACGACTTAGTCCGTTTTTAGATAGTTAGGATGCACCAAGAACAGCGAGACTTTGTTTGGACTTCTTAAGGATGCATGGAACCCCTTACAACCATTACACCCCTTATACATACTGCAGTTATCGCGTTTATTCATCTATACTTCTATACTAATATTATAAAGAGAAAAGATTTGATTGTTTGTTTGCATTGAATAGGCTCCGAAACTACTGAACCGATTTGAATAATACTTTCACTATCGGGAAGCTACACTATCCCCGGGCGACATAGGCTATGTTATATTTTCAAAAAAATTTGGGATCGCTAATAAAACTTCATTAATGTAACCCAAGGTGTAAAAAATTAAGAAAACCGAAGCAAAGCGAGGGCGGTTACTCGTTAAAAATAAAAGGAAACTGATGTTACGCTACGTATGGCTTTATGTTATGTGGCTATGTAAAAGTCTACTGCAACCCGCACGGGCACTTAAGCACTCGTAGAGTACTTGCCTCTTTAAACGTCGTAGGTATATTCGACATAAAAAGAATACAAACAGCCTTGGGCTAGTTGCGTTCACTCTCAGGGTTATAGAAGCTTCAACATACATTCCATATACGAGAGGAAGATTCTTTTCAACTCAGGTTTCTTTTAAGGATATAAGCTTTCCTAGTAACTTGTGACTTAGATGTTTCTCGCTAACCATAGCTGTCGAAATGCTTCTTGGAATTCGCCTTTTAGAAGGCAAATTTACAATATTGGACTAAATATTGCCTAGTTGAGGTTGGCAAATTTCACTTACCTTTAAAATATTATTCAGTCATAACCAAGTACATAATCTTAGTACAGAATTTGTCATTCTGTACTAAGGAGCGATTTAAGTAACCGTTAGTGAATCTGAGTTGGGGTGTAAGACTAGGACGGATGTGCCAGTTTGGGGTACGAGAGGGGACAATTAGAAATATCAATTAGTTTGCATCGCGATAGTGACGCGGCCATTTCCTTCAAGAAATTCAAATTACCGAGTCCCCCAAATGAGTAGATGTTAGGCAAAGCTAAGCAAATAACTATGTTACCTGAGAACAAACTTGTCTGTCACAAATCTGTCCAAAAAATAAATCCAGTAAACTTTGCTTGATAGTAGTAATGCTCATTTTTAACCGACTTCAAAAAAAGGAGGAGGTTCTCAATTCGACTGTTTTTTTTTTTTTTTTTTTATGTTTGTTACCTCAGAACTTTGGACTGGGCGAACCGATTTTGATGATTCTTTTTTTTATCGAAAGCTGATGGCTGTCATGTGGTCCCACATAAATTTTATTGAGATCTGACAATGGCATCCATGAGAAAACTACATAAGTCGTATATTTGTGTTAAGATGTGCGCGACAAATTGACGAATAACTCAATATCACGTCAACCGATTTCGATGATTCTTTTTTTAATAGAAAGCTGGTGCTTGTCATGTGGTCCCACATAAATTTTAATGAGATCTGACAAGTAGTTTTTGAGAATTTGAAGTCGGTTATTTTTTGTTAGTAAAATTTAGATTATCGGTGAAACATTACATCAAAGTTTATATCAATTTATTTTGCAGATAAAATTGCAACAAAGGTGCGGTTCGTGTTCGCGAACGTTGCCAGTGCAGATGGATCGCCAACCGACTCGTACAGAAAGGTAAGTGCATTTTATTGTACAAACAGTGCAGCTGTTTCGTTTTGAACATAGTAACAAGTCAAACTGTTGCTAAATAAAGCCACGAGTACTCTGTGGGCACTGTTTTTACAAGAGAGATTTAAAACCGAATAGCTACTTTATGGTTGACCTTTTCCCGGCTAATTCAAAGTTGAAAGCTCTGTGGCTGTCGTCTGCCTTTAATTGAAATATCGAAAATTTTATTTTAATTCCGCCTCTCTTGTGCTTTGTTCAAAGCGACACAGTTATATCTTTGTTAGTTTATTTACGGTCTTGATTTAAGCTACGAGTAGATTAACACAACTTTAGTGTGGTCCTAGATGTATTGCGTGTAACGTTAGGCTTGAGACTTAGGCTATGTACATAAAGTGTAGGGGACTATGGAACGTCGAAATCATTAAATCTAGTATGTGCGTGCTATAAATTATACTTGAATGGCATAAATATGGCTACAAAGAATAATATCAAGATTAAAACGTGTCTGGTAAGAAAAATTAGCAATGTTAGCATAATAAATGCTAACGCATCATTATGCTTGATTCATTTCTAGAAAGTAAAGTACGACTTTATTGTTGCTTTTATTGATGTATTTTTGTAATTCCGTTCAGGTAAAATCTTTTCTCTTATGACTGAAAAAAAAACATGTCTTCAATACATACTCAAAGCTTCATAAATATTATTATTATACTGCCACTAAAGCAACGGATTGCACTTGCAAACCATTTTTGCAAGTTATACCTAATCAAAACCGTTTAAATTATAATAATAGGTTTAGGTATGATACACATTTTTTATTCAGGTAGAATGTGAGTTTCAAAAAGGTGCTCTATTATCGAAGAGCCGAAAGAAACTCCTCTGCACTAATTAACTGAAGCAAGTAATAATTAATTTCCAATACACACGTAATTTTGAAAATAAAATATGCGTGCTGGATTCCAATCGGTCTAGATTGGAATCTTTGTGCGGGAAATCAATATTTGAATCAGTGCGATGATGACAGGCATCCGTTTTTCATCTGATTTTATCACCCTAACAAAAATATTTTTAGATGGTGCTGGTAATACAAAATTTATTTTTTCCAAACAATATTTAGGCATGGGTATCGCTCCGCGATATTGCCAGTATTCCCCTTATACACACAAATAAGTAAGGGCTGGGGTCCAGAGTACATACTATTCTATTGTCGAGGGCACGTGGCCCACGGTGAATTCGTTCATCGATCGTTTCGTGTAGTGGATAGTGAGTTAATGAGGGATTTAAAGGTCTAGGGGGAATTTACACACGAAATACAGAACAGCGTCGTACGAAATTGTTCTCTCTCCTTGTTCTGAGTTTTCAGGATGTTAGGGCTTCTGTTAATATTTTGGCCTGTTTGAGAATTCTCAGGATAAGTCAAACATAGTGCTTAGGAAGGATTGCCCACAAAACTTATATCTAATTAGTCCTACTACACCCTACATAAAAAGATCTTAAATACACAATTATTTATAGTATCTACTAAAAATATTATTTACGTTGACGACAGCAGGCATAGGACTATTCTGTCCATATTAGTCCCATATGGATTTTTGTAAAGACCCATTGTAAGGATTTTTCAATATGGCATCTGGCAACCCTGGCCGGAAACAGGCGGACAGATCTCCTTACACCTCGCGCGTTATTGATGCTGCTCGGTAGAAGCTGTGGTTGAAGCGACACGGGTGCGCTCCGACATTGTACCCTAAACCCGTTAAACAGGATAAACTTATCTGGATAGATAAAATTATTTTATAAGGTACCTATCTGATAAATAATTTAAAGGTTTTTGTTTTAAAAATAAAGCACTATTTTCAAACCGAAATCACGGCAGCTCTTATAAAAATATCGCATGAACGCGAGCCCATCCGCTTCGATCACTCAAGTTTGACACAATACGCCAGGTTGCGGCTATAAATACGTCTGAAATTTTTAATGACGACGAAGTTTGATCTTTGTAAAAAGTTAAATATCTTATTATATATAAATTACGTGTCACGTTGTTTGTCCGCGATGGACTTCTAAACTACTGAACCGATTTTAATGAAATTTGCACACCGTGTGCAGTTTGATCCAACTTGAAAGATAGGATAGCTTACATCTCCAAAAAAAAACTTTTGACAGAACGAAGTCTGTCCGGGCAGCTAGTCTAGTTATAAAAATACATAATCAACGTGTAAATGTGCAATTGTCAATCAAGTTGCAGCAATACTGCGTTGTTTTGTTCAAATACGTGCATATCGTATCGATTTCGTATCTAGATAAAGCTCGCTCCCCAAATGTCTAGACAGGGGCTTGGGGTGCATTGCCAATGAATATAATATCTATGAATGCCTGCAATGGCTGCAATAATTATCAGGTTAGTGCCTAACTTCCCATCGTATCAGTCAGGGATTGGCAACCCGCATCGGGTGCTTATTGATTCATTTTTACGCGACTACGGAAAGCCAATGGATGCTTATGATTCAACAGTAATTTATTTATGTGGGTTGGTTTATTGGAGGGGTAATGGACTGATAAAAAGGTTTTTTTCGTGATCCAAAAACTTTATCTAATTTCATTTATATTTTTGCTGAATGATGTCTTGGTTTTCTTTTTCTCTTCTTTTTCTTGGCCGTGATGCTTATAGTGTTACTGAAGTCTCGTGTGCCATGGTACTCATGACCACTTACCATCTGGTAGTAGTTTTCCAACGGAAAAGTTAAGTTTCTTACTCTTAATAGTGTATCTTTTCGATAGTGCAATATTTCCAATTGATTCATCGACATTGTATAAAACCCGGAGTGCGCAAGTCTGACTCGCACTTGGCCGGATTTTTTCTTCTAATTCAGGACAAAGGTTATATAGAGCCCAGCAGCCTTCAACTGAAACAACCTTGCGCTATTACCTCGCCTGTTAGTCAAGAGTGTCAAGACAATGGCGCCAGGTCCCAAGGGTGTAGAATGCACGTGTAGGAGAGGTTGGCTTAGATTCAAGGATGAAACCCCTTTACAACCCACTATTTGGAAAATATCCAGTAAAACTTTCAAATGTTATACGATAAGTAATAATTTGTAAAGTTTGTTCTTATTCCAAAACGTGAAACTAACACGGGTCAGCTGCTGTAGGGTAAACAGATTTCGGCTGGACAAAACACTCCAGAACATTCCCATCTCTACGCGACCGTTCCCTTAAAAAACAAAATAGGTACATTGAACCTGGTTGTCCCTGGAGGCAGGTTGTGCGCGATCGATACGCCCGAGGTGTGGTACTGACACTACTGACGGTGCACCGCTGTGGCTTCCCATCACGTGGATGGTTGGTTCGACGTAGATTTGAAGGTGGTGACGTCATGCGAACCCTATTTACCTTTGCATCTGGTGTCAATATTTCCAATTACGCTGTACCATACATCGTGCCTTAATGTTGCGGATGTCGTCCAAGAGCTTTTACTCCGTGATTTTTTCGTAACTTGACTATTCGCTTTTAAGTTTTTCTTTATTTCATCCATTTTACGTGAATATAATCTACAATTACTGCTGTCGAGTCCAGTACGTCACATTTCGGGACGGAAGGTTCATGGAAGTTAGTGAAATATTATGGATGTTAGTGAAGTTAGTTAGAGACATTCAGTATCCCGGTCAGGCTCAATCGGGACGTGTCACCAGACACATGAAAAGTTACGTGCAAATAGTTACTTGCCGTTGTTGTTAATAAACAGGAATAGAGAACGATTCTGCTATAATTCAAACAGTAAGACCTTGTCCAGAAGGGACGAATTCGCCGCGAATCGTTTCGCGCGAATTCATTCGCGCGTTAGCGAGATACTAGGCGCCAGTATACCGCGTCCACAAGCATCGCGCGAATTCAAAATACGCGCGTAAATCGCGTGCACTACGCCAGACTCTCGACTCGCGCGTGATTTGCGCGTATTGCGCGCGAGTCGAGATACTAGAGACGCCTTGTTGCGTCCAGGTTAACGCGCGAACAAGTCGAACAACAGAGTGAGGTGCACGTATCAAGGGAAATGGAGCGCCTAAAGAACAATGCCGAAAAATTATTTTTATTTTTTGTAGCGTCTTAAAACGTCAGTTACACCGAAGCAATTCAAAATTTTTTTACGTATTTTAAAATTAATATCTGTACCCGTATTACCCAGGGTAAAATAATTTTAATAATAAGTGATGAATTGACTATAATAATAACAATGATGTCGATATTGTCCATTTTCATGCGGTAAAAATGTTACCATTTCATACTTTTTTCCTTTAATGGTAGAAAATATATTTTGATAGTCGTACATATTTTCTGATTTTAATTATTTCATATTATATAAAGTGAGTAATTTGGGCAATCTTTAATAAAAAAGTAACATTCTGCTTGAACTTTTTTATTTTTATATTTAAAAATATTTATTTTCGTCATGGTCATGAAAATTCTTTAAGTAATTTAATCTTTCAGTAGTAAAATGTAGTAGTAGTAGTAAAATGGCAACTTCTGAATCGTTTTTAAAATTGACGTTGACGTTTAGTGATCAAATCTTGACATCACATACTCTTCCGGCATCGTTGTTTTGTTGTGTACCAGGTACTCTATGTATAATACTTCTATGGTTATAAAACATTCAATATCAAAATACTTTGGTTCTGGGGTGTGCCTGCTGAAAATTCTTATATATCTAAGCTCAGAAATTAATGCTGTATTTTTTAGATTTTTTTTTATTTTAAGACGCTTAAGTTGAAAATGAAATAAAACTATGTATGGCAGTTGGGCATTGTTCTTTTCGTGCGTTGGCAGGCTCCTTCTGGACGCAACGTTCGCGCGTGATACGCACGAGAGAATCGCGGCGAATTCGTCCCTTCTGGACAAGGTCTTAATGTAGCATTTGCAAACTGCGTATATCGACGTTATCTCAACCAATGTGTGCGTGCGTGGTGGCTTCCGTGGTGGTATTTATTTGAACGCCCTTCAGAAGACTTCCTCCGCGTTACGCGTCAACCGCCGCGGACCTGTGGTTACAAGCGGTTGGCGCCGGTTGGTAATACTCAACACCGGGAGCTGACTTGTATTACATCGATCAGTAAAGTTGGTAATGGAGATAAAGTCATCATTAGCATTTGAGATCGAGCATCGTTAGCATCGATATCTATACATCTGATATCCTCGGTGCGTAATGCGTGTGTCATTTTGGAATGGAGCAGTATTGCCACGCTGTACCCGCGTGAGCCGTACACCTGTGTATCCGTGTAGCCGTGCGCTGTATGGCCGTGTAGCCATGTAGCCGTGTAGCCGTGCCCGTGTGATAAGCGGCGGCTAATCTCACTGCATTGGCGGTATCGATCGTGCGTGCGCCCGCCGCTGCTGCCAACCGCCCGGCGCTCTCAGCAGTAGCTAGTCGCGAGCAAAAGATGCACTCACCAAATACGATTCCTGGATAACAGCTACTAACGTCAGTTTTAATTAAGACGGGATGGGATAAACTTTTGTTTTTATTTGTTGTTATTTTTTTTTGTTTCAATGACAAAATGCAATATAGCAGATTGTTATGCTATAGTCTTAATTGCGTGCACCAAGGTAATTTAAAACGTTCTAACAGTTTTAAACTGAAGTAAATTTTGCATTGGCTCATTATTTTATTAACAAATGAAATAACGTTGAAATCAAAAACTTTTTCAGTATTTTATCATGTCATGTCATTTTTTTATGATTTTCCATTTTCTGTGGAAAGTGTTAATGTGTAGTCTACCGTGTAAGAAGGTAAAACGAAGTCAACACCTACACATAGCTTCGCCATTAAATTTTATTAACCATTAGGTTATAAATTAAAATTACTCAATGCATACGGTTTTAAGATGAAAACTCGACTTCATAGTGCATGACAAACCTGACATAAAGCCATATTGTTAGCTAATGAACCAATTCTACGAACAAACCGCCTGTCCGCTACGAGTAGTGCCCTCTGTCGGTCTCACCCCCACGTCGTCGTCACGGCCGCGCCCCATCCCTCGCTTTTCATTCCCCGAGCCTCGCCAACCGACTATCCACCTTAGCACTGCTGACTACGTATCAATTTTACATACCGCGATTGGATCTTGAGCTCTTGTGGCGCCAGGCGTAAATCGATCGGCGAATCGTCTAATCTCATGCAAATATGAACCGTAACAGACGACAACAAGGTGCTAATTCGTCCGAGCATCGTGCGCACATACGCAGCCTCCCCTAGGGTTGCGTTCGATCTATCCAGTTGCCTCGCCGGCGCGGCCCGGACGCGTTCCCGGAAGAAAGCCATATTCGAAAAAAAGAACGTTCCGAAACAAAACAATCCACAATTTCCTTTCCCGTGTAAGGAAATTCGTTGGAATCGGCAAGGCTTATTATTTCGCGTCTTTAGCTTCAGTGGTTAATTTCGTTGAGAGTTTCTGGAGTTTCTGTGTGGTGTTACGAACCTTCCCGGTGCCGTGTGACTCTGTGATATGTTCTGAAGAAGATCCTGTGGCAACCTCGCTTCGATCGACCTATAACGTTTACCTTTCGCGATATTTCCGTAACCTTACCTTTGGCTTAGTCCGCGGCTTAGTCCATAAAGTTATTTTACTCGAGAGCCTTTAAAGGTACCTGTTTGATATTTTACTGTATTGGATTTCGTCGTTTGTCTGCTTTTGTAGTTAGGTGATCAACAACGCTTCTGTCTTTGTGAGACGTCAAGCTTAACCTGCAAGTTGTGATGACGGCGTGCAGTGTGTGATTTAATTGAACATTTAGGTCGTTGTAGTTAAATGATAGTACTCTTGATGCACTAGGATGGAAACAAGATGACAACGTAGCACTTGCCAGTAGGTAGGCACGAGGACTGAATACGAGTAGCTGGTACGTTTAGCAGCAGGGCTTTTAGGACAACTAATATTATGTTTCTTAAACGTATGACGTGATTCGTCAAACACCTGCTCTCACTAAAAGGCACGGCATGTAAATTCACAGGTTTCACGTAATACTTAACATTTTTAAGTTAACTAATTAATAATAATAAATAATTCTGATGACTTATCATATTTCAGTTTATGATAATATCAACTTAATAAAGATGCTATTACAGATTAAGCTAATATAGGCTTGATCTGCTAGATCATAAGCCATAAAAAAGTCGTCCATTAGATATTGGTAAGAATACTGCTTTGCTCAGTTGAAATTACTGTCTTTGTGATTGTCCCCCAACAGAATTTTAATGTAACATTTAATGCAGCAAAGAAGATGAATAATGTTATATATGCAACTATCAAAGTTTCCATTCGAAACCTTAGATAAATATCATCTTAATTTAACTAAATATATGGGGAACAATGAGTATATTCTGACACCGTTGTCCAAACCATAAACATCGTTCCAGTTCCTGCAGTACATTTCTTTACTACAATAAATTACTTAATCTGTGTCTTAAACCAATAAAATTGTTTAATCGAACAGTAAATTTGAGTATGAAAGCACTGACGTAACCCATTATCCTTAATTCAGCTGAGGCAGTGACGTAAGCCCTCTTGAAACACTATCCTTCGTCGAATATCGGTCACCATTTACATGATGAATTACTGGCAGAGAACATCGTGATTCGTGACTAATGGTCATTTGTTGCATTTCATTCAAATGGTTTCCTAAGTTAATCTTCTGTACGACAATGCTATAATTGCATACAAAGATACAATCATTATCCTTGCACCATCTAATCTCTTATCAGGTAAGATAGGCAAAGACCTAATAAAGACCGCTATACTGCCCAAGTGAATAAGTGACTGAGTTTGAGATTATCGCTGAGGAGTAACTCCTAACATTGATCTATCACATGAATGTCGCTCAACACTTACTCACTAACCACTCAGCACACGGGGTAATAGTTATTTCAAAAAGAGTTTGCAAAACAAACCATGTTATCAAAACATTTGAAAGAAAAAACTGTACACTAGACGTTACTTTATGGAAAGGAAATGAATCAAAGTGCTTTAATTTGCTGTTAAGATCGCAAAGATAAGCTTTAGATAAATCTCCTAATGGCTCTTCTTGTTCATTAAAATAAATTTGGTTATCGATCATGGCTATTGTCCAAATGTTGAAACAAGAAGGAGAGATTTTATCTTATCGATAGATAAACAATTCGAACGTATGATTTATGAGGTCGTTTATAGGTCGTTTATATTACCCACACTTCATACTGTGTAAATTCTTGGTGAAAGCTGTGTTTGCCTGTAATTGGTTTCGCATGTAGCATAATGACATTTTGTTTTGTATCTACACATTGTTATTCATGTAGAAACTGTTGGTGAACCTTAATAAATAAATAAATAAATAAAACAAACATTGAATCTGTCACATAAATTGTCGTGGTCGGGAAATACTTTCTAGGCAGGATCACTGACCCAAGTAGCTCAAAGTTAAGTTATAAAATCCAGGGCTATCCAAGCTCCATTTTAGAGGCTAGGGATTCTTGACTTCAGAGTTATGACTCCACTTTTACTGTTCAGGGGTTCTGAAAAACAAGTGCAATACCGCGAAAAGGTTTTCGCTTTGTTTGCATCGTCATTGTTCGCTTCTGTATGCAACCCGCAAAAGAGCATCCTGCATTTGTTTCTCTGTTTCAAAGTGCATCCATGTTTTGAAGAAGTTGCAACTATAAACCTTATTTGTGTTGTGATAATAGTACAATACGATATGATTAAGACCGATACCTTTAATGCAAAGTATATAGATTTACCCATAAGTAAAATTTAAGAAACTATCGAGATAATATATCCTAGATTATTGTAGTATTGTTTGGAACCCCCAATACGTAACTTACATTCAAAAACTGGAATATATACAATCTAAATTCATAAAACATTTAAATTTTCGATGGCACCTTAATTTTAATTTTAAAGATTATGAGGAGTCATGCTCTCATCATCATCTGATGACTCTTGAAAATCGACGTATTTTGACTGACATGTCCTTTTTGTATTGCGTTTGTAATGGCCTTATAGATTGTCTGGAACTTTCTTCTAAGATACTGTGTTTCAATGTCCCAAAAACTCGTACGAGACATACACGAACAAACCTATTCACCAGTCAACATAAAAATACAAAATATGCTCAAAACTCATTAGTCAATCGACTGCATAGCAAGTACAATAACAGATTTAGTAACATAGACATTTTTCACAATAGCAAAGTAAACTTTAAACAACACGTAGTAGAAGTACTCAACAAAACAATTTAAATTATTATAAATATTATACTGTAGTACATATCAATGTATATACACCGTGTAATAGATTCATATGCTAATTAAGAAGGTACAGTGATCGAAACCGGCAACTGAATCGATTCCACGTATTTTTAATTGTGTTTTATAGCTTAATAATTTTTTATTTAAGAAATAAGTTATACTCATTTCGAACGAAAAGTGTGAACATTCTACCCAGCGGCGCACGCACACATGAGAGCGAACGAGCGTTACAAGGTCGGTGCGCGCGTGTGTGTGAGGTACACCCCGACGGAAACAGCTGTTTAGCACCTATTAGCGATCGAGCGATCATTAGATACATAAAATATGTAGTAGGTAATGGTACGAAGATTAAATAGTAAACAAATTATGATTCTCTCTTTCCATCACATTTTTCAGGCTTTGTAATGTAGACTGTGAACAATTTTGAACTCATTGATTAATAAACCTCAAATTAAAGAACAAAATTATTTAACAATGTCAGTAATAAGTTTAAGTTTATTTAATACCTACTACAGTGTCACTTTTCACTACATTAAATTTCATTTCATTTCATTACATTAAACACCCCAATTAGAATACCTACCTATTTAGTTTTAATCATAATACATACACTGAAATATTTTTTATTAGCTTAGTAATTGTTTATTTAAGAAATCAGTTACTTTCTCGTAGAGGGAAAATAATGTTCATAACATTCTATGCACGCATACAGACTCACGCACACATGAGAGAGAGACCAACGTCACAGCGTGGATTCCATAAGCCAGAAACAGCTGATTTAAAAATTTACTGAAATTATTAGGTAATCGTACTGAGATAAATTATGTTTCATAAACAAATTATGATTCCCTCTTTCCATCACACTTTACAGGCTTTGGACTGTCGACTTTGAATAATTTTGATTAAATACAATGTCAATCGTTTTGGCATTAAAATTATAAGATATTTATTGAATTATTTATCGTTTAGAGGTATAATAGAACAAAAGTAAACAAAGACGGCGTGTTTAAAAGCTGTGAATCATAAAAGTATTTACTAACATTAAACAACCAATTAAATTTAGTTAATGTAGGTATTACTTACAGTTCTGATAACTGGTTTCTTCTCTCCTGATCCTTCTGTACTCCTAACCATCAGCGTAGCCAGCCATGGGCTCAGGGTGGGGCAGCAGTCTAAAATAATATGTAATTTTTTGTTTTGATCGCATTTTTTGTGTCGACTGACGACAGCTGTCGAGTGTAAACTTTCCTACAGATATTAAGTATTGTAGTTAGTACGTAGATAATTAAGTTTTTTAAGTTTGATTAGGTACCTTACAGGCTTACAGGTCAGAGCCTGGGTGGGGCACGGTGGGGCGCTAGCTACGCCCATGCTCCTACCAACTCCTGCGGCGTCGTCTTTTAATGACATTTTCAAAATGTCCACCACCTTGTTCGATACACAATAATGCACGTTTGTGCAATTGTCGTTTAAGTTTATTTAATACGACAGTGTCACTTTTCACTATGTCAAATGCAGCTATTATTTTATTTTTTAGATCCTCAGCGCTAGTGGAATCTTTAAAATAAACTAAAGACTTAACACGTCCCCACAAAAAAAAGTCTAGGGGCGTCAAATCAGGTGACCTTGGTGGCCACTGAACCGGTCCGCCGCGACCGATCCATCGCTCCCCATATTCAGCATCAAGATGCTGCCTGACAGTCCACGTGAAATGCGCTGGGGCACCGTCGTGTTGATAGAACACCTCTCGTAAATTTACAAGAGGTACGTCTTCTAGCAGTGCCGGCAAAGTTTCTCTTAAAAACACTAAATATGACTGTCCTGTTAATCTCTCTAGGAATACGGGCCCAAGTACGTGTGTACCGATAATGCCCGCCCAGACGTTAACGGAGAACCGGTGCTGGAAAGAATCCACTCTACATGCGTGAGGATTTTCGTGCCTCCACAAATGCGTATTATGTTGATTGAACATCCCCACTCGTGAAAAGGTACTTTCATCCGTCCAAATAATGTTTCGCTGCCAATTGTCGAGTAACCACCGGCTGAATTCCAACCGTGATTCATAATCACGAGGAATCAATTCTTGACAGCGTCTCAAGTGGAATGGGTGCTCGCCGTCACCATGAAGCGTTCGCCACACGTACATATGACTGACGTTAAAATGTGGGGCGGCTTCACGAGTACTGGTATGGGGATTCGCATCGAAATATTCCAGTATTTCGCTTTGAAGACGAGTAGGTATGCGCACATTGTTTCCTCTGTCGATCGCAGTGTTCGGTCGAAATGTTCCGTGGTCTCGGAGCCGTTGAGTAGCTGCTAGCATAGTCCTACGGTCTACATTGGTACCGAACCTAGCATTATAAGTTCTGCACGCTAATGCCACGTTGTCACCACACTGTGCCAAAGTTCTCACCATTTCAGTATAATCAATGTTAGTATACTGAAAAGCCATTG
Source organism: Thymelicus sylvestris (assembly GCA_911387775.1). Classification (NCBI taxonomy): domain Eukaryota; kingdom Metazoa; phylum Arthropoda; class Insecta; order Lepidoptera; family Hesperiidae; genus Thymelicus; species Thymelicus sylvestris. The sequence goes on along the minus strand of OU426896.1, from coordinate 15,605,374 downwards.
TACGAACAGTTACGATAAGTCGATAACTAAAAACACTAATAGAATAGGTAAGTATCGGCGAAGCGCAGCGCAGCGCGATGCCTTCGGCGTAACGTATTGAACTGACTGATTTAAATTCAATTTCAAATTTGTTTGTTTACTTAGATCTTAAGCCGGTGTGTGGGAATTGAGCGACAAGGCCGGGGAAACACCTTCGTTTATGTCTCGCTCCAATTATTGTTTTCGTATATGCAGAATAGAGTAAGCGCGTATGGAAGTGTGCGCGTTACTATTTCGCACGCTTAAAAAAAAGATGTAACTCAAAATTTGTGATTTTGGAAATTTAGCAATTGGAGTTTAAATATTTTAGTACGAACTTTTTTTGCATCAATTTTTTTAAAGTATAATAGATATTAGGACACTATTTTCAACTATTTTTGAAATCACGGTACCTTGAACATACAATATCAACAGTTAAAATAATGGAAAGCATAGTAATTATTTTTCAATCTTGAATCAAACACAAGTCGGAAAAAGTTCAAAACTTTAACAGCTGATTCCCACAAGTTGTTATTTTTGAGTTACATCTTTTTATTCCTAAGATCTAAATCACAAAAGCCGCCGACGCAGGGCGGCGGCGGCCGGGCCGTATCGCCGGCTGTGAGTGAAACCTCGTTATGTCTCGCTTTCTCCGGACTGTTTTTAAATATGCGGAAAAGAGAACGTAAGGAAATGTACGAACTGTCTTTAATTTTTTTGATCTATTGCGTTTGTAGTGTAAATTTCTTTTACGTCGTACAACTCGTACATTTGATAGTGTGTGTGCCACAAGGCTGTGGCTAAGTATAATAATGCTTGAAAGGACCCTATTGCATTGACTTAAGTTTCATTTTTGTTTGTTTCGACTGTTTAAAGAATTGGGTGACATCATTTACTTAATTTTAATTTCTTTTAGGAAAAAAAAATTACCTACATTAAAAATACGTGGAATCGATTCAGCTGCCGATTTTGAGCCATGTACCCTCCTAAGTTACATATATTTAAGTTACACCATGTATAGAGTATGTACATTCTATATTTGTTTAGCATACACACGCGCACACTATTCACACACGCACCACACACATACACACACACACACACACACACACACACACACACACACACACACACGTACATGCGCGCACACAGACAAGACATACACGCACGCAAATATATTTAGCGACTGTTATTGTAAGTAGTTAATAAGTAAAATGTAAATCCTTAATTGGCTTTCATATTTAACTTACAAGTTTTATATCTGTAAACATATTAAGCTGTGGATTTTGTAAAATAAAAAATAAATAAATAAAATAAATAAGATGAGCAAAATATTTATTCCTAAGGGAGGCCATACACGATCAAGTGTACTTGATGAAGCGTCAAGCGAACTTGACGGGGCATCCAGTATACTTGATCGTGTATGGCTATCTCAAGTCTGCTTGACCATACAAAACCCATCAAGTATACTGTATACTGGATGCCGCGTCAATTCCGCGTCAAATTTGACAGGTCAAACTGCAGACTTGACAAGTATACTTGATCGTGTATGGCCTCCATAATATGAAAAAGAAATTTGAAGGAGTTCATCAAAATTCATACGAAGGTCTTTGTGTCTCCTTTATGTCTCTTCAAAAAGCGGTCAACAATTTTAGAATACTGACAAGTTTGCGGCCGAATTTTTTAAAAATCTCAGTATATGTTGATAAATGCAGTGCGTAGAAGAAACAAAACGATACATCTTGATTTATTTTATTCCACAGGGTTGTTTATTAGATTTGCGACCATATGTCAGGACTTTTCTCTGGATATCAATTTTGCCAGTATTATTGAATACGAGTCGAGTGTATTTGTATACCTCAGGAAGGCAAAACGTTAAATGATTATTCAAACACTTTTCGATCTGAGACACGTTCCCAAAATTATCATGGTTCTCGGCAGAATTAACGATGAGACATTTGATGGTAAGTGATCACCGTCCACATGGACATCAGGAACACCGTAGTAGGTATCACCGATGTGTTGCCGATAGAAGAGAAAAGAAAAAACGTTCTCTCAAGCTCCCAGCCGAAACATGATGACACGTTTGACGGCTGACTCAAGCACGAAGGTGGTCCATCCATCTATCCATCGTGCCGTGGAGGTCCACTCCTGGACCTGGACCTGTTATAACTAGCCAGAAACGAAAATATTTAATACCAGTAGTAATGTTAATGATTGCATAAAAATTTAAAATTGATAAAATATAATCCTTACACGAAGTCCTACTACCAAGCAGGGTTGTCCGGCTTCTGTCGCCCCTTACGACACACTGGTCTGTCGGCATGGGATTGGGGTCAGTCAGTCTTTTGGGCCCCCTCTTGGGCCAAATGTTTATGCCGGCGTTGTTACGATGTCTAAGACCAGTGATCCACGTGCCCCATAAAAGCCATTTATCGCCCAGCAAACTTGTTAGATCGCTAATCTACAAGCTCTTTAACTGTAAAGTTTCAAACCTTACATTAATTTGTTTTGTATGAAAAAACTTCTATCTAATATATAAAATTCTCGTGTCACGCTTTTTTGAAGTTGAACTCCTCCGAAACGGCTCGGCCGATTTTCTTGAATCTTTGCGTGCATATCGGCTAGGGTGGAGAATCGGACAACATCTATTTTTCATCCCCGTACACCTAAAAATTTTTTGGCAGAACAACGTTTGCCCGGTCAGTAAAGATCACAAACAAAAAAAAACGAAAAAGGAAATTCCTCTTATCGAATGATATCCATATTCCTATTTTTAATCATAAGATATGTAAGTAAAGTAAGAATGCGTAACAACGCATGAAATGAAGGAAGCAATGAAGGAACACCTTCATTTCATAATAGCTACAGAAATCTTTTCAGTAGACCACAACAATGAAGAACATTTTTCATTCTGCGAGCAACGTTTATAAATATATCTGTATTTTAAGGTCAAAGGTTACCATTTGTTAAGCCACAGCACAGTTATATTATCATATCATACTCGTATTTTATGGGAATAGAACTACGGCTGGTCTAGATTTATGCTACACATATAAAATCAAATTCTCTGCACCAGGCTTCTCTCTGTCGCGAGTGACAAATTGAATTAATATATCACAAACAACCACGGCGCCACAGTAAAGGAATATTATTCCTTATACTGTGATGTAAAGACGTCAGTCCCGGTTGTTGATAACAGTCGTTAAGCTATGTCGGAGGCCCTCGGGTAGCATGAAAACTTCCGACACTAGGGTTGGCCACTAACCCCTCCACTAATTTGCATTGGAACAGCGTGGTGGAGACGGTGGAGTATGCTCTAGACCTCCTCGAGAGGAGAGCCCCGTGCCCAGTAGTGGGCCATGGGTTGAAGCCAAACAACCACGGCACCCGGGATCAAATATTTTCTTTCAACTTAATATCTGCCTCAATCCGGAATGGATCTGGCCTCTGGGAACTTTGGCTGGGCTTGCAGGCTTCTGGTGTTACTAACGGAGCTTTGGTTGTGATTGTAATATTTTAGGTTACACTTATGGACTCATGACTTTTAATGTAATGCAAAATATTTTTATTGCAAAAAATACGGCAGTTTTTCAAAAATAATATTTCAAATAAAGGTGTCTTCTTCTTTTTTTTATAAACCACTTTTTCAACTTTCGAGTTGCTGTATCTTTGAAATTATGATTCTCAGGTAAAAAAGTGTTCGGTTAAACATTTTTATAGATAGGCAAGTTCTATATTTTTGTCTACCAATTATTATGCAATATAAGTGCAAAAAATTCATTTGCGAACTTTGAATTTTTCTGAAGACATGCGATCGATGGGGACTTTTTATATTTCATTTAAAATAGTGTTCCGAAAATTCATACCAATTTTCAGCTCTCTGCGAATTTTTGTAAGCAGCAAATCTGAAAATAAATTTTAAAATTAACTGATATTAATATTCCACTATCAGTTCTATCACACTAAATATTTAAAGTGCCCCCGAGACGATCAAACGGTTTGATTCAAAAACGTAGATTTTAGTTTTACTCAAACCATTTTGATCGTTTACACAGCTAGTTTGAAGGTTTGTCAAACATTTACGGGTTTGAAGTTTGTTTGATGAAATTACATATTTTTGTTGTGTTTGACGCGTCGTTTGATCGTCTTCCAACGCGTTTGACCAAACATGGTCAGTTTGCACTGAGTTTTGTAGTGTGTTTAGCGAATGAAAAGGTGTTTAGCGATCACAAACATGTAGGAGATTAATTTAATAAACGCTAGGAAATCGCGACAGAACCAAAATGCGCAGTCCCGTTTGATGAACCTTCAAACCTGCATAAAGCGGTTTCATCAAACACGTAAGGTTTGAGTCAAACCGTTTGATCGTCTCGGGGGCGCTAAACCTGCATAAAGCGGTTTCATCAAACACGGAAGGTTTGAACTTTGAATCAAACCGTTTGAACGTCTCGGGGGCGCTTAACGTAGCCAGTTACAGCTATTAACGCCATCTACTCCCTAATAGTAAAACTTTTTCCTTGAAAGTACTTCAAAATATGGTTACCAGATGGCGCTGTAACCGGAAAGTGTGTCGGGACCAAGGAAAATGTGAAAATGTGAAATTTATATATATTTTCTGGATTGTATTTATGTATATTTATATTTTCTGTGTATATGTATATTTTCTGTAATACATTTTACCTGCCTACAATGTTTTAAACGATGATACAAAAATTTTGTCGTTTAAATGCAGTGAAGTCGACATGTGTTTAAAATAGATAATGAGTAAAATTCATTAATTGCCCGCATGCTTTTATCTAGTTAATATTTATATTATTTGATTAGTAGTAAAAAGAACATACAACTTTTTAATTGGTATAATATTCTATAATAGATTCCTTGTGCATGGGGCAACTACGGTCTGACTGAGCCCGCTGTCTTGATCGGTCACCCGATCGGCATCGTGGCAAATGTGGCAATTAGTGGTTTTGGTCGTCGGTGTATAAACCGTTTATAATTCGTATACAAACGGTACCCGGTACTGGTTCAAGGTAGCGAGGACGTGTTTCCAAATCACGCGACATTGCGCCTTGAACTTCGAAGAAGTAATGAGTTTTACTTGATTTTATAGTTTTTACTTTTCGTGATATGAACTCGGATTGTTATTTGCTTAAGTTACGGATTACGGTACAAAAATATAATTTTTACGTATTACGTATTATTTTTTCGTAGGTATTATTATTAAGACTACAGCGGAAGCCAGCTACTTTTAATGAAGGATAAACAAAACAAATAAAGGAACTATAGTTGTTATAGAATCCGTTCACGTCGGCCATTGCTTTGATTGCGCTTATTTGGTGTGATATCTTCCCGATAAGTGATGGTCACACATGTCACAATGACATTGTAATTGAGGTGAATTGAGGTAACACAATGTAGCTACTTCAAGAATGAAGCGTATGTCCTACTTTCCTCAACCTACTACTACCTACTACCTACTACAAGGCTGAAAGTTTGAGGGAACATTCTTTCAATAGTTAACAACCAACCTATTCCGGGGATTGCAAGGTTAAGGGTCTGTCAGACAAGTAGCTATACTACACAATAGTCAAAGAGTGAAGACGTGCGAGCGCGACTAGCGTTTTTGGGCAAAAGCAAAGCAACAACCATAATCGGCCCACTGCTGGGTTCGGGGTCTCCCACACAATGTGAGGGGTACAGGCCATAGTCTACCACACTGGCCAAGTGCGTATTGGTAGACTTCATACACCTTTGAGGACTTTACGAAGAACTCTCAGGTGTGCAGGTTTCCTCACGATGTTATCCTACGCCGAAGCAAGTGATAATTAACTTGTAATACGCACATAATATTTGAAAATTAGAAGTGCTTGCCAGGATTTGAACTGGCGTCCCTGCGTTCGGGAGACCAACGTTCTAACCGCTACGCTATCACTGCTCGTATTGCTGCGGCGTTTTTGGGCACATTGATATAAATAAGTACTAAGTTTTTTGTGTTCCAATGTCAGAAGGAGTAAGCTTTAAATTCCTAAAAGTTAGACATGAGTGATTGAATATAGAATTCTCACAAGCTTGATACTATAATTTTTCAGTTTGCTACGAATTTGGGGACTTGGATTTTCCTAACATCATTAGGCCAATAGACATCGATAGAAACACTCGTGAGCGTCGCCACAAGACGTTACCATTTTTGTTGACTGTTTCCAGAGTTTTAAGCAAGTTGTAGCCAGATGATTCGCAGTTCTCACACTCATGGAAACAGCTCCTGAAGTCATAACTGTCATAACACAATTATAAAGACCAGTGAACGTATGGCACGGCACGGCTGGGCGGCCACTAGACACACCTGCAGTCTTATGTTTCATACCGTCATACGTACCGTTTCGCAAGCCATTTCCTTCCCGGTCCAGTCAAGCGTTCATGCACTTCGAGTGTTTCCACTTGAATGAGTCGACTCGCTGCACCTAACCTAACCTCGTGCCGTATCTGAGCAAATCGCGTTACTCTTTAACCGCTCACTGGTTTTCAACTCTTTCGGTTGTTATCTGTCCATTCATAATACTTGGATAGGTTCCTGGGTAAAGTAGTAACTAAAAGCAAACTAAAATTAAACAACAGACAACAACCAACAGTCAACTGAATTCAACCAATATTATAATATAGGTAAATATTAACCCAAGTCATACAATATGTTTGTCATCCCTTTGGGTGACTCTGACTTTGACATTTTTATTTTAATATGACGACATGCGAGAGACTAGAATTGCCGAAAGACATTAAAAATGTAGATGGGTTGCGACTTGCGACGGATGTATTGATTGGTAATTTGCGGGGGTCTCAGTTTAGGGCGTTGCGAGGACTGCGGGGACCTGCGGGGTGCAGGGGCATACAGGGGCGAGAGGAGACAGCAAGCTAGATGCACCGTGCGCATGTGCAATGCCTAGGACATATGCAGTGTCTGGACCTGGGAGTGGTCACTTGCCGTTAGCTTCCCTCGAGTACCGCGCGTGTAGCCAGTGTTGATAAAATGGCTCCTTTTAGGGATCTCGCGAAGGCTGCGGCACACTGGGAGATTGGTAAGTATGATAGAAAGTATATTGATATTATATTCGACTCGGGTTTTAATACGTTAAACGGGTCCTTGTTGAAGTTTCGCGAAAATTTGTCTCCTTGGGAGTAACGGGAGTGTGAAAGAGAAAGTAAATATGCCATATTTTATTTCGAAAGTTATCTAAAAGTAAAAGTGAAGTGATTTTATATGTTTTTATTATTATTATTGAATAATTTATTGATAATTATTATTTTAGTATTAACTTTGTAAGTAAAAATATTTTTTATTGTTAACTTTAAAAGTCAACTTACGCTATCAACAAGTCCCTGCTATTAGCTGTTCGAAAAGAAGATGCGGCAAAAAAACTCCCAAGTTGAAGCAAAGTGAAGAAATGTGATGGAATTTTGCTTTGTAATTTTGATATAATATTGATTTTATATTCATTGTAAGTTATTTTATACAATAAAGCAATTTAATCAATAAATATGTATGTACCTTCATTTTAAGACACCCCCTATTCCATCGCCATATCAAAAAATGGTTTATCGTTGGGGCTGTGTTAGTCTTGGGGGGGTTGAAGGTGGCCTGGGGATGAGACACCACGCATGTGCGGAAGCTGTCTGCTGTGTACCTGCATCGATTTGATCTGGCTACGCCATTTCCTTTTATAATCTCTTTAGTTAAGGACGTGTGAGTCGGTAAACATTAAAATAAAGTGTTTCTTAGTTCTTGAAGGAAGATGGAAGCAACAGGTAAGAAATGTTTTCTTAATTATAATATAATGAAATGGTGTAATAAAATGTGAAATGGTGAATTATAGTTTCTACATGTGCATATTTTAATGTTTGCCTAAATGTGATATAGTGTTGGTATGTTATTTATAAGATATTTTGAAAATAAAACATATCTCATCTGTCAAAGTGTCCTTTGTAAAACCTTTCTTCAGCTATAAATTATATGAGGTTTTAAAAATATAAACGGTTTTATTGATTGTATATTGCGAAGTTCGGGCGTTGGCTGGGACGTGAGCGGGGTGGGGGGAGGGGCAGCGCGGGGGCAGAATGCATGCTGCGCATGTGCCGTACTGCCCGTAACCCGTATGTAGGATACGTGCATCGATTGAATCTGGGATCGGTCGTTTGGTTCGGCCATGTTGTGAATTTGTGTGTTTAAATAACTAAAGTGTTGTTATTTATTATTACTTGTATAATGATATAATGGGGTTTTAAAAATGTGCAGTGGAAACAGTGAAATCAGTCAATCAATGTAGTTATAGTGAACCTAATTGTGTTTTAGTAGAGGGGACTTGTATATTATTTATTTATTTTTATTTTTGTGATAAGAGTTATAAATTTTTTATAAAATAAAATTTTTAATTTATTAAACTTGTGTTTAAAATACCCCTTACGTATAACGATTGTAAAAGTGACTTCGCACTGTATACTTTGCGTAAAGCCTGGCGCTACCAACCTTTTGCTTGAGTCGGCCGCCAAACGGCTCGTATTCCTGCTGAGCTAGTTATTACTTCATTTCTTCCTTTTTATTTCTTGCCCGGCGACGCATCTGTGATGCCTAAGGCGTTACCATTGGCGACGATGACCACTTGCCATCAGGTGTCGGCATTTTACATAAAAAAAATCTTGTAACGTGTAACTTTGACATATCCGTAGTTATATAATTTACAGATTCTCTCGTGGCGAGTCTAGGTTGGGTACTAGGTTAGATGCACGATTTCGGCTGGGGCATTGACTGGGTGGTAAACCGCGAAGGGTGGTGGGTGGTGCAGGAGCTATTTGCATCGCGCATGTGCAGGAGATAGGGTACCTGAATCGATTGGTTGGGACTAGACAGTCGCTAGCTTCATTGCTTATTAAAGAACTTTAATGAACTTTATGCAGACTCTTTGAACGCCTTTTCTTACTATCAAATTAAATCTTGAAAGATCAGACGACGAAGTAATTCTACTCTATTAATGGTTTGCAATAATGTAAATATTTTTATAAGTAGGTCCTACTTCTAACCTACTTGTTATTTGTCATTCGAGGTCAGTATCGAAAGTAAAATTTTATGAAAAATAAAAAAGAAATAAATAAATGAAATCAACACTATAATTCAGAGAGGGATAGGAAAGGCAGAGAGGGCAGTGTAGTTGCATCTATATGTGCAACAGGAGTGACGATCTTGTCGTATGTAATATCTATCATTTCAGAATATCTATTCTGGATCCGGGATCGGCCATTAACTATGTCTGTGGGAGAGGGGAAATTGTGTGTGCACATGCGTTTTTGTGCAATAGGTATGGTAGGTACCTTGATATTCTGGTTCCGTGGTCGGCCATTAGTTGTGTGTGTCTATTGTTTACAGAAGCAAACTAAAACACTCACTTCATTCGCTGTAAATGATATTGTTCATATCGTTTCATGTAATTATGGCCATATTTAAAAATAATACATCGCTGGAACTATGTGAGTCTTGGGGGGTTGAGGGTGGCCTGGAGATGAGACACCGCGCATGTGCGGGAGCTGTGTACCTGCATCGATTTGATCTGGCTCCGCCATTTCCTTTTATCATCTCTTTAGTTGAGGACGTGTGAGTCGTTAATTAAAATAAAGTGTTTCTTAGTTCCTGAACATTTCGGAAGATGGAAGCAACAGGTAAGAAATGTTTTCTTACTTATATAATGAAATGGTGTAATAAATAAAATGTGAAATGGTGAATTATAGTTTCTACATGTGCATATTTTAATGTTTGCCTAAATGTGACATAGTGTTGGTAATTTGGTATGTTATTTATAAAATATTTAAAAAATAAAAAATAAACTTATCACATGTGTCCAAATGTCCTTTGTAATGCCTTTCTTCAGCTATAAATATAAAAAGTTTTTTTGATTGTATATTGCGAAGTAAGGGCGTTGGCTGGGACGTGAGAGGGGTGGAGGGAGGGGCAGCGCGGGGGCAGAATGCATGCTGCGCATGTGCCGTACTGCCCGTAACCCGTATATAGGATACCTGCATCGATTGAATCTGGGATCGGTCGTTTGGTTCGGCCATGTTGTGAATTTGTGTGTTTAAATAACTAAAGTGTTGTTATTTATTATTACTTGTATAATGATATAATGGGGTTTTAAAAATGTGCAGTGGAAATATTATTTCAGTGATGTGTAGTTAGTAGGAAATCAGTTAATCAATATCATTATAATGAACCTAATTGTGTTTTAGTATAGGGGACTTGTATATTATTTACTTATTTTTATTTTTGTGATAAGAGTTATAAATTTTTTGTAAAATAAAATTTTAATTTATTAAACTTGTGTTTAAAATACCCCTTACGTATAACGATTGTAAAAGTGACTTCGCACTGCATACTTTGCGTAAAGCCTGGCGCTACCATCCTTTTGCTTGAGTCGGCCGCCAAACGGCTCGTATTCCTGCTGAGCTAGTTATAACTTCATTTCTTCCTTTTTATTTCTTGCCCGGCGACGCATCTGTGATGCCTAAGACGTTACCATTGGCGACGATGACCACTTGCCATCAGGTGTCGGCATTTTACGTAAAAAAATCTTGTAACGTGTAACTTTGACATATCCGTAGTCATAATTTACAGATTCTCTCGTGGCGAAGTCTAGGTTGGGTACTAGGTTAGATGCACGATTTTGACTGGGGCATCGACTGGGTGGTAAACCGCGAAGGGTGGTGGGTGGTGCAGGAGCTATTTGCATCGCGCATGTGCAAGAGATAGGGTACCTGAATCGATCGGTTGGGACTAGACAGTCGCTAGCTTCATTGCTTATTAAAGAACTTTAATGAACTTTATGCAGACTCTTTGAACGCCTTTCCTTACTATCAAATTAAATCTTGAAAGATCAGACGACGAAGTAATTCTACTCTATTAATGGTTTGCAATAATGTATTTTTTTTTTTATAAGTAGGTCCTACTTATTACCTACATGTTATTTGTCATTCGAGGTCAGTGTCGAAAGTAAAATTTTATGAAAAATGAAGAAATAAATAAATAAATAAAATCAACACTATAATTCAGAGAGGGATAGGAAAGGCAGAGAGGTCAGTGTAGTTGCATCTATATGTGCAACAGGAGTGACGATCTTGTCGTATGTAATATCTATCATTTCAGAATATCTATTCTGGATCCGGGATCGGCCATTAACTATGTCTGCGGGAGAGGTGAAATTGTGTGTGCACATGCGCTTGTGCAATAGGTATGGTACCTTGATATTCTGGTTCGGGGGTTGGCCATTAGTTGTGTGTGTCTATTGTTTACAGAAGCGAACTAAAACACTCACTTCACTCGCTGTATAGGCTTTTGTTCATATCCTTTCATGTAATTATGGCCATATTTAAAAATAGTGCATCGCTGGAACTACGTCAGTCTTGGGGGGTTGAGGGTGGCCTGGGGATGAGACACCGCGCATGTGCGGGAGCTGTGTACCTGCATCGATTTGATCTGCCTCCGCCATTTCCTTTTATCATCTCCTTAGTTGAGGACGTGTGAGTCGTTACATTAAAATAAAGTGTTTCTTAGTTTCTGAAGGAAGATGGAAGCAACAGGTAAGAAATGTTTTCTTACTTATATGTATAATGAAATGGTGTAATAAATAAAATGTGAAATGGTGAATTTTAGTTTCTACATGTGCATATTTTAATGTTTGCCTTAATGTGATATAGTGTTGGTATGTTATTTTATATTTATAAAATATTAAAAAAATAAAACATAAGTATCTCATCTGTCCAAGTGTCCTTTGTTCAGCTATAAATATATAAACGGTTTTATTGATTGTATATTGCGAAGTTTGGGCGTTGGTTGGTACGTGAGCGGGGTGGGGGGAGGGGCAGCGCGGGGGCAGAATGCATGCTGCGCATGTGCCGTACTGCCCGTAACCCGTATGTAGGATACGTGCATCGATTGAATCTGGGATCGGTCGTTTGGTTCGGCCATGTTGTGAATTTGTGTGTTTAAATAACTAAAGTGTTGTTATTTATTATTACTTGTATAATATAATGGGGTTTTAAAAATGTGCAGTGGAAACAGTGAAATCAGTCAATCAATGTAGTTATAGTGAACCTAATTGTGTTTTAGTAGAGGGGACTTGTATATTATTTATTTATTTTTATTTTTGTGATAAGAGTTATAAATTTTTTATAAAATAAATTTTTTAATTTATTAAACTTGTGTTTAAAATACCCCTTACGTATAACGATTGTAAAAGTGACTTCGCACTGCATACTTTGCGTAAAGCCTGGCGCTACCATCCTTTTGCTTGAGTCGGCCGCTAAACGGCTCGTATTCCTGCTGAGCTAGTTATTACTTTATTTCTTCCTTTTTATTTCTTGCCCGGCGACGCATCTGTGATGCCTAAGGCGTTACCATTGGCGACGATGACCACTTGCCATCAGGTGTCGCATTTTACATAAAAAAAATCTTGTAACGTGTAACTTTGACATATCCGTAGTTATATAATTTACAGATTCTCTCGTGGCGAGTCTGGGTTGGGTACTAGGTTAGATGCACGATTTTGGCTGGGGCATTGACTGGGTGGTAAACCGCGAAGGGTGGTGGGTGGTGCAGGAGCTATTTGCATCGCGCATGTGCAGGAGATAGGGTACCTGAATCGATTGGTTGGGACTAGACAGTCGCTAGCTTCATTGCTTATTAAAGAACTTTAATGAACTTTATGCAGACTCTTTGAACGCCTTTTCTTACTATCAAATTAAATCTTGAAAGATCAGACGACGAAGTAATTCTACTCTATTAATGGTTTGCAATAATGTAAATCCATACTAATATTATAAATGCGAAAGTGTGTTTGTTTGTTTGTTTGTTTGTTTGTTTGTCCGTGATTCACGTCGTAACGGAGCGATGTTATAGTAAGATTTTTTGCGTGGAGATAAGTAGGAGGCTGGAGAGTAACGTAGGCTACTTTTTACCGCAGTAAAACAACTCATTCCCATGGAAAGATCCATTATGATGCGTATTTGTCCATACTTCTATACTTCCATATCCATCCATACTATCCATACTTCCAAACTTCCATACTTAATATTATAAATGCGATAGTGTGTTTTTCTGTCCGTCTTTCACTTCGTAACGGAGCGCTGTTATGGTATGACTAGCTATTACCCGCGGCTTCGCCCGCGTGTTCAAAGGGAAGTAACAATGAGTTTTTTAACATGCATGATTTATTCCTAGATATAATAACATACTAATAATAATTCATAAATAAGTGACAGATCCAAAATTTAAAAAATACTAAGAGGAACCAACTGTAAAACCTATGACCCTCCTCGACCTTCCAACTGTAAATATAAAGTATATCAAAAGTAAGTATATGACCATCCAAGACTACATCGCCACTTACCATCAGGTGGGATTAGAGATAATAATAATATCATATATGCATGAATTTCTATATTTACAGTTGGAAGGTCGAGGAGGGTCATAGGTTTTACAGTTGGTTCCTCTTAGTATCTTTTAAATTTTGGATCTGTTACTTATTTATGAATTATTGTTATTGTTATTAATTATTATGTTATTATATCTAGGAAAGAGTCATGCATGTTAAACAACTCATTGTTACTTCCCTTTGAACACGCGGGCGAAGCCGCGGGTAATAGCTAGTTTTTTTATAAGTAGGTCCTACTTCTTACCTACTTGTTATTTGTCATTCGAGGTCAGTGTCGAAAGTAAAATTTTATGAAAATGATATTGTTCATATCGTTTCATGTAATTATGGCCATATTTAAAAATAATACGTCGCTGGAACTATGTCACTCTTGGGGGGTTGAGGGTGGCCTGGGGATGAGACACCGCGCATGTGCGGGAGCTGTGTACCTGCATCGATTTGATCTGGCTCCGCCATTTCCTTTTATCATCTCTTTAGTTGAGGACGTGTGAGTCGTTAATTAAAATAAAGTGTTTCTTAGTTCCTGAACATTTCGGAAGATGGAAGCAACAGGTAAGAAATGTTTTCTTACTTATATAATGAAATGGTGTAATAAATAAAATGTGAAATGGTGAATAAATAGTTTCTACATGTGCATATTTTAATGTTTGCCTAAATGTGACATAGTGTTGGTAATTTGGTATGTTATTTATAAAATATTTAAAAAATAAAAAATAAACTTATCTCATGTGTCCAAATGTCCTTTATAATGCCTTTCTTCAGCTATAAATATAAAAAGTTTTTTTGATTGTATATTGTGAAGTAAGGGCGTTGGCTGGGACGTGAGAGGGGTGGAGGGAGGGGCAGCGCGGGGGCAGAATGCATGCTGCGCATGTGCCGTACTGCCCGTAACCCGTATATAGGATACGTGCATCGATTGAATCTGGGATCGGTCGTTTGGTTCGGCCATGTTGTGAATTTGTGTGTTTAAATAACTAAAGTGTTGTTATTTATTATTACTTGTATTGTATAATGATATAATGGGGTTTTAAAAATGTGCAGTGGAAATATTATTTCAGTGATGTGTAGTTAGTAGGAAATCAGTCAATCAATATAATTATAGTGAACCTAATTGTGTTTTAGTATAGGGGACTTGTATATTATTATTTTTTTTTGTGATAAGAGTTATAAATTTTTTGTAAAATAAAATTTTTAATTTATTAAACTTGTGTTTAAAATACCCCTTACGTATAACGATTGTAAAAGTGACTTCGCACTGCATACTTTGCGTAAAGCCTGGCGCTACCATCCTTTTGTTTGAGTCGACCGCCAAACGGCTCGTATTCCTGCTGAGCTAGTTATTACGTCATTTCTTCCTTTTTATTTCTTGCCCGGCGACGCATCTGTGATGCCTAAGACGTTACCATTGGCGACGATGACCACTTGCCATCAGGTGTCGGCATTTTACGTAAAAAAATCTTGTAACGTGTAACTTTGACATATCCGTAGTTATAATTTACAGATTCTCTCGTGGCGAGTCTAGGTTGGGTACTAGGTTAGATGCACGATTTTGGCTGGGGCATCGACTGGGTGGTAAACCGCGAAGGGTGGTGGGTGGTGCAGGAGCTATTTGCATCGCGCATGTGCAGGAGATAGGGTACCTGAATCGATTGGTTGGGACTAGACAGTCGCTAGCTTCATTGCTTATTAAAGAACTTTAATGAACTTTATGCAGACTCTTTGAACGCCTTTTCTTACTATCAAATTAAATCTTGAAAGATCAGACGACGAAGTTTAATTAAATTCTACTCTGTTAATGGTTTGCAATAAAGTTTTTTTTATAAGTAGGTCCTACTTAAGATAAGTTATACAATTTACTTATTTTTATAATGAAGGTGAATTATAGTTTCTACATGTGTCTGAGCCGGGTAAATGTGATTGAAGGTGCTGGTATATTAAATATATAAAATATTTGTATAATAAAACATCTCATCAGTCCAAGTATCCATTGGATATGTGATACCTTTGTCCAGCAAATTATTATTATTATCCATAAAACCGTTTATATTCTTAAATATTATATGTATAGGTCATATAATATTTAAGAATATAAACGGTTTTATGGATACATATACTATACATATAATATTTAAGAATATAAACGGTTTTATGGATTGTATATTGGCGAAGTTAGGGCGGTGGGAGATGGCGTGGGGGCAGGGTGTATTCCGGGGACGTGCCGTATCTAGGAGATAACTGCATCGATTGAGTATGTGATGTTAGTGGTATGAGTTTTAAAGAGGTATGGGTGCTATCAATGTGTATTGCGCAATTTATTACTAATTATTTATCAATTGTATTGATTTTGATTGGGCGAGAGGCAGGGTCGTTAGGGATTGCAAGTATCTCTACGCATGTATGGCAACTAAGATAGCATGCCAGTATAGATTTCTAAACAGCTATTAGCTCTGTCTGTTGCGTATGTTGTTGATGTACTCACGGATTTTCCGGTACATTAGCTTAGTTTTGAGGAAAAATAATTTGCCGGTGAGTTTAATCATTTGTTTAATCATAACATAAATATATGTATAGTTTGGCTTGAGAGCCAGTTCTTTCTTTCTTTTTCTGCACTCTTTCTTTCTTATTCTTCTCTCTTTTTTCTAGGCCGAAAACGCATCAGTGATGCCTCTGGTGTTGCTGATGTCCATGGGCGACGATAGCCACTCACCATTAGGTGGATCGTCAGCTCGTTTGCTGGCTATTTCCATAAAAAAAGTAATTACAAAGTTTTAGTATAAATTCTGTACGTTATGCTCAAGTTATGCTTATTTTCATCTTAATGTTATTGATTTTCAATGGCCGCGAGCTGATAGGGATGGGGTAAAGAGGGGAGTGTAGTTGCATCTGCGCATGTGCAACAGGTAGGATGCCTTGATATTCTTGATTCGGGATCGGCCATTAGCTGTGTCTGTCGCGTACGTTATTGACGTGTTTGCGGTTTTTCTCGGTTTATTAGATTTGTTTTCAAAGAAAAATAATGGTGGAATTATCGGGTGAGTTTCTAAATTTGTTAAATCATCAATAAGTATGTCGTAATTATAAATTTGTTTTTTGATTTCATTGTGTAGTGCTCAAGTTATGCTTAGTTTCATCTTGATATTATCGATTTTCAATGGCCGCGAGCCCACAGGGATGGTGTGGAGAGGGGAGTGTTGTTGCATGTGCGCATGTGCAACAGTTAGAAAACTTCGATATCCTGATTCCGGGATCGGCCATTAATGTGGCAGTCGCATTCGTCGTTGACGTTTTTATCGTGTGTCGATATTTTGACCTAGCTTTCAAATAAGAGTTATGGCAGCATTTGCTGGTAAGTTTTCTTAATTTGTTTTATGATCCATAAATAAAGCGATATTTATGTTTCTTGTTAGATTTGAATTTTTCATGTCAATTTTATTGATTTCATTGGGCGTGTGCCGTAAGGAACAGGTCAGGGAAGGGAATGCAGTTGCAAGTGCGCATGTGCAACAAGTGTACCTTAATGCTCTTGATATTCTGAATTTGGGATTGGCTATTAACGTGCCTGTGGCAGTTCTTTCTTTCTTTTTATTATCTCTTTCTTGGCCGGCAACGCATCAGGTGTTGCTGATGTCCATGGGCGACGATAGCCACTCACCATTAGGTGGATCGTCAGCTCGTTTGCTGGCTATTTCCATAAAAAAAAAGAAATTACAAAGTTTTTGTATAAATTCTGTACGTTATGCTCAAGTTATGCTTATTTTCATCTTAATGTTATTGATTTTCAATGGCCGCGAGCCGATAGGGATGGGGTAAAGAGGGGAGTGTAGTTGCATCTGCGCATGTGCAACAGGTAGGATGCCTTGATATTCTTGATTCGGGATCGGCCATTAGCTGTGTCTGTCGCGTACGTTATTGACGTGCTTGCGGTTTTTCTCGGTTTATTAGAATTGTTTTCAAAGAAAAATAATGGTGGAATTATCTGGTGAGTTTCTAAATTTGTTGAATCATCAATAAGGATGTCGTAATTATACAATTATGTTTTTGGATTTCATTGTATAGTGCTCAAGTTATGCTTAGTTTCATGTCGATATTATCGATTTTCAATGGCCGCGAGCCCACAGGGATGGTGTGGAGAGGGGAGTGTTGTTGCATGTGCGCATGTGCAACAGTTAGAAAACTTCGATATCCTGATTCCGGGATCGGCCATTAATGTGGCAGTCGCATTCATCGTTGAGGTTTTTGTCGTGTGTCGATATTTTGACCTAGCTTTCAAATAAGAGTTATGGTGGTATTTGCTGGTAAGTTTTCTTAATTTGTTTTATGATCCATAAATAAAGCGGTATGTATTTATGTTTCTTGTTAGATTTGAATATTTCATGTCAATTTTATTGATTTCATTGGGCGTGTCCCGTAAGGGATAGGTCAGGGAAGGGAATGCAGTTGCATGTGTGCATGTGCAAAAAGTGTACCTTAAGGCTCTTGATATTCCGAATTTGGGATTGGCCATTAACGTGCCTGCGGCAGTTCTTTCTTTCTTTTTCTTCTCTCTTTCTTGGCCGGCAACGCATCAGTGATGCCTCTGGTGTTGCTGATGTCCATGGGCGACGATAGCCACTCACCATTAGGTGGATCGTCAGCTCGTTTGCTGGCTATTTCTATAAAAAAAGTAATTACAACGTTTTAGTATAAATTCTGTACGTTATGCTCAAGTTAGGCTTATTTTCATCTTAATGTTATTGATTTTCAATGGCCGCGAGCCGGTAGGGATGGGGTAAAGAGGGGAGTGTAGTTGCATCTGCGCATGTGCAACAGGTAGGATGCCTTGATATTCTTGATTCGGGATCGGCCATTAGCTGTGTCTGTCGCATACGTTATTGACGTGTTTGCGGTTTTTTGGTTTATTAGATTTGTTTTCAAAGAAAAATAATGGTGGAATTATCGGGTGAGTTTCTAAATTTGTTAAATCATCAATAAGTATGTCGTAATTTTAAATTTGTTTTTGGATTTCATTGTGTAGTGCTCAAGTTATGCTTAGTTTCATCTTGATATTATCGATTTTCAATGGCCGCGAGCCCACAGGGATGGTGTGGAGAGGGGAGTGTTGTTGCATGTGCGCATGTGCAACAGTTAGAAAACTTCGATATCCTGATTCCGGGATCGGCCATTAATGTGGCAGTCGCATTCGTCGTTGACGTTTTCATCGTGTGTCGATATTTTGACCTAGCTTTCAAATAAGAGTTATGGCGGCATTTGCTGGTAAGTTTTCTTAATTTGTTTTATGATCCATAAATAAAGCGGTATATATAGTTTTTGTTAGATATGAATTTTTATATCAATTTTATTGATTTCATTGGGCGTGTCCCGTAAGGGATAGGTCAGGGAAGGGAATGCAGTTGCATGTGCGAATGTGCAAAAAGTGTACCTTAAGGCTCTTGATATTCCGAATTTGGGATTGGCAATTAACGTGCCTGTGGCAGTTCTTTCTTTCTTTCTTTTTCTTCTCTCTTTCTTGGCCGGCAACGCATCAGTGATGCCTCTGATGTCCATGGGCGACGATAGCCACTCACCATTAGGTGGATCGTCAGCTCGTTTGCTGGCTATTTCCATAAAAAAAGTAATTACAACGTTTTAGTATAAATTCTGTACGTTAGGCTCAAGTTATGCTTATTTTCATCTTAATGTTATTGATTTTCAATGGCCGCGAGCCGGTAGGGATGGGGTAAAGAGGGGACTGTAGTTGCATCTGCGCATGTGCAACAGGTAGGATGCCTTGATATTCTTGATTCGGGATCGGCCATTAGCTGTGTCTGTCGCGTACGTTATTGACTTGTTTGCGGTTTTTTCGGTTTATTAGATTTGTTTTCAAAGAAAAATAATGGTGGAATTATCGGGTGAGTTTCTATATTTGTTAAATCATCAATTAGTATGTCGTAATTATAAATTTGTTTTTGGATTTCATTGTGTAGTGCTCAAGTTATGCTTAGTTTCATCTTGATATTATCGATTTTCAATGGCCGCGAGCCCACAGGGATGGTGTGGAGAGGGGACTGAGGGGAGTGTTGTTGCATGTGCGCATGTGCAACAGTTAGAAAACTTCGATATCCTGATTCCGGGATCGGCCATTAATGTGGCAGTCGCATTCGTCGTTGACGTTTTTATCGTGTGTCGATATTTTGGCCTAGCTTTCAAATAAGAGTTATGGCGGCATTTGCTGGTAAGTTTTCTTAATTTGTTTTATGATCCATAAATAAAGCGTTATTTATATTTCTTGTTAGATTTGAATTTTTATATCAATTTTATTGATTTCATTGGGTGTGTCCCGTAAGGGATAGGTCAGGGAAGGGAATGCAGTTGCATGTGCGCATGTGCAAAAAGTGTACCTTAAGGCTTCTTGATATTCCGAATTTGGGATTGGCCATTAACGTGCCTGCGGCAGTTCTTTCTTTCTTTTTCTTCTCTCTTTCTTGGCCGGCAACGCATTAGTGATGCCTCTGGTGTTGCTGATGTCCATGGGCGACGATAGCCATTTACCATTAGGTGGATCGTCAGCTCGTTTGCTGGCTATTTCCATAAAAAAAGTAATTATAAAGTTTTAGTATAAATTCTGTACGTTATGCTCAAGTTATGCTTATTTTCATCTTAATGTTATTGATTTTCAATGGCCGCGAGCCGGTAGGGATGGGGTAAAGAGGGGAGTGTAGTTGCATCTGCGCATGTGCAACAGGTAGGATGCCTTGATATTCTTGATTCGGGATCGGCCATTAGCTGTGTCTGTCGCGTACGTTATTGACGTGCTTGCGGTTTTTCTCGGTTTATTAGATTTGTTTTCAAAGAAAAATAATGGTGGAATTATCTGGTGAGTTTCTAAATTTGTTGAATCATCAATAAGGATGTCGTAATTATACATTTGTTTTTGGATTTCATTGTATAGTGCTCAAGTTATGCTTAGTTTCATGTCGATATTATCGATTTTCAATGGCCGCGAGCCCACAGGGATGGTGTGGAGAGGGGAGTGTTGTTGCATGTGCGCATGTGCAACAGTTAGAAAACTTCGATATCCTGATTCCGGGATCGGCCATTAATGTGGCAGTCGCATTCGTCGTTGACGTTTTTATCGTGTGTCGATATTTTGACCTAGCTTTCAAATAAGAGTTATGGCAACATTTGCTGGTAAGTTTTCTTAATTTGTTTTATGATCCATAAATAAAGCGATATTTATGTTTCTTGTTAGATTTGAATTTTTCATGTCAATTTTATTGATTTCATTGGGCGTGTCCCGTAAGGGACAGGTCAGGGAAGGGAATGCAGTTGCAAGTGCGCATGTGCAACAAGTGTACCTTAATGCTCTTGATATTCTGAATTTGGGATTGGCTATTAACGTGCCTGTGGCAGTTCTTTCTTTCTTTCTTTTTCTTCTCTCTTTCTTGGCCGGCAACGCATCAGGTGTTGCTGATGTCCATGGGCGACGATAGCCACTCACCATTAGGTGGATCGTCAGCTCGTTTGCTGGCTATTTCCATAAAAAAAAAGAAATTACAAAGTTTTAGTATAAATTCTGTACGTTATGCTCAAGTTATGCTTATTTTCATCTTAATGTTATTGATTTTCAATGGCCGCGAGCCGATAGGGATGGGGTAAAGAGGGGAGTGTAGTTGCATCTGCGCATGTGCAACAGGTGGGATGCCTTGATATTCTTGATTCGGGATCGGCCATTAGCTGTGTCTGTCGCGTACGTTATTGACGTGCTTGCGAATTTTCTCGGTTTATTAGATTTGTTTTCAAAGAAAAATAATGGTGGAATTATCTGGTGAGTTTCTAAATTTATTGAATCATCAATAAGGAAGTCGTAATTATACAATTATATTTTTGGATTTCATTGTATAGTGCTCAAGTTATGCTTAGTTTCATGTCGATATTATCGATTTTCAATGGCCGCGAGCCCACAGGGATGGTGTGGAGAGGGGAGTGTTGTTGCATGTGCGCATGTGCAACAGTTAGAAAACTTCAATATCCTGATTCCGGGATCGGCCATTAATGTGGCAGTCGCATTCGTCGTTGACGTTTTTGTCGTGTGTCGATATTTTGACCTAGCTTTCAAATAAGAGTTATGGCAGCATTTGCTGGTAAGTTTTCTTAATTTGTTTTATGATCCATAAATAAAGCGGTATTTATGTTTCTTGTTAGATTTGAATATTTCATGTCAATCTTATTGATTTCATTGGGCGTGTCCCGTAAGGGATAGGTCAGGGAAGGGAATGCAGTTGCATGTGCGCATGTGCAAAAAGTGTACCTTAAGGCTCTTGATATTCCGAATTTGGGATTGGCCATTAACGTGCCTGCGGCAGTTCTTTCTTTCTTTTTCTTCTCTCTTTCTTGGCCGGCAACGCATCAGTGATGCCTCTGGTGTTGCTGATGTCCATGGGCGACGATAGCCACTCACCATTAGGTGGATCGTCAGCTCGTTTGCTGGCTATTTCCATAAAAAAAGTAATTATAAAGTTTTAGTATAAATTCTGTACGTTATGCTCAAGTTATGCTTATTTTCATCTTAATGTTATTGATTTTCAATGGCCGCGAGCCGGTAGGGATGGGGTAAAGAGGGGAGTGTAGTTGCATCTGCGCATGTGCAACAGGTAGGATGCCTTGATATTCTTGATTCGGGATCGGCCATTAGCTGTGTCTGTCGCGTACGTTATTGACGTGCTTGCGGTTTTTCTCGGTTTATTAGATTTGTTTTCAAAGAAAAATAATGGTGGAATTATCTGGTGATTTTCTAAATTTGTTGAATCATCAATAAGGATGTCGTAATTATACATTTGTTTTTGGATTTCATTGTATAGTGCTCAAGTTATGCTTAGTTTCATGTCGATATTATCGATTTTCAATGGCCGCGAGCCCACAGGGATGGTGTGGAGATGGGAGTGTTGTTGCATGTGCGCATGTGCAACAGTTAGAAAACTTCGATATCCTGATTCCGGGATCGGCCATTAATGTGGCAGTCGCATTCGTCGTTGACGTTTTTATCGTGTGTCGATATTTTGACCTAGCTTTCAAATAAGAGTTATGGTGGTATTTGCTGGTAAGTTTTCTTAATTTGTTTTATGATCCATAAATAAAGCGTTATTTATATTTCTTGTTAGATTTGAATTTTTCATGTCAATTTTATTGATTTCATTGGGCGTGTCCCGTAAGGGACAGTTCAGGGAAGGGAATGCAGTTGCAAGTGCGCATGTGCAACAAGTGTACCTTAATGCTCTTGATATTCTGAATTTGGGATTGGCTATTAACGTGCCTGTGGCAGTTCTTTCTTTCTTTCTTTTTCTTCTCTCTTTCTTGGCCGGCAACGCATCAGGTGTTGCTGATGTCCATGGGCGACGATAGCCACTCACCATTAGGTGGATCGTCAGCTCGTTTGCTGGCTATTACCATAAAAAAAAAGAAATTACAAAGTTTTAGTATAAATTCTGTACGTTATGCTCAAGTTATGCTTATTTTCATCTTAATGTTATTGATTTTCAATGGCCGCGAGCCGATAGGGATGGGGTAAAGAGGGGAGTGTAGTTGCATCTGCGCATGTGCAACAGGTGGGATGCCTTGATATTCTTGATTCGGGATCGGCCATTAGCTGTGTCTGTCGCGTACGTTATTGACGTGCTTGCGAATTTTCTCGGTTTATTAGATTTGTTTTCAAAGAAAAATAATGGTGGAATTATCTGGTGAGTTTCTAAATTTATTGAATCATCAATAAGGAAGTCGTAATTATACAATTATATTTTTGGATTTCATTGTATAGTGCTCAAGTTATGCTTAGTTTCATGTCGATATTATCGATTTTCAATGGCCGCGAGCCCACAGGGATGGTGTGGAGAGGGGAGTGTTGTTGCATGTGCGCATGTGCAACAGTTAGAAAACTTCAATATCCTGATTCCGGGATCGGCCATTAATGTGGCAGTCGCATTCGTCGTTGACGTTTTTGTCGTGTGTCGATATTTTGACCTAGCTTTCAAATAAGAGTTATGGCAGCATTTGCTGGTAAGTTTTCTTAATTTGTTTTATGATCCATAAATAAAGCGGTATTTATGTTTCTTGTTAGATTTGAATATTTCATGTCAATCTTATTGATTTCATTGGGCGTGTCCCGTAAGGGATAGGTCAGGGAAGGGAATGCAGTTGCATGTGCGCATGTGCAAAAAGTGTACCTTAAGGCTCTTGATATTCCGAATTTGGGATTGGCCATTAACGTGCCTGCGGCAGTTCTTTCTTTCTTTTTCTTCTCTCTTTCTTGGCCGGCAACGCATCAGTGATGCCTCTGGTGTTGCTGATGTCCATGGGCGACGATAGCCACTCACCATTAGGTGGATCGTCAGCTCGTTTGCTGGCTATTTCCATAAAAAAAGTAATTATAAAGTTTTAGTATAAATTCTGTACGTTATGCTCAAGTTATGCTTATTTTCATCTTAATGTTATTGATTTTCAATGGCCGCGAGCCGGTAGGGATGGGGTAAAGAGGGGAGTGTAGTTGCATCTGCGCATGTGCAACAGGTAGGATGCCTTGATATTCTTGATTCGGGATCGGCCATTAGCTGTGTCTGTCGCGTACGTTATTGACGTGCTTGCGGTTTTTCTCGGTTTATTAGATTTGTTTTCAAAGAAAAATAATGGTGGAATTATCTGGTGATTTTCTAAATTTGTTGAATCATCAATAAGGATGTCGTAATTATACATTTGTTTTTGGATTTCATTGTATAGTGCTCAAGTTATGCTTAGTTTCATGTCGATATTATCGATTTTCAATGGCCGCGAGCCCACAGGGATGGTGTGGAGATGGGAGTGTTGTTGCATGTGCGCATGTGCAACAGTTAGAAAACTTCGATATCCTGATTCCGGGATCGGCCATTAATGTGGCAGTCGCATTCGTCGTTGACGTTTTTATCGTGTGTCGATATTTTGACCTAGCTTTCAAATAAGAGTTATGGTGGTATTTGCTGGTAAGTTTTCTTAATTTGTTTTATGATCCATAAATAAAGCGTTATTTATATTTCTTGTTAGATTTGAATTTTTCATGTCAATTTTATTGATTTCATTGGGCGTGTCCCGTAAGGGACAGTTCAGGGAAGGGAATGCAGTTGCAAGTGCGCATGTGCAACAAGTGTACCTTAATGCTCTTGATATTCTGAATTTGGGATTGGCTATTAACGTGCCTGTGGCAGTTCTTTCTTTCTTTCTTTTTCTTCTCTCTTTCTTGGCCGGCAACGCATCAGGTGTTGCTGATGTCCATGGGCGACGATAGCCACTCACCATTAGGTGGATCGTCAGCTCGTTTGCTGGCTATTTCCATAAAAAAAAAGAAATTACAAAGTTTTAGTATAAATTCTGTACGTTATGCTCAAGTTATGCTTATTTTCATCTTAATGTTATTGATTTTCAATGGCCGCGAGCCGATAGGGATGGGGTAAAGAGGGGAGTGTAGTTGCATCTGCGCATGTGCAACAGGTAGGATGCCTTGATATTCTTGATTCGGGATCGGCCATTAGCTGTGTCTGTCGCGTACGTTATTGACGTGCTTGCGGTTTTTCTCGGTTTATTAGATTTGTTTTCAAAGAAAAATAATGGTGGAATTAATGGGTGAGTTTCTAAATTTGTTAAATCATCAATAAGTATGTCGTAATTTTAAATTTGTTTTTGGATTTCATTGTGTAGTGCTCAAGTTATGCTTAGTTTCATGTCGATATTATCGATTTTCAATGGCCGCGAGCCCACAGGGATGGTGTGGAGAGGGGAGTGTTGTTGCATGTGCGCATGTGCAACAGTTAGAAAACTTCGATATCCTGATTCCGGGATCGGCCATTAATGTGGCAGTCGCATTCGTCGTTGACGTTTTTATCGTGTGTCGATATTTTGACCTAGCTTTCAAATAAGAGTTATGGCAACATTTGCTGGTAAGTTTTCTTAATTTGTTTTATGATCCATAAATAAAGCGATATTTATGTTTCTTGTTAGATTTGAATTTTTCATGTCAATTTTATTGATTTCATTGGGCGTGTCCCGTAAGGGACAGGTCAGGGAAGGGAATGCAGTTGCAAGTGCGCATGTGCAACAAGTGTACCTTAATGCTCTTGATATTCTGAATTTGGGATTAACGTGCCTGTGGCAGTTCTTTCTTTCTTTCTTTTTCTTCTCTCTTTCTTGGCCGGCAACGCATCAGGTGTTGCTGATGTCCATGGGCGACGATAGCCACTCACCATTAGGTGGATCGTCAGCTCGTTTGCTGGCTATTTCCATAAAAAAAGTAATTACCTACAACGTTTTAGTATAAATTCTGTACGTTATGCTCAAGTTATGCTTATTTTCATCTTAATGTTATTGATTTTCAATGGCCGCGAGCCGGTAGGGATGGGGTAAAGAGGGGAGTGTAGTTGCATCTGCGCATGTGCAACAGGTAGGATGCCTTGATATTCTTGATTCGGGATCGGCCATTAGCTGTGTCTGTCGCGTACGTTATTGACGTGCTTGCGGTTTTTCTCGGTTTATTAGATTTGTTTTCAAAGAAAAATAATGGTGGAATTATCTGGTGAGTTTCTAAATTTGTTGAATCATCAATAAGGATGTCGTAATTTTAAATTTGTTTTTGGATTTCATTGTGTAGTGCTTAAGTTATGCTTAGTTTCATGTCGATATTATCGATTTTCAATGGCCGCGAGCCCACAGGGATGGTGTGGAGAGGGGAGTGTTGTTGCATGTGCGCATGTGCAACAGTTAGAAAACTTCGATATCCTGATTCCGGGATCGGCCATTAATGTGGCAGTCGCATTCGTCGTTGACGTTTTTATCGTGTGTCGATATTTTGACCTAGCTTTCAAATAATAGTTATGGCAACATTTGCTTGTAAGTTTTCTTAATTTGTTTTATGATCCATAAATAAAGCGATATTTATGTTTCTTGTTAGATTTGAATTTTTCATGTCAATTTTATTGATTTCATTGGGCGTGTCCCGTAAGGGACAGGTCAGGGAAGGGAATGCAGTTGCAAGTGCGCATGTGCAACAAGTGTACCTTAATGCTCTTGATATTCTGAATTTGGGATTAACGTGCCTGTGGCAGTTCTTTCTTTCTTTCTTTTTCTTCTCTCTTTCTTGGCCGGCAACGCATCAGGTGTTGCTGATGTCCATGGGCGACGATAGCCACTCACCATTAGGTGGATCGTCAGCTCGTTTGCTGGCTATTTCCATAAAAAAAGTAATTACCTACAACGTTTTAGTATAAATTCTGTACGTTATGCTCAAGTTATGCTTATTTTCATCTTAATGTTATTGATTTTCAATGGCCGCGAGCCGGTAGGGATGGGGTAAAGAGGGGAGTGTAGTTGCATCTGCGCATGTGCAACAGGTAGGATGCCTTGATATTCTTGATTCGGGATCGGCCATTAGCTGTGTCTGTCGCGTACGTTATTGACGTGCTTGCGGTTTTTCTCGGTTTATTAGATTTGTTTTCAAAGAAAAATAATGGTGGAATTAATGGGTGAGTTTCTAAATTTGTTAAATCATCAATAAGTATGTCGTAATTTTAAATTTGTTTTTGGATTTCATTGTGTAGTGCTCAAGTTATGCTTAGTTTCATGTCGATATTATCGATTTTCAATGGCCGCGAGCCCACAGGGATGGTGTGGAGAGGGGAGTGTTGTTGCATGTGCGCATGTGCAACAGTTAGAAAACTTCGATATCCTGATTCCGGGATCGGCCATTAATGTGGCAGTCGCATTCGTCGTTGACGTTTTTATCGTGTGTCGATATTTTGACCTAGCTTTCAAATAAGAGTTATGGCAACATTTGCTGGTAAGTTTTCTTAATTTGTTTTATGATCCATAAATAAAGCGATATTTATGTTTCTTGTTAGATTTGAATTTTTCATGTCAATTTTATTGATTTCATTGGGCGTGTCCCGTAAGGGACAGGTCAGGGAAGGGAATGCAGTTGCAAGTGCGCATGTGCAACAAGTGTACCTTAATGCTCTTGATATTCTGAATTTGGGATTAACGTGCCTGTGGCAGTTCTTTCTTTCTTTCTTTTTCTTCTCTCTTTCTTGGCCGGCAACGCATCAGGTGTTGCTGATGTCCATGGGCGACGATAGCCACTCACCATTAGGTGGATCGTCAGCTCGTTTGCTGGCTATTTCCATAAAAAAAGTAATTACCTACAACGTTTTAGTATAAATTCTGTACGTTATGCTCAAGTTATGCTTATTTTCATCTTAATGTTATTGATTTTCAATGGCCGCGAGCCGGTAGGGATGGGGTAAAGAGGGGAGTGTAGTTGCATCTGCGCATGTGCAACAGGTAGGATGCCTTGATATTCTTGATTCGGGATCGGCCATTAGCTGTGTCTGTCGCGTACGTTATTGACGTGCTTGCGGTTTTTCTCGGTTTATTAGATTTGTTTTCAAAGAAAAATAATGGTGGAATTATCTGGTGAGTTTCTAAATTTTTTGAATCATCAATAAGGATGTCGTAATTATACATTTGTTTTTGGATTTCATTGTATAGTGCTCAAGTTATGCTTAGTTTCATGTCGATATTATCGATTTTCAATGGCCGCGAGCCCACAGGGATGGTATGGAGAGGGGAGTGTTGTTGCATGTGCGCATGTGCAACAGTTAGAAAACTTCGATATCCTGATTCCGGGATCGGCCATTAATGTGGCAGTCGCATTCGTCGTTGACGTTTTTATCGTGTGTCGATATTTTGACCTAGCTTTCAAATAAGAGTTATGGCAGCATTTGCTGGTAAGTTTTCTTAATTTGTTTTATGATCCATAAATAAAGTGATATTTATGTTTCTTGTTAGATTTGAATTTTTCATGTCAATTTTATTGATTTCATTGGGCGTGTCCCGTAAGGGACAGGTCAGGGAAGGGTATGCAGTTGCAAGTGCGCATGTGCAACAAGTGTACCTTAATGCTCTTGATATTCTGAATTTGGGATTGGCTATTAACGTGCCTGTGGCAGTTCTTTCTTTCTTTTTCTTCTCTCTTTCTTGGCCGGCAACGCATCAGGTGTTGCTGATGTCTATGGGCGACGATAGCCACTCACCATTAGGTGGATCGTCAGCTCGTTTGCTGGCTATTTCCATAAAAAAAAGTTATTACAAAGTTTTAGTATAAATTCTGTACGTTATGCTCAAGTTATGCTTATTTTCATCTTAATGTTATTGATTTTCAATGGCCGCGAGCCGATATTGATGGCGTAAAGAGGGGAGTGTAGTTGCATCTGCGCATGTGCAACAGGTAGGATGCCTTGATATTCTTGATTCGGGATCGGCCATTAGCTGTGTCTGTCGCGTACGTTATTGACGTGCTTGCGGTTTTTCTCGGTTTATTAGATTTGTTTTCAAAGAAAAATAATGGTGGAATTATCTGGTAAGTTTCTAAATTTGTTGAATCATCAATAAGGATGTCGTAATTATACATTTGTTTTTGGTTTTCATTGTATAGTGCTCAAGTTATGCTTAGTTTCATGTCGATATTATCGATTTTCAATGGCCGCGAGCCCACAGGAATGGTGTGGAGAGGGGAGTGTTGTTGCATGTGCGCATGTGCAACAGTTAGAAAACTTCGATATCCTGATTCCGGGATCGGCCATTAATGTGGCAGTCGCATTCGTCGTTGACGTTTTTGTCGTGTGTCGATATTTTGACCTAGCTTTCAAATAAGAGTTATGGCGGTATTTGCTGGTAAGTTTTCTTAATTTGTTTTATGATCCATAAATAAAGCGGTATGTATTTATGTTTCTTGTTAGATTTGAATATTTCATGTCAATTTTATTGATTTCATTGGGCGTGTCCCGTAAGGGATAAGTCAGGGAAGGGAATGCAGTTGCATGTGCGCATGTGCAAAAAGTGTACCTTAAGGCTCTTGATATTCCGAATTTGGGATTGGCCATTAACGTGCCTGCGGCAGTTCTTTCTTTCTTTTTCTTCTCTCTTTCTTGGCCGGCAACGCATCAGTGATTCCTCTGGTGTTGCTGATGTCCATGGGCGACGATAGCCACTCACCATTAGGTGGATCGTCAGCTCGTTTGCTGGCTATTTCCATAAAAAAAGTAATTACAACGTTTTAGTATAAATTCTGTACGTTATGCTCAAGTTATGCTTATTTTCATCTTAATGTTATTGATTTTCAATAGCCGCGAACCGGTAGGGATGGGGTAAAGAGGGGAGTGTAGTTGCATCTGCGCATGTGCAACAGGTAGGATGCCTTGATATTCTTGATTCGGGATCGGCCATTAGCTGTGTCTGTCGCGTACGTTATTGACGTGTTTGTGGTTATTCGGTTTATTAGATTTGTTTTCAAAGAAAAATAATGGTGGAATTAATGGGTGAGTTTCTAAATTTGTTAAATCATCAATAAGTATGTCGTAATTATAAATTTATTTTTGGATTTCATTGTGTAGTGCTCAAGTTATGCTTAGTTTCATCTTGATATTATCGATTTTCAATGGCCGCGAGCCCACAGGGATGGTGTGGAGAGGGGAGTGTTGTTGCATGTGCGCATGTGCAACAGTTAGAAAACTTCGATATCCTGATTCCGGGATCGGCCATTAATGTGGCAGTCGCATTCGTCGTTGACGTTTTTATCGTGTGTCGATATTTTGACCTAGCTTTCAAATAAGAGTTATGGCGGCATTTGCTGGTAAGTTTTCTTAATTTGTTTTATGATCCATAAATAAAGCGTTATTTATATTTCTTGTTAGATTTGAATTTTTATATCAATTTTATTGATTTCATTGGGCGTGTCCCGTAAGGGATAGGTCAGGGAAGGGAATGCAGTTGCATGTGCGCATGTGCAAAAAGTGTACCTTAAGGTTCTTGATATTCCGAATTTGGGATTGGCCATTAACGTGCCTGCGGCAGTTCTTTCTTTCTTTTTCTTCTCTCTTTCTTGGCCGGCAACGCATCAGTGATGCCTCTGGTGTTGCTGATGTCCATGGGCGACGATAGCCACTCACCATTAGGTGGATTGACAGCTCGTTTGCTTTTGCTCGTTTGTTTTGCTTGCTCGTTTGCTCGTTTGCTGCTCGTTTTCCATAAAAAAAGTAATTACAAAGTTTTAGTATAAATTCTGTACGTTATGCTCAAGTTATGCTTATTTTCATCTTAATGTTATTGATTTTCAATGGCCGCGAGCCGATAGGGATGGGGTAAAGAGGGGAGTGTAGTTGCATCTGCGCATGTGCAACAGGTAGGATGCCTTGATATTCTTGATTCGGGATCGGCCATTGGCTGTGTATGTCGCATACTTCGTCGACTTGAGCGGTAAACGATATTATTATAATTGTACTTTATTGCTTTTTGTAAGAAACAAGAAAGTAATCTCATGATTCGCATCCAAATTGATTTCTTCCATCATCATAATATTTGGAGCGTTGCTAGTCTGCGACCCCGATGTGCGTTCATCTAAGGGCCTTACTTTGACATATCTACTTCTATCGGTTGCTTTTATCATTGGTGATCCGTGACCCATGGTGATGAAAACTGATTGATGGTTGATGCTTTAGGTCAGCACTGATACCATAGCAGTGCATTTATGTACCATCCCTACCTTTATGTTTCAGTTACTTTATACTATGAATAAATTTGTTAATTATTTTCAATTTATAAACATTTAAATACGTTTCATTTTTTGGAAGGTGGAAGGGGAGGGGAGATGGGGAGGGGGAGGGGGCGGGGAGATGAGGGGGAGCTTTTCATACTTTAGTTACTGTCATCATAAGCCTCTTGTATCATTTATCGAAAATGTAAGCTCTGAGTCTGAATAAATATATGTAAAATAATTATCTAACTTTGCATTACTAAAACCTACAATAATTATCATCTTCCCGAAATTTTACATTCGTCTCATTATCTTGAAAACAAAATTTTTGAAGGTTTCATTTGTACCACATGTGAATTTTTATATTTTCATTGCAAATACAGTTACTTGGTACAATAATATTGAATACTTTTTTAGGATGTTCTACCAATTAGCGTAATGCTATCGATCCCTCAGAATTGTCCACGTGCCAATTGTTATGCCGACCCTCTGAAACTGACTAATACGATCCTGTGATGTATCATCAGTTTAGGTATGGAAATTTAATAAATTCGAAGAAAAAAAAAACTGTAACAAACGTAGGAATATATTTACAGTTACATGTCCAATGATCTTTTAATACATAACATTACAATGCATGGTAAAATAGTCCATCGTGCAATCAGTTTCATCCGATCATCCCATCAACCGATACGTCGCGCGTGGCGTGGGTATCTGCCCATCGGCGCGCGCCGCACGCGTCGAACATGCAAATTGCCGATTCCGATAAATCGTCTATTGGCTCGTTGCGCGCTTTCTTGCGTGCGCGCAGATTGTATGCTCTGGTAATGATACACTGTTGGCCTTACTTCGGCACTGCCTGCGTACAGGGTGTTGTTTAGTACGAGCTGGATAAACGGTACCTGTAATCACGGACATCGATAAATCGATACATTTACCAGTAAATTGTAACTTTCGGCATTTTTCAACAGTATCGTTCACTCGATTTGTAAATTTTCTTGAATAACTTCGGTTTAATGGTATAATATTTTTTATATATCAATATGTAAATTATTTTTGAATTATTGCACCAATTATACGCGAAAATTACTAACTGTGATAAGAACAAGGATAGCAAAATCAAAGTTAAGAAACTCCTGTGATTATTGATTGCTAATTTTATTCGTGTTTACTTAAATCTCATACTAGTAACGTACTGAAACCGAACCCCGCTGTATGTGTAATCGCGCCGCTCGCGCAACTCGCGCAAGTCGCGCAAGTCGCGCACCCCCGTTCAGTCTGTATCTGCACGCGGGCATGCCCACGCGCATCCAAACCACTCCCATTTCGGATCGCAACTATCACTATACAGTTTTATTGTGCGATAAAATTTACGTTCCAAATTTTAAAATGTGACAGTGTTAGTGAAGTGAAAAATTTTGTTATCGATGTGCGTTGACGCATAGAAATCGATCACGAACTGATCATGGAAAAACAGGAGTAGGGTCCAGTTGTGGATTGGACTGGCTTATCCATCAGCTAGACCGCAGTGCCGGTAGAACGGTCACATCCAGTTGCGTCGATAACCGATCTTTACCGATGTCGTTTGCTAACGATATCCACCACTGAAATGGTAATGTTATTTGCAATCGTATTACTTGTAGCCATACCGTGTTTGACAGTAGTTGCGATTATAGTTCAGAACGGATCTTTTTAAATTTTGTATTAAATATTATCGCTTTAGATAGCTTTTTAAATCTTAATTATTACTTTTTTGTGTACTGCAGCGATTTTCAAGGCGCCTGCTAGTCTGAACACGCGTCTTTTTACATCAAAATTTCCCTAAAGATTGAACAAATCTCATCCAAATACCTTGGGATATTAAGTAACGGTTCAACAATTCAACAGGAATGGATAACTTTCATTGAGAGATAAGACAGATAGAAAACTTCACTACATGAGAATAACGGAGATGACTAATATATTACTTTTTCATAATGGAGAAGTCCACACTCATGTTTTCAAACTATTACTAGATTTAAGTTGTCTTGGTCCCCCGAGAACATGATTACGGAAAATAAAGACTATTAAACCTCAAACATTAACTTTGACTATTAAACTGATATATTTGCTTGGTTTAATTCCTTTATAAGTGTAAATCCATAATTTATAATACCAGTGGTGATCCAGGAAATTGTTCGTAACATTCTCCTTCAACAACACTGAACACTCAGCGTAGACTATAACGATAGAGGTTTTAAAAACGGAGTCGAAACTCAGGAAATGTCCATGTTACTAATTTTCCCCAACAAGAAAAGACTCTTTTAAAATAAGATATTCTTGTATCGCTTTTAACTACCGGATGTTTACTACAGGGTGGGTAACGGGACGGTCGAATTTAGATTATACTAATTCAGTATACGGTCGAAATTCTCATGGGGTTTTTTTATCCATTTGGTTTGTAAGGACGTCAGTGTAGTACTCAATAGTTTTGGTTCCCGAGTTCAGGTTTATGGTTTTTAAAGACTTGTGTAGCGCACGTGGGGGGAGTGTAATACATTACTTCAATACCTACTTTGTAATATGTCGCGGTAATATAATGTAGCAGACCTAGAATTATTTCCGCAACATTTCTATCAAGGTTTTGTCGTTTTCTCGCCTTTATATTTAGTGAAATCCTATCTTCACAATCACATTCTTCTAAGTGAGCAAAATCATTGTAATTATAAATCAATTAATTTATTAATTAATGAAAAATGAAATTGACTTTTTTTCGATTTTTATTCAGCGAGCATTAGATCATTTACAAAAAAAGGTCAAACGTTTCTTAAAATCTAGAGTAAAGTAGGAAGGCAAAGATTGAGTTTAAGAGCAAATATCTGTCAACGTGACAAAATTACATAGGACGGGAAGATAAGTCATGTCGTGGCAAAGCATATTAGGTGTGAGAGATGACTCAACGTCTCAACACCATTCCAAAATCAGCTTCCGTTGATCTAATGAGACTGACGATTCAACCAACGCAGGAGCCTAATCCTCGCGTTATATAGATAATGTCGACAAAATATCTAGTCTCCATGCTGGGCGTGGACATTTTCTCGAACTGGACATCCCGAGGATAAGCAAGCAAATCAGGTTTTTTTTTCAAGAAGTCTATGACGAGAATTGAGTGCCAGATCTACCGATGGCTCTGAATTGAATTTCTTGCTAATCATATTTGTCGATATAATGCAAGTAGAAAACACAATTTTCGCATGTATAGCATTAGTGTAGTTACGCATTGACATATCATAATTATTATGTAAACTCCTTTCCTTATTAAACGTTGTCACATAACGCGAATAGCGCAACTCATTGTTTAGGTGGATGTTGTGGGAAAAGATATAATTAAATTACATATTTGATGATACACCGGTGCAGCGGTGGTAGGAAATATAACTATTATTGTTATTGTTACTTCTAGACTGAACAGAATAACTGCTGTACTATTACAAGTTATCTATCAATGGCCGTAAGTAATCAACCATCAACCAATTAGCTGTTCTTATAATTATCTTAATTTATTATCTCAATTTTATAAACAAAACTTCAGCTAAGGTTTATTATTATCGTAGATTGTAATTATTGATTTACCATTGATCTTGACCTGTGATCTGATAACATCTAAATCTGCTGTAATTATTGGGTTTGGTGTTGGATGAAACAAGCGCGGGCGCGGGCGCAGGTGAGAGCGTGTAATATCGTTTGATCACAAGTACATAATTAGCGCGGTCCACGGTACTAGCGAATTTACAAGGAAAACTATCACGGCTATGTTAGCATAAGTACTAGTTAATGAGTTATAGTTAGCGATGGGCGATTGTTGCAAAAAAAAACAATCGACTGAATCGAAAATTGTGCCATTGCGCATTCGATTGTCGATTTAGTAGTTCCTCGCGTTGATTATTCGAATAACAATCGACAAACTACTAACTGAACTACTAAATACTAGCTGTAGGTATACTCAATCAACATTCAACTGCCTTGCGCTGTGCGTAGGCCGTAGTGCGTACTGCGTGAGGCGAGACGGTGTTGCATCGATTGTTTTCAAGTAGTTACCTATTACTTCAATTTGTTGTTAGATAGTTGGTTTTTGACTTTATTAGAGTTGTTTTTGGCTTTATTATTGTTTTAGTTAGTTTAGTTTTACCAAACCCAGGACTAGTTTAAGTATGTTGTTAAAAACGAATAAATAACTGTTTTTACTTTTTTACCCGACTTCAAAAAAGGAGGAGGTTCTCAATTCGACTGTTTTTTTTTTATGTTTGTTACCTCAGAACTTTGGACTGGGCGAACCGATTTTAATGATTCTTTTTTCAATCGAAAGCTGGTGGCTGTCATGTGGTCCCACATAAATTTTATTGAGATCTGACAACGGCATCCATGAGAAAACTACATAAGTCGTAAATTTGTGTTAAGATGTGCGTGACAAATTGACGAATAACTCAATATCACGCCAACCGATTTCGATGATTCTTTTTTTAATCGAAAGCAGGCGTTTGTCATGTGGTCTCACATAAATTTGAACGAGATCTGACAACTATGTAGTTTTTGAGACTTTGAAGTCGGTTATTTTTTGTTAGTAAAATTTAGATTATTTATTATAGTCTTTTAGTCTCCTTACACGCACGATCTATTTAACTGATGATTTGTCGCGCAGTGCCATCACCAACGCGACATCTTTTGTAATTACTATACGCGTACTACTAAATTAGTAGTAACTGCCCTGCGCTACAGATTAGTAGTTCACATAACTGCGCGGCGCTGCGCTACGAATAACGAATTAGTAGTTCGCACACACTAGTAGTTACACGCGTGGTAACCGTGTCAGTTATCATTGTCGCCGCACCGCGCCGCGCGCCAGCCTGTCGATCACAATCGACTGACATCAATTGTTATCGACTTTTATCGACTAAACTGAACAATCGACTAATTCGATTAATTTAAGTAATAATCGCCCATCGCTAGTTATAGTCGATAAACTTACTACTTCGGAATCCTATACTGCGCGTGGCCTGACACGCACTTGCCCGGTTTATTAGTTCAGTTTCTACAATATTTTGTTTAAGAAAGCTCTTCGTGAATGTACTGTTGTAGGTATAAGATTTCCACAGGGAGGGTGTTGAAAAAATAATATTTGATTTAATTGAGGCTCAACCCTAATGTTGGAGTGAATGACCGCAGAGAGAGCGCGCATTTTTTAAACAGCTGTAGTGGAGTACTAAACGCGGCGCGTTGCATGTTACGCCATTAGCGGATAATAGTTTATCATAGTTACCAGCGTGCCGACGTATGAGCGATTTGCATATGAAAGTGTAGTAGAAACAGTTCATTAATATTTTTGCATCAGTGTGATACTTGCTTCCTAAGTTCTGTTTGGTTGAGGTAGATGAATCTGTTGCTATTGCTGTGATTGTATGTATGAATAAATTTCATACTATATAAAATAATATGAAATTAAAAAATATACTTAAGTAATTGAAAAAAATGAAAAAAAAATCAAAAAGAAAATTCAAAACCATTTTCAAAACAAATTCAGAACAAAAGATTCAGAAAAATATTATAAAGAACAATATTTTAAAAAACCATATAAAAAAAAACAATATTCAAAAAAACTATATTAAAAAAAAAACAATATTCAAAAAGCAATATTCCACAAAAACATTAAAACAA
Source organism: Thymelicus sylvestris (assembly GCA_911387775.1). Classification (NCBI taxonomy): domain Eukaryota; kingdom Metazoa; phylum Arthropoda; class Insecta; order Lepidoptera; family Hesperiidae; genus Thymelicus; species Thymelicus sylvestris. Next base: position 15,568,618 of record OU426896.1, on the reverse strand, counting down.
GCGAACAAGGTTGCAGCTATTCATCTGGAAAAAAATAGCAGAAGAAAGAAGATACTCGACCAAAAAAATGATGTTATAGACGAGATTGAAGCGCATCTATAAAAATGATAAAAGAGTAAATCAAACACCATTAAATACATGATGCGCAGTGTTTCCGAACTAAAAAAAAAATTGTGGTTCCCTGACCAGAAATGTGTATCTCAAGCATGACTGCAGCTTATCATAAAGAAAATTTTGTCACAGGGAAGGTTGTGCCGCTCATCATCAGGAAAAAGAAAGAAGAAAAGTAAAATAAAAAAGCGGCTCTTAACAAATACTTCAATTTTGTCCTCAACTTTAATAATACTTCATCGAAACCTGCCGCGCCGTGTTTCCGACAAAATTTTTTGAAGTTCCATTACTTACAACAAAAAAATTTGCCGCGAACAAGGTTGCAGCTATTCATCAGAAAGAAAATAGCAGAAAAAAGAAGAAAGAAGATACTCGACAGAAAAATAATGTAATAGACGAGATTGAAGCGCATCTATAAAAATGATAAAAGAGTAAATCAAACATCATTAAATATATGATGCGCAGTGTTTCCCAACTAAAAAAAAAATTGTGGTTTCCTGATCAGAAATTTGTATCTCAAGCAATAACTGCAGCTTATCATAAAGAAAATTTTGTCGCAAGGAAGGTTGTGCCGCTCATCATCAGGAAAAAGGAAGAAGAAAAGTAAAATAAAAAAGCTGTTCTTAACAAATACTTCAATTTTGTCCTCAACTTTAATGATACTTCATCGAAACCTGCCGCGCCGTGTTTCCGACAAAATTTTTTGAAGTTCCATTACTTACAACAAAAAATTTTGCCGCGAACAAGGTTGCAGCTATTCATCAGGAAAAAAATAGCAGAAGAAAGAAGATACTCGACCAAAAAAATGATGTTATAGACGAGATTGAAGCGCATCTATAAAAATGATAAAAGAGTAAATCAAACACCATTAAATACATGATGCGCAGTGTTTCCGAACTAAAAAAAAAATTGTGGTTCCCTGACCAGAAATGTGTATCTCAAGCATGACTGCAGCTTATCATAAAGAAAATTTTGTCACAGGGAAGGTTGTGCCGCTCATCATCAGGAAAAAGAAAGAAGAAAAGTAAAATAAAAAAGCGGCTCTTAACAAATACTTCAATTTTGTCCTCAACTTTAATAATACTTCATCGAAACCTGCCGCGCCGTGTTTCCGACAAATTTTTTTGAAGTTCCATTACTTACAACAAAAAAATTTGCCGCGAACAAGGTTGCAGCTATTCATCAGAAAGAAAATAGCAGAAAAAAGAAGAAAGAAGATACTCGACAGAAAAATAATGTAATAGACGAGATTGAAGCGCATCTATAAAAATGATAAAAGAGTAAATCAAACATCATTAAATATATGATGCGCAGTGTTTCCCAACTAAAAAAAAAATTGTGGTTTCCTGATCAGAAATTTGTATCTCAAGCAATAACTGCAGCTTATCATAAAGAAAATTTTGTCGCAAGGAAGGTTGTGCCGCTCATCATCAGGAAAAAGGAAGAAGAAAAGTAAAATAAAAAAGCTGTTCTTAACAAATACTTCAATTTTGTCCTCAACTTTAATGATACTTCATCGAAACCTGCCGCGCCGTGTTTCCGACAAAATTTTTTGAAGTTCCATTACTTACAACAAAAAATTTTGCCGCGAACAAGGTTGCAGCTATTCATCAGGAAAAAAATAGCAGAAGAAAGAAGATACTCGACCAAAAAAATGATGTTATAGACGAGATTGAAGCGCATCTATAAAAATGATAAAAGAGTAAATCAAACACCATTAAATACATGATGCGCAGTGTTTCCGAACTAAAAAAAAAATTGTGGTTCCCTGACCAGAAATGTGTATCTCAAGCATGACTGCAGCTTATCATAAAGAAAATTTTGTCACAGGGAAGGTTGTGCCGCTCATCATCAGGAAAAAGAAAGAAGAAAAGTAAAATAAAAAAGCGGCTCTTAACAAATACTTCAATTTTGTCCTCAACTTTAATAATACTTCATCGAAACCTGCCGCGCCGTGTTTCCGACAAAATTTTTTGAAGTTCCGTTACTTACAACAAAAAAATTTGCCGCGAACAAGGTTGCAGCTATTCATCAGAAAGAAAATAGCAGAAAAAAGAAGAAAGAAGATACTCGACAGAAAAATAATGTAATAGACGAGATTGAAGCGCATCTATAAAAATGATAAAAGAGTAAATCAAACATCATTAAATATATGATCCGCAGTGTTTCCCAACTAAAAAAAAAATTGTGGTTTCCTGATCAGAAATTTGTATCTCAAGCAATAACTGCAGCTTATCATAAAGAAAATTTTGTCGCAAGGAAGGTTGTGCCGCTCATCATCAGGAAAAAGGAAGAAGAAAAGTAAAATAAAAAAGCTGTTCTTAACAAATACTTCAATTTTGTCCTCAACTTTAATGATACTTCATCGAAACCTGCCGCGCCGTGTTTCCGACAAAATTTTTTGAAGTTCCATTACTTACAACAAAAAATTTTGCCGCGAACAAGGTTGCAGCTATTCATCAGGAAGAAAATAGCAGAAAAAAAGAAGAAAGAAGATACTCGACAGAAAAATGATGTTATAGACGGGATTGAAGCGCATCTATAAAAATGATAAAAGAGTAAATCAAACACCTTTAAATACATGACGCGCAGTGTTTCCCATTTAAAAAAAATTTTGGTTCCCTGACCAGAAATTTGTATCGCAAGCATAACTGCAGCTTATCATTAAAAAAAAAACTGTCGCAAGGAAGGTTGTGCCGCTCATCATCAGGAAAAAGAAAGAAGAAAAGTAAAATAAAAAAGTGGTTCTTAACAAATACTTCAATTTTGTCCTCAAGTTTAATAATACTTCATCAAAACCTGCCGCGCCGTGTTTCCGACAAAATTTTTTGAAGTTCCATTACTTACAACAAAAAATTTTGCCGCGAACAAGGTTGCAGCTATTCATCAGGACGAAAATAGCAGAAAAAAGAAGAAAGAAGATACTCGACAGAAAAATAATGTAATAGACGAGATTGAAGCGCATCTATAAAAATGATAAAAGAGTAAATCAAACATCATTAAATATATGATGCGCAGTGTTTCCCAACTAAAAAAAAATTGTGGTTTCCTGATCAGAAATTTGTATCTCAAGCAATAACTGCAGCTTATCATAAAGAAAATTTTGTCGCAAGGAAGGTTGTGCCGCTCATCATCAGGAAAAAGGAAGAAGAAAAGTAAAATAAAAAAGCTGTTCTTAACAAATACTTCAATTTTGTCCTCAACTTTAATGATACTTCATCGAAACCTGCCGCGCCGTGTTTCCGACAAAATTTTTTGAAGTTCCATTACTTACAACAAAAAATTTTGCCGCGAACAAGGTTGCAGCTATTCATCAGGAAGAAAATAGCAGAAAAAAGAAGAAAGAAGATACTCGACAGAAAAATGATATTATAGACGGGATTGAAGCGCATCTATAAAAATGATAAAAGAATAAATCAAACACCTTTAAATACATGATGCGCAGTGTTTCCCATTTAAAAAAAAATTGTGGTTCCCTGACCAGTTTGTATCGCAAGCATAACTGCAGCTTATCATAAAGAAAATTTTGTCGCAAGGAAGGTTGCGCCGCTCATCATCAGGAAAAAGGAAGAAGAAAAGTAAAATAAAAAAGCTGTTCTTAACAAATACTTCAATTTTGTCCTCAACTTTAATGATACTTCATCGAAACCTGCCGCGCCGTGTTTCCGACAAAATTTTTTGAAGTTCCATTACTTACAACAAAAAATTTTGCCGCGAACAAGGTTGCAGCTATTCATCAGGAAGAAAATAGCAGAAAAAAGAAGAAAGAAGATACTCGACAGAAAAATAATGTTATAGACGAGATTGAAGCGCATCTATAAAAATGATAAAAGAGTAAATCAAACTCCATTAAATACATGATGCGCAGTGTTTCGCATTTAAAAAAAAATTGTGGTTCCCTGACCAGTTTGTATCGCAAGCATAACTGCAGCTTATCATAAAGAAAATTTTGTCGCAAGGAAGGTTGTGCCGCTCATCATCACGAAAAGGAAAGAAGAAAAGTAAAATAAAACAGTGGTTCTTAACAAATACTTCAATTTTGTCCTCAACTTTAATAATACTTCATTGAAACCTGCTGCGCCGTGTTTCCGACAAAATTTTTTGAAGTTGCATTACTTACAACAAAAAATTTTGCCGCGAACAAGGTTGCAGCTATTCATCAGGAAGAAAATAGCAGAAAAAAAGAAGAAAGAAGATACTCGACAGAAAAATGATGTTATAGACGGGATTGAAGCGCATCTATAAAAATGATAAAAGAGTAAATCAAACACCTTTAAATACATGACGCGCAGTGTTTCCCATTTAAAAAAAATTTTGGTTCCCTGACCAGAAATTTGTATCGCAAGCATAACTGCAGCTTATCATTAAAAAAAAAACTGTCGCAAGGAAGGTTGTGCCGCTCATCATCAGGAAAAAGAAAGAAGAAAAGTAAAATAAAAAAGTGGTTCTTAACAAATACTTCAATTTTGTCCTCAACTTTAATAATACTTCATCGAAACCTGCCGCGCCGTGTTTCCGACAAAATTTTTTGAAGTTGCATTACTTACAACAAAAAATTTTGCCGCGAACAAGGTTGCAGCTATTCATCAGGAAGAAAATAGCAGAAAAAAAGAAGAAAGAATATACTCGACAGAAAAATGATGTTATAGACGGCATTGAAGCGCATCTATAAAAATGATAAAAGAGTAAATCAAACACCTTTAAATACATGATGCGCAGTGTTTCCCATTTAAAAAAAAAATGTGGTTCCCTGACCAGACATTTGTATCGCAAGCATAACTGCAGCTTATCATAAGAAAATTTTGTCGCAAGGAAGGTTGTGCCTTTCATCATCAGGAAAAAGAAAGAAGAAAAGTAAAATAATAAAGTGGTTCTTAACAAATACTTCAATTTTGTCCTCAACTTTAATAATACTTCATCCAAACCTGCCGCGCCGTGTTTCCGACAAAATTTTTTGAAGTTGCATTACTTACACCAAAAAATTTTGCCGCGAACAAGGTTGCAGCTATTCATCAGGAAGAAAATAGCAGAAAAAGATAAGAAAGAAGATACTCGACGGAAAAATGGTGTTATAGACGGGATTGAAGCGCATCTATAAAAATGATAAAAGAGTAAATCAAATACCTTTAAATACATGATGCGCAGTGTTTCCCATTTAAAAAAAATTTTGGTTCAATGACCAGAAATTTGTATCGCCAGCATAACTGCAGCTTATCATAAGGAAAATTTTGTCGCAAGGAAGGTTGTGCCGCTCATCATCAGGAAAAAGAAAGAAGAAAAGTAAAATAAAAAAGTGCTTCTTAACAAATACTTCAATTTTGTCCTCAACTTTAATAATACTTCATCGAAGCCTGCCGTGCCGTGTTCCCGACAAAATTTTTTGAAGTTCCATTAGGTACTTACAACAAAAAAATTTGCCGCAAACAAGGTTGCAGCTATTCATCAGGAAGAAAATAGCAGAAAAACAGAAGAAAGAAGATACTCGACAGAAAAAATGATGTTATAGACGAGATTGAAGCGCATCTATAAAAATGATAAAAGAGTAAATTAGACACCACTAAATACATGACGCGGAGTGTTTCCCGTAAAACATGTGGTCACCGCCACCACAAAGGAGACGGGCGAGATAAGCTTCATAAAATTCATTTTCTTCACTGCGAACAAAAACATTTATGTTTCATTTTTTTTTATTAATTGGTGGCATTGCTGTAAGCCCTAGAATATGGAAAATTATGCAAAATCTTTATCACGAATAAATTGTTAAAATCACATTAACAGTCTTCGTAAACGCGTATTTAATTTTTTATTCAAAATATTTAATTTTTATAATTTTTTTACACTTATTAGGAGTTAAACAATGACGGGCTCATTTGATTTATTTAAAAAATATTAACATATTGTAAATAAACAAATCAGAATTTAATTACCTATTAAAACACTTTTATTGATTTCCACAACAGCTTTTTATAATGTAGTCAGAATTGATAACTGAATACATGAATAAAAAATCTTTATTCACGGCTTTTCACCGCACAGCATCAGGAAAACAATAACATAAACAACTTAAAACAAATAAATAAACACAACAAAGTGTAAATAAATTAAACAAGACCAAAGAAAAAAAAGATCAATAGAAACTTTACGATAATTAATTCTAAACTACATTAAAAAAGGGGATCGGTGCTGCATTATAAAGCCGTAAAAAGGACCGAACTCACATTACATTCATAACTGACATTTAAAAATTGGACAATTTGCAACTTTGACAAATCTTATCATATCATATTACTTGAAAACTGTCAAAATAATCAAAAATTATTACCTAAAAATGTTCTCTTAAACTTTTCTTTTCCGACGATTCGTAAGTATTTTTAGTACAAGCGACACTAAAAGCATTCTTGTAATATGTTGATATTATTAAGTCGATTTTCGTCCTTATCGGTGGATTTTTTTAGTGGGCCTTTTCATGTATGGGATTTCGCCGATGGTATTTGTATCGCAAGCATAACTGCAGCTTATCATAAAGAAAATTTTTTCGCAACTCGCAAACAAGGCTGTGCAGCTTATCATCAGGAAAAAGAAAGAAGAAAAGGAAAATAAAAAAGTGGTTCTTAACAAATACTTCAATTTTGTCCTCAACTTAAATAATTCTTCATCGAAACCAGCCTCGCCATGTTTCCGATAAAAATTTTTGCAAGTTGACGTTTGCAAACTGAGAACAAAAAATTTTGTCGCGAACAAGGTTACAGCTATTCATCAGGAAGAAGAAAGAGAGGAAAAATTCAAAAAGTTGTTCTTAAATACTGTTTAATAGTGGTCGTGCTGTGTTCTCGATAAAAAAATTGCAGAAATACCATAATAAAAAAAATTGTCGCAAGAAAGATTGCAGCATATCATCAGGAAAAATAATACAGAAGATGAAAAGAAGAAAGAAGTCATTCTAAAAAGTAAACTCCGTCAAGAACCGGCCGCGCCGTGATTCCGTCAAAATTTTTTGAGGAGTATTTCCTAAAACAAAAAATTTTGTCGCCAGCAAGGCTGCAGCATATCATCAGGGAAAACAATAAAGAAGATAAATAGAAGAAGGGATTCTCAAAAGCAAACTTCAACAAAAACCGGCTGCGCCGTGTTTCCGACAAGCAAGACTGCAGCATATCAGGAAAAAGAATAAAGAAGATGAAAAGAAGAAAGAAGTGATTTTCAAAAGTAAACTTCGTCAAGAACCGGCTGCGCCGTGTTTCCGCCAAAGTTTTTTGAGGAGTATTTCCTACAACAAAAAATTTTGCCGACAGCAAGGCTGCAGCATATCATCAGGAAAAACAATAAAGAAGATAAATAGAAGAAGGGATTCTCAAAAGCAAACTTCGACAAAAACCGGCTGCGCCGTGTTTCCGACAAGCAAGAATGCAGCATATCAGGAAAAAGAATAAAGAAGATGAAAAGAAGAAAGAAGTGATACTCAAAAGTAAACTTCGTCAAGAACCATCTGCGCCGTGTTTCCGCCAAAATTTTTTGAGGAGTATTGCCTATAACAAAAAATTTTGTCGCCAGCAAGGCTGCAGCATATCATCAGGAAAAACAATAAAGAAGATAAATAGAAGAAGGGATTCTCAAAAGCAAACTTCAACAAAAACCGGCTGCGCCGTGTTTCCGACAAACAAGACTTCAGCATTTCAGTAAAAGAATAAAGAAGATGAAAAGAAGAAAGAAGTGATTCTCAAAAGTAAACTTCGTCAAGAACCATCTGCGCCGTGTTTCCGCCAAAATTTTTTGAGGAGTATTGCCTATAACAAAAAATTTTGTCGCCAGCAAGGCTGCAGCATATCATCAGGAAAAACAATAAAGAAGATAAATAGAAGAAGGAATTCTCAAAAGCAAACTTCAACAAAAACCGGCTGCGCCGTGTTTCCGACAAGCAAGAATGCAGCATATCAGGAAAAAGAATAAAGAAGATGAAAAGAAGAAAGAAGTGATTCTCAAAAGTAAACTTCGTCAAGAACCATCTGCGCCGTGTTTCCGCCAAAATTTTTTGAGGAGATTTGCCTATAACAAAAAATTTTGTCGCCAGCAAGGCTGCAGCATATCATCAGGAAAAACAATAAAGAAGATAAATAGAAGAAGGGATTCTCAAAAGCAAACTTCAACAAAAACCGGCTGCGCCGTGTTTCCGACAAACAAGACTTCAGCATTTCAGTAAAAGAATAAAGAAGATGAAAAGAAGAAAGAAGTGATTCTCAAAAGTAAACTTCGTCAAGAACCATCTGCGCCGTGTTTCCGCCAAAATTTTTTGAGGAGTATTTCCTATAACAAAAAATTTTGTCGCCAGCAAGGCTGCAGCATATCATCAGGAAAAACAATAAAGAAGATAAATAGAAGAAGGAATTCTCAAAAGCAAACTTCAACAAAAACCGGCTGCGCCGTGTTTCCGACAAGCAAGAATGCAGCATATCAGGAAAAAGAATAAAGAAGATGAAAAGAAGAAAGAAGTGATTCTCAAAAGTAAACTTCGTCAAGAACCATCTGCGCCGTGTTTCCGCCAAAATTTTTTGAGGAGATTTGCCTATAACAAAAAATTTTGTCGCCAGCAAGGCTGCAGCATATCATCAGGAAAAACAATAAAGAAGATAAATAGAAGAAGGGATTCTCAAAAGCAAACTTCAACAAAAACCGGCTGCGCCGTGTTTCCGACAAGCAAGACTGCAGCATATCAGGAAAAAGAATAAAGAAGATGAAAAGAAGAAAGAAGTGATTCTCAAAAGTAAACTTCGTCAAGAACCATCTGCGCCGTGTTTCCGCCAAAAATTTTTGAGGAGTATTGCCTATAACAAAAAATTTTGTCGCCAGCAAGGCTGCAGCATATCATCAGAAAAAACAATAAAGAAAATAAATAGAAGGGATTATCAAAAGCAAACTTCAACAAAAACCGGCTGCGCCGTATTTCCGACAAACAAGACTTCAGCATTTCAGTAAAAGAATAAAGAAGATGAAAAGAAGAAAGAAGTGATTCTCAAAAGTAAACTTCGTCAAGAACCATCTGCGCCGTGTTTCCGCCAAAATTTTTTGAGGAGTATTTCCTATAACAAAAATTTTTGTCGCCAGCAAGGCTGCAGCATATCATCAGGAAAAACAATAAAGAAGATAAATAGAAGAAGGAATTCTCAAAAGCAAACTTCAACAAAAACCGGCTGCGCCGTGTTTCCGACAAGCAAGAATGCAGCATATCAGGAAAAAGAATAAAGAAGATGAAAAGAAGAAAGAAGTGATTCTCAAAAGTAAACTTCGTCAAGAACCATCTGCGCCGTGTTTCCGCCAAAATTTTTTGAGGAGATTTGCCTATAACAAAAAATTTTGTCGCCAGCAAGGCTGCAGCATATCATCAGGAAAAACAATAAAGAAGATAAATAGAAGAAGGGATTCTCAAAAGCAAACTTCAACAAAAACCGGCTGCGCCGTGTTTCCGACAAACAAGACTTCAGCATTTCAGTAAAAGAATAAAGAAGATGAAAAGAAGAAAGAAGTGATTCTCAAAAGTAAACTTCGTCAAGAACCATCTGCGCCGTGTTTCCGCCAAAATTTTTTGAGGAGTATTTCCTATAACAAAAAATTTTGTCGCCAGCAAGGCTGCAGCATATCATCAGGAAAAACAATAAAGAAGATAAATAGAAGAAGGAATTCTCAAAAGCAAACTTCAACAAAAACCGGCTGCGCCGTGTTTCCGACAAGCAAGAATGCAGCATATCAGGAAAAAGAATAAAGAAGATGAAAAGAAGAAAGAAGTGATTCTCAAAAGTAAACTTCGTCAAGAACCATCTGCGCCGTGTTTCCGCCAAAATTTTTTGAGGAGATTTGCCTATAACAAAAAATTTTGTCGCCAGCAAGGCTGCAGCATATCATCAGGAAAAACAATGAAGAAGATAAATAGAAGAAGGGATTCTCAAAAGCAAACTTCAACAAAAACCGGCTGCGCCTTGTTTCCGACAAGCAAGACTGCAGCATATCAGGAAAAAGAATAAAGAAGATGAAAAGAAGAAAGAAGTGATTCTCAAAAGTAAACTTCGTCAAGAACCATCTGCGCCGTGTTTCCGCCAAAATTTTTTGAGGAGTATTGCCTATAACAAAATATTTTGTCGCCAGCAAGGCTGCAGCATATCATCAGAAAAAACAATAAAGAAAATAAATAGAAGGGATTATCAAAAGCAAACTTCAACAAAAACCGGCTGCGCCGTATTTCCGACAAACAAGACTTCAGCATTTCAGAAAAAGAATAAAGAAGATGAAAAGAAGAAAGAAAAAATTCTCAAAAGTAAACTTCGTCAAGAACCATCTGCGCCGTGTTTCCGCCAAAATTTTTTGAGGAGTATTTCATATAACAAAAAATTTTGTCGCCAGCAAGGCTGCAGCATATCATCAGGAAAATCAATAAAGAAGATAAATAGAAGAAGGGATTCTCAAAAGCAAACTTCAACAAAAAACGGCTGCGCCGTGTTTCCGACAAACAAGACTGCAGCATATCGGGAAAAGGATTATAGAAGACTAGCTGACCCGGCGAACTTCGTATCGCCTAAGAATGTAACAAATCAGAGATCATTAAAATCGGTACAGCCGTTCTTAGCCGTTATAGTTTCCGTGTCCTCCCTCTCCCGCTCCCGCTCCCTCTCCTTCTCCCTCTCCCCTCCCCTCCCCCTCTCCCTCTCTCTCTTCCTCTCCCTCTCCCGCTCCCACTCCACTCCCCTTCCCTCACCTCCCCCCCCGTGTTACATACTCGGGATCCGCGGAACATGCGCGAGCTGTCCGGCCGCGCTGTACGTTGTCACGTAGTTCCTTTACTACGTAATATCTTCTGAATGGAATGTCCGATTTGAGTAATTCAAAAAGTTATCTATAGGTATTGAAACTGTTTTGAATATGAAATGATTTATTTGGATAAGGATTAATACGAAGGTATGGTTTTCATGATCTGATTTTGGTCATCTTTTTTATTAACTTTTAAAATCTAAAAAGTGGTTATAGTGACATAACGACAATAGTTGGACATATACTATCGCCAGGTTTTTTGTAGACATTGATATGTTCTATAATATTGTAGAACATTTTTTTGTTCTATTATCAATAGTTTCCGCAGCGTATGCGATGAAAGAAATTTTTAAGCAAATTTTTTCACACTTTGGTTCACGTTACTGATGTTTTAGCAAGGATCCCTAATTTTTTCTTGTAATAAATGTAGCCTATGTTACTCATGAATGATGTAGCATTCTAATGGTGAAAGAATTTTGAAAATTGGTTCAGTAGTTTTTGAGTTTATTCCTTGCAAACATACAAAAATATAAAAATACAAAAATACAAAAATACAAAAATACAAAGCTTTCCTCTTTATAATATTAGTATAGATGAAAAGAAGAAAGAAGTTATTCTCTAAAGTAAACTTCGTCAAGAACCGTCTGCGCCGTGTTTCCGCCAAAATTTTTTGAGGAGTATTTCCTGTAACAAAAAATTTTGTCGCCAGCAAGGCTGCAGCATATAATCAGGAAAACAATAAAGAAGATAAATAGAAGAAGGGATTCTTAAAAGCAAACTTCAACAAAAACCGGCTGCGCCGTGTTTCCGACAAGCAAGACTGCAGCATATCAGGAAAAAGAATAAAGAATATGAAAAGAAGAAAGAAGTGATTCTCAAAAGTAAACTTCGTCAAGAACCATCTGCGCCGTGTTTCCGCCAAAATTTTTTGAGTATTTCCTATAACAAAAAATTTTGTCGCCAGCAAGGCTGCAGCATATCATCAGGAAAAACAGTAAAGAAGATAAATAGAAGAAGGGATTCTCAAAAGCAAACTTCAACAAAAACCGGCTGCGTCGTTTTTCCGACAAGCAAGACTTCAGCATATCGGGAAAAAGAATAAAGAAGATGAAAAGAAGAAAGAAGTGATTCTCAAAAGCAAACTTTGTCAAGAACCATCTGCGCCGTGTTTCCGCCAAAATTTTTTGAGGAGTATTTCCTATAACAAAAAATTTTGTCGCCAGCAAGGCTGCAGCATATCATCAGGAAAAACAATAAAGAAGATAAATAGAAGAAGGGATTCTCAAAAGCAAACTTCAACAAAAACCGGCTGCGTCGTTTTTCCGACAAGCAAGACTTCAGCATATCGGGAAAAAGAATAAAGAAGATGAAAAGAAGAAAGAAGTGATTCTCAAAAGCAAACTTTGTCAAGAACCATCTGCGCCGTGTTTCCGCCAAAATTTTTTGAGGAGTATTTCCTATAACAAAAATTTTTGTCGCCAGCAAGGCTGCAGCATATCATCAGGAAAAACAATAAAGAAGATAAATAGAAGAAGGGATTCTCAAAAGCAAACTTCGACAAAAACCGGCTGCGCCGTGTTTCCGACAAGCAAGAATGCAGCATATCAGGAAAAAGAATGAAGAAGATGAAAAGAAGAAAGAAGTGATTCTCAAAAGTAAACTTCGTCAAGAACCATCTGCGCCGTGTTTCCGCCAAAATTTTTTGAGGAGTATTTCCTGTAACAAAAAATTTTGTCGCCAGCAAGGCTGCAGCATATCATCAGGAAAATCAATAAAGAAGATAAATAGAAGAAGGGATTCTCAAAAGCAAACTTCATCAAAAAACGGCTGCGCCGTGTTTCCAACAAGCAAGACTGCAGCATATCGGGAAAAGGATTATAGAAGATGAAAAGATGAAAGAAGTTATTCTCTAAAGTAAACTTAGTCAAGAACCATCTGCGCCGTGTTTCCGCCAAAATTTTTTGAGGAGTATTTCCTGTAACAAAAAATTTTGTCGCCAGCAAGGCTGCAGCATATCATCAGGAAAACAATAAAGAAGATAAATAGAAGAAGGGATTCTTAAAAGCAAACTTCAACAAAAACCGGTTGCGCCGTGTTTCCGACAAGCAAGACTTCAGCATATCGGGAAAAAGAATAAAGAAGATGAAAAGAAGAAAGAAGTGATTCTCAAAAGTAAACTTTGTCAAGAACCATCTGCGCCGTGTTTCCGCCAAAATTTTTTGAGGAGTATTTCCTGTAACAAAAAATTTTGTCGCCAGCAAGGCTGCAGCATATCATCAGGAAAAACAATAAAGAAGATAAATAGAAGAAGGGTTTCTCAAAAGCAAACTTCAACAAAAAACGGCTGCGCCGTGTTTCCAACAAGCAAGACTGCAGCATATCAGGAAAAAGAATGAAGAAGATGAAAAGAAGAAAGAAGTGATTCTCAAAAGTAAACTTCGTCAAGAACCATCTGCGCCGTGTTTCCGCCAAAATTTTTTGAGGAGTATTTCCTGTAACAAAAAAATTTGTCGCCAGCAAGGCTGCAGCATATCATCAGGAAAATCAATAAAGAAGATAAATAGAAGAAGGGATTCTCAAAAGCAAACTTCAACAAAAAACGGCTGCGCCGTGTTTCCAACAAGCAAGACTGCAGCATATCGGGAAAAGGATTATACGTATAGAAGATGAAAAGATGAAAGAAGTTATTCTCTAAAGTAAACTTAGTCAAGAACCATCTGCGCCGTGTTTCCGCCAAAATTTTTTGAGGAGTATTTCCTGTAACTAAAAATTTTGTCGCCAGCAAGGCTGCAGCATATCATCAGGAAAACAATAAAGAAGATAAATAGAAGAAGGGATTCTTAAAAGCAAACTTCAACAAAAACCGGTTGCGCCGTGTTTCCGACAAGCAAGACTGCAGCATATCATCAGGAAAAACAATAAAGAAGATAAATAGAAGAAGGGATTCTCAAAAGCAAACTTCAACCAAAACCGGCTGCGCCGTGTTTCCGACAAGCAAGACTGCAGCATATCAGGAAAAAGAATAAAGAAGATGAAAAGAAGAAAGAAGTGATTCTCAAAAGTAAACTTCGTCAAGAACCATCTGCGCCGTGTTTCCGCCAAAATTTTTTGAGGAGTATTTCCTAAAACAAAAAAATTTGTCGCCAGCAAGGCTGCAGCATATCATCAGGAAAAACAATAAAGAAGATAAATAGAAGAAGGGTTTCTCAAAAGCAAACTTCAACAAAGACCGGCTGCCCCGTGTTTCTGATAAGCAAGTCTGCAGCATAATAGGAAAAAGAATGAAGAAGATGAAAAGAAGAAAGAAGTGATTTTCAAAAGTAAACTTCATCAAGAACCGGCTGCGCCGTGTTTCCGCCAAAATTTTTTGAGGAGTATTTCCTGTAACAAAAAATTTTGTCGCCAGCAAGGCTGCAGCATATCATCAGGAAAAACAATAAAGAAGATAAATAGAAGAAGGGATTCTCAAAAGCAAACTTCAAAAAAAACCGGCTGCGCCGTGTTTCCGACAAGCAAGAATGCAGCATATCAGGAAAAAGAATGAAGAAGATGAAAAGAAGAAAGAAGTGATTCTCAAAAGTAAACTTCGTCAAGAACCATCTGCGCCGTGTTTCCGCTAAAATTTTTTGAGGAGTATTTCCTGTAACAAAAAATTTTGTCGCCAGCAAGGCTGCAGCATATCATCAAGAAAAAAAATAAAGAAGATAAATAGAAGAAGGGATTCTCAAAAGCAAACTTCAACAAAAACCGGCTGCCCCGTGTTTCTGATAAGCAAGTCTGCAGCATAATAGGAAAAAGAATGAAGAAGATGAAAAGAAGAAAGAAGGGATTTTCAAAAGTAAACTTCGTCAAGAACCGGCTGCGCCGTGTTTCCGCCAAAATTTTTTGAGAAGTATTTCCTATAACAAAAAATTTTGTCGCCAACAAGGCTGCAGCATGTCATCAGGAGAAACAGTAAAGAAAATAAATATAAGAAGGGATTAATTATCAATAGCATACCTACTTCAACAAAAACCGGCTGCGTCGTGTTTCCGACAAGCAAGACTGCAGCATATCAGGAAAAAGAATAAAGAAGATTAAAATAAGAAAGAAGTGATTCTCAAAAGTCAACTTCGACAAGAACCGGCCGCGCCGTGTTTCCGTCAAAATTTTTTGAGGAGAATTTCCTAAAACAAAAAATTTTGTCGCCAGCAAGGCTGCAGCATATCATCAGGAAAAACAATTAAGAAGATAAACAGAAGAAGGTATTCTCAAAAACAAACGACAAAATCCGGCCGCGCCGTGTTTTCGATCAAAAAATTTACAGACATTTGTCTTAGCGCGTCAGCAGTTTGATTACGCGGCGCTTACAAGCGCGACCGACGCACGCCGTATATGCCGTCTACCCAAAACATCGTAGAAATAATAACTTCACTATTTTTAATTTCGTTTGATCTTTTTAAAGTTTGCATATTATACATTATGATGTTTCACACTAACTAAAATTTGTGTATGGTATAACGACTAATGCAATCCACGTAAAATGTTAACTTTCGTTGTCAAACAAAATTAATTGTTGAATGTTATCCAATTTATTTAATGTATGGTTATCGTCCTTGTTGATCACCGGTGATAGGTAACAGCTGTGGGTGTGACAGTGTGTGTGATGTTGTGCGTTGCATCACGATACGACACGATTCACGTAGCACGCGGTGCAACGAATGTGTGACTCACCAGGCTCGTTGAGCCTTCGTGGGCAGACCGGTCTCGTGGGATTACTGAGACTGCACCTCGTCATTGCAATTTTTTTGCATTATTAACTATTTCCAGACGTGATTAACGGCGATTATTGATACATATGCATTTAAACTTCCTTTTTACCTTTATCTGTGTTTAATTTATCACAAAATATCAATGATGTTGTATGTATAGGGAGGCAAAATATTTATATTTTTGGTCATGGGCAATGAAAGCAATGTTATACAGCGTGTCAAATTATTATCTACGAATGAAAACTTATTACCAGAACCATACCGTGACATAGAAATTGCAATAAAACGCAATCACGATTCTGTTAAAAATACTATTGTCTGTGATGCCGCCGTAGACTTATCCAAATCATTTGCAATTTCTCTCTAAATTTTTACTGGTACGATTACTCTCCTTTCACTCGATCGTTATTAATCAATGCTGTAGAACGAATCGCTATTTACTGCCTGACCGTCAGCGGCCATAATCTGATGTTATCTGATGATTTTAACTTATATTAAATAATAAAATATTAAACTAAAAAAGTTTCTGCATTTTTGACATATTCGTCATTTCTGATATCGACTTTGAATTTGACAGGTGACGTTATTTTCTTACTCCGTCTTCACAGCGTGGATACAGAATATTAACTTCAAAAATATAACACGTATTTCAACCAGCCTGAAGTTACGGATATTTCATCAAGCAGGTATCCTTCTTCATAGCATTAGCCTCCGATGTAGGCCATCACTTCCTTCCTCCCTTCTTGCATAACCATGATAAATGTACTACCATACTCGACCTCGTCTTGATTAAAAATGCCAAGTTATGTATAAAGAAAGTTAGATCCCATCAAAAACATAAATGTAAAGTGAGAGTCAATTTCAACAAAAAAAGAATTGAGATCTAAATGGGTGCCAATTTCTGTGTAGAAAAGCCTAAAATTTTAGTCACAAGAACATGTAATTCAAGCTCCACATTTGACTTGGTTAGTTTTCACGTACCTAACTAGGCTATATTATATCTATGTAATTAGCTTCGTCAAATCTGTTAGGTTCATGGCTTATGACACTCTTCTCTAATTTGGTTTGTTGGTTGCTAACTAAAGAAAACTAGCCAAGTCAAATGTAAAGCTTGAATTACATGTTCTTGTGACTAAAATTTTAGGCTTTTCTACACAGAAATTGGCACCCATTTAGATCTCAATTCTTTTTTTGTTGAAATTGACTCTTCACTTTACATTTATGTTATTGATGGGATATCATTACTTTTTGTATAGAAATTATTAGTAAGTACTTATTCATAACGTTACTGATTAATTTTAATACATGAACTGTTATAGTGCTCTTCAACTAATTAGTTAGTGCGCCGTGGTCCGAAATACGGTACCTATTATTTCATTATTTATAAGTAATAATCTTCCACTATTGATGTCCGCTAAATATTGAAATAATAATTAATACTAAATCCCAATTATACTATCGTAATAAATACGAAAGTCGACTATACTCTTATTAGTTACGAGTGACCGCCCTCGCTTTGCTTTGGTTTTCTTATTTTTTTACACCTTGGGTTACGTTATTGGAGTTTTATTAAGGATCCCTAATTTATTGAAAATACAGTGTGAGTCTGTATAAAGTGTACATATCAAAACCAGGGAAAGTACACACAATTTCATCGACGGAAAAATTGCCAAAAAAAAAAAAAAAAAATTATTAAATTTTTTATGAATATTTTAAAATTTTAAGTCGCAGCTGCTAACCCTATTTAGATAAATTGTTAAAACTTTTAAACTGAATGTCCTATCAAAATGAAATAAATTTTAAAATGATGGTTAATAATAAGCCGTGCCAATAAAGTAATAATTTTGAAAAAAATAAACGCCATAAAATTAGAATAAAAAGGTATATGATGAAAATCTGGTATTTTTTTCATCATTTTTACAATAATTTTAAAATTTCTCGAAAAATCGCCCCCTTTATCCTACTTTATTTTTATTTTAAGTTATTCTACGTCGTATTAGCTTTATAATGGTAAAAAATGCACGTTTATTACTCAAATGCAACCATTTCTATGAGTGTTTAAAAATAGCCCTCGCTTGGTGCATCGTTTCACTACGCACCCACCATTGGTTACCAGGCAGGTAGAAACTTTTGTTTTTGGGTGAATCATTCTAGAGGCGAGCGGGCTGTAGGTGCGGGTGCGGGGAGGGGTGTGAGGGTTTAGCTTTCTAATGGTAAAAATTCACGTTTATTCCTCAGATACAACTTTTTTAATTAGCGTTTTAAAAAGGCACTCATCTCAGTTAAACGCCATAGCAGGTAGAGAGAACTCCATTTTTAAGAATAAAACAATTAGAATTTATCTACATAAATCATTTATTTATTAAAACTAATTAAAAACAAGTAGCTCAATGTAGCAAATGTTCAAAATGAAGACCCCGTTGTTGCAAACACATTGTAACGCGAAGCAAAATTTGCTCCGTTGCTCTACGTATAATTTCGGGGTCGTTTCTAATTTCGTCTGCTACACGCAAAACTCTTTCTTTGAGTTCCGCTTCACTGTTTATGGGACTGCTATAAACCCTTTGTTTCATTGTCCCCCATAAAAAATAATCGAGAGGCGTAAGATCAGGGGAACGTGCCGGCCACCCAACAGGTCCTTGTCGGCCGATCCAGCGACGCGGATAATTTTCATTTAGGAATAGCCTGACGATTCGGGAGTAGTGGGCAGGACATCCATCCATTTGCAGTATCATTCTTTGACGAGTTAGCAGCGGAACATACTCCAACAGCAATGGCAATTCGTCCTTTAAAAGTTCCAGAAATCTCTCTCCAGTTAGGATCCTCGGGAGTATTATTGGGCCAATCAAAATGTTGTCAATAAGTGCGGCCCACACATTTAACGAGAATTTTACTTGATATGTTGAAGCCCTTTTCAGCTTAGGGTTTTCACCTTTTGGACACCAATTATGTAAATTACGACAGTTTACGATGCCGTCTCTCGTGAATTGAGCTTCATCCATCCACAGAATTGTTTTAGGGAATTCGGGATTGTTCCTTGTTTTCCTTAAAATCCATGTGGAAATAACGCACCTTGGACGCCAATCCACATCTTCATGTAAGTGCTGCACCCTTTGATAATGGTAAGGATGCAAGCCTTCTTTCCTCAAGATGCGCCACACCGATTTTTGGGACACGCCATGACGTAAAGCCAAACGTCTAGTACTGGTAGTCGGGTTAGCAAACAAATCATCCAAAATGGCTTGTTCAATAGCAATATCAATAATAACACCTGGTTCGCGTTGATCTCGAGAAAGTCCAAGTCCAGTGTTAGCCAGTCTTCTATGGACTTCCTGGAAGTTTCGGGCTGATGGCACAGGGCGTCGATTTGGAAACGCAGCTAGATAAGCTGTGCGAGCACCTCTTGCACTCCCTCGGTACATTCCATAGTAATAATGGATATCGGCAATGTGTGCCGGAGGGAAATCACTGATACGCGGCATCGCGACCAAAAAAGCGAACGCGTGGCGTGATTACGACTTTGGCAGGAGAAACACGAATAGCAGCGGCGAATAGTTCGGAGCGACTAACATTCATTCAATTGTCTTTCGACTGGACACCCCTCCCCGCACCCGCACCTACAGCCCGCTCGCCTCTAGAATGATTCACCCAAAAAAAAGGTTTCTACCTGCCTGGTAAACAATGGTGGATGCGTAGTGAAACGATGCGCCAAGCGAGGGCTTTTTTTTAAACACTCATAGAAATGGTTGCATTTGAGTAATAAACGTGCATTTTTTACCGTTATAAAGCTAATACGACGTAGAATAACTTAAAATAAAAATAAAGTAGGATAAAGGGGGCGATTTTTCGAGAAATTTTAAAATTATTGTAAAAATGATGAAAAAAATACCAGATTTTCATCATATACCTTTTTATTCTAATTTTATGGCGTTTATTTTTTTCAAAATTATTACTTTATTGGCACGGCCTATTATTAACCATCATTTTAAAATTTATTTCAGTTTGATAGGACATTCAGTTTAAAAGTTTTAACAATTTATTTAAATAGGGTTAGCAGCTGCGACTTAAAATTTTAAAATATTCATAAAAAATTGAATAATTTTTTTTTATTTTTTTTGCCAATTTTTCCGTCGATGAAATTGTGTGTAGTTTCCCTGGTTTTGATATGTACACTTTATACAGACTCACACTATATATAGCCTATGTCACCCGGGGATAGTGTAGCTTTCCAACAGTGAAGGAATTTTTCAAATTGGTTTAGTAGTTTCGGAGCCTATTCAATGCAAACAAACAATCAAATCTTTCCTCTTTATACTATTAGTACAGATAAGTTGTTTATGTTCGATGACATCGTGCAACAATAAATTTTGAAACAATACTTCGAATTACTTTAAACTGGTATAATTACAGAAATAATACAAAATGTTGTTGTGTAATCTTGTAGATTAGAGAAAAATAATTTTCCACACATTAAAAATAAAACGACGTAATACACTGGAAATAACGTCTCCTGATGAACCACTGATCTTCACGTAAATGTATATGTGCTGTGCACTTCTCACAGGCACTTGGGACACTGAACATCTTCCTCCCGTTGAAAGCTTCAGAAAGTACTAAAACTGATATGTTTCGTTATATATTCACCTTGGAATCCACATAATGACCAGATGTCATCAATTTTGATCGCTACTCTTAAATTTCAGGCATTTTAAGTAAGTGTTCCTAATAGAATCAATTTTTTGAAAAATTATAATAAATTGATAAAAATTTACTACTTTCAGATTTATTCCTTTGTATTCACCCGACTACCTATCTGCATGCCAAATTTTAACTTTCTAGGTCACCTGGAAGTTGGATATAGTTTTGATCTATAGGTCAGTCAGTGTTAAATTTCTCGATTTTTGGACGTTAATATCTAAATAACCGTTTGAGATGTGTTTATGAAATTTGAAAGACGTATGTATTTCGCAAGTCTTAATAAATGAGCCAAATTTGACAGGTTTATGTTGAATAGTTTTTGAGTTATGAGGTGGTCAAAAGTGGCTCCAAATGGTTCGTGTAATATTACACACGGTGCTGCTCGTCAATTCTGTTAGCTAAGAAATTGACTTGACACGCTCCGCGTGTCTAGATACGCTGACTTATGGGATTGCAAAGCAATACTTTTTATTTTATTACAAAAATGTCCTGCATTCTTCATAAATATAAAATTGACCAAAAGTGAGACTTGTGACAATTTGTAAACTTTGATTGATTAGTGGCACAACTACTTAAGTAATTAAATGTTTGATTCTTAACTAGCCTTTGGCCACACTTCGTAGAGTAGCAGCATTAACTTCGTAGATCTTCGAAAACATTCATGAAATAGATTATTAACATCAAGTTCCTTACGATAAGATTATGAGCAAACTATTCCATGAGCAATTTTTGACAGTCGATGTTATTAATTATTCCTTATCATATGCTCAAATAATACGTCGTTAACGCTTACGAATACATTCACTGCGACCTTTACATCGCCTACATACACCCGCAAGGTCTTGCCTGTCGACACAAGTAATTAAAATAAGGAATCTATCAATAGATTTAGGATTATGTCGTATCATATCGTAATTATAGACCCGAAGCTATAACGGCATACGTGTTTACATCGTATTTTATTGATCCGTATACCGATTTAACTGCCCCCAGCACATATTTCTATTTATACTTAATGTATGTATTCGTAGTTCCCAGGAAAAAAGTTGCCTTCGGAAATTGACGTGTACCGTCAATCTTAACTATATTTTATGGTGAACAGAAAACCAATAGCTGTAGATCAGAGAGCAGAAACCAGTCAATAATGAATAATCTATCTTTATCGTCGCAAGTTAATACCATTTCTTTCAATTCACTAGTTAATTGGTTCCCTTTGAGAATAATTGTTTTATCAATGCGTAGTGAACTGGTCACTCCTGAGCATGACAACGTTTATTACAGTTGTGCGGTTGTTAAAAATAGTAAAACGTCCAATTACTTGTTAATAATATAAATAACATGACGCATAATATTACAGCAAGTGTTGATTACACACACACAAAAACTCGTGGGAGAATCGGCGGCCGCGCACGAAACTCTCACTTTTCCGATTGTTCCTCATCTACGAATCATAATTGCATCGAGACAACCTAATTTATTCCGCTACTAATTTGTTTTACGCTTTTTTGCTCGCCGTAATAAACGGCAATTTATTTTTTTGTATGGCAATCGACAAGTGGATAGCTTTATCGACACAACAGTTCCAATTTTCATACACTCACTTAATATTTTTTGGTTACGTTACATTTTTTCAATATTTGTTTTAATATATTACTACTATATACTGATATATATTACTACTACTACTGTTTTGATAATATGTATTACGGTTTCAATTTATTATCATACTTTGATTATGGCCCAACAGTCTCAATCGTTGCCTGAATTTACTTCCTAGGCTAGGCCACAAAAATTCAGATTTTGTGAAGTTGTAAGAGGCTGTAAAGAACCGAACGATACTGTAAGCAGTAAGCTTTCTATTCTACGGTATAGTTACGTTTGATTAATAAAACATGATCTTCTAGTGACGCCTAAGCATTCGTAATCAATATTATGTCACACAATGCTCAATCTCAATCAGTCACAGAAAACATTCCATACCAATAGGGCTGCCAGTACGTTATTAGTTATTACACTTAGTCATTGTTTCAGTTTTTTGACGCTATTATGTATCGTGTACAAGTATTTCCTCATTATCGTGCCGTAATCTCTCGTAGTTATTATTAATGTTGAGTGGTACTCTGGCGCAGTTAGTTTCCCTAACTTACATGTCTTTACTTATATTTCATCTTTCTCCAAATTATGAAAGCATAATCGCTTTCATAACGAGCCATGAATATGCATATTATTCTGCAACTACTGTTACAAGGTTATCATTCTTTCATAGAAATTCTCATTTACTATTGCATTGGTAAACAAAACGATATAGGTACAGAAGGTACATTCATTTATGTTAGAGTTTCAAGAGTATTATTTCATCTATTTTGCTTTTTTTAGCACAATCATTCTTCTGATATTACACTTACCTTATCAGTACATTAATTTTACATACATCTTAATATATATAAATTGCGTGTCCCGTTGTGTGACTCCTAAACTACTTAACCGATTTTAATCAAATTTGCACACCGTGTGCAGTTTGATCCAAAATGAAAGATAGGATAGCTTAAATTTAAAAAAAAAACTTTTGCCAGAACGAAGTCTGTCCGGGCAGCTAGTCATGAGTATATTTTAAAATGGTTTTATTTAATTCACACAGAATATGTGCATAACATCACACATCTCACAGAATATGGTATATATAAGTTTTTTAATTGAATCAAGCTTTGGTCGTCCTTGCCGCAATTGCTATGGCACATATCGAAAGGCTGATAAATTAATATTTCTTCCTATTTGTTACAATTTCCTATGATTACGCCTGCCTCTAAGCTCTCAACACTTCATATGGTTGCCCAAGCTGTCACACTCTAGTTCGTGTATCGCGTATGAAGTTACTGCTACGATTAGCTCAGTGCCCTAACGTGACGCCATTATTGTCGCAACAACCACTTTGCTACTGTGTTTAATAACTTTTGTAACGTTTTTGCTTGTTAGAACTGCTTTTGTTTCTCGATGGTTTACATGTGTTTCGTTAGAAGCGTTGTTCAGTTTTATTTCATGACTTCGTTCACGGTGTTCGTATTCTTTTTGCAATATTGTATGGTTTATGAACACCTGAAAAGAGAATCCGTCAGTCATTTTAGTCATCTATCTGCCGTGGACACTGAATAATTTACGTTTTCCTGAGTATAAACCAGTGTCTGTCCAACATCCTATTGACGCAAGTTGATACATGTGCGTAATATCATAAATATTTTAGCTACGAATACATCAGTTTACTGATAGGTACATTTATTTAGACATCGAAAATAACTGAAACATCTAACGCCGGGAGTCGTCCAAAGGCAGAATTATAATTTAAAAATATTTCATGTGACACAAGTATTTAACACGGTAGTGTATAAAAGCTGTAAAACCAATGAATTTTCATATATCATTTCCCACACCCTGCATAGTCTTAAGATTCCAACTCGCGTGATAAATGCCATCGTAAATGCATACGATTGTTGCGCGGCCAGCAACCGCCTCCCATCTTGTGAGTGATCTACTAGATATCTCAGGTATTCGCATCACGTGCCGATCAGGAATGTCGTGATAAATCTAAATTTTTTTGCTAGATAATTTTTAAATATTTGCTATAGTTGCTATTTTGTTTTATGATGTTTTGGTAATTTTAAATCAGGTTTTATTACAACATCTGCTTGATTATTGACCTGAAGAAATGACTACGTAATTAACAATTGTAATTTAATATTATTTAATTTAAATTCATGTGCAAAGTCAGTTATAGAAACCGAATTGTTAAGTTTTGAAACATAATAATCAATGATGTCTACTTATCTACTGGTATTGGTGTTTGTTCATTGTTCTTTACTAAATCAACTTTTGGATCGATTTTAATTTTTACAGGCGTATTGAAAATTAAAGTAAAATAGTGGTAGCAGTAGCATTAAAGTAATGAACATTTAATCGATTACGATTTGTTGATCTTGTGTATTAGATCTCTGAATCAACGATTCTACGTGCTCAGCTTGATTCATTTATACATTATCCACGGATTTCTTTTGTAATTATAGTGACATTGAGTTAAACGCGTACTCATTTAAGCGTATTAGTGGTGCGTGAGGTAGCAATAACGATTACTAAAATCGTAAATCGAGGTTTGCGTAGCCAAGCACAAAAAGACGCTTTACTTAAAATCCAATTCGTTTATCAACAATATTTCAAACTGATTTCCATTGTTACTATTTTTTTGTTTCCCACAATGTATTTTAAACGTGGTTATGTCTACTTGATTATGATAATTGTTAAACTTCTCACTTTCATTGCGAATGCGCAACCGTAATTTACATTCATCAATCTTCGTACAAGAGGCGGTCTATTAAATTACGAGCTGCTTTGGTCAAACAAAGAGAACTCCGGTTATTGTACGAGTCACTCCCACGTGCTGCCGTAGTGCAGTCTCGCTCATCTTCATATGAGAAAACAACAGAACTGTTCTATAAATAAATCCACGTTTCCTGCTTCGAGGGTTTTGTCATAACTTTTAACTTAGCCACATTATTTTTTTTTCGAGCTTGGCAACTGATATTTATTTATTTATTTATTTATTTAATTGTTCATGTACACGTATATAATTGGTTACAAAAAGTTATAAAAGAAATTTTGTACATAGGCAATGCTTATTTCTAAAAGAAATCTCTTCCAGCACACCTAGGACTTGAAAAGTGATATAAAATTAATTTAGCGTGCACTTGTTTATATAAATAACATCTAAGATAGATATTAATTTATTCAATAATTACCTACATACAAGTATACATACATACAATTTATATATTATACACTAATACATATAAATTTTATAAATACATACATATATAAATATATATAAATATAAATATATGGACAAACTATAGATAGATATTAGATAGTAATCAAAAGTTGACAGGATTTATTGACATAAAGAAAAATAGTGTTCTTTTACTCTTTTTTTAAATGAATAACTTGTTTGACATTGACGAATACTCGGTGGTAGTGAATTCCACAACCTAACCGCATGAACCGAAAAGGAATGGGAGTAGGATGAGGTATTATGGCGAGGAAAATGTAAGAGCGACCTAATGTGCTTCCTACAAGGTGCATTAGATGCTCGGGCATAGGAAAAACGATTGCGGAGGTACGAGGGAGAGGAAGGGTCTTTGAGGATCTTAAATAGGAGGCAAAGGATACGAGTATTCCTGCGAAAGCGGATTGGCGGATTTATATGGGTGTTTACTGTTATTGTAACAGAAATCGCGATATTTTATTCTTATATTATGTGAATGACTTACTTTTATAAGATTATTTGAGCAGGGGACCATATTATACAAATTAGAGATTACGAAAAATATTTTTTACAAGAATTTTAATTTGTAAATCTTCAACGTTGAATTTGGATTTAACTTTCTTCTCAGCTAAATTAAAGAAAACTGTTCTTATTTTATCATCACAGAAAGATTTACGAGTAAAGGCGAAAGATAAATTTAGCCTTTTTCAGTAGCACTTCAGATATAGCTTTCTGTCAGATAAATGCCACTACTTTATGAAACTCGAGAACGTTTGACCTACTGGCGGGGAGGTTTATTTTATCTGTTTTTGGTCTAAATCGTGAGATTTCTTTCGGTCATCTAAGTAAGTTATAAATTTTATTAAAAAATCTTATAAATACTTAGTAGCTATCTTAATTTTACAATAAAATGTTTCTGCTTCAGTAAAATTTCTGCGTCCGTAATAAGCACGTATTTAAAGCATCATTTTAGACACGTTTTAAAATAAGTGGAATCGTTATGGCTGAAATCCTCATTTTCTTTTTTTAAACTAAATTGGTTAAATGAGTATTTAACCTTGTACCGATGTAATTTATTCCTTAGTAACATAATTGCAGCAATGATAATAATATCTTCGCTTCAGCCGAGTCCGGTCGTAATCCTTCATTAATAATAATATCAAGATACGAGTGACTGAACAAACATACTTGACGTGGCTATTAGTCAAATTATTATTATTTTTCAAACAATCAAGTAATCTTAGAAAACGAAATTGGTCATCTATTTAAATCAGCCCACGTTTTATATCGAATTCGCTGTTAAATCAACCACGTTGTTCCTTTAAATAAGCCAAGAAAGTTCCAAATTAAGAAACCCTACTAGTTATGTTGTTCCCTCAAGATTGGCCAACAATTATTGTATTTTCGTCAAACATTTTAGGAATTGTCCCCTCGTAAACGATAGAACCTTGATGGATCAACATCAGAAGCAGTCGAGTTTTATTTTTCGTGGGTGGAACTCGCGTTTGCCCAACTGTTCATCTGATGTGTTTAACACATGGTCCGTGCGTTTTAGTTCATCTATTAGATTCTGATGTTTACGCATACTCGGGTTGTACAGAATTGTTTGATTACGAAACGGTGCTGTTACCAGTGTAATTGCATCAGGTTCCGTTATCCGACGGCTCTGTTATTACTGGCACTTAGGAAGTAAAGGCGAGATCTCTATTAATGCTTTTAGAGTTTTATTCAAAACTTTCTTACTGAGATATTTTTTTACTTTTTCCGTTCTTTTTGTTACTAATAAGGTTGACGCGAAGATTTATTTTATACCTCTTTGAATTTTAAGTGTGTCGAAAATGTGATATTTAACTAAAAGCTGGTAATTCTTCAAATTTTATCAAAAGCATTCTGTACATTTGTTGTGATCATTTTTATTGCTGCTAATGATTGAGTTATTGTTTTTTATACAGGTTTGAGATAATTTAATTCAAACCTTCATTTCTTCTTCATCTATCATGTAATTTAGTTCTCATTATACTTTTTCTGATACTATTATAAAAATAAACGTCGGCTTCGAAGTCAGGCATGTTTACAAAATCGTTTAAACACTCGTTTACTTCTTGGATGACGTCATCGATACTACGTGTTCATTCATAGTTTTTGGGAAGCAAGCATTGTGTACTGGACACTCGACGTCCTGCGACCTTTACCTATTCGGGAATTTATTCATTGGGGAGACATAAATCTTTTATTTTAGACTTTGCTTTATGACCTATTGATAACTACAAGTTCACAATACTGTCGTTAAACATTTGGTCTATGTTAATCCACTTGGCACTGAGCCAGTCTCTAGTGGAGTAACCGGTGAAGATCGCGTAAACCCTATTTATATACACAATGATAGTACAAAATAGTAGAAAGCGTTTGTCTCACTGTTGACTATTGACAGTAGCCATCAGGATAGGATAGGATGACCGCGGTATTCTTTGCAACGAACATTTACAAAAATCGAGTCCATAGCTTTATGACCTGAATAAAATGATTACTTACTTGATACTTCGTTATTAATTCGTTAGTAATACGTTATTGATCTAGTGCAAGGACCTACTATGCGGTATAAACCGTCTTGCGTAATTCTTTCTCCTATCGCCCTTTTTATACATGGGGCCCTAGTTGTTATGTCTCATTAATTTATTTTCATGATAAGTGTATCAGTGACACCTGTATGAATGTATCAATTTTGATTTGATACCCGTCATGCAAGTATTATAACTTTATGCTTCAACTGCATCATAATTTTATAGCCTAGACATCATAAATAAATGAATTACTTGTATTTGATTCTTTTTTGTTATGGATAAACAGAGATAAGGCCTGAGATGTTTCTCACATGAGATAGGCAAACTTTACATTTCATGGTGATGCGCGTTCCTAAAGCAATCCTCTAAATAACTGCGGTTCTCAAGGCGACGGTCTACTGTATAATGAAATATTTTTAACTATCTTACTGCATTCAGTTAATAGTTTTTTAAATAAGACAGAGTTAGCTGCATATTTGCAGGAATTAGTGTTTGTATGAACTGTGATATTATCATGAATGCAATACAGTTTGTTCGCATTACGAATAAGTCTTAATTTAGTAAATTTCCAAGATTGTGTTTTCCTTAAATAGCATCTGTTGATAAGAATGTATGTACAAAATTGAACAACGAAAATGAGCAAGAGAGTATTAAGGCGAAGGTTGATCACACTCCGACCCTGGTGCAACAAGTTCACTTGTCGTGTTACCCTCGACATATGGCTCTGATTACTCCACAACTTAACTTGCTGGAAGTTTTTTGCAAAGTTGCTCTGAAAATCACTCGTAACTCTTTAATGCGGTCAAACGCGACGTCATACAAGCAAAAAGTCGCTGTACGAGTATACTTTACTAGTGGATAACTGGCGTGTTCCACTACGCAAAAAAATCTGATGAGAATTTGTCTTTTTGTGTTGACGTTGACGCGGCATCTTTACATTATTATCTTAAAATTGTTGTACGGGAAAAGTGCAAAATCGACTTTATCAATGAACTGAATGTGCCTAATGCATTGTTTTAGTGATCTGAAACCACCTTCGGATTATTGCCTTTCGAATGAAACTATTTTTATGAGGCATATCGGTTGGATGGTTTCAGAGCCTTTATAGGACATCCGTACAATATATTATATAGATTTGCGGTTAATGTTTACCCCGGCGAGAGCCCTCCCAGATTCTAAATCGGTTATGAATATTGCGACCTACTTCATATGCTGCGAGCATTAAGATTATAGTAGCTGTTCGATTGTTTATCACATTTGTAGAGTAACGACCGCTCCGCAGTCGTATTTCGGTTGCTCTTAAAATTTTAGGTTACAGCCTCAAACTGGCTAAACATAAAAAAAGTTCTACGCTGGTTGCAGCAGAATATCAAATATTCACATTTTTAGACACCACTCTATTTTCCTATCATAAAGTTAAGTGAAGAATACGAAAAGTATTAAGAAGGCGAAATCTATTTAAAAAAGTAAATACGATACTATATTAGCAAAGCAATAAGGCAAACGGCGTAATCCAATACGTAAAACATGAAACATTCGGATATCGACGCAACTCTTGACAAATCTATTCATTTACAGTAACCGTCCTTGTTAAACAATTAAACTTTGAGCACAATGTGTTCGCATATTGTATAGAACGAATCAATAGTTTAGCAACAAGAGACCCAGTGTTAAAACATGAGCTCCCGCGACTACTACAAAGTGACGTTCAGCAACAGCAACGGTATTAGCAACGGCAAATGCTCGAATCGCTCGCGGTTGATGGACACACATGATGTCCTCGACAACGAAACGGAGTTCAATGCGAATCAGTTCAAGTTGTACGACGACTTCACCACCGATCTCCGGATCAACTTCAACTCGATAAGGAATTATCACGATGCGAGGACTGGAGTTAGACGGAGAGGTGACCCCGACGACTCCGGCGTGGACCTCGAGAACGGCAACCCGCACGATGACGCGACAGCGTCCAATGATAGCGATTTGGTAAGTTATAATTTTAAGAACGCGGCCTTTGGGACAAAAATCTTAAAAATGTCACACAGAGGAGACATTCAATTTGACGACGATTCGCTCACTATAGATACTATGTCACCGAATGCCGCCTGTTTTAAGTGCATGTAATTTTGGAATGTTAATCACTCTGCCTGCAATGTCGAAAAGAGTTTGGCATAATGTCTGTAGTGCGCTTAATTGTATGTAAAGTTTTAGGAGCTATAAGCAAAATTATTCTGGCAATTTTGTGTCGAATAAGTCGCTGAATCAATGCAAAATATTATAAACGTCTATAAATAATTGACAAAGAAATGTAGGTAACCGCGTCCAATCAATTTCCATAGAAGCCGCCAGCCGGTAGCCGGCGCCGGTCATTGTGCGACCGGAACATCAACGTGTCCCATTGTTCTAACCAAGTCGGACATGGATACAGCTATTTAACAATGCTTACTGTCTTCCCCGGAATAATTTCAGCAGTAATTGTACCTAACATTTAAATATTGTGGACCCCGCAAGGATGTCCTCTTATATTTAACTCATATCCTATTTTTAGAATTTTACCATAATATTGTGCACAAAGAATATTAGAAATTTCGGTGTGTA
Source organism: Thymelicus sylvestris (assembly GCA_911387775.1). NCBI lineage: Eukaryota > Metazoa > Arthropoda > Insecta > Lepidoptera > Hesperiidae > Thymelicus > Thymelicus sylvestris. The sequence goes on along the minus strand of OU426896.1, from coordinate 15,538,298 downwards.
AATACATTTTAATGCAGGTGTTGTAAAAAAATTATAGCCTAGTATGTGAATATTTTTTATGACTTTTCAATATGCAGAATTATTGCCATATTCGTTTATATTGGTAGTTGGTAAATCTAATATTTCTTGAACTGTAATATGTTAACCTAATGGACGTAAAACTGCGAACATTAAGAAATGCCTACCGTCTAGTTGTACTCCTCTACTTTCACCGATGGAATCGTCAGCCTTAATGATTGTGAGAACATTTAAGTTCTTTTTCTTCTAGAGTTCTGCTATCGCGGTTACACGGTAATGGGTCTCGGACAAACTTGTGTTTTTCGAGATTGTATGTTTTCTTTAAACCCATTCTTTTGTATTGCGTCAAATAATTTTGTATCGATACTATTGATGCTAATACTGTCGTATCAATACATCACAAGAATCGATGATTCACTTCCTGACGTACACTTAGAGGAATTCGCGATGCGATATGAATGCAAATGCCGTTAGGATCCCTCGTGCTTTGTATTCTGATACGTGTAACTGTCCCCTACACTAATATAAATGTGGAATATTATCAACGTTAGCCAGTAATTAAAAACTTAGCAAGTTAACGTTCCTACCGATCCTGTCTGATAGAATTAAAAATACAATTTAAATTCTTACAACGTTACACAGTCTTAGTTTTTTTTACTATAAATAATAAACATTTCTAATTAGGAGTGAGTCCATTACTTTAATTGGAAAGTAAACGTGAGTTTACGGTATCTCGCGTTACTCTCGCCCGTAATGTAACCGGTATTTTTAATGCATCCATAAATAAATACTACCAACTATCTGGAACGTATGTTCAGCGTGCCTGCTTTACGATTACGACCGACTGGCCTTGACCACGCGTATAACGCGATTTACTCATTTCGGTCGCATTTTGTCTTAAGCCGTACGTTACACGCAGTTCGTCGCCCTTGACTTCGTTTCCCTTTTTTAAATATTTTTTTCAACTCTACTATCATTTTCTTGTCTTTATGTGTTGCAGTTGGAGAACGAAGTAATGGTAGATCCTTGGAGCAGCATGGACTCCTCGAATTCACCATTAACAGACTCCGGACCGTCTGCCAGCGAAGACTGCACTCCATCAACTTCCAGCGAGCCCCACCGTGGATCACTTAATATCTCGTCCCCTTTATCGCCGGACGCGCGCCGCTTACCGGACCCAAATGACACCAAGCTCAAAAATACGACAAATATTCCCAAAGCAGTAGACAAAGCGCGATCCCGAGATCTAACTCTTGAACTAGAGACTCTAGAACCCGATCCCCTCCCACGCCGGCCGCATTTTCTTGAAGATGACTTTCCGCCGTCCAGATCGAACATCGAATGCCGAATACCTAAACCACACTTCCTCGATCATTCCCCATCTCCTGATGAATTTGACGAACGCAGCGATATCACAAATCCAAATTTTTTGGATGATGAAGTTGATGGCGATGAAAATCAAGCACAAAAAAAGAGTGGAGCCCTACCAAAACGACCAGCAAAAACACCGTCAACCTCATATGCAACTCCAGAAGATAGGCCTCATAGGTCCAGTTTCAGAAGTACACTACATTACGGTTTAGAAAACGCAGCAAGATCAAGCGAACGAGATAAAAGAGCCTCCCAGTTATATAGAGGAACATGGCCGGGGGAAAGAGATGTTTGGACGAATCATGACTCCTCTAGCGTTCGAAGTTTTTCTAGTAATGGTTCAGATTGTACTAGACCATCATCAAATCTTGAAAACAAAATGGAATGCGTGTGTTCTTTAATTTCCTTACTAAGTTTGTCGCCCGAAAACAACGCTGATTTAAGTGGACCACTTCTAGATATGAGCAGATCAGTGGAGAGTTGTATAGCAATGCGACAAGCGGGATGTATACCATTGTTAGTGCAATTAATTCATTCAAAAGTTCCAAGAGAAACGCGAGACCGAGCTGCGAAGGCTCTTCGCAATATCATACACACGCAAACTGATGACAAAGCAGGAAGAAGAGAAGCTAGAGTATGGAGATTGTTAGAGCAAGTAAGAGAATACTGCTACGCATTAGAAGATTTAGTTGAATCTAGAAAAGAAGACAAAGAGGCGATTGAAGATGATACCACAAAACATCCAAGTCAAAGTGTTGCTGCTCTGATGAAGTTATCATTTGATGAGGAGCACAGGCATGTAGTGTGCCAGCTAGGTGGTTTACAAGCACTAGCGGCATTAGTAAGTGGAGATCAAGCCGCGCATGGTAGCAGAACTGATGACAATACATGTTTGACGATGAGAAAGTATGCCGGAATGACTTTAACAAACTTGACATTTGGAGATGGGAACAATAAATCGTTATTATGCTCTTTCAAAGACTTCATGCTGGCGCTGGTAGAACAACTCGAATCTCCAAATGATGACATGAGACAGGTTAGTTTTTTTTATATATATATATTTGAAATAATATCTTTTTATGTTGGATTTTATATATTTATATGGAGCTGAATTTTATTTTTTATTGCAGGTCACTGCAGCAGTCCTCAGGAATCTCTCTTGGAGAGCAGATACGAATAGTAAACAAGTACTAAGAGAAGTTGGTGCCGTAAAGGGTTTGACTAAAGCTGCTATGACATGCCAAAAGGAAGCTACTCTGAAGTCAGTTCTGTCAGCTCTATGGAATTTGACAGCCCACTGTTCTATGAACAAAGTAGCTTTATGTTCTGTTGATGGCGCCCTAGGTTTCCTTGTGGACATGCTGAGCTACAATTCGCCCACCAAAACTTTAGCTATTGTTGAAAACGCTGGTGGGATAATGCGGAATGTGTCTAGCCACATTGCCGTTCGCGAAGATTACAGGCAAATTCTCCGTGAGAGAAATTGTTTAAGTGTCTTACTACAGCATCTCAAATCTCCTAGTTTAACCGTCGTAAGTAATTCATGTGGGACTCTCTGGAATCTATCTGCGAGATGCCCTCAAGACCAACAATTTTTATGGGACCATGGAGCAGTGCCAATGCTGAGAAGCTTAATTCATTCAAAACATAAAATGATAGCAATGGGCTCAAGTGCCGCGCTCAAGAACCTGCTCAATTCTAAACCCGGAAAGACTCATATAATTTCCCTGGATACGACAGCGAGAAGTATGAATTTGCCTGCTTTGCCCACGCTAGGTGCGAGAAAACAGAAGGCATTGGAGCAAGAATTAGACCAAAACTTGGCAGAAACTTGTGACAACATAGAGCCAGCCACATCACCTACCACAAGCAATAGAGATGAGAAAAATCTATTTACTGCGACCGAACGGCAGATCGCAATGAACTTAGAAAGGCACAGAATGACTTCAAGTTCACCTCTAATGGGTACGCTGAGTTCACAAATATCACTGAGTCATAGCGCACACCTAGCTAGTTACCTTAGTTGTAGTAATACTCTTTTGAAAGGCGCTTTAAGTTCACGCTCCACTGGGGGTAGTTCTAATAATGTTAACAGGTCTGAAAGCAAAGATTCCGTTACGAGCACTCATTCCGATTCTGTCTTCGAAAGAGTGATGCGCACCGGCAAAGTACCGGTACCGACGCCCAGGAATAAAGATTTAATGAAAATGGACACCGGGAGCGATGACTTAAAGGCAACCTCGAAACCGCTAAGCAGAGATTCCACTTACCTTCGATACCCCAACCAACCACCCGTTCCGCCGCCGAGAAGTTCTACAGATATGCGGACAAATTACACAGAATCTGGTTACGACGTCGACCAGGATTCTTGCGACCAGCCAATAGATTTTAGTAGAAAATACTCTGAGACAAAGACGAGTGAGTCAGAACCTCCACTGAACGAGAAACCGAAACCGTCCGAGCCCGTGAAGAAGTATTCAAAGAAGGAGAGCCCGAACACGTTTGGTGATTATCAGGAGACCGATTTAGACCAACCGACGAATTACTCGTTACGTTACGCCGAGCACCAGTCCGAGACCGGTTCGGATATCTCCGAACCTCCGGGCCCGTCCGTTCACGAGGACACCATCAAACACTTTGCCACCGAGGGCACCCCTTACGAAACGCCCATCATATTTTCAACCGCCACATCGATGTCCGACCTGCGCGTGATAGGAAAAGACGGGAAGCCCAAAGTAACGCCGAACGTTAAGGAGCACCCAGAAGTGATGACTCATTCGGACGAGAAGGACACCTGCTCGATAGAGGATCCCCCGGGACACGACAACGACCGAGCTATATCTGCGCCCCAAATACCTACCACGTCGGAGCCTATCGCGGAGAAGCAAGGCGTCTTTGACACCAAATTCAGTTCAGGGATGATAAGTCCTGAGAAGCCTGTGAACTACTGTGATGAAGGAACGCCAGGGTACTTCTCTAGAGTGAGTTCTCTGAGTAGTCTCGGCGAGCCGACGGAAGAAGACTGCTTGGCGAAGAAGAACGCGTTAGCTACCATCAACGTGGACCCCAGCCCCCAGGAACAGAGTACCAGCAGCTCCGGAAAGGATAAAGACGGTAAAGTAATATGTTTTATTTACATAGAAGGCTAACGCTTAGTTAATTAGGTCTAGTTACCAGCTCGCTCGAAAGTAGTATGTATTGCATTCAATGCTACACTGAGTTACACGTCGCTATAGATAACTGAAACAATCAAATTAATTATCATTTTATTTTACTTTCTTTTGACTCCCATGATGAATTGTATATGAAAGTACCGTAGGGATTAAGCTGGGTTTTGTCCATATTCTCCATCAATAGTACAATATATTACTCTAAACTTATAATTGCGGAGAATAAACATTCTAAATGCAATTAGTACTCACAATTAGGGTACTATGCCAATATTCTTTATTAATATCAGCCACCAAAAATCATAGGTACCTGTGACTGGGTAGAGAAATACGTTTAAAACACCACAATAACGGGTACCCAAGCAAGCTGACCAATGACCAATGACTCCTGACTCGTAAGCTGACCAGTACCTCCTCACCTCCCCAGGGTCGAAAGCGGTGACGTTCGCAACAGAGCCGGTGTCGGTGGGCGGCGCGGACGTCGGCTTCGTGGAGGACACGCCGCTGATGTTCTCGCGCTCCAGCTCGCTCGGGTCCCTCCCGGAGTGCTCGCAGCACGACGACCAGGGATCCGTCGTGTCTGAAGTCAGGTCGGTAGACACAGACACATAGAGACACCAGACACAGTAGTGGTGGAATCTTACGGGAAATTTTGTCGTAATTTGTATTTTAAAAATTAGACCGAAGCACAATGAAAATATTTTAAAAACAATTAATTATAATTTAATGCCAAAAGTAATTTCTGTTTACTATTGATTATTTTTTAAAACAAATTAAAATCAATATATCAATAAAAAGTATTGTATACCGAATAAGACTCGTCAAAAAAAATAGACTACAGAGATACAAATATTCTTTGTTTGTAGACCAGACACAGTCATGTAGTTAAAAAGCAACGACCAGGGCCGCAGAGGTCATACAGACATACAGTTAATGACTTTTGACTAGCGGTCCGTTGTCTGAAATCAGGTCAATACGTATATTGAGTATGTAGTAATGAAGAGAGAAGAATCTACAAAAGCAGTACAGTTGCGGCCGGTGGAAATTTAGCATCGGCAGTGCCAAATTTCCACCCGCCGCCGCTGTACAGGTCTTCAATGCAAGAATTCGTGAAGAACGAAGTAGAAGATGTGTACGATTTCATTACAATCACTTATTACTTTTTATACTCGCCATAGGGCTTATTCTGTTGGTGTACCTCAATAAATAAGTGATAATAATTGTTCTCCAGCCGCCTCACCTCGGGCTGCATCTCCCCCAGCGAGATTCCGGACTCGCCGGGGCAGAGCGCCCCGCTGTCCCCGCGCTCGCGGCCGCACGCCCCGCCCGAGCCCACCACACCACCTCAAGGTAATTTAATGTGTTTTTTAATTTCAATTTATTCGTTTATCATGTCTCAGAATATCCTTGAGATTTCACCACTGATACCAACTAGCAATAAAATAAAGTTATACATGGAGCTACACGTGAAATTATGTATGTTTGCGTGTCTCAGAACCCCGAGACGAGTCAGTGTTCGCGGAGCGCGTGTCCCACTTCGTGGTGGAGCACACGCCGGCGCAGTTCTCGTCGCGCACCAGCCTCTCCAGCCTCACCATACACGATGAGCCCACACACAAGGTAAGGGGAGAGGTTTGACAAGGACAAAACATCACCTAAAATACCATGACTACCTGCAAAGACACAGTCTTTACAAAACGTGTAACTTAATCGACATGAGTATACCTTTTGTATTTGAGGAGTGCCTTACTCTTAGATACCATCGTCAGGACTGACTTTTGGTAAATTTGGGACTGATCTGGAAATTTTACTCAGTGAAATAGAAAAAAAATTTAATCGAAACCGTTGCGGTTTCCGGCTCTCGGTTAAGGATGCCCACCATGACGTCTTTGATCAATTACTGTTTTACCTTTTCATTCACTTACTCAAGTACTTTGATATAATAATTGTACATTAAATCGAAATATCATAATGACCGTAACAGGAACCGTTGCTGCTGATAAAGGATCCTACCTTGGGAGGGGACGGCTCTCCTCAAGGCGAAGAAGACACCGGAACCCAGAGCCTGGGAAACAGGTAAACTTTTATAGGAATATTCAGTACTATTTCTGGGAAACTTTGAATTTCAGTGTTATTATGAATCTCCATAATATATATACAAAAAATCGTAAAATGACAAAAATTAAACAAAAAAATATTTTACACCTGCAAAGTACATGGCCATATTCACAAATAAATGGGTCGTATCTCATGCAAAGAACAAACACTTTGAAGCAATAAAAAGACGAATAATACGACTCGGAATGCAAAAAAAAAAAACTTTGAAATGGCTCTCCTGTAAAATTACAAAAGTGCAGTTGAGCCCTTGTTCCACCAAAGGTGCGATATGTTTATCACTTTAGGCCTTCTTAGCTCTGAGATTTGCATAGGACAAGCCAAAAATACTAGTTTATATACCCGGAGTATCTAATTATAAAGCACTAATAAATATTACAACTACCCACAAAGTAATTTGAAACTATTTGGTTCAACAGGCAACCTGACCGGAGCCAAGACATTGCCGAGCTCGTTACAGACACTATCAAAGGTACGTTTATACACTTTATAATAATATAGTTTTGTCCTATAGTTTTTAATCCGGATTTTTTTAACGCTGTATTTCTTTCTTTACTCCTCTTTCTTGATGTCAATGACGTACTGACGTCACCCACTGGGGTGACGATAACACTTGATGGCTTGTGTGTTTGTCTGTCGGCTTTTTACAGTGGTCATTGATGACCATGTTATAGACAATGACGACTACCTTCCCCCTTCCCCCCAGGTACCCAAACCCCCGGCGACACGTGTAAGGTATACTTCACGGAGGACACTCCGGCGCTGCTGTCCAAGGCGGGCAGCAACTCCAACCTGTCGGCGCTGTCCATCGACTCAGCGCCGGCGCCCCGCCCCCCGGCCGCAGCTCCGCCCCCCGCGGCGGACCCCGCCCCCGGCCCCGCCCACGACACGTCCGACAGTTCCAATCTGAGTGACGCCGGCGATCTACTAGAAGAGTGCATACAGAAGGGTATAGCGCAGGTACTACGACATTCTTGTACATACTTCCTTCTTCTTTCTTTTTCTTCTCTCTTCTTGGCCGGCAACGCGTTAGTGATGCCTTTGGTGTCGCCGATGTCCATGGGCGACGATAGCCACTTACAATCGGGTGGAACGTCTGGTCGTTTGCCGGTTATTTCCATAAAAAAGTCATTATGGGTTTACTGAAAGTTTTTGATTTGAATAAAGAGGTATAATTCAGAAATGTGCCAATAGATGGCGCTGTGCCATTTTCTTAAGCACACTGTAGGATTTTTATTGTTTACTGTGGCAGTATGATAAAATCTGCAGTCAACTATGAAATAACAAAGAAAACGTAGAATCTCCCGATCTCAAACATTACATTAAGGGAAGATACAAAATTATGGTTTTAGCGATATTACCAATGGGTCAACAATAACATCAACTCTTCGGCGACCTCTGAAGTCTAGAATAAACTCATCTTCTCACTTGGATAACCAGTGTTGTAACCGTTACTTCGTGTGTAGGTCGTGAAGAACAAGGGCCCGCCCTCCGACGCGTCCTCCATCAACCCTTATCCTGTCAGGGATGATGTTTATGTAAGTAGCTAAATACAGTTTCAAATAATAATAATTTTAATAACATATTTCTTGCTAATAATGTTAAACGATGTCCATCAAGTGAAATCGGAATTTGTTTTCACCAAATATACTGTTTATAGTATAAAATGATTATAATTGTTACAGAGATCACTACCGCCATACTTGCGCTCGTCCACTGAAACGGTGAAGATGTCGCATGAATTCAACAGGAACATTCGTGATAGGTGAGTGAAAGGATCACATGATTTATTTTGTGACGAGTAACCGCCCTCACTTGAAGCGCTCATAGCCCGGCGGCTTACGTCGATCCTACGTGATCGACAAAGTTAAGCAACAGCGGGCGCGTTCGGTAGTTGGATGGGTGACCGCTAGTGGAAAAAAATTCTTGAGCGTTTCCGTGCTTCGGAGGGCACGTAAAGCCGTCGGTCCCAGTTGTTATCATAAGATAACAGTCGCTAAGCCATGTCGGAGGCCCTCGGGCGGTTTGAAAACTTCCGACACTCGGGTTGGCCACTAACCCCTCCACCAATCCGCACTGGAGCAGCGTGGTGGAGTATGCTCTAGGCCTCCTCAAGAGGAGAGACCTGTGCCCAGCAGTGGGCCATTAATGGGTTGAAGCCAACCGCCCTCACTTTGCTTCGGTTTTCTTATTTTTTTACACCTTGGATTACATTATAGGAGTTTTATTAAAGATCCGTAATTTTTGAAAAAATAATATAGCCTATGTTACTCGGGGATAGTGTAGCTTCATAACAGTGAAAGAATTTTTCAAATCGGTTCTGTAGTTTCGGAGCCTATTCAATGCAAACAATCAAATCTTTCCTCTATATAACATTAGTATAGATATGCGACGTAGACACGACGCTCGGCAGTTATAGTTGTCGGGAATATCCTCGGCGCCGGCTCGGACGACGTGACTTGCCTCGTCGTTCGTTATGAGTACTGCGGAGAACTGTGGTTGAGTTAGCTTATGTCATATTAATTTCATATAAATAAAGATGCCGTGTTGGCTATGAAATTAAATGGCCTATAATCTTAATAAAGTAATAAATTACGTGTCACGTTGTTTACCCGCGATGGACTACTTAACCGATTTTAATCTTTGTACACCGTGTGCAGTTTGATCCAACTTGAAAGAGATAGCTTACATCTCAAATTATATTCGCAATATTTTTTATTGCAATTTTTTTAAGAACGAAGTCTTTCCGGGCTGCTAGTAGACTGTAGATTTTGAAAGTAATATACAACATTTTCTAATAATAATTATAATGATGTATTTTTGTTTGTCCACCGATTTTACCGAGTGTAACAATTGTTTTATGTTGTTGTTTCAGCCAAAGCTCGAGCGTGTCGGGCAGCCCGCCGCCGCTGCCGCCCAAGGCCGCGGGGCACGCCGCGCCGCCGCGCCCGCCGCCCGCGCCGCACGGCGCGCACCTCGACGGTAACTGTCACTCGACACTGATACATACCGTTACATAGACACAGTAACCCAGTGGCTGGGAGGTTTTAACACTAGAAAGACGGCAAAATTTAGCTACCTAAAAAGACGGCGGCCGGTCAAATGACTGTTGTCAAAAATGTGGTCAGAAAATTCTTTATTAAGTAAAAAAAAATGCTACAACGAACTGATCATAATATAATGCTCATAATGTAATATTTTAATTGCAGAATTTACATTTAAGTTTTAATTTTAAAACCACAAACCGGCTTTTTACAACTACATCATACTTTAGTAGTTTTATTTTTACATTTGCTAATACACCGTGTTCCTGACGTTGTGCACAAACTTCGGCTTGATATTCAGCCCATTAAATTGGTCATCTTTCGTTATGGATTCATTATTGAAATTTTTTATTTTTTTTTATTTTTTGTATCTTATTTTTGAAATTTATTTTTGAAATTTTATTTTTTAAATTGTCGTCAAATAGCGAGAGATGTAAATGTAAGAAAGATTTTTTTATTATTTCGATCGTGGCTTCTTCGAGACGAGAAGCTCTCCGTCAAAATGGGCCTTTATTGATAAGTCAAGCCAATAATGACATGACATTTAAAATGAAACAATAGTTTGAATGATTATGACCGTACTGACCGGCAACATAGCACAAATAAAGACTCTTTTACAATGTACACCCATATTAAATGGAATTACCAATAACTTAAAAACTAAGCTTTATAATGCACTAGTACCTGTATAAGATATGTTTAGTAAATGCTATAGAATCATTTGGTAAAGTTTGTGCACAACCTCAAAAAAACCCTGTATAACACTCCCGCCTTTTTCAATTCTCCTTGATGATCGATAACGAAGATTGAGATGTTGAAGGCATAGGTTCTACACACAAAGGCTCAAAATCGGAAAGTCCTGTTTCAATTTCATTATTTCGACTAAGTGCACTCGCTAAATCCAAAATAAATTTCCTCCGTTTTATGTTTATTCCTGTCAATTCCTTATATAAAATGTAAGAATTGATTCCTGCTAGATCTAACATGTTAAAATGTTCTTCTTTTGTGCATTTTTGAATGTGTCTCAAAATATGTTCGTCAATAAATAGCCTCCATGCATCTGCGGCATTTTCTTTGAAATTCCTTCTTGCGAATGATGTAGGCCTGCTCAGTAACAGTATTCTGTCGAACCTGGCGACCAGTTCGAGTTGATACCGTCTGAAGTGCCCATGTGGTCCCGTCTGTGGCCATGTAATGATAATCCTCCTCGTGAGCAGTACTGGCAAGCAAACGGCGAACCCTTCCCCTGCCACGAACACGGTTATTGTTATTGCTAATGTAACGTAAATTCGAAAGGGGTACCTGATCTTCTGGGTCAGAGTCTGCCCTATCAGAGCTCGAACTAATAGGAGGTAACATAAAGTCATCATCACTATCAAGTTCTGCATTTTCAGATTCATATTCCGACTGATCTTCTGGTAGGTTAGGCAGTAAATGAAGTATTTCGTTATTTTCGAGTCTTCCAGACTTCGAGACATTTTTACACAATTTATTCACAAATATTCTAAATAATACGTACAATATGAAGGTAGTTTACTCTAGCGACTGACTAATAAAACAAAACAATTCAGATTTTTACAAAAGTATCCTCATAAACACTACTTAGGTTATAGCAGTCAAATGACTGTCGCCGTCTTTGTCGGTATATCAGCACTTTAAACAGTAAACAAAAACACTAAGAATGTTTTAGTTATGTATTTTTAAGGTTCTATTCATAATAATAAAAGTCACAAATTATCAGTAAACTGAGTTAAAAAGTTTTGGAATAAACAATCTTTTAAATTGAAAATCCGGTCAAATGACTGCTCCCGTCTTTCTAGTGTTAAAATAATGTTAATACAACACATTATAGGGACTGTGTATGTATAGCGATGATTTTGAAAGACGTCAAAAATGTTGTCCTTCGAAGCTTTGTGTGTGGCTTTACTATCAATAGGGTATTTGACTAATTTTTAAAAATAATTTTAATTTATTCTTTATTACAAAATAAACCCACTCCATTGATATTTCCGAAAAAATTAACAGTATTGTTAATAAAAATCAATGTTAAAGTTTAAACTTCCAAAACCGCGCTAAAAACGCTGTTTCTGTCATGGCGGCGGTCTATGATACGTGTGACGTCACACGCAAGTATCTATTAAGATTCTATAAAGGAAAGATCTGATTTTTTACTAGCGTGTGACGTCATCAAAGTTGTCACCAAACACAGGGCGTTTCGGTCACTGGTAAAATTTCCTAAAATTACAGTATTTTAATTTCGTGTTATTTGCAAAAATATACGTGATTTACTTGAAAATAAAGTGAAATATGTTTTTTAGTGCTACTATCAGATAGAATAATAACAATTTGTAGTATATTTTCAGTGTTGTCAAATACCCTATTGGCGATCTCTTCCAGACCACACAGTAACTTAGATTTTATATATTACTAGCTGTTGCCCGCAGCTTCGCACGCGGAAATTATGCTTATCATATTATTTATTATCCCTTACAAAAGAAAATTTAAAAACAGGTTCATTTATATTGAAGTACTTATATTTAGGACTTTACATACTGAAACTTACGATACAATCACAGATTATTCCTCTGGGAGCGGGTTTGGAATAGTAAACAACATTAACTTTTTTCTTTTCCCTCTCCCTCTCCCTCTCCATCTCCCTCTCTCCCCTTGCCCTCTTCCTCTCCCGCTCCCTGTCCCTTTTCCTCTGCCACTCCCTGTCTCACTCCCCTCGCTCTCCCTCTTCCTGTCCCACTCCCTGTCCCTTTCCCGCTTGAGGTCCTTCTCCCACCACATATATCCCTCTCCCTTTCCCACTCGAGGTCTTTCTCCCACTTCATATCCCTCTCCCTCTTCCTCTATCGCTCCCAGTCCCTCTCCCGCCCACACCCGCGCCCTCTCCCGATTTCTGTCCCGCTCCCACTCCCTGTCCCTCTCTATCTCCCTCTTCCGCTCCTTCTCCCTCTCCTGCTCCCTGTCCATTCTTAACTTAAAAAATGACGAAGTTGGTTACTAAGTTCATTCCCCTAAATTAACTATTTAAGGGATGATTTTCCGAAAAAAATAAAATCTAAGTTAACCTTTGTTTATTACTATAAACTTACATAAATAAATTCATATATTTTATAACTCTAAAACTGGCGAAGTTGATTTGTAAGTAGTTGACTACAAACGCCTATTTTTAGGGGATGAATTTTGAGAAATCAGTGATACAGTTATTTTTTGTGTCTAACTATAAGCTTATATACAAATTTTCGCCCTTCGTACTTCAAAACTGACGAAGTGTCCATACTAACTTTCGCACTCTTATTTAACCCTTTAGGGGATGACTTTCCGAAAAAAACGTAATATGTACTTCCAAATTTTGTTTCTAATCTGGAGCTAATATATAAATTTTCATGTTTTTAACTTTAAAAATGACGAAGTTGCGTACTAAATGAAATCCTCTAAATTAACCCTTTAAGGGATGATTTTCCAAAAAACCGTGTTAAAATAAACTTTTGTTCACAACTATAAACTTACATAAAATTTTTCATATTTATAAGTCTAAAACTGACGAAGTTGATTTATACGTAAATGGCTTCCTACCCCTATTTTTATGGGATGAATTTCGAGAAAACAGTGATACAGTTATTTTTTGTGTCTAACTATAAGCTTATATACAAAATTTCACCCTTCTTACTTTAAAAATGACGAAGTTGCATATCAAACTAAATTCACTAAATTAACCCTTTAAGGGATGATTTTCCAAAAAAAAATGTTAAAGTTAACTTTTGTTTATTACTATAAACTTACATAAAAAAATTCATTTTTATAACTCTAAAATTGGCGAAGTTGTTTTGTATGTAGTTGACTACCAACCCCTATTTTTAGGGGATGAATTTCGAGAAAACAGTGATACAGTTATTTTCTGTGTCTTACTATAAGCTTATATACAAATTTTCGCCCTTCGTACTTCAAAACTGACGAAGTGTCCATACTAACTTTCGCACTCTTAATTAACCCTTTAAGGGATGATTTTCCAAAAAAATATATTAAAGTTAACTTTTGTTTATTACTATAAACCTACATAAAAAATTTCAAATTTATAAATCTAAAACTGACGAAGTTGGTTTGTATGAAAATGACCTCTATCCCGTATTTTTACCCCTTAGGGGATGAATTTCCAAAAATCCGTTCTTAGCTGACGTCTCCTTGGCATAAGCTATCTCCCTGCCAAATTTCATCATAATCGGTTCGGTAGTTTCTGAGATTTGTTTAATCAGTGTATCTCTTTTCAATTTTATATATATAGATAATAAAATATTTCAATTGCAGGCAACAAGCTCGACGCGTCTCAGGCTAAGGAGAGCGCGGTGCGGGAGAAGCGGGAGAAGCCGAAGCTGCCGGCGGCGTGCGAGCTGGCGCGGAACGACTCGCTCAGCTCGCTCAGCCTGGACTCGTTCGGCTCCACCGACCGCGAGATCTTCGAGGAGACGGTGAAGGCCGGCCTCAGCAGCGTGCAGCCGGAGCGCGCCGCGCGGCAACACAAGTCGCTCGACCGCAGCCGCCGGCACGCCGCGCCCGGGGACGGCCCGCCCAGCCTGCCCGGCCGCTTCGACCGGAGCACCTCGCCCAGCTCCATGAGCAACGAGTCCTTCGGCTCCACCGACAAGGAGGTGTTCGAGCGCTGCGTGCGCGCCGGCATGTCCAAGCCGAAGCGGCGCGACGAGCGACGCGAGTGGGAGCGCGAGCGCGGCCGCAGCGACGACCGGGCCGAGCCGCGCCGCCGGGGCCGCCGCGCCGCCGCGACCGGGACCACCGGGGCCGGCGGGGACGCGCTCGAGCGCATGGCCGGCGAGTACGGCCGCGAGCGGGCGCTGCTGGAGGAGGTGATAGCGCGTGGCGCGAGGACCGCCCAGTCAAAAAACGTCCCGCCGCCGCCTGCGGAACTCGCGGCCGCAGGCGAGCGCGCCCCCCTCGCGCGAGGCCCTCCGCCTGGCTCTGACCCCGCCCCGGACGCCCCCGACCGCCGCTCCGACCCAAGTAGCGAGGAGTCCACGATGAGACCGCGGGACTCGAGCCCGCCCACGACCGACGCGGAGGACTCCGCCGTCGACCCCGAGACCCTCGCCTCTGAGCCGCCGATGGCGCTCGACCGCTCAAAGAAGCCGCCCGCCGGAGACTCCGGCAACACGACCCTCGAGACGAGCGACGTCGTCGAGATGGACCGCTCCAACGAGTGCCTGGCGCCGCGCTCCCTCAACACCACTGTGGAGTCGGAGCGGGACGAGCTGAACAGATCGAACGAGTCCTACGCGGAGGTGCTGGATGGGTCCTGGAGCGACGAGGCGCCGCAGCCGGACGCGGCGCTCGCCCGCGCCAAGCACCAGACGGAGTGGACCGACATCAAGGTGGAGCCGTTCGACGCGACGCTGCTCGACGACGCGTCCAAGGCGACGGACACGTGGAACGACAACACGTGCCCCGACGACGTGACGTTCCCCACCATCAGCGGCTCCATCGCGGTGCCGTCGATGCGGAGTGAGGTGTCCGACCCCGGCGCGGCGCTGCCCGACCTGCTGGAGAAGAGCGACGCGCCCGCGCTCGCCCGCCCCGACCTCACGGACCAGCTGGACGGCAAGGTGGACGGCGTGTTGCAGATCGTGATCGACGACGGCGAGCACAAGTTCGACTCGATCGTGTCGTCCGCCATCGAGCAGGAGGCGGCGCGGCTGGCCGCCCAGCTGGGCAGCTCGCCCTACGGCATGGAGGCCAGCGTCACGTCCCTCGCGTCGCTCGACCTCGACCGCGTGGTCCCGCCCTCGAACCTCGGCAGTCTGCTGTCCCTCAGCGCGTCCGGCCAGTGGGACGATTCCGCGGCGCTCGGCTCGAGGAGGTCGCAGAAGAGTCGAAAGAAGTCCCTCCCCGCCGCCCTGATGGTGAAGCGGGCGCTGAGCAACTCGGCCCAGCTCGGCAGCTCGGAGCACCTCGACAGCCTGCCGCTCAGCTTCCTGGACAACGTGAAGCCGCCCTCGGAGATGGAGCACATCGACATGGAGGGCAGCATGGTGTCGGTGTCCAGCATCGTGTCCGAGGTTGCCGACATCCGGAACAAGACCCCGGTCATCTTCGACTTCAAGCAGCCGATTCAAGACTTCCCTCTCTGTAGTAACTTTACTAACGTCTTCCACGACCTGGACAAGGTTAATCCGCCGTCGCTGTTCGACGAGATGGCGGAATCTACGCTGGAGGTGGAGCAGACCACGGCCCAGGAGGTGTACGACGACTGCGCGTCCAACACGCTCAACGTGGTCACCGACATCCCCTCGGGGTCCGAGAACTGCACCCCGCTGCCCTCCGACATCAGCAGCGTGGAGTCGACGCCCAAGAGGCAGCGCGATCCCAAGTACCTCACGCCGAAGGAGAAGCGAAACGCGTCCAAGTACAGATACCAGACGTACACGATAACGGACAACGTGGCCGAGCAGGACGACATCCTGCAGGCGGAGTCGGAGGAGTTCGTCACGTGGACCAGGTCGGACAGCGACCGGTCCGACGAGTACGTCACCGCCAGCTCGGAGAGCAAGTCCAAGCGGAAGCTGAGCGCCAAGCAGCGCCGGATCGAGGACCGCGCGCGCTACCAGACCCAGACCGTCGACATCCACACCATCCCGCCCGCCCCGCCCTCCCCGCGCCCCGACCCGCACCTCGAGAGCCTCAAGCGCCGGCTGGCGGCCAAGAAGACGATCAAACAGAAGCGCGCCGAGGACGCCGAGAGGTTCCGCACGAGGACGCTCAGCGAGGACATCCCGCCCTCGCCCACCTTCGTCACCAAGGACGCCAGCTTCGAGAACGTCGAGACCACCACCGGCTACGACAGCCTGTCCTCCAACGAGCCCGCGCACCAGCAGGTGGACGAGCGGCCCACCGACGGAGACAGCGGCCACCACGAGGACGACTTCGACCTCGACTGCACCCAGCCCGGCGGCTTCCGGACCGCCTGCTACCCGCCGGCCGTCGAGAGCCCGCCGGCCGTCGATATGTGCGTCGTCAACAACCTCAAGAACATCGAGATGACCGCCTCGTCCCGGCGCGGCGGCTCCGAGGGCGACGGCCGCTCCGACTCCGACTGCGAGTCGACCCGCACCCGCCCCAAGCCGATCATCACCAAGCCCGACAGGGACGGGAGCCTCGACTCCGACGACTCCGGGGACAAGGAGCGGGAGGCCCCGGCGGTGCGGGGCCGGCGGAAGGCCGCGTACGTCTCCCCGTACCGGCGCAGCGCTCCCGTCAAGAAGCCGACTTCGGCGCCGACGCGAACAATCCCGAGGGGCCCCCCGCCGAAGCCGACGAGCCCCAAGACCTCCGCGAGCGGCAAGCCGCCGGCGCGGGTGACGGCGTCCCGGCCCTCCAGCGCCACCACCTCGCCGAAGAAGGCGGCCCCGAGCGAGCCGCCCGCGCCCCCCGCGCCCCGCCCGCTGCCGCTCGAGAGACAGGGGACGTTCACGAAGGAGGAGAGCACGGTGCCGGCGAAGGACCTGCCCGCGCCCGACCACACGGCAGGGCAGAAGCTGGCGCCGCCCCCCAAGCTCAGCACGTCCCCCTCGCGCCTGCCGCAGCTCAGCCGCGCGGGGCGCCCGCCCGCCAGCAAGCCGGCGGCCTCCCCCCCGAAGCTCCCGAAGCCGGCCATGAGGAGCTCCCCCTCGAGCCACAGCCTGCAGAGCAACGACAGCGGGAAGACCGTGGTGCTGGCGCGCGGCTCCCGCCCCGGGAGCACCTCCAGCGTCAACTCGACCTCCTCGAGGAGCAGGGAGGTGGAGAGCAAGATAGCCGGCCTGTGGAAGCGGCCCGAGCCGCGCAAGGCCGGCAGGAAGGTGTGGATCGACAGCGACAAGAGCGAGCCGCCGAAGCTGATCCGCAGCTCCACGTTCGAGGGCCAGCCGAAGCAGAGTCAGCTGCAGGCGCCGAAGCAGAAGTCCGCCATCGGCATCCGGGTGTCGCAGATCCCGAGCCTGCGGCCGAAGACCCCGGGCCAGCCGGCCCGCAAGCCGGCTGTCTCCAGGGTGTTCGCCAAGAAACCTGTCAATGGACAACTCGCATCTTGAATGTATTGACGACTTCTGACTTCTCTATTTAATGATATTTATCAAATGATTTAATTATTCGTGCATAATTATATTTTTGTGCAATAAATTATATGATTTCATATATGGATCAACGTTGATTGCATAAAATACCACTGATTATTACGTAAAGAAACATGTATTTAGTGTATGTATGTAGTGTTCATTTGTAACCATAATTATTACATTTGTGACGGTGTTTTACGTTATGTATTCGTCCTGTGTTAAAACTTTGTTCTGAAATAATAGTTTCGTCTAAGGAAATTGACTGTCAATCATTGAATTAGAATACATTAGTAGGTACGTAACTGATGTCGTACCCTGCATCGCTTTGAACAAACTGTCACATTAACTTATTGATAAAATCGTTTAATTATTTATACTATTTAATTATTGTCTACGAAACATATTTATTTATATATATTTGTTGCATTTATTGATATTGAGACAATAGTTGTCGATTTCATGAAATTCCGTTTGCGATAACTTTAGGAACATGAACGTTACATTTAACTACATTGTAATGTATTAAGCTTGCAACCCTTCCCGTTAATTAGAAGTTTCGATATGTTTTCCGGTACACTTGCAATAAGTGACAAAGTTTACCAACAAAAATTGGTGCGAAAAAGTGAGTTTTCTTGCTCGATTTTTATACGGTAGGCGAGGTCGACTTGTAAATATTTTATCGTATATAGCCGATAAGGTTACCATAAAACATATTTGTATATTTTTCACACTAACTCATAACAATATTAGTAATGTCACATCGCTTTGGGAGTAAAAATGAAGGCATAGTGTGTTATGTCGTAATTTTTTACGTCTAGTCAGTTTTAACGTTAGATACGCGAATGAGGTAGTGGAATGAATAAAGGGATTAGTTAAATGGGAGGGCTGGCGCGTTCATCGCTGATTTTAATATTTACTTCCAGAATGAATAGTTAGGTTTGTAATCGGATTATTACAAGAAAAGTTTCACTCTCACAACAAAACATAATCGCTCTCCATAATCAATGTTTACTTTATAATTAGACAATATATATTGACGTAGTTTATTTACTTGTAAGCGACCGTTTACATGGATTTAATTCTCTGCCTCGCTTCACCTATGCAATTACCAGCGATATATAATTATTTCTGCGAAATATACATTCAGAGATAACGCTCGTAGTTTACTCCTGACTGTAGTACTGATTTACCATAATGTAGTATTTTATAAGCGGATAGCTATCGTTTAGGGATTTCGGTTGTATCAGTAAAGTATTCAGTAGTCGCATCGGATAAGCCAGTTTTAGCTATAAGTAGGTGTAAGTTGGATATGTTAATGGTATGGTAATAAACGATACTTACCACAATATGTGTTTTATTTATATGGGTACAGCCTTCCTTAAGTAGTAGACCATAATAATAGTGTAATTTTGGGTCGGGTTTAGAATTGAGTCATTTTGAGGGTTAGTAGAGGAGGGGGAGGAGGGAATCTATAAGCTACATATCCACTTGAGCAGCCTCGTGACGAGCTGCCTCATCGCGAGCTGCGAAAAGTTCATGTGTCTCCACTTGAGTCACATAAAAGAGCATCGAGACAACAAGCCTCAACCCGACCCACAGTTCTCGAAATTCGTACAACCGTCAACTGGACACGGCTCGCACTGAGGCGCCTGAGCACGGACGTTTATCGAGATGGTTTGGCTCGCCGCGCGGCCACTTCATTTGGTTGAAGTCGCGGCGTGGTCTCCACTTGCTCTGCCGCGGCTCAAGGCTCGGTAGGGGACGTCAAATCTTACGTATTTAATGAATGGCCCATGCGTGAATAGTGGCATTGTTCAGTCAACCTTAGCTGGATGTAGCTAATGGCAGGTTGTATACAACACAAAAGTAATATAAGAATAGTTATACACTTATAAGAATCATACTAAATTATTCTTCGAGTTTCGTTCTCGATATTAGCATAGCAACACTTGTAGTAGCCACGTACCGCCCGCCATTTCGCACTGAATTTTAGAGGTAGATAAAAAATAAAACATAAAATTATCAATTTTTGTAGGGTAGATATGTAAAACCTCACTTAGTTGGGGCGCTCTCCTCCTCGGTTCGTCATTCACGTTTCAGTGCTTCGCTGTTTCGCACGGGCGCAAAATTGAAGTTAAAAGCAAAAATGCTTAAATTAAAGTTTAAATAGTTAGAAGAAATCAATTACTTGTGTAAAATAATAAAAAGGTTAAAAAGAAAAATTAACCAAAGTAAAAGTGATCTACAGTGTGTATCGTTGGATTTGTACAAGGAATCGTTGGATTGGATTGGATAGCGATTTATCAACGCTTTTAATGAGCAGGTAGGTGAATTCCAGTATTCAAATACAGATGAATACAGCAAGTAACTAAAAATCATAACCCTACTTTAGTCGGTTAAAAATTGCTTGCAAATGTAATTCGCAAGGAAATTACACGTAATTACTAAGCAGAAATCTGTTATATATCAGTGAATATATAATTTTAATATGAATACCCTCAGGGATTCCTCTTTTATTCTCTCCATTACTAGCACGTGTTTTCCGTATGGAAAATATATTACAATATTATTTAAATTCATAACTGGATTGTCCTTTGGGGGCCTTCCAAATAAATACCTGCTAACCGGAATTACCTGGGGGGTTCTTCCAAAGCTAATAAATGTATTCCATAAGGAATTTATCAATTTATATGCAACATACTCGGATTATTCTTTGGTGGATTCCAAATAAAAAAGTACCTGTTAATTGCTAGTACATGTATTCTGTAAGGAATTGATATTGCATTAGTGTACAAATACGACGTGCATAATGATGACGTGCATAAGTGTATCAATGATACCTACATGAATAAATGATTTTGAATTTGAATTTGAAATACAAAATATAATCGCGTTTTCTTTTGAAGGCCTTCTAAATAAAAATAAAAAGTGCCTTCTAACAATAATCACCTATAAGGTTCTTCCATCGCTAGTATGTACTAGTACTATTTTTCCGTAATGAATTTATATCGAAATAGTATATAAATACAAAACATAATCGGATTGTCCTTTGGGGACTCCTGTGGGGTTCACTGCTGGCATTACTTTTGAATTAGTTTTACGCAGACAACTGCAACAAAAAGTACTCGCAAAGTAAACTAAAGTAATCGGATCTACCTGTGGGGTATTTCCTCCGCATTGTACATGTATTCCATGAAGAATCCTCACCGTGTTACGGAGACAACTGAAACAAAAAGTTCTTGCTAATCGGACCTACCTGAGGGACATTTCCTCTGCATTGTACATGAATTCCATGAAGAATCCTCACCGTCTTACGGAGATAACTGAAACAAAAAGTTCTTGCTAATCGGACCTACCTGAGGGACATTTCCTCTGCATTGTACATGAATTCCATGAAGAATCCTCACCGTGTTACGGAGACAACTGCAACAAAAAGTTCTTGCTAATCGGATCTACCTGAGGGATATTTCCTCTGCATTGTACATGTATTCCATGAAGAATCCTCACCGTGTTATGTAGACAACTTCAAAAAAGTACTCGCTAATCGGATCTACCTGGGGGGTATTTCCTCTGCATTGTACATATATTTCATGAAGAATCCTTACCGTGTTACGCAGACAACTGCAACAAAAAGTACTCGCTAATCGGATCTACCTATGGGGTATTCCCACTGCATTGTAAATGAGTTCCAGAAAGAATCTTCACCGCATTAAGAAGCTGACTAGCGTATATTCCATACGGAATTAATATTGCACGCTTCGTTTTCGTTGAACTACACAAAGTACTTGAGAACGATTGGGATTACTCAAACAAAAAAGAAAAATCTAAATATATATATATATATGTATATATTTCTAAAGGAACTCACGTCACGCTGCACAGCACACGGTGAACTGAAACAAGTACTTATTTTTTCGCATGAAACTGCGAAGGATTTTTATTCAACGAGCACGGGCTGTATACGAGCAAGGGCTGTATATTATTTATTTATTCACAATAAAATGTAAACGTAACAGGTTCATTTAAACCTAACACCTTTTACAATTTACACGAATCAAGGGTGATTCTCTCACCATCTGCAAAATTCCATCTTGGTACTGCAAACAACTTTCGTCGACGCGCGTGAGTACATTATAATAATATATTCAATTACCAGCAATAATGACAATGAAAATTGCACTACTTTCATCCATCCAGAACTTTGAAGTTCACAAGTAGTGTGAAGTTGTTATAACAATTATTATAGTATCAACTTTTAAGTTTTTTGCTAACCGCACCACTGCAACGGTGGTACTCAATACCGACGGTGATACCTTAACAACAGTAGCTGTCTATTCCGTCGACAACGCATTGGTGATGCCTTTTTTTTCGTGGGTTGTGAATTAAATTCACTTTGATCATAAAGTCTGCGAATCAATAACCAGCTAAGCCTGTCATCAGGCCCTTAAGCAACAGTAACTTTTCAGTAATATTTCTGAAAACCGCCGTAAGGAGCGTAAAAATTGTTCGACCTGCTGGTCGAACTATGCATATGTGACTCTCACACAAAGGTAGCCAATGCTGACAACAAAGCCAGCCTAAAAACAGCCTTAAACTGTCAGCCGTAGACGTAAGTTCTAAACGTTCTCACGATACGGATTATAATAATAATAAGACTAAGATATTTTATCTATCAAATCTATTATTGATTCACGAAAGATTGTCTTGTTGATAAATTCGGGAACATACCATTCTTATGTCAGCGTAGAACAATTGGCATAAATGTACCTAATTATACAATAACATCGCACATGTTCCAATAAAAAAGAAAATAACAATTCAGACATTGAAGTACAATGTAGTATGGATTTAATTAGATTGAAAGTAAACTAATAAATGTATGTCTACAAATTGATACCTATATTGGCTTATGAAATTATGAGTACTAATTCCGAATTTCAAATTATATTTCAATATCTGAGGAAAACTTAATTTAAGTTCTAAAACTCTTATAAATTGATGTGATCAGTTGTTCAATTTCAGCCGAATTGAAGAAAATAATAAGCTATATCCTGTTTGTACACCGTTTGGCTTAATATAGCTAATATTTTTAACGGGTTTTTAATTTACTGAGGCGTACGGAATACTTGTCTTTTCTACATAATAATAATAAACAAATAAACTTAATTGAGTGAATTATTTTCTGGTTGGCCTGCCGGTCAATGATAATGAAATTACAAATAGTAGGTATACTACTGTATACCCTCTGTATATGTACGATTAATTGTATTATCCATTGCTTAATGTATTAGTAATTTATTTATTGCTCAATTAAAAGTAAAATTTTTGAATATTGGATATTTTTTGATTAATTCCGTGCTAACGGACGATTGATTAATTTTTGCCTACCAGGCTAGAGATACAAACATCTTCTATACATGCAAAACATGCATGTATACCGCAGATTGTATAATTATACAATATTATGCTCCGTATGTGCATGTCTCAACAACGGGGTTCCGCCTCCAAAGTAACCAGACATTATCACTAAGACAACATTATACTCAACAAATGATCGTTTAAATTTGCCATCGAGTGATACTGTAAAATAAGACAAACAATAATGTATTTATTATTTATTTATTTCAACAAACAGGTACAATTGCATGCTTTACACGTCTGCCAGTAGTTCTCGTGGATTACAATATACGAGTACGTACTCCCAACGTACTTATTTTTTACTTACTTGTTTTTAATGTTGCAGGTGTCAGTTCTAGGACGGAGGTACACTTAGGATATTGTGGTTTGATTTAATTATATGCGCTATGACTGCGCGGCTGCGGTCCGCCTATATATCTGTCATCCTATAAACTTAACAATGAGATTGTTTCTTAATGGCCTCCACCCATAATTTTTTTAACATTGAGTAATTTTATTTTAGGTATTATATGTATACTTAACTAATCACACTATCGTTACCAGATTCAAGTCCGGATATTGTTTCCCTTATAAAAACATCCCAACTGCTTACGCATAGTACTGCATATGTGATGGAAAACAGTAGTTTGCGTATCGTCAATTCCCCACGAAAACAATTTTATCCTTACAATACTTTGTAATAGAATTTCTCTTATTGTTTCACACAAGTCTTAATTCTACAGATCATAAGGTTACCGCAGTTCACCCAGGTCCTTGGTAATTGGTCAAATCAGTCTAGACAAATAAGGATTATATTTTATATATTTTTCTATAGAAAATATTTTCATTGCGGCCTACTACTTAAATACTAATTAATTTGGAACATAATAATATCCAATGTTATTCAATTTAGTATTTTTTACAGCACATATATTTCATGTGATTTTCGGCCGCAAAGCTCTAAAAGAAGTCAATACATTGATTTCGTTTTTTATACAGGACTGGTGGATGCTCTGTGTGTTCCATTACACTTATAAAATCTCTGATAACAATTATAGATCAGTGTTTTTTGTGTTAACAATCTGTTCAAATTGTTTTATGGGAAAAATGGAAAATCTACTTTATCAATGGATGGATTTTGGTGGCCTCAAACCACTTTCGGATTATTGCCTTTCAAATTAAACCATTTTAAGACATATCGGTTGGATGGTTTCCCAGTCTATAGAAAACATCCGTACAAACGTTTTATGTTTTTATATACATTATAGATAGATAGATAATGTTTTAATTAAAACAGTGTTTTTATAGAAACTTTTAATTCTACTTACAGGTTTGGAAATAATTGTGGTTGGCAACATAGTTGCTGCTTTCGTTGCTACACTCGCTGTAGTAGTGTGACCAAAAGCTACAAAAAAAAATGGATCTTTCGGGAAAGAACAAATTTCAGTCAACACAATTATCATCAAATTACTTACTCTCTTAGTACTGGCAAGGGTTACATAAAAAGGATACCATATATATTATCGATAATATTGCCAAATGTATATTTACCTCATATAAGTAATTTACTTATTATCCTTAAATATTTTAATGAATATTTTACATAAAAATTTCAGAATTCAGTGGATATTCCACTTTATTCGGTTAACATTACACTCGTCATGTTCATAGCAAATACAGTTAACTACTTATCAGTAGCATAATTACCGAGTGTGTTTTAAATACGGTATTACATATATATACTGTTGTCACCAATATATTGTTCAATAGATTGAAATTAAAGAGAAAAATATTGCTATCAATTACAATTAAAAATAATATAATATCATTAGTTTCACGACTACCTTCTCTAAACGTCTACAAGTGTTGCTATGCTAATATCGAGAACGAAACTCGAAGAATAATTGATGATTAAACGAACTTACCTGTAAGTGAAGTTCAATCCCAATTATTCGAGAGCTTCATACAGAATTGTACCCTAATCAGTATTGGTTTATGGTATAGAATTGTACCCTAATCAGTTATATACATATATATCTATCAGTTAACACAAAGACAGCTTATGGGTGCAACATACTCTACTTGTATCATTTAACACGTAATATTAGCCCACATTTGAAATAAAAAAGGTACAACTCACAGGTTTTTGATGAATTACTTTAATATTTACTACAAAAAACTAAATGTACGGTGACAGTAAATGTTTTTATCTACAAAAGAAGGTTTACTCATGTATTACACCAAGCTCACTTAGTTTATGAACTAAAATTTTTTGAACTTGTTTTCGTCCTACTGTAAAGTGTAGATTTTTCACTCGCATCACTTATCACAGGAGGCACAGAATTATTTTGCAATAATGTTGTACAGTTGCTGTCTGTATACAAAAACACTAATGGTAAGTCACATTAAATAAATCAATTTATTTTATTGTCCTATTTTTTCTATATACCTATCTACATCACTATCGAAAACAGTTTTTTGACAAAATGGCTATTAGTTGAGTAATTTGGTAGGCCCCTAAATTGTATCAGCCCAGGGCCCCACAAATTCACGATCCGCCTATGGCTATTGTGCGTGAGAATATTTACTCTAAAGATTAGCACACGACCGAGGCGATCTATTGTGAACGGCAGAGCGATACTGGATACTTTTCTTAAGATATTGTGGAGAAATTGAGAAGAAATAATGAAATGGTTTTATTTTAAAATACCTTTATTTCATGAGATCAAGGTTGAAACATGTTATTTCTGAAGCAGGTATTTACATGATTACCAACATCTATTTTGGTACTTTGACACATACCCTACAATGGTACATAATCAATAAGATAAATAAAAATATGAACATTTACACATCAATTGCTACTACAATTCGTGTGGACAACCAGCGGTCAATATTAATAATAAAATATCAACATTTAGTAATTACAACATACACAACCAAATTACACTCCAACTATGTAGTCGTAGCAATAATTAAATGGACACTACACAGAGAGACACCAAGTTATCTTACGTATACGTGCTATATTAAATAAGAGAATATTTCACAACACTAATTGTACTTGAATCCATTTGAAATGGAAAAAATTCAATATTTATCTACACTCTACACAAACGGATAAGAATATAGAATTGTACCTAATTCTATCTCTATTACATAATTATTTAATAACTTAACTTTTTTAAATTGAATATGGTAACACTTATCCGTAGTAGGGTAAGGCGGGCATTATGTTCTGTTTAGGTAAATTATTATTATTATCTTAAAAAAAAAATCACAAGAAGTATAAGCAGTGCCGGCGTTAAGGGGGCGCGATAGGGCGAATGCCCAGGGCACCTTGGGCGGAAATAAAAAATGTAGGAGCTACAAAATTTTCCACGTCCACGTCGTTAGCTCTGGATAACACTTAACTCTAAAGGAAAGATAAAATCCTTATGAGGGCGCCACAATATTCTTGCCCGGGGTATCAGTGGCTCTAATGTTCGATTTACAGTACTAAGTAGTTAGTAGATAACTAAATTTTAACTAAAGGTTAACTAAAAAGTTACTAAATTGTCTGTTTACACGTATTAATTTACTTACAATTTTACAATTTATGAATTTAGTTATCTACTTCATACGTGTAAACCGGACTTAACGCCGGCACTGAGTATAAGACTACTGCAAATGTGATAACACTACAGCAAATATCATTGCCCCACCTTACACCCTACTATAGGGTAAGTGTTGCTGTATCCGATCTAAAAAAGATTAGTTTATTAAAATATGGCTTGTACACACATTTATACATAAATCCCAACATTAGACATCTGGAAAAGCATAACAGGACAATCTTTCAAAAAATGGCGGTACAAAGTTACACTGTTCTAGAAATAATTTAATTTTACGGTACAAACTTGCAAGTGGTTTCGGTTGTATTAAATTACAAGTAATGTCATTTTCGTCAATGATATAAAGATATCTAGAGATATTTAAAACAGGTATAAGCAAGATATGATTGCAGGATAGATTTTTGCCAGAAAATATAGTTTCCAAATTCAATACTGCTATAAAAGATTCAGTAGTTACACTTAACGCAGCGTAAAATATATATAAATAATATAACTATATGTTTTGAAAGGCCGGCTCTTTGCTAATAGAACTACGTCAGCGTAATTAATATTCCCTACATTACATAAACCAACAATAACTTTCGGTCCAATTTACATTTTAATTTTATTCGTTTTTTCTACAATATTTCCTTACGAGTAAATAATTTATAGATATGAACTGTATGAGCGGAAGTAAACATTTTTAGTACTCTACAATACACATATGAAAATAAAACGCTTACTCACCCACGTCTCCCTGGATGTCTGTAGTGTATATGTCTAAGGCCCAATGCCCACCTTAGCGACATGGCACCCAAACTTGACAACCAAATGTATATACATAAAGTTCTTGGTATGTAATAACGGCCATTCACGTGGCCTGGTGTGAATTATGATCACAGTTTAGTTTAGGCACCGGGCCTAAAGCATCCCAAATACCCACAATACAAAAAAAATATGTCACATAAAATATCTCCGAAACTATACAAACACTGAACATTAATTGCAATACAACAATGTCAAATTATACATTATAAAAAAATTAATGTTTGTAAACAATTTGCCGAGGGCGTTAAAAATACAGAAAAATCCCTTCTTAAAATCTCCGAAACAAATGAGAAATATTAACCGTTTTATAAGTATTACTGTGTCCTGTCCTGACTAAATGTAACACTTATTAATTTAAGATAACAATAGAGACTCACTAATATAATAATACATTTAAGATACATTGCACATTTAGACGGTTTACATAATTTTTTTGTAGTCATTGACTCTTTGTATTTATTAAAAGTAAGCCCTCAGGGACAATCCCACGCTAGTGGCAATTTAGTGAGGTAAAGTGCACTAAGTATAACCCACACATAGTTACAAAGCTCTCCTTCTATAAAAGGTCATTTAAACATTTATATATGTATAAAATAAATAACATTTAATTAACCACTAACGAAGAGTGAAAGGGACAGGCGCGGAGTGGGGAATACACCTCGCTACACGTTCTGATCTTAATTGACGATTTTTATTACTTTATGCTTGCGGAAATCATGAGATTATATATTTTTTTGTTATTCTGGTATCTGGTGCGCTCGAGTAAGTCAAGACATCCTTTTTTTGCAACTTTGTTACTCTCCCACTTAGCAAAATTGACACTTTTTAGCTAGTAATTAATCCCCCTATCTTAATCTGACGGATATTAATCTTCCCCCGAGCGTACCCCCCATATTAAGGGCTCATACTGGCTGGAGATACTTATCAATATGTAAGGTATCCTCCCTTCTATTAATCTGCCGCGCTTAAGAAAATCCAAAAATCCCCTCTTGGGCTATACCCAAAAATATTCTGACGCGTCAACATTTTCCATAATTTTGATCTACATTACATATCTTTTCATTTGATCTACATTATATATCTACATTACATTGGCTTTCACAAAACAATGCAAAAAAAAAACAAAGATTTTAAAAATACTGACATACTGTGTACGTAAGATTAAAATTACCACCATTTGTAGCGGCTCACACAATTTTTTTGTGAAAAATTGTTTTATTTTTATGGCCAGTATGTAAAAATAATATAAAAGTAATATGTAAAATACGATCTTCTTGGCAAGTGGCACTACCATGCTTCTACATTATTTACAAGGAAAAACCCGAATGTATCCGTTTCTCAACATTCACCGACTACCATTAAAATATATTTAATATAAATTAGTAAAAAAATATACGTTTAATAATACTGTCACATCACATTTACATCCAACCGATATACATATTCACGAAAATATAGTTAAAAATTAAAATAACTTAGTGTGGTAAAGTACCCATCCATAAACTGCACCTAATCCTTCTTCAAAAAGTTATTATTCATTGTAAGTAGGGCATGAGACTACTCATATATGCGACAATACATAATGTATTTATTTATGTGTAAATATCAATTTTGTTTCGATAAAGTATTACTTCAGATGCCTTATCGTAAGCTTCACTGAATAAATCGATGTTTACATCAGTGTTAATGACTACATCGGCCCAGGGGGACTTACACACTACCATTGAATGAATGCACAGACAATTAAACACTATGTTAGCGAGGACGATATAAGAAAAAAACCGGCCAAGTGTGCATCAGGCCACGCGCAATGTAGGGTACCGAAGTAGTAAGTTTATCGACTATTACTCATTAACGACTTATGCTAACATAGCCGTGATAGTTTCCTTGTAAATTCATCTTAGAAGTCGTGTCAGAGTAGTGTCGGAGTAAGAGTCGCTATTTATTTAAATGATTTTGCGGAGTGAGTCTTCTGTACCAATAGGTACTACTATATCTTCTGTGGTATAAACAAGATCAAAATTATACAATATGTAATGAATCAAAAAAAAATGAAAACCAAACTCGTCATCACTAACAAAGCATTCCTTTGTCTATGTCACAAAACGCACACCAAATACACATCAAGAATTACTTAGTCAATCCAAGCAGAGAGCGCTACCCGTAAGCTCACAGCTCATCGTCTTCGTCCTCGTGGTCGTGGTCGTCGTGGTCCTGGTCCTGGTCGTGGTCCTGGTCGTGGTCATCGTGGTCCTGGTCGTGGTCGTGTCGGTGCAGCGCCAGATGGAAGTGCTGCAGCACGTGGAAGTGCATCTGCAGCGAGCGAGGCGCCGCCGTGCAGCCGTGCAGGTAGCGGCTCACCTGCACACCATTATTTGCTACAAACGCATGCATTGTGATGTCACGTGACTTACTGTAATTAATTATTTTATTTGTCACTAGTGGACACCCAGCATGTTCCACTACGCTAAAAAAATTCTGATGACAATGACAGATTAGTGTTTTTGTGTTGACAGTCTGTTTATGTGGCATCTTTACTTATTATAACAATATTGAATAAAGATGATTGATTGATTGATTGAATATTATTAGGCGCGAAACGATACGTCGTGTTCCGACTCAGGGGCAAGCCAATAAATAAACACTTGCAAGCGTGCGCGCGCGTGTTTGCGTGCAAGTGTACGTGCGAACGAGCGTCCACATGTGTGTGTGTGTGTGTGGGGGAGGGGGGGGGGAGAGGAGGTACCTTGGCGCCGAGCTGGTTGAGCAGCGAGGTGAAGGTCTTCTCCTCGCGGCCGATCCAGGGCCGCGCCTCGTCCAGCACCTGGTACGGCGACACGTGCACGTAGATGTTCACGTCTGGGGACGGTGTCATGTTATTGCGTATTACATACACCCTGTGCCTCTAAATCATAGTCCGATAATATATTTTTGAAATGAAATGAAATAATCTTTTATTCATGAAGGTATCACTGATACACTTATGCGCGTCATTTTTTTTGTACTTCTTTTCGGAAAGGTGCTTTGTCATGGAGGAGAAGGAAAGCCGTAAAGAAACTCCTCAGCACATCTTTTAAAAATAAAACTTAAATTTATCACAAAAATAGGTATTCTCTTTATAGCCTGAACTCCTGACGAATAAGCAAAAAGCCACCTGATGGTAACTGGTCACCACCATGATGAAAAAACACCCTTTCTTTGTGTTGCTGTAATGTACGTATAACTTGTAGGTCCCCGTAGCCAGTAGACCCCAGTCTCCCTGTATGTATGTATGTAGTGGTGTCTCACCGAGCCTGGCCAGCGTCTCGAGCAGGCTGCGCGCCGTGATCCAGGTGTTCTTCCCGCCCGCGTGCCCGCCGTCCAGCCAGTACATGCAGCGGATGCGGGAGATCAGTCTGACACACACACCAACACCACTTGTTAATGATCTTAAATTAAAATTTAAAAAAAACTCCGAATAGTTTTATTCTATCTCTGTCTTACGCTATCTATGCGCTCGTAAAGCCTATGTTCAGACGCGCCAAGATACGTCGGCCGTACTGTACTTAATTTCATGACAATCCGTTCAATAGTTTTTGCATTAAAGAGTAACGCCCCAACTCAGAGTCACTAACGGTTACTTAAATCGTTCCTTAGAACAGAATTTGTATGGTGATTCTTTACTAAGGAACGATTAAAGTAACCGTTAGTGACTCTGAGTTGGGGCGTTTGACACATTCATTCAACAAAAATGCATTTATATTTGCGCTAATCGCTGAATCTGACTGCCATGCCAGCCAGATTTAAACAATTAAAATGTGTGCAGTTCACACGTGGTAGAAGTGAAACCTAGAAAATTTTTGTTTTCAAGATAATGAGACGAATGTAAAATTTCGGGAAGATGATAATTGTAGGTTTTATCCTCCCCTCCCCCCTAAACCTTCCCCCTACCTTTCCCTCCCCCTCCCATCTAACCCCTTCCTCCTCCCCTTCCCCCTCCCCCTCCCCTCTTAGAATAGTAGCGTATTACTATTCTACGATATTGCATTATTATAATTACAGAGAAAACAGTTGTGATTGCTTCAGGTTTGTTCTTAAGACAGACACCCTAGCGCACAGAAAGAAGTCCGAAATAACATCACCAATCACCTCATCATATGCTCATCACCGGGCGTCAGAGTCTTGGTGTAATGGAACTCGTAGATGAACTGGTTGAGCACCACGCAGCCCTTGCTGAAGCCGACCAGGGCGATGGGCGCGCGGTGCAGCGCCAGCGCCTCGCGCCACCACAGCGGGGAGCGCTCCGCCCCCGGAGACTCCGCCGCCCTGACACACACACGTGGTCAAACAAGTTTGTCGGATACATGTCAAGACATATCAAGTTTGTATAAGCTCTTAAAAATCAGATAGGGCAACACTCTTATTTGTAACAGAGTAACGCGGGGCACAATGTGACATACAGTGCCACCAACTTATCTGTGAAGTGGCGAAAATTGAAACTAATGCCGGTTCATTCATAAGTTCTTTGTGCTCAGACATTTGTCATTTACTACCTCTCGTATTGCGTCCAATGATTGGTCCCATGCTGCCCTGCTTCAATTTACAGATAAGTTGGTGGTACTGTATATTTGCAGTACATTAAAAATAAAGGTTCCATTTGACGACACCAAAGCAAAACAAAATGTCTAAAATTGATTTTTGGAATCAAACAAAGATTATTAATGCAAAAAATTCCAAGGAGAAATTTGATTTTTGATACTTAATTCAACAGATAATTTACTGAGAAATACTATTTATTGGTAGGGAAGAGTCACTCCGCAATATTATTTAAATAAATAGCGATTCTTGCTCCGACACAATAATGTGTAACTCATGTCGCACAGCGCTATAGTCAACAGTTATATTCATCTAGATTCTAGACGTTGCCTCTCTTTCTAATCATAACACATCCTCTGACAATGTCAGGGTTGTCTTTTTTGTGAAGACATGTGTGATGGATTACGAATGTATGACACGGCGTGGCAGCCCTTCTGAAATTGGCCCGACACGTTGAACGCACGTACTTGTAACATCATACCAAAAGTGCGAAGTACGCCTGGCCTGGTCATAAGTACACGGCGATTCACCACTTAACTTCTACCGTACCGAACATAATATACGGCTATATATAAAACAAAGTACGATGTTTCCCGATGAACAGCTAAACAGCTATTGTAATATACAAAAACCTTCAAACGTTGACCTACGATCGACTCATAGCCTGTATGAGCGCTTTACTCTGAACTCGCATTGAAATAATTTACTACAACATTTACATGCAACCATAATGAACGGTTTGAACCAAACTATGTATTTAACTACAAATTTACTAAAAAAATTTGGTAACAATAATTAACAATTGTATTCGAATTGTCATTAAAATTATCCGGGTAAAACTATCTATATTTATCTTTCTTTCTTTCTTTCTTTCTTTTTCTTCTCTCTGTCTTAGCCGGCAACGCATCGTGATGCTTTGGTGTTGCTGATGTCCATGGGCGACGATAGCCACTTACCATCAGGTGGATCGTCAGCTCGTTTGCCGGCTGCTTCCATAAAAATATCTCAGCTAAGGTAGCCTGTAGTCAAGGAGTAAGTTGAACTACAGAACCCTACATTGGCCATGGCCTGACACGCACCTGACCGATTTTTTTGTAAATGTCTGACCGTATTGTGAACTGGGGTTGCCTAGACCACTGACCCTAATCATGCCGGCCGACCAAAGTATCGTAAGAGGCAACAGAATCCGGACCTTGGCTTCGCGTTAGAATACTATTATAATCAAGTCACGTGGCGAGTGATAGGTATGCAGTGATATGAAGCAAGTGTAAGACAACATCCATTGGAACTAAACCTACTCACGGCTTGTGCGCTCGCTCGGGCCGCTCGGGCGCGCTGCCGCCAGCGTGCTCCATGCAGTGGTGGATCGACGCGCTCTGACAACAGACCACCAATATTATCGCACCTAATGTAGAAGGTGTAGAAGGTGACGCAGCAGCGGTCTGATCTGCAAGTCATGAACATCACAATATGGCGCAGTGGCGGTGTGCGGTGTCTGACCTGCAGGTCGTCGATGTCGAGGTGGTCGGGCGCGGCGGCCAGCGCCTCCACCAGCTCCGCCGGCGGCAGCGCCTTGATGCGGCTGCTCGCGTCCGCCAACAGCCTGCGACAACATTACCATCCAATAATCTAAATTTAACTAACAAAAAATAACCGAATTCAAAATAACTCAAAATCTACTCTTCAGATCTCGTTCTTTATGTGGGACCACATGACAAGCAACTGCTTTCGATTAAAAAAAGAATCATCAAAATCGGTTCACCCAATCGAAAGTTCTGAGGTAACAAACATAAAAAAATACAGTCGAATTGAGAACCTCCTTTTTTTGAAGTCGGTGTTAAAAATATCCACCATTTACATTACAAAACAATCATCGCTAGTGTAGCGCTGGGCCATCGCGCGTCGCCCGTGCTAGTGATGTGGGCTACGCTTTATAAGTACACACTACACGCATACTCATACACACACATGCACGTATAGTCCAGTGCCGATAGCTCTAAAAACGGTAAAAAGTGGAAGAAAATTATAGTGGAATGAAACCTATTGCAAAAGGAAGAGAATACGTAATAACGAAGATTATAGGAAAAATAAATTACGGGCGATCTGAGGTCGGGAAGGGGGGGGGGGGGGGGGAGGGGGGCTTTAAGTGAAAAAAACGGTTTATCTCGATTTCCGGAAAAATTAGAAGTCCTATTGAAAAAAGTTGAATGGCAAAGTTGTAGGTAATAAAAAGATCTACAACTTTTGTATTTACACTTTTTTACATAACCTCAAAATTTGTGTGAAAAATTCAAAAAACCACGTTTTAGGTTTTTTATTTTTATCTTTTACAAAAAAAATTTTTTTTTTTTTCACGAAATTTGGTGAAAACTTACCTTTGTATGTCCTTAACATACTGTAATTTTTTTGATTCAAAAAAATATTTTTTTCACCTTATTTTGACCTTAATTGAGTTTCTTTGCATTTTCTGAGAACATTTACCATAGTAGTGTATAGGTTTTTATATACCATTAGAAAGTAGAGATTCCAACGAACAAAAAGACTACCAACTTTTTAAAAAAATCAGATATTTTGACGTGAGATTTTTCGACTGAAAATAAGGGTGTTTTTTTGATTTAAGGTCAAAATAAGGTGAAAAAAAATATTTTTTTGAATCAAAAAAATTACAGTATGTTAAGGACATACAAAGGTAAGTTTTCACCAAATTTCGTGAAAAAAGAATATTTTTTGTAAAAGATAAATTTAAAAAACCAAAAACGTGGTTTTTTGAATTTATCACATAAATTTTGAGGTTATGTAAAAAAGTGAAAATACAAAAGTTGTAGATCTTTTTATTACCTACAACTTTGCTATTCAACTTTTTTCAATAGGACTTGTAGTTTTTCCGGAAATTGAGATAAACCATTTTTTTCCCTTAAACCCCCCTCCCCCCCTTCCCGACCTCAGATCGCCCGTAATTTATTTTTCCTATAATCTTCGTTATATTCTCTTCTTTTTGCAATAGGTTTCATTCTACTATAATTTTTTTTCGTTTCAAAAATTATCGGCACTGGACTAGTAGGTACGCATGTACGTACGCATGCACGCACGTATACCTACTCCGTTTTTGTAGACGAGGTTAAGGTAAACAATTTTAGCACTACTTTTTATGAAAAAAAAATAAGAAAATAAGACATGGTTTTAAAAAAATAGTTCTTGTTAAAAATAAATTAGTTTTGGCATTAACTTACTTATTCATCTGTATATTATTGTCATTCTCTGCCTTATGTTTTAAATTACAAATTACAATAAAAGACAATGTAAGTTTGTTTACTAAATAGAACTCGTGTAAAAAAATGGACTATACGTACAATACGGCCGACGTATCTTGGCGCGTCTGAATACAGGCTTAGCGAACTTTAGCGCATGTAAGACAGAAATAGTGACACGAACATGCTAACGTGTGACTGAGACAATACGCCGTGTGCATTGCCGAATTATGTTTATGTTACTGCACAGCCTTCTGCGCGAAGTTCAGACGCGCCAAGATACGTCGGTCGTACTGTACGTGCGACATACGGACGCACCCACTACTAAAGTCTGTGTCACTCGCTATACTAATTGGCATGGTGACCGTTGCTAGTGATCTAGTGAACCCACCTCTCAAGATGCAGCAGCGCACTGTGCGTGGGCGTGTGGTCGGGCACGCCGGCGCTGTTGCTGGGCACGAAGTTGTCGTAGCAGCTGAAGCTCTTGTACTCCACCCTGCCACCGATACATGATACATCAAGCTCGATACATAGAGCGCGATCTCACATCTTACCAATGTCATCTTGATATATGATTTGAATTATTTCAACATCTCAAACCGAACCTTAACAACGGCTTATTAATATGGGGCCTAGTGCAAGGCCGTCTTTAACCTATTCGAGACCCTGGGCATATTAGGATAATGGGGCCCCTATGACATTGACAGAACACTATTTTGTTAGAATAAACAAAGAAAGTAGATAAGCAAGCCTCTAGATTTATGCAAAAGCTAATAAGCAAATTGGTATTGTATACGTAGTCAGTAATTTAGGTTCGATTTATTCGAATGAAAAAAGTTTTTCGGTAATAAATACCGGTTATCGTTCAGTGACCTGGCAGGAACTAGGGGGCCCTAGTACAGTCGGCCGCAGAAGTAGCTAAACATTTTAGTACCTTGTCACATTACATTTCTTGAATTTGTCATAGATATTGCTAGGCAACCGTCGAACAGTCACTATTACAAAGTACTATAATGTTAAGCTACTTCTGCGGCCGACTGTACCCCACACTACTATATAATATAGTGTATAGTCACCTGGAAGGCTTGACGACGACGATGTGGTAGTGCGGGAAGCTGGCGGCCAGCATGCGCGCCGTGCTGTCCAGGTTCCACCGCAGGTAGTTCTTGTTGTCGCGGTGCGCTTGCATCACCTCCGGGTAGTCCTGGTGACCACATGACATTACATCTCAATCTTAGAGAATGACATTTAAACCTGTTGCTACTTGCTACGTTCCTGTGGGAGGACTCGGACATTGATATGTTTGTGTTTTTTTTTTGTAAAACCACTCTTTCCCGGACGAAGTTGCGGGCGGAAAATAGTGTAAGTTTAAGTTCATGGAACAAAGAAACCCGTTATAGTATCAAATTGTGAAACTTTTTAGTTAACTTTTCGATATTCGATTAAAACAATGTGTTTAAGACAGACTTGTGTCATTTACAAGTAATAAAAAAAATCTCTGTACTTACAGTCTGAAAAAAATCTGACACCACTTCTCCCAACCCACCTGCACATCCCCACCAAAGAACACGAGCGCGGGGCTGTCCCCCGCCGCGGGCGGGCGCGTCGCCGGATGGAACAGCACGTCGTTGACGCGCGCGTCCAGCCCGGACACGCGGCGCAACCGCAGCGGCAGCATCGCGCCTCCCCCCGCCCCCGCCCGCGCCCCGCCCCTCACACGCACCGCCGACACATTGCCGCCAGGCGCCAACTGTAATCTATACTAATATATAAACAGGAAAAATTTGATTTTTTGTTTGCATTGAATAGGCTCCGAAACTACTGAACCGATTTGAAAAATTCTTTCACTGTTAGAAAGCTACACTATTCCTGGTGAACATAGGCTATATTTAAAAAAAATTAGGGATTCTTAATAAAACTCCAATAATGTAACCCATGGTGTAAAAAATAGGAAAACCGAAGCAAAGCGAGGGCGGTTACTCGTAAATAATAAAATTGGTAGTAGGTATTACTCAATATTTTTATTGCAACCATAGTGGTTACATCGTAGTGGTAATGGTTACATTATGTTTTAGAGGCATGAATATACCCTTTTACTTGAATAGGCTTTTACCAAGGTAGTGGCTCACCATCTTAAACAGCATCTTCACTTAAAATCAAGAATGTATAATTATTAGTTTGTGTGTCTTTACAAACTTCATGAGATTTCACACACAAGTCGCCACTTTTTTCACACACCATAAAAAATAAACAAACATGTTACAACAATATATTTTTTATTTTCCATAAATGTTGTTACAATAAAGACAATTTCAAATTATATTTATCAATGGTTAAGATTTTCAGAAAGACAAATCATTATTCATAAATGAAATGCTTATTAATTCAAAAGAAATTAAGTTAACTAATAAAATAGATTAATCATGATAAAATAAAAGAATAGTCTAGCTAGAATGTTTCAATTACTTACTTCAACAATAAATAAAATCAGTTACTTATTATCTTTTATTTCGTTACTTATTTCTTGACAAATGTTTACTGCATAATTATTATACTGTACTAGATATAATATGAGAAACATATATCGCAATCAAACAATAAAACAACTAACATAAAACATCTTATTTAAGAGCTAAAACTCAACACTGTAAAATCCAAAAGTCCAGGAATCCTCTCCAATTTTATATTCCCTTGCAGTTTACTAGGAAGAATGTTTCTTTCACATTAATTTGCAGAATATGCAGAAGATCTATAGGTACTAGGCAAAAACCTTTGTCAAGTTAAGTAGTAGAATCACAAGTTTGATCTATTGCTCATGCTTACAATAGATTTTGAAAGCCAGCTTAACCAGATTTGGCTACAATGAATCTTATTTACTTTCAGCGACAGTGGACCCACAACTGTCAAACAAATAATCATGTTACAACTTCAATCCATGATTGTCACTTGATGTTTCTAGTCTGCTTTTGGTGATAGTACTTGGTGTCATTCATGCACACAGTGATTTTCAATGTTATATCGTCAAGACAATTTTTGAGATCCTCCTTCAACTCCAATACCTTCACTCTGACATCCTCACACATCAAGTTGTAGCACATCGCAACTAACCCCATCCCCAGCAGGACGTAAATGAAATTTATAACCAGTTTCAAGTGCGACCCCCCGGCTGAATCGGCAATGTTTGCTCCAGGGACAAAGTCCCCGAATCCTATCTTGCACAAACTGATCACACAAAAGTAAGTGGAATCGAGGTAATTCCAATTCTCCCACGCTCCAAACATTATGGTCCCAGTTAGAATGTAAAATGAGATGACCCATAAGCACGCCGTCGACGGAACTGTTATCTTCTTTTTGAAAGGGGGCACCTCTCCATCTTCTAGAAAGTTATCTTCTCTTCTGCTGCACTCGTGAGCCGTGATGTACAACCACTTGAAGGACTGAGCTAACACCTTTCCCATGTTGCAGAAATACAGGACATAGATGGGAATACCGAAACAAGCATAAGCAATAGTAACAATCTTCCCCCAAACAGTTTTTGGGATGACATTGCCATACCCGATCATGGTGAACACTGACAAGGAGTACATTAATGCTGCAGGGAAAGACCAGATGTCCTCTGGGGACCTGCCGTTGTATCCGAGGTGGATGGCAGCCGTTATGTTGTTCTGGAAAACCTTCAACACCTCATTGCTGTTGTAGTGCCAGGCGGAGTTGTTCAGAATGTTGTATTTAATGGTAATGTTCCACAACTGTTCAACGCAGCTGCTTCTCCACAACTTTACGTTTTCGAGTTGCTCGTCGGGGCTATCCTTCTCGATGTGCATGAACCCCGCGGCGCCCAGGATCGCGTAGCAGACGACGAGGGCGCCGACACCCACTTGCGTAAACATGAATGCGATGAATTTCCTTAAGCAGTCTTTTATTTTTTCTCGAGGATCACTTCCTGTCGTCGAGGAAGAATCCTTGCTTCGAAAGGAACCGTGGACACTCGAATGTATTGGGTGAACGCGCTCCATTTTTCATTAACATAAATGAAACTGTTTAAGGAGTACTACGCGGATAAGCGAAATACGAAAATACGTCAGACGCAATTTATTTCTGGAATTCTGTTGGCACGGCGCCAAAACATCCTATGATTACAAAACAGTTGAAGTTAAGTTATAGTTAAGAGAAGTTGGTTTGCAACATAGTGATATTGATTAAAATAAATAACATAATGTTAATAGATATAGAAATAATAGTAACGGTATTTTATATTGTGCCTGGTTCACTTAATATTTTGAGTTATTTATGAGCAGTAATAAAAATCCATGCTTAAAAAAAAGTTTGAAATAAAATAGTAAAATACAATACAATAACGTTTTTTAATGCGCAGAATATTTTAGAGCTTACCTTGTAAAATCTGTGATAATTTTCAAATAATATATTCACTCAAGCAATAAATAAATAAACACTGTACGATTGTCAATAACACAGTTCTATAGAATATCAAATAAATTTAAATATACTGTTTGATTTTGTGGTATTGTGGTTTGTATTTGAATATTTTTTTAGTCCGATTTTTCAAATAAAATCGATCACTGTTGTTTAACAATTCAACAAAATAATTATTCTGTTGTCATACATCACTGTTTTATTTTCGGTCCTGAACTCTCCTGTTTAAATTCATATCACCAATTCAGAAATTAGGCGATAATCACCAATTCACCAATTATTTTGACAATTTTATTGACATTTGACAAAACATAATTGACATGACATGACACATAATTAATGAACTAAAATCACACCCATGTTCGGTTTAGACGTATTAAGTAGTTAACTAAATTTTAACTAAATAAGTCAATATTTTTTAGAGTGCGTCCACACGTAATAATTTAGTAAAGCTCTTTAGTTTATACAATTACTTAACAGCCTGTCCACTGTCCAGATGAGGCGTTTTACGCGCGAGCGGACTCGCACGCTATTCTTTTGTGTTGCGTCCCAGATGTCGCGTTTTACGCGCGTACCTACGCGCCAGTTTTTTGGAAGGGACTGGTTATAAACATGGAGGCAGACAAAGCAGTTACACAACTGTGGCTTGCATACCGTCGATAGAAACGTCGTAAACAAAGAGAAAATCGACGATTTAACGTGCATCCAATTCTACATGACAGAAAAGCATAGCATATTTATAACATATATTTACTTTTTAACAAAAAATAAAACCAACGAAAAAAAAAACTGAAAAGCAAAAAATAAAATTGGTTTATTTTATTCACATTCATTTAGGCACCGCCTCAAAATTATTTATTTACTGTTAATTTCGGATCTTAATATATAATACTAAATGGTTTATTTTATTTTTTGCTTTTCAGTTTTTTTTTTCGTTGGTTTTATTTTTTGTTAAAAAGTAATTTAGTAATCAAGTAGACAAGACATTGAGAAATTTTTCTATTTTCTGTTAAGTAGGTGGGTGGGGCTTATCACTTAACACGTTTGGAGAGGCACTTTTTAGTTAAAATCCATACTAATCCCTACTAATATTATAAATGTGAAAGTGTGTTTATTGTTTGTTTGTTTGTCCGTCTTTCACGTCGCAAAGAAGCTGTTATATGGTATGGTTTTTGTGTGTGGAGTTAGTGAGGAGGGTGGAGAGTAACGTAGGCTACTTTTTAACGCGGTAAAACATCCCCATGGGGAGATCGATATTTTGTTAGTTACTAGATATTTAGTTCCGGATTTTTTTAATAGATGGCGTTAGTAAAATTCCGCGGGCGAAGCTGCGGGCAAAAGCTAGTATTATAAATGTTAAAGTAATTTGTTTGTTTGTCCGTCTTTCACGTCGCAACGAAGCTATTATATGGTATGGTTTTTGTGTGTGGAGATAATGATGAGGTTGGAGAGTAACTTATGCTACTTTTTACAGCGGTAAAACATCCCCATGGGAAGATCGATATTTTGTTAG
The DNA here is from genome assembly GCA_911387775.1 of Thymelicus sylvestris. Lineage (NCBI taxonomy): Eukaryota > Metazoa > Arthropoda > Insecta > Lepidoptera > Hesperiidae > Thymelicus > Thymelicus sylvestris. Next base: position 15,496,884 of record OU426896.1, on the reverse strand, counting down.
TTGCTAGATATTTAGTTCCGGATATTGTTAATAGATGGCGTTAGTAAAATTCCCTTGCAAGTTTTGTATCACGCTATCAAATGATACATGTAAATTACTTAAGGCATAGGCAACTAAGTCTAACTAAGTAAAAGTAAGTAGGATTTGTAAAAAATTGATATCTACCGTGGACGAAGCTGCGGGCAAAAGCTAGTTTAGTTATAAATTTAGTAAAATGCTTGGAGCCTGTCCAGATGAGGCGTTTTACGTGCGAGCGGACTCGCGCGTAGACACTCGCTCGTAACCGAGATACTAGAGCTACATACATCCCGTCCAGATGCTCACGCGCTTAAAACGCGTGCAAAACGCCGGACTCTCGACTGGCGCGTAAATCGCGCGAGTGACGCACGAATCGAGATACTCGGGTGCTATTGCTCCGTCTAGTACTACGCGCGTATCCGCAGCGAGTGGTCGAATTTCGTTCAAAATGGAGCGTGATAATTTTGATACTGAACTTTTTATCGACGAGGTTAAAAAAAGAATAGCCATATGGGATATGGAAAAATAATTGAAAGATGTTATTGACATCCGAAGGTAGTTAGAAATCTTTTCACTGTGTTCTCTCAGCTTTGGGTATAATGTTTTTAACCGACGAAAAAAAAAGGAGGAGGTTCTCAATTCGACACGTATATTTTTTTTATGTATGATCACGCAGAAATCGGCACAGGGTGGTCCGATTTGGATGATTCTTTTTTTATTGGATAGGGTATGTCCTGAAGTTGGTCCCATATTTTTTTGAAAATTTTATTCCCACCCTAAAGGTACGAAAATAGGGAACGATTGATTATTCACCCGTTTTTTACCCGGAATTTTTACATGTTAACCCCAATAACTTTGTACTGGATAATCCGATTTCGATGATTCTTTTTTTATTGAATAGTGTATACCTTGAGGATACTCTTGTTTGAATTTCGAAACAAAATTTTACCCCTATAGGTACAAAAATAGGGGATGATTGATATTTCATCTACTACATTTTTACCTGGTAACTGAATCTATAATTCATAAAATCAATAATTTATTATTAATTATTAGTATTATAGCAACAGCAGTGATAGCCTAGCGGTTAGAACGTTGGTCTCCCGAACGAAGGGGCCCGGGTTCAAATCCTGGCACGCACCTCTAATTTTCAAAAATTATGTGCGTATTAGAAGTTAATTATCACTTGCTTCGGTGAAGGAAAACATCGTGAGGAAACCTGCACACCGGAGAGTTCTCCATAAAGTTCTCAAAGGTGTGTGAAGTCTACCAATCCGCACTTGGCCAGCGTGGTAGACTATGGCCTCATACCCCTCATATTGTGAGAGGATACCCCGAGCCCAGCAGTGGGACAATTATGGGTTGTTGCTTTTTTTTATAGCAACTAAAAATTAAAAAATAATTACTTTTTAACAAAAAATAAAACCAACGAAAAAAAAAAATGAAAAGCAAAAAATAAAATAAACCATTTAGTATTATATATTAAGATCCGAAATTAACAGTAAATAAATAATTTTGAGGCGGTGCCTAAATGAATGTGAATAAAATAAACCAATTTTATTTTTTGCTTTTCAGTTTTTTTTTTCGTTGGTTTTATTTTTTGTTAAAAGTAATTATTTTTTAATTTTTAGTTGCTATAATACTAATAATTAATAATAAATTATTGATTTTATGAATTATAGATTCAGTTACCAGGTAAAAATGTAGTAGATGAAATATCAATCATCCCCTATTTTTGTACCTATAGGGGTAAAATTTTGTTTCGAAATTCAAACAAGAGTATCCTCAAGGTATACACTATTCAATAAAAAAAGAATCATCGAAATCGGATTATCCAGTACAAAGTTATTGGGGTTAACATGTAAAAATTCCGGGTAAAAAACGGGTGAATAATCAATCGTTCCCTATTTTCGTACCTTTAGGGTGGGAATAAAATTTTCAAAAAAATATGGGACCAACTTCAGGACATACCCTATCCAATAAAAAAAGAATCATCCAAATCGGACCACCCTGTGCCGATTTCTGCGTGATCATACATAAAAAAAAATATACGTGTCGAATTGAGAACCTCCTCCTTTTTTTTTTCGTCGGTTAAAAACATTATACCCAAAGCTGAGAGAACACAGTGAAAAGATTTCTAACTACCTTCGGATGTCAATAACATCTTTCAATTATTTTTCCATATCCCATATGGCTATTCTTTTTTTAACCTCTTCGATAAAAAGTTCAGTATCAAAATTATCACGCTCCATTTTGAACGAAATTCGACCACTCGCTGCGGATACGCGCGTAGTACTAGACGGAGCAATAGCACCCGAGTATCTCGATTCGTGCGTCACTCGCGCGATTTACGCGCCAGTCGAGAGTCCGGCGTTTTGCACGCGTTTTAAGCGCGTGAGCATCTGGACGGGATGTATGTAGCTCTAGTATCTCGGTTACGAGCGAGTGTCTACGCGCGAGTCCGCTCGCACGTAAAACGCCTCATCTGGACAGGCTCCAAGCATTTTACTAAATTTATAACTAAACTAGCTTTTGCCCGCAGCTTCGTCCACGGTAGATATCAATTTTTTACAAATCCTACTTACTTTTACTTAGTTAGACTTAGTTGCCTATGCCTTAAGTAATTTACATGTATCATTTGATAGCGTGATACAAAACTTGCAAGGGAATTTTACTAACGCCATCTATTAACAACATCCGGAACTAAATATCTAGCAACTAACAAAATATCGATCTTCCCATGGGGATGTTTTACCGCTGTAAAAAGTAGCATAAGTTACTCTCCAACCTCATCATTATCTCCACACACAAAAACCATACCATATAATAGCTTCGTTGCGACGTGAAAGACGGACAAACAAACAAATTACTTTAACATTTATAATACTAGCTTTTGCCCGCAGCTTCGCCCGCGGAATTTTACTAACGCCATCTATTAAAAAAATCCGGAACTAAATATCTAGTAACTAACAAAATATCGATCTCCCCATGGGGATGTTTTACCGCGTTAAAAAGTAGCCTACGTTACTCTCCACCCTCCTCACTAACTCCACACACAAAAACCATACCATATAACAGCTTCTTTGCGACGTGAAAGACGGACAAACAAACAAACAATAAACACACTTTCACATTTATAATATTAGTAGGGATTAGTATGGATTTTAACTAAAAAGTGCCTCTCCAAACGTGTTAAGTGATAAGCCCCACCCACCTACTTAACAGAAAATAGAAAAATTTCTCAATGTCTTGTCTACTTGATTACTAAATTTTAACTACTAAATTGTCCGTTTACACGTATTAATTTACTTAAAATTTAGTTAACTACTTAATACGTGTAAACCAAACATTACAAGGACACGTATTTCCTCTGGATGGAAAATAGAGCTATGCTCTATGGTAGTAGTTTTTGCGTGACAGTCTGACAGCTGTCATTTATGTTTGTTTATGCCTGTTATGTGTACGGCTGTGTTCCACTAGACGCTCACAACGCTCACAACGATCAAAACGACCCAGTTTTGCGTTCCACATGGCAACCACGGTCGTCATGGGCTGCGTTCCAGTAGACGCTCACATCGCTCACAACGATCAAAACGCGTTCCACATGGCGACCACGGTCGTCATGGTCGCGCTGAAAACGTCATTGATGACGTCATTAATTTCACTCATGGCACGCTCAAAACAACCCACCTCACGGGCCCTACGTTCCACTAGACGATCACAACGATCACGCTCACGGCCGCGGTTTTTCCTGTTCCACTAGCTTGTGAGCGTTACAATCATACACCCAAGTGGAACGGGCACTTCGACCCACCCCGTGAGGTGGGTTGTTTTGAGCGTGCCGTGAACTGCCGTGAGCGAAATTAATGACGTCATCAATGACGTTTTCACCGCGACCATGACGAGCGTGGTCGCCATGTGGAACGCGTTTTGATCGTTGTGAGCGATGTTAGCGTCTACTGGAACGCAGCCGGGGTGGGTCGAAGTGGTCGAATTGCAGTGTTGCTAGATACGACGAAGTTACTCTCACCAGTTTTTAGACCTGGCAGCACTGGGTAGAAATGGATGGTGATAGAAATTTGGCGCAATTTTAAAAAAGATAAGGATGGTGATGGAAAAAATTACTGTATACGATTCGACAAGAGATACTTTAGTGGATTAAAGCAGTATCTCCAGCAGATGCTCGACGTGGGGTCACAAGTTGATATAAATATGTTAAATTATTTTAATTATTAATTCACTATACATATAGCCATGTATACATTTTTCCTCATCGGTCAATATCATTAACATAATTATTATGCAATTTTTTTATATATTAATTTGTCTTTTCATAAAAAAAATGTTTTGTTTGTAGATATACTTTTTTGCTAGTATAAAAATAAAATTGATAATTAATTATGTAACGTTTATTTATAGCTAAAAAATTATAACATAACCTCTAATCTAAGTTTCAGATTTGTCTTAATCTCAACATCATAGAGTACATTTTGTATCAACGGCTAAAACGTGTAAGTACTCTGTGGCCTGAACGCTCACGTCGCTCACTATACCCGTTCCACTTGGGTGTATGATTGTAACGCTCACAAGCTAGTGGAACGAAAAAATCGCGGTCGTGAGCGTGGTCGTTGTGATCGTGTAGTGGAACGTAGGGATGGTAGCGGCAAAAACGTCATTGATGACGTCATTAATTTCGCTCACGGCACGCTCAAAATGACCCACCTCACGGGTGGGTCGAAGTGCCCGTTGCACTTGGGTGTATAATTGTAACACTCACAAGCTAGTGGAACGGAAAAATTGCGGTCGTGAGCGTGGTCGTTGTGATCGTCTAGTGGAACGTAGGGTATGTCTATGGTGATAAGTCATTTATGTCATGTCAGTTTTGTCAATGGCGTCAATTCCATGTCAATTCGCATTTGTTTGCTATTGCCGGTCAACAAAATTTTCTTATTTGCAATAACTTTTATTGACCGTTTGGTCATCGGAGTTTGTTGTGTGCGATGATACAGAAATGTTCACCCAGAACAACACAGTCGTAACGTATTAATCGTAGCGATGGGTTTTAAGAAGAAGAAAAACGTTATCGTGTTGACATTGTGTGTGGGTGCTTGCTTTATTTTATACCAGCTGTATTTTTTTCTGAGCATTACATCGGTGGCGAATGACAATAAAGTTCTTCTTAGCCACGATGAGATAAAGGATTTGTTTCATATGCGGACAGAGGACGACAAATATGTGAGCGACAGTGGTATAATAAGAGGTGTTCATTTTTCATTCATCAAGCAGTACCGGCCGGATTTAAAAAATGAGTTTACGTGTAGAGTTTCAGATCAACGTATTCCATTTACACAAGTGAACGATGACTATTGTGACTGTGAGGATGGAACAGATGAGCCGAGCACTAACGCTTGTTCTAATGGTGTATTTTATTGTGAGAGTCAAGCTCGTAAGAAACTGATATCTCAACACACAATACCCTCCAGTCAAGTCAATGATGGTATCTGTGACTGCTGTGATGGTTCAGATGAGTGGCTCCATAATGCCGATCAACAGTTGGTCAGTCAAACTGATTCAAGAAATCGCAACTTTTACGTCAGTAAATGTCCAAATATTTGTAGTAAAAAACATTAAAAATATTATTTTAATATCATGTAGTTAAAAGTGTTATTTAATGTTGGTTGTGTTTAATACCAAATGTTCGCAATTTAAATGAGTTCAAGGAAATGTTAAAAAACTGTGTTTGATAATAATAGCCCTTTCTTTCACTTTTGTTAATTATATTTAAACCAACAAACAACCAAAATCTGCTATTTACACTCCTTTGAGATATTGTATAACCATGCCAGATTGTTTTCTAACCCCCAATAAAATAATGTAATTACCAAATTGTTTATGAGCACTATACAATAAAGGGCCATTCATTAACCCTTAACCAGGCCTCGGATAAATCCTGTAGTAATGTTGATTTTTTTATAGATTTATATGAGTAATAACATTTAGTTCGAGTTTTCATCAATTTTATTTAGACATTTACCTAAAAACCTTAAAAAAGACATGTGGGAAAACATAATTCCATTGCCTGTCTCGAAGTTGAATTTTATATCTATATATAAAAATCAAACAAGAATGTTTGTTTGCCTGAAATGTTGAACTTCTTATTTTAGAACTTTTAAGTGAAAAATATAATGTACAAATGAAAAATATAATGTAGGCACTTAATTCTTTATTTTGTAATACAAAAAAGGATTCAAAACGGACAAAAAGGTTTTTTTATTCTATACTGGATTTTGACTTTGGTGGTAAAGTTTCATGCAGGGGGTGATACACAAAGTTACCTTACAAATTTCGCATTCATATTTAGACCGCTTTTCCTGTTTCCTTGTACTGCAAAACCTGCATCGTTTGTAAGTAGACAATGTCAAAAAATGACTTCCTTTTTGCCCCAATCTTATTTCATCCGGAACCCCAAAAACACCTCCTTTTTTGTTTTTGTATACCACCGGATTTTGTTTTTTGTATGAAATATATTCTGATTTCAAACTTCTAGCTAACCGTAATCTGAAATCGCGATGTATGTTTTTACGATTTTGATTTTTGTGTTTATATAAAATGTATGCGTTTATAACGGCACTTTCAAACAAGAACCAAAACAACCGAAACCATGATTTTTTTGACTTGCGGCCAATTGAATACGAACTTCGATAGTGATCAAAATGGTCCACACCACCCATACTCCTCGTATATTCCGCAATTGCAGTGGGACAAAACATGTCTTTCCTTTGCCCGTTCTTTTGAGTTCTCTGGATCACTTCCACTTTGGTTGGGTTAACTGCAGTTGATAGGACAAAAACTTCTTTAGTGTCTTGCCATTTGACACGGCACAAGGGTGGCAGAAGCGGTATGTGAATTCCCCAGGATCTAATTTATTTTCTTTAGCCAGTCTTCGTTGTTCAGGTGTTTTAGGTTTTGGTGGACACAGCTCTTTAGGAAGGCCTTTGCGATTCATTCGCACTGTTCCTGTTGCCAAAATACCTCTATGATAAAGAGCTTCCATAAGAGCTAAGGAGGAGAAAAAGTTATCAAAAACCAAATGTGTGTTTCGTGGTAAATTCCCTCCAAGTTTCATTACAACTCTGTAACCTAATCCTTCCTCATTGGCTGCCTGGTCTTTGCCCGAATAAATATCAAACTGATAGAGATACCCAGACTTGGAATCACATCGGCACCATGCCTTGAACCCTCTTTTGATGGGCTTGGCCGGCATGTACTGTTTTTTACTGTCGCGCCCTTTGAATTTTATCATGCTCTCATCCACTGATTGGGATTCCGAGTTGGTGGCATTTTCTTGAAAAGTCCTGTTGAGATAATCTAACAGGGGTCTTACTTTTTGCAATTTGTCGTGGTCTATGTGATTCTGGGGCAAATGAGTTGTATTGTCGCAAACATGTAGATTTTCTAAAATCTTTTTGAATCTCTTGCAATTCATTGTGCTACTAATCTCTATGTTATTGTAAAAAGGATCTGCGCTCCAATACAGCTCTATATCTGACTGAGGATTTATTCCCATTAGAATGATTATAGCTAGAAATGCTTTTATTTCATTTACATTGGTGTCGCTCCAGAATTTGCTTTGTTTCATCCTCGCGTATTTATTTGTGTATTCGACGATCATTTGAAAAATCTCATCAGGGAACAAGTTACTGAAATATTCAATGGGGAGACTTTGATGGCTATATGATTTAGTGGGGTTCATTTCCTTGCCAAAATTGAACTCTTCAAAATTTGCAACATGTGTAGTCCATGTTCTATCCCGTGCCTGCAATTTAGCATAAGTTGGCACATTAGCAGGTAAGCCAGAGGATGGTGCAGGCAGTGGAACACAAGGTGCCATTTCTTCGTCAACAGCAGGAGCAAGCACTTCAGGGTGATCAGGCAAGTCAGGGAATGGTGCCGACAATGGAACACAAGGTGCCATTTCTTCGTCAACAGCAGGAGCAAGCACTTCAGGGTGATCAGGCAAGTCAGGGAATGGTGCCGACAATGGAACACAAGGGGCTATTTCTTCGTCAACAGCAGGAGCAAGAACTTCAGGGTGAGCAGGTAATTCAGGGAATGGTGCCGACAATGGAACACAAGGGGCCATTTCTTCGTCAACAGCAGGAGGAAGATCTTCAGGATGAGCAGGTAAGTCAGGGAATGGTGCAGACAGTGGAACACAAGGTGCCCTTTCTTCGTCAACAGCAGGAGCAAGCACTTCAGGCAAGTCAGGGGATGGTGCAAACAATGGATCACAAGATGGAGTTTCCTCCTCACGTGACTCTTCATAAGATTGAAATGCATCGTCGTCTAATATGTGTAATAACTGTCGATTTGACATATCTTGAATTTTGTCCAATCTTTCGTTGAATGATTTTGGGACATAATCTAAATATGGGTCTTCATCTTCAACATTTTCATCCTCCGATGAAAACATCTCATTGAGCGCATTTTCGATTTCTTGATCTTTTAATACCTGTATACCAAAAAATACACTTAAGTAGGTAAATACTGACCGACAAATCAACGACGGCAAAAGTTTACCACTACCCACAATTTATATTTCTACAAAATAAAACTTAATTTCTTCTTTACTTGTAATGCAAAAATGAAACCCGGGGCAAAAAGCTAGTACAAAATAAATATTTAATTTTACTGGGCAATGGACATATAACTCCCACAATAATTAGGTCTTGACAGGCTAAGGTCATATGATTCCCACATGTTTTATTTTGTTATTATCATGATATTGTGTTATTATCATAGTATAAATTATGCACATATCACTAGAAAAACTCAAATACTACAACATATCAAAAAATTGCACGACTTACCTTTCTCCGGTTCGCCATTAGAATAGGGATGTTCGATCCGGATCGATACTTGTGTGGATCGATACAATGGCATACGATCCACTCGATATTTGTATCGATACAATGGCATTCGATCCACTGGCGGATCGATACACATGCAGGGTGGATCGGATCGAATCGGATCGGATCAAAATTATTATGGAATGGAGGTAGATTTCTTTAGATCAGTTGTTGGCGCATCATATTACACGAACAAGAAGGCTTCCACACGTTTTTCAAGCAATATTTGTCTGAATTTTTGTTGGATAGAAAGTCTGATCCAATAATTAAAGTATTGGTCAGCTAGAAAAGTTATTTGGGGAAACTCTGCGACATAGCTCTACGCCTACGGTATTTATCAATGGTAGGAACTTCATTACCCTCCGAATGGCTTCTCTCGTTAGCCAATAGCATTTTAAGCGAAAGTAATCGATTTGATCCTGAGCGGTTAAACAATATTTTGAATAAAATTAAATCTTATATAAAATTTAATCTAAAACGATTGACCATAATATTGCCTTAATGATCTATCTTTATTTAGAAACCCACTGAATTAAGCTTGTCGATAGTTTATACCTATAACCATATTTAAAATATTTTATTCGATTCTGGATCGATACAAAACATCATATTAAATTATACGGTAGAAAATATCTTCTTTTATTTAATAACATATTTCTTTCTTTTTTTTCTTTCTTGGCCGACAACGCTTTGGTCGCTGACATCCATTGGCCGCGATACCCACTTACAGGTATATTTAATAATTACATGAATTTATATTTGGACTATTAATTATATTGGGATATTCATGACGATCTGGAGTATCGATATACAAAATGCCCGGATCAACCATTCCTATTTAAAAATTTACTTTTCTTTCTTCTCTCTTTCTTGACCGGCAACGCATCAGTGATGCTTTAGGTGTTGTTGATATCCATGAGCGACGATAGCCACTTACTATCAGGTGGATCTTCAGCTTGTTTGCCGGCTATTTCTATCAAAAAAAAAAAAACATTCGATACTGGATCGATCCAGAGTATCGTATCAAATCACTTGGATCGATACCTGGATCGATACACTGCGAAACGATCCGTATCGATCCAGAGTATCGATACAAGCCACCTGGATCGAACATCCCTACATTAGAAATAAAATTTGTTGCACTTTTCATAAAAACAACGGTTTCACGGGCGACTCTTAGAATAATCTATAGAAAAAATGGCCGTAAAAGTGACATTTGCGTTCCGTTCCAAAATTTTTTTTTGTGTGACCATAGGTTATATTTCTATTTTGGCGTTTTTGACAGTTTGTGGTAGATACTTTACCAAAACCTGGTAAAAACCTTCAAAAATCGATGTGGGAGACGTTCAACCCATAGCCTGGTTAAGGGTTAATTACAAAAGGGTTCCAAAGGGAAGGGGAACCTCAAAATCTTTACATACCCAGGGGGAGGGCTAAAGCCCTACTTACGTAATGTTTTACTAGTCAAAATACTATTATCATACTAAAAATATTTGATTTACATCAAATTATGCATTTTAGTGTAATTGATCCGATTCTGAAACTAGAAAAAATCTAATGAGAGAAGGGGGAGGGGGAGTCTAAGGAATCATAAGTGCGCTTACATGGGGTTAGGGGAGGTAAAAGTTATTACGTAATAAAATTAATGAATGGCCCCTAATGACAAATGTCCATTTTTAAAAGAATCTTTAATTGTAAATAAAACTAGTTATAAACAATGATTTTGTCCATATAGATTTTAGTTATTCAGCAACAATTTATGAATTTCATAGAGTCCCTATTTAGTACTTAGGCTGGTGTTGCAATACCAAATAAAAAATTATGTTTTCACTTGGTATTCATAAATTGTCAAATACATTGTAAAAAGGAAAACTTATTGTATTTATATTGTTCTACATTTCAGCTCTGTATGTAACTGATGGTGTATGTTAGTATTACTAAGTAACTACCATATTAAAGGGACTATTGTCTGTAACTGTGTAAAAATACTCTAAACTTTAAAACACATAATTATTATGATGGAGGTCTGTTGACGTATAAAATATGTTATATGTTGTTTACTTCTGGCAGTTCTGTTTATTTGTAACGTATACAGTGTAAATATCTATAAAGACTGATGTAAGTTTTTAAACTAATAAATTTTATATCTGAGGGATATGTGTTTAAATTTTATAGGGGTGACAATGTGCATATTAATCCTCAACAGTCAACATGTATCAATATTATTTTAAATAGCTGACAAACAAGTGGACCATTTGAAATGATGGAGGTCAAATAATTAATAATAAATAATTTATAGGAGCTTAATAAAATGTTCCAAAATGAATGGTTCCTTATGCCCTAAAAACAGATACCACATTGCATTTTCACATAGGGCCAGTCTATTACTATAAACCATAGATGTATAAGTACCTATAGATCCAGCCATGGCGCGGCGGCGTGGCCGCACATGAGACAGAGAATTTACGTTTCTTGGGACTTGGAGTTTAAATTTAACAATCAGCCCAGAAAACAGGTGTCCACCATCATACTTAGACTAAATATACTTAAACTATCTACGATTTTCTTCATAAAGCACTAACTGAAACTTTGAATCTCCAAATAGCCAGCTCACTCTTCATTATTTGTCACAACTCTTTCATTGTTTGCACTTGTGACAAACAATATTACAATGCAATCGGCCACGGTAACGGGGACAAAAACTAATATTTTTGTCTGTCTTTCACGTAAATTTTGTAACTTCTGATTCTGTCTAAGGTATGGGATGGTATGGTTCTAAATCTATGTGTTTGTCTTTGGTTGAGCGTATTTACGCCAATGCCATGAATGGAAGAAAAAAATTCTACATAATTTACCTTTTTGCTTTTGTCAATGTCAAAGATGTCAATTAGATTCATTGTCAATGTCAATTGTGATTTGTCAAATTTGTCAAGTGAAACGACTGGCTGACAAACTCAATGTCTCATCAATTTTTATTTTATAAATTGCTTCGCTTGCCGGGTGCACGCTTACGGCTCGTACATTGAACATTCGAGAAAAACTTTAGTGCACTAAGAGCGGCTTAAAAAACATTGTTAACTATCAATCAGCAACATGACCGACGACGCTGGCATTGATATAACACCTCTAGGTGACCGCGGGGTTTTGAAAAGGATTCTCAAAGAGGGCGAAGGGACAGATACCCCTAATGCAGGGTGCGAGGTCACCGTGCACTACACTGGTACTCTACTGGACGGAACAAAGTTCGACTCCAGTAAGGATAGGAACGAACCTTTTGAATTTACACTTGGGAAACGTCGTGAGTATTACTTTTTTAGCAGTTTTAACCGTTAATACCTTGACCGGCAACGAGTCGGTGATGACTGGGGTTACGTATTTTCTTGGTTGTCGGTAACCTTTTTCCATAAGATGGGTCAATTGCTTGTGTCATCTACTTATATTGATCAATAAACTCTGGCATGTCTCTTAAAAACAAGTTTACTGGCAATATACACTATATTCAATATATTATAGAATTTATGTTCAATAACTATATTTCTGATATTTATGTGTGTATGAAGGAAAATCTTAATTTATTCCAATGTAATTCATGAATTGATAAATAGGTGATTTGCTTGTTAATTTAAACATTACACTGCATAACTAGTAGTAAGTTTCGATATTGACTATTGGCATGTGCTTTCAAACAAAAGAACTAGATCAAAATCGGTTCATCCATTTAGGAGCTACAATTCCACAGAGAGACGTACAGATACACAGCATTATATCACCCCACTGCATTGTTTGCGGTGGCGGTTGATAAGATACATATGCATAGATCTCTACCGGGGTGAATTAGGTGACAGTTTCAAAAGCATACTCCATCATTCAAAAGAAAAATATTTCGCAAACGGACCCCTAATTCCAAAATGGTCTTAGAAAACCCTTAATATTTTTGAAAGACCTTTTCAACGATACCCCACACTACAGGGTACGAATAAAAAAATTATCCTCACGTTACCTGTAGGAAAGGTATTAGGTACCCTGAAAAAAATTGTTTTACAATATTTTATTCTACGATTCTGGAGTTTTAATAAATATGTATATCCATGCCAAATTACAGCTTTCTAGCACTAAGGGTCTCGGCGCCCTGCTTTGGACGGACAGACGGACTGATACATGACAAAACTATAATATATAACTATAAGGGTTCCAATTTTAATTCGATACCCTAAAAAGTATGATATTCTATTTATCATGTTTGAGTTTGGTTTGTTGTTGATAATTTTTATTCACATTGATTAGTAACCATTGAAACCACCAACCAACTAAATAAATGGCATTTTATAGGTATATGATAAACCTTATCTAACCATTCACTGTCTATAATAGATGTGTATTTTTATTAATAGATATATGATTTATTATTTAGCCCTCTGGTGTCTGAATAGAATATAAAATAAATAAATAACGCTTCACACTCATAGCCCCACACTAGTATTCCCTGTGTCGTGGGTGCCATGGACAACACACTAGACAAGGACATTCACACCCAGACTGAGAACAAAAATTCAAACGCATCATTCAAATTTAAGCCTCACTGGAAATGAAATGAAATGAAATGAAATGAAATGAAATTAGTTTAGTTTATTCGAAGTAGGTTTGTTACAAACACTTTTCGAAAGTCACTCAACGCCATCGCTTCAACAAATCCCTACCGTGAGTGGTCCCGGTAGAAGAAGCGGCAAGAAACTCCCGGGATTATTTTTTTTCCTACTCACAGTTACAGACAGTACTTACTACTACTTATTACATTATTTAATTAAAAAAAAAAAAAAAACTCATGTCCAAGCAGTCTTGTCATTTAAATACTCATCAACTTTGTAATATGCTTTCTTCATGAGAATACCTTTTACATGAGTTTTTAATTTACAGTATGGCATTTCTGTTAATTCTAACGGGATTTTATTGTAGATTTTTACACATCTACCCATGAACGAGCCACCAGTTTTGTTGAGTCTAAAACGAGGCACAATCAGTCTAGCCTTATTTCTTGTGTTAATATTGTGAACATCACTCTTTTTAAGAAAAGTATCGGAGTATTTTTTAACATACATAATATTTTCCAAAATGTATTGTGAACTAACAGTTAGTATATTGATTTCTTTAAAGAGTTCTCTAAGAGAGTCCCTAGGCCTGAGGTTGTAAATAGCGCGAACTGCTCTTTTCTGTAATACAAAGATTGACTCAATATCTGCAGCTGAGCCCCACAACAACAAACCGTAGGACATTATACTGTGAAAGTAGCTGTAATAAACTAATCTTGCTGTTTCTACATCAGTTAAGAGCCTTACTTTCTTAACTGCATAAGCAGCGGAACTGAGCCTCCCTGACAAGGCTTCAATATGAGGACCCCATTGTAGTCGAGAGTCTATGGTAATGCCGAGAAATGTTGTAGAATTTACTAGTTCTAATACTTCCTTATTTAGGACAATTTGAGCTGGGATCTGTTTCACATTAGGTAAGGCAAATCTGACACATTTAGTTTTTTTCGCGTTTAACATCAAGTTATTACATGTAAACAAGTGTAATACTTGCGAAACAGTATTATTTACGTCGTCATAACATTTTTTCCTCCTATCTACTTTAAAAATTAGAGAAGTATCGTCAGCAAACAATACCGTTTCACACATGTCCTTAGTGAAATAAGGAAGATCATTGATATATATTAAAAATAGCAGTGGTCCTAATATTGATCCCTGGGGCACACCCATGGTCATGTGCACTCCAGGTGACTCTATTCCATTAATAACTACTTTTTGACTACGTTCAGATAAATAAGATTTTATAAGACTAACTGATTGTGTTGAGACACCATAATGCCTAAGTTTGTTTATTAATATATTATGATCAACACAATCGAATGCCTTTGAGAGATCACAGAATATACCGATAGCATCATGCTTATCCTCCCAAGCATTAAAAATGTGTTTAAGAAGTGCGATGCCTGCATCAGTGGTGTTTTTCCCTTTTGAAAAACCAAACTGATTAATATGAAATAATTTGTTTGTAGAAAAATGCGATAGTAGTTGGTTGTAGATAATTTTTTCGAAAATTTTACTAAGGGCTGGTAAGATGGATATTGGTCTAAAATTTGTTGGGTCGTTTTTATCTCCAGATTTAAAAACCGGTATTATTTTCCCATGTTTCATAAGATTGGGAAAAATACCATCTTCAACACATTTATTAAAAATAAAACTTAAGTGGGGGGCAATTGAGTTGATTATTGATTTAACTACAACTGTAGAAAGACCCCAGATATCACTTGACTTTTTAACATTTATCGAATTGAAACTTTGTATAATTTGATTACAAGTAACGGGTTTAAAGTTAAATGAGTTGGTACTTTTATCAACACATGATTCTAAGATGGTCATAGCTAGTTGGGGGCATGCATTTAAGTTTTTTGTAATCACATGCGGTATTTTAGAAAAAAAATCCTCGAATACGGTGGCAATCACACTATCAGAAGTGACATTTACATTATTGATTTTTAGCGAATATCTATGCTTATTTGATTTTATTTTGCCTGTTTCTTTATTAATAACATTCCAGGTTGCTTTAATTTTGTTTGAAGAATTCTTTATTTTATCAGCAATGTAGATAGATTTCGCTTTAGCACAGACTAACTTAAAAGTTTTAGAATACATTCTAACACGATTTAAAAATTCCAGGTCTGTGGAGGTTGATTTTTCTGTGTATAATTCAAAAAGCTTTATTCTACTTTTATATATTCCTGGTGTGGCCCAGTCACTGAATTTTGTTTTGGTATTATCACACTCAATATTTTTTTGTTTGAAATTATTATTAAATTCACATTTTATTAAATTAAAAACTGTCGAGTATGCATTGTCAGGTGTGTCATCTGGGTTAATATTCAATGAAGGGAGTTTATTCGCAATGTTTTTTTTAAATGTATTAATCCTTCTTTGTGTGATTGGCCTGCAAATTATATTCTGTTTAGGAAGGTCATGATGGTACTCAATGGTGGCAAGTTGTCCGCTATGGTCTGAACTAATACAATTTAAGATTGACTTATTTATTATTGTGCAATCACAAAAAATGTTATCTAAGCAAGTAGCCGAAGATGGAGTTATTCTTGTAGGTTCCAAAAATACATAATCTAAATTAAATGATTTAAATAAATTAATGAACCGTACTGAGCAAGAAGTTGTAACTAATATATCAATATTAAAGTCTCCACACACAACTACTTTTTTATTTTTTTTACATACAATACTGGGAATCGAACGCAGGTCTCTTGATGCGGCGATCCGGCATGGTAACCATTGCGCCACACGGGTATAAATATTAACATGATCATTAATGTCGTCCTTGTTTCTCAGAGGTAATAAGAGCATGGGACATTGGCGTGGCGACGATGAAGAAAGGCGAGGTGTGTGTCCTCACGTGTGCCCCTGAATATGCTTACGGTGTAAAAGGCAGCCCACCCAAGATACCACCCAATGCAACTCTAGTCTTTGAGGTAAGCTTTTATAGTGAAATAGTATATCCACAACGAAGACAGTAGATAGGCTAAGAAAATAAATTGCTATGTGTTTTATGAAACAATTTAAGTGATAAATTCCTCTGAAAGAACCACAAGCCCGTGGTACTTCTGAGCTACGTTACAAGCGGTTCTCAGTTGACAACTTTCGACCTCACGAACAGTCCTGACGTCCTCCTTCAAGCAACGTCCTAAGCTAAGGTCCGAACCCCTAAGGGAGTGTCTTTAGGTCGTTCGTATCTCCTATTTCACGAAGAGGGTAAGCTAGTCCTCCCTGTTCGCAAAAATTCCGAATGAGCAAGCATGATTCCGAAAAGGCTACACCATAGACCAGAGACACACTACGACAGATTATACAAAAGACGTGTGGAGTATAATTTGCCCATAATATGTCTTGCCTATGTGGATTATAAGAAAGCCGTTGATTCTATTTTATTTGATTCTATCGAGATCTGGGTGGAACTAAATTCACTTCAGCGGTGCCGGATTAATTACCAACATATCGAGGTGTTTCAAGTGTTTTTTTATACACATCAACAACCATGTCATGATAAGGGCGTCTGGAAATACACTTCTGCAGCCTGAAGCCTCAAGTTAGTTATGCAAAAAAAAATAATTAATAATTGGATGTATTGTTTGTGCTGAGGATAGTACTGCCATCCGTCAGGGTGTCCCCGGATTTGTCCTAGTTTAAAGGGAATGTGGCGTCCTCTAAAAAAGCTCTCCATCCTCCCTTGGACCAGTATAGTTGGCGCCCTAGGTTTCTTCTCTTTAGTAAGACAATATGTACTTAGTAAGCATTCTAAAACTTTATTTCGTGTTTGTAAATCATTCTTGATTGTTAAACAATGTACCCAGTATAAACAATACGTTGCAAACTTGTAACATTACACTTGGAGGGAAACTGAAGTAAAAACGATGAGTGTTGTTTGGATGCCCGAATGGGCAGGCAACATGATCCTGTCATTGTCATGGTTCTCGCATGAGACACGCCGCCGCGCCGCTGTGAGCACCCACAGGCCACAGTACTCACCCACACTGCTCTCACCCAGCAGTTCATTGACACCACTATGTATTGTTTTATCTAGAAGGCTAAACAATGGGGTATATCAGTCCAGACCGCAATGATATAATAGTTTTTACTAGGCGACGCGAATTTCTTTGGACAAATGTGAAGGCCTCATACTCGTACCGCTCGTACCGGTTCTCCGATACGCTTACGAGGCTACTACACTACGCTTTCATGCTCGAAGCTGTTCGTGTTTCAAATATATATTTCTCATACTAGCTGACTCGTAGTAGTATAGAAATTGTGATTCTTAAGGAAAAATGATCCAACTATTTTTATAGATAATTTTATTGCATGACCTGTAATTTCTGCCGACATACTTTTTTGATAAAACCCATTTGTCTAAAAAGTGAAATAAACTTAAAAATTAAAAAAACCCGCTTGCTATCAAAAAATCTATTATGATAAAAAAGCAAAGCAACCCATAATTGTCCTACTGCTGGGCTCGGGATATCCTCTCACAATATGAGGGGTACAGGCCATAGTCTACCACGCTGGCCAAGTGCGGATTGGTAGACTTCACACATCTTTAAAAACTTTATGGAGAACTCTCCAGTGTGCAGGGTTCCTCACGATGTTTTCCTTCACCGAAGCAAGTGATAATTAATTTCTAATACGCACATAATATTTGAAAATTAGAGGTGCGTGCTAGGATTTGAACTCGGGCCCCTTCATTCGGGAGACCAATATTCTAATCACTAGGCTCTCACTGCTCCTAACCACTAGGCTATCACTATATTACTATCTCAGATGGAATAAAAGGCAGATGGAACATTCGCAAAGAAATGTAACGAATGACGTGAAGTCACTTTTTCGCTATGTGTGCGTGACAACCTTAATGTCAACTAGCAGTGCCACCGTATGGACACGTAATGCTTTGTGTGTGTGAGGATGCCAAGTGAAAAGTCACAATCTCCCGCAAGTTTGTAAATGTTGTTTGACATATTTCCAACTTAACACATTATGCACAATTAAATTGGCAAATTATATAATACTAGTGAACGCCCTTGCTTCGCTTCGGTAAGCCTACAGTCGATAAATGTAGGGATGGTATTCTTTAAATTGTCGTGATTTTTTTATTTGTGAACCGATTCAAATAAAACAAACACTAAATGTTAACCCAAGCTCATTAGAATACGTCAGTGAAAACCGAATCTTTTATTAAGCCGTTATTGAGATAAGGTGGAACAAATGCATAGAAAAACAGTCAAAAATTTAAGTTGATATGTGATAATCATAATTGATTTTAATTTCATCACTAGTTATCAAAAAGTACACTTATCAAAATATATGTAGGTAAATGTTATTTTAATATAAAATAATACTTCAATATATTTAATTGTTTTAATTAACCTATGGACTTTTTTTATGCAGAATAAGTTAGTGTTTGACCACAAAACCACCTGAGATGGTAAGCGGTAATGAAATCGTGGATGGTAAAGCACACTAACTTAGTAGAAGCCTATTCACTCTTGACTTGAAGACACCCACATTATAATCTGACGGGAACACCCACGCGGACAATTAATTTCAGTCCTTTGTGGTACGCATAATAAAAGACGAAGCATTTTTTTCTCTTGTAATAGCATCTGTCGGCAATCTGCAAAATTATAATTGAAATCATTTTAGTGAGTAGGCTAAACTAAAAACAGAAACTAAAATATAACATAATATTTTCTTTCAATCATGCATATTATCGTGGGCAAACGTGACATTTTCAATTAACCCGGTTTGCATAATAATATGTTTTAAATGCTGATTTTATCCCTCTAAGCCTTTGTACTATCTATCTTGTGTTTATAATATCCCAGCGTTAGGTGTTTATGCATTGGCTGTATTTCCTGATTTTTAGGTTTAAATAAATACAAATATTTACTTTTTATATAATTTTTTTTCTGTTCAAATAGCTCATGCATATTTCCCCAAATTTAAGGTAACCGATTTTCACATAAAGCTGGTATAGAAATGTATAATTGTCGAGGTTTTGTGTTCCGAGTAAACTGCAAAAATATTATTATAAATAAATAATAAAATAATGAACAGACACCTCTGAAAAGACATTCCATCTTCTTTTCTTTGATTTTGCGAACTACTTTTACATAGTTTAAAAATGCAAGACGGCGTTATAACTGATAAAATTATTTAATAAATTTTGACAATTGCGACGTTCATGCAATTTGATGCTTTCTTTAGTAGTGACACGAGATTGTATTAGTTTTTTATTTTGTATTATTCGTGGTAGGCTTACGTCATGTTCGAACGACGTTATCTGCCTTTTATTCCATCTGAGATTACTATATATACCACTATAATATATTATATCACTATAATATATTATATCACTATATTATATTATGATATACCTTTTTGAAATCCTTATGATGAGATTGATGAGCTCTTTAATTTGATACCCATATTGCATTATTCGATTAATTTTTATTTTTTGATACTTCGAACAATGGCATCTCACAGCCACCATATTGTTTTTTTTTTAATTTCACTTATCTAACAATAGATTATCAAGACGAATCCAACGATATATTAATTATATAAATCCGTTCATCAGTTTGGAAGATATGAGGTAATAAAGAATATTACACGCATAAAACGTACATACATACAAGACATAACCCTTCCTGGCAGTCGAGTAAAAAATAACATCAAAACTTTGACATTAAACTTTTTCTTTCAGATTTAGTATCAACTTCACTTTTTTTATTTTCACATGGTGTTTCCAAAATGTGTACCAGTACCAATTTTCAGCTATATGCGAATTAGTGTAAACCAAAATATCTATTCAGACATATAAATGAACTATAGTGTAAACATATTGTTTCCCCACAGATTGAAATGTTACACTGGAAGGAGGAAGACTTGAGCCCTAATAAAAACAAGGGCATTCTTCGTCACATCATCAAACAGGGCAGCAACAAGAACCATCCCCATAATGATGCCGAAGTCACAGGTATTATAGTTAAAGTTATCAAGTATCATTGAAAAAGAACACAGATATTAAACATTAATATGAACTACTAGCTGACTCAGCGAACCTCGTATCGCCTAACAAACTATTTCTTTTTTCTAAAATAAAAGTAGCCTAAGTTAATCCCTGTTACATCAGCTATCTGTCAGTGAAAGTCCCGTCAAAATCGGTCCAGCCATTAGATTAGCCGGAACAAACAGACAGATAGACAAAAATTGTAAAAAATGTTGTTTTGGTATATGCACCGTGTATACATCCAAATGCATTTATTGTTAGTAAAAAGCGGTTATTTAAATATTACAAACAGACACTCCAATTTAATTTATTTGTATAGATAAAACTAAGGTTTAAACACAGGGAAGAGTGGTTTCACAAACATATAAACGTACAAATCATCCCAGGGGTATGTATAACCGGTATAAAATCTAGGCTATTTTTTACAAAATATATTCACAAAATTTTACATTTATAATATTTGTAGGAAGTAGGAATAGGAATTTTAGAAGGATTTCGTAGTACGGTTCTTAACAATATTTCTAGGATTTTCGCAAATCTCCTATTCATTTCACAATCGTACGATACGACATTATATAAAATTTAGATTTCTGCAGTTGTTCCCCGTGAAACTTTCACTATATAACACTATGTTACTTATTTCAGTGGAGTTGGAGGGGAAATTGAAAGACAGTGGGAAAATTTTCGACCAGCGAACGGTTACCTTTGTCCTCGGTGAAGGATGCGAGCTCGACGTCTGTGAGGGCATCGAGAGAGCCCTGGAGAGCTTTGTGAAGGGAGAAACGTCCAGGCTAACCATCCAGCCAAAGTATGCCTTCAAAAATAAAGGAAATGAGAAGTTAGGAGTACCCCCCAATGCCGTAGTGGAGTATATTGTTACGTTGAAGGACTTCGTCAAGGGCAAGGACTATTGGGCCATGAGTGGAAAGGAAAAGATTGAAGAAGCGACGCTCTGTAAGGCGAAAGGCACGGAACACTTCAAGGAAGGCAAATTTCAGCTCGCTATTAGGAAGTATAAACAAGTTATTGCCTGTTTAAAAGGTGAGTTATACTCGTACTGAGGAGTTTTTAAATTTCCGAAGTGACGAAGATGTTTCTTATGTAGAAAGAAATAGTTCATTTTGTTAAGCATTATTCAATGCAACAAGTAATAAATTGTTACTTAACAATATGAAAGTAAACAGTTACATTACATAACTTGCTGCAGAACTGCTCAACAAAAAAGGGACACACTCGGCATATGCCGCGGCGAACCACGGCTACTGGTTTTCAGTGCGCCCTTTGTTGCATCGAAGTTCGGACGAAATTATGTCAGTTCACCGCATAAGGACAACAGCCATCTGCCAGTGTTCAGCGACATACATCAGTGATGCAACGCACTGCTAGCTACTATTTCCATAAAAAAAATTAAAATGTGTGCAATTCACACGTGGTAGAAGTGAAACCTTCAGAATTTTTGTTTTCAAGATAATGAGACGAATGTAAAATTTCGGGAAGATGATAAATGTAGGTTTCACTAATCTACTTCACTCCGCTCCGCCCCACTCCGCTCCGCTCCACTACCCTACCCCTGTACAATGCTTCCTATCTCCCTTTAGAATTTATGTGTTTGTCTCTTTTTACTGGACAGTTTCGTTTCATAAAATTTCAAGTCACCCGCGTACTAAAGATTTTTTCACTTCAAAAATTATAATACATGTTCAGACCACCATGCTATGCCTTGTTTGGCCTCGATCGGCTGTGATGCTTAATGTGTGGATAATGTTGTTCGTCAGATAAGCCAGATTACGTCCCAACAAATGAAGTGGACTACGACAAACAATCGAGGGAGTTAATGTTGTCAGCCCATCTCAACCTGGCGCTTGTTTATTTAAAGGTAAGTCGTGTTTTTATTGTTTAGCACTGAGTCGGTCTGTATGTTAATTCAGGACTCTTAGTTTAAACATCAGAACATATTGCTAAGCATTTCTTTTACGGCCGGTCTCAATAATGTACTAACAGATAAAAAACTGTAGG
Source organism: Thymelicus sylvestris (assembly GCA_911387775.1). Lineage (NCBI taxonomy): Eukaryota > Metazoa > Arthropoda > Insecta > Lepidoptera > Hesperiidae > Thymelicus > Thymelicus sylvestris. The sequence goes on along the minus strand of OU426896.1, from coordinate 15,474,328 downwards.
TAAAGCTACCATTTAGTATGTCATCTGTCATATTTGTCAATTTTTCGGACGCAAAAATCGTATCTGTTAGTACATTATTGAGACCGGCCGTTAGTTTATAAACAATTAGTAACCCGTCGCTTCTTTTTACCTTGTCGGCTTGTCCATGAATTTGGCTTCATACAAAAAAAAGTTATGTTTGAAGTGTCTATGTGTGTGTGTTTTGTGTTTGTTCGTGGCATCGTAGCTCCTAAACGAATAGACCAATTATGTTACGGTTTTATTTTGTTCGAAAGCAGATGTGATCGAGACGGTTCTTAGCTATCTTAAAAACAAAACTGTCGGGGGGGTATTTGTAGTGTTCCAATAAAGTATAGCGCCAGAGTCGATAGATGGCGTCTTGCTTGAGAGTAGTTCTGACACTAGTACTCAGTTACGAGTAGGAATGGCACATTTCACCTATCACTGGATATTTCACTTGTTAAATATACTTCACCTTGTCACACCAGTGACATGCATCGAAACCGTCTGTTACATTTAACGGGACGGTGAATTCACCACAGTATTCCTTTTACTGTGAATTAACGCCGGCCACCGGCCAAAATTCACAGAATTCCATCGTGCGAAAAAGAGAAAGCAACATTTGTGACTTGAGCCGTGCGTGAGCGAGAGCGACACAGTGCCACCAGCCAGCTAGAAGAGAGAATTTGTTGAAGTGAAATTGCATCTTATTCTCAACGTTATTAGACTTAAGTTTGTCTGATTTCTTTCAACTTGCTTCGTTAATAATATCGCTACGATTCAAAAACTTCAAATGAAAATGAGTCTTATATTAAACAGTGTAAGGTTTTGATTAAACTATGTAGGTAATTATTGATATTTACAACCACGTCGTGTCTCGTGAATTTCGTGAAACGTAGTACGATACGGTGACTCGGTCGGTGAGATTTCGCTTCACAGTTCATAATCATTTGTAATCTTTACTTTGCGCGCCCGTCTCGCGCACGGTTTCGTTGATATTTTAAACATACCTAGTGATAATAGTTAATGAATGAATACTGTTAGTTAGTAGTATAGATAAATAATAGTGTACTCGAGACTCGAGTATTGACAAGCCGGTTGACAGTGACAATTGGTGATTGAGGAGTTTTGACGGGCGGCAGTTTGACGGCTAGTCTGTGGTAGTTGCCAAGGACGCTGTCAGACAGATGGACCAATCCTCGGTCGCCATTAGAGTGACTTTTTAAATCGCTGCGTTAGGTTCTGTAGTCTGTGGTCTGTTCAGCCTCTTGTCTCTGTCAATTTGTGGCGAGTATTTATTTTTTCGTTAGATGGGACTTCTGAATTTGTAATTTCTTTAAGAAGGTTCAGACTTTAGGACTTGACTTGAGGTTTTTAGGACTTGTTTATAGAATGAAATATTAAATCATTCCACTCCCTTGATTTTGAGTCTGTGGTTGGACCATAGCCGGAGGCGATATAGTCTGTGGTAGTGGGACGTGTCTGTGATTGATGGTTTTTCAGTCGGGGTTAACAGCGTAGAATTTTTCCCAAATATCGGGGTCTGCTATATTGGGAAATTGATTGGGCATATATATTGTTTTTTCATTGGGCAGGATAAAGTAGTCAGAGGTCCTGGGACTGACTGGCCAACGGGAGTTTAGCCATTTAAATTCAAAATATTGTATGGGTCAGCCCTCTGGAAGGGGAGAGGTCAAGGTGTGAGTGCAGGTCTGTGAATTAGTTTGCAACCTTGTTGAATTCGGTTCTCGAAATTGGTTGGGTTGTGGGAGTTTATAATAAATACATTTAGAGGGATGTCTGTGAGATTTAAGTCATCGTGGGTTTTTGTGTCTAGTTATGGGGAAGGAATAATTTTTTGAGTAGGGAATCCCCTTTTACAACGTCAACAAATCGTCGCCGGTAAGTTGACCGCTGAGCTTTGGTAATGACTGAATCAAGTCACTATCACTGCGAAATGTAACGGACGGAATAAAATGCACCCACTGTGAAAATACTCGTCAATAATGAAATATACCAGTGGTGATTTTTCACGGGTGATTTAACAGTGACAAAAATAAATAATTTCACGGACTTGATAGTGAAATAAAAGTAACGATATTTCCCATCGCTAGTTACGAGTCAGTCTCTGCTTGGCTGTCTGAGTGGACGGTTGTGTCTCTACGATGACTACGATTATGTTCCTACTTACAGTTTACTAGCTGCACGGACAGATTTCGTTCTGTCAAAAGTTTTTATTTTTATTAAAACCTATGTGCCTTAAGGAACATTGTAAGCTATCCTATCTTTCAAGTTGGATCAAACTGCACACGGTGTGCAAATCTGATTAAAATCGGTTCAGTAGTTTAAAGAGTCCATCGCGGACAAACAACGTGACACGTAATTTATATATATTAAGATTATTGGTTTATTCTGAATCGGAATCCCTGAGGTTCGTAGTACATCTCAGTGTTTTAAAATGTGACGTTACTATCCCAGAGGACCCCAGCGAACTACTTGAAAGCGGTGGAGCACGCGGACACGGCGCTGGAGTTGGACGTCGACAACGTGAAGGGGCTGTTCCGGCGCGGGCTGGCGCGGCTCGGGCTGGCCGAGGCGGAGGCCGCGGCGCAAGACTTTAAGCGGGTGCTGCAGCTTGAGCCCAACAATAAGGTATGTTGTTGTCGCACTAGGGGGCCATCCATAAATTACGTCACACTAAATTCATGACTTTGATCCCTCCCCCTCCTTGTCACATTTGTGAGACCTAGTGTGACGTCATTTTACACCTAGAAATTATTAAATTAAAACAGCAGTTCCGAAATAAGTTTTATTTCCATTGTTTTTTTAATATTTACCTATGCATACCAATTATTCGATTTTGATGTGTGACGTCACGAAATTATTTCATAACAATCAATTAATTTCATAAAATTTTTTCATCAAGCATTGCACTGGTCGCGATTCGAATCCTAAACATTCTAGAGTACAGAGTATAAGCGCAGTGTGTTATGCCGGTCACTCACATTCGCACGAATACGCGAACCCACAAGTGTGGGACGACCTTCGCGAATGATTATGCGAAGTTTTCGAGGCATTCGGGGTTTTCCAAGCTGTGTCGGTTTTTTGTCGCACATCAAAGCGCGCGAACCTCGAACCTTCGTGTAGTCTCCCACACATTCGTGCGACCAATTGCGCACACGACTAAAAAGGTGATGTATCTCTTAATTTTTCGTGGTTCGTGGCGTCTAATCGTACTACCATTTATTTTCTGTATTGAAAATGGATTTGAATGACAACAACATAATAACAACAGCAAGATTGAACATTCGTGAACAAAGTGTAGGAGGAAGCGGAAATGGGCTTGTATACTCATATGTGAACCCATTTGCCTGACCGTCCTTCACATATGTGCAAACATTCGTAAAAATGTCAAACATTTGCGCGCATGTGAGTGACCGGGGTTAGCTTTTGTATGATTGACAAGTATTTTTATTATGTTATTTAAATTTTTTCATTATGTTTTAAAATCTTTTGCTTTGACGTCGCAGATATTTTTATTTTTGACATAATGTTTGTCGTAAAATGTTGATGGAACAGTAAAAATGGTTGTGAACTTTTGATATTAATTAATTTAATTATGTAATTAACTAGATTTATGCTTATAAATATAAATGTAAAGGTTGAAGAGTTCACTGTTTTATTTCCCGGCCTGATTCTAACAAGTGTGTTTATATTTATACGTAGTGAATACATAGGAGGTATAATTTAACATAAATGTGAATTATAATAATAATCTAATTGAATGCATGTTGTGTTCATCTATACCTGCGGGAACACGAATTTTAGACTTAAGTTAGCTAGATATAGTGATAGAATTGTGTATCCCGTGTTGGTGGACCTTAAAATAAATAAATAAAAGAAGTGTGTAATGTGTTGCAGGCGGCGGCCAACCAGCTGGTGCAGTGCCGCGCCGTCTACAAGAAGCAGATTGAGAAGGAGCGCCAGCTCTTCGGCAACATGTTCGACAAGTTCGCCCAGCACGACAACGAGGTTCGTTATAGTTAATAGTATCAGGCGTTACTTTGCGGAAATCCATTGTTATTAAGTTAGTATTAGTCTACTTTGCAACAATCCGCGTTTAAAATGTATGATGGTATATACTTTAAAACATGCGTGGCACCTCCCTCCCTCCCACAACGGAAACATGCACTACAATAATTAAACGTATATACCAACATACATACCAGCACCAACACGTGTTTCGCCCCGAAACGGAGCATCATCAGGGTAAGTTGACTCTACGATGGTTAGTCGGAAAGATGGTTAACTTAGTAGGTAGACTAATACTAACTTAATAACGAGGTTTGTGTCAAACTAGTGCGCTACCCGCGGCTTTGCGTGCGTTTTCCAGTATAATAAGTAGCCTGTGTCTTATTCCAGATCATGGTCTGTGTGCTAAATTTCACGGAAATCTGTTCTGTAGTCTTTGCGTAAGAGTAACAAACGTCCATACCAACAATCACGTTTATGTTGTAACTAGCTGTTGCCCGCGGTACAAATCGATTTTTACAAATCTCGCGGGAACCCTGAACTTTTCCGGGATAAAAAAGTAGCCTATGTTTTAATCCAGGGTATAGGCTATCTCCATTCCAAACAGCCATATTGGTTAAGTAGTTTTCGCGTGAAAGCGTAACAAACAAACTTACATTCACATTTATAATATTAGTATGATATGCGAGTCGAATAAAACCCCTCGGTAGTTTCTTGCTGCCTCTTCTCTCTGACAACTTACTTATTAAAAAGTGTTTGTTATTTGAATAAAAGCTTTCCAGATTCTTTTATTTTCAACTTCAACTTTTTGTATTTTATAGATCTATCTTTCAAGTTGGATCAAACTGCACACGGTGTGCAAATTTGATTAAAATCGGTTCAGTAGTTTAGGGAGTCCATCGCGGACAAACAACGTGACACGTAATTTATATATATTAAGATGTATGTACAGGACCTAACACATAGTGTTACGACTTACAAGTACTGCAAGGCTATTCTGTTTTGTAACTCGACTGCGAAATCCGCGATGAGTGTCAAAATTCCTATCTTTAGTCGTTTGAAGTTCGAGTTCGAGACTCGCTTCACTTCGCAAGTGCGTACTAGATGATTAGAGAATGACATCAAGATGATGCAAGTTCGCCTTCGAGTCTCACTTGAGTGAGCTTCGATTTGGAGTTTGTATTTTAGAGAATAGCCCTCCTGTTCAGTGACGGATTAAGACTACTTGATGCCCTAAGCAATCCACGCCTGTGGGCCCCCCTATTCGTATGTCAACGTGGTTTTCTGTGCTTTTTTGTGCTTCTTCTGGTGCCCCCCATCACGTGATGCCCTAGGCAATTGCTTAATTTGATTAAGGGTTAATCCGTCACTGCCTGTTACGTGTCGCTAGGTGGAGAAGCAGCGCGCGCGCGAGGCGGACGTGTACGGCGGCGCGGTGGGCGAGTGGGGCGCGGGCGCGGGCGAGGGCGAGTGGACGGACCGGCAGCGCGACCGCAAGCCCACGCACTTCGAGCAGGAGAACCCCAACATACTCATGCTGGACAAGGATGGCCGCTTCCAGAACATGTGAACGTGTCAACAGACAGTAAAGTACATAACTTGCGGCTTCCAGTGTGCTTAGTATGAGTTTTATTTGACATAACGGCGGCGTAATGTCCGGTTTACTACATAACTAATTTTTAACTGAAAAATTACTAAATTGTCCGTTTACACGTATTAGTTTACTTAAAATTTAGTTATCTACCTAACTACTTAATACGTGTAAACCGGACTAATTAAAGTAAACCCACTAAACACGTAAACTAAAATTTGTATGGGACCGAAGCAGAGCCATCTAGCGGCAGTGAAATAAAAGCTTCGATCTCATACAAATTTCAGTAAACGTGCGTTTACGCCGTCGTTATGCCAAGTAAAACTCGTAATAAGAACTGAACATGTGAACTGTAAACACTATTTTAAAGTAACTTTGGAGACGGATTTTGTTTATAGCCGTCTTCAGTAATCTATCTGTCCGTTATTGGGATAACTTAGTAGATCAATTATTTATTGGCAGTTGCCAGCCAACTGATTTTAAGGCAATGGATGTATAGGCTATTGAAAATGGCACCTAGTGTTGCATTGTATTAGCCGCGCCATTAAAGAAATGAATCTAAAATGGTGGAACCTATCATTCCCTTTCACTCGCACGTTATTCCTGTCTAGGAATGGCATATTTCACGTATCACTGGATATATCACTTGTTACAATATACATACTTCATTTGTCACGCCCGGCCCGTGACATGCATCGAAACCGTCCGTTACATTTATCGCGAACGTGATTTCACCACAGTATTCCTTTTACTGTGACTTAAAGGCGGCCACCGGCCAAGCTAGATATAATTCACAGAATTCCATCTTGCGAAAGAGAGAAAGCAACATTTGTGACTTGAGCCGTGCGTGAGCGAGAGCGACACAGTGCCACCAGCTAGAAGAGAGAATTTGTTTAAGTGAAATTGCATCTTATTCTCAACGTCATTAGACTTTAGTTTGTCTGAATTTTTTCAATTTGCTTAGTTAAATAACGCTACGTTACATAAACTTCAAATGAAAATAAGTCTTATTGCAAACAGGGTAATGTTTTGATTGAACTATGTAGTACTTGAAATTCACTGCGACATGTAACGGACGGAATAAAATGCACCTACTGTGACAATATCGTCACTGATAAAATATAGCGGTCGTGATTTATCACGGGTGATATAACAGTGACAAAAATAAATAACTTCACGGACATGATAGTGAAATAAAAGTAACGATATTTTCCATCACTATTCCTGTCTTTAGGGTCGGTAAATTAGGTCGGCACTTATTACAATTTGGTCACTGCGTGTATTCCATATCGAGTAATAACTTTAAAAAAATCAAAATTCTTCATTATTGTAAAATGTTAATGCTGACTGACAGAACTGGCTATAAAAATATCCATCCATAAGAGCAATATATTGTTCGAAAATTAATATTGTAATAGGTATATTAAGTTAATTATGTTTTCTCTATGAAGTAAGCGGATTACCTGCTTTCTTGGTTATCAATGCGTCGGTGATGATTCGGTGGTGATGTCCTTCCTGTGATACGTCACTTTTATGTAAGAAACTCGAATTATTAGGTCTTATTAGGAAGACAAAATTATGCATAATGTTGAATTGAATACATTGTCTTAAGACCACGTATTTTATTTGTCAATTTTTTGTTTGAAAAATTAACTTACAGAGTTTTCCAAACAATTTGATAAATCATGGTGATATCATGGTCAAATCTTTTTACTAACAAAAATGGAAAGAAGACAATTAGGAAAGTTATTTTATTGTTTGGAAGTTGTTCCATTGTAATTTTTTCGTTGTTAGTTCACTGAAGTTACATAATGAAGTAATGATTTTGTTATATAACCTAAAGTCCACATTGAAAAGTGCACCATATCTATGTTGTATGAAATGCACTATTTTACATTACTTTTAGTGATTTATCTTCGTCGTTTTGCGATTGCATATGAATTGCAGTAATAAAATGTTGCATTGCATGATACATTGTTTTATTTTGTATGTTTCCTGAATTTATGAATCCCAGATTAAGGCGATATTATCCCAAGAAATGGTATTTTTGAAGGTGTTTTGTTCATAAATGGTACATAATACAATTCTAGAAAAAATATATGTTATTTTACAGTCTTTGTTCTTTCGTTCCCTCATACTTGATACACGATAGCAATTATTTCATTGGATAGAAATAAATCACAAAGTGGGGTCTAATCTGGCATAAAAATGGCGTTTTATTCGCGTTTTAATCGCTTCCAGATAATAAAAAATATACCACAGTATAGGTCCTATAGATACCAATATTTCTTTCTGATCATAATTTGAAATTTTGAAAAACTTCCCTTTCAATTTCTATTTTTTCCCTTTCCACGAGCAACGAAACGCCCGACGCGTTAATTTACTCAATTTTACTCTCGCGCCAGTCGCCTTCGAGGTAGGACCTGTGCTAATCGGCATCGCAGCCGCACGTTGTCGAATTTCCGACACTAATTTTAATTTCGAATTTGGCGCGCGCGCCTTCTGAACTTATATTACGTATTAGGTACTGTCCAAAGTATCCACACTGCTGTAATTTGAAATAATAAAAATTTTTCGTTTTTATACTTTAGTTACTATTATAGTATTTGGGTATTGGTATAAGTCAAGTGCTAATTACACAATTATTATCTAATACTATCCCAAGCCGGATGGGTGTCGTAAAAGGCGACTAAATCCGGCCCGCTGGTGGTAGGGCCCCTCGAGGGATTATATTGGTAATATTGATTTTAAATTTAATACCATTATTACTATTATTATTTCTCCATGGGGTTCGCATGGATAGCTACCACCCTTGAGCATGTGTCAGTCGCCAAACGACTCGTCGTGACGGCTGGGAGCTTGAGAGACAGTTTTCTTTTTTGAAGTTATACCTTATTTAGGCGCGTTATGAAATAAATGGAAAATTGTTTTGAAAAAATGATTATTGAAGTGAAAACTTCTTGAAGTCAAAAGTCAAAAAAGTCGAAAGTCAAAAATGTCAAAAAAGTCAAAAGTCGAAATTCAAAAAAGTCAAAAAAGTCAAAAGTCAAAAGTCAAAAGTCAAAAGTCAAAAAAGTCAATTCAAAAAAGTCAAAAGTCAAAAAAGTCAAAAAAGTCAAAATTCAAACAAGTCAAAAGTCAAAAGTCAAAAAAGTCAAAAAAGTCAAGTCAAAAAAGTCAAAGTCAAAAAAGTCAAAAAAGTCAAAATTCAAAAAAGTCAAAAGTCAAAAAAGTCAAAAGTCTAAAGTCAAAAAAGTCAAAAGTCAAAAAAGTCAAAATTCAAAAAAGTCAAAAGTCAAAAGTCAAAAAAGTCATAAAAGTCAAGTCAAAAAAGTCAAAAAAGTCAAAGTCAAAAAAGTCAAAAAAGTCAAAATTCAAAAAAGTCAAAAGTCAAAAAAGTCAAAAGTCAAAAAAGTCAAAGTCAAAAAAGTCAAAATTCAAAAAAGTCAAAAGTCAAAAGTCTAAAGTCAAAAAAGTAAAAAAAGTCAAAAAAGTCAAAAAAGTCAAAAGTCAAAAGTCAAAAAGGTCAAAATTCAAAAAAGTCAAAAGTCAAAAGTCAAAAAAGTCAAAAGTCAAAAGTCAAAAAAGTCAAAAAAGCCAAAAAAGTCAAAGTCAAAATTCAAAAAAGTCAAAAAAGTCAAAAGTCAAAAGTCTAAAGTCAAAAAAGTAAAAAAAGTCAAAAGTCAAAAGTCAAAAAGGTCAAAATTCAAAAAAGTCAAAAGTCAAAAGTCAAAAAAGTCAAAAAAGTCAAAAGTCAAAAAAGTCAAAAGTCAAAAAAGTCAAAAGTCAAAAAAGCCAAAAAAGTCAAAGTCAAAATTCAAAAAAGTCAAAAGTCAAAAGTCAAAAGTCAAAAAAGTCAAGTCAAAAAAGTAAAAAAAGTCAAGTCAAAAAAGTCAAAAAAGTCAAAAAAGTCAAAGTGAAAAAAGTAAGAAAAGTCAAAGTCAAAAAAGTCAAAAAAGTCAAAAGTCAACAGTCAAGTCAAAAACGTCAAAAAAAGTCAAAAAAGTCTAAAGTCTAAAGTCAAAAAAGGCAAAAAAGTCAAAAGTCAAAATTTGTGGAGTGGAGTGGAGTGGAATAGTAAAACCTACAATTATCATCTTCCCGAAATTTTACATTCGTCTCATTATCTTGAAAACAAAATTTTTGAAGGTTTCACTTCTAAGTTCTAAAATGTGTGAATGGCACACATTTTAATTTTTTTGTTTTTATTATTTTTTACGTATCTTTAGGTATTTTATTTTAAATTATTCTTATACTTTTTATCATTCTCAACATACTTGTAAAATATCTTATCCAAAGGGTTTGAAGATTTTTGTACGGAACCTGGCATACCTACAAGTCCGCCATTTTGAAAAAAAAGCTCGTTTCGATTTTGAAGTTGGTTACTTTTTGTTAGTATTTAGATGATATTAGTCAATTTTGTATGTAAGTACCTACTTATTTGTAGGTGAACCGATTTTGATGATTCTTTTTTTGATAGAAAGCTGGTGCGTATCATGTGGTTCCACATAAATTTGAGGGAGATTTGACAAGTAGTTTTCGAGTTATTTTGAAGTTGGTTATTTTTTGTTAGTATTTAGATGATATTAGTCAATTTTGTATGTAAGTACCTACTTATTTGTTATCCACTCACCTTTAGTCTCCACTGGACAGTTTCGTTTCATAAAATTTCAAGTCAGTCTGCACTCACCTCTAGTCTCCACTGGACAGTTTCGTTTCATAAAATTTCAAGTCAGTCTCCACTCAACTCTAGTCTCCACTGGACAGTTTCGTTTCATAAAATTTCAAGTCAGTCTCCACTCACCTCTAGTCTCCACTGGACAGTTTCGTTTCATAAAATTTCAAGTCAGTCTCCACTCACCTCTAGTCTCCACTGGCCAGTTTCGTATCATAAAATTTCAAGTCAGTCTCCACTCACCTCTAGTCTCCACTGGACAGTTTCGTATCATAAAATTTCAAGTCAGTCTCCACTCACCTCTAGTCTCCACTGGACAGTTTCGTATCATAAAATTTCAAGTCAGTCTCCACTCACCTCTAGTCTCCATTGGACAGTTTCGTATCATAAAATTTCAAGTCAGTCTCCACTCACCTCTAGTCTCCACTGGATAAGCTAAAATTATCATTACTCTTATTTTATTACACCTAAAATTCCAATGAATAAATCAAAATAAAGTATACTTACACCCCAACTCAGAGCAGTTACTAATAATAATAATAATAATAATAATAATAATAAAATGTCATTTAATGTTGCACAAGGGCCCATGGCCAATTCACTTGTGCCCATTTATGACACCATCAACTCTACGCAAGGATTCAATCGAGATACTAATAACATATGCGTAGAATCTAACCAAAACATAACATGTTCCTCATCAACACCTGCAAATAGTAATTACGAAGCACCAACGAAAAGTGTAATGCAAGAAATGTTCCCTGCTACCACCTTGAGTGGTAAAAGTAGAACACGACTGAAATGGACGGACCAAATTAATCGGCAACTTCTTCGCTGCTACTATAGAGTCACGAACTGTGAAACGAACCTGACTGCTTACCGTCCTCTTCTACATCATACATTTATTGAAATTTACCCTGAGTTACAACATATCACACAACAGAGATTGTCAGACCAAATAAGAGTAATACACAAAAATAATAGAATTAGTCTAGCAGAACGTCAACATATAAAACAAGAAATTTCGGAACTTTTATCTACTGGAAACATTGTGAATCAAAATAACGTACCTCTTAATAATAACATGCTACACACCCAAAATAACCAAATATCAAATGAAATTAACAGCACGTGTAACCCAATGGTAACTCTCACAGAAAACATGACATTTACTCCTGAACCGATAAACGACACTATGTGCCCAGTTACTGAAAACGTACAAAACAGTGAATCGCCTATAGAGCCTCCTTCTACATCAGAATTGATACAAAATAATCATGATAATAATTTAAATTATAGAGAAATTGAAAACAAATTTAAAGAAAATCTCATAAAATATAAAAATGTAGATCCTAACCTTAGACCAATTATACCTAAACTTCAAATTTCATTTTCAACAATTAAAACAGTGAATACCGTAAATAATATAATACATACATACTTGCAAGATAAAGAAACACTATTAATAGAAGAATTACATAATATATTATATTGTGCAGCTATCACAATAACTTCTTTACACACAAAAACAAAAATACAAAATAACAATACGGACAAACTTAATAACAGAAATAAAAATAAAAACGTGGAACCATTTTGGAAGAAACGGATTACTACACAAATTGCTACATTACGTAAGAATATAGGGCACATGACACAGTACATAAAAGGAAACTTATCACAAAAAAAACAACGCAAAATCAATCCAAAAAATCTTAACAATGACGAATTCATAGACGAACTAGATAAAAACAAACAAAAATTGTCAGCATATGCAAAACGCCTTAAGCGATACGAGGAAAGTAATAGAAGAAAAGTAGAAAATAATTTATTTAACAGCAACCAAAAAATATTTTATAGAAATTTAAACTCAGAGCACATAAAAATCACACAGGCACCGGATAAAACAGAAGTACAACAGTTCTGGGAAAAAATATGGTCAACACCTGAAGAACATAACTATGACGCAGAATGTATAAAATTAGAACAGAAGGAAACAGAAAATATAGATCCGATGCCACCGATTGTAATAGATGTAGAGGACGTAAAGTATGCTGTAAGAAAAACACAAAACTGGAAAGCTCCCGGCCCAGATAAAATACAGAATTACTGGATAAAATATCTAACAGCAACTCATAATCATCTAGCACATACATTCAACGTACTTTTACACGAACCACACAATTTACCACCATTCCTTACGCAGGGTATTACATATTTAAAGCCAAAAGATTCAGACACGACTAATCCATCTAAATATCGACCTATTACATGTCTTCCTACCTTATATAAAATACTGACATCTATTATTACACAAAAGTTAAACAAACACATATCACTTAATAATATCATACCTGAAGAACAGAAAGGATGCCGGAAAGGATCTATGGGTTGTAAGGAGCAGCTCGTAATAGACACTGAAATACATAACCAAGCTAAACAAAAACACAGAAACTTATTCTTTTCATATATAGACTACCAAAAAGCGTTCGATAGTGTGCCACACTCTTGGCTTATAGATATTTTAAAACTTTACAAAACAGACGATATACTTTTAAACTTCCTACAATATGCCATAACAACCTGGACCACTGTACTTAACATTCACACAAACAACGGAACAGTGAGGACAAACCCAATAAAAATATCACGAGGAATTTTCCAGGGAGACTCGCTGAGCCCTCTCTGGTTTTGTCTAGCCCTAAACCCTCTTTCTAGGATACTAAACAAAACAAATTACGGGTACACATTGGATAAACAGAATAAGGTTAAAATCACACATTTACTGTACATGGATGATATTAAATTATACGCAGCAAACAGACAGCAACTTAACCATCTATTAACACTAACCGAACAATTTAGTAATGATATAAAAATGACTTTTGGAATAGACAAATGTAAAATAAATAGCGTAATTAAAGGTAAATATAAAGAAACAGATTCACACACTTTAATACATCAGGAAGGCATTATAAATAGTATGGAATTTAGAGACACGTATAAATATTTAGGTTATCAGCAAAGTACAACAATAAATCACACAGAAATAAAAAATACTTTAAAATCGAAATACAAACAAAGATTAACTACTATACTTAAAACGAAATTGTCTGCCAGAAATCTAACTAAAGCAGTAAACTCATTTGCCGTTCCAATTTTGACATATTCATTCGGCATAATCAACTGGTCAGAAACTGAGCTGAACGCCCTTAATTTATTAACTAGAACTACCTTCAATAAACACAACATTCACCATAGTCATTCAGCAGTTGAGAGATTCACAATTAAGAGGAAAAATGGAGGTCGTGGAGTAATCGATGTTAAAAACTTACATTACACACAAGTACAAAGTCTACGCACATACTTTCAAAATAAATCTAAGGACAGCCCTTTACATAAAGCATTAATAAATTCACCCACATCAGGAACACCACTAAAATTGAACGATGCACAATACAAACCCAATGAAAAAATACAAACAGAAGAAGAGAAAATAGAAAAGTGGAAAAAAAAGGTTTTGCACGGAAAACACCCGCAACATTTAGACCAACCTCATATCGACAAAGAAGCTTCTAATAGATGGCTAACGAAAGGAAACATTTTCGGTGAAACGGAGGGTTTCCTCGTTGCCATCCAAGACCAAATAATAAAAACTCGAAACTATACCAAATTCATCCTCAAAGAAAGAATAGAGTCAGATAAGTGTCGATTGTGTCACCAAACAACAGAGTCAATAGAACACATTACAGGTGGTTGTAAGACCCTAGCTACTAAAGAATATACCCACAGACATGACAATGTAGCTAAACATATTCACCAACAGCTTGCACTAAAATATAAGCTAATACAAATTTATACACCCTATTACCAATACAAACCAAAAAATGTATTAGAAAATAATGACACAAAACTCTACTGGAACAGAGATATTATAACTGACCGTACGATTTTAAGCAATAGACCCGATTTAACTCTGACACTTAAAACAGAAAAGATTACCTACCTCATAGATATATCAGTACCTAACACAAACAATTTAAAACAAAAGTTTGCAGATAAAATACAGAAATACATACCCCTAGCCGACGAAATAAAACAAATGTGGCATCAGGACATAGTAAGGATCGTCCCTATTATAATTTCCTCGACTGGTATTATCCCAAAAACACTACATAACGCCCTAGAATTCCTTCAACTCCCAAAAAATACATACATACCACTACAGAAATCCGTTGTTCTAGACACATGTTCTATAGTACGTCGTTTCATGAATCCATCTTCACTTCCACTACATTCCAGTGATTCTGACAATCATAACATATCTAAAACACATGAGTCACAAACCGAACATACATAATTAATACATTATGACATATACACGCACACATACAATATAACATATACACACACACATAAAAACTAAACACACATCGCACACTCATGCGCGCGCGCACGCACGCTCATGCGGACACACGAACACACAAATACACTAAACATATTTTACACATACAAAACACAACATAAAGACAACATTTAAGTTACCTAGTCACTTGGTTTAGACCCGTGCTAGGTTCCTAAATACCGTCCCAAGAGGACGAGCTTTAACTTAAAAGTTAAATTTAAATAATAATAAAACCCTTCCACACTCATACCCCCGCAGTAGGTTACAAGTATTTACCTGTGTCGCGGGTGGCATGTACTACACATATAACACATCACAATAACAGCCATGACACGAGTACAAATATTTATCTGTCACATAAATATTTGCCCCGGCCGGAAATCGAACCCGAAACCCCTCGCTTCGCAGTTCGCAGGCAGGTCCACTACCAACTAGGCTATGTAGGATCTACAGCTACGCACGGGGTCATTAACCTCACAGCCGCGCGCGGCCGGCTCACGGCGTGGCGGTCGAGTTTACACTCAGGGGAGCGGGGTAAAGGGCAGTGAACAAAATGCCTACAACGGTCGAATACGCTCGCCTTAACCTAAGTAAACCCCAGGCATCTTATAATAAGGCATACTATAAACTACCCTCAGTCTGTGCACTACAGTATATCGAAAGATCCGAGGTTAGCACACACAATTTATAATCATACTTTTAACTACGAGTCCCACTTGACCTTATACCTTTGGCTACCGTGACTTTAGTATAATGTAATAGTAACATTTGGTATTTTCAGATTGGCTGTTTATATCTGAGTATGGTTTTTACAAGGTGAACAATATTTCAATAAGTTCAAGAGTGCCTGGACATGAGTGATAAGTGTTCTCTGTAAATGTGGAGCAGGAAGGAGGTTCTTGCCGCTGCTTCTTTCAACCTACCCGTATCGGTATTCGGTACGCACTTGCTAAAGGTATGGCGTAGCCCTTATTAAACATGTTTTACACAAGGTTTCAAAAACCAAGTCAAGTAGCTTACGAGTTTATCCAAATAAAACGCGCACGCTAAGTCCGATTGTTTATTATGTCAAATATGGTTCATACAATTCAGATTCGAGTGTTCACCCTACATTAAAACTGAAGACATTTATCTATACACCAACTTTATGTTACGCGTGAAATAGCACAATAATTATGTAAAACCTATGTCCCTTATAATAATTATCTGTTTTATTATAACATACAAAATATTAACAAAACTATAATTACTGTATTCATGGAGGCATGCAGAATTGCAGAGGTAGATCGGTAGACATCGCAATACTGTAAAGATGGACCTGCGGTAGGAACTGCTCACATACGTTTCCATTTAAAAATAAAAGATAATAATGATCAAATTAAAACGACAAATTGTCAACAAGCTAATCGCGGCCACGCTAAAGGCTTTTCTAACAAATCAGTTCACACAAGGCAAATTTAGCAAGACAAATACATTTAGCGCGTAAAAAAACTAAACATGTATAATTATAAAAACATGTATTATAAAAAATATAAATATATAAAGTTACTAAATATAAAGTGAACAAAACAATCGACAGGTCGCACGGTCGGGCGCAGTCTCACTTTACAGTATCCCCAACTTACAAGCAAATATTATCGTAGCGCGCTTAGTGTTATCTTACAGAAAGGAATCCCGTATAGAGACGTTATGTTTAAAACAGCAATATTTATTTACAATTTAAGCTTTTCGCACAAAAATACGTACTTAAAGCATACAATATTTTATGTCAAACAGCCAAGTAAATATAGACGTCCCTTTCGCCAATTTTACACTTTCATAGGCAACAGAATTGGATCAGAGTCCCAGTACCAATATAATTTTCAGACTAGACAGTATTGGTCAATTATGTTGCATCCTATTAATTATTGTAGTGGTTCTAAAGCCACAATTATCAGTCTGCTCAATCAGCACTTTACATTGTTATAAGTGGTTATGTATTTAACCGCAAAGTACTTTATAGTATATCTGATAGGGCTGCCATCTTCAAGATTAATATTTAGTTCTGAAATGGATAACTATAACGAAGGCTACTTAACATTTTTATTATGTTCCCTTAAAAGTTATGTAACAAGAAAAAAACAGGTCTCATAAAATTACACTAGTCAAGTTTTAGTTATAGAATGATAACCGAAAATTATCTATGACAAGTTAAGCTAATATTTAACAATCAACAATGTCAGCCCTAGTTATGTGTTAGATTCGAACAGAGACACCCTATCAATCAACACCTCTAGTTTTGGCGGCCAGGACGATCTACAGATACAATATGAAACATCAAAACACGTAGTCGACAGACTAGACATATAGAAAATTAATACTTTAAGATCAACAACAATGCAATGCAACAATTTAGAAGCGCTAATAGAATATTTTTGAAACGAAATTTAGCTTACTACATGTAATTTAGACCGGGTTTAATGTTGGCAATACTATGTTCTAAATCATAATTATGCACTCTTAAAATCACGGATTTTTGAAGAGTTATCGTAAATTTAAAACACATGTCTATTAAATACAAGATACAAGTATATATTTATAGCTAACAATACATCGTCAGATAGTGTAAACCGTATCGGAACTTAAAAAATAAAAGATATTTGTAAAAATATGTAGTTTTAAATAAAATTATGTATAATTTGTGGAGACACAGGAGGTATTTAAATTGTCACCCAGGTAATTGCTTCATAATTGGTACATTTTTAAAAACTTAGTTGTAGCATGAATCGTACAAAAATGCATTTTGTTACAAGAATAAAATATGATACAGATTAATACCGTTAACTATTATGCTTGGCGACGCATTAATTTATTCTTACACAAAATGTTTGTTTGTAATACATAAATAGATCGATAACTATCTCAATAATGTATTGTATAAATAAGAAATATGCTATCCAAAATGTTTGCGGATGAAATACCTGATGTGTCTTCTTAATAAAAGATGGCACGACCATAGAGAGGAGATGTGCGCATATAAAACCCGGTCCAACCTTATTTTATAGACAGATTTAGATGGAAACTAACTCGTACACATTTCGGGTATTGGGGTAGTATTGTTGTCCGTCTGCACCGGAGGCTTTTTCGCTTACTTTACGAGTTATCAAATAACACTTCCGTTAAAATAGAACCACAATACCCTGTGCTCATTTCTATCCTAAATACCTAATAGCTAGGGACACTTATGGTCGCAAAGGTGACAAGGACGAAATTTTTCGTTAAACACATGTATAATAATACAAAAATATCTCCCATATGTACCATCTTGTTCTTTTGCCCATGTTGCCGTACCTCCAATATTCTGCCGAAAAGCTAAGATGGTAAATATAAAGATTGGCAAGGGGCATTATATTAGTAAAACACATAGGGGTTCAAAAGGGGTAGATGGGACAATACAGAACGGGACAGAAAGGCCGTGCTATTCTCTAAGAGCGAATTCGACGATGTTTTTCGGTGAAAATGCCTTTGAAATTTTTTATATTAGATAGGTACATATATTAGAAGCGGTTGTGCTTATCAGGATTAAAATACCGAAATGTATGAAAAAGATTAAGTAACTCTCTGTTTAATTCTACTATGTATTATTTTCTGTTTACCGTCATTTGGTGCGGGTAGGTCAAGAGGAAGCTTAGGAGACACAAAAATCGTTGCCACTTTAGAGATAATTAGAGAATAGCACTGGAGATGAAAACAATATTTTTAAAATATTGTTGGGCGTTGTGTGTGGAGTTGGGTTGGGACTAAACATTTTAAAACAATACTACAAACTATATTTAATAATGTTTTGATTGATGTAAAACACACATTGGACTACATGTGCAATGATACTCAGCTAGTTTTTTTGACAAACTTTATGTCTGAAAAATCACATTTTTTCATGGACCCTTTAATGTATGTGATTTCATAAGTCATACCCAAGTCAATATAGGTTAGAATGTTACTTTTAACTAGATAAAAATATTTTTGTTCTCAATATTAGAATAACCTATAAAATCCTAGGTTTAGAGTAATCAGACATATCTCCAAAAGTGTGTTTTGAAGGCAGATAAATTCCCAAAAAATCTCGTCTTGGTTGCCACCTTTGCAACGAAACGTACATCAAATGGTATAAATTTATCATGATTATAGAAGTTTTGAATAAGTACTATTTATATTGAACGATGAGGTATGTTATCCTATGTAAACGCCACCAAGTATATACTATGTACTGCCGTGTTCGGAGCGCGCCACGGTGTCGCGGTATGCACTAGTCGCCAATTTAACCATCTCTTTACACCACTATCGTATTGGACGTTGTGTAAATGCAACACGTTTTAATATCCAGCATAGATCTCACGCATCTCATCTCAAAACAGGGCGAGTAGACATTCCAATTTCAGTAATTGGAAACATTCCATATTGTAATCATAAAATTGAGTCCATTCAATTCATACATCCAATTACACCGTTTCATTTACCATCGATTGATATATACTCCACATGATTATAAATCTCAATATACTCAATATATTGACCAAAAATGAACAACTTTATAATGCATACCGCGCACCCCAGCGGGCTACGATTTAATAGCTACAACGGACAGCGGCCGCGCTGTGGACCTCGTCCCGTGGGACAGCTTCGTTTCACAATAATTTAGACACCGAATTCACAAATATACTAAACAGGCCCTACAGCGCAGTTATATTAATATGGAACATTTATTATTTATAATTTAAGCGCGTGCCATCCGCTCGAGCAGTGGGTGTTCCGTTCGTATAATTACAATTGTTACGTTGTAAGCCGTGCTCTTTTCACACGACTGAACAATCGAATCGAAGTATTTTCAAGATAAAAAGGAGTACCCGCTGACCGACCGGAGGCCGCTATATTTTTGTAATTTAACCGGCAGGGCGTCCGTCGACCGACCCTGCCATCTTCCAATCGTCTTTCGGACTTGAAATTTAAGCACATCTGCCTACTATTTCCTCCTGTATGTTGTTTTAGAGACGCGTTTCCGAACAGCGTCGAAGCCCAATGTTTCAAATGCTTTGCCGTATCTATTTTGATTTTTTACCGTACATCTGACTTTTATCCCCGTTTTATACCCGACTTTTTTCTCGAGTCGTTTCAAGTTCATCGAACTTATAAATACGTTACAGTCTTTGGATACGTTTATCACTAAGACCCCTCCGCCGCAAACTTGTAAATAGTATCTCTCTCGAAAATATATTTCGGAGTTAATTTCTTATCAATTTTAATTTTTTTCTTTTTTTTATTAAATCTCTATTTTTCCTCTTGCAACGCCTGCTTTCGACACAGTAACCTGCTACCGTCTACGTGTCCGCCGACATTAATTTTCGTACGCATATGGACACAGTCCTAATGGATATTATTATGGGTTTATATTACATTTTTTTTTTATTTTTTACACCAATTTACTATAGCAACACCAGACGTACACAAATAGTTTATATTACAACGAAAGCTACGCCCCGACGGGGATAGACAAAGATGGCGGGAGAATAACGGTAATGTCCAATCCATATGCGTGTGGGTAAGTGGTGCGCCCTCATTACGAACGCAGATGAGACGAGCGTGCGCACGGTTTGGGACGCGGATCCTGACTTAACTCCAGTGCGTGTTGTATTCGCTCACCATAACGCTCTTGTTTGTACTCGCTCGTTACGTTACACTCCCTATACTTAAAACTACTAAATATACATAAAAATATCACAGCACTATCGATTCACTTACACTAAAATTACGACGCTTTGCGTCATAATTTTGAATAAAATAATAATAATAAAGGAATCGAAATAGAAATGCATGAAATACCACCGCCGGCCGAGGAGTGGTCACCGCCGTCGCAATCACACTCAACCCGCAACGTTTTAACGAGATAGACAAACTATGATGTAATCAAAAAAAAAAATAATCAAAAAACAAAAATATACAAAAACGATAATTATATACCCTACGTAAACTGCCTCTTTAAAAGTTGCATAAATATATTAACTCAATTTTAACAAACAATTTATATATTACTTTTGTACCGCTTAGTCAGTGAAAATAATTAAAATATCGATTAAACCCATAAAATCCAGTTTCAATACATTCAATTTAGATTAAAACGATCCCATAAACATCATATTTGTCTATCGAATTAAAAATATATAATCAAACTTCCAATAGCTTAAACATTCCCCAATCAACTAAACTACTTCAAAACGGTCTTCAAAACGACTAGGACGTATTTTCTTTTTTTTTCTTTTTCAAGATATTTCTTCGGAAAGCTTGAAAATAATATAATACAAAATTGAGGATTACGATTTGTGTCATTTCAAAGCAATATGATACTTAATTATGCAAAAAATTAGATTACGCGCTACAGACCCTATGCTAAAATCTCTAGTAAACGATCCACATTCCTCCTTCCAGTATCGGCGGTGGCTCATAACCAAGCATAAACGAAACGCAAATTACAAGTGCCGCAAAAGGATACCAAATATGTACAAAAGCTTTGTTCACCAAACAAGTGTTACTTCTAAAACCTTTGGAAATCATCGAAAATTATTTTTAAAACTGTTTTACTGGCTCCAAATTAACCCACGATTGATATTGCCAATTTGCACTGCGTCCGAATGGTGCTTATTGTTAGAGGGACATGTTGTAAATATATATATGTATATATTGAAAAATTCTGCAATATAAAATGTGTAGTATAAAATGGCAATATTAAACATCACAACGGTATAAATATTTAAATATAATAAAGGTATAATATATAAGTGTATAAATCTTAATATTTAGCAGACTTATAGGACGTGAAATTGGCAACACCATCATTGCTAGCGTCAGAAGTCTGGGCTCAGTTCGGGTCACAAGTGTGACCGCAGCGCGCGTTAGTTCTCGAAACTTCTCCCAAATCTAAACAGCTTTGGTCTTAAACAAAAAGTATAATAAGACAAAGCGTTCACTCTCGACTTTCACGCAAGTTACTCAAACAAAGACCGCGTAGCTCGATAGACTTCTTGAGTTAGTTTATGTATATTAAACCCATTTTTAACACGCTTTTATTAGCTTCATTAATACTAAGAGATTAGGGTTTAATAATTAAACAGAAAACCAAGCTCCTGGTAATTCTAACTATGTTCTAAACGACTATATTCTTTCTTGTTTTTAAATAAAATATGCTGGGTCAAACGGGAGGCTTAATATTTTATACCTGAATTGTAGTGTCATATCGAAGGAATGGAAAGTGTTTATGCTTATTACGAGTTACTTGATATTTGCTGTTTCATTCGTCTAGGCTTTTGTAGGATAACTGCGGAGTTGGAAGTCTATCTGTCTACGGCGGTCTGTGTTCATACACAATATAATACATATATTTATGAGACGACACGTAACACGTACCGTACTTTACATTAAGTGTAGCAAATATAAATCTTAACTAAATGAGGTAGTATTATTATGAAATATATGATTATAACATTATTTGTCTAATGTTTGGTGGGATATATGTTATAAATGTATATTATATCAACATTAAAATAGACCCTATGGATAAATTGAGGTACATAATCGTTTCTGTCTGAGGTAGCTGTGCGGAGCGGCGGAATGGTCCGGGCAGCGGCCGACAATCGTAACAGGTATCAACAAGCAAACAGTGGCCGAACGGGGGGAGGGCGCTCGCCGGGACCATTCCGCCCATAACAATATGTAGATACAAAATATTAACTATGTATAAACTTCAAAATATATCCGTGTTCATTATAGGTACCCTACTGGCCTCGGGCATCTCGCCGTAGCCAGAGGCGTATTGGTCGCAGAGCTTGGTGATGATGGGGGGGTCCCAGCCGGGCTGGTAGCTGTACTGTACGTTGTACTGGTTGTAGGGCTGCTCGGGCGGCGCGTACTTACCGCACGCCTCGTTGCCCAGCGCGAGGAGGTCCGCGGCCTCGTTGTACTCGTAGTTCTGGTACTCGGTCTGGTTGTTGATGGTCAGCAGCGGGTCGATGTGCGGCAGCATGTGGTCGTCCAGGTCGATGAACCCGGCGGCAGCGGGGTCGAACCCACTGAACTCGGGCCCGTACTCGCACGGGAACGAGACCGCCTCGGCCACGGCCCCCGTCAGCGCTTCTTGATTGATCACTGGAAAATATCATATTGAACACATTGTTATAAATTGAGGACGAAAGGATTTCGTTGTTGCTTTTAATCGTTTACATTTGCCATCACTCACGAAATTTCTATCTAGGTATGTGGTGAAATTATATGTGTATCTAGTAATTTCTGTCTATTGGTGTGCACAATATTAAATTGACATCTAGACTATTTTAAAAATAATTATTGCACTATTCATTGAAATGACACACAATAATATACATATTAAAAGTAAAAATACACTTACCAGGAACAAACAACGAGTTATTCTCAGGCATTTCCGCGATGTATTCAAGAATGTCAATGGGATTATTGTTTTGTTCGCTATTACCACCGTACAAATCTTTATTAACTGTAGCACTTTCCTTACTATTTGCATTGAACAAATCTTTCTCCACAAGAGCGAGAGCCTCGCCATTTTCATTAACCAAATCTGTTCCAATCGGTACATTCCCTTTGCTTTCATAGATTATATTTTTATTGATCGAAGAATTCTCTTCGCCGTTATCCTTGAAAAATTCTTTATTAATCGTAGCGACTCCAACATTATTATCATTGAGCAAATATTTTCCATCTGGCATAGAAGGAACAATATCCATTGGGCTTTCTCTTTGTACGCTAAAAATGTAGTTTTCCAACCTGACGTTTGCGAAGTCCATACTAGCATTAGCATCAACGATATCATTAAAACAATCAGTGGTCTCGGTTTCATTAACAATGCTAGCAATTGAATGCATATTAGACATTTCATTGTTCAAGTAATCTCGTGGTTCAACAAATTGATTTTCTTTTTCGATGAATGTTCCTACCGAACCCGTGGTAGGATCAGAGATCGGACTCTTTATATCCATACCCTTTTTATAGTGCACTCTGTGGACGTGCTTCCTACAATAGCGATCTTTTGCAAATGACTTTTCACACATGGGGCATTTATAAGGCTTGTAACCGGTATCTGTATGATCTGTATTCGACAATCGATCATCATTGTCATCTTTTGAATTATCTGTAAATGTATCATTTTCTTCATCGCCCATTGTTTCCATTGCAGATCCGTCATCGTCAATACTCTCTTTATGATCACCATTAAGATTTTTGATATCAATACTCTTTTTGTTGTGTACAGTACGGACATGTC
Organism: Thymelicus sylvestris; assembly: GCA_911387775.1. Taxonomy (NCBI): domain Eukaryota; kingdom Metazoa; phylum Arthropoda; class Insecta; order Lepidoptera; family Hesperiidae; genus Thymelicus; species Thymelicus sylvestris. Next base: position 15,450,306 of record OU426896.1, on the reverse strand, counting down.
TACTCATATATGAATGTTTTGCAAATGACTTGTCACATGTAGGACATTTATGAGGCTTGGACTCTATATTCGTGAGATGATCTACATTTGAAAGTTTCTCTGTATTTAGTAATTGAACGCCATTATCATATCTTATGTTATCTATGGATATGTCACATTCTCCATCGACTGATGTTTCCATTGCTGACACCTCTTCATCAACACTCTCCTTTTGATCAATAATGCCATTTTTAAAATCAATATTTTTTTTGTTGTGAACTTTACGAACATGTTTGGTCATATAAGGATACTTTGCAAACGATTTTTCACATATAGGACATTTATGAGGTTTATTATTATTTTGATTTTCTGGATTTGAAATCTGATCACTACTGTCTTTTGAAGTATCTATAGATGCCTCATTTTCTTCATCAATCCCTGTTTCCATTGCCGAAACCTCATCAACATCATTCAATTTTTGGTCTATAATGGAATTTTTAATATCAATTTTCTTTTTGTTGTGTACTTTACGAACATGTTTTGTCATATAGGGATACTTTGCAAATGACTTGTCGCAAATAGGACATTTATGGGGCTTGGAGCCATCGAGATTTTCTATATTTGAGTTCGTCTGTATTTTGAGTTTTTCAGTATTGAACAACTGTTCATCATTATCACCCTTTGCAGTATCTGTAGATGTTTCATTTTCTTCATTCACCATTATTTCCATGGCAGAGCCTTCGTCATCGGCACTGTCTTTTTGATCTATTATGAGATTTTTAATGTCAATACTTCTGATATGGTGTACTCTGCCTACATGTTTGCTCATGTAAGAGTATTTCGCAAATGTCTTTTCACATATTGGGCACTTGTGAGGTTTGTCGCCATTAATTGTGTTTGAAATTTGTTCATCTGTATTCGAACTTTGTTCCACATCTTCCTTTTGAAAATCTTTAGATAGGCCAAGTTCTTTATCTGTTGATGTTAATAATAGAGAAGTTTCATTCCCTACACCTACCATGTGATCATCAATTTCATTCACAATGTTAATACTCTTTGTATGGTTTACGTCAACGATGTTAAAAAAGTTTTCATGCGATGTTTTTGTAATATCAATAGATACCTCGTACTGTTCATCGACTATTCGGCTATCGGCTATTTCTATTGCCGATTCCTTGTTATTTATAGCCACTGTGTCATTGTTAATTAAGTTTTTAATATCAATGCTCCCTACGTGATGAACCTCAGTGATATTTTGCTCGACATTAACATTAGAAATTTCTTCGTTTATATTCGAAACTTGATAATTATTGTTAACTGTATTATTATCAGTATAAATATCATTATTGTAAAGATTATTAGATTTTATGAAATCTTTTCCATTAACAGCTTTTTCCACTGTGGAGTCTTCCTTGTCAACACTATCAGCGTCTGTAGAATCAATAATTGGATTTCTGATGTAAATACTCTCTTCATGGTGCATTCTACGTACATGCTTGACCCAATTTGGGTAGTTGGTAAACGACTTTACACAGACGGGACATTTGTATGGCTTGACACCAGTATGCGTGTTTACGTGCTGTTCTAGCTGGTACGGTCTCAAAAAGCTCTTATTGCAGTGCGTGCAGGCGTAACTTTTTACCTTCTTATGCGTCTTCAAGTGTTCGATCAAAGATTTTTTGGAATTATAAATTTTACCACAAATCCTGCAGAGATGGGAAATGACGTCAAAATGTTTGGATATGTGATTTATTATAACTTTCTTATCTTTTGCATTTCGCTTGCATATGGGGCAAAAGAAGATCTTTTTTCTGTGCATATCTATATGACGCTCGCAAGCAGCTACATTCGAGAAGACAAGCCTGCATTGACTGCAAAAGTTCTGATTGGTAATCTCGTGCGACTGTTGATGAAGAATTAGCTGTTTCGGAGTGTCAAAACTGGAACGAGTTAAAATTTATTTCACTTATATTTAATGCAAAAGTAAAAAAATGAAACAACTTTATTATGGGAACATTAACATAAATGTATCCGGTAATTTCAATTCAAGACTTTATCATTATAAAAAAGACGGTCTAATATTCCATAAAATTAGATGAAGTATAAGAAGACTGTCATCTAAAGTGCAATCGTGATCGTACATCAGAGTCACAAAACTTCAAAACTAAGCCAGAGAGTCATCTTATATCATAATCTAAATTTTACTAACAAAAAATAACCGACTTCAAATTCTCAAAAACTACTTTTCAGATCTCGTTCAAATCTATGTGGGACCACATGACAAGCACCAGCTTTCTATTAAAAAAAGAATCATCGAAATCGGTTGACGTGATATTGAGTTATTCGTCAATTTGTCGCGCACATCTTAACACAAATTTACGACTTATGTAGTTTTCTCATGGATGCCATTGTCAGATCTCAATAAAATTAATGTGGGACCACATGACAGCCATCAGCTTTCGATTAAAAAAAGAATCATCAAAATCGGTTTGCCCAGTCCAAAGTTCTGAGGTAACAAACATAAAAAAAAAATACAGTCGAATTGAGAACCTCCTCCTTTTTTTGAAGTCGGTTAAAAAACAAAAGAAGCTCACCCTCTTCGAGAAGTAGGTTTTCGAGTATCCTAAGATACACTTGTAGGACATCGCTTGGAAGAGGGAATGGGGCGATCGGTAGACCATTGCAACTATCCCGACAATACTCACGTGCGATCGCATCCATCATGCGGGCAGGGCAGATCTTCGTAGATGTCGTGCGCCACCTTCAGATGTTCCCGCCAGCGTCCCAAGCTGGCGAAGGGATGGCTGCACTTGGGGCACGCGAACACCTTCTTCCCCCGCGCCGCGCCCGCCACCTGGCACGCCGCGGTGTGCGCCGCCAACATCGAGGGGCGAGGGAACGTCTTCTTGCAAATCTCGCACCTGAAATAAGACCAAATAAATAATTATAATGTTGGTTATAGAGTATTGCTCATCAATTATCTACAACAGTAAAGGCTTTCCCTGATTGGCAACACTCAAAATGATCCAATGCTGTCTTAATTCAGCGATTTCCGACATCCGTTTTTTGTAGGTTGGAAGGTCTGGTCAGGGACGACATGCTCATTTTACCGATGTCTAGACACCATAAAGTCTGCAATATCGTAAATCATACTAACTTGTATCTATTCCTCAAAGTATGATCGTTGCAATGATTCTTGAATACGGAATATTTTTCAAAGCTCTTTCCACACGCCACGCACATGTAAACTATGTCCTCGTCGCCATGTTTGCAAGAGAAATGGGCATCAAATTTCACTCTGTCTCCAAGGATTAAGGAGCAGAACTGGCACATTATGCCACTGATTTCTTCAGACGTTTCTTCTGATGGTGGAGGGGTCTCAATATTTTTGTCGTCGCTAAGTACGTCGCCGAAATGTTTCTTTAGATGATCAGCAGCCTTATCCTTGTCCGTTATGTTGTCGTTGCAAATTGGACAGGAGTATAGAAATTTCAAGTGCTTTTCTACATGTTCTTTGCACTCATCGGCTGTGTCGATTTCAATTTTACAAGTGTTGCAATTATATGGAGGTTGGTCCAGGCTGTTATGGATGATCTGGTGTAGCTGCCTCTCTTTCTTACTGGGGAACCTGGTAAAAAGAACAAATATATGTATTTATAAACGAATTATATATTTATGTATAATATTGAACTGTACTGATATTTTACATGATAATAATTAATTATTCATCAGAGTGTGACAATAATATCTAACCATTTTTGTGAAATAATTGAAATATGAATTAGTCCTGAGAAAATTATTTTGTAATGAAACTCACTCTTTCCTGCACGTAGGGCATTTAAATTTATGTATTTTGTTAACATGGTCCTTGAGATTACTGATTTTTGAAAACTGTTTCAAACAATGTTCACATCTGAAAACAATTGCACAACATAAAATATAGATACACATGATAAACATAATTCATAGATATGACTACGTAGATATGAGTAGAAAAAAGTAATAGGTACACTCACTGGAATCGTTCCTTAATTACGTGATTTGTATAACAATGACCACGGAAGCTTGGATAGCCAACTATCTCTTTATAACAAATGTTGCATGTGTAAGTGATCGCGGTTGAAGTGCCGTGGCCACGGTAGTGGCTGTCGTAGCTTTGTTTCGTTGCAAATGTCAGCCGGCATATGTTGCAGAGTATACCGCCAACCAAATCGATTGTAGTTTGTTTTGGAAGATAGCATTCTATTGAGCTTTGTTGTATGTTTTGGTGTAAACTGGTGAGTGAAGCCATTGTCGCCGTCCGTCCCTAGGTGCAGTCCATTTATCATATATATACTGCTACTGTGTCAAATGGATGTCCAGACCGCAGCTATTGCAAACATCTTCAATTCTCTTTACTGTAACTACATATTTTGGATGGTGTATTTGGCCTGAAAATAAAATATCATGATTTATATTTCGCAAGTGCTAAAGATGATTTTGTTTTAAATATAATTTTTGATTTTTTTTTTATGGAAATAGCAAATGAGCTGATGATCCACTTGATGGTAAGTGGTTCTCGTACCCATGAACATCAGCAACAGCATAGGTATCGCTGATGTGTTGCTGGCCAGAGAGACAAAAAAAAAGACTGGCTCTCAAATCAAATCATCATTGTCATGTTTAATAATGAGAATATAGTTCAGCAGGCTGGTCAATGTATGTACATATAGTATATTATGAGATTAGCTGATAACCACAGATTCACCTAGGTTAAGTAGATTTCTATTGTTTAATGGTAATATTAATTATGTTCATTTTCTTAATCTTAATCTTATGTGGAGCCAGGATGTAAGGGGGGGGGGGGAGGGAAAGAGACTCCATCTATCCTTGAGTTTAATCCAACAACATGGTATGACCCATGTAGTAATCCCAACATTAGAAATTGTCTAACTAAGGTAAGTATTGTACATATAAGGTTTAAAAATGAATGCTCTTCCACTGTATGCTTTGCATTACTACCGTCAGCAATAATATTAAATTTAACAGCGCCTATTTTTCACATAAAACTTTGTTGGTTTTATTATTGACATAACTTAAAATTAGCAGTAACATCCCAACTCAGAAACACTAACAGTTACTTAAATCGCTCCTTAGTACAGAATTTTTATTGTGATTCTTTACTAAGGAGCAATTAAAGTAACCATTAGTGACTCTGAGTTGGGGCGTTCAACATTGAAACCCATCTTAAGTATTATTTCTATTCAATTTCACTTGCTTGCACATCGTGGATGAGCTTACCAAAGCACACTGAAGGAAAACCAGTGCTAGATTGAATAACCATAAAGGTTATTTAAATCATTAAGCCCCATTGAACTATGAATTATTTATTTATAACCAGATGTATTTCATTTCAAACATTTTGTCATTCGAAGAAAAAATGCAAGGCCAGCAATACAATTTATTTGAATGTGAACAGCCAACGACTCATTGGGATATAAGTGTCAATTACTCACAATGTTGTGGGTAAATAATATATACCTATTTATTTAGCAAGAAACAAGAAAAAAAAAATTTTAGGTCCATTCATGTTTTAGTGTAATAAAATTTCAATGTATTCTTAAAATTTTTCAATTAAAAGTATGTATGTGCAGCAAAATAAATTCAATGGGTAAACTAATAACAGGAAATGGCCATTGGCCAATCATATCTCAATATGATTATGACAAACAGAAAGATATGAGCATGAATCAAATCAAAGCAAAGTTATAAGTAACTGTACGATTACGACATCCAGGTCATAGTGTATCAGAAAAAGTCCAAGCTTTGCAAGAATTCGTCGATTGTATCAAGTTGCAAGGGAAAAAATTGACAGTTAACATGACCCTGGAAGTATACAAAAATGCATTGGATTGGATGAATTGAATAGGTTTTAAAAAGACGCGTACGACCTTCAACCAAAAATCGCAAATAAGATATTATACAAAAGAAACAGTGAAGGAGACTGCGAATAACAGTTATATTAGAAACATATTTCGATAACACCCATTTCAGACAAAAGGAAAAAACAATAGCCATCGATAAGTAGATGGCAGCCGCAATTACACTAGAAAATTGTTTCATACTCACAAAATCGGATAAAAACTTATTGATTGGCATCGGACGGCAGTCCCACGTTACATTTTACATCACAATAGCCGAAATAAAAGATAAAACTTTAAAAATGTAACGCCGGACGACAAACAACGCCAAGAAAACGTGTGTACATTTGACAGCTGTATAAAAGTACCTATCAAAAAATCAATAAAAACTTCGGATACGATACGGAGAAAAGGTGTAAAATATAAAATATGCGGCATTATTTTTCTGTTGCTTTAAATAAATAAATCTACTAAAGTTTCAGTACATTAAAGTTATTTAATTAATTTTTGTTACTTGTAATTTGATATTTTATATAGTGATACCGGTATTAACATATCGGTAGTGCGAAGGTGGGAAATATTACACACTTAATAATCACACTCAAAATAAGCCAATGATATTACGGTTGCAGAAAAGATGCTGAAATGTAAGGAACTGTTCAAAAGTAAACTATTTAATTAAGATCAAATTCAGAGGACGATCATCTTTTAGCTGTTATTTGTTCTGTTGTTTAAATCTGTGCTATTTTTACTCTATTGCTGTGTCAACTGTCATTGTAATGTCATATGTCAAGTCAATGTCAAACTTCAAAGTGTAGTTTATTTGTGAATTTTCCTTAAAATTAATCTGAAATTATATTAAATAAATAGTTACATATTGTGAATTGTATATTAAAAAATGTGAAAAACAATCTGTCACAATGAGTTACCTCTCAGAGGACCGTTCGGCGGCGTCGACCAGCTCACAGACCGAGGAAGATGTCGTGGAAGCCCTTGAGGTAAAATCTTATTCGAATCCTATATTAATAAAAAAAATAAACACTACACATTCATAACTCATAGCCCCATACTAGTATTCCCTGTGTCTTGGGTGTCACATCTCTATAACACCCATGACCCTAGTACAAATATTTATCTGTCACATAAATATCTGCCCCGGCCGGGAATCGAACCCGGGACCCCTCGCTTTGCAGGCAGGGTCGCTACCAACTAGGCTACAGGATCGTCAAATTGTTACAAATGTTACATATCTATTAAGGCTTTAAACTATTCATATGTTTTGTAAGGCACTATCAGGTGCTATCTTGATCTACATGATTTTAGAACCTCTTTCCATGATAACCCGTTTGCTCTGCTCGTACCACATCCTATCAAATGGACAAGATCATAATGTTATTATATCCCATGGGGTAATGTTTTAACCCATGTTTTTAGACATATGAAATTTGGTACCACTGAAATATTTGTAAAGTGTTTTGGAAGCAAGCTGTTCTATTATTTCTATTATTTATTATTATAATAACAATAAGCCGTTCTGGCACTTCATTGGTATATAGGCAGTGGGGAAATAAAACCTGATTACTTGTATTCAGTTAATATTCCATACAAAACCTTGCGTCAATAACTTCATTGTAAAAGTATATTTGTTGCAGGTTGACAACTCAAAGAGTGTGCTACTGAAGATAGCGACTCTGTATGCGGAACAGCTGATGAGTGACCTCACACTGGAGGTGGCGGGGGTGGGCTACCCGGCGCACCGCCTCATACTGTGTGCCACTAGCGAGGTGTTCCAGGTTGGTGTGGATATCCTGCTTTTTAACCGACTTTAAAAAAAGGAGGAGGTTCTCAATTCGACTGTATTTTTGAAGTGAAAACTTCGTTGGTACGGGGGTGACTTGAAATTTTATGAAATGAAACTGTCCAGTGGAAACTAGAAATGAGTGGAGACTGACTTGAGTTGAGTTGAGTTGAGTTGAGTGGAGTGGAGTGGATCATCTTCCCGAAATTTTACATTCGTCTCATTATCTTGAAAACAAAATTTTTGGAGGTTTCACTTCTAACACGTGTGAATTGCACACATTTTTTTTTTTATGTTCGTTACCTCAGAACTTTGGACTGGGCGAAACAATTTTGATGATTCTATTTTAATCGAAAGCTGGTGGCTGTCATGTGGTCCCATATAAATTTTATTGAGATCTGACAATGGCATCCATGAGAAAACCACATAAGTCGTAAATTTGTATTAAGAATATGCGCGACAAATTGACGAATAACTCAATATCACGCCAACCCATTTCGATGATTCTTTTTTTAATCGAAAGCAGGTGCTTGTCATGTGGTCCCACATAAATTTGAACGAGATCTGACTAGTAGTTTTTGAGTAACTTTGAAGTCGGTTATTTTTTGTCAGTAAAATTTAAATTATAATTATGTAGTCTGTTTTTTAAAACAAGTCTTATTTGGGAAACAATCATTGGCACGTGGCAGTTATTATATTGTAATATTATTTAAGAAAAAAGTAATTATAAATAAAAATAGTTTAAACATTTATTAATTATTTATTTTTAAATTCTCACAGGTATCAACTTCATAGAGCAAGTTGTCTCAGTTTGAAAAAGATATTTAACTAAGGGTAATTTTTAATGTTAATCCAGGAATGTGTCTAAAACTTTGACAGTGTTTTAATGAATTGAAAATAACAATACAAAGCAGATGTTGTTGTGTTAGATAATGCTGATGAATCGCGAGTGGAGCGAATGGCGGGAAAGTCGCATCGTGTTGCAGGAGACCCCTACTGCCGCTTCTGTTTTTCCGCATTTCCTGAAGTAAGTGTCATGATAGTCATACAATTATTGATTAGAGAAGGAAAAGCAATTGATGTCAGAAGGGTAGTTCTATTATATTAGTGACTTGACAGTTTTGGGCAAAGAAAAGAAAAAAACATGGTTAATGTTTGTATCATTATTCATTTGCAAAAAAAAATCTAATGAAACTGCTTTACTTTGATTAAGTTTTTAACTGACTTCAAAAAAGGAGGAAATACCACCTCCTTTTTTGACTTAAACATAAAAAAAAATACAGTCGAATTGAATACAATTCGACTATATTTTTTTTAATGCTTGTTACCTCAGAACTTTCGACTAGGTGAACCGATTTTTATGATTCTTTTTTTACTCGAAAGCTGTTGCTTGTTATGTCCCACTTTTTGAGCGAGATCTGACGAGTAGTTTTTGAGCTATCCCTAATTTTGAAGTCGGTTATTTTATGTTAAAATGCTCTTGTTAATAGTTCTAAAATTTACATGCACATTATTGGCTTTACATTTAAAATTTGCACGCCATTAACTTATGTATATTTTCAGATATTTCTACACCGGCCACATAAAGATATCTTATCAGTCTGTGCTGCCAGTACTATCTTTGGCTGACAAGTACAATGTAAAGGTATGTTTATTGTATTACAATAACAGACATTAGGAAATATCTTCAATAGCATCTGTGAAGCTACTCTTGCTTAAAGCCAGCCACCAAACAACTTGTTTTGTTTCAGCCCCCAGGAAGTCACTTTTTTCTTTCTTTCTCTATTGTTTCTTGCGAAGAATCAGTGAAGCTTTTGATGTTACTGATGTCCGTGGGCTGCTTACCATCAGGTGGATCGTCAGCTCGTTTGTCGATTACATAAAATAGCACTAACACTCCAACTCAGAGTCACTAACGGTTACTTAAATCGCTCCTTAAAAAAATAAGCATACAAATTCTGTCCTAAGGAGCGATTTAAGTGACCGTTAGTGACTCTGAGTTGGGGCTTCCTCAGCATAGGTGCGGACGAACGGACGGACGTTACGGTTTGACTATGGAACCCTAAAAAAGACAGTAGTAAACTACGATGTATCTGCAGGACCTAGTGACGCTCTGCCTGGACTACATGTCGGAGCACGTGGCGCAAGCGGCCAAGCGCGGCCACCTGTTCTCCTGGATGCAGTACACCATGGCCTGCGGGCATGACGAGGTTGCTAAGGTAGGCCAATCAGTTATTGTTGCACACAGTTCTGTTCTGATACTTGTGATTTTGGACCAAAGCCAACCTGTGCAGCCTATGGTGCATTCTGCTTAACAACTGACGAAGGCTTTAGTGAGGTCTCCTTTTTGCGGTTCATCTGGCTTTGTATCTTCCAGCTTAAATTCAGATTTTAAATAAATGAAACATGTGGGTATTTTAATTTTATCAATACACTACATGTTTGAACACATCATGTTAGAAACTTTTATATGTCAGAGGGAAATGATGAAATCTAGTGAATAGTAGATGAAACCGACTTCAAAAAAGGAGGAGGTATTCAATTCGATTGTATTTTTTTTATGTTAGTTACCTCAGACTCATAATAACGTGATCACAATAGATGCCGATGGCACCCCGCTAAGAGTATCTCTGCGATATACTCGTATATATGCAAACAATGTATAAATTATAAAACTTCAATAGCGTGATTGAGGTGTGTCGTGACGTGACTGTATGACTGTGTGTGCCAACAGGCGTGTCAGAACTTCGTGAAGTGGAACGTGGAGTGGGTGTGGTCGGACGCGGAGCTGAGCGAGCTGGAGGGCGACACGCTGCTGCTGCTGCTGCAGCAGAGCGACCTGGTGCTGCACAACGAGATGAGCCTCTACCAGTGAGTCGTGCTGTACACACCTGGCGGTCTATTATGAACTCTTAATTCCAGCCAAGTTCCAGTGTAAACGTAAAATTCGTATCACCAAAGCGGTCACGTGACACTTTTTAGCCAATCATACGTCGTTCCAAGCCCGATAAATGAATTGCCTGGAACATGAATGCTTTTATAAAAGTTCATAATAGGCCCGCTGGAGTGTATTCAACCAAAATAGGCTTTTAATAACACTCAAAAATAAACACTTCTTAAAGTTACTTCAATTTTAGATACTGCTCTATTTTCATTTCTGATTTGGGTTAGGAAGCGCATTAACTTAATTAAGAAGCCTATTCACTCTTGAAGTCGAAGAAACTTACATAATAATGAAAGGGAAAAAGCAAAGTGGGAATATTTCAGGTTCGCGACTCGCATAATAAAACACGAGCCATAGCGCATCGTTCACATAAACCCTATACAATATGTAATGTCAACGTGTGTATGTGTATGTGGTGCAGCTTCGTGGTGCGGTGGCTGGAGCGGCAGCGCGAGCGGCTGCTGGCGAGCGAGCTGGGCGCGGCGGAGGTGAAGGCGCATCTCGACTCGCTCGTCGTCGCCGTCTTCTCGCACGTCAGGTATGGCCGCAGGGATGGCCCGTTGTTCTACTGTCACTATTTCAGGGTAACTATTATTACAGTACGGCCGCTGTATCTTGGCGCGTCTGAACTTCGCGCAGAAGGCTGCGCAGTAACACAGTTCGACAATGCACACGCTAGCATGTTCGTGTCGCTATCTCTGTCTTACATGCGTTAAAGTTCGTAAAGCCTATGTTCAGACGCGCCAAGTTACGTCAGCCGTACTGTACTCGCGTATAGAACCGACGCCGCGAACTCGATGGTCGCGCAATGACCTATGAATAAAATTACTTTGTGCGAGTCTGGCTTTATTTAAATCTACTAGGCTACTATCACGAATAATCTGCATTTGTAATAATAACACAAATGAAATGTTTGCAGGTTCCCAATGATGTGTCCGAACCAGCTGGCCAAGCTGCTACTGTGCCCGCTCACCAAGGAGCACAAGGAGTTCTTCATGGACCGCATGGCCATCGCTATGAGCTATCAGTCCGGTAAGCAACTTCAGTGCTCAGCTCACAAAATCACATCCAAATTGGATATTAACAGGAACATAATCTAAATTTTACTAACAGAAAATAACCGCCTTCAAAATTACTCAAAAACTACTTGTCAGATCTCGTTCAAATTTATGTGGAACCACATGACAAGCACCTGCTTTCGATTAAAAAAAGAATCATCAAAATCGGTTCACCCAGTCAAAAGTTTTGAGGTACTAAACATAAACAAAAAATACAGTCGAATTGAGAACCTCCTCCTTTTTTGAAGTCTGTTAAAAAGGATGGATATCTGGATATCGCATCGTGTCGCTCGATGGAGAATACAGGATGGGAGAAATATTTCAAACAATTGTATTCCCTCCAGGTCAATACGAGCGCATCTCCGAAGTGCAGCAGACGGAAGCGGGGCGGCTGCTGTTCACGCCGCGGATCTACACGGAGGACACGTGGGGCGGTGTGATGGTCGTGGACGGGTTCCACTCGCTGCCCTGCTACCACACCAGGACCTTCATCTTCTCCACCAGGCCCGCCATCGCGGACGTGGCGCAGGACCGCCAGGTGGAGTGGACGGTCGACCTCTACCCTAAGGGTGTCTGGTTCCGCAAGAGCATGATGATCGGCTGGGCTGGGACTTATGATGTGAGTGCTTTACTTCTATTTTTAATAAGTTGCATTGAATTAAAGGCAGTTAAAAGAAAATGAAATGTTACAAAAGACGTCTTAATATGATCATGTACGGTATTTAAAATAGTGTCACTCAGGTAATTCAGATTACCTTCGATTCTGTACGACTCAATCTTTTCTCGACTTTTGGTTGACGTTGGACTCCCGAACGCAGGGGCCCCAAGTTTAAATCCTGACACGCATCTCTAATTTTAAAATAGTATTCTTTACATATTAGAAGTTAATTATCACTTGCATTGGTGAAGGAAAATATCGTGCAGAATCCTGCACATCGGAGATTGCTCCATAAAGTTCTCAAAGGTGTGTGAGGTCTACCAATCCGCACTTGGCCAGCGTGATAGACTATAGCCTGTAACCTTTACATTGTGACAGGTGACCCCGAGCCCAGCAGTGGGACAATTATGGGTTATGGCGTTGCTTTTTTGCTTTTATGTGTAAGTGTTTGTTCACACTGAACTCGCGGGCGCGGGCGCGGGCGCGGTCGCGGTAAACGCTACATACACCGCGCGCGCGTTTTGATGTGAACACTTTCATAGTAGCTCATATGTTTGATATTTCGCGACCGCGCCCGCGAATTCAGTGTGAACAAGCACTAACGCGTGTGTTTGTGTGTATGTGTGTGCAGGTGCCGGAAGTGGTGTTGCGGACAGTGCGCATCTCCATAACGTGCAAGAATTGCCCGCAGCCCGTCCTGGACCGGTTCGGAGCGCCGCAGCAGCCGGAGCCCGACGTGCGAGTCAAGGTACACCGGTCACTTGTTATTAACATGACAAAGTATTTTAGACCAAAGGATAGCTTGATTACTATCTAACGAAAACAACTCTAGTCCAACCACATTCAGTTTGGACTTGATGTAAACAAACCATTATAATTCCTTTGTAGGGTTTTCACCAATCGATTTGTATTTCGCACACCAAATAACTATTGTTTTAAGGTCTGCCTGCCTATGACTATAAATAGAAATGACTACGAAAACCTAAAATTAAACAAAGCCGAATAACATTTTATTTCTTTTATTAGGCTTTTAAAGCATATATTTGAAGCATGGGAATCATCACAAAATGCCATAGGTGTATTTTGTGACTTATCTAAGGCATTTGATTGTGTTCAGCACGAAACATTGCTGTTTAAACTTGGCCACTATGGTATAAAAAACAAGGCCCTTAGCTTGATCGCGTCTTATTTGAGTGATAGGATACAAAAAGTTAGTATAAAAGATATTAAGTCATCGGGGTCACCGGCTGTGTTGGGTGTACCGCAGGGCTCGATCTTGGGTCCGTTTCTTTTTCTGGTATACATTAACGATTTACCACATTATGTAAAGAACCAAGCGGATATTGTACTATTTGCTGACGATACATCATTAATATTTAAGTGTGAAAGGAATAAAGTAAATTTTGACGACGTAAATAGTGCTCTTTCGCATGTGTCGCGTTGGTTCACTATCAATAATTTGCTTTTAAATGCAAAAAAAACTAAATGTATAGAGTTTGTACTACCTAATGTTAAAAAAGTTAACAAATCTCTCAGACTGAATAATGAAATATTGCACATGGAGGAATCCACGGTCTTTTTAGGGGTGACCTTAGATAGTAAACTTCAGTGGGGCCCACATATAACAAATCTCGCGACTAAACTCGGTAGGGCTGCTTATGCTGTTAGGAAAATAAGGCAGTTTACTGACGTCGAAACTGCTAGGATGGTTTATTTTGCATATTTTCACAGTATTATGTCATATGCCATCTTGCTGTGGGGCAAAGCAGCCAGTATAGAACAAATTTTCATACTACAAAAAAGAGCTATTAGGGCTATTTATAAACTTAGATCTCGTGAAACTTTGCGTGACAAGTTCAAAGAAATAGGTATACTTACAGTAGCCTCACAATATATCTATAGTAACGTGGTTTTTATACGGAATAATATAAGCGCGTATAAACAAAATTTTGATATCACTAATCGCCAAACAAGAAAAATGCACCAGTTAGTAACGCCATCTTACCGTCTTTCTAAAGTGAAGCGATCTTTTATGGGCCGTGGTGTACAGTTCTATAATAAAATCCCAAAGTTAATACGTGATTTGCCAGTGGAATTATTTAAGAAACATGTAAAATCTCAACTTTTAGGCAAAGGCTACTATACTGTAGATGAGTACATAAATGACAAAGACGCATGGAAATGACCAGATCTGCAACCAGTTCCGTACAGGCTAGTGATACTTCTTTGTAAGAAATATACCAATGTATTTTATTTTTAAAAGATGTGCTGAGGAGTTTCTTTCGGCTTTTCTTCTCCTCCATGACAAAGCACCTTTCCGAAAAGCTGGTAAATTAAAAAAATGACGTGCATAAGTGTATCAATGATACCTACATGAATAAATGATTTTGAATTTGAATTTGAATTTGAATTTGAATTTCTTTTTATGTATTTTAAAACATACTATATCGATTTTATATGTAACTACTTCGTGTTATTTTAAATTATTGCGAAACAAATAATATAGAATTTGAAAGATCGAATCTATAAAGAGTGGAACGGAACGCGGCGTGCCGGTCTTGCCGGGTGGTCCTATTTCAATGCTACCAACGCTATCGAACTGCAGATTTAGTTCAAATGCACTTTATTACGACAAAAAGTTTCATGCACCTGTTTATTCATGGTTGCTAGGCAACAGTTTGTTTACATCGAGTCCTAATCGAATGCGCCTGGTGTTAAATAGGTATGACTGCGTGACGTGCCTAAAATAATCTAAGGTAAGAAAATAAGGTTTTCCATTTACATATCTTATTCATGTGGATGATAATAATGGTTTGTTTGGTGGTGTAGATCGGCATCCTGGTGTGGGGCGTGCAGAAGGGCGTGGAGCACGTGGCCTCTGTGCTCGAGCGGGTGCATCGCTTCTCCGCACAGAACAGGTACCGCCCAGATAGGGCTCCTAAAGGGGCAAAATGGGGGAAGTTTGTATGAGCATAAAAATAATATCGTCTAATTTTCTCGAAACTTGGAACTTGAGTCAGTCGCCAAACAACTTGTGTCCGGCTGGGGGCTTGAGAGCCATATCTTTCTGTCTCTATTTTCCTTCTTTCTTGGTCGGCAACTCATCGGTGGTGGCTTTGGTATTACTTACGTCCATGGGCAACGATAGCTACTTACTATCAGTTGGATGTTTATCTCGTTTGTCGGATAAATAAAAACAAGTTAAATGTGTATGGTTAAATAATGTATGTATAGTTAATTACGACCCTTTAGCCTAGTTGGTAGCGCCCCTGCCTGCGAAGCGAAGGGTGCCGGGTTCGATTCCCGGCCGGGGCAGATATTTATGTGGCAGATAAATATTTTGTATTTGTGTCATGAGTGTGACTGTGATGTATATGTGTCGTCCATGCTTCCAGCGACACAGGTAATAACCTACTGCGGGGGTATGAGTGTGTTAGCGTTTATTTATTTATTGTAATAATGTTGTTTGGTCGCAGAGTGCTGAACATCGACGGCGCGTTAGATTTCGACGAGTTGAACACTCCTCTGTACACGCCCACTGCGCAGGTCACGCCCACCGTCAAGTCACACGGGTACGTATGCTCACCACGGAGTCTGGTTTCAACCGTTACTGTGATAATCTTAAATTAAAGTTTAAAAAACTCCTGACAGTTTGATTTACACTAAACATAGCTAAGAACACTTAATTAAGTCACCTTTCACACAAAAAAACTAGATCAAAATTGTTTCATCCGTTTGGGAGCTACGATGCCACAGACAGACATACAGATGCACAGATACACAGACACAGACGTCGAAATTATAAAGCGCTCTCCACACTCGCGCGAGAATCTTGCGAGAAGGCGAGAAAACACGAGAAACGTGAATGTGGAACCGATTCACAATTTTCGCAGGTTCTTTTTTCAGGCGCCGAGATTCTCGTGTGAGTCTGGAGCGCACATAACAACCATCTTTGTTCGTCGGGGGTTAAAAATTTAACGTTAGTAATGCGCACGTCAGTAGCGCGTTCAAAACTCGTCCGTTTCTTGAATTCAATACGTACGCGCGAATACATCGCGTCTGTATCGATGTATCTGCGCGTACGTACCGATAAAAACGCGTATTTACAGCGCCACAAAATCTTTGTATGTCTGAAAAAGTTTACTGTCTGCGTTGAATTTCGTTTGAAGCGCGTATACGTGCGTTGCTTGCGCCTCGTTGGCGCGTTAAACATGTCGTGTGCATGCTGTGCGCACTGAGTAAAAGCCTATAACATATTCACTCTTTTTAATTGACTTCAAAAAAGAAGGAGGTATTCAATCGACTGTATTTTTTTTGTTTGTTACCTCAGAACTTTCGACTGGGTGAACCGATTTTGATGTTTCTTTTTTTAACCGAAAGCTGGTGCTTGTCATGTGGTCCCACTTAAATTTGAGCGCGATCTGTCAAGTAGTTTTTGAGTTATCCTTAATTTTGAAATTGAATTATTTATTAGGCATTTTAACATACATGTTTTATGTTTAACTGAGCATTGGCTATCTAGCACTCAGAATAATGTAAATTACAATAATTACAAATTGTCAAGTGCATTCTTCAGAGAGACCGCAATTCATGGCGGATCATTAATTTTAGTGCACAATGATATGTCTTGCAAGGACAGAAAAGATATTGTTAGTCTCTCTATTGAGCGCGCTATTGAGCTGGCCTGTGTGGAACTGGAGCGGTTTATTATCGTATGCATATATCGCCCCCCTTCTGGAGATTTTAATGTTTTTGAGGATACATTGGAGGATGTATTAAGAAGATTATGTATATCAAAAAAGACAGTAATTATATGCGGTGATTTTAATGTAGATATCCTATTGGATACACCTCGGTCTGCTAGGTTAATAGATTTGTTCCGGTGTTTCAATTTAAATCCTCAATTTACTGAACCTACCAGAATATCACCGACGTCATCTACTTGTATAGATAATATATTCTGTAACTGTGAAATAATAAATAAAGAAATAATTAGTAAATTAAGGTCCGATCACTGTGGTCAGCGCATCTCGGTTAGTACTGACTTTATTGCAAATAAACAATTAATGAAATATAGACCTATAACTAAAAGCAAAATGACACGCTTTAAACTAGGAGTCGCCGCCAGAATCCACAGCCCCTTATCATTGAAAAATACTGATCCCGATAACTTATATAGGGCCCTTTTCGTTACTATAAATAGTGAATTTAATAAAATTTTTAAATTTAAGCAGGTGCAACTAAATAAAAATTTGAAGTTTAGTGATTGGGCCACAATAGGTATTTTTAAAAGTAGGGATAGATTATATGAGCTATATGGAGAAAAACAATTCAACCATTCTCCATCTTTCCTTGAACATGTAAAGTGTTATTCAAAAATTTTTAAAGCCGTGTGTATTATGGCTAAGTCTATGCATATCAAGGAAAAAATTGTCAAATCAAGCAATAAGATAAAAACCACTTGGAGTATTATTGGTAACGAGATTGGTAGTAAAAATTTACGCGATTCTAAATATGAATTATTAGTTAGTCAAAATAAAATAACCTCTGATAAAGAGGTGGCTAATGAATTTGAAAATTTCTTTCAAAATATTCCTGTTAAGTTGACAAAATCGTTGAGGTCATCCCCGACGGCAGCACATTCTATTTTAAAAGATACCGTTGATGAATGTAGTGTTTCATTTAAATTTAAATATACTTCCTCATTGGAAATAGTTCGAACCTTTCGTGCATTGCACATTAAAAATACGGGTGATTTATGGGGAATGTCTGTCAAAATTTTAAATAATATAATAGATGTGATAGCCCCTTATTTAACTAGGTTATTCAATAAATGTGTAGATCTAGGTACTTTCCCAGATCTTATGAAGTATAGTAAGATTATTCCGGTTTTTAAATCTGGGGATAAAGCAGACGTTAATAATTACAGACCTATTTCTATTTTACCTACTCTCAGTAAAGTCTTTGAAAAAATTATATTAAAACAATTGCTGATGCACTTCAACACTTATAACTTACTCCACCCTGAACAATACGGCTTTACCAAAGGCCGTAGTACAACAGATGCAGGTGCTAGGCTTCTTAAACACATCTTTGAGGCCTGGGAAAATTCACAAAATGCCATAGGGGTATTCTGTGACCTGTCTAAAGCATTTGACTGTGTTGAGCACGAAACACTTCTACTTAAGCTTAGTCACTACGGTATCAAGAATAATTCACTCAACTTGATTGCGTCGTACTTGAAGGGTAGAATCCAATGTGTTAGTATAAATGATACCAAGTCATCGGGATCTCAATCTGTTATGGGGGTACCTCAGGGCTCGATTCTAGGCCCCTTTCTTTTTCTAGTATATATAAATGATCTGCCGTATTATATTAAGAAATATGCAGAGATTGTCCTGTTTGCTGATGATACTTCTCTTATATTTAAGACGAATAGAAATAAAATGAATTTTGACGATGTAAACAGTGCTCTGTCTCGTTTATCACACTGGTTTACTACAAATAATTTGCTGCTAAATGCTAAAAAAACTAAGTGTGTTGAATTTTCACTACCTAATGTACGGAATGTTAGTAAAAGCCTCAAATTAAATAATGAAATTCTAACTATGGAAAAATCCACGGTTTTTTTGGGTGTCACCTTAGATTCTAAACTACAATGGGGCACCCATATAACGGCTCTCGCGAGTAAGCTAAGTAGGTCAGTTTATGCCATTAGAAAGATAAGACAGATTACTGATGTAGAAACTGCTAAACTTGTTTATTTTGCATACTTTCATAGTCTCATGTCCTATGGTATATTGATGTGGGGCTCAGCGGCTAACGTTAACGTTGATGCTATATTTATTTTGCAGAAAAGGGCAATCAGAGCCATTTATAAATTAAAATCACGCGAATCCCTGCGTGAGAAATTTAAAGAAATAGGCATATTAACAGTAGCCTCTCAATTTATTTACAGCAATATTATTTTCGTAAAAAACAACTTAGGTATGTTCAAGCAGAATAGTGATACGCATAATCATTTAACTAGAAACAGACATAATTTGGTTACGTCATCTTTTCGCCTAAGTAGGGTACAACGTTCTTATATGGGGCTCGGTGTACGTTTTTTCAATAAATTACCTAGGTCAATACGTGATTTACCTATCCAAATGTTTAAGAGATATGTGAAATCTCAGCTAGTACGCAAAGGATACTATAGTATAAATGAATATATTAATGACAAAGACGCCTGGAAACTAATGCCGCATCCAGTTCCGCGTAGGTTAGAACGCAATATTATGTAACCATCCATGATTTTAAAAGATGCGCTGAGGAGTTTCTTTCGGCTTTTCTTCTCCTCCTTGACAAAGCGCCTTTCCGAAAAGCTGGTAGATTAAAAAATGACGTGCATAAGTGTATCAGTGATACCTATATGAATAAAAGATTTTGATTTGATTTGATTTGATTTGAAGTCGGTTATTTTTGTCAAGAATTATCCTGAAGGCATGTTGTTGTAGCCGCTGCCCCAAGTGCACGGAGACGTGTGAGGTGCCCGAACCGAAGCACCTGCTCGGCATGCACCGCGACCAGCTGCGGGTGAGTCATACTGCCTACTGACTTATTATAAATACCAGTAAGTTAATATAAAAAATTAAAAATAAAATAAAATATGAAAATTCTTGTGCATGTTGTCTCACCAACAACTGTAATTTTAGAAAAAAATTACTTAAATGTCTTACATATTTATTCTTCCGAGACTTATTTAGTAAACAAGCTTGCAAGGTTACTTTATCGTAACTTATAATTTAAAAAGTTGAGGTCAAATTATCATTTATTTAAACTAATATTTCAATAAAAAGTAGCGCCAACATTGTTTACCAAATATGACTGTTCTAAAAAACGGATTGTATAAACAATACCATAGATACATAATAGTTTAAGATCCCTATTAGAGGCGTTTCTGCACCCATCTGCTCTCCGAATAAAAATAGTTTTATATCAAATGTCTTATGCACAGACATATACACCTAGAGTAGATGAGGCATGTACCTCGAATTGTATGAAAACCAAGCGTGTCACTTTTTTTGACACAATGTTATGTCACAAGAATATTTTAGTGATTGATATACCTCTTACTACAGTGGCGTAGCTAGCCCTAAGGAGGCCCCATATCAATATTTGTTGTGGGGCCCCCTCAACGTCAGCTGTCAAACTGTAGCGGTGGTAGGCCGCTGGCGAGCTTTTTTTGGGAGTGTTAGTGGGGGCCCCTATACGCTGGGGGCCCCGTATAATTGATACGGCTGATACGGCGGTAGCTACGCCCCTGTCTTTCTAGCAATACCAATACGAAACCGATTTCTTACCGATTCTCGATATCGATAACCGATTATAATCAGTCTGGTTGGTTGTTATTGTACGTATAGGTTATAGTGCTGAATAAAACCAAATAAATAATTTTCTTTTGTTAATATTTTGTGAGTTTGATTTAACTTGATTATTTATTATAAACACAAATTATAAAATTTATTACATTTTTATTAAAATTATAAACACGTTTCAAAAATATAAATAAACAGATCAATATCATATTAAATTCCCTACTTCAAAATTTTATGCAAAATAAAAAAAGAGAATTAAACAAAATATAATCATTTATTTATTGAAATCAAAATTTTGTAATTTAATAATCAAAATAACAAATTGTACCACCATTAATTTAGACCGATTTGAAAAATTCTTTCGATTGATGAAAAACAACTGGTCAAGAGCTTGTAAGGCCATGCGCAATGTAGGGTTCTATACTTGTAAGTTGATCGATTATTACTCGTTAACCTGCAAATATTTTGTAACCGTGTGAATTTTTTCACATGTCGAACTCCACCTTTTTAGCTGGCGGAAACTTGAACCAAAATTATCACTTTTATTAGTTTTTTTTAAGAAAATTAGCATTTTATAATTTTAGCTCGTTTTCCTTATTAGAATTATTAGTGAAAATGAAATTATTTCACCCAGTACTGAAATTGTTGTATTCTTAAGACAATAATGTTCTTTAAACCGAACCCATAATATTTTTTAAATATCTTTGCAACGATACCTTACACTATCTGTTTTGGGTAGCCAAGGAAAAAAATCCATCCTCACTTGAACTGCGGTAAATAAATATTTTTAATATTTTATTCTACGACTTTGTAGTTTTAATAAATAATTATGTAAATCCATGCCAAATTACACCTTTCTAGCTCTTAGGTTCTCAGCACCAAGTTGCGAATGGATGGACGTACGGGCGAACAGATATGACGAAACTATAAAAAATACAGTTAGTTACCTTTGGAATAAAATTTGTGTTACAAAATATATATCTATGAGAATATTTATTTATTCGACGATTCTCAAAATCGATTAGAATCGAGACAAGACAGGGTAAATGAAAAACACTATATATACTATATTTGACCGAAAAACGACAATATTGACAGTACCACGAAGTAAAGCGTTACTTAGCAACGATTGATAGTAACGATTGTTGTATTTTCATTGCGTGTTCCAACAAAGAAACCCTAAATTTTTTAAACCAAAATGAGCAATGTATTGTGTAGTATGTAGTACATATACTCAGTAAATGCTCGTCATTGTAAAGCGTGGTAAAACCACAATAAACATTAAATTAATTTATTTTAAATAGATAGGAACACAATTTTATAACGAAATTACTTAGCGATGAAAGAAAATGTTTTCTTTATCTTTCCTAACTATATTTGTAGATTTTCTACAGTTTATAACATTAAAATCAGGCATTTTTCGTTATTTCAGTTGACATATGTTGCCAATAGCAATGAAAGTCCGACTAAATGACACGGCGCCTCATTAGGATTTCAAATCCTAATTGTTACACGTGAATTGTATGAACTTGCCGTGTCTACTCTGGGTATACAGGTTTGTGGTCTTATGTAAAGAAAAGTATCGCGAATGGGTTGCCTAAAAAATATAAAAAAAAAATATCCGGTAAGCAGATGGGTGCAGAAACGTCTGTAATACGGCTCCTGTAAAATAACTGTTTGTTTCCCCTAGCTCCAAGTGGTGATAATGCCGCTGACGGACTACAGCCACGTGACCCCCGGCGTGCGCACCTGACCCCCCCTCCGTCACCCCCCCCCCCCCCCCTTCCCCCCGCGCTCGCCCGGCGCGGACAGGACGAACACTGAAGGTGAGGCACGTCACGACATGTCACTACACAAAGGATAAGCGATGAACCACTCCATCTGATAGTAAAAACTGAATGGAAGTTCAGTAGTTATTGAGATCTTGCGTTACGGATACGAAAACAGATGACTGGCGAATTACTTCTGCATATTATAAGGAGTGATGTAGGGTAGATGGAAGTAACATTGAAATAAATATCGGTTAGTGAAGTAAATACATAGGTACAAACAATGTAATTTTATGGAATTTTTGGTTGCTGCTGTTGTGTTCAGGGCTTTGTTGTCTGTGAGAGCAGCTATGTTCTAAGCTGTAGTGTATTTATTATAATTACGAGTATAATAATTTCTGTATTTGTAAATTCATAGGAGTTGGCTTAATATTAAAATTGTCAGTCAAGGCGGATTCGATGAAACCCGTTTATGGAGCTATTATGTCCGTTTGAATACTGTCACGGTAACAAAACGGTAGACGTGATTCCTGACGTCCGCGCGTCCTGAAAAAAGTGCACCTATAGCACTTTGTGAACATCACATCATCACATGGTCATTCTTGAGTCAATTATTCTAGAGATAGTGACTCCGATATAACATTATATATATGTATTTGTTCGAATCCGTTCAAGTTGCAACTCCTTAGAATAGGCATGATGACAGATTTTGAAATACTGTTCTATATTGTTGGGAAATATATTATAATTACAACGTATATCATATTTCCGCAAAAAATAAGGTTTAGTATAAAATAAATACATTTCAATTTATAAGTTTAAAATTCGCACCAAAACGCTCCAAAATGTAAGGGCGTGGTTGTGACGTCAGTCCTCAGGAAGACAAAAGACAATCCGTCATTATTAGTATGGTGATATTCATTTGTTTTAAGATGCGTGACGTAATTCGCGCTAATTGAGACTGGCGTTTTAGCTAAGATGGCGGCTTGCCGTATTTTGTAGTTTTATTTTATCAAAAATATTGTTAATCTCGCTAATAATAATAAATGCGTGTTTTGTAATCCATTTAAAGGGTTTCATTAAATAAATACATAGTTTTAGTGATTTTACTTACTGTCATCATGCCTATTGTTTGACTGGCTGTGGATGTCGGTTTGTAATAAATTGTATTTCCAATGCGGACATGCTTGTATATTCTTAATTTAAAAGTATATTATTTTTATTAAATCTGAATCTGTGAGCACAGATTCATTATCTTCTAATCATTGTTTGTTATAATATTTTGCTTATTATCTATCGTACAGGACACGCCTGCGATACACATTTAAGTTAGTAGCACACAAGTACAATGTGACTGAATTTTGTTTAAATTAAATACAACTTGTGTATTGATTTAAGCTAGCATAGAATTATTAAACGGAAGGTATTTTAATTATATAAGGAATGCGAACACATTAATAGAACATTCGCAAAATGTACAAATCGCAAAATGTGTAAGAAAGCCCGCATTCACATCGATCAGGTACTTATAGGACACAAAATATTTTTTGAGCAAAGGAAAGCGATAGGTAACTAAAGCCATTCACGGTCGCGCCATTTGGCGTGGCTCCAAATGACATATGTCAAAATGGCGCGATTGGACATATTTTTATATCACGCCATCAGTTTTTCACATTCACGATCAAATTTTGGCTGTATATCACGCCATTTGACGCGATGGACTGACCGTGAGTGGCCACCAACACGTGCTACTTTCTAGCGTGGGTATGGCGCAGGTATGGTGAGACCTGTAAGATTGGGAGTTGAAATTTTGAATGTTATCCAGTAAATGTTATAATTTTACCATCGAACAATCCCATGTGTATTAGTTTGGTTTGTATTCTATTCATGTTCTTTTAAACGTGCAATATATCTTTAAGATTTCTGTTGTTTGAATAAAATTGTTGTAATATTGGACTTATAATATACTAAATGGAAAATATCGTGTTTTATTTTGTCCTACGTGATATTTTATGTATTCAAAAAAAAAAAAATGCGCTGCGCTCTATTATTATCTTACCACCGAGTAAAGTTGTTATAACCTGTATATTGCAGCGCACATACCCCGGCGGCTTGTGTCGATCCTATGCGATCGACAAAGTTAAGCAACAGCGGACGCGGTCGGTAGTTGGATGGGTGACCGCGAGTGGCAAAATTTGAAAACTTCCGACAGTCGGGTTGGCCACTAACCCCTCCACCAACCCGCACGGGAACAGTGTGAAAATAGTTGTCGTTTCATTGCATTTTCTGAGAACATTTACCATAGTAGTGTATAGTTTTAGAAAGTAGAGATTCCAACGAACATAAAGACCACCGACTTTTTTAAAAAATCAGATATTTTGACGTGAGATTTTTCGACTGAAAATAAGGGTGCGTTTTCGATATAAGGTCAAAAGTTTTTTTCACCTTAGTGAAAAAAAAAACATATTTTGAATCAAAAAAATTACAGTATGTTAAGGACACACAAAGGTAAGTTTTCACCAAATTTTGTGAAAAATATTTTTTTTTGTAAAAGAAAAATAAAAAACCGAAAATGTGTTTTTTTGAATTTTTCACATAAATTTTGAGGTTATGTAAAATAGTGTGAATACAAAAGTTGTAGATCTTTTTATTACCTACAACTTTGCCATTTAACTTTTTTCAATGGGACTTGTAGTTTTTTCCGGAAATCGAGATAAACCGTTTTTTACCCTTAACCCCCCCTCCTCCCCACTTCCCGACCTCAGATCGCCCGTAATTAATTTTTACTATAATTTTCGTTATTTCTCTTCCTTTTGCAATAGGTTTCATTCTACCATAATTTTCTACCACTTTTTACCGTTTTTAGAGCTATCGGCTCTGGACTATAGTAAGACATGATACAAATAAAACATGGCTGATATAAGACACTAGTCTTTATTATGCATATAATGGTTTTCATTTAAACATCTCAGCGTCACAAATAGTGAAATTATATTGTACATAAAGTCAATTCAATTTAAGTATTATAAGTATGTATAAAACAAACAACAAGGAATTAAATTCTTAAAATGTATCTTACTTTTCCAAGTAATTCACGGTGTTCAAGAATCGACTTTAAATGAAAAAAAATAGGGCCCCCATTTTTTTTTCCATGAATCGATAGAGTTTTAAATTTCAAATAAAATACAATTTTTTTTGAAATCGTAAGTATGGCACTTTTTATTTTATACGAAAAACAAACATTTTTTTTAATATTTAAAAAATTACTGTGAATTAATTACTATATAATCAATTATTCGATAGATATTTTAATCTATAATACAAATATATTTGATTTCATGGATCAGAAGTATGGAAAATTTCATTTTATGGAAAAAAAAGATATTTGTTACATAAAGAATTTCATTTAAATATTATTGTTAGAAATAATTTTACTATCAAAAATATATTAATACAGTAATCCCCCGCTTTACGCGAAACTTGTATGATTAACACTGACTAAATTGTCATAATTATATACAAGTTGAAAATTAATAATAAATTGTTTACTCGCGCCGTGAACAACAATATAAGGTCAAACTTGTATTGACTTCTTTGTTTACTAATATAACTATAACATTGTAAAGATAATTTATTCGATATTGATAATTAGCGATATATGGATAATTAATTTTAATATAAGTACAGTAATCCCCCGTTTTACGCAACCCCTTACAGCGCGAATTCGTTATAACATGATTTTTAAAATTCGCGTTAATTTACCCCGCTTTACGCGGATGCATTTGATTGGTCTATTAATGCTTCGTGGCGTGATCGCACTAGCCAGTAACAACGCGAGTCAACTAATAATACATAGATACGCGATACAACTTCAATTTTGCAGCCCATGGATCAAGGGGCAATAGCGAATTTCAAAGCTTACTACCATCGCCGCACCTTTGGTTTAGTGAAACAGATGGAGAAATACAGTCCATGCGCGATTGGTGGAAAGCATACAATATTTTGAAGGGTGTACAAAACATTGAAGCCGCTTGGAATGAAGTGAAACAGACCTGCATGAATGGAGTTTGGAGAAATCTTTGGCCAGATGATGATTTATTTGGCTTGTTATTTCATCATACCCCATTACCCCGCTATACGCGAATTTCGCTTAACGCGATTTTGTCCGGAACACATCCTTCGCGTAAAGCGGGGGATTACTGTATTAATATATTTTTGATAATAAAATTATTTCTAACAATAATATTTAAATGAAATTCTTTATGTAACAAATATCTTTTTTTTCCATAAAATGAAATTTTCCATACTTCTGATACATGAAATCAAATATATTTGTATTATAGATTAAAATATCTATCGAATAATTGATTATATAGTAATTAATTCACAGTATTTTTTTAAATATTAAAAAAAATGTTTGTTTTTCGTATAAAATAAAAAGTGCCATACTTACGATTTCAAAAAAAATTGTATTTTATTTGAAATTTAAAACTCTATCGATTCATGGAAAAAAAAATGGGGGCCCTATTTTTTTTCATTTAAAGTCGATTCTTGAACACCGTGAATTCAGACCAAACTATTTCAAAAATGCACACTAAACTTGTTGTTTGTCTATTCATGTTTGCACTGCAGTTAGCACTCAGAAACTTAGTTTCTAATAAATTAATTTTCAATAAACATTTTTTGTCACAAAAGCGAATAAAACAAAAAATAGCATCAAACGAATTGAGCAATAAATCTTAAAATACAGGGCAGTGCCGCGTTAACTTGGTTTTCGTCTTAACAATGTAACTAAATTGAAAGTTTACTAACTATTGATAAACAAGCCACTATAAAATAATATATTCAGATTTCATCTTAAAATGAAAAGCAATCGCAAGACATCTATAATGGGCTGCTTCCCATTTACTCTCTCAGATTACTCTGTTTATATCATCAGTGCTGCCAGTTTTCTACTACTATTTATTTACATAAAAACACTAGAACAAAATATCTATGAATTACACAAATAAACTTGACATATTATAAGTGTCACTATAATTATGTTTATTGATTGTAATTAATCGCATTATTGTTTTACGAATCTGGTGCTACAGTGTAAGTATTGTCTCGCTCAAAAAAATCTTGCAGGTTCATAAAATCTGGCAACACTGATAACTTAATATAACACGATCTTATTTTCCCACCATAGTATGAAAGACCACACTTCACACACTTCTTTTTATTATGATTGATAAACAATACTTATACAGCGAATGATAACTTGTTTCAATTTTCTGGTACATAGCAATACAGCATTGTATTGAAAAACTAAAGACAGAATACATCAAGACATGATCAAAATTGGAACATGATGTGGTCAAAGAATTGGTCAGTATGGTACTATTAAGTACTATTTTTAACACATGTCGAGACTCGCATCAATATAAAAAAACTTGAGAGGTGTCAAGGGACACCCGGATGGAACGAAGTTCCTTGCAGTCAGTACTAGGATAGCAAAAACATGCAGCAAGTGTGCCAAAACAAATCTAAGGCTCTCGCTTGCATGTTTTTGCTATCCTAGTACTCTGGCTTGCTTTCTATGTAAAAAAACTACGACAGCAAAAAGTGTCGTTACCAAATTTTCCGCCTAGCCCCCTTTCGCAACGCGCGATAAGTAACTTCGTTCCAAAAATAAAAATAAAGTGGTAAGTGATTGTATATGAGCTACTTAAAAACCTAGATAAAACTTTACTTACAAAAGAAAATACATGTTAAGTACCATTATGGAATAATTATGTTCAACTTGACTTCAAATAAGATAAATCAGTTCTAAATCAATTCTCATTTTTAATTAGTGTTAAAAGCTATTATTCTTTGCAGCATTCTTAGCAAATTAGCAGTATTCTTTGCAGGCCTATCATGTTACGGCAAAACTTGTCTCGGTTTTATGTAAAGTATTTTGTTATATCGTAGGATAATAAAAAAAGAATCATTAGCTATTTGTATATAAAGGATTGTCTATCTACACACCCGTTTAGACAATAATGTTTAGTGGAGGGGCGTTCATTTTTAAATAACACGATCTCTGCCTGATATTTTAAAAGATATTTTACGAGATAAGTGTTGCTGTGGCGACAATGCAAGGCCTGTTGTGTTCGGTTAAAAATCACTACATACTTTTAGTTACAAATTTAGAAAAAGCAAAATTCTAATTGCTTTTTGGTATCTACAGTCTTCATCGCAGAGCTTGTCTCTGATTCTATTTATTGTCAATTTTTTACAAAAATATTGATCAAAAGGCATGCTTTATTTATAAATTGAGAAAATCAGTTTTCAAGATATCACAGTAATTTTTTTTTGAGAATCAAGAATCGTTTTTTAAAATGGCGAGTTGACGAGAACTCCTTAAACATATTAGTTTCCAAAACACATAACCTTAGATCCTAGAGGTGGCTATTCGCTGCGCACAAAGCGTGTAGACAGCTTGCGGGAGGGGTCTGGGATCCGGATGATCATAGCAGGAGTTCCTTAGGGAATAAGTTCATTGAGGCGTAGTCTTCCAGCACCTGGAATAATGGGGAAGTAAACGAACTTTTACTAAAGGTTACTGAGATGATATTGAAAGGATATTGAGATGATATAATACATATAAACATTACATTTAATATGTACATTTTTAACGGACTTCAAAAAAAGGAGGAGGTATTCAATTCAACTGTATTTTTTAATGTTTGTTACCTTAGAACTTTCGACTGGGTGAACCGATTTTGATGATTCTTTTTTTAATCGAAAGCAGATGCTTGTCATGTGATCCCACATAATTTTGTAATTTTCATATTCCTATTTCAATGCTACCATTATTACGCCCTATTTATTGCACATTTAGTTGAAGAGCACTATAGTAATTCGTTAAGTTAACCACAACACTATAGTATTGAGCCTACTGATAGACAACCATAGACAAACAAGAGGCAAGTTGTCCCGTACCCACCTGCAGTAACAGTTCAACAGTCGGCCGCGGCACGTCCACCCCAACGATCTCCCGGATCTTGGTCCCGTCCAGACACAGCTGCCGGTTCAGCAGCAGCTCGGGCCCGGCGCTGGGCTCCAGCGGCGTGTGCGCCAGCCCGTACCGCCGGCACACCTCCGCCCACGCCGTCAGGTGCTTGTCGTTCGCCTCCTCCGCTACCGAGGCTATGTCGTTCTACAACACCCGAGGCACACACTACAGTTACACTGAGGCTATGTCGTTCTACAACACTCGATGCACAGACTAAACCGAGTCTCAGTCAGCTATGTCGTTCTACCACACGTATTTGGTAAACAATGTTAGCACTTTTATCAAAATATTAATTAAAATAAGTTTTAAAAAATTACTAATAGTAAACAGAAATTAGTTTTGGCTTTAAATTGTTATTTATGTATAAATTATTTTGTCTGTTTTATTTTTAAAAGATAAGATCTCTTTAAGGAAATTAATATTCTGACTGTGGTGTGATCGAAGTGTGGTGTCACAATATATATTGGAAAATGAATTATATTTTAAGAAATATTATGATAGTTTTTTTAAGAAGAGTGACATCCACAATATTAATACGAGGAACAAGGCTAAACTGATTGTACCAAATTTTAGACTACGTAAAACTGAAAACATTTGATTTTGTTTATAGAATTTCCATTAATGAAGAGCGTCGGCACTCTTTAACACATCAATTATTATAATGTGGATATTAAAACAAGCATCTCACCTTCGCCAACGTAGAAATAGCAGTTCCATAATAATCATGATTAATCTTGAATATCTCTGACACTAGCTCAGCGAGCGAGCCCTGGGTGGAGTTAGCATCGTCCACAACATTGTACACTTGGCCCCTCGCCGCGGCCGCCCGCCCCACTGCCCAGGCCGCGCGGCATACGTCACGGACATGCACAGTGTTCATCTTCAGGTCTGCTGTCCAAAGAAGCTTCATCGTCTCCCCGAGGTGCTTGTAGATGCCGCCGTAGAGGAGACGCGGTGCTGGGGATTGAATATAATCTAAATTTGCCTTTTTTGCCACACTCGTGTATAAGGTCGAGCTGTAACTATGTAATTGATTTGAGAACTTGAATTTCGCTCAGTTCTAGTTGTGTCTATATGAAAGACAGGTGAATTTATGTCAGATAAATGACAGTAAAATAATGTGTATCACTGAGCTGTTCTAATGATAGAACTGGAAGATAGGTAACGACACCTTAGCACCAACACATTAATAGTAACCCACTAAACTACGGGTCTCTACTCATGAGGAGGTCTAGAGCATATTCCACACTCCTTCAGTTCAGATCAGGGGCGGCTGTACTTTAAGTGCACTCGTGCGCCGAACTGCCAGATTTTTATGTTTAGAAAAATAAAACAAAAAATGTTTAATAGTGTCTGATTAACGATCTATTCAATATTAACGAAATTATGATGAACCAATTTAAACTCTTTGATAAAGTATTAAGACTCATTATCGCGAAAATCGCTGTAAAATGGTTCACGGTGCGCTAGCCAAAGCGCACGGCGAATGCTCATACAACTTCTATGAGATGCAACCGAAAACGCCTGGCGCGTGAGACAGAGCTAGTTCAATAGAAAATGTACGGCGAATTATGACGTTTTGGAGCGCCGCACCAGCGAACCGCAGATTACCGAGCGGAACAAGGTTTCACGAAATTCGCGCGCGCTTTTAGTAGCTAACATAGTGATTAAGTACTCTGTGGTAGCTAAAAGGAGTTGCGTTTGTTTACATTCTGCAAGGATTTTCAGTATTATAATATTATAGTTACTGAATTGTGGGACATTGTGTGTGAGTAAATAGCTGTGAAAATGAGTATTAACTTTAACATCGACCATTTTGGAAGCTAATTTATTTTAGAAAATAAAACTTTTCAACAAAAATTGGAATTAAAATCGGCAGGATTATTTTACAAACACTCATCTATTTATTTTTCAAACAGTCATCTAAGGACACTTAAGACGAATATAACTATACAAATCCATCCAGCCGTTTAGAAGGTCTACGCGCGAAAATCATAACCGTTCTTTGGTAGTCGTTAAAAATAAAAATACCCTGATACAGTGCACCACCACTTCTAGGATCCACCAGCCGCCACTGGTTCAGATTAATGGCCAACTCAAGTTCCGAAAGTCTTTGTGCTGACCGAAAGCCTCCCTTAACAACTGCTATTGACACTATGCGTTTTGTCAGTTCCGGTTGTTACCAATAGGTAACAACCGGAACTGACAAAACGTGCCCACAGAAGCTCGATACCCTAGCCACAAGTAAAGCCAATGTCTCACTGAGGCTCCTCCGGTCTCCCACGCCGTACACAATGGCAGGCCGCAGTATGGTGTAGTCCAGGTCTGGTGCCAGCGCCTTCAGCTCGTGCTCCACGCGGCTCTTCATCCGCCCCTCCACGGTCCACGGCTCGACTGGGCAGTCTTCTTTTACCGGCTGCGGAATACATTGTGACGGGTTCATCTTCAGGACTTCACCGTGTAATTATTTGTATAGAGTTTCCCATGACTAAGATTTGAATTAATTAGAAAACCGTTTAAAATTAATTAGAAAGAGAACATAAAATTACTAAGGCTGCTTTTTGTTTCTTATCGAAACACTACCATGCAAACAGCAGCAATTTCAAATCTTGCGTAATAGTTGGTACGCCCCATATTTATCTTTTGCAAAGCTTAAGGGCGCATTTTTCTTCGTCGTAGTAATTTAATATCCGTAACTGAAGCTACCCGAAACATTCTAACTTTTCCAATAAAGCATTTTACGGGCTCTAGAACGTATAAAAAAAAAATTGAGATGTGAATAAAATAATGTTGACTACTTGTGTCATAAAATACAAATCTTTCGTGGTGTTTTAGATAAACTAGGCAGGAAGGAAAACGATCGCCCATAACAACAATCCAAACCTACAACTTTACAACCGAACATCCTCAATACATTTATTTAATGCATATTTATCCCATTTATTAACGGAGCTACTTTCGCATCTCACACCATTGAATGTCACGTCAAAATCGCTGCTGAAGACCGACAGGAAAGATTATTATTTATTAGTTTTGCGTGTGTCGTGTTGTATTTTAGTAAAATTCCATGTAATCATTATTATCACTACATATATTCTAAATATGCCACACAGATTGCCAATAAGCAAAATTGACCACCTTGTAGTCTATTTGTACTATGGTTTACTGAGCGAGGGATCCAAGCCATCTTAGGTCTTCCAGTCTTTCATTCATTATTGGCCCACTACAGGGTATTTCCTCTTGAAGAGGCCTGGAGCAAATGTTGCCCTGGTGCGGATTAGTGGAGAGGTTACAAAACCCAAGTATCGGAAGTTTTTTGGCAGCAATGTGACTGGAAACAGACCTATAAGCAATCGTGTCATCGTGTTCCCCTTACCTTATCACTGCTACACATATGGCCACTCGAGATCTCAACCAGCCGCACCCCCAGCTTGACGCACTGCCGGGCCACGTTGGCGCTGAGGGTGACGATGCCCTCCGCGTACACCGCCTCCGTCTGCCCCCCGCGCGTCTCCCCCGCGCAGTTCACCACGAGCCCCCACGGCTCGCCATCGGGCTCCATCGCTGATGCACATGATGCTGTTGGAACAATTTGGTGGTTCAAATCAGTTGTTGTATAAAAAGTTGTGTATAACAAAAAAAAAATCCTAAAATTTGATAAAGGACTAGGACAAAAATCGCCATAATGTATATTTTAGAAGTTCCCTCAATTTTCATTTATTCCATCATCAGATCTGAAAGAAATTATGGGTCTTTTAAGACCATTTATGGAATTCCGTTTGCGAAATATTAGGCTTTAAAGTGCTAATTTTAAGAGTCAAGTCTCTCCCCCCCTGCTGGCTAAACGGTTGAAGTTGGACAAGTGAAAAAATTCTCAAAAATAGGTTATATGATGTAATGAATTTACAAGGAAAACTATCATGGCTATGTTAGAATAAGTAGTTGAGTTATAGTCGATAAGCTTACTACTTCGGAACCCTACATTGCGCGTGGCCTGACACGCACTTACACGGTTTTTTTTGTAACTACAGTGACGACTCGCTTAACAGTCGCGATATCGTCACGCGATCGATTGCATTGCTGCTGTCGAGATAAAAAGTTAAGTAAAAATTTAGTCACGTTATAAATAGCTAGGTCGTCAAATTCTAAATTCATGTGTGTGTAAAAGGAACTCCTGGACAGATTGGCCTGACGGATGGAGTTACTCAAAATACAATATCTATGTATGTTGCAGTCGCTATATATTTAGTGAGGTGCATTGCGCACGACAGATAGGCGCCAGAACAGCGGCTGGCTATTGTATAGTGAAGCCACACAGCATACTAATTTTATTGATGAGTTCCCTAAAATGCACTCGACGTAGGTACATAAATCCCCTCGTGACACACGAAGGTATGACTCATATCGGGGGTTAAAATTATTGCAGGAAGACTAAACGCTGTTTAAAAATAATTATAATTATTAAGCTTTGAGCTATTATAAAATAATCTTTTTACTAAAAATAACCGACTTCAAAGTCTCAAAAATTACTTGTCAGATCTCGTTCAAATTTATGTGGGACCACAAGACAAGCACCTGCTTTCGATTAAAAAAAGAATCATCGAGATCGGTTGGCGTGATATTGAGTTATTCGTCAATTTGTCGCGCACATCTTAACACAAAACGACTTATGTAGTTTTCTCATGGATGCCACTGTCAGATCTCAATAAAAATGTGGGACCACATGACAGCCACCAGCTTTCGATTAAAAAAAGAATCATCAAAATCGGTTCGCCCAGTCCAAAGTTCTGAGGTAACAAACATAAAAAAAATAAAAAATACAGTCGAATTGAGAACCTCCTCCTTTTTTTGAAGTCGGTTAAAAAACTTAATAGCATGCTTTCACTTTTTGAAATATACTTATTGTTAGTAAACAGACTAAACAGATATTTTCATCACCATGATTCATTCTTCGTATAAAAAACGTAATCGTTCACTTTAGGGAGTTCCAGGGTTGTCGTATATCCACATTTTATTCATTGAGACGTAGCAGATAGCAGATATGAATCTCCGTATATTTATGTTATCTATGAAATGTACACATCCTATACACACATTCACTATCTCTAATGTGATGCAACAGGATTTTAAAATTATATTTTGTTTACAAAGATATGGAGTACATCAGCATATGTAGTTCCAAAGTATTTTAACTTCGTTGTATATTACACCTACCTAACAGTTGGTACATACAAGGAAATGTATAAAATAATCGTGAAGCCATGGAGAACTCTCAGGTGTGAAGGTATCTTTAACTTTTTTTTCGCCGAATCACGTGAATAACAATAATAATATTATTTAACAGAAATATGAATTGGCTATTTGACAGTTGTCACGGTAAAATATGAAATGTGTTAAATATGGTTGCATAATGTTTAACAATAATTATACAATACATTTCTTGCATGAAAATAAATTGTAAATATTTTTACTTTTGAAAAATAGATTTGAGTTTTTTTACCTGTGGATACGAGAACCGAAACGCGGGCGGCCATGATTGAGCATGTTATGACGTCAAAATTCAAAAAATAAGCGTCGTGTACTACTAACTATATCGTGTGCACTGTGCAATTTACTGAGAAAATTATTAAGATATATTTTGATTTCTGCTTTTGAGAGGTTTTGTAAAATGGAGTAAGGCTATACAAAAGCTGACAGTGCGACTTTGCCTCAAGTAGATTCATTTATGGTCGCAAATTTCTTTGCGTGTAACCCTGACTTTTGCTCTACCGAGTTTCGGAATGCAAAAACCTCCTTGTAAGTACTGAAATTAATAAAGTAAAATTGGTCAGTCTTGCTAAGTGGTCACAGGGGGATTTTTTTGTAAGTTTTTCCGCAACGTCCCCTTAACGACACCATATTACTAATGATTTTAAATTACTTATAGGTTATGTTTATGAACAATATTAGGTTAGGTTTAATTTGTTTTTTTAGTAAATCAGAGGCTAAGTTGATTTCTTCTAAATACTTACATCAAAGTGGTCCTCACAAAAGACTATTGCTGATATAACAGATGTTAACTCTGGGTCTCGACGTGTTAATTGTAACCACTGCTTTCGACGTTGAGGGCATTTAGAAACGTGTAGGTATAAACAATTTGTCAGGTTTAATTGTAGTACTTCTACACATAGGCACTGCACACGTCTTGTAGCTTGTCATTTTCACAATTCCAGTGAAAAAGGTGTAAGTTTTTCACTTAAAATATCTTCAGAGTTAGAGCGTAAACTTTTGTTAATTGAAATGTGACGTCACAGCCAGCAAGTGACAGATGGCGGACTATTTTCGCGCAAATTTAAAATTAATGGATTAAAAGTTATTTTTTTCCTACTAAATAACACTTTTATGAGAAAAATAAATATTGTAAGAGGTATAAAATAAAACTACGAAAATTTTAAAATATATTTCCAAAAATTGTCTAATAGCCAATTTTGAAAACTTCGTGCAGTACCTATTCAAAAACTCGAGACACCACGTCACCAATAAGGGATTAACGTTGATTTTTGTAGTAATATCAAGACAATTCTAATATCCATCGTCGATAAAAAAATCTTAATGAATGTTATGCTGTTTAATAAATTTTTAAAGAACGTCAAAACTTTCATCAATATTTTGTCAACTTTATTACTACAATAAATTATTATGTGGGAGATACCTACTCATAAAAAGATAATTACCACTTCGCCTTTCTCATATTTGTTGCCGGGTGGCCCATGGCATGTTGTAGAAGTATATTTACAAAAAGCACAGAATAGTCATATAGAACTGTTCCTGATTTCTTTTAGTTTTAAACTTATCACCAGGAACCCCAGATTACTAAGTATACTACTGTACATATCCATAGACATTAGCCTAGTTGTTAATTACTAATGACCTAGTGAACCTGCGAAGCGGATTGTCCCACTCCCGGGTTCGATTCCCAGCTGGGGTAAATATAAATGTGACAGCTTAATAAATATTTGTAATCGGGTAGTGAGCGTTAGGGTCTTATTTGTCAATGTGTCTGCGACGAAGAGGATATGTTCATTATGAGCGTGTTATTTCCATGAATTTTTAGTAGAAAGAGAATGTATATTTTTCACTACATTATCTGACTTCTGGCAGCCCTAACAGTTTAACAACGTTGATAGGCAGAAGGACGTGTCGGGTTGCCGCTCAGACGTCGCCGGTAACGCGATATGATACGGTTTAGTTAAATTTTTTAACCTCGCCTTTTTACAATGTCACTGTACAAAAATGCATTTCATCGTAACACAGTAGGTACAGGCAAGGCAAAAATAAACTAAGCTTATCTTATCACCTTTATATTATATATGTATTTGGATTTCTATACCTAATCTCAAACAGAAAGAATAATTTTTAATCCAGAGTTTATTTATTTATTTAGTCTTTATTGTACCATACAAATGTATAAGAACAAATGGCGGATGAACTATGAAGTTTCATAGCTCCCAATGAATCTTGGTACGTTCAACTGACATCTGCAACCGAAGCTCAGGCCTTATGGTACGTGAGACCCTGCCTGCCTAGTCAGTGTTCCTGGGTTCAATTCACAGTCGATGCATAGCATTATGTTATTTATTTATTTATTCCCAGGTTGTCGATGTTAGTGATGTTATACATTTTGTATGTTTGTGCAACCTGTTGTTGTAGTTTCAAATAATACAAAAAAAAATTCATTGTTATCATCATTAAGCCCACTTTCATGGATATTGGTGGAAAGGTGTCAGCTTGTAAATAGCAAACAATAACTTTTATTTTTATGTAAATTAATATGGAAATGACACCTCACAGATATCTTATCATACAGTGGCAACAACTCACTGGCTACCAATATTTTCTTAAGAGTTAATAAATTACATACTTTGATAATTTTGCACACAATTTTTTGGGGTTTATTTATGGCAACATCAGTAGTATCAGTACCAAGAGAATGTTAAACATACATATTTAACACAGAATCTACATTAGACGACCCTGTATCTTAGTTGGTATCATGCCTGCGAAGTGCAATTCGGGTCGATTCCCAGCCAGGGCAGATATTTATGTGACAGATAAATATTTGTACTTGGGTTGTGGGCGGTATAGGGTCATATTTATTGTCTATGCCACCTGATATACAGTATGAGTGACTTCTTCATCATTACCTGATGACCGAGTTGTGGTCGTCATAAGATGTTTTTCCAATTATCTATACTAATATTATAAAGCTGAAGAGTTTGTTTGTTTGGTTTAACGCGCTAATCTCAGTAACTACGGGTTCGAATTGAAAAATTCTATTTATCGAGAAAGGCTATAAGCTATATAACATCATACATTTTAGTACTTAGTTTTTACCACAAATTAACGCGGGTGAAACCGCGCGGCACAATGAAAATTTTATAGTTTGTTTTGTAATTTTTCTCACATTGTATAAATATATAAACTACCTCTATTGTGCTTTAAACTATTTAATCATCCTGTTGCATTCTATCCTAAGTTACTTGGAATTTTTATAAGAGCAAAATATACTCACTCGGATTAATAAGATTAGCGCTTTTGTATTCCACACGTGTGTCTTCAAAAGCCTTCGTGTGATCAGGATTGAGGAAGGCCAGCTGTGGGGGAGTCTTGTCCACGATGCGGATCCCACTCACTAAATCATTACTTATCAAATACTCTACAAGGTTTCGCCCGATGAATCCGCATCCTGAAGCAAACAACAATGATCAGACAACGAAAAAACACTTAGGTCACCGATGACTAAC
Source organism: Thymelicus sylvestris (assembly GCA_911387775.1). Lineage (NCBI taxonomy): Eukaryota > Metazoa > Arthropoda > Insecta > Lepidoptera > Hesperiidae > Thymelicus > Thymelicus sylvestris. The sequence continues at coordinate 15,412,015 of OU426896.1, read as the reverse complement.
ACTTTCTAAAGACCGTTACAATATTTTAAAAAATATACCAATTTGAACGCGTGATGAGAAAAGTTTCTTATAGGTTTAATGGAATTTGTAATTAAATCTACGAATATGCAGTACTTTTACCTCCAAGAACTAAAACTCGAGGTTTTGAATTATCACCGGCGGAATCAGACATCTCGCTTGCGGCTTCACGACGACAAAATGTGAAGTGAGTGAATGACACATTGAGTGACACTTGACAGTAAGGTATCTGATTATTGACATGACAGTTGACAGACAGCCGGAGTTTGACAAATGATTTGTTATTTTTTTCTTTCTTCTTATGACGTTAGCGTTAGTACATTCAACCAAAGACAAGTAATTTTCCATTTTAACTTCTTGCTTGCGTGGCTTGGAGCTTAACTTTTGAGTGGCTTGAACCGCTTGGCTAGCTTTAACTCCAGTAGAAATACTCCAGTCATAGAGATTAAAAAGCAGCATATAATATTTAGGGCTTATTAACGGAAAGTAAAAATAGATGGCGTTCGATAGGGGTAGGATAGGCAGTGCTAGTGGTACGGTTGATGCATGCTCGTTCATTATAAATTTTAATAGGTATAAGAATAATGCATGTTGCTTTGTAAAGCAATTTAATTTTCGGGACCAAAATTATGCCCAATTTTATTTGTGGACAAAGTTAATGAATAAATTTAAACTCATTTGAACATCAATAAACAATTCAATTTATTTAATCCGATTTAAAATTAAAATGGAATAGTGTAAATAATGTACAGATTAATTTATATTAATTTACAGGAGATAGATATTGTGTAAGTAGGTACTAAATTATAAAGGTAGGTACCATTGAAGTATTATTACTAGCGTATAGAACAAACACCGCGAACACAATGTATGTTCCAATGAATTGAAGCCGCGCGGCTGCATTGCCAATGGATTCGTTCGATTTTGAAAGGAGAACGGGGGCTCAATTTTGAAAATAAACTTCCCGGCGGGAACACACATTTTGTTCGAGATGTCTCTTCTATGACATTCTACTTCAATGGTAGGTACACATATATTATATTATATGTACATAAAGAGCTAAAATTAAGTTTTATCGTTTTTATTTTCACTTTGAGTATTCTTAGCGAGTTCCTCGATTTTCTTGAAGTCTGTAGGTAGGTAGAATATTGCGACGCTCAATCCAGCTGAAACAAAAATACACCAGTTTGCGAACTCATGAAATCCTAACATTAATTATAAATTAGCACAAAAAAACAAAATAACACCCCATTGCGTTTGTTGTAATTTTGTTATATGTGGTAGTTCGTCAAAAACCCCACTGATACTTTATCGGCCAAAGAGAAAAAAAAGTAAGAAAGCCTTCTGTCGTCTGTTTTATTAGTCTGCTGGGAGGAGATTAAGCTCAATATCCTGAAGCGATGTCAGAGCAGTTAGGAGTAAACAAGGAGTAAATAATAAAATGCCATCTTTCTAAATTGAGCTGAATGAGTGTACTCACACAAGACAAGCGTGACGTAGATGCCGAGCATGGGCGTGCAGAAGTGTTCCAGCAGGCCGCCGATCAGCTGCACGCTGAAGAAGCCGAAGCCGCGCGCCACCACCACCGACAGGCAGGTGGCCATGCCTCTGCAATCGACAACCACACTGTTTGTAACTTTGTTACACCTACATTATTATAACTAGCTGACCGGGCAAACGTTGTTCTGCCAAAAAAATTTTAGGGGTAGGGGGATGAAAAATAGATGTCCGATTCTCCACCCTAGCCGATATGAACGCAAAGATTCACAAAAATCGGTCGAGCCGTTTCGGAGGAGTTCAGCTTCAAAAAAGAGTGACACGAGAATTTTATACATATCTAGCTGACCCGGCGAACTTCGTATCGCACTAAACTTTTTTTTTCTAAAATAAAAGTAGCCTATAAGTTACTCCTTGTTACATCAGCTATCTGCCAGTGAAAGTCCCGTCAAAATTGGTCTAACCATTTCAGAGATTAGCCGGAACAAACAGACAGACAGACAGACAGACAAAAATTGTGGAAAATGTTGTTTTGGTATATGTACCACGTATACATCCAAATGCACTTGGTAAAAAGCGGTTATTTTAATATTACAAACAGACACTCCAATTTTATTTATTTGTATAGAGTATAGATGTATGGATAAGTAATTAGAGTTTTTTTTTAAAGTAAAACTTTTTTTATAATTTTGACCGTTTTTATTTATTTTTGACACGCATCGAAACGAAACGACGCTGTCGGCGACCTCTTACCTTATCGGTTGTTGCGTCTGCTCGTTCGGCTTTTGACATGAAACAAAGTCGATGATACAAGTAGTGTAACGCTAAATGATGTTATTATAAACAATGTTACCTCAAATGAGTAGGATTGAGCTCGACCAAGTAACTGTTGACGTTCCCCAAGATCAACGCCACGTACAGAAAGATGTAGAAGAGCGCGATGCTCAGCAGCGGGATCCTGACGACCAGCAGGAGTAGACCGCAGAGGAAGGAGACGCCGAAGACCAGGCAGGTGGTGCGGCGCTTGCCCAGCGGCTCCACTATGAACGTGAGGAGGATGTTCAACGTGCAGGAGACGCCGGAGTAGACCATGACTGCGTATAGCGTCAGCGGCTGGACGGTGGCGTTACAGTCCGTCTGTGTCGGTGTCTGTACAGGAGACATTTGGGTCACACAGTGGCGTATCATCTCTAACAAACTTAGGGCACAAAAAAAGCAAAAATAATAAAAAAGATCCTCTCCGGCGGGGAATCGAACCCCGGTCTCCCGCGTGACAGGCGGGGATACTGACCACTATACTACCGAAGATATGTCTAACGCAAGCGAATTTTAAACTTCGATGTCTTCAACTTTTTACAAGGAAAACAATAAAAGCTAGAAGTTTTAAATAACTTACTTGGAATAAACAAAAAAATTTAAGGACATTGACGTTCATCAAAATAAGTATTTTTTGGCGGCCTAATCCAACAGCAACTTGTCCAGGGATTATACCTAATCCTAAAATTGAACGCCTTTGAACGCGATGTAAACGTTTAAAAGCTGATCAACTAAAATAAAACAGTAATTATCAAATAGTTTAGAATGTTGTATTGAGAAGTGTTGATTGGAAGCAGTTAAAGTGCTCAGAGCAGTGGTAGTCAACATTTTTTTCATACGGGCCAAAAACACGTGGTCATGCTGTCGATGTCGCGGGCCGCAAAAAAAGAAATAAAAAAATTGGTATTAATTTCTTAGGTTTTCGCGATTATTATAAAATAAAGTAACCCGAGATGGGCCAACTACAAAAGCCTGGCAGGCCGCATGTTGAGTATAACTGGCTTAGAGTGTAAGACAAAATTGCTGAATCACGGCTGTCATGCACCCTATCTACCCTTTCCTCATCTAGACATCTACTGTAGGGTAGTCTAATGTAGGGTAGGGTAGCTGCGATTTCCAAGTACCTAAACCATTCTTATTAAATTAAGGATGATTATGATATATTTTAATGCAAAAAATACATCAGTATCTTCTATTCTTATGATAATTTTGACTATTCATGACAAATAAAAAATATTTGAACAATGATAAAAAAGTCTCTCCGGCGGGGAATCGAACCCCGGTCTCCCGCGTGACAGGCGGGGATACTGACCACTATACTACCGAAGACATGTCTTTAAAGCGAATTTTAAAGTTCCTTATCTCAATACATTGGGTAACAATGTAATGTAACAGCTGTTACATTAATTCATAATAATTAATCATATTTTTTAATATCTTGAAACACAGATGGTGGCACTGTACCTGTATGTTTAGAGACTTTAGAGTAAATATTTTGGAATCGGAAATTAAGCAATGATTTCGAGATGTGATGGACCATTGAACTATTCTATGTTAGCGCATTATACTTAAATGGATGGGACGATGAACAAAATAATTGTAACTAAGTTGATAGCTAACCGAGTCGATGTTAAGCATGCGCGTGCTCTTGGCAGCGTTGCGGACGACTTCACAAAACGTGCCATTGTTGTCTCCGCCGTTGAAGTACGCGTTGGTCATCGTCGGCACCCACATGGTGAACCCTGTGGAGCTGAAGCATACAAGTGTTTGTCAAAAAGTACAAAAAATACTCACAGATTGAGAGGCTCGTACAGTCACCTGCAGAGAAAAGTAACCCATCTGTTTACAACGCAACAGGCGAGACGGAAACGTTGCTGTTCGAATATTTATGAACAGATGGGTTAATTTTCTCTGCAGGTGACTGTACCTACATATATTCCGTAAGGCGGCGTTACATAGAAAAATAGTTAAATAGCTGATAGTACAGTGCTTATCCACTGTCATAAAAAACTGTTACCAGCTGCTATCATTAGGTACCTAAGTACAATCTTTAGGCACGGTCGAAGATATACCTATGAGATATTTTGTAAGTAATTACCAAATATATATTTGAATGATCACAAATCTGGCGAAAAAAAAACAGATAGATAATGAAAAGCATTTACTTATAGGAAAATATCTTGGCTTATAAGCAACACCAGTGACGTCACTAATGTCACCCAATAAGAATTTTTGTGGAACATTTTGAAAAAATACAACCATCTAGCTGCCTACCCTGCAGTGGTATCCTTATCGATACCGATAGAAGGTACTCACGTCATGTAAGCGCAAAGAAGTAGATAATACAGTGTGAGGGAGTTCCTTCGGAGTGGCGCTTTGAACAATGGCGCCGTCTGCAGCCACACGCGGCGGAGGAACGATGACGGTTCATCAGGTCGAGGAGTTTCTTCCAAGTCCAGCGACTTCACCTAAACAACAACCGTTCCATCAGAACTTCTATAATAGAAGTTCTATTGATTAATGTAACGTCGCTTGGAGTTTACTTGGTGATATAATGGAACATGATTATTTTTGACGGTATAAAAACTGTAATTATTTGTTAACCAAAACAATTATTTTTATTAAATAGCTTGTAGTTAAATAGCTTAAATAGCGAAAAACGAGCAGTAGAGCCACTGGATGATGGCATATTACGATTCCGCTGCTTCGTCGGTAATACGAAAAGCATTCTTATAAGTGCTATAATTTTTATCTGGATTAAATAAAAATTAAGTCTACTTACTTCATTAACGATAGCTAAAAAACTTACGGGATATAAATCTGGATTTCGACCAGTGTTCCACTGATACATATCTTTCAACACGTCCAGGGACGCGTCTTCTTGACCTCGGCTAAGGAGGAACTTGGGGCTCTCGTTCAGAAACAGCAGACCGACCACACCGAGGATACCCGGCAGACTGATGATTTGGAGGAGCAGCCTCCAGGGTCGGTAGGTCAGAGACAGCCAGGGAATGTTGATGCTGAATGTTAGCTTGAAAACAGGCAGGGCTATAGCTGTGGGGAAACGAAATGATTCTTTCGGAACAACTTATTCGTAGTACTTAATAGGTAGGTCCTTCCTTAGTGTCATCATTATTTGAAAGCATAATTTGGTTTGATTTCAGACGCACTGCCTGAACCTGACATGTGACTGAGCAGATTTGGTTTGGTTTTCGAAAAGTCAACAAACACTCATCCACAATATTCAAAACACACACACACAAATACGTCTATTAATGGTACTATTCTGTGGTAGAGTAGAGATAAAACATACATTGTAAAAGGAAAACTTCTTTCCTATCGTGCGCTCTCTACAAGCTCGCCTCTACGACAATATAACTCCTCTGAGTTGTGGCTCCAAATTGTCCGGACCCCTATCTTTCATGTACCTCTCGTGTCATCATTATGGTAGTAATTACAGTACGGCCGCTATATCTTGGCGCGTCTGAACTTCGCGCAGAAGGCTGCGCAGTAACATAATTCGCCAATGCTCGATACGCGGTGTATTTATATCTCAGTCACACGTTAGCATGTTCGTGTTGCCATCTCTGTCTTACATGCGCTAAAGTTCGCAAAGATACAGCGGCCGTACTGTACCGGCGATGATGAACTGCACGACCATGGTGGCGCTGGCCATGAGGAACATGAACCGGCTGCGGTGGCGGCGCGGCACGCTCTCGCCCTGCAGCACGAACGCGGCCGCGTTGGCTGAAGCTGTGCTGCAAGAAGGGAAGAAGATTCATTGCTCAAGTCCTTAGTTCTCGAAGTGGTCCAGGTGGACCTGTAGGGTCCACGGGAAACTCGACTCAATCAATTCTCACTTTTTTTAGAAAACTATTAATCTAACTATATATAATATTACTCTATATAATCTAAACTCTCCATTCACGAGATTTATAACATCCACAAACGAACCAATCATGGTAGGATCGTATTAGGGAAGCCATACACGATCAAGTGTACTTGATGAAGCGTCAAGCGGACTTGACGGGGCATCCAGTATATTTGATCGTGTATGGCCACGGTATAGCTATCTGCCATATATTTGTCTCATGCATACTGGATGGCGCGTAAAGTCAAACAGCAAATTTGACAAGTCAAACTGCAGACTTGACAAGTATACTTGATCGTGTATGGCCTCCATAAGTTACTTACAAAGCGCCCGACAGGAACTTCAATACTGCTAGCGACATGAAGCCGGGCGCTATGCTGACGGCTAAATTAAAAATGGCGCCCACCGGCATCGCGAACAGGAGAGTGGTCCTTCGACCCAGGGTATCAGCGCACAGCCCCCAGGCATACGATGAGAGCATAACACCTGGAACGATAGGTACATGCTTATTACTAATTGACGACTCCGTAGTCTAATTGGTAGTGATCTTGCGAGGGATCCAAGATTTGATTCCCGGCTGAAGCAGGTACATATTGTAGGACGGATAAATGTTTGTACTTGGGTCGTAGGCGATGTCCATTTTGTCCATGCTACTTGGGACATAGGTCACATAGGGAATCGTGTGTTTTAACGTTTCTCATAACGTATTGTATCGTTCCTCCAGCTATTAATTATTTAAAGTTCAAGCTCAACTTTCGTCCCTGATTATTGACGGGTTAGGTAAATAGTACTAAGTTCCTCATGTTTGAGATCGATGGACTCTACCATGCATCACGCCGTACTACCATCTGTCTTGTAAGACAGTAAATTATGTTTATTTTATTGTAGGTAATTATAATTTGTCTTACATATTTAATTTAATACCACCTTTGTAGAGCCCAATCAAGCATATACAATCTATTTGACGTAGATTGACTTTTCTCAGCACATGTTATTTTGCACACAGGTAAACGTGTAATTTTTCATTGTATGATGTCGTGAGAGTCACTTCAATAGTAATAAAGGTATTGTTTGAGTCAGCGATCGTGTCCAACACTCATCTTCATATTATGACGATGCGCGCAAGGAAAATATTTCTTAGATAATTCGGGACCCTTTATAACCGGTAACTCGCTGAAATATTCCAAGTCACTCCTCAGTATTGAGTTCACTATCAAATTGCTCAACGCGGTTCGTAAAATGAATTACAAGTCCTAATCTGGTTGGAAGGGAAGCAGAATAAATATCAAACATATTGTTTCGTTTACTGAATTGTCTCAACCAATCTAGATCGGTGGTAGAGAACAAAGACAAAGTCGTGTAAAACCAGTCACCAATAAGCGGCACGGCTGACAGCAAGGCTTGCTGCTCGGTGGAGAGGCGCAGGTCGCAGGCCACGCACGGCAGCACCACCGAGAACCCGAAGATGTCCAGGTACATCGCCAGGATCAGGCAGCAGCAGGTTGACAGCATTAGCCAGTTGTATTTACCGAAATCTGGACAAATATTGTAAGGATTCAACCCATTAATGGCCCACTAATGAGCACGGTCTCTCCCCTTGAGGCCTATAGCATAGGGAAGTTAGTGTGTGAACTTGTCATGCCCGAGGGCCTCCGTCCGCGCCCGCTGTTGCTTAACATTGTCGTTCACTTAGGATTGACACAAGCTGCCGGGCTATGAGCGCTTCAGGACAAATATGGTACATATCGTTTTTATGTGAAACGTCCGAGCAATGGTCATCATCGTCAATGGACGTCAGTAACACTATATGCTTCACCCAAGAAAGAAAAGAATAGAAAAGAAAGAAAGTTAGACCTGGCTCTTAGCCGACCTTTTGGCATTACCGAGACGAGATTATCGGCTGGCTCAAGCAAGAGGGTTGTAGCTAGTCAGAATATGTTTCCGAAAATAATAAGGACATAATTATGTACTCCTGGTGGTTGGGCATCACATTAAACCGGCTAGCGGCTGGCCTTTTTCGCCAATCTTGGGTCAGTATTCTAGCTCTACGCCACACGGCCAACATGTTATAAGATACCGTTTGACTATCAACTACTTAGCTTTTAACTATGTGCTACCTAGTAAATGACAGTACAACAGTCCAATATTTGCTTTGTTCCGATTCAATTCAATTTATCAAAATAATTAAATTCATCATTCAAAACTTTCTGAACTTACTTTGAGACCATTCTGTACAGTCATTTAATATTGGTATACTTATTTTTATAAAATGCAAAAGTATTAAAAATTATTACGGATAACATTATTTTTAACCGACTTCAAAAAAAGGAGGAGGTTCTCAATTCGACTGTAATTTTTTCACGTCGTTTTGTACCTCAGAACTTTGGACTGGGCGAACCGATTTTGATGATTCTTTTTTTAATCGAAAGCAGGTGCTTGTCATGTGGTGCCACATAAATTTGAACGAGATCTGACGAGTAGTTTTTGAGTAATTTTGAAGTCGGTTATTTTCTGTTAGTAAAATTTAGATTATTATATTAAGTAACAGGCGATGTAAATTAAAACAAAAAGTTTACAAGAATATTATAGTTACTTACGAGTAGAATCCAATGCCTCTTCAAAGCTATATTTGGAAAGGACCTGTGCATTTCTTTCACGGACCTCCATTTTACATTTTTACAATATTTAACTTTCTAATACCTCAAACACTCTTCAGTGTATAACAAACACGTGTATAACAATAACCAGCTTCGTGAAAAGGTGTTAATAATCAAGGCACTACAAGAGAAATGACAGTTGATACCTTTACTATTTCTACTCATTACTGCAAGTAAGCATTTATGTAGTAAACAATAGTTGACGAAGGCATTGTATAACTATGTAGAGACTAGACAACGGTGAGGGGTTTGCCTCAATAAGGTAAGGAACTGAATGATCAATTGTATCAGTTATCACCAATGATATTGTATGTATAAACAGAGGGTAAAATATCTTTGGTTATCACATATCATTATCATGAGGCGCGAGGCTCATTTCGTTAGTTTCATCCCTATTTACAAATCCAGAACTTCAGCCGCCAGCTTCGAGTATACCTCACTCTGAACAATCAAACAAACGAACAGACCTAATGTTATTAATAATTTATTATATTTAATTATTTTTGAGCTACTTAAACATTATTTACAATAACAAATTGAAGAGGCGTCTAGACTCTAGAGGCAGTACTAAGTGCATAGATTTTATTAATTATTGTGACGCATTAAAGTATAACATGTGGCGATAAGTATTGTGTCGTTGTAATGTACAGTTTGTCGCATAATTACTTCGTAAAAACGAGCAAACGGGCAATCTGATGGTAATAATTCTCTCAGTCAGTGAGTGGTCTCTGAGAACCATACATATTTTCACAACTGACATTATGAACACAAAATAGTCTATCTTTCTGTGATTGAGGTAGCTTTCCCTCAAACCTATCTTTAGTTGATTCATCATTCATGTAATTTCTGTATAAGATCTAGTCGGAGGGAAGACCCTCTTTCCAATTTTCCACCCTCTGTTCGTTGCCACCACAAGAAGACAAGAGACAGTAAGATTTTACATCTCTTTTCTCATAGTGGTGTTTCACATAAGGGAAAAGAGGAGAAAATACATCCGTCTTATTCTGTTCACAACATACCCCGGAATTGGGAATTTTCCCACAAACGTCGAAGCTTCTTCTATGTTCTGTATTCCTGGTAATTTTGATTAAAATGGCGGACCATTCACCATGGCTGTGCTTCAAAATGATGCATTAGGGTACTTTGTATTACGATGATTTGAATTCTTTGAATTAATGTAAAATTCATTACTGATAATTATCAATATTTATTACGATATAACGTATTTAATATTTCGTATTTAATATTTTTTGTACCGTAAAATAATAATTGATGGATATAATTTTAAATTATATTGATTAATGTTAAGTTTTAAATATGTATCACAAAATGATTAAATAAGTGATTGTTTATTGATACTATCGTAGAGTATGTATTATCACAATAATATTTATCAGAATGTGATAACGTAACGTGCTGAATGGTAGATATCGTATTTTTCAATGAGTGTTTACGGAATACACTTGGGAAAGCCCTTGACATTCTTTTCAGGCAACTTTCCCTGACATCCGTTCTACCAGGAGATTAGAAGTATTAAGATGTAGTCTGCATTCCACGAACGGCCGACCGATGCCACGGAGTTACTAAATCTATTGCTATTATTTTTGCCAAATTTTTAGATTTTAGTTTTTGGCTTTTAGATTTTAGTGCTCGTATTATGAAATACTATGCAGGAAATGATAATAAGTAATTAATCATTATAATTACGTAAGTATAATAGTTCATTGTAATTATACAATTTTACGCGTAAAAATGATTCGTCAATACCTTGTTGTATACAAATCTTATTAAAATTAAATAATTCTACTTAGAAATACTAAGTAGATAAAAATATTTATGTCATATGACATATCTAAGCTTAGTAGCTCAAGCGAGCGACACGTGGAGGAGAAACGTAGGGTGTGAGAAAATCAATAGGTTCGCGCAAGCGCTTTGCTTCGCGAAAATCGCAATGAATATCCTCCTGGTGTCTTTGTGCTCCTAGTATCGCCGCCCACAAGTCAGACATTTTCCTGCCCTCTTCCAGGTTTCTCCGGAAACGAAAACCTTCAGTTTCCGGGTCTTAGGGCGGCGGCGAGGCACTTCCAGGTTGTGCAGTTATTTCCATCGTTCACCATTCAGATTTCAGGTTATTTTTCAGCAAACATGTCTGAGAGGTTAGTTTACTGCGCATCTGTTCTGCGCAAAGGAAACATAAAACGTCTTCTTTTTCTTTCTCTTGTATTTCTTGTATTTCAGTAATTGAGTAAAAAAAAATGTTAGCAAAACTTTTAGTGCCTCTTTCAATGATAAAAACAATCTTAAATATTTTCTTACATCCCGTTACTATGCAAAACTTCGTCATAATCAAGTTTAGCGGGGTATCTTGAAATATTATAAATCATTAAATTATGTTTTTAAATCCGGCTCGAAGGACCATTATGTATAGCGTACTACAATGTAAAAATTTGCGTATCGTCTAGAAGGTCGTTAGCGTATATAAGAGCGAATGTAGGAACAATGAAAAATTCAAAATTCCGTGGTCATCGTGTCCAGTAGCGGTCAGCGGCCATCCATTGGCTGGGCCGCTGAGCAATCACCTTTGCCGACGAATCCGTGACCGGCAGCTGCCACAGACTATTAAATTTCACAGACGCATTAGGGTCGCGACGTCTCTGGACCACAGTGTAGCGCCGCAACATTGACAATTTAATGAAATTTAGGAAAATATCCAGTATTTCCATCTTACGAAGTCTCTAGATATCTATAAATTTATCATTTCATTTCGGAAAGGTAATGCAATGAAAACAGAAAATATAGGTACAAACATATTTTATTAAACCCTCACACACATTACACATTACACCGCGCGCTTGACATCCAATCGCTATACAACCAGATCACAAGCGTGCTGCAGCGAGCAGCAAAATGTATGTGGGTGAATATCAAATAGGCAAATTTTACGTGTCCACGTTGAGAATCGAGGTGTAAAATGATAGAATGTTTCTAATTTTTTTATATAGTAAACTACGTAACTTCTTTTAATTGGGGCCACATTGTTTTTTTAAATATATGTGTATATAAAAAATCAGGGTAAAAAAAATGCCTTAAAATTCAAGTTTGGTGGTATGTCCTAGCTCCATTTTTTGATATAATTTCATTCACCACAGTGACAATTGAAGTAAAAATAAAAAATATATAATTTCGTTAGTATACACATAAGACACATTATCTAAAAATAACTAAACCATATTATAAAATGTTATTTAACATCACAGGATACTCGATCAAAGTTTGTCCAAGAAAAAACCAAAATCTTGGGTGCACTTGTTCAACTTACTAAAACATGAACTTTCTTGCGTATGCGATCATTTAAGTTTTATTATTTCGCATGGCACAGTTGTGTGGTAACGTTTGAGTGTAACGGGTATGTGATTAGAGCTATGACTTCCCGCCAAAACAAAAGTACCCGCTTGGGTGGCACAGGGGGACAAGAATTGTTCAATTTTTGGTGGATCGATTTGCTGTTTATTTTAAAGTGCTTTTATAGTAAGCTACACAATATAGGTAGTGATTTGGATTACGCATAAAATAGTTATATGAATTAAATTGTAACTTAAGATCCCTATTTTTAAAGATTTTTTTTATGCATGGTCCAAGTTTGGTGGCTCAATTTTGGTGGATTTGGTGGCGTTTATGCGTGACCAAAATTTAAAACGAGCTACTTAAGCGAAACTAGGGCTTCAAAGTGTTTGCCAGGGATCTGTCTATTGGGCAAAGTCAGCTTACGAGGTTGAAGACCTAGTCCAGCACCATGTTTTTGTCAAAATCTGAAGTTCTGAGAGATGGTCGCATGCCTCCTCTCAAGCTCCAGCTGTCTGCGAGGACAATAACAATCAAGCTAAACTGACCCGACACTACATACAGGATATCCCGGACGCCGCCTGTATAAGATAAGAGAGGCTCTCAAACAGCTTAAAAAGAACAAGGCTCCGGGAAATGACGGATTCACAATAGCTACTAAGAGCTGATGGGAAACCTCTACTAATGACGCTCCAATAGCTGTTCGTTTCCGTCATCAATACTGGAACTACCCCGGAAGCGTGGAACCCGGAACTGTGGTGACTCTGTTCTTCAAGAAGGGGGAAAAAGCCCTTTTGAAGAACTATAAAGGCCCATTGCATTTCTGAACCACATTTGTAAGCCGTTTGCGAGGGTGCTCACAAATCGCATGACAGGTTTGACGACTTCCAGCCTCCCGAACAAGCAGGATTCTGAAAGGTAACAGAACCATAGACCATAATATACACATACTGAGGCAGATTATACAAAAGACCAAGGAGTATAATCTGCTGTTATGTGTTGCTTATGTAGACTATGAGAAACCCTTTATTCTATCGGTATCAGTATCGGTACCTAATTCTCATATCGAGGTATTGAAGTGTTTTTAATCATCAGGTACCATTTCCGTCAGAGTATACGACACAGCTACGAACCCTATTCAACTGCAGAGAGGTGTCAGGCAAGGGGACGTCATATCTCCTAAACTGTTCACTGCTGCGTTGGAAGACGTATTCAAGCTGATGGAATAGAAACAAGTAAACAACGTGGTATCATCGTGGTCAATAGTGACATCACACCTTGAGATATGGCGATGATATAGTATATCTGGCAAGATCCCTGGAGGAACTTGGTAAAATCATAGGGGACTTGAACAACGCCACAATGATGTCTTAAAATTAACATGGACAAGACGAAAATCATGTCCAATGTCCATATCATGTACCTACGTCCAACTTCGAGAAATAAGTCACTCGTAGAATTCAACTCATATGGGCTGCGTTCGAAAACTGCGTCATATCTTGTCGTCCTTTTGGACGCTATCTCAGTGCCTGAAGTCGAAGATGTTCAAACAGTGTGTGTTGCCAGTGATGACATACGGCTCCGAGACGTCGTGCTTTATTACTATTGGCGTTATTCATAAACTTAAAGCGGACGGAGAGAGAAAAAGCGGATGGAGAGTGCTATGCTTGGTATTTCTGTACGTGATCGAATCAGAAATGAAGTAGATGAACAAGAATAATCGACATAGCTCATCGAGTACGCCGGCTGATGTGGCAATGGGCTGGCCACATAATTCGAAGGACCGATGACCATTGGGAAGAGGTCCTCGAATGGCGCCCACGTCTTGGAAAAAGGAGCATTGGAAGCTCCCCAACCAGGTGGACTGACGACCTAAAGAAGACAGCAGACACTAGAGAGTGAATCCAGAGGGATTCAGAAGGCATAGGACTGGTCGGAGTGGCGCAAGTTAGGGGAGGTCTGTGTCCACCAAGGGCTGATGGATTGATAGATGTTAAATAATAATATCTATTTAATTTTAACAATTGAGTTTTATAAAACGATGAAAGTTATTGATAATTCCCGAGAATTCGTGATATTAGCCACTTTGAGCTTTATTTTATTGATTTTAGAGCTTTTGTGACAGAAAAATCCAATTTTGGTGTCACTGATTTTCAATTTTGGTGGGTACTTTCAATTTTGGTGGGCGATTTTCAATTCTGGTGGCCACACTAGACTTTGAACTTAAATATCTCAAAAAGTTATCGAGATATTCTCCGACCTCTTGAAGGTTCTTCTAGCTTAGACTTTCTATTCTTATACCAGGTCCTCATTTTTCACAAAAACTGAAGAGAAAATTTCGCCACCAAAGTTGAAAAAAAATACACGTTTCTGATATTCACCCATGTAATAGGAACGTGTAGGACCAGACTCTTCACTTAATTTAAAGTAGTATAATTTTACGTATGTATAAATCACTTGTGAATCCACGAACAATTTTACATTTTATAAATTACAATTTTATGGTCAATAGCAAAGACATATCTGTAGTCAACAGTTATAACTATTTCATTTGAAATTGGCCTTTCTTTCTACACAATTATAAAATTAACACTTACATTAATATTATTATAACTTCATTGCACAACACATTATTAATTATTTACAGATAGTTTTGGCTTCAGATTAAAGAACAAAAGGTTTTGACTTACATACCTTAATTAGGCAGTCTTATCATCGACTTCTTCAGTACTAAATAAAAAAAGGAGGATAAAAATAAAACTGTAAAAGCAGCAAAAAAAAAGTATTTTAAATCTTTTTAGTATTTTGTCTATATAAAATATCTAAATACATCAAAGTAGGTTATTGTTTTTTAAACGTTGCGGGACTCTACCGATATGACAACCTTTTGCATAAGTTACCTCTACCAGTCTTGTAAAGTAATGTAATCAATAGTGTACAATAGTGAACACAATAAATAATAAGTAAATAAAATACCTATCTATTGAGTGCCAGTCTAGAATTGAAAATAGACTAAAATACCTATATATGTTTCAAAAAGTCATATTCTTAGTTCTATATATTCCTACTATATTAACTAACAATTTCTAAGAACCAGATTTTTACCAACTCTCATACACTTCCCAAATTCCTTCAAGTCCATTTTAATCAAATATTTATTTCGTAATTGTGGAAAATCAGTATACCTAATAGCTATTTAAGTTTTGTGACATTTGCAATTATTATTTGCGTGCATTTGATATTCCTAATTTTGTAAAAAGTTTAAAAATTTCGTTTTCTTCACTTTTCTCCCTGTACAGCCACAATGACATGGAACTCGATAACTAAGTAATGACCGGTTCAGTCGAACGCGATCCGGTTCATACCGGTTCGTGCGTTTCGTTTTGCGTGGGTTCTACCGTCAGATTCATAGACGAACTCTCTTTTCTCCCGGGAAGGGTTAAACACAGTAACCCACAACCTGAAACCAATACACAGAGGAGATAAAATATGCTTGGGATATCTGTAGTTCGTATGAGTAGGACATACACATAGAATGACCCTGAGGTTGATAAGGACTTACGCATCTGAGTCAGCAGTAAAAAGCATATCTACATAATTATATCATTGTCTTGCTGAGTGAGGGATTAGTTCTGTCCATTACGCGGGCCATGTACTAATTGGCAGATAAAAACAACAAGTGCAATTACCAATTATAACGCCTCCAAAGAGATAGAAGCTGACCCCGCAGTTGGTGTCCAGTAGGATGCCGATCACGTTGGAGCCCACCATGGAGCCCAGACGGCCGGTCATCATCGACAGGCACACCGCCATCGCCCTGCAAACGATGAAAAGATAAGAGCTTCAATCCATTAGAAGCCCACTACAGGGCCACGGTTCTTTACTCCTAAGGAAGTCTAAACTCTATCAAATTGTTCTAATGTGGCTTGGTAAAGTAACCAGACTTTTCACCGCTAATTAGTGGTGAATCCTAGGGTCGGAAGTTTAATTAGGCGATGTGAAGTGATGTAGAGTCAAAAATGTAGAGGCCTAGGCCCGTAATTTCAATAGCAGTTTCTAGATATCTTTGTTGAACCAACAACGATAGTTTAAACTCAGAATCATAGATTAAACTGCTATTGAAATTACGGGCCAAAACAAGGATAAGAACAGCCAATAATCGAGGAGATGGACTAACGTAAACGCTCCTATTACCGCCAGTTTAAGCTGACTTTGGATGAACTTCAGAAAATTAGATATACGCCGTTATGCTAGGACAGGCGTTTTAATTTATTCTTTATCATAATTAAATATTCTATGACATTCAGTACTTAAATGTAGTATTAAATCACACAATATTTAATAAATAATAATTTTATCTGAAATTGCAGCTGCTTCTATTACCGACCGATGGGATGATGTTGTTTCTATTACCGTTTTTGATGTTTCTATTACCGACTACTGAAAAAGGAACACATTCTCCATACTATTAAATAAATAAAAAAACAAAATAAATATTTATTAAGTTGGTATAAAACATTTGAGATCAATAATAATAATTATTAAAAACTGAGCTTTCTTCTTAATGATGTATTTAAAGTAGGTACATATTATTAAAAACACTATCTACTGAAATTTTATAAGATGGAGGTTAATATCTTAAAACAAGGTTTAGTTATTCCAAGCCGTTGGAGTTACACATTTTCCCTTCAAATCACATCATCAGACCCTAAGATATTCTATGATGTAGGTACTAGTTTTGCAAAAATAAAGTTATTGGCAAAAAAATTCTTAAAAACGGTTCCGATTCTCCTATTCAAGAGTTACACATTTTGTCTCCAAGGGACATCATCAGACCATAGAATGGTCAATGATGTACTGATTTTGCTGTGTAAATATTTACCAACAACAAAATATACCTTTTAAAACGGTTCAATTATTCCAATCCGTTGAGGAGTTACATATTACGAAATATGTAAGTCTCCAGTTCACATCATTATACCCTGAGATGTCAACGAACCGCTGAGGTGTTCCACTCTATATGTCCAGAACCCATCATAAGATCCTCACCATGATGTTAAAGAGACCACCCTGAAGCAATCCCCTATTTAATACCGTTTAAACCATCCAAATTGGTCGAACATATAAAGAAAAAACATATACGACGAATTGATAACCTCCTCCTTTTTTGAAGTCGGTTAAAAACTTACCTATGTGTGGCCTATAGAACATTTATGAACACAGGAACTTATAGTAGGCATATCAGCATTTTAACTAAAGTACGCTACAATACTGCAATAAGAGACTTTTATAAATAAGACCGTATGAGTCGGTAATAGAATTAAGTATGAAGATTCTATTACCGACCAAAAAAGAAACAAAAACAGGCAAAAATCCATAAGACAAAATGTATGGCGTTAATTGATCCAATTATGTAATATACTCTTTAGAATCAAACAAGTTAAAAAAAACATCTAAAATTATGTATTCAAAGAAATAAAAGCTAAAATACTAACTATTGTAAAACATCTAACAACGCCATGGGTCGTTAATAGAAGCAACTTATAAAAATTATGTTTCTAATACCGCTCCAATGTAAAATTCGATTTAAACGACAAGACATGGCCAGAACGGTAGTATTAGATGTTAATCTAGAAAACCAATGTATTATTTATTATAGTTACATATTAGCATGCACGTATACACATTTTATTTATGTTAATTTATCTTAAGTAATCACGAGGTGTTCTTATGTAGTTGGGAGCACAACACTATGACACCGAAGTCCGTTGCGGCCGCGTCTCAATTATTGGCTATTTACGCTGTTTGCTGATTATTTACGCACACAAACTTTATTATTTTTGTTTCTAAATATATATACCTAAAATATTTTTAGGCTACAACTTTCATGGAATCTATAACATACCTTAAAATAGTAATTAAAAAAACTGGCGGTAATAGGATACAAATTTTGGGGGGCGGTAATAGGCGCGTTTACGTTATCTAATCAGAACATTAAAAAAAAGAGAAAACGGAAAACCTGCTCGTTTAACTCGCTCGGAGAACTGCGTATATTTTTTATGTTTTCTATGTGCCTTTCGACTTCCACTCACCTATACTTAGTAGGGAAGAGCTCAACAGTAACAGCGTTCATGAGTCCAATACAAGCGCCAGACATCTGAAAGATGGCGAACAGCACAACGGCGAGCTGCTGGCTGTAGACGAAGCTAGCGGCCACCCCGCAGGCCCCGGTGCTGACCAACACGACGACGAGGATCAGCTTCTTGCCGAGCGCGTCCACTAGCACCCCCACGATGATGTACATGGAGTAGAACACGAGACCGATGTAGATTGAGCGCTCGAACGTTGTGGAGCTCATTGAGTCGTCGCATGATACCTGGAAAACATGTGAAATGAAGTTATTGTAATGTACAATTTAAGTTATGCCACGTACACATAAGTTCCATTTGATGTACCTAATAAATTGAGTAAATCTTTAACGTTATTGCTGTTAAAAAGTCATCAGATCTCATGAAGAACCAATTTTCTAAGTATACAAAGCTTTAGTAGTGTCGCAGAACTCACCATATAAGTTCATGAGAATGTTGGTGCGATGGCCGCGATTATAATTTTTTTAAACTTAATACGTAGATACGAGTAGTAAAGTAAAATACAGAGCGGAGATAAACAAACTCACCACAGTGCCGTTGTCAGCGGAGAGTCTATTGGCGTCCAGCACGTCGCAGATCCTGGTCTCAGTTCCCACGTGCGTGGTGAGAGAGTTCAGGATGGTAGGGAACCAGATATAGAAGCCGTTGGTCCTGCAAATACACAAAAATCACATTTACCTATTGGTTAGAGTGCAACCAAGGGTTACTGTAATATATCTATGTGAGGAACGTTACCAAAATATGCGAAAAATATCTGAGAGCAAAAATTTGTTGACTAAACGGGTCGGGTATAATATAAATATTTTTCATAAAAGGCGGTATTATCGCTAGAGCCTCTACCAGACAGACATTGGAGAGAAATGTAGGAAGTAGTCTTGACAGGAAGGGGCACCATAAGTCAAAATATGCCATTTACATTAATACATATGTGAAAGCCGCACCTAAATATGTATAGAAATTTATTAACGGATAGTAAATAATCATATTTTAAAAAAACCGAGACGTTTCAATCTATCAACTTTTGACTATCAGGACTTTTTTACTTGAAAGGGCTTATCGCTCCGCACGTGCAATACCGACCTCAAGTTTAACTACCAACTACAAATCAAACTACCAGAAGAGTAGTACACATGTCATGTAGTTGTGCAAAGACAAGTTCCTTACGTGGCGAAGATGCCGAACTGCACGAAGCAGCTGAGACAGGTCCAGGGCAGCAGCGGTAGACGGAACAGCGGCGCGGTCTGCTCGCGCATGGACTGCAGCACGGCCTTCAGTCCGTTGCTCTCCTGGTGTTTCACTGTCTGCGACTCCGATATCAGGCTCTTCACCTGCAAACATTCATTCATGTTCACCACCTCTGATTCATGTGCTTTGTCTTATAGCTGATGAACCTAAAAAAAAGCGTAGTGAGATCAGTATGTATTTAGTGCCTATACTTGCTCTGGTCTGGGCGTTATATACTCGTATATGTGTTCCTAAGCATTACAAATCCTTGGAAAAAGCGTCATGTAATGTAATAAACATGGAATAGAAGAACTTGCTAACAATAGGATGATAAATAATCTCAGAAGTTGTATTAGCCTGCTATCCAGCATTCTGAAGGTTTCATTCCACGCTGTGCTGCGCTGTTAACTGCTGTTAACTGTTAATTGCTGTGCTTTAACTCAGTTGTTCCAAGAGAAGGTAGATAACTAACCACTCGTATTTTTTATATTAATTTAACAAATTATTGTAAGTTTCTTACAGGGAAAGTATCCAAAGGCATCCGCTTATTAACCGAGTACATTTTCTTCAAGGCATCCAGACATTCCTCCTGTCTGCCCACAGCGTTCAGGAACTTGGGGCTCTCGGGGGCGAAGAGCAGCAGCACGGTCCCGGCGGCGAACGGCATGGCGCAGGCCACGATCAGCAGCCGCCACGACCGGTACGTGATGTTCAGGAACGGGATCGGGATGGCGAAGTCCAGGGGTAGGATTAGCCAGGAGACCGCTGGAAGCAATATAACATTGAATTAGTTGTTGCAGATGTTGATATTCTGCAGTTTTTATGTATTATTAAATATAGTTAATAGTATCAGGCGTTACTTTGCGGAAATCCATTGTTATTAAGTTAGTATTAGTCTACTTTGCAACAATCCGCGTTTAACATGTATGATGGTATATACTCTAAAACATGCGTGGCACCTCCCTCCCTCCCACAACGGAAACATGCACTACAATAATTAAACGTATATACCAACATACATACCAGCACCAACACGTGTTTCGCCCCGAAACGGAGCATCATCAGGGTAAGTTGACTCTACGATGGTTAGTCGGAAAGTGAGCATCGTTCACTGAGCGTGGCGTATTTATACCCAACTCGCCCACTGATTATCTAATGATGTTGTAATAATTAGTAATTAGTAATTAATTAATTATTCAATCAATTAATCAATCGATTAATTAATTAATCAATCAATTAGTGATTCACGCCGGCAGGAACCGGGTCTGACGTAATCTGGTGATGTGTACTGTTGAAAATCCTCAGTAAAGGCGAGTTGGATACATTTATTTGTTCATTCAGCAGTGTAAAACTTGGATTATTATTATGTTTTATTATTTCTAACTGCTCTAGTATACTTAATTTAAAACCCTTATCAGATTTATGTAATATATTATATGTATGGTTACTAGTTAAACTGTGACCTGATTTTATTAGATGTTTAGCGAAATTAGACTTATCCGCGTGACCATTCCTGTACGCTGCCATATGTTCCCGGTAACGTGTGTCAAAATTTCTACCAGTTTGACCCACGTACACGCCATTACAATCAGAACAAACAATTTTGTAGACACCAGATTGTTCATGTCTACCTCTTTTATCTTTACCGTTTGTTATAGATTGCAAGGAATTGTTTGTTCTGAATGCAACGAAGATGTTGTTACGACGGAGCGTTTTTGCGATTCGCTCTGAAATTGGACCAAGGTAGGTTAAACACCAAATAAATATCGTTCTAGTTTAACTAGTAACCATACATATAATATATTACATAAATCTGATAAGGGTTTTAAATTAAGTATACTAGAGCAGTTAGAAATAATAAAACATAATAATAATCCAAGTTTTACACTGCTGAATGAACAAATAAATGTATCCAACTCGCCTTTACTGAGGATTTTCAACAGTACACATCACCAGATTACGTCAGACCCGGTTCCTGCCGGCGTGAATCACTAATTGATTGATTAATTAATTAATCGATTGATTAATTGATTGAATAATTAATTAATTACTAATTACTAATTATTACAACATCATTAGATAATCAGTGGGCGAGTTGGGTATAAATACGCCACGCTCAGTGAACGATGCTCACTTTCCGACTAACCATCGTAGAGTCAACTTACCCTGATGATGCTCCGTTTCGGGGCGAAACACGTGTTGGTGCTGGTATGTATGTTGGTATATACGTTTAATTATTGTAGTGCATGTTTCCGTTGTGGGAGGGAGGGAGGTGCCACGCATGTTTTAGAGTATATACCATCATACATGTTAAACGCGGATTGTTGCAAAGTAGACTAATACTAACTTAATATTATTAAATAGTCAGTCAAAGTAAGTGGTCACCATCGTCTATTATGGATAAAAAGAAGTTTTGCTTGCAACTTTGCTTTCTGAAAATAAGGAATTTTAACCCCCCTGGCGATGGATTTCCTAATATTTTTTTGTTAACTAAGATGAACATAGGTCGTAACCACATTTAGTTGTACTTCACTGTAGTCTTGAAATAACAAAGATGACGATTGATGTATATCAATAGAAATAGTAATTGCACTCAAGTATGTTTACTTTTCAATTTAACTAACCTGCTAAAGCCACGGTACCGATGCCGACGAAAGACGCTCCGAAGGCGACCATCTTGTCTCTGTGCCGCCTGTTGTTGAACTCGCCCAGGTAAGTGTACACCACTGATGATGGACAGGATACGCTGCAAGTTATTACATTTGATTCAGTTGAAAAATATTTACTAAGAAATCTATGCGGAATGCGGATCAAAGTTGTCCGAAAATTTAAATCTTTGAATTAATTAATTTTAGTTAATTTTGATTTTGATGAAATTTTTACGATATCTTCAGATTAGCTCAGAGCACCCGCTGTGAAAATTGATCTAATTATTATAACCGATTTCAAGTAAAGTAAAGGAGTTTCTTAATTTTTTTTTCTATAAAAAAATGAGGTTTACGTATGACGATTTTTATTGTTTCTTTTTATAAAACTTACTTAATTTATTCCATTTTTACCGACTTCAAAAAAGGAGGAGGTATTCATTTCGAATGTTTTTTTTTTGTTTGTTACCTCACAACTTTCGACTTGGTGAACCGATTTTGATTATTCTTTTTTTAATGGAAAGCTGGTGATCATGTAATCCCACATAAAGAGCGAGATCTGACAAAAAGTTTTTGAGTTATTTTGAAGTCTGTTATTTTTTGTTATATTAGTGCAAGTTTCCATTCAGAACGGAATACTCACAACAAAGAGGCGAGGAACTGCAGCACAGCGAAGGAGACGATGTCCGGCGAGAAGCTGGCCAGCGCGGACAGGACGGACGCCAGCAACATGGACAGCAGCATGGTGGGGCGCCGTCCGCGCGTGTCGGCCAGCCAGCCCCAGACGTACGACATTAGGATTATTGCTGGAAACATACCAAGCTGTTAAGGATTTGAGATACGGGGAACTCCTGAGTAAACAATATTCAATAGTGAGGTATTCAATTCGAATGTATTTTTTTATGTTTGTTACCTCAGAACTTTGGACTGGGCGAACCGATTATGATGATTCTTTTTTTAATCGAAAGCTGGAGCCTGTCATGTGGTCCCACATAAATTTTATTGAGATCTGACGATGGCATCCATGAGAAAACCATATAAGTCTTAAATTTGTATTAAGTATGTGCGCGACAAATGGACGAATAACTCAATATCGCGCCAACCGATTTAGATTAATCTTTTTTTAGTCGAAAGCAGGTGCTTGTCATGTGGTCCAACATAAATTTGAACGAGATTGACGAGTACTTTTTAAGTAACTTTGAAGTCGGTTATTTTTTGTTAGTAAAATTTAGATTATTTGAATTTTTATTTTTCCATTTTTTGTGTTATCGCTCATACTTAGTAAGTATGATCAAGTAAACATATTTTATCTCCAAGACACATGGTCGTGTCGTTCAAACTGACCCAAGAAGGGTATCGCAGCGAGCCATCCCTTCTGCTGCGTGGTGAGCTGCAGGTCGCACTGCGCGGACGGCAGCACGTACCCCATGGCCAGGTTCTGCATGATCACCCCCATCAGGATCAGCCCGCTCAGCAGCATGTGCAGGATGTTGTAGATGCCGAACCCTGCAAATGTCATTCATGAAGGTTTCATTATCCTGCTAATCTATACTAATATTATAAAGAGGAAAGATTTGATTGTTTGCATTGAATAGGCTCCGAAACTACTGAACCGATTTGAAAAATTGAAAAATTTTGAAGCTACACTATCCCCGGGTGACATAGGCTTTATTATATTTTCAAAAAATTAGGGATCCTTAATAAAACTCCTATAATGTAACCCCAAGTGTAAAAAAAAGAAAACCGAAGCAAAGCGAGGGCGGTTACTCGTATTTTATAAGTGTGATAGATGTGAGTAGGTATGTTCCTCTGGAGCAAGTTTTTCAAGTTTAGCACACTGGTAGATTATCTGGAATTTAGGGTAATTTATATCCCGGAAAACGCAAGTAAAGTCTCGGACAAGAATCAGAATGTATCGTTTGTAATAAACTAGGAACTCTCATAGTTTTCGCTGTCTTTAATCATCCTTGTGAACGTGATAAGCCCAGAGACTTAGTACCAGAAAGCTGTAATGGAATGACTATATGTAATGGAAATATATATGAATCCGGCTCGAAGGACCAAAAATGTACGGGTCAGTTACAAGCCAGGCTCAATGTCAATGTAAATGTCAATGAAAAACGCGACTGTCCCGTAAGATACCTTTAATTGCACTAAACAATGAATTGCAATGCAAATGCAAAATGGACGAGTTAGCTCATACACCTTACGTAAGAAAACTATCACTGCTAGGTAGGCCTAACCGAGTAAATGTATCGACTACGGAGCCACTACATGTGGCCCGATATTCACATGACTAGTTTTTAATAAGACACACCCATATTATTATATTAATGAAATAACTATGGTCAATGCGACTATATAGTGCACAATGTGGAAATTATGAAACCAATTTTTCATTATCTGTAAAATGGACATTGGTGGTAAGGAATTACGGATATGGCCAATGAAGGAAGTGGCGGCAGGCTAAAGGATCTGGCTAATTATCGGCTATCGTTGCATACCTACAGTCGTATAAGTACCTCAAACAGGAATTTGCAATAAGTGGGGAAGATTAACATAGTCTATATGTATGTATATGGAACTACCCTAAAACCAGTGGCGTAGCGTGGGCTTCCGCCGCCCGGGGCCGACCGAAAATTTGCCGCAACCCCCCCCCCCCCCCAGTGATCTTTGCCGCCCCCATATTATTAAAAAAAAATATTAATTAGAAATGCACTTTTCTTGTCTTTTTAACCGACTTCAAAAAAAGGAGGAGGTTCTCAATTCGACTGTATTTTTTTTATGTTTGTTACCTCAGAACTTTGGACTGGGAAAACCGATTTTGATGATTTTTTTTTAATCGAAAGCTGGTGGCTGTCATGTGGTCCCACATAAATTTTATTGAGATCTGACAGTGGCATCCATGAGAAAACCACATAAGTCGTAAATGATGTGTGATGTTGAACTCAATATCACGCCAACCGATTTCGATGATTCTTTTTTTCATCAAAAGCAGGTGCTTGTCATGTGGTCCCACATACATTTGAACGAGATCTGACTAGTAGTTTTTGAGTAACTTTGAAGTCGGTTAGTTTTTGTTAGTATTATTCATAGCACAATTTACATTAAAATTTAAATAAAATTAATTTAAATGTATATTTTTTTTCTTTAAAAATCGAGTGGCTTGCCGCCCCCTCTTCATGTGCCGCCCGGGGCCAGGGCCCCCCCGGCCCCCCCCCACGCTACGCTACTGCCTAAAACTAACTTAACTAAGTGTTAATAATGCACTCGAAAGTTTGTAAATATATAACTGTTATCTTGTTGACAATAAAATTGGAGAAAATATTTTTTCCATAATAAATCATTAACCACTTGTGAGTGCGCAATGTAAATATTATTTCTAGGTTCACAAACAAGTGAATCCATTGCAAATACGCTGCGACTGAGATATAATCTATTTTGTAAGCACACGCATGTGGGATTTTCCCAATCATAATAATAATATTATGTAGCGATATATCATCTGTGATTGCTAAACTATAATAACTATTGTCATTGTCTGTGGATTATGGTGTTTATGCTGTCTATTGGTTGCATAACAATAATTATTGTAACGCGTGCTTCACTTGCACTTATCTTTCAATACATATAACTAAATGTTGCCCACGGTTTTACATTCCTAAGTAGGTGGTAGGTATATGAATTTTAACCCAAAAGCCAAACACAATGTATGATGCTTATTTCAAAATGACCGATTTTGAAACAAAACATCGCTTTTTTTATTTTTCAAAAACGTTGAAACACGTATCATAACAGAAAACCCAACACACAGATGAAAACACATAGCAGAAAACCAAATATTTATTTACTTGTATTGTAATCTCGTGTAATTTGTAACTTTTGTAACCAAATATTTATTTACTTGTAATCTCGTGTAATTCGTAACTTTTGTAAGTGACGCATGGTAACGCGTTTTACGCATCTTGCATCATTACGTATCCGTCACTGTATCACTCGAAACTCCATAATATGCAAAACTCTGACCAATTACGTCAGTACATCTGTTTGGAATAAGACTAATATAAAGAAAACTTCGCCATCAGACAGAGAGATAGGCCTTGATTTTTTAAGGAAATTATTTCTCACACTAAAGCTAATTAATAAATGATTTTAATAAAATATATAAGTGCGTGTTCTATTGATCGAACCCTAAGCAAACAAGCATAATCTAAGATACACAAACGCAAGCTTTGTGCAAATTCTAAGCTAGTATTATCTGTCTCCTCTACCTCACGTTTTGAACTACGACCGCAGTAATGTTTATTAAATCATATAATAAATTGTTATTTTGACATAATTATCTATATTAGAGATGCACTAAGGAATACTGATCCATTTTGTAATAGATTTTATAAGCAATTGAGCGATATCGCTGGGTCAACGTATAATAATAGCAATTAATTTAAGTTTCGACATAATATTATTTTGCGTTAAAGCGTGTGTGTCATTATGATATGAAACTTTACAAAAATGTTGTCTTGTGATGTTGTGAATAATTATCATAACATGCTAAAATATATGTTATTCAATTTTATTATAATATCACCATTTGATTCATCCTCGGAATCATCACATACATAATATATAGCTTTAATATAATTATTTCTGCACGAATGTATTTATTAGTTTTTCATTCTTGATTGTACACAATTAATTTCTAAGCAAAATACAATGGACTACACACTATTATAATTGGACTTATAGATAGAATATAACATATTAAATTTATTTCACCAATTCTTGTAACAAACATTTTAAAAGTAAAATTAATATTTTCATAACTAAATGCACATTCATGAGCTAAATATATCATGGTTTAAAAATGCTGACAACCATTTTCATCATGAAGCATATATGATAGTATACTTTCTAATTTCTTCTCCTTTAATAAGTTACTGAAAAACCATTTCCTCTGTCTATAACCTACTTCCTTCCCTATCTGTACTTTTCTTCCTCACTCTCCTGTAGTACTCTTAAGTCCGTCTTATCTTATCTGTGTGTATTTTCATTGAATTGAATCAATACTTAATTTCTATTTAATGAAATGAAAATTATTTATTTCATAAACTTTGTTTACATAAAGTCATGTACATTAGCTCCCACACTAGGATTCCCTGTGTCTAAATTCTATTTAAAATGTATTTTACCCTGATTTCTCCCAGACACGATTGTCCTCTCGTTCCTATGGGTTGTCTGGAAGAAATCGCTAAGCGCCCATTGTATTGTATTGTACTTACCTGTTAACAGTGTACTCTTTTCTAAATGTTCTTAGTGTGTACAATCAATAAAGTAAAGAGTTTAAAAAACAATGTTTTTATCTCTACATAACTAGTCTTTGGTATGAATGTCGAGATAATCAGAGCTTGGTGCTCTCTTACCCTCGTATTAATCGTTCAATCATTACCTTTGGCTGTATGATGAGTATCCTCATCGGGTAGGTATCTAACGGCTTGTAATTGAACGTGCTTTTGAAACGAGTGCATTAAATAAGTAGGTACGTGCGTTAACTTGTAATGATATACTATCAAAATTAATTTTAAAACAAAATAGAATTCCTAAATGATAACTGAATTTAAAAAAAATGCATTTCATATGCGTACATCAATTCAGTGACATTAACTCACATACTTAGTTGTACACCATACGATTCCCTTCGCATAAGTTTGCATGGATACATACCTACTATGATAAATGAACAAGACTTACAAAGTAACAAAAAAAAAGACTCAAAAACATTTTGAGCGGCAATTTTGTTTGTCAAAAACACGGACCTAAAAAATTTTTAGGTCCGTGGTCAAAAAATGTTTCATGCCGGAAGTAAACGAAGCCTTTGCTCAGTAAGATTGAGGCCAAACGAGCGTATTTTTTGAGTAGTGCGTGAAATGAGTTGGTTTCATACCAAGTCCAATGGAAACTAATTTTGCGTCACCGTGTGGTGCAAAGGACTTTACATGTGATAGTATGAAACCGAATGCACGTGATTCATTTTTTGCGACGAACAGCTCAAAAAATACGCTCTTTTAAACTCACCCTGAGCTTCATTTGTAATTGAGTAAAATCTTAAATAAACACGATAAAATTTTACAAAAACTGAGAAGTTCAGGATATAAAGATGTAGAATATTTATCTACTCAATAACAGTATTAGAGTGATTCAAATAATAACTTCAAAGTAGTGATGCAATTAAATTAATACAGCCTCAAACCAGTATGAAAACATTCCAATAACGATAGTCTGAAAATGTTATTAAGTAGGTACCTAGGTAATAATCATGTTTAAGAACGTAAACAATTTGTTCATGATTCTGAGCCAAGTGTTCCCCGAGGCCCCGAAGTGACACAAGAAGTGTGTCCTCATTACGAACGATCGATATAGATAATGAAATTGACTATAGGGTTGTCACTTACGGTGACGTATCTGAATTATTATCCTTGAGGTCATTGAACGCTCAACCATACATTTTATGGTATTAAGTATTATTAATTATTATGTCTTCTGTGGTAAAACTACGGTCCATTTCTTGTGGCACTAACTACTACCGCAATGCACTGGTAGTGCCTATAGGTAGTGAAAAATAAATACAAGCAGTTAAAAACGCAAAGATTAAACGACTGCAGTATTTTGTATCTCATTAAACTTTTTTACTTTTGTTTGTTGGTTTGTTTGTTCAATGCTTTACAACAATTCACATTATTTGATTTATAGAAATGAAAAGAAGTAATACTTAGTAGAAGTTACCTAAATTTAGTAATTTAATTTAACCAATAAAAATGGGAATTTATGCCTATTGACTGACGAAATTAAATCAAGCAAAAAATGGCGTAAATTTGGCTTTGGTTTCGGAAAACTATTCGCTATTTAAGGAAATGATATCTATTAATAAAACTTTTATCATTAAATAAACATCATTTAAATTATACAAAACATTAAATATCAAAGTCAACGATTATTACGGGCGTATTCTGCTTTTGACGCGGGGAGAGTGGCAAATTAATTTTTTGGACAACAATAGATCCAGATACTGGTAGACATAACTATGATATCCAGGGGGGAGAAAACTATTTCCTAGAAGTCAGTTATATTTCAGGGTCCCGAAGTAAAATTGGAACCCTTATATGTATTTTCGTCATCTCCGTCCGTCTGTCCGTCTGTCCAAAGCCAAGCGCCGAGACTTTATAGTGTTATGCTAGAAAGCTGTAATTTGGCATGGATATAGGTACATATTTATTAAAACTCGAAAATCATAGAATAAAATATTTTCAGCAGGTAATGTGAGGATGAATTTTTCGTCGCGTACCCTATGTAGGGTATGGTTGCAAAGGTCTTTAAAAAAAGCGGCCAAGTGCGAGTCGGACTCGCCCATGAAGGGTTCCGTAGCAGCAAGTAACATAATATAAAAGTTCTTGAAGTTCGTTGTAACTTTGATCGAGGTAAATTGCGGTTTACGATTTATGACGTATTAAAAAAAAACTACTAACTAGATCTCGTTCAAACCAATTTTCGTTGGAAGTTTGCATGGTAATATACATCATATACTTTTTTTAGTTTTTTCATTCTCTTATTTTAGAAGTTACAGGGGGGGGGACACACTTTTTACCACTTTGGAAGTGTCTCTCGCGCAAACTATTCAGTTTAGAAAAAAATGATACTAGAAACCTCAATATCATTTTTAAAGACCTATTCATAGATACCCCACACGTATGGGTTTGATGAAAAAAAAAATTTTGAGTTTCAGTTCTAAGTATGGGGACCCCCAAAATTTATTGTTTTTTTTCTATTTTTGTGTGAAAATCTTAATGCGGTTCACAGAATACATCTACTTACCAAGTTTCAACAGTGTAGTTTTTATAGTTTCAGAGAAAAGTGGCTGTGACATACGGACGGACGGACGGACAGACAGACAGACAGACAGACAGACAGACAGACAGACAGACAGACATGACGAATCTATAAGGGTTCCGTTTTTTGCCATTTGGCTACGGAACCCTAAAAATATCATGTGTCAAGATTAATTTTGGACACATAGGGGTTTGTTTGCGAAATATTTGGCTTTAAAGTGCTAATTTTGGTTAGAGTCAAATATCCCCAGCCGGCTAAACGCTTGGAGTTGGACAAATGAAAAAATATAAAAAATACAGTCGAATTGAGAACCTCCTCCTTTTTTTGAAGTCAGTTAAAAATAGGTTATTATGATGAATTTACAAGGAAAATCACACTCATCTGTTGTTGTGTTATTTAAAGTTTTATTCGTTACGGACTTGATTAAGTAGTTTGTTTTGATTTGATAGAATTGCGCATTCAATGTAATTATCTTGAAATCAAAGTCTTCAGGAAAATCTTGCATAGGTAAATTGTTAATCGAAGCGTCTATTGAATATTTTGCTTGATTGATTCTTAAGGATATTGGTTATTGAAGAACAATGTAGCTATAATAGGATCACTTTCATCTAGGTCATTGTAAAATAAGTAATTATTCTTTGTAATCAATATGAAATTGACAGTATTGTTTCTTTGTATTGATTTCCTGAATATAAATTGCATCGCAGTAATTACTTAATTACTTAAGTAGTATAGTATTGGGCATTCTGCCCCACTTGTTCGCTCAGGCGTCTGCCTTCGCGTCGTGGGGCAGAATGCCCAATAAGATTTCTGGTAATTAGGGCTTATAGATACATTTTTTCCACTGTTTCACTCTTCTATACGCCTCCTCCACGCGGAACAGAATGCCTGACACTGTTTCTGGTAGTAAAGCGTTATACTGCGTTGTCGATGGATGAGATATTCAGTCTACTTACTACATACGCTAATAAATGTTAATGTGATGAGTATAATTACTCATTATCAATCAAACTACCGTCCACTCAAATCATGAAATTTGTAAAACAACCACAATCGCTGAGTTTTAACACAATCTGTGAGGAAGTTTGTAAGGCTGATTCTCGTCATGGCGAATTATTGCCTAATTCAATACGTTGCATCATATGCGGGCCTTCCAACTGTGGAAAAACAAATTTGTTAATTGGTCTCCTTTTACATGAAAATGGCTTGAGATTTCAAAATGTTTATATTTATTCGAAAACTTTACAACAACCGAAGTACATATTTTTAGAAAATGTTTTAAATCTTATACCTGTTATTTCGCTTCATAAATATCAGGGAAATGAGGAAGTATTAAGGGTTCAGGACGCAAAACCAAATTCAATTATTATTTTTGATGATGTTGCTTGTGAAAATCAAAATAATATGCGTGATTACTTTTCGATGGGAAGACACAAAAATATTGATGCTTTTTATCTGAACCAAACGTATAGTAAAATTCCTAAACAGTTAGTTAGAGACAATGCGAACTTGATTATCCTTTTTAAGCAAGACGAAATAAATTTAAAACACGTTTATGAGGAGCATGTTAACACAGATATGACATGGACAGAATTCCGCGAAATGTGTTCAGAAATTTGGAAAGAACCCTTTAATTATGTTGTAATTAATAAAGATTGTTCTAAAAATAAAGGATGTTACAGAAATAAATTTGACACTTTTGTGGTGTTTGATTAAAACAAAAAATATTTAAATAAATTACTTTTATGAAATCGTTATTCTTTATACGACGCTCAATCGATCACTATCTTGCTATCACTATGGAACAATCAATGAAAAGAAAAATTGTGAAGGCTGCAGCAGCTGTAAAGAAAAAAGTAAAAATTATGAGGAATATTGACATCGATAATAAGCAAGCATTGGAGACAGTTTTCAAGCCTGTGACTAAACCTCTCAACTTAATTGCAAACGCAAATAATCATTCTCTCCTTCCTACTGTAGACGACGAAGAAACTAAAACACCATCCATAAAAAGCATTATTCAAGAAAATGTTACCCCTAAAATTAACACTGCAAAAGTCACCGATCCAGATGAATCTCAATCTGACGCCGAAAGTGATTATTCATATCAATCAATTGAAGAAAGTAAACCAGATCGCGATACATCATCCTGGTCAGTATCATCAGAAGCATTAGAAGATATTCCATTTGGCGTCAGAATAGAAAACGGAAAATTAATGTTAGGTTCAGCTTGCGTAGCAATTGGTGATGATTATATCACAGTAGCTGGACGCAAATATCATAGTACACCAGGTATAAAACAGTTGCTGCTAAAAAAAGACGTTGATTTAAGTTTAGTCACAGACAATGATATGCAAAATTATAAATCAATGTTACTTGACACCAATGCACATCGACGGGACTGTGATCCAAGTAAACCAATAAAGAGTAATAAAGGACAAAAATATTTACAAATTGTAAAACCCCTATTTAAACTTCAAACACAACACAAAGGAAAAGGTCTACCTTTAATGAAAACATGGAAAACAAACATAGATTATGTGTATTGGGACGATCCAAATGAATTGGTGGAGAGGTTGAAATTATTAATTGCGTCTCGAGATGCTGGCAATACTGGATTAGACAATGAAATTATATCAATTATTGAAGAATTGCGTGAAAGTAAAATTATAAATAATTAAATAAATGTTTGCTGATGATGGATGTTTTTTCATTACACTACTAACCTTCGAATAAAGTACACTTTCAACATGAATGTGGATAAATTCGGGCACTATATTCATAAAAGAATGCGTCTGTCTGAACTATTTGACGTTTATGATAACGCTTTAACAAAAACAGAAAACGGAGAGTTTGATTTAAAATCGTCAAGACTTAGAGGAATTAAATTACCCATAGAAGCAGACGATGCTGTGAATAAGGATTATGTTGATAATTTTCAGGATAATTTGATAAAAGAATTACATAAACTGAATGAGACATTGCGTTCACAAACCATGACACATATTCAAAATTTTGTTCAAACTACTATAAAAACAAAGATATCAGACGTTTTGGCTCATTTGGAAGATAAGTTTTATACCAAATCAGAAATTGATAAATTACTTAAGAAATCTTCGTAATGATGAAACAACAAATAGTTAACGAAATACACAAACAAGCACGAAGAAATTTTCTTCGAAGACCTGTTATTCTAAAGGGAATAGATGACTTATGGCAAGCCGATCTGATAGACATGCAAAATTTAACAAAGTTTAATAAAGGTTTCAACTACATTTTAATTGTGATTGACTGCTTTTCTAAATACGCTTGGGCGGTGCCAATCAAATCAAAAAATAAAATTTGTGTTACCAATGCATTCGAATCTATATTATACAATAGTCATCGAAAACCGATTAATTTGCAAACTGATCTAGGGACAGAATTTTATAATAACGTATTTCGGAATCTCATGAAGACAAACAATATAAACCATTATTCAACTTTTTCTACCAAAAAGGCTTCGATTGTCGAACGATTAATTAAAACTATCAAAAATAAATTATATAAATATTTTAGTTTACATGGAAGTTATCGTTGGTTAGGATTACTAGAAGTTGTCTTAAAAAAATACAATAATACGAAACATCGTACTATCAATTGTAAACCAATCGATGTAGATAAATCTAAGGAACCTCTAATTAAACAAAATATTAAAAAAACCCACAAATATATATCATCCAGGAGAGGACCAAAGTTTAAAGTCGGTGACTATGTTCGAATAAGTAAATACAAACAGCATTTTGAGAAAGGGTATACTCCGAATTGGTCAACTGAACTATTTACGATAAAAAATATTAATAACACAGTTCCAGTTACGTATCACTTAGAAGATCAACGTAAGCAAACTATATTGGGAATATTTTACGAACACGAGTTGCAAAAGACTAAATATCCTGATGCTTATTTGATTGAAAAAGTTATAAAAAAGAAAGGAAATAAGCTGTTTGTGAAATGGTTAGGTTTAAGCAATGATGAAAATAGTTGGATTGAAAAAACTGCAATTCAAGACTAAAATTGTTATTAAATAAGAAGTTTAGTCGTATTTGTTTCATTGCAACTTTGGCGATGCAAGGAGGTGGGCTAGTTAATAGTATCATTAATAATTTACCGTTTGAACTTCATTTGCCTGGTTATAATTACTGTGGACCTGGCACAAAACTTCAGAAACGTTTACTACGGGGTGATAGAGGGGTGAATAAGCTAGACGACGCTTGTATGCAACACGACATAGCATATGCAAAACATACAGACCTACCTAATCGTCATAAAGCTGATTTACAACTTCTAAATATGGCAAAACAACGCCTTAAGTCAAAAGATGCTTGCAAAGGCGAAAAACTAAGTTCGTGGTTAGTGAGTAAAGTTATGAAAGCCAAACTTAAAACTGGGGCTGGCGTCAAAACGTTTAAAAGTTTTGTATCTAAAATAAGATCAAAAATCAAGAAATTTAAACACAACGATAGTAAATCTTTAATCGACGCTGCTTATTCAGCAGCTAAAAAAGTATTTCCAAATAAAAAGAAAATTCGAATACCACGTGTAATACCCATACCAAAAACTGGAGGTATTCTACCTTTGATTCCAATTTTTGCTGGTTTATCGGCATTAGGGACCTTAGCTGGCGGTGCAGCTGGCATTGCGAAAACCATTAATGATTACAAATCCGCTCAGCAAAATTTGCAAGAAACACAACGACATAACAAAGCTATGGAAGGTGTAGTATTAGGCAAGGGTCTATACATTAAACCGCACAGAAATGGTCACGGATTATTTATAAAGCCCTCAAAAAACTGAATTGTAAGCTACCTAATCGTCCTCTAAGTAATATAGATATAATAGAGTACGCATGTGACATCCCCCACTTCAGAGGAGTTTTTATGCGAGATCAATTACCAAGAACACCAAAGGAGATCGAATGTGGTATTGTTAATTTGGACGAGTCTAAGAACAAGGGGACGCATTGGGTGGCTTATGTTAAAATATATGACTATTGTGAATATTTTGATAGTTTTGGCGATCTGAAACCGCCTAAAGAAATAATTCGTTATTTTAAGAATTGTAATGTTTGTTATAACTACACAAGATATCAGTCATTTAATACAGTTAATTGTGGTCATTTATGCTTAAAATATCTATGGCAATTTTGGAATAAAAATGTATAAAATATGTATCATTCTTTTATTTTCACCATTTGCAATATGTCACTCACTTTGTCGATAACAGGAAATTCGTCAAGTTTATCCACGTACTATCCAAACACTCTGCAATTAGATGGACAGTATGAATGTGCTTTATTGCATATCTCAACATTTAATTCCATTCCGAATATTGATAAAACTAACAATAAGTTATTCTATGGATCTAATGACGTTATTGAAATCCCTGAAGGGACTTATGAATTACAAGATATCAATGATTATTTAAAATCTGAAATAAAGGATGCGTCAATCAATCTACAGTGTAATAACAACACATTGAAAGCAATTTTGTACTGTACAAAAGATATTAATTTTTCTGAGGAAAATACCTTTAGAAACTTGTTAGGGTTTAAAAAAGAAATATTGAAAGCAAATAAATGGCATGTGTCACAGTTTCCAGTAAACATTTTACCAACAACCGTGATCAGGGTTGAATGTGATATCGTAAGCGGCTCATACATAAACGGCGAATCAAGTCATATTATTCATGAATTTGCACTAAACGTACCACCTGGATATAGGATTATAGAAATACCTAAAAACGCAATTTACTTCCCCATTAACCAGAGCAACATAAGCTGCATTAATATTAGACTTTTAGATATAAATAATCATTTAATAAATTTACGTGGTGAAGAGGTACAGCTGTATTTACATCTTAGAAGAAGAAATGATTGACTATAATAAATATACGCAACAACCAACTACACGTATCAGTTTGACTCAAGAAATCAATCATACAAGAGGTCGTAATAAAAAGAAAATAAAATTAACGAAAAGCAATAAGGCATTCTTAAAAGCGATCGGCTTATTAAAATGAATATTTTAGACGTTTTATCGACTCCGTCTTACGACAATAGTGTGGAAGGAATTGAATATCATTCTTACAAACCCTACATTACTAGTTTTAATAGAAATGATGAAATCCGCATACCAATCAATCAACAGGATTTATATGTACTACCATCAGCAAGCACCTTGTATTTGGAAGGGAATGTTATCGTTAAAAAACGAGATTCTAAGGATCCTGTCACCAGTGTTCAATTTACAAATAACGCTTTATTGTACTTATTTCAAGATATAAGGTATGAGCTAAACGGAGTGGAGATTGATAAAATAAAGAATGCTGGCGTTACGACCACCATGAAATCTTTAATATCAATGAACGAAAGTGAATCTAAGATAGCTTATTCTTGGGGGTGGAATATTGATGGTATAAAAAATGGAGGTAAATTTTCTGCTTCTATACCACTCTGTAACATAATGGGCTTTGCAGAAGATTTTAAAAAAGTTGTGATAAATAGTAGACATGAACTAATATTACTAAGAAGTAACACAAACTTGAATGCTGTGAAACTCAATACCGGTGAATTTGTAGAAGACGTTCAAATAAATAAAATTATTTGGCGAGTACCACACATTAAAATATCTGACAGAGAAAAGCTTAATTTTTTGAAACTGTTAGAAAGAGATAAACCGCTTCAAATGATATTTAGAAATTGGGATCTGTATGAATATCCAGCTTTACCTAAAACTACAAAACATACTTGGGCAATTAAAACTTCGTCACAAATAGAAAAACCAAGATATATTATTATTGGTCTACAAACAAATAGAAAAAATAATGCAAGTTCTGACATGTCTCAGTTCGATCACTGTCTTCTTCGCAGTGTTAGAGTCTATCTCAATTCAACATACTTCCCTTATGAGAACCTAAATGTTAACTTTGCAAACAACAACATTGCCTTATTATACGAACAATATGTTAGATTTCAACAGTCATATTATGGTCGTCGTCCAGAGCCCTTGTTGAGTGAAAAACAATTTAAAGATTTAGCGCCGTTATTTGTTGTCGACTGCTCTAGACAAGTAGACAATTTGAAGACAGGTCCGGTTGTGGACGTTAGAGTGGAAATTGAAAGTGATTCTGATATACCAGATCAAACCGGCGCGTACTGTCTTATATTAAACGACTGTATAATTGAATATAAGCCACTGAGTAATACTGTAAAAAAATTATCATGAAGCAGGATACCATCATAGTGGATATTCAAGGATTTAAAGATCAGTACAATAATTTTATAGTAAAAGAATTAGCGTTCGCAACACGTGATTATACGCAATTATTCTTAATAAAACCCCCATATTTATTCAAATATTTAACAACTGATGAAAAAAGACAAGTAAAGTGGCTGGAAAACAATAGAGGTATTCATTGGAACGAAGGACATATTGACTATAGAGAATTTCATCGTATAATCGTTCCCTATCTAGAAAACAAAAATATCTTAGTGAAAGGTTTGGAGAAGGTTATGTGGATAAAAAACATTTGCGAAAATTGTGAAGTGTCAGATCTTGGTGAAGATCAGTGTCCTAACATGTTTGAATTGCATAAAAAATTCTGTGATAACAATTTAAATTGTAATGTACACACAAATCATTGTGCTTTAAAAAATGTGTTATGTATAAAAAAGCATTTAGGGTGGCACTAAAATGTTTTGTTTTGGTTTTATAAATAAAAATAATTTCTTCAGTAAAAATGCATTTTTATTTTTTAAACATAATAAAATAATAACTTACAATAACAATAGTATCTTTATTAAAAATCATTGTCTATTAAAGATTTCGATATTTTCTTAACTAGCGATTCTGTATCGTCCATAACACTATCCATGGCATCCTTAACAATGTACTGCGCACTTATCACAACGTTCTCACTTTCACTATCGCTGCAGCTTGTTTGAGAATTGTTGTTGCAGAGATCAATAACAGAAATTTTTATTAACCTAATGCCTCGTCGTTGTAATCGGCTCATTACAAAAGATTGGGTAGCGTTATGTTTTTTCAAAGTTTCTCGACGACGTTGCTTGGACTTTTTCTCTTTCGTTAGTTTGTATTGCTCGGGTTCACAGCGATTCAGCTCGGAAAATCCTTCGTAAGGATCCTGAGCATACTGGCTAAACACAATCTCTGAATCAGATACCTGAAAAAAAAAATTATCTATTTTCAAATCTGATGTGCACACACAAAAATCACTAATATTATATCAGATTCAAATAGTTACTTTACTTACCGTGCACATGATTATTATAATAACACAAGTACTAGGTATAATACTGTAAAAACAACTTCTCAATTCTATTAATATTCCGTAAATAATAAAAAATAAACTAACTATCAACTTTATATATATTCAAATCAATCCAAAATTGTTAACTTAGCATTCAATCAAGGATATAGATTAGTTGTTTGAAAATCACTCTTTCAGATATAGTTTTATAGTTCAATATATTAAAATAATTTAGTATGAATTGTAAACTGCAAGTCTGCATAAATATATCATACCTTCTCATAAAGTGCGATGAACTGTAACATGTTATAACATGTCGCGTGTATCAATAATACCTACCATTCCGGAGCAATATTATTATTATTACGCAAGTATAAGTCATTGTCATGAATTGTGAAAGCTAAATATTTAGGTATTAAGAATAAAATACAAAAAAAATATCAAGGAAATCCTTCTAAAGACATAGGTAGAAGCCACCTTCGGTAAAAAAAAAACTATAATATTATTAGTTTAAATAGATCAATAAAACAAAGTTTATATTTAACAAAGGTTGTTTATTTATAAGTATATAATATTACATAAAAACTTACTAATAACTTCTATAATTTACAATCTTATTTATGTACATTTTTAAGTTGTAATGAAACTTGGACACTGACTGAATACAAATCATAGGTTACTTATAGTTATTACAAAATCAATTACAGAAATGTTTGTTAACTTTATTATTTTTTATATTTACCTAAGTACATATTTTACTAAGAACATTTACATAATCTCTACATATTATATCTCTACATATCTATAAATCGTGATCCACTAAGAGGTTGATATTTGTTAATATTAATTTCTAAATGTGAATTATTTAAAAACGTCCATCCACTATCTCTTTCTTGAAACTCTTCAATTTTTTTTAATAATATTATTATAACTTTTTCATAGGTGGACTTGAAACTGTAATTTAAATGAATGATAAAATTTTTTGTCGCAAAAGATTTCAACTCTTGTAGATCATTCTTCAGCATTAAAAAGACTCCGAAATATTCAAAATTTATTTTAACAGAATAATGTTTTTGAAGCGAGCTATCTATTAAAGATTTAACTTGATCATGAATATTTTTTAAGAAACATTCTGGGTAAATATTTGCTTCGGGTTTAGTTGTAGTAATCCGATAACTTGTAATACGTCCTTTGAAGCAGGAATGTATAATTTCAATGTTGTCATTGATACGAATAGTACTATTATTTTTATGTCTGTTACTTCGCAAATGGCTAATCCAACAGCGTGAATTCACATCAATGTTGCAAACCGAACAGATTGGCATTTTTAGAATCACAATAACAATAAAAATTATTATATACCTAATTCAGAAATATTGAGTTAGCTGCTAAGTATATCAGACTTTATTACCAATTACTGCCGTAGGTCTTCAAAACTTCAC
The DNA here is from genome assembly GCA_911387775.1 of Thymelicus sylvestris. Lineage (NCBI taxonomy): Eukaryota > Metazoa > Arthropoda > Insecta > Lepidoptera > Hesperiidae > Thymelicus > Thymelicus sylvestris. The sequence continues at coordinate 15,372,163 of OU426896.1, read as the reverse complement.
ATCTTCAATTGCATCTCTCAATCTCTCATCAAAGTGACGTGCTCTGGAATAAGATACGAACATAATTTAATAACACATATTAAATAATAATTTTAATACACTTTTAATTATTTTGTTACGGGAATAAATCTTTAACAACAGATACAAAAATAATCACTAAGACACATCTACAATTGATTTTGTAATAGAATAGATCTAAGAACATTAATATTATTTTAATGTGGAGATCGAACCAACAATTAATACTTAGCCCACGAGCAGGGCGAGGAGATAATAATATTAGAAGCCACTTTGTCATTCATCATAGAAGGGATAATTTCTTTTAGGAACCGCGAAAATACTCAATCCGATAAAAATAATGAAAACTATCATAGTAATATGAAATAACAACTAAATACATACCCAATATTCACAATAAAATAATGTCGTCTCTGTTAATTATGTCCAAATTATTAGCATTCCCTCGTTAAGTAGGTATTTCTATACCTGCAAATGTAGTCAACAAATAAAATATTTGGTTCAAACCAGCACCTCTGCTGCCTCACATTTCATAATAAGTGATGGTCTGAAAAAAAAAAAAAAACACAAACTTATTATAATAATACTGATAATGACAACAAAAATTTAATGAAATATAATAGAATATAATATTTAACATAATAGTTACCTTATAATAATTTTGCTATCGATTTTACCATTATTATAAATACCTATAACTTGTACTCAGTAATCGAATTGAATATAAATTAAAATACACATTTTGCGTGCAAATAGTACCAATACCTATTGTGTTTTGTCAAAACAAAAGTGTCGTGTTCCATCCGGTTGCAGTACTTAACGGTATTTTGCAAGATTTTCATTTCGATCAGGGTTGACATCCAAATGTAAATAATTATGTATTATTATTACCTATTTACTGGAACAAAATGTTGTATTTATTACTTAATTATTACATACAAAGTTATCTACGTTAAAAATAGGTATAGAATATTTATTTAAGAGTGCTAATGGTCTGTTAATTTACCGGATTATTCAATATTTTCTCGATATGTAATTACACAAATACAAATAAAAAGCGACCAAGTGCGAGTCGGACTCGCCCATGAAGGGTTCCGTAGTAGCAAGTAACATAATATAAAAGTTCTTGAAGTTCGTTGTAACTGTGATCGAGGTAAATTGCGGTTTACGATTTATGACTCATTAAAAAAAAACTACTTACTAGATCTCGTTCAAACCAATTTTCGTTGGAAGTTTGCATGGTAATGTACATCATATATTTTTTTTAGTTTTTTCATTCTCTTATTTTAGAAGTTACAGGGGGGGACACACTTTTTACCACTTTGGAAGTGTCTCTCGCGCACACTATTCAGTTTAGAAAAAAATGATACAAAAAACCTCAATATCATTTTTAAAGACCTATTCATAGATACCCCACACGTATGGGTTTGATGAAAAAAAATTTTTGAGTTTCAGTTGTAAGTATGGGGAACCCCCAAAATTTATTGTTTTATTTCTATTTTTGTGTGAAAATCTTAATGCGGTTCACAGAATACATCTACTTACCAAGTTTCAACAGTATAGTTCCTATAGTTTCGGAAAAAAGTGGCTGTGACATACGGACGGACAGACAGACAGACAGACAGACAGACATGACGAATCTATAAGGGTTCCGTTTTTTTGCCATTTGGCTACGGAACCCTAAAAACCCAATGAAACGTAAATAACAAGTCCTTTTAATCATATATTTTTATTTTTACAATTTAAGTTGGAATGTTTTAAATTTATATCGTTTGTCAACCCTAACAAAAATATCATATTTTTCAACACAATACTTGTGATTAATGCACACCTATTTAAAAGTGTTATTCAGCAATACGAATTTTTATTATTACGCAGCTAATTTGGTTATGGATGTCACTTCCACATATTTTAGTGTAAAAATGGAGTCATCAGTCTATACATAGTACGTAACATGTATGACAATTATTTTGGTAGCCCTAAGTCTTTGTGTTGCGTTAGCAAATAATGATTCTAGAACATTCTTAGTTATCATTTTTTTACAAATGTAATACGTACAAATAAGAAATGTCTAATTTGTGTATTATTTTTACTAAACACACTTACATTTCATTTTACCAAATTTACATGTCTTTTCTGACTTATAAGCTAACGTTTTCGGAGCTCGGTACATCAAATTCGAGCCTCGGATAGGAACAAAGTACTCCTACAACGACTACAGTGCAACCAGCGCCGAGTGCCTCCACTCTGCAGTTCAGTCCATCCAAACAGTGGTTGTATTGGTAATTATACTTCAAGTGGCTGCCATTTAAAATGTAAGTCTTTATAATTTTTATTAATTTTCATATTTTACTTCAACCAATTTATATTTCAGATACAACATGTAGCCAAATACTTTGACATTTTTCACTAACTTAATTTACTCATAATTGTTATAATCGTCAATAGATTAATTATAAGTGCGAGTTAATAGTTTTATTATTACTAGTTCATTCCAAGTAGATAAACATTAACTTAACATTTTATCCTTTTTCAGTATAGGTATTTCAAGTAATAATATCTAATTAAAATTTAACAATTTACAGGTCGGACTCTGAGTGCGATCAACGCAGCAACTCTACAGATGTTGAACACAGTGCCGAGCTCCTGCGGAAACATTCTACAAGCAAGCGTAAATCTACGAAGAAATCGCCTGCCATTATAAGGTGATCATACTAAATTTACGTCTACTCGTTATATTTAAATTATAATATTTAAAATTTTGTACTTACATTCGATATATTTATGTGGCGTTGTGGTCAGTAGTTGATTTATTATTACACACATTCATTTTCTGTTACTGAAATAGTTTATGATATATAAATTATGGGAGATATTTTTTATTTATTTTGAAATAACCAGTAATAGGCACTGGTTATTGCTGCAAATGCCGATCAAGTTTATATTTATTTTTGTTCATGATTTATTTTAATATATTTCACTAATCTTATGATTGCAGAGTAAAAATTTATTTATTCTTCGGTAAACTTGACTTTGAGGTAGACTATATTGATTCTTAATATTATTTAATTGTTACTCTCACTTACAATTAACAACATTTTATTTACATGACCATGCAGTATGTAAATTAATACAATTTTTGTATTTATTGTGTTATTTTTCGTAATGATTTTAAAAACCGACACCATCAGTAAGTTATTTTATGCTTATACGGGTTATTTATGTTTGTTACAGAAAAAAAGGGAAGACTGTGGACATCTTCAATCTTAGTCGTGATGGCGGCAAATCCAAAGATCCTCCATCGCGCGTGCTGTCCACGTACTTCGTCAACAGAGTTGCAAACGGCAACGAACGTCGGGCGATCAACACAACGGGGGACTACCTTATCGATTTGAAAGTCTACCAAACCAACGATGCGCGCAATACTGATGCACAAGAGCTTTGGAAGAAAGCGCTAGTACGGATAAAATTCCAGACTCAAGATGATACACCGCAATGGCGTAAGCTTCAATCTTTGGTGCACTCGGTGGATGAACTGTGTGAGGACCATCCTACATTTATATCAAATGATTGTAACCTGTAATTAACATTAATATTATAACTAGGAATAAATAATTTTTACATATTGTTTTGTTTCCTTTCTCAGCTGAAACCGCGTTATTTACAACAACAAACAGTTATTTTGCATTTCTAATTATGAAATTTTAATGAAGCTTTCTGTCCCACATTACCAGAAATCTTATTGGGCATTCTGCCCCACGACGCGAAGGCAGACGCCTGAGCGAACAAGTGGGGCAGAATGCCCAATACTATACTACTTACTTAGTTCACACTTCGTTTAATTTAACTTTTGCGAGTACCTATGTTGTAATACAATGATAAGGTTTATTTTAATTTATCTGTAAAGAGAACAATTTACCTAAAAAATAAATAAATAAACGCTAACACACTCATACCCTCGCAGTAGGTTATTACCTGTGTCTTGTGTGTTTAACACATCACAATAACACCCATGACCCGAGTACAAATATTTATCTGTCACATACATATCTGACGGGAATCGAACCCGGGACCCCTCGCTTCGCAGGCAGGGTCGCTACCAACTAGGCTACATTATTCTCCGGGAATTCTTCATTATATATCCGGGAAGATAAGTAGGTACCCTATGTATATTCCAGACGATAGGGAACACGGTGAGAGTTTCCCAAAATTTAATTTTTTTTTTTTTTTTTAAGTAAAAATAAAATTCGTCTAGTATCACCTGTAGGTAAATCAACGACAAACAACTTCCAATTTGGTAAACTAAAAGAACTTAATTTCGCTTAGAGATATCCTCATCTGAAATTTTATTTTGTCTGCTATCCGCTAAATTCAGGGTCATTACCTGTGTAATAAATTTCAAGTAACTTCGTTCAGTAGTTTTTGCGTCAAAGAGTAATAAACATCCATTTATCCTAACAAAAAATCACACAATCATATTAGTAGGATAAATTGTATCATTGTTTTGAACTCAAATATCTTACAAAGTATATCAGTTACGACATTTCATCACTGAATACTTTTTGATTGTAATCACTCACTCCGTCGATTGACACATGTTTCATCACTGGTAGTCAAAACGAGGTTTTTTCAAAATTACCAACTAGGTTCTAGGCTAATGAGAACGAGAGTGACGGATCAAGTCGAAAGGATGCAATCGCGTTGTTAGTGGTCTCAAACAATCTTCGCATTATTGCCTTTCAAATGAAATCTTTTTGGGGCATATCGGTTGGATGGTTTCAAAGTCTTCAAAGGACATCCGTACAAACATTTTTGTTTTATGTTTAACAGTAGGTTTATTTATAAGAGTAGGTAAGTGCAAGCGACATAGCCCAGTTTTATTCAGTCACAAGAACATTACAAGAAATAAAATGATCGTTAGTTAAAACATGCTGCGCTTTTTAGTGATCAGTGTTTCAAATTAAAATTATGTATTTATCGTCTCGTTTAACGTCTCGTTGCCGGGCAAAAAGATGTGTTTGTTTTATTTAATTAATAGCTGTTGCCCGCGGCTTTCCCCGCGGTAGAGATCGATTTTTACAAATCCCGCGGGAACTCTGAACTTTTCCGGGATAAAAAGAAGCCTATATTTTAATCCAAGGTATAGGCTATCTCCATTCCAAATTTCAGCCAAATCGGTTATGTAGTTTTCGCGTGAAAGCGTAACAAACAAACTTACATTCACATTTATAGCAAGTATTAGTATATTCTTACTTACCAGTAAGCATCATTGCTTCGTCCAAAGTTGCTGCGGATATTTCCTTTTCATTTTTCTCTAACTTGCCGTTCGCGGCCATTTTGTTTTCCTGAAAAAAAAATTACAGTTGATACGTAAAATTCGTTTACCTTCATTTTGTTTGCATTACATAATTTTGCTTATGTAGTAATGGGTAATACATTTATTTTCGTAGCACAAAAACCTTTTAACCGCTTATAAATAGTCCAACAATGTTTTGTGTTAATAGTTTGTTGTTTCTGTTTAAAACTGCATCGCTGCACGCTTTTTTGCCCCGAATCCAATTCAATAAAATAAATATAATACATTTTTTTATGTTATTCTCGCCTGATCTACCGCATACAATTTATTGTACGGAGAGGTAGTGCTCTATGTCACCAAAACAAAAAAAAAAAACATTTTTTTTATTGTTTGTTTTTATAACAATTTATTTTAGAATAATTTATGTCATTAAATTAACTTATTGTTGGAATAAACAAAATCTTATAATCCCGTTCATTAATTGAATTCGAGGTGTGCAATTTTTTTTTTTTTTTTTTTAAATTTAAAACTCTATCGCCCCAACTCAGAGTCACTAACGGCTTAGTACATAATTTGTATCGTGATTCTTTACGGAGCGATTAAAGTAACCGTTAGTAACTCTGAGTTGGGGCGTAAAGGATTTAAATCTGACTAATTTTAAACCAATGGTCCTAGGTTGAAATGAAAATCAACACATAATTATAAAGTATTAAAGTTAATTCTTAATTAGTTTGTGTTACCTATCACTTATAAGAGATGCAAGTGAGTAAAAAAGTATTATTTTTACTGAAAAGTCTTCAGGAATAACAAAACAAATACAGTATCTATTAGTTATTATGTATATATGTTACCGGATATCTGTAAAATTCAGCAGTCTATACAATACCTAGGCAATCTATAGAATATCTAAAACCTTCAGGTAACGCTTTGAATATTATTTATTTCATACTTCACCCAGGCATTCTATACTATACTCCATGCGTAGTTGGTAATGTATGTAAAAGACAAAAACAAGCAACAAGCAAGTGGGAGAGGGGCGAGACGGCGTCTTTTCCTTCTATACAACGCTAGAACGCAGTGATAGGAAACTGCTCGCGTATATATTGTAAGGCTGTTTATTGTTACAATGCATACACGAATTTTGCGTATTGATCGTGTATATTTTGTATCGTCGTCGTTCCAAACTATACTACACTTCGGGATCTCTGCCTTTTCACCGAATATTGTTTGGCAGATTATCACTTGCCAACTAACGTTTCGCAGAATTTTATTTCGCCGAATAATCATTTGCCAACTCATCACATAATGTTGTTTTATTTCCCAACCTAACAGTTGCCAACTGTACGTTTGATCTGCCTTTTATAATGACACTTTTCAAAAGGCCAACTCATTCATTTAGTTGTATATTATTTACCAAATGATGTACTAAGTAAAGTAAAATTAAAAATCATTATATTTACAAAGTTGCATTATATGCACTTTTAGGGAGAATTTAGGGGTTTTTGATACACAAACAGGCTTCCAAACGTCTCCGGCGCTGCGGGAAGTGCAGCCCCTCCGCCCTTGCGTAACAAACTGCAGGCACTCCATGCTCGCCTGCAGTTTGTTACAGCGGGCGGGGGCTGCTCTCCCTCCGCGCCTCCGGGGTTCACATTCACTCTAGGGGTAGGGCAGACTAGTACCACGTGGGGTCGGGGTTGACTAAGTCGGTTCTGTCACCAATTTTGAAAAATTATCCGCCTTCCACTCCCCCTGTCACGGAGGTTCCGATACACACACGATTAGTCCGTACATGCGTAATGGCGCTGTACATTATGGAACAAGATATACTTCTGCGTCTTCTACGAAGTATACGCGATTATTTGCGTACTGCTCGTGTATGGATTGGAAGAACTTGGTAAAAAAGTTAGTTCCAATCTATACGTGGTTAGTTTCATATCCCTGCGTTCTGGCCTTGAACAGAATGGCAAAACGCGGCGAGACGTGAGGGCAGGCATTTTATTATAATATAGTGAGTTAAACAAACAAAACGTGCACAATGCACATGTATCATCATCATCATCATGCGTTATACAAGACTGATGTTGCTATCCGGCACTGAGCCGATTTCTGCGGCACATGCTGCCGGCAAGATATCCGCAAAATATGTCGCCATGGCTTCATACCGCGCGGGATGATGGCGGCATAGTGTGTAGGAGCCATTAGACTGCATCTCCCCTTACCATCAAGTGGGATTTCGGTCAAGCATTAATTTAAAATGTATAAAAATTTCATTTCATTTCATTTCATATAAGTAAATTCTTAATTCCAACCTACAACCAAGTTGACCACACATACCCAAATCTATTAATTTTATTCATTGCCGGTGGACCTGCAGGTATTCTGTACAGTAGATGGGAAACGTATACATTACCTAGGTAAAGTATGTAATGGTGAATAATATTAATATCATTTAACACATTGCCAAAACGACCCAGGTATTATACACATTACCTAGGGATTGTGCTGAATACCTGCATTATACAGATATCCGGTAACATAAACATATATTTGTTCCATAATAAGCAACCAGAAAAACAAGTTGCGACACTGTTGACCAATTCAAAAACTTTATATTTTTAACCGACGTCAAAAAAGGAGGAGGTATTCAATTCGACTGTATTTTTTTATGTTTGTTACCTCAGAACTTTCAACTGGGTAAACCGATTTTGATGATTCTTTTTTTAATCGAAAGCTAGTGCTTGTCATATTATGGTCTCACTTAAAGAGCGAGATATGAGTACCTAGTGGTTTTTGAGTTATCCTTAGGGATAAAATTAGTTTTGAAGTCAGTTATTTTTTGTCAAGAATTATGTAGAGACAAAATGTCATAAGTCTCATAACATTTCTAAAACTCGATTAATTATATTCCTTTCATGTTGTGATGCTGAAGATTGTTATCGTGCATTGTCGTGTAAAAAATTAGAGATACTGCTTACCTAGATAACTTTTCGACGAGTAAATATGAAAACGAGCTTTTAACATAATGTTCGGCTTACATGTATTAAGTAGTTAACTAAATTTTAACAAAATTTTAAGTAAATTAATACGTGTGAACGGACAATTTAGTAGTTAAGTAATTTAGTAGTTAAGTAATCAAGCAGACAAGTAATTTAGAAATTTTTCTATTTCCTGTTAGGGTGGGGCTTATCACTTAACACGTTTGGACAGGCACTTTTTAGTTAAAATTTAGTAAAATGTAAAGTTTAGTAAAATTTAGTGTAATTAAGTAATTTGGTAAAATGCTCAAGTAATTAAGTAGAATTGTATGAACTAAAGAGCTATACTAAATTATTACGTGTGAACGCAGTACGCACACTAAAAATTATTCACTTAAAATTTAGTTAACTACTTAATACGTTAAACCGAACATTACCATCAGTTGGGAATGTTGGGATTGTAGTTCATTTACCATTAGTGCGTGAAAGGGGTTAGCAACTGAGAGTAGGAAACTATTTTCCTTTGGAGTTTCTTGCCCTTACTTTTTTTACGAATACTCTCCGATGATGTCGAGGAAGCGTTGCATTATTTGACATACAAAGCAGTCTAATTGATTTTAAGTTTCGAATAAAGAATCATTACCATAAAAGATTAACTTTTGAGCACAGGCTTGGGGGTAGTATTATTTTTATCTCATTGTTAGGGTTCCGTAGCCAAATGGAAAAAAACGGAACCCTTATAGATTCGTCATGTCTGTCTGTCTGTCTGTCTGTCTGTCTGTCTGTCTGTCTGTCTGTCTGTCTGTCTGTCTGTCTGTCCGTCCGTATGTCACAGCCACTTTTTTCCGAAACTATAGGAACTATACTGTTGAAACTTGGTAAGTAGATGTATTCTGTGAACCGCATTAAGATTTTCATACAAAAATAGAAAAAAAACAATAAATTTTGGGGGTTCCCCATACTTAGAACTGAAACTCAAAAAATTTTTTTTCATCAAACCCATGCGTGTGGGGTATCTATGAATAGGTCTTCAAAAATGATATTGAGGTTTCTAATATAATTTTTTTCTAAACTGAATATTTTGCGCGACAGACACTTCCAAAGTGGTAAAAAGTGTGTCCCCCCCCTGTAACTTCTAAAATAAGAGAATGATAAAACTAAAAAAAATATATGATTTACATTACCATGCAAACTTCCAACGAAAATTGGTTTGAACGAGATCTAGTAAGTAGTTTTTTTTTAATACGTCATAAATCGTAAACCACAATTTACCTCGATCAAAGTTACAACGAACTTCAAGAACTTTTATATTATGTTATTTGCTACTACGGAACCCTTCATGAGCGAGTCCGACTCGCACTTGGCCGCTTTTTATATCAAAGTAGTGGATACCCAGCGTGTTGCACTACGCAAAAAATCATTCTGATGACAATGATAGATCAGTGTCTTTGTGTTGACAGTCTGTTTAAATGCGCCATTTTTACATATTATCTTCAAATTGTTGTATGGGGAAAGTGGAAAATCGACTTTATCAATGGACTGAATGTGTATAATGCATTGCTTTAGTGGTCTCAAACCACCTTCGGGTTATCGCCTTTCAAATTAAACCATTTTGGGGCATATCGGTTGGATGGTTTCATAGTCTTTAAAGGACATTCATACAAACATTTTTTGTGTTTTATATAATAATAATAAATAATAATAATAACGCTTCACACTCATAGCCCCACACTAGGATTCCCTGTGTCGTGGGTGCCATGGACAACACACAACATAGACAAGGACATTCACACCCAGACCGAGAACAGAAATTCAAACTCATCATTCAAATTTCCGCCTCGCTGGGAATCGAACCCAGGACCCTTGGTGCCGCGATCCGGCATGGTAACCATTGCACCACACGGGTCGTCGTATATAAATAGAATAGAATATATCATGTTTATAAATAGCAATCCCTTTGAACTATATTCAAACTTGAACTAAAATCAAAATCATTCAGCCACATAAGCTTTTAGAGGGTTTAGTATATTTACTACACAATAATTTTATAAAAAAATTTATATGATGCAGCGTCGCACTTCAATTAGACCGATAAATTACTTTCGACACTTTAATCAAAATAACCTTGACCAATTAACCATGTTTTTAGTGGGTTTTATTTTATATCAATGATAGAAGTTTCACAATACTTTTATCTAAGACAACATTTTTTAAAATTGCATCCCAAATCATATCAAATCAAAATCTTTTATTCATATAGATAGGTATCACTAATACACTTATGCACGTCATTTTTTAATCTACTAGCTTTTCGGAAGGGTGCTTTGTCATGGAGGAGAAGAAAAGCTGTAAAGAAACTCCTCGGCTCATCTTTTAAAATCATGAAAAGTTACATAATAATTATGTTCTAACCTACACGGAACTGGATGCGGCACTAATTTCTAGGCGTCTTTGTCATTAATATATTCATTTATATTATAGTATCCTTTACCTACTAGTAGAGGTTTCTCCTATCTCTTATACATTTGGATAGGCAAATCACGTATTGTTGGTAATTTATTGAAAAACCACCACTGACCACACACACCAACAGTTGGTAGCTCAGGGTAAGTATCCCATGGTCGGTAGTGTTGTGTTGACTTGGCTTTTCCAGTTTTATCACGATGTCCAAATTGATTTCACGCTTGAAAATATTTTGAAAAACTTTTCATACAATTCATGAGCGAGAAGATGCTTTCTTAATTCTTAAACGGCTCATAGCTTTATACGAGTAGGTATAACATTCCTAATATCCATGAAAATAATTTTCAAATTTTATCACATTAAAGTTTAGAGAAATAGACTATCATTATAGATGCAACCCATAACTACATATATTATAATATTGTCCCACTGCTGGGCTCGGGGTCTCCTCTCACAATGTGAGGGGTATACATAGGTATTATAGGGTATATAGACATAGGTACCTAGTATCTATAATTAAAAATAATATCATGAAATAAGTTTTTTTAATTAATTACTGACCTTATTTTAAAAAATTCACCGTGGTGGTTTCACACACAATTTTTCATTCATTCACTTTTATAAAAACTGTTTAATGATTTGTCCGGCAGATGGCGTTGGCTCTGTACGCGGCGGCCGAATTATAAATCGCTACTGGACCGCTTCCGTCGAGCCAAGTCATTATATCTTAGGAATTATATCACCGTTAAAACATAATATTGTTTACGCGATGTCTTTGTTAGTGATTTAAGATAACACGCCGCGGGAGTCTCGGAGGCTAAATGTTAAGTATCTATTTACGCTACTTACATTATATTATTAGGTTACGTCGCCAAAATAAATACTGGCAGTATTATATTGAAGGATTTAAGTTTTTATTGTCTAACATTATAGTAGGTACTAACTGCCAACGGGTACTCACGTATTTTATCCACCCGCTGTAACAATGATCCATGTAGGTACCAGTTACATGAAATATCGGTATAAAATACAAAATCCTGAGTATCCTTTACCATTAAAATGTTTAGTATCCGCGATGATATAAGTTTATAATTTTGTGATGATTGATAATCGATGGCGGCGTTAATTAACTTATTATTTATGTTAATAAAACGAGCAGACGGACAAGTGTTCATCTGCAACATCAAATGCATTACCGTCACCGATGTGTTGGCGGCCAACAAGGAAGCAGGGATCTAGCGCGCTGGTTACTTGGTTACTTATATTAAAAACTAGTAACCGCCCTCGCTTTGCTTCAGTTTTCTTATTTTTTAAACCTTCGGTTACATTATTGGAGTTTTATTAAGGATCCCTAATTTTTTGAAAATATAATACCTATAGCCTATGTCACCCGGAGATAGTGTAGCTTCCCAATCCCAACAGTGAAAGAATTTTTCAAATCGTTTCAGTAGTTTCGGAGCCTATTCAATGCAAACAAACAATCAAATCGTTCCTCATTATAATATTATAGTATAGATATAATTCGAGATGTTTCCTATATTCTTTATTGACTAATAAAATGAATATTTAACTAATAAAAAAATGTAGTTCGAATACGGTCATGTTGAAGAAAATATACATACGTAACAAGAATAATATTTTATTACAACTTTTCCCGCTTTTCTTGTACGTACACTAGTACCTAGAAACAAAGTAATGAATATTCTAGATCTAGTTATCCGCAACTACTCCTATAATTTCATCAGATCTGTTATTAGGACACCTTAGATAACCAAGGATTACCTTATCACGATTTTATTCAATCAAGACCATCACGTTACATAAAAAGCAAAAAAAGCAAAGCAACAACCCATAATTGTCCCACTGCTGGGCTCGGGGTCTCCTCTCACAATGTGAGGGGTACAGGCCATAGTCTACCACGCTGGCCAAGTGCGGATTGGTAGACTTCACACACCTTTGAGAACTTTATGGAGAACTCTCCGGTGTGCAGGTTTCCTCACGATGTTTTCCTTCACCGAAGCAAGTGATAATTAACTTCTAATACGCACATAATATTTGAAAATCAGAGGTGCGTGCCAGGATTTGAACTCGGGCCCCTCAGTTCGAGAGACCAACGTTCTAACCGCTAGGCTATCACTGCTATCACGTTACATAGATAACGAATAAACATTACAGTAGCATTAATTAGTTACATTAAATTATCTATGCATAATAAAAATTAAAGATTTTCGGCTTATCTTTAAGATAATCTAAATTTTACTAACAAAAAATAACCGACTTCAAAGTTACTCAAAAACTACTTGTCAGATCTCGTTCAAATTTAAGTGGGACCACATGACAAGCACCTGCTTTCGATTAAAAAAAGAATAATCGAAATCGGTTGGCGTGATATTGAGTTATTCGTCCATTTGTCGCGCACATACTTAATACTTTAAGACTTATATGGTTTTCTCATGGATGCCATTGTCAGATCTCAATAAAATTTATGTGGGACCACATGACAGTCACCAGCTTTTGATTAAAAAAAGAATCATCAAAATCGGTTCGCCCAGTCCAAAGTTCAGAGGTAACAAACATAAAAAAAATACAGTCGAATTGAGAACCTCCTCCTTTTCTTGAAGTCGGTTAAAAAAGGTCTCAATTTTCAATATGCCAAAATGTATGCATAAAAAATATACAATGTATGTCAAAAAGCACACAGTTTATGAGTAGGAAATTCCATCACTAAGAAGGTTTAAATAGGAACTGAAATTTTGTTTGAAAATCCGTCAATTTTTAAACAAGCACTACGAAAAGTAGAACTTATTTATTTATTTATAAACTCTTTATTGATTGTACACCATAAATATAGTGTAATATATATTTAGATTTAGACTATAGATACATTATGAAAAAACTCATGCAAAGTTTTGGAAAAACTTGTTTTCGTAAAGGAAAGGGTAAAACAAGAAATTAAAGTTCTAGGAGTGTTTTACTTGTCTTTGGCTGAGCGTATTTACGCCAATGCCATAAATGGAAGAAAAAAAAAAGTTCTAGGATACCAGTAGTGTTACTGGCAGTGCCACAGGAAACTCACAGTCACAGGGTAGTGAACTAGTGATTGGGGTAAATAAAAATAACTTTGAGATGAATATAACATACTTTATTTAAGTTATTTATTTTCTAAAGTAGGTAATTAGGTATACAAGATATTACATTACATTTTGCTGAACTAAGGTAGAATGTACAGTTTATAAACACCTGGATGAAAAACATAATTATGGGATATGGATAGGATTCTATCCTCCGTACCAGCTTGCAGTTGCACTGCATGGCCTGTTTAACCTGTTTGCACTGTACCTATGTATGTGAAGAATGCGAGCTCGTATAGTTTAGTCGAAGAGCCATCCTGCAATGTAACCGCTATACTTTTTTCTGAAGAGAACTAGTTAGCAAGCGATGCTGCACTTTTTGTCCTTTGTAATAATAAATAACTAAACGTTCACATACCTACTCATACCCGCACACTGGGCTACCCTTTGCTCGGGAAACATAGGCAGACATCATGAATAATATCACAAACATCACATCAACGACCCGAAAACAAACATTTATCGGCCACATTACAGTGTGAGTCCAAAAATTACCGAAAATAAATGTTTTTATTTATTTATTTCGATCCAAATTCCCTCGCTCCACTTGCAGTATCGCTACCAATTCGGGCCACAGCGTCGTCAATGTTTTGACGAAAGAAAATTAAAGGAAACAGTAGTAGGTACTATAATATATCTTATCGATATGGAGGAAATAAGCATTGAATAATTACCCTTATAGATATATAGTGCACCTAGTGTATAATGAATAAGATAATTACTACCTATTGAAATTTTTATTAGTACATGTTGTATTAAAGAGGAGTCTATTTTATTATTCTCGCTATAACTCATGGTTTTTACCCAAAATGTAGGTACCTACGTCTTTTATTATAAAACTATCGCAATGACTTTAAATTGGTCATCCGGAAGGCAGCGAAGCGTCGTTTTTCGGTAGAAGAAAGCTTAAACCGGCGCATACTGAAAAAATAAACAAAAATATATTATAATCGAAACAAATTAAAGTATTACAGCTACCTTTACTCAAGACAGAATCTTTGAACTACTATACCACATGGGAACAAACATTTATCTGTAACAAAATATACCTACCTAGAACCCTTCAAAACGCTATGGCAATTATGTTACATATACTCATAATGTATAAATGAAATCAATCTCATCTTACTATTTTAAGTAGCAGTGGTACAAGAAGTGGCAGAAGAATATTTTCCATTTCATTAAGTGTAATTCGTTAATCTGCCAGAAATGTAAAGATATCATAATTTTGAACAATGAGGTAATTCATATACAAATGAGAGTACAGTGTCATCTGTTCTGAATGTTATGTTCCGGAAGATGGAACGACAATGTCCGTCGATGATATTTGAAGACGATGACTCATTAAGCGTAACCATTTTGTTTTTGTAACATATTGCAATCCAATCAGTAATTCGTATGACTAAAATGACCTAATAGCCGGTAACCTGCGACATTATTCATTCATTATACTCGTATAACCTTTCCTGGCAGTCGCGGGCATTAAAAAAAATATTTCAACTAGTACGCAAGGGTTATTATAACATAGATGAATATTTAAATGATAAGGATGCTTGGAAATGACCAGCTAGGCAACCAGTTCTGCTCAGGCTAGAGAATACCGATTTTTGTAATAAATATAAGTTTTATTTTTAAAAGATGTGCTGAGGAGTTTCTTTACGGCTTTTCTTCTCCTCCATGACAAAGCACCTTTGCGAAAAGCTGGTAAATTAAAAAAATAACGTGCATAAGTGTATCAGTGATACCTACATGAATAAAAGATTATTTCATTTCATTTCATTTCATTAAGAAGAACCAACAATACAGAAATTTTAGAGAGTTTTCCTTTTGCAGACGTTAAGTCGTTAAGTTTCGGTTGTTATCGTTTTCATGTTTCATTTCTGTATCATATCACCTGCGACACAGGATATACCAACATCAATTCTGTTAGAAAATGTATTATTTCACTTGTAATGTATTGTTTGCTTTTATTTACATAGCTATTTAAAGTAAAGTAAAAATAGGCTGATTATGATGTTCTGTTGCTTAATATTAATCTGTGGCAAAAATGACATATCGAATGCCGGAAATTATAATCAAAATATCGTTTAATTCCTCAAAACAGTTTGTTCTTGAAAAGTTTATCAATAGCACTGTTATTTTATAACTAATATTAATTTGTTATTATAATTCGCATCTGTTTTATTGTAATTTAAAGTAATTAGATAAAATACAAGTTTTGTAATGACATGACGTGCCGCCATGTTAATTGTCAAGGGTCTCGGCTGTGATTCGATCATGGAGACGAAGCTATTTTGTAAAAACTTAAATAATTATTGTTGTGAGTTTGTACTAAGGGCCAGAGATTAAACATAATGATATCGGAAGATTACGGGTTTGATTTACTTAATATATCAGAAGCGCGAAGGAAAAACCAGCCCACGTATGGTAAAGTATAGAATTGGTGTTTTCGGTAAGTTGAAATATTTGTTACAGTTTTAAATCTATTCCTCTAATTGTAACAAAATGGTAAGCACACTGATTTTTCATAGAAATTATCTACATTGATTGAATTACACAATTTTTCTATTGCCAGTAAGTGCTTAAATCAGTAAATTATGGCTAAAAAACAATAAAATGATGCATAGCATAAAATATCAGTATTGATAGTACAAAAGATTGAAAAAAAAATGGACAAACTAAGTAGGTAGTTATTTAAGTCAAAGTGATGAAATTTATTTAATCAATTATTTTTATTTATTTAAATAAAAAAAATTTAACATTAAAATATAAATTTAGATAACAAAGATTACAATGATTTATATAAACCATAACAAGCAATCACTGACATGCATAATTTATTAAGCACATTGTTGTATAGTAATCAAGAATCAATTGAGTATTAGTTCTTGGTGCAAAAGGTATATTACTTAGTTGAATTTGGACTTCATAACATATTTATTTGGGCCTGTAGTAACCTTTAATGAATTTGTAGAACTCATTTGTCAAAGCATAACATAAGAATATTCAGGCAGAAGGGACACTCAATATATCAAATAGGTGTACCTATAAATATATTATTATTATTTCATATTTTGAAACTAAATTACAAAACACTATAATATACAGAAAAAAAAGTTCAATAACTTAAAGCACATTGTTCCTGATTTTGATAAAGAAAAATAATTAACAACATACCTAATTGAATAAATTAAATCTGAAAGCTGAAACCATATACTGCAAGAGCAACTTGGCTAATTCAAACCAGCAAATCTAGGGATCAAAATACTTAACGAAATGTACAGAACATAATTATAATACTACTTTTATATGTATACATCCAGTAGGCTTAACGGTGGTCTTTTGAACTATGCCTACCCAATGACTATGTTTAATTAACTTTTTATTTTATAAAAAAAAAAAACCAAAATCTGATATGTATCCTGAGTCTTAGAGGTTAAAAATTTGAGGATACATAAGAACATCATACAAGGATTTAATTTGGATCAGGCTACTAGATATCTTGACTATTATAACTGTGACTTTAAGTCTTCTCTATGATGAATGGCATGTGCAACATTAAAAGTTTTATCCTAAGCAATTTCAAAATAAATATTTAATAGTAATAACAAATTAAAATAATCTTTTATGTGATTATGTATATGTCACTCTATCATTCTTTTTATTTTGGAGGAGTGATTTGTACAAAATCTTAAGTCACAGCCTAACATTTCTACTTTGTTTTTATAATTGCAATGTCATGGATTAGTGGGTAAATTTTAAAATTGTCGAATGTAATAAAAGTTCAACTAAGGATTCCCCTATATATTATTTGTATTAACATATTGATTTCTAGTCGCAGTAAATACAGCAAACAAAAGATGGTGTGTATGCTTACAATGAGGCACTATGGATAGCATGCTGGATCACCCTTTGAAGGGTCCTGGGTTCAATTGTATGCATACACTTGAGTGATAAGTGTAAATTTCTGTTGCCGGTTTGAGTATATGGCATTATTTATTACCAATCAATAGTGGTATTTAATGTCAGTGATAAAGAAATGATCAATGATGCAATACACATTTGAATTGTATTGTATTGTATTATACAGTGTTGAATAATATATTTCGTTGATAAAAGATAATATTTAAAACTGAGTAACATAACCGTATCGCAATAGTGAGCATATCTACTGTCGAGCTGCGGATCCCAGGTTTGAATCTCGGACAGGGTAGATATTTGTTTCATGAATGGATCTTTGTATTCAGGTCATGGATGTAAGATTGTTTTTCTTGTTTCGTGTGTCTACTACGAGGATACGAGTGTCAGAGTTTATTTAGTTTCATGACAAAAATAATTTAATTCAACTCTTACATTGGCACTGAGAAACAAATATTTTTTACTTATTATATATCGGTGATGATATCAATGCTATTTATAAGGATAATTATGTACAAATACCTACTTTCAGTATGTTTTGTTATGTCCGATATATGCACGTTATCTCGATGCACTCTCATACATCTGCAGATACGCCTAGAGGCTAGAACTGCAATTTGTGTTGGAGTCAGGAGTTATTCTTAATTGAATATTTACAGTATAAATATAAACGATAAAATAGATAAATAAATCAAGTAACTAAGTAATTATTAAGTAATCCTTCTGTTTCATCCGCGATGTTGATAATTATAAATACAGTGTCGGGTGAAATGTTGGAACACAATCGCAACTCACAAGCCAGAAGACCTTGTAACTTATTACGGAACCCAAAGAGCATCGCAGTACAATTGTTATTTATAATATTATAGCCGATCTAATAATTATTATCATAAGAAGTGTCGCCTATCTTTGGTAGGTACATCACCTTTGAGAGAGCATTGTTTACCTCATCATAATTTATTTCGTGTTGATCTTAACCGCGGAGACGGAAACGATTATAGATTAAGATCACTACGAGGAATAGGAATATGCACTCATGGAATTGAATATATTACATTCCTTTACACATCATTTTTATTCGTTAATGATGATTGACTAGCTAGGATTTGTTAATTCATATTAATATTATTATGTTACCTACAATTTTATTTATGTAAAATACACTAACTCAGTAGGGCATACCTGTAATGTTAGTGATAATATTTTGGAGTGCATAAATAAATAAATAAATGTTAGTGACTTATTTAATATCTGATTAACGAAGATACCGGATGTTCCTTCATGATTTTTGTGTCACTCAAATAAAGTAACAATGCGTCGGTCGTTCTTTAACTTCGTAAAGGATCCATTAATTAATATAAATTTTTGGTTGAAAATATTAATATGATACTTCAGAAATATACTTTTTAGATATTCATTAGACAAAATGCGTAGAGATTCGGGTATGGCACCGTATGTTAATAAGTACGTCGAGAGGTGCGTAACTCAGATCTGATCTGATTCAAAGATTCAGGTCCCACGAAAGTGATCTGTTAACCTGCAGCTCAAAAACAGATCCACCAGGTCTCAATTCAGCTCAAAGGACCTGAACTGTACGCGTCGACTAAGATAATATACCCTAATGATAATAGTAATAAGGTTGAAATTTGAATGTCGGAGCTTAAGAGTGAATCAGATCCCGCGACCTGCGAGCCGTACCTGGACCTGATCTGTACGCGTCGACTAAGATAATATACCCTAACGCTAATAGTAATAAGGTTGAAAGTTGAAATGTCTTGTCGGCTCTTGTGAATCTTTCGGGTCCTTGAGCTGAATCAGGAACCGGTTCGCAGCTCCAGCTCAACTTCGTGATTCAAGACCTGTTTTGCAGCTCACGCGTTTTGGTTGAGTTACCCATGTTTAGGTACGTCAGTACACGCATATTTATATTGCTTGTGAACATGTTAACGAACCTTCGGGAATGCCTGCGTATACAATATAACTGAAAATTTGTATATTTTATGGATTAACTAGCTGCCCGGACAGACTTCGTTCTGTTAAAACATTTCATTTTGATGTGTAAGCTATCCTATCTTTCAAGTTGGATCAAACTGCACACGGTGTGCAAATTTGATTAAAATCGGTTCAGTAGTCTAGGAGTCCATCGCGGACAAACAACGTGACACGAAATTTATATATATTAAGATTGATGCTTTCATAAAGTTCCATTCCATACCAGTTCTACGGACATTTATGAAATTTAAAGACGTTTCAATAATGTAACTATCACAGGTTGTATTATATATATCTGTCAACTTTTCTGTCCCAATAACCTAAGATTGATAACATTAGTCATACCATCAAATGGTGCGTGTTGATAATGTTGATGTTTCGTACCTACGAAGTTGCAGTTTATCATTATATAATGAATGTGCATATTGAATGATTTATTATTATAATATTAAAATGAAACACGTATTATATGTATTAAAAAAAAAGTAAGTTCTTTTTTTAAATTAAAAGTTACAACTATGCAAATTGAAAATACAATAACGAAGTTTCAGAGGGACGTATTAACCAAAGTCACAATAATTGTCAATCGATGATCTCGGTTATGTTTGTGTACTATATATTATCGAGACGACAATTATAGACACATCAACTTTCCTGTTGATCTCAAGTAACCAGGTAACCCGAGTTTAACTGTTGCTAAATTATTGAGATCAAAGTCGAATGTCAAAGTTATCTATTGACCACTCTGATTAAGAGGAGGTAAATTGGGATTCAGATGTCGAATACTAATAATATCTTTATTTTATATACCTAAATTACAAAGTATAGTTGGTTTCTAAGACATGGTCATTATAGTAAAAAGGACAATAAGTTAATAAGGATCTTCAGCTCCATGGACTGGGTGGACAACCTGTAATATAGGCAACTGAAACTCACCCAACTATGAGTATTTACGTTAAAAAGAATAGTTATATGACTATGACCATACAGAACTACTAATACTATAATAAAATAACTATGTCGTGTGTGCTGCGTGCACGCGAGTGTATATGTGTGTGTGTATATTTGAATCTGAGTGACAATGTGATAGAAGTGAGACGTTTTGGGCTTGAAAGGGAGTCTTTCGACAAACGTATGAAAGTGATTTATTTAAAAAAAAATGAGTTTAACACATTGTTCCGTTGTTGGGGCATCCTTTTAAATATATACAATGCTATATTATGCCAGGATGTCCCAGGAATAAAATACGTCACAGGAATATAATTAATTTGTAATGTCAGTTATAATATTTTATTGTACCTATTCTGTTTTTTTCCATTGGGTCTATAACTGATTGCCTTAGCATAATAACTGATATCCAGACTGTTCCCATACATAAATATTTATGAATTTAATTACATACATGTAATAACACCCCTGAATTCTTTAAGATAACTTGCTGGACTATCTACCTGGGTGTACCTGTGGCGAATGCTATGCTTGCTGAAATCGGGAATCACGCCGGCGCCGGTGCAGCGGTGCCGCGGTGCAGCGACTGTCCGTTCCTGGTCGACGGATGGCGTCTAACAGCCGATAATGCAGTATTTCATGAAGATTATGCACCAGGAGACCGATACACCCCAATAAGGACGTGTGTACGCGGTAGCTGGCTAGGCCGATACACCCGGAGTTTTGTGCCCGGAGCGTGTACGCGGTAATTAATAATAGGCCCAGGAGTCCGATACACCCTGTGTGTGTTCACGCGGTAACTGGCGAGGCCGATACACCCTGAGCGTGTACGCGGTAAATGAAAAATGAAAATGAAGATGGAAAATGAAAAATGAAGATTTGTGGAGAGCAAAAAGACTCCATCGGCGAATCTCCACCTCGTCGCTGGTTGAAACTGTCCCTGGAATTTGAATTCTCGACATCACACAACCCGGGGAGTATTGTTTTCATTGCTATTTAGACTTCTTACAATAACACCTCATTCACTAACCAAGAGTTCAAAGTACACTTGCTGTATCTTTGAGGAATATCAAAATAAGTAGATACATAGTCATCAGCTGTTTGTCTCATATTGACTAATGAGCGCAGTAGAAAGCCAGCATTTGATGACTAATTGGCTTACAAAAAAAAACTACATCTCATTTTATTTGTTATTTTAATAATAATAATAGTATTGTATCTTTTTGATAACTGCAAAAGCAGGAATTAATGACATAAATACTTGTGATCCTTTTTTTGACATTACCAATTATAATTTTGTAATACCCACCTGTAAAGAAGAAAGTAAAGTAATTGCTATCTAACAGTCTGTATTGTGATTTAAATTAAATTAAGAATCTATATTCATAACATATTTTTGTATTTCAGAAATAACAACTTGTTCAACCATTAATGATGAACCGTCGTGTAGCTTTAAGGACATGCTGTGTGCTGTATTATGCTGCGAAGATGCTAGATCCGACGTGAACGCGATACACCGCATGTTACGAAGATACTGTTTAAAGAATTATGATCTCGGTTTTAGTAATATTTTAATTTATTAATAATTTAACATAATATTGTATCTTAATAATAATGAAACATTGTACCCCGAGGTTGGCGTAAATAGTGGCAACACGGTTGATACTATAGCCAGTGTTTACGAACATATTATTATAATTTGTAAAATTGTTTTTGTTCTAAATAAATCTTTATTGCTATGATATAAGTGAAGTGAAAATCGAAGACAATGAGTTTGAATGAGGACATTCAATTTGTAAAGGATGGCCGAAATGTAAAAGTAACTGAAGTATGAGATAGAATTGCCATGTCCAGTAGAGTAAAAGTAAATTTAATTTAATTTTATATTTTCAGTAAAATTAGTCATTCAGATTTTCTTATTTAATTTAAAAAAGTGAAACATTTGTTTACATTGTCGTAATGTTTTTTTTTCTCTCATTGCTGTCCAGAAAATTTTTATAGATCTTTTTAGATTTAATATCTTGTAAAATAAAATAAGATAATTGTAAACGAAGTGCCTGAGGTCAGGCAAAAAATTCAGGATGGCCGACTGTTAGAAAATGTATTATTTCACTTGTAATGTATTGTTTGCTTTTATTTACATAGCTATTTAAAGTAAAGTAAAAATAGGCTGATTATGATGTTCTGTTGCTTAATATTAATCTGTGGCAAAAATGACATATCGAATGCCGGAAATTATAATCAAAATATCGTTTAATTCCTCAAAACAGTTTGTTCTTGAAAAGTTTATCAATAGCACTGTTATTTTATAACTAATATTAATTTGTTATTATAATTCGCATCTGTTTTATTGTAATTTAAAGTAATTAGATAAAATACAAGTTTTGTAATGACATGACGTGCCGCCATGTTAATTGTCAAGGGTCTCGGCTGTGATTCGATCATGGAGACGAAGCTATTTTGTAAAAACTTAAATAATTATTGTTGTGAGTTTGTACTAAGGGCCAGAGATTAAACATAATGATATCGGAAGATTACGGGTTTGATTTACTTAATAATTCGCACTACAGCAGTATGAGCGAGTTCCTACTTGACGAATGTGAATTTTAGATGAATTTTTAATTGACAAATTAGATTAAATACATATATATACAATTTTTTTTTAATTTTTAAATCAAACAAAATTAGATACATAATAAGTCTAATTATTGTAATCTACTAATATTATAAAGAGGAAAGCTTTGTATTTTTGTATTTTTGTATGTTTGCAACGAATAAACTCAAAAACTACTGAACCGATTTTCAAAATTCTTTCACCATTAGAATACTACATCATTCATGAGTAACATAGGCTATATTTTTTACTAGAAAAAATTAGGGATCCTTGCTAAAACATCAGTAACGTGAACCAAAGTGTGAAAAAATTTGCGGTAAAAATTTCTTTCATCGCATACGCTGCGGAAACTATTGATGATAGAACAAAAAAATGTTCTACAATATTATAGAACATATCAATATCTACAAAAAACCTCGCAATAGTATATGTCCAACTATTGTCGTTATGTCACTATAACCACTTTTTACATTTTAAAAGTTAATAAAAAGGATGACCAAAATCAGATCATGAAAACCATACCTTCGTATTAATACTTATCCAAATAAATCGGGAGAGGGGGAGGGGGAGGGAGGGAGAGGGGGAGCGGGAGCGGGAGAGGGAGGACACGGAAACTATAACGGCTAAGAACGGCTGTACCGATTTTAATGATTTCTGATTTGTGACATTCTTAGGCGATACGAAGTTCGCCGGGTCAGCTAGTTTATAATAATGTTGACAATGTGCTTTATGATCATGACGTTTTATAATCTATCACTGACATTAATTTTATATTATTGACATCTTGATTTATTTAATTGTTTGTTATGTATTATACTTTTTTAAATTGATTTTGAGTAATGCATGAAATTAATTATAATTATTCTAACGTGACATTTGTAACATTTTGCAACGCCCACAAGTGGCACATGTAAGTTCGTTTAGCATATTGTTTGTACCATCTTTATCCACTACATGATTGCAATAAATTGATTTGATTTGATTTGATTTGACCGATGTCTAGATCCGACCGATGCGATGTCTAGATCCTACTACACATCAATGACACAAAAACATTAATGTTCTTATACTCGTACCATTACGACACTTAAAAAAATATAGCAAGGAGAGATCCGTGAGAGATCAGTTGAAACTATTTTTAGTATCGACGCCGTTCATTGACTAAGTAAAATTTTTGATTATTTTATTCATATTACACGTTTAAAATGGAATATTCTTGTCATGCCTTGAGACTCTCTACGATTCTCGATTATCGAGTACGATAGACTCTACGATTATTATAGCTCTCCGCCATTCTTTCTACTACGGACGGGTAAGCTAGATAAGAAATGCTTTTCTGAATCTACTCATGTTACTTACGAAACAGCAACGTGGTGAAGCCGTAGACCGTGGCATCACACGCCACCGGCAGAAACCTGCCCGCCACGTTGGACCCCACCACGGACCCCACTCGCCCGAACATCAGCACCGCCCCTACTGCTGTGCCCCTGGTACAATAAAGTAATCATACTTTAACCAACTCATACAAATATCTGTAATAGATTGGAATAGCTTAGTGTAACAGGGATACCCTGTTTTGAATAAATTAACTTGATTTTGATTTTTGGTTAACTACGGGTTAAAGGTGTTTGGAAAATAACTATATAATCAAATTGAATACCTATTGCCATGGTAGCGTTGTGGAACTATATTTCAAGGGCGATCTTCCATATCGAAAAAATTAAGAGCTTTTCAGAAATTAATCATGACTCGCATCGCATCTATCTGATTAGTTTTCATTGCAAAGCAAAATCTCATGAGAGAGGTCAGAGTCAGAGACTGTTATGTTTTGTGATGATGATGTAGGTAGGTATATTGGCGATTCAATTGGTTCATCGGTCCAGGCAGATTTTGCAGTCAGATAGGGCTGCTTTATGTGATTGTCTTCGGGTGTATGTAATGTCTTATTTTGGTATAGATAATTATGAATTTTCCATAACCATCTTAGTAGAGGGTTCTAAGTATGCAAGCGTTTATATTTCTGTTTTTTTTATATCTTGTCCGTAAAGTACGTTGGACTAAAAACTGCTGTTTGGCATTGAGTTTGTGTTTCAATACTTGCCTATGATGACTTAGATCGTTCTGCTCTATTTCTATTAATCAGTGACCAAAAATTTTACTTTGATACATAAATAATTGTCTTTCTTATTTATGTATCAAAGTAATATTGTGTCTTTCCCAATTCATTATACTTAATTATGTTTCTATTATTATAACATGGTTTGATCCTTTACAAAACTTTTAGACGATAGTTGAAAAAAAATGCATTAGGTACCCTTTCAATCGAAAATGCATTTTTGCGGCCTCTATTAAGCAAAAATGTGAAATTCATTTGCGAATGCACTCCAGCCCAAAAAGCAGTAGCCCATTCAAAACTTCGTAAATTGTCTAACAGTTTTAGTCATAGACACGGATGAACAAAAAATACAACCAAAAAAATATCTGATATTAAGGTTAAGGATAAAAATCTCTCAAGTCATTGTAGTGGCCACATTATTGGGCGATCGCTCAAAATAAGACCTGAACCTGTATTAAAAATAGTTCTAAATTGTCCTACAATAGTTTATTTTGTCCTCATTAAATTGGGACTATGCATAATTAGATAACTAAATTGCATTTGAACGCTACGCGGAACTGGACAATGGGAGTGGCTGACAAAAACTTTTTTCGCATTGTCATTCTATACATAACTTTTTGGTCATTTTCTTTTCAATGTCGTTCAGTGCCGAGACTCGAGAGTCAAACCCTTGACATTTTTAACAAGAAATAATACTTAATAGATTTTTTATTAGGCTCTACATGGACTCTACTTTATGTTTTTTTAATAAATTAATGGTAAAAAAACTTTTTAAAAACAAGCTTTTATTTAATTGCCCTAAAAAGAAGAAAATAAACTTTAAATTCAATCAAACCAATCAATTTAGTACATGTATTACTTGATGATTGGCTTTGACGGACTTTATATGACGGACGGACATGACGAAACTATAAGGGTTCCGAAGTAAAATCAAAAGAAGACTTTGTTGAACAACAAAACTTTGAAGAACAAAAGAAAACTTTGTTGAGTTGTTTTGTAATGTTTTTGATACAAATATAGTCAACAAGAGAGTTTTGTTGCAATCTCGTCGTCGTAATGGCCTGAATAACATTTTCTATCTAACTATTTGTAGGTTAAACCACCGATTGGAGATTAATTCAGTACCGTACCGATGGAGGTTAAAGAAACACATAAATGCCGGAATTTAAGTATTTTTTGGAGTTTTTTTTATGTTGACGGGCACCTGTTGATAAGTGATCACCGCCGCCCATGGACATCAGCAACACCAGGGGCGTCACCAACGCGTTGCCGGCAGAAGAGTAAATTCACAAATCCATTAGTCTACATCTAAACATAACCTTCACCTAAATCAGTCACGGCCGGAGGGTGAGCATCAATAATCAAGCAAAAAGAGAAAACAATAGCGTTACTGATATCTATTGTCAAAACACGATCACAGATTTTGTGTGGTAAATCGGCAAAAACTCACTTGTAATGTTATTATTTGTTTGTAATTATTAGTTGTAATGTTATTCAACTTTATCTACTGGAGAATTACACAATGACCCCTGTATACTTGTCTGCAGCATATTATTATCTACCTATAGATACCAATAGATACTATTATGTATTCTGTGCTATAGATAACTTGAGAGCCTTCATGTATTTAATAATTCAATTGAATTAAACCATTGTTATCTTAAGATAACAGTCGTTAAGCCATGTCGAGGCCCTCGGGTGGCTTGCTTTCCGTCAATTGGGTTGGCCACTAACACCTCTACCTATTCGCACTGGAGCAGCGTGGTGGAGTATGCTCTAGGTCTCTCAAGAGGAGAGACCAGTTCTCAGTAATTAGCCGTTAATGGATCTGACGCTCCAACTCAGAGACACTAAGGATTACTTAAATAGCACCTTAGTACAGAATTTGTATGGTGATTCTTTCCTAAGGAGCAATTAAAGTAACCGTTCGTGTCTCTGAGATGGGGCGTGAGCTATCCAAATATATCTGTTAAATTAACTTTATTTCTTCTGTCTTCTTTTGTGGCCGGCATTACATCAGTGGTATCGTAGGTGATGTAGGGAAGACGGCCACTTACTATCAGGAGGCTCGCTTGTTCATTTATCGGCTTTTTTGCGTAAACCTTCAGCTGTTCTACTACTGATATACGCATATACGATAATCTAAATTTTATTAACAAAAAATAACCGACTTCAAATTCTCAAAAACTACTTGTCAGATCTCGTTCAAATTTATGTGGGACCACATGACAAGCACCTGCTTTCGATTAAAAAAAGAATCATCGAAATCGGTTGGCGTGATATTGAGTTATTCGTCAATTTGTCGCGCACATCTTAACACAAATTTATGACTTATGTGGTTTTCTAATGGATGCCATTGTCAGATCTCAATAAAATTTATGTGGGACCACATGACAGCCACCAGCTTTCGATTAAAAAAAGAATCATCAAAATCAGTTCGCCCAGTCCAAAGTTATGAGGTAACAAACATAAAAAAAAATACAGTCGAATTGAGAACCTCCTCATTTTTTGAAGTCGGTTAATAAAACGGTCAAATTTTGGCATTTTCCGCTATGAATGGAGTACGTCATAATTATCATATTACGTCTTATCAGCTTACTTGCTTATCAAAATCGTAATTTATTAGCATGATGTCAACGCAATGATTTATTTTGTGTGGACGGGTTACGTCCTAATTATTAAACGATTGACGAAATGGGAAATAGATAGGAACTAATTACATACATAATTATGTAATTAATTACTCATAGTTAAGTATACAAATAGATATCTACTTGGCTACTTGCTATAATAATTACTCTTTGTTTAGTAACTGAACAACATGGACCTATTCCATACGAAATTTCTCTTTAGAATTAATTAATTATTATGTATGAATCTATAATGAAAAGTATAATAAGGCTATACTTTTATTTTACCGTTTTAGATGTAAGTTTTTTTAGTTATGTGAAATAGAAATATAAGAAGTTGTTTAGAACTTTTACGGGAACCATAGAACAGATACACATACGAGCTGGACTCATGACCTTTTAGCTTCGTCATAGCGAAAAAAATATTTTTCGCTCACAATGAGACGAATGATCATGTACCTAATAGTTAAGTTGTTTTTGCAAAATTTCCAGAGCTGCTACTGAGATCTAAAGAATTGCCGTAATCTCTACTGTAAACATGCAATATTATAATGTTTAAACATGTTCACAACTTTTACAATGTTTTCGCGGTGGGGTTTCCCAGCTGAGGCGGAGGACGAGTTTACAACAGCATTGTTAGATAAACATTAAGGTAATTAAATATAATCCTTGCCTAGGCCCACCATTAAATATTTTATGAATCTTTTTTATAAAAAGTAAGCTTTTTGTATATATAGATTCTTCGGATACAATAAAAACTTAACACACGCATCGCAGTGTGCTTTCGGATAAATCTTATCCCATCAAAAACATAAATGTAAAGTGAGAGTCAATTTCAAAAAAAAAGAATTGAGATCTAAATGGGTGCCAATTTCTGTGTAGAAAAGCCTAAAATTTTAGTCACAAGAACATGTAATTCAAGCTCCACATTTGACTTGGTTAGTTTTCACGTACCTACCTAGGCTATATTATATCTATGTAATTAGCTTCGTCAAATCTGTTAGGTTGATGGCTTATGACACTCTTCTCTAATTTGGTTTGTTGGTTGCTAACTAAAGAAAACTAGCCAAGTCAAATGTAAAGCTTGAATTACATGTTCTTGTGACTAAAATTTTAGGCTTTTCTACACAGAAATTGGCACCCATTTAGATCTCAATTCTTTTTTTTTGAAATTGACTCTCACTTTACATTTATGTTTTTGATGGGATATCATTACTTTTTGTATAGAAATTATTAGTAAGTACTTATTCATAACGTTACTGATTAATTTTAATACATGAACTGTTATAGTGCTCTTCAACTAAATCTGTAGTTAGTGCGCCGTGGTCCGAAATACGGTACCTATTATTTCATTATTTATAAGTAATGATCTTCCACTATTGATGTCCGCAAAATATTGAAATAATAATTAATACTAAATCCCAATTATACTATCGTAATAAATACGAAAGTCGAGTATACTCTTATTAGTTACGAGTGACCGCCCTCGCTTTGCTTTGGCTTTCTTATTTTTTTACACCTTGGGTTACGTTATTGGAGTTTTATTAAGGATCCCTAATTTATTGAAAATATAATATAGCCTATGTCACCCGGGGATAGTGTAGCTTTCCAACAGTGAAGGAATTTTTCAAATCGGTTTAGTAGTTTCGGAGCCTATTCAATGCAAGCAAACAATCAAATCTTTCCTCTTTATACTATTAGTACAGATAAGTTGTTTATGTTCGATGACATCGTGCAACAATAAATTTTGAAACAATACTTCGAATTACTTTAAACTGGTATAATTACGGAAATAATACAAAATTTTGTGGTGTAATCTTGTAGATTAGAGAAAAATAATTTTCCACACATTAAAAATAAAACGACGTAATACACTGGAAATAACGTCTCCTGACCACTAAATCTAACTAAACCACTGATCTTCACGTAAATGTATATGTGCTGTGCACTTCTCACAGGCACTTGGGACACTGAACATCTTCCTCCCGTTGAAAGCTTCAGAAAGTACTAAAACTGATATGTTTCGTTATATATTCACCTTGAAATCCACATTATGACCAGATGTCATCAATTTTGATCGCTACTCTTAAATTTAAGGCATTTTAAGTAAGTGTTCTTAATAGAATCAATTTTTTGAAAAATTATCATAAAATGATAAAAATTTACTACTTTCAGATTTATTCCTTAGTATTCACCCGACTACCTATCTGCATGCCAAATTTTAACTTTCTAGGTCACCTGGAAGTTGGATATAGTTTTGATCTATAGGTCAGTCAGTGTTAAATTTCTCGATTTTTGGACGTTAATATCTAAATAACCGTTTGAGATGTGTTTATGAAATTTAGAAGACGTATGTATTTTGCAAGTCTTAATAAATGAGCCAAATTTGACAGGTTTATGTTGAATAGTTTTTGAGTTATGAGGTGGTCAAAAGTGGCTTCAAATGGTTCGTGTAATATTACACACGGTGCTGCTCGTCAATTATTCTGTTAGCTAAGAAATTGACTTGACACGCTCCGCGTGTCTAGATCGATGATTGCAAAATATGTACCTACATATTTAGTCAGATGGATAAACGACGGATAGATATCAGATTTATCTTTTAATCTCATGTTTATATCTTTGTCCTATGATTTGCACATTTAAATCTATAACATTAATAGAATAAGTATAATGATGATAACAATAACTTAGTACCTAATAGTAACTATTGTTATCTCAATGTTTTAATATAATTGAAAGCCAATTCGTTATTTAGATACTTATCTCTTAACCAAAGTTATATTACACCGCCTTTGCTTCCACACAAAGTGGTTAAAGTTGGTGTAGAGAAGGTGGTCCTCACCTGAGATTGGTGGGGAACAGATGAACAGCGTAAGCAGTCAGCGGACCGATGCCCAGCGCCGTCACTTGCATCGTAGACATCGCCACTCCCGCTACGATTCTAGAAACACATACACAAATATTTAACGTTTTTACGGCAAAAAAAAAAAATAGAATTTACCTTTCTAAAAAGGCGTCAAAATAAAAAAGACGCGGATAAGTTATGAATTTGATCTATAATTATGACGCGAGTAACCGCCCTCGCTTTGCTTCGGTTTTCTTATTTTTTTACACCCTGGGTTACATTATTGGAGTTTTAGTAAGGATCCCTAATTTTTTTTAAATATAATATATAGCCTATGTTCACCGGGGATAGTGTAGCTTTCTAACAGTGAAAGAATTTTTCAAATCGGTTCTGTAGCTTCGGAGCCTATTCAATGCAAACAAATTTCACACAAGTCTGAATTTGAATTTACGCCTAATGACGACTTAATTTGATGTTAAATGTGTAGTGTACTTCCTAGGGTTCAGTGCGACAAAACAGAAATTAATAGATAAAATTAAATTAAATAACGCTTAGGTAACATACCTACCCCTACAACTCTATACTATACGATCCATACCTCTATTGACACACAAATGTAACATCACCAATGAATAATGATAGGTATTAACTATATGTTTATATGTTAAAGCATATCTTTGAACATCACTAACACCCGCACCAGAGAACAAACATTTCACTGTCAACTAAATAGGTATTTACCATTATCCAAAATCGACTCCGACTCGCTTCGCAGACAGAATCTACAATTGGGCTAAAGCCTCAACAACACAACTTACAAAAAGAGGTAAAAAAATAACCGACTTCAAATAACTCAAAAACTACTTTCACTCAAATTTATGTGGGACCACATGACAAGTACCTGCTTTCGATTAAAAAAAGAATCATCAAAATCAGTTCATCCAGTCGAAAGTTCTTAGGTAACAAACATAAAAAATACAGTCGAATTGAGAACCTCCTTTTTTTTCGTCGGTTAAAAAGAGGTAAAACATGTTTGAGCCTTGAATCTCCCACCTGTTAGTGGTGAGCTCCGACACCAGGCTGGCGACTCCCACCGCCAGGAACATGGCCACGAGCTGAGTCTTCTTGCAGACGCCGCTGCAGCTGGCCGCCACCGCCAGCGCGCCGTACACCACGCCCGTCACCACCATTATTTGGAACGTGCTGAACGATATGTTGTCTACGCAGGTCGCGGCGCTCGTCTACAGGGGAAGAGGTCAAGCTTAAACTGGTTTTATATTCCGTTTATGATACGAAGGCTTGGAGTACCTATGCCATTATGATCGATGCAAAGTTGACGGTTAAAAGCCAACTTCAGGAAAGACCTCGGTAATTTTTTTTCTCTATTAATCTCCACTAGAGCAGCGTGGTGGAGTATGCTCCAGGCTTCATCATGAGGTGGCTTATGTGTCCAACTTTGTTTCTAATCAAAAAAATTATAGTGACAACGTGCCACGAAGGAAGTTTTAGTTTAGTCTCATGCGTTCGTTAGTTATTGCATCTTAGCTTGACTTACGTAGTCTACGGAAGGTCTACGGTGACAAATAATACTTACACTCTGTCGTAAAAATAGTCCAGGAATACTGTCCACACAAAATAAAATAAATTTAAATGTTAACTTATATTTTAGACATATTATTACTAGATTGATGATTACAGTATGCCTACATGTATATTAGGTACATGACATCACCTGATTGTCAGCCTGGCCCATCAGTATGCAGAGGTTCCCTCCTTGATCCGAGGCCTGGGACATTATTTTATTAATGGTGTCGGGCGCGAAGAGGAACAAACCATTTAACCTGAAATCAATTATTAACTTTGTCCTATCTTACATTGCAATTAACCTCTACGATCGCAATGTAACAGTGATGAAATTATAAATAAAATAAAATGTGACCATATTGAAGTTTGCAGATATTATACGGGTCTAAGTTTTAGGGCCTAACTTTATAGGGTAGACAAAGATCTTACAGAGAGAATAGTCCAAACATGAGGAAGCCAGTCAATGCGAGCCACTTCACGTGTGGAGGCCGGAGGAGAGCTAGTATCGACTCCTTTCGCACTCCCTCTGAACTGATCCTGTCCACTGGACCCTCATCAACCGACTTGGCAAGTTGCGTGACCTGAAATTAATAATTATAATTTCTGACCGGTTAACCACGTTAAAGCATCAGGATTTAACAATTAAAATCGGCTTCGTCGCAAAGGTCATATTATGTTTGTTACGTTACAATAACGTAAAGTTTTTAGTTAAGTTTTCCCCGTAATGTTAATCTATAAACAAATAAATATCCGGCTGCGATAAGCGGTCTATGTCTATAAAACCAACGATCTGTACAGAAAAACCACCAGTATCAAGTATGATCACACAGGATCTTTCCTGGAACATATAAGCGTAGGGTGGCTGTCAATAAAATCCCAAAGGGAAAAATCTCCATACCACTGAAGTTAATTATAATGCGGGTTTCCCGTGACTCTTTAGACAACCGATGTATCCAGAGTGTTTTTGTCGTTACTGCGGCGCGACGGTTAAGAGGTCATATCATCAGGTGGCTTTGACTGCTTGGTTCAGCGAATAGTTTTATAAAATCAATAAATTTTTTTACAACATAAAATAAATATAACGAGTAGACCATCTGATGTCACCGTCACCCATGGAAGTTAGTAACATCGTTGTCCGCCAAGAAGGACGAGAGAAGGAAGAGAAAACTATGGCTCTCAACCTCCCAGCCGGAACCAAATTCTGACTCAAGCGAGAGTCAACCGCAACTTTACTCCAAAGGATCACTTTTAAAACACTCACACTAAAGTTCTCCTTCGTCCGCCCAGTGTTTGACTTGTAAATGTGTCTCAACACATCCAAGGCCTTGTCCTCCTTGCCCCGAGCCATGAGGAACTTGGGGCTCTCGAGCGCCTGCGTGGCCCACAGGGCCACCAGCAGCAGGGGCACGGCGTACACTGCGGTCAGCACGCGCCACGGAGCCAGCGTGGTCAGACCGACCTGCCAGTTGTAGGATAACACGCCCCAGGCCAGAACTGGAATAGAAGCTTACATTCAGAGGAATCTCCTGAGTGGCAATTGCATTATGTTTGAATTTGAAAAAGTTTTCAGTTGGAAAACCTCTCCCTTGGAATTAAGGATCTTACTACATACTAGGTATCTAACAAAGGTTATAAAGGTCATATAAAAATAACAAAAAAAAAATTCGCAATAAATATATTATGATTATCATCATAATAACAATAAATAAATTTATGATTATCATCATAATATATTTATTGGATTTTGGTATTTATACATTCAAACGCTGGAAAGCTGGAAGCTGGAAAGGAAAAAACGTTAGAATGATACTTTAACTTCATTATCTTCTTCTGCTATAGCCATTAAATTATCTTTCTTTACATATTGATAATGCGATAAGAGACAGACCCTCGAAGCGATTAGTTTACTGCTATGTTACGGAAGGGCAGTCATACAACTTACTAGGACTGAATGCAGCGGAGAAAGTGACCAGGCCACCGCAGAGCATCACGGCGAAGTCCCGGCGCTGGCGGGGCACCAGCTCGCCGGCGTACGCGAAGCACAGGGACGATGGACAGGAGAGACTGAGAAATTTAATACAATTATAGGTAATGAATGATGTTACGAGGTGTTGAATATCCCTGGCAGTTGGATCTTGCTATTACATTAATAATAACGCTACACACTTAGCTCCAGACTAGGATTACCTGTGTCGTTGGTTCCATGGACAATATACACAGCCAGACCGAGAACAGAAATTCAAACTCATCAATTTCCGTCTGGGAATTGAACCCAGGACCCTTGGTAACGATTAGTACGCCACAATAATTTTCAACTGTTTATAATAATTTACGTACACGGGTAGCAATGACGCCAGTGACAATTCACCAGGTTGTCCATCTGTTTATTTGCATTTGCCGGCACCTGAAACCTAGCATATTATTCCAACATTTTCAACATACAAGAACGACCCAGCGAGTTTACATAACCCAAAGCCGAGTAGGTTAGGAGTGAAGGCCGCCGCCAGCCCAAACACTCCGGCTGCCAGCGAGGACACCAGCAAGGCTGGCTTCCGCCCCACGGTGTCAGCGGCGCGGCCCCAGAACGCCGCCGTCACTATTACGCCTGATGGTAAAGAAGAGCAATTTCAGAAATTGCACCACAACACAACGCCTGACGATAAAGAGGAGCAATTTAACAAGTAGTAGTGCTAGAGAAGTTATTGGTGCTTATAAATTGGTAATACTAAACTGCAATGTTTGGCAACAATTTCGACAAATAATGTCCGGTTGATATAGTAATATTTCAATGCAGTTTACTATGACTGGATAATGTGTATTTCGCGGCAATATAATGTGCGAATTCTGTGATTGTATAACCTATAGGGTAAAGTAATGGTATATCTCGTGTATATTTACAAGCATCATTACCCTTTGATTACTAGATTTCATCACAGCTATACATACAGCTATACATACAATCGTTAAGAAGATGAGGAACCTTTACAGGTTCACTGCTCCTCAAGCATGACCAATATACCCATAATAACACTTTTACAGAATAGAGATAGTTACCAATATTAGGTATCGACGTAAGGATTCCCCTCAAGTGTTCTGGTATGTCCAGGTCGCAGGCAGCTGCTGGTAGCACAAAGGAACAGCCGACCATCTCCAGCAGCGCCGCAGCCAGCGCGGTCACCATCAGGCTCACGTGGAACACCTGGTATTTGCCAGCGCCTGAAATATCAAGCATAGTAAAGGCTCCTTGCTGTGAATTAAATTTAAATAAGCTGCTCAGGGAAAGACAATATTATGCGTTTAAAATTAATATTTTTAACGATTTGAACTGAGAGCGTGGTGTAGTTAGAGCTTGAATACACAAGGCACGATCAGGTCGTGTGACTCAGGGTTCGTAGGATGTAGTGCACCCTTTCTATTTCCAATTGACATGCAAAAATACTTTCTCTCGCGTTTCCATTAACTTAAAACCTGGGAAATAAGAAACCAAATCAAAATTCGAATGCTGACAATAGGTGCTGATTTTCTAAAGTGCACAGGTGCTTTCATACAGCCAACTCTTACTGCAACTAGTTTAAAAATAAGTAAGAATAAGATAAGAGAGATATACCAACCCGCTAGTTCCAGCGCTTTTTCTAAATCAGTTTCCATATCATATGTCTGGACAGGAACTTTTCGGGTGGAGACCGCTTCTTTATCAGTTTCATTGGGCTGCGAGATAACAAAAAAAAAGTAAATACAATTTTTTCTTGGTACTTCCTATAATCACAAAAGAAAGAGATCATATTTCTGCTACTGTCAAACGTCAAGAGTCAAGAGAAATCAAAATAAACTGTGTAACATTTGGATGGAGAGTAAGTCCTTTATGTAATCACTTATACTCACAGACCATTTGTTAAGATTCAAACGGAGGTAGCCGATATTCTTTCTGCGACTGTGCATCGTCCCTGCTCACTGGCCAACTATTATGGACGTCATGACTACAAATTACAAAATGCGAGGGCGGGCAAGTAAGAAATTATCGTCTATTGACATTATCGCAGCTACTTATTTTGTTTTGTAGCATTAAGCCAACGATAATAATAAATAATTATTGTTATGACAATTAGCAGTTCAATTGGTCACTATTAGCACAGGAGTGCTATTAGGAATCCCTAATGAAGTCGAAAATCCGCATCGAAAATATACAAAATTGCAAAATTAATTTACGAAGGTAAGGGATAAACTTAATGATAATGATATTATTGAACGATTCAAAGAACGAAAGGTGGACTTAATGAACCATTCGGAGTTCGGACAGACAAATATGCGATCAAATATACGAGCAAACGAATTTTTAAAAAAAAGAAAAAAAATTATAAATACTGTTGATTAACTTAATACTACTGAACACCCAAATAATAAATTAATTTAAATAATTAATATTGTTGTTATAAGTTGAAAACACTTAACAATATTATAATTAATAGTTATCATTTTATTATTGCGTATTGGTATCAATGACTTCTCACGGCCTCAAACATCACTACATTACGCTATTATTTTTACATTGTACGGAGATAATAACTCCTAGAAATAGATAAACATTGAGAACAATGAGAACTCAGTGCATTCTCTTATCTAAGCCACATTCATAAGGTCACAGAGCTTGTGTAGGACTCCAATTAGGAAATAATAAATTGATTAAAACTATTACTACTACTATTAAAAATTATTTTAAAAGCAAGCTTTTTCAATTTTTGTTTGTACTGTTGGCCGTCGAGAATTTCCCTCGGCTCGAGCCTAACTGTAGTAACCATCAGGTAACCATCCATACTATTATTAATTATTAATTATTAATATTATAAATATGAAAGTGTGTTTGTTTGTTTGTTTGTCCGTCTTTCACGTCGCAACGAAGCTGTTATATGGTATGGTTTTTGTGTTTGGAGATAGTGAGGAGGGTGGAGAGTTACGTAGGCTACTTTTTACCGCGGTAAAACATCCCCATGCAGAGATCGATATTTTGTTAGTTGCTAGATATTTAGTTCCGGATGTTATTAATATATGGCGTTAGTAAAATTCTTTGCAAGTTCTGAATCACGCTATCAAATGATACATGTTTACTTAAGTCATAGGCAATTAAATCTAACTAAGTAATAGTAAGTAGGATTTGTAAAGAATCGATCTCTACCGCGGGCGAAGCTGCGGGCAAAAGCTAATTATCATATAAATGCATTGTCATCGGAACTGAATAAAGTGAAATTTCAACTCCGTAAGATTAGAGGAAGTAGGTAGTTCTAATTATAATTCCAAAATTTGACCCACAGACACATACATGGCTAACAAACTAACGCATAAAGCAAATGTAATGAGCGTCATTTGTGCCTAGGTATGAGTAAACCTTATTTTTCCTTGTTTGATCGACTTTTTCGAGTTACACAATATTTAGGTAATTTTACACAGATTATTAAAAAGGTTAAATACTACAATGAGGATCATGCCATGCCAGTAGACCACGTACCTACTGTTAAATCGCTTGAAAGTTTAATAAACGTAACGTATCGAAAAAAATAATATAATCTACATTTAGTGCAACCATCGGACTCTCTCACTGCCCTACCGGATATATTGCATATTGGAGTCGACCAACATGGACATAAAAAATTAATTAATTAAGTATTAATTATTTCTATGCTATTCATACTTGGTGCTAGCTTCTTTTGCGGTTCAACTGGCAGCACTCTTCTATAAACAAGTCAATCTGGTATATACTTTGGCGAGCAGCGCGTCTTTATCTTTATTTTTATGGACGTCCAAAAGTAGCGTTGAACTTAGCATAAGCCATAAGCCTATTTAGTTGTCAGCTATTGATAAAAGTTATGTTGATGCTAATTACACAAGTGGTCGGTGAACGCACTATCACGCCCCCCTGAACGCGCGAAGTTGATCCGCGAACAAATTGACTCAGACACACGCAGATGCTGCTATCTTTCAAATTCCGTGGAATATTTATTTCCAACTGTATCAGTGTGACGTAATTAACTTTCGCCAGTTATCATTCTCCAGACATAATTTGGAATTTTCCATCTACTCGAACAAGCGATGTTTAATTTTTTTTTATAACGCTTCACACTCATAGCCCCACACTAGGATTCCCTGTGTTGTGGGTGCCATGGACAACACACAAGACAAGG
Organism: Thymelicus sylvestris; assembly: GCA_911387775.1. Classification (NCBI taxonomy): domain Eukaryota; kingdom Metazoa; phylum Arthropoda; class Insecta; order Lepidoptera; family Hesperiidae; genus Thymelicus; species Thymelicus sylvestris. The sequence continues at coordinate 15,333,454 of OU426896.1, read as the reverse complement.
ACAATCACACCCAGACCGAGAACAGAAATTTAAACTCATCATTCAAATTTCCGCCTCGCTGGGAATCGAATCCAGGACCCTCGGTGCGGCGATCCGGCATGGTAACCACCATTGCGCCACACCGGACGTCGTTTAATTATTTTGAAAGTACAAATGTGCAAGAAGCGGTCACTATGTGGCTTGAAATCCGTGATAAGGAGTTTTGAAGTGTGTTTCGTTAATTCTTTAATCCAAGCTTACCTTCCTTGGTTATGATACATGTAGGGACCAATCGAGAACTTTGGCTCAACCCATTAATAGCCAACTATTATTAGGGTATGGGTGCTAACTCAGGACTCCTAAAACAAGCTCCATTGTAAATTGATGGAAGGACGACCATCCCAAGTGTCGGAAGTTCTTATGCCAACCGAAGGACCTTCGACATGACTTAACGACTGCTATCACAATTCTTGTCCAGTTGAAGATGGAAGTTCTCCTCTTGAACCCTTACATTAATAAAGAGTACATGTCAATTAGTTGTATTATTTTATAATATAGAGTGCGTTAATCCCTGCAAGCGAGCCATGCATGAAGATATGTATTAGACTAGGTATATTATCATGCATCGTAATTGAATGAATAGTAGGTACCTACCTACCTATTTTGATTTAATCTCCAACTATTCCTTTCTACTCTATCATAAAACTATCATGATCCTCTGTCTCACTATCCGGTCTAATACGACAATGTAATGGTGTGCAATCATGGTGAAATACGATAAATTATTACCGCTAAGTAGGCACTACACAAAATTATGATGTCTATATTCGACAATATAGAGCTGTAATAGAAACCCATTCTAAACTAAAATGCTCGTAAACGCAAAGAAAACGCTCGATCGACAACGAAAATTATTAAAATACATTGATCAAATTAGATAGTTACGCTGCATTTTTCGGCTATTAGCACAGAAGAAATAATAGTACTTAAATAAGTACTAGAAAAATTCAGCCCTTTCGCGATATCAAAGGAACTATACCCTACACCTACTGGAGCTACTATTACTGGCAACTAACTATCGTACAATCATGGACGATGCCGACAGCTAGGCGACCTGTTTACCTACTTCAAGTCTTAGTAATATAATAACAATCTAAATATTCTAGATAGTATACATCATACACGGTTCTTAAAATAGACTCACGTATAATTATAAGATACAGATTCTGATACTGTCTAAAACATTGCGTTAATAATATAATTAGTTACAAACGCATTCGTACCATTATAATGATTGTAGTAAATAGATATCATCATAAAATGCTAAGTACATCTACTACATTAAAGGTTTTAGAAACAAAAATATAAATAGATTAAAAATTAAAAACCTCATTTAAGTTTTAATCTATCAGCCTTTTGTACCCCATGTCTACGTCTTGATTGTTAATGTATCATTTTATTGGTGTACGAGTACATTAAAGAGTTAATAAATAAATAAATTAAGTCTTTATTTCTGATGAAAATTTTAAAAATAAATATGGCACTGTAATTTATCCACAGAAGATAGATAAATAGATATAGAAGGATAATCATAGTGTTTTTTTATATTTATTCATTCAACTTACATGCAACATTACAGATAGGTACCTTATGTAATAATGTATACAGTGTGTTTGGTGTGGCAGGTTCGAACAGTTGTTGAGGCAATCTGTATAGATGGCAAAGTAGATTTAAATACTTACCCATGGTGACGATGAAGACCCAGGAAGTCCTCACTCCTCAATGCTCACGTAACCAGTTCAGAGGAAGAAGATAGCTCAAGATCTCAACAATTTCGGATAGTCTTACCGAGCTGTCTTCAGAATACTACTATATTTAGAATTCTATATTTTTATAATGCAATCGAAATAGATAAACTCTTACAAAACATCAGCTTGACAAAAAGATTAGTTCGGGAAGGGCGAACAAGTTAACACCATATCTAATAATCCGGGTTTGTTATTTTTTATCAACTTGCTCTTGCCCAATAACTAAATTGGAGTGATTCATAGATAAATTAATATAGAAATTAATATAAAATGATCTAAGAAAGCAACATCACACAGATAATCGATCCTCTACTCTATCCTTTCTCTAAGATAATTAATAATTGATAATGAACTACTTTGTGAAGTAAAATTTTAAAATAAAATTAACGTGTTTTGATAACACCCCTAAATCCTCCAATTTATAATACGGTATATATATATATCCTCCAATGTATAATAATATTATATTAATGTCCTAGGATCAGCCATTCATGTTCTATGAAAAAAAAACTAGACACACGCCAGTTCCCTTCCGGATTCATTACCAGACCCTGGATTTCCCCTAAGACCAGATTTTTGCAAGCCGAATCATATGACCCAAAATTTATTAGAGTAGCGTCATTTTATTTAAGAGTTTGTGGGTGGAATGTTGTAGAGAAATGAGTGAACACCCACGATTTCGATATATTAGTTTAATTTGATACGAAATTCTCTAATTAACAATATTTAAGCAATTATTATTACTGCGTTACAAATTGACTTGAGAACGTATTAAAGTACAACTTTTAAGCTGATGCAAGATTTAACAAGATTTGAAAAAGTTAACGGTTGAAATGAGCAAATTATTAAGTGAGAGAAAGCGCGTGCGTTCGCCGTCCGAGCCGGTCTCGCAATGGCGCGAGGTGCGGGGGCGGCTTCATAGCTGCTCGGGGTCCAGGCGCGCGCGGCGATGGAATCTTCCGCTCGTCACAAATAGTGTTGCCACAGTACTCCCCTGCTGAGACCGCTACTGCGGGCGATACCTATCAGGAAACCTCACCCGTCTGCCAGATCTGGTCCTCTTCTGGTCGCCTGTCGTAGCAGGAGGTGGTGACAGTAGCGTCTCAGGTGCTTGTGACGGTGCTTTCGCTTCTTGGGCCATATAAGCAGGTTTCAGGCGGTCTATGCTTACAGTTACTGATTTACCTCGTACATCCAGCTTGTAGTACTTGGGGTGTCGCTCTAGCACCTTGTATGGTCCAGCATATGGTGGGTCAAGTGGTTTCCTCACCAAGTCTTGTCGCAGGAATACATGAGATGAGTCAGCGAGGTTTTTGGGGATGTAGAATGGACCGTTTCTGTGCCATGACGCAGGAGTAGGGGTGAGCTTGGCCATGTGGCTTCGAAGGCGCGTCGCGAGATCCGTGAAGTCTGCTGCCTTGTAGTCTTCGGAAGGTGATAAGAACTGTCCTGGAAGTCTGAGTGGCTCTCCGTAGACCAGCTCAGCTGGTGATGCCTGGATGTCCGCCTTCCATGCACTCCGTATGCCCAGGAGTACCAGTGGGAGAACTTCTGTCCATTGAGGTGTAGTGTGGCACATGATGGCGCTCTTCAGCTGGCGGTGAAGGCGTTCGACCATGCCGTTAGCAGCAGGGTGGTAGGCGGTAGTGCGGTAGTGGCGCGCACCAACCATGGCGGCGATGGCGCGGAACAGGTGTGACTCGAACTGGCGGCCCCGGTCGGTTGTGATTTTGAGCGGACAACCAAACCGGGCCATCCAACCGGAAACCAGCGCGGTCGCGCAGGTCTCCGCGGTGATGTCCTCGATGGGGTACGCCTCAGGCCATCGCGTGTATCGATCGATGACGGTGAGGCAGTATCTGTAACGATGAGAACATGTTAGCGGACCGACAATATCGAGGTGGATGTGTGAGAATCTCGATGTCGGTGGAAGGAAAGAGGATAGTGGAGCTGAGGTGTGTCGGGTGATTTTACTGCCTTGACATGATAGGCATTTTCGAGACCACTCTCTACATTCACGGCGTATCCCTGGCCACACGTACCTCTGTGCGACCAGTCGCACTGTAGCTGAAGTGCCGGGATGGCTTAAGTTGTGTATTGAGTTGAAAACTTGCTGTCGAAGAGCTGGTGTGATGTATGGTCGTGGAGGTTGAGATGAAACATCACAATACACATATGTATCTGTCTCTGGTATTCTAATTTTTTTGAGTTTCAAAGATGAACCTGTTCGCAGGAGACCTTGCAGTTCTGGATCCTCATCCTGAGTTCGTGCAAGTGTCTCATAATCTAAACCTTGTGTAACCTCTTCGATTCGTGATAGTGTGTCTGCGACAATATTGTCTTTGCCTGGTATGTACCTTATGTCTGTGGTGAATTGGGCTACAAACTCTAGGTGTCTATACTGCCTAGGTGAGCATTTCTCCTTTGCTATTCTGAATGCATGTGTGAGAGGTTTGTGATCTGTGATGATTGAGAAATCACGTGCTTCAACCATGTGGCGGAAATATTTAATTGCCTCATACATAGCTAAGAGCTCCCTGTCAAAAGGACTGTACTTGCTCTGCGGTGTAGTTAATTTCTTAGAAAAGAAAGCCAATGGCTCCCATGTATCTTTGATTTTTTGTTGCAAGACGGCACCTATGGCCACATCTGATGCGTCTGTTGCAATGCTTAGTTGAGCTTCTGGATGTGGGTGTGCCAGTAATGTTGAATTAGCGAGTGAGTACTTACAGTCTTCGAAGGCTTGCAATTGCTCAGGTGTCATCTGTACTACCTGTGAGCCTTTCATGTTCGGGCCACATAGCAAGGCGTTGAGTGGTGCTTGGCGGCTTGCTGAGTTGGGTATGAAGCGGCGGTAGAAGTTGAGCATACCCAGGAACCTTCGTAGCTCTTTTACCGTCTTGGGCACTGGATACTCCAATATCGCCTGCACCTTCGACTCCAGGGGCCTGGTACCAGCTGCTGAAACATTATAGCCGAGGAATGTTACATCAGGCCTACCTAGAACGCATTTGGTAGTGTTTATGAGTACTCCATATTTTTCCAGACGTGTAAGTACTTGTCGCAAGTGATGTTTATGTGACTCTTCAGTTTGTGAAAATATTAAAATGTCATCGCAGTATCCATAAGCAAAGTCCTCCAGACCATGTAGAACCTCATCAATAAATCTTTGGAACGTCTGTGCTGCATTCCTCAATCCAAAAGTCATATGGCTAAATTCATAAAGACCAAAAGGTGTGGTGATAGCAGTTTTCTGAATGTCCTCGGGATTAACTGGTATTTGGTTATATGCTTTCACTAAGTCTATTGTTGAAAATATGTTACAACCTGATAATTGATGTGAAAAATCCTGAATGTGTCGTACTGGGTATCTATCGGGGATGGTTCGTGCATTGAGTGCTCGGTAGTCACCGCATGGTCTCCAACCATCGTCCTTCTTCTTCACCAAATGCAGTGGGGATGACCATGGGCTCTCTGATCGCCTAGCAATACCACTAGCCAGCATCTCATCAAATTCATGCTTTGCAGCCTTTAAACGTACTGGGTCTAAGCGACGTGGTCTGCATGCCACTGGTGGGCCTGGCGTTGTATTAATATGATGAACTGTATTATGTTGAATTGTACGTACCATACCAGCAGGACGTGTCACGTCAGGAAATTCCCTCAGAATGTTGTGGTAGTCCGACTCACCGCTGACCGTCTTGATGGAGGCTATGTCCTCAGGGACGACTCTGCGAGGTACAGTGATTGAGAGCGACGTCCTCCCATCAATTAGTCGCTGGTTGCGACAATCTACAAGCAAATCATAGAAAGATAAGAAATCAACTCCAATAATCGGTTTAGACACGTCCGCTACAGTAAATTTCCATTTGAAGTCTCGTCTCAGTCCGAGGTCAAGATGTAGGTCTATTTGTCCATAAGTATGTATGGTAGTACCATTTGCTGCTGTCAGGTTATATTTAGATTGAATACAAGGCATCTTACTTGATAACCGTGGGAAGACACACAAGTCCGAACCAGTGTCCACTAAGAACTGCATCTTCGTTACCCGGTCAGTGACAAACAGACGGCCTGTTTGGGTTGGGCAGTCGTAGGCCGCTACTTCCGGCTGCCCGTGGCGTTTCCCGACTTGAACTGGCATGGCTCGCTGCACTTCCTGGCCTTGGCTCCATAGGTGTAGTGGTACCAGCAGTGAGGATGGTCTGGTGGTGGTTGTGAGCGCTGGGAGTGGCTGCGGCTCCGATTGCGTAGGTGGTGTGGTCGTGTTCTGCTGCGTGAACGACCTCGACCCGACCCGGACGGCGAGCGCGCACGACTGTGAACATATGTATTTAGCTTAGCAACTTGTTGCGTTAGTGACATTATCTCTTGAGTTAGCTCGTCGATGCGTGATGTAGCTTGTGGCTCCGTCGATGTTAATGGTGATGTTGATGTTGACGCCACGTGGCATGGTAGTGATGGGGCGATCTCATGCACGCGATCTGCCAGTTCTGCAAGCTCGCTTAGCGATAGCCTTGGTTGCGAAGCGATAATCGTTTGTAAATTGTGGGGTAGGCGACCTGACCATAATGTGCGTAACACGTCATCACTAACGGTAGGACCAGCTAGGTTTTGCAAATGCCTAAGAAAATGCGACGGCTTTCTGTCACCCATGTTTTCGTGCATAAGAAGTTGTTTTAGCTTATTTTCCTTACTAACGCTAAGTCGCTTTATAAGCTCCTCTTTAAGTTTCTCGAACTTTCCAGTCGGCGGTGGTTTGCATAAAATATCTTTAACGTGCGCGGCGATAGTGTGGTCCAGTTGAGCAATAGCATGATAAAATTTGGTTGAATCGTGCGTAATATTCGAAATGATGAACTGACCTTCTAGTTGCGCAAACCAAAGTTCCGGCCTTCCGGGTCATCTGGGTAAAATGGCGGCACGCGCACGGCGACACGAAATACATCTGACGCTGCGCCTGCGGTTGCGGTTGCTCCGTTGCTCGTTGATTTTTCCATCTTCGTATTCTTTCTTCTGCGTCGGGGTCACCACTTGTGGGTGGAATGTTGTAGAGAAATGAGTGAACACCCACGATTTCGATATATTAGTTTAATTTGATACGAAATTCTCTAATTAACAATATTTAAGCAATTATTATTACTGCGTTACAAATTGACTTGAGAACGTATTAAAGTACAACTTTTAAGCTGATGCAAGATTTAACAAGATTTGAAAAAGTTAACGGTTGAAATGAGCAAATTATTAAGTGAGAGAAAGCGCGTGCGTTCGCCGTCCGAGCCGGTCTCGCAATGGCGCGAGGTGCGGGGGCGGCTTCATAGCTGCTCGGGGTCCAGGCGCGCGCGGCGATGGAATCTTCCGCTCGTCACAAATAGTGTTGCCACAAGTTCTTTCTTAGGGCCAACTTCTGGCGAAGTTCTAACCTACTTCTGGCTCCATCATCAGAGCAGCTTTATGTCATCATTATATCACATTGTCATCCTGTTTACATGTGCTTATACGATTTAAATTGAACACGAGTGGTGAGTCTAATTTAAATTGTAAAGTTTGATTACACACAAACAGGAGAAACTAAATGAAAGCTTATAATAGTAATTAATCATCGAAAGAATTTTAATCAATATCATAGCTGAACGCCTCCGACTGTATTAAGATCGATGCATACGTAACGTGGACGGGACTTGGAAACATCGTTTCATAGAAAATGTAAACGATAACGAATACGCCACGGAGGCACGCACGGACGGGAACGGGGCACGCACATAATATTATATTATATTTATGCCCCGTTCCCGTCCCGTCCACGTTACGTATGCATCGACCATTAGTTAGTCTAACTAATCCTACAAGTGCCGAGGCAGTTGCAATGACCGATCGACGAGTCATTAAGCGGCGCCAGACAGCAGTTTATATTTTTCTACATGTTCTAGCCTCGGTTAATTTTAGCCCAGCGATTATCCAATAAACTGGGCATGCTTTGTTTGTACCAGTTATAGACACTTTAAGAGATTTTTTAGAGAAAATAATTACGAATTAGTATTTTAAACTTAATTTAATTCGGTTGTAAAACTTCTATAGGAATTAATCGTGAGTGCAATACATATTGGTGGTGGTCTTTATACTTTAACTGAATTAGTAGTTAAAAAATCAAAATCGAAAATCGTTTATTATTCCAGAACGTTAAATATTATTACATACTTGTGGGATCTTTCCATTTAAGTATCAACTTGTGTTTGGAAAGTCCCCTCTTCCCTTTGTAGAGTACACTGTTCTGGGATAATGCGCTATAGATTAATATTATGAATATAATTATTAATAATTATGGCTATAGATACCGAATTAGTAGAGATCTATGTGTATAATTATATTACTTTTTTTTTTATCCTGCCGTGCCCTACCTGGGTTGTGTGTATACTACATAATTTTATAAGACCTGTAATAACCATCACACAATTATGGCAATAAATGAGTTAGTAGAGATCTGTCCCTGTAGATATACCCCACTTTTTTGATGTGGATAACGTCTACCGGGCGCATCTATGAAAAAATGTAGCGTTCCTCGAGCACTATCGGCTACGATCGGCGTATCGTAGCCGATGCCGTAGGCGAACCGTAGGCGATCGTAGTTGAGTGGAGCAGAGCGGAGCTTTGTCATGACGTTGTCACGTTAAACTACCGTCCGTAAACCGACTTTACAGTCAACCATTTAAAAAAAAACAATTTTCTAAATGGAAATTACGACACAGAGTAAGCTATATATGAATATTTTCTAAACATAATATTATATGTAAATAGTTAGTCATGAAAAAAGTATAGTATTTTTACTTGAAGATCATTGTAGATCGCGGTGTCCAGAACTTGTGCAGATACCTCACTTGTTAGCAGTTTCTCCGATGGTGTGCTTAAGTCGTCGACCTGATGGTCCCGATCCCAACAGGTTCCCTAGTGCAGTTCTGAACTACACTTAGAAAAGTGGTATTTTGTGCACAGAATTATTTGTCAGCGGAAGCAGCGGTATGTTATGGTAAGTAAATCGAGATTCATTATATATGTACAATGCATGCATTTTTTTAGACGTAGAGGGAAGTTTACTATTTTTTAGCAAATATTTGAGATTTAATTATCGAAAAGAAATAAATATGAAGCAGAAAGAAGAAATAAATATAAAATTATCTGCTACTAGAATTATTTTAATCTGCTTCTATTCATTTAATTCGTTTTTTTTTCAATTTATTCCCATAATTTACCCTAGGCCCTATAATTACACCCTGCTCCTAATATTTTTTGTTGTTTAAAACCATTAAACTTATCAGGATTATAAAATTCTAATATGATATTTTACTACCAGTTTCACTTAGCTATATGAATACCTAATTATTCTTGAACTACAAGATCAATTAGGTAATGTATGGGTTGGTCGCCTTGAGTTGTACGCGAAGGTTCTGCAATAAGCCTAGATGTGACACCTCGTAACTGCATTTTTTGACGTCTTAGGATTATAAGTAGAAAAATTGGTATCGTGATTCTGCCCTCAAATAATTTTAAGGGCACTTCGTCAATCATCGTTAGATAATTACCGTGATATTCAAACGAGGGATAACTATGACAATCCATTTCATTCGTATGATAACACTATAATTTTGGTAATTTTCAAGATACAAAGTAACTATCAATTTACCTTCCCAAACCGCCTTTCGCGCATTACTACTTTGTCCAATGGTCAGCTGGTAAAAAATGCATTCAACATTAAGCTTGCCATTTGTACCGTGAATCGTGATATAATATTTTATTGTGGTCAATAAAGGTTAAATAAATAAATAACTATATTGATTAATGTATATTTTTATAAGTTTGGATAGTTTGTTACCTATAATAACACGATAAACCAACATGGGTTTTCACGCATGCATCCTTCCTAGTCTGTAATTGCGTCTATTGACTAAAAACAGCAATATTATCTGTAAACAAACGATTTGATTTCCCTTTTATTCAATCACGAGTAAATCCAGCATAATTCTGTTACAAACAACACACACGGGTATAAATACTAAAACAATAAAATGATATCAGAAGGTATACGGGCTAGGAGCTTCTGTTGCTAATATTAGATTTCGAGGTGCAGAACAAATAGACTAAGTCAAACAGACTTTACGTAGTAAGAATGTTCATCATCACACGATTTTGCTTACCTCCCATGACGGAGCTGTAGATAGGCGAACCGACTCCGTGACGCAAATAACATGCCTTATATAAAACAGAAATTTCTACCCAAGAGTCACTCGACGTCGTATCTCCTCGGAGGAAGAAGATATTTCCTACATTTAATTAAATAAGCTTACCATTTGCTTCAACTTTTGTCTGAATCGTAAGGTAAGATGAACAGATTTCCCACCTCCAATGATTGATGGTGGTTGCTTTAAGTGACCGCCATCATTTTATTTGCAGCACATCAGTCGGGCGTTTTCCAGAATGTAAGTTAAAAGGTAAGAACCAGTTTTCAAGTAAAACTGTTGTAAAATAAAAGTGGAAAAATTCAAATAAAATTTGAATACGATACTTCAATCGAATCACTGTATTTTCGATGGATTCAAAAGTAAAACATTTTTTATGATAAATTTATTTTATAACATGAATGTTATACTGTTGACCTGTAACTATTGTTACCAATAAAGGGAGTATATGAGTATATGAGTAAAAGACAAAAAACTAAACAAAATTTTAGAACAATTTTTTTTCACCAGTTCCGCTCTTTATTTTTAATGGTCATGGTTTTTTTATTAATAAATGGGCAGCGGTTCGGTTGTAGTTGCCAGGATTATTTTACCGATTGAAATCAATATAACAGTTAATCAAAATAATTATAAAGTTACTGGGGACTCCTTGAAAGATAAATATGGTATATGGCAAAATACTGTATATGGGTTACAAAAGTGATCGCATATGACCCTTACCATAAGATCCTAAAAGAAATACTTTTCAAAGATCTTTTAAATATCTTATAAAAAGAAAATTTATACTTTTACCTACTAGAATAAATCAAGTTTGGATAAGCCAAATATTCTACTTACTGGCTTCTTCTTCTTACTACATTATTCTGATCATCAGTCGGCAGATTATACATACTTTGAAAGATTAAAGGTAAGCTGGTTACAAATGTTGTTATAAATACCTAATAGTGTTTATAATAAAGAAGTAGCAGTCCGATACAAATCCGACAATAGAATTCCGTTACGTTTTAGGAAATTCAATAACAAACGGAAGTTTCACATTTTGGTCAGTATAGCATTCGTGAATGTGAAATTATTGTTCATAAAGAACGTTAAAAATCTGTAACCCAACATTTTTTCAATTATAATGTTAAATGTTGGATGAGAAAATAACAATTAGTTTCGTCAGAACTAAAATTAGGAACATATTAAAACTGATATGGAAGAGTGAGTCCTTCTTGGCACAGGTAGCTCAATACTTAAAAGAAGGGCTCGAACATTTGTTAAGTTTATCACCGGTAACTTTCTGTTGAATAAAGTTATTATTATTATATTTTCGACTCTCACACCCGCGTACAAAATAAATACATATAGGGCCAAAAAATTATATAATAAACAAAAATATATATAGGTATTAGGTACCAATAAATAAACTTACAATACAAATAAATTAACTTATTATTATTATTATTATTATTAAATAGGAAAAGGAATTAAATGGACGCCTCTCTTACCCTCTATCTATTATATGCATTCCTTGTTTGCATAAAGCAATTTATTTACCACAATGTGAGTCAGTCAAGTTTTCTAGTTTTGTTTTACCTAATATTAGTACCTACCTACAGATTTTCGTCTCTCGTCTCTCTAACTCATCGAATATCCCAAAATCCTTTGTTATTGCTTGCTAGCCCACGGAACAGGTAAAAATATTTAATTTCAAGTTATTCCTTGCCTAGGCCACCCAAGGAACTTGCTATCCAAACTTCGTAGTTCTAACACCAGCCATTTGTAGTATCGGAACGGCGTCAATCAGTCACGCGAAAAAAGCCTTCTCAACATTAGTATCTATATAGTGATAGTGATGTAAACATATCCCTAGTATAGTTTTGTTTTAAACAATATTTTATGACTGTTAGGTACCTTAAAGGTAGTAAAAAACCTTGATTTTTTATAACTACTGCGAATGTTTACCATTATATCGTGGTCACGGTCTAACGTAGTTTTAATCCATGCAACTGGGTCATAGATCGGCACAAATACCCGTATTTACTACAATCTATCATACACTATGAAGCATTGCTTAAAGTTATGAGGATACAATTAATACCTGTAAAATTTTAGTTGTAGTTAAACGCTTTTGTTTCTTATTAAATAAAATGAAGTGTGTACATATTATGAAGTACCGCCGAAACCAGTCAACATGAGACTTCTAGCGTATGCCACACACATATGGAACGAGGTCCGCAAGAAGAGTGGGGACTGGGGAGACGCTTGCTGTCTCCCTTGATGTCTCGAAGGCCTTTGATAAGGTCTGGCACGCTAGCCTTCTAAGCAATCATCCAGCTTACGGCATATCCCCTGGCCTTATCTTTCCTTTACCCCACTGGGTAAAGGACTTCCTGAGCGACCGGTTTTACCACGTTGTTGTCGATGGTTTTTAATCGAAGACGATGGCTACAAATGCCGGAGTTCCTCAGGGGTCCGTTCTCTCCGCCACTCTATTCTTGCTACATATAAATGACCTGCTTATGCCCGGTATCTATGGGTACGCAGACGATAGCACAGTGGTAGAGAGATACCTACCAAGTTCCAGGGCCAGTAGGCACGAAATCCAGTCTGAAAGAGAGGCCATGGTAGAATGTGTGAATCTCACACTTCGGGCTGTGTCCGCGTGGGGCTAAGCCAATCTTGTGAGATTCAACACCTCTAAAACACAAACGTGTCTATTCACCAATCTGCTATCCTCGAGCACAGGCGCAGAGTAGCCAGCCCCTCGGTTTTGTATAGGGCACATTTCGGAGAGTGTACACTGGAATTTTTTGAGATAATTCCCCCATCCTCGTTTCTCCATCGAACGACACGATGCACGGCAGGTATCCATCCTTATGTCGTGAACATCCCGCCGGTACGGACGACGTGGTTTGCCTCGTCATTCGTTATGCGCACCGCCTACCTACCTATGACGTAGATGTCTTCATCAGATTCATTCATCAGATTTATGTTACTAATTGAATAATTCAACTTGATCCCATTTTGTATTTTTTTTTTATTTCTTACCCAATATTCAAAATAATATTATCGTCACCAACTTCGTGACCGAAGCATGTGTCAACTGTCACGCATGCCATGCACGCTAAAACACTTAACTTGTTCTATTGCTACTTAAATGGGAAAATTGTCAAAGGTTGTGTTGATGTACCTACACAAATATTCGTCCACACAGCCCACAATCTCCCCTCTGGGCACGCAAGCCTATCAGGAGGAAATTGATTCAGTCCGTAGTCCGACAGACTGGCCAAGTGCATTTTGGCAGATTTCTTTCACTTTTGAAAACATGGAATATTCTCAGGTATGCATTATCGATGTTTTATTGCTTTTGGAAGAATGAGAAAATAAAAAAATATATACATAATAAGGACACATCGGCAGGATTTTATGCCAATGCAGTAGACTGAGTTTAATATCACAGCATAATAATAATAAGGGCAATTAATATTGTGATGTGCGTACTTGCTACTTAGCATTCAATATGCAATAGCAGTGATAGCCTAGCGGTAGAACGTTGGTCTCCCGAACGAAGGGGCCCGAGTTCAAACCCTGGCACGCACCTCTAATTTTCAAATATTATGTGCGTATTACATGTTAATTATCACTTGCTTCGGTGAAGGAAAACATCGTGAGGAAACCTGCACACCGGAGAGTTCTCCATAAAAGTTCTCGAAGGTGTGTGAAGTCTACCAATCCGCAGTTGGCCAGCGTGGTAGACTATGGCCTAACCCTCACATTCTGAGAGGAGACCCCGAGCCCAGCAGTGGGACAATTATGGGTTAATGCTTTGCTTTATTTGCTTTTATGCAATGGCTATGAAAATTAATAGCCAATATAACATTACTAATATCGTTATGGAGATTTTATTTGGTGACTACCTGTGGCCCGCAGATTCGCTTGCGAACATCATAATATTTTCAATGCAGTCCACGTAGTAAGCAGTCAAAGTTTCTTGTTCACAAAAGCAACGCATAATTTTAATTGTTAATTGGTTGCAGTTTTGGCTTGAGAGCCAGTTCTTTCTTTCTTTCTTTTTCTTCTCTTTTCTTGGCCGGCAACGCATCAGTGATGCCTTTGGTGTCGCTGATGTCCATGGGCGACGATAGCCACTTACCATCAGGTGGATCGTCAGCTCGTTTGCCGGCTATTTACATAAAAAAAAGTAAAATCAAATTTTAAAAGACATAATTATGCTCATAATTCTCTTTGGTGTCGGTGGTACCTAAATGCAATCTCCGTCTGGTATTCAAGCAGGCAAGGTTACTACCAATTGCTCTAAGTCCGGTTTACATGTATTAAGTAGTTAAGTAGATAATTAAATTTTAACAAAATTTTAAGTAAATTAATACGTGTAAACAGACAGTTTAGTAAATTTTTAGTTAAAATTTTGTTAGTTATCTACTTAATTACTTATTACGTGTAAACCGAATATAAGTGTCCAAGCCATTTAGCTTCAACAACAAATGAAGCCAGGTCCCCTCCAAAGACAGTGTCTGTACGGTAGTTTCACACGGTACGGTACGGTAGTGTCAGTACGGGCCATGGACTTACCAACCAGTTTGATCCTGATGGTTTAGGATTATTTTATCTTCTTGACTAGCTGTCACCCTCCTTCTAGAATTAACCGTATTTTTAACTATTTTGAAGTTTGTAGTGGCCTGTTTCGACTGTAATGTGGAAGAGCCATAAGTAAAGTATGTTATAGAAACCACTCTTAAGCCAGTAAGAGATTCTTAAAAGTTATCTTTATCCATAAGTACCTAAATACTTATTGGTACTTAGTACAAACTAAATGTACACTACTTTTATCGGACAAATTAAACGCAGGTTATTGTTATGTCATTAATTGTTATTGCACGGCACTATACAATTAATTTCTTTTCAGCTGCAGCATCATGACGGTTAAAATGGAGAAGGACAGCAAAGGGGACTTCGAGAAGCAGAAGCCACTGCACGCAGCTACTCTAGAAGATGCCCTCACTGCTACTGGTGAATATCATTTCAATCAAATACTTTGCAATTGTTTCTTTCTTCTTCGTGAGTGCATAACAAAGTCCTCCAAAGATGGAAGGGAGACTGGTCTGGGTAACTCAGGGACTAACAACAACATTAATTAATGAGCAGTAAGAAAGCACCAATTACCTACTAAAATTTTTATAATGCTGTACAGTGTACAAATATAACCAGAACCAATAATTGTAGGTACCTACCATTTATTTTATAAGTAAGCAAGAAAAAATACAAAAGTTAAAGACCTTTTATGAATATATATTTGTCACAGGCTCATTAGTAATATCTTATTTCCCATTAATATCTATTACTTTAAAACACTATTATGATATGGTATTACAATATTTTGATAGTCATTGAATTATCATTCCAATATTGTAGATGTCCATTGTGGTTTCCAACTTATTGTGTAGTCAATCCTTTCTTACCCTAATGTTTTGATAGAAAAGATGTTCAATTCAGACCCTTGTTCCAGGTTTCGGGAAGTACAATTTCGGTCTGCTCCTGGTATGCAGCTGGACGCTCCAGGCGATGGGCATGGACCTGTTTGGCACCAGCTTCGTGGTAGCAGCAGCGGTCTGCGACCTTCGGCTCTCCATGCAGCAGCGAGCCTTGCTCACCGCCACACCTCTGATAGGTTAGTGCGACAATCCACCTCAGATATTCTTACTTATCCCTCTGTCCTGTAAAGTAAAGTTGGCGGTCTCAGATGTTATCGACAGTCGTTAAACCATGTCGGTAGCCCTCGGGCGGCATGAAAACTTCCGACTACATTAACTCCTTCAGCAATCCGCAATGGAGCAGCGTTGTGGAATATGCTCTAGGACTAGGTGGAGAACCTCTATGGTCCGATTCTCATGAACTTTTTTGCAAAGTACATGCAAACTGTGGAATGAACTTCCTTCTGATGTATTCTCGGAGCGGTATGACATGGGGTTCTTCAAAATAGGTGCTTCAAAATAGGTGTAAAAAGAGTTCTCCTTCAGGGCCGGCGTTGTATTGGCGATTCCTCTGGTATTGCTCATGTCCATAGGCGACGGTAACCACTTACCATCAGGTGGCCCGTATGCTTTTTCGTCTGCCCTTCAGGCTACAAAAAAAAGGCTATTCAAGAGCAGCAGGAGCATCCGGCATACAACGATGCTGGCATGAGTTTACTAAAATTACTAAAATATGCTTGTTCCCAGGAGTGGTTGTCGGCGCACAGCTATGGGGCTACGTGTCGGACACGAGGGGGCGGCGGCTGACGCTGGTGCTGTCCATGTCCGTGGGCTTCCTGTTCGCGGCTCTCAGCAGCTTCGCGCCCGACTGGCGGATCATGGCCTTCCTCAAGCTCCTCTCGTCTACTTTGTAAGTAGTTATGACGTATATTTATTCTAGAAGCTAGAAAACCATTAAAAGATTTTTACGAACCTCGTAACAGAATCAAAAATCAAAATTGCGTTCTAATCCTTTTAATATAATCCCATCGATTATATTAAAAGGATCATTTGGAGGAGGTACCTAGTTAATACTTAACGTGGTAATGACAATGATATTGAATCAAGGACCTCAGACAACCGCTTGGGACCATGAAGAGATAACGCTGCGTTACGGATTCTCCGCACGGTCAAACACAATGTTACATAATAATAATATGTAGTTACTTAAAATAGTTAACATTTAATGTAACCGTAATATCCACGTAATATCAATACAAATACACTTTATTTACTTAACTAATATTTACGTATTAAATGCAGTTATAATTGGAATAGATAAGAGAGTAAAGAATACGTCTTGTTTTGCATTAAAAATCTAATATATAAAATTCTCCTGTCACGGTGTTAGAAGTTGAACTCCTCCGAAACGGCTCGACCGATTTTCGTGAATCTTGGCGCGTGGCGGCTAGGGCGGAGAATCGGACAACATCTATTTTTCATCCCCGTAAATGTTAAGGGTGGTCCATCCCTAAATTTTTTTTTTTTTTTTTTATTACTATTAACTTTTGACAGAACGAAGTCTGCCCGGGCAGCTAGTATTTCAATAAAATCGCAACAGGAACTTCTATAAAAAGTATATAATCATATGTTCTGATCATGAACATTTCTCTATTATATAACTGCAAGAATCCAGCATCCAGAATTTTTATCCAATATCTTACTAAGTAGTTGATAGGAATCTTGTCTCGTCGGTAACAAGGTAGTGATAGATGGACAAACGATTCAGAACGAAAATATGTAATAGGTGTGAATTTTCTTTCAAATCCGATAACTCTACCACTCTACATCTCATGAACTCTTTCATTAATATGTGCATTTAACAATCATTGACATGTACTGCTTTTATTTTTTCATTCAATTATAAGTTAATGCTAAGTCAATAAACTCGAGTTTGGTGTTGGGTGGTAAACGCACTAAATTATAAATTACTAGGCTATTCACTCATAACTTGAAGACGCTTACATTAAAATCTAATAGGAAAAAGTGTTCATAAAAGTTATTCAATTATAATTACCAACCATAAAATTGTTTTGTCATGTTTGTTATTCTTAATTTGTTATTTAAGTGATATATTTAATTGTACGGTGTTTGATTGTCTTATCATGGCGCCTGGCTCAATATCGTAAGATGTTTCTTGATAACCTCAAGATACAAGTATGAAGGTCTCCAAGGTGAACTTTTATTGATGAAAGGTCATTGAAACTTTCTAATTTCTGAGAAAGAAATAAAGGGAGAAGAAATAGACATTTTTTTCAAAGAAACATCGTGAGGAGTTTTTCCTACAGTTACTGCACCAGTGCACCACTAACTAAGCCATGATTGCCTATTTAAAAGGCACAAGAGCGATGTTGGTTTATTGCTGAAATCCCTACCATGAGGTCCTGGTGCATTCTGTTGGCAGTATAAATAAATAAATGATTAAATTGACGACCCGTGTAGTGCAACGGTTACCATGCTGGATCGCCGTGCCAACCCTGCGAGGCGGTTTGATTTTTGAATGACGAGTTTAAATTTCTGTTCTGGGCTGAATCCTAGTGAAGGGCTATGAGTGGTGTTTTTAATTTTAATAACTAACTAACTAAGTATAACATCTGTTTGTTGTTCGACAGCACGAGCGCTAGCAACTCGGGCGCGTACACGCTGCTGGGCGAGAGTTGCTCGGAGCGCGCGCGCGGCCGCGTCATGCTGCTCTGTACGTGCGCGCTCATGTGCTCGCAGGCTGTTGTCGCTGGTACGTACTGGGTTTTACACACAGATTATTTATTTATTTAACACTTTATTGTTTGTACACCAAAACATAACACACATAAAGAGCACAAGGAAGGAACACAAAACAATGGGCGACCTTATCGCTTTAAAGCGATTTCTTCCAGGCAACCCAACAGTAAATTGATATCAGCAAGAACAGAAAATGGGTAACAGGCAGATTATCTATGGTTTTACAGTACATGTTGCACAATAACACACTTTTACTGTTCATTTAGGCCAGGTAATACTGTTTTCTTCTGCACGGCGTACGCACGCTATCGTCAATTATCACTTGCCAGCATCTTGCGTAAAGTACGAAATCTGTCCACAGAACGTCATCGTCGTGTTGGCCTATCTATTATTATGTAGCTTGCATGCATCATAATGTTATCTATACTAATATTATAAAGAGGAAAGATTTGATTGTTTGTTTGCATTGAATAAGCTCCGAAACTACCGAACCGATTTGAAAAATTCTTTCACTGTTGGGAAGCTACACTATCCCTATTAAAAAATATTAGGGATCCTTAATAATACTCCAGTAATGTAACTCAAGGTGTAAAAAATAAGAAAACCGAAGCAAAGCGAGGGCGGTTACTCGTTCATAATAATTATAATGAATAATAGTGTAGCTTTGCTGTATGAATTGAATTTGAACTGTGATTGTTGGCTGTAACTATAATAGTTCTTCACCATAATTTAGAGGATAAACCACGAAAATTTAAGTGCTGACTCTCTTGATTGCTACTTAGCGCCCTTCCGGCCCATTATCTTCTTCACATCACACCGACCACAGAGCTATGTACAGTGATCGCTCGTCATAGGTATTTCCCAGCTTCACAATACGTCGTAATAGTAATTAGTTAGATAGTAAATATAATTATCATAGTAAATTTGTTTTAGTAATCTCGACTTTCATTTCATTATGCTTATCAAATATTGATTCACTGTGTTTGAGTGCGATAGATACGAAGCGAATATTGTCAGTTTCAAAAGTAGACGTAATTGATAACGTATTGAATGATTCAGGAAGGAGACTACCGGAAGTTCGCTTTTCATGTAGGATAGAGTTAGGCACATTGTTTAGAATCATTGTAAAATTACTTACGTATAGAAATAATAACGATACCTATTAACTAACTAAATCAAACATTAAGAAGCCAAATTAATAGTCGGTAATAAATAAAAAACTTTAAAACCCAAAAATATTCCCATCTGAAGTTGTTATTCACAAACTAACTATGAATATTTAATTTTATCCTCTAACCATATAAGTACTATTATTTCTTCTGTGGTCTAACTTACCCATGATAAATATCAGTGTATGTAATACATATTCATAGTGATATTCAGAGGATAGCCGTGGCACAAATTATCGCCTACTTTTTAACCGACTTCAAAAAAGGAGGATCAGGTATTCAATTCAATTTCATGGACTATTATCAGCTATTTGCATTGTATTTTATAAATGTCTACGATATTTGTAATTTCTTGTCCCCAGTGTTCGCCTACCCAATTCTCCCCCTGGACTTCTCCCTCTGGATCGACTTCCTGGGCATCCACTACCGGCCCTGGCGTCTCCTGGCGCTGGTCATGTCAGTGCCCTGCGCCGCCACCGCCTGCTTGCTGCAGTTCTTCCACGAGAGCCCCAAGTTTCTTTTCTCCAGGGGACAATGTGATGAAGCGCTTGACGTGCTGAAGAAGATCTATGCCTGCAATACTGGAAGATCTGCTGATGACTTTCCTGTAAGCTTGCCTTTTTATATTTTGCATAATATATATAAACAATATCTATTATTGTATTAATAATTATGTACAATGATGTGAAAACTGAAAAGTAATGTAAGATGTAAACGAATTCATAACAAATGACAACATTTTTTATTTGTTAATAATAATTCATTTAGGTAGCTATTTACTCCATAAATACAATATCTATAACCAGGAGGCAGAGAGTCTACAGTCGTAAACTATATAAGGCCGTAAATTTTATTACTGTCCAATAAATAATAGCTTCACGTAGGTACTTACTTTCGAACTTTGATACGACTTACATTCGACTGAATTAACGTATAAACCGAGAACAGGACACAAGTTAAGGTTATATAACTACGTGATTATCAGTTGTTATTCTTGTAATGCTGAAATGGGGTCCCTTTCAAAGGCAGGATGAAGGTCTACCAGGCTGGCAAAGTATCGGCTAATTCTGGCTCTACACTTCAACTGAAATATTATGTTTTAACACAGACATTTAGGATTTATCAGATAAATTTAGAAAAGTAGCTAGCCAGGTGGGTAAAAATACCCTACTACCATGCTTGAGCACCGTCGAAATGAAACTGGGTGGTACAAGAGTCCACCCAGCAGTCTCTAACAGGAGAGAACATAATATATCTTACCTCCAGCCTATTCGTAATACCCACCTCAAGGAGCCAGTAGCTGTCTAGTGTAGCCTAACCTTTATTCAGTTAGTATTATTATTTTGCAACAATAGCAGTATACTTAGTAACAATTGATTTTAAAGTAAAACCTAATACTAACATCTAGCCTTCATTAATTTAACCTGATTTCTCTCAAAAGAGTCTCCTGGACTCTCGTTTCTATGGGTTGTCTGGAAGAAATCGCTTGTAAGCGATAAGGTCGTCCATTGTATTGTGCTTACCAGTTAACAGTATACCCTTTTGTAAATGTCTTCTTTAGTGTGTCTAATCAATAGAGTTTCGGTTTCGGTTTAAAGAATCTTTATTTCTCATAAGATTTTTACATCACTTAAAATGAGAAACTTAAATACTAAACTAAAAGATAAGGTTTGTGTCCAGCATGCATTCTTGCGTGTGTGTTTTTATGTATTTTTTGTTATGTTTTTGTGTGTGTGTGTGTGCGTGTGTGTGTGTGTGTGTGTGCGTGTGTGTCGTGTGTGTGTGCGTGTGTGTCGTGTGTGTGCTTTGTCACTGTATAAGTTTAGTTACTAGATAGTTTTTTTTTTTTTTTGTGTAAGCCGCAGGTAGTTTTTATAATTCAATATTTATATATACATAGTTTGCTATATAAATTATTCAAATTTTTTGTTAACCATCTGTATGCTTCAAACATTCACATAAAATATGACAAAACATAAACATTTAACAGATGAAGTGCTAGTATTAAATATCTTGATAATTTTTCGCTAATTGGTAGGTAATAACACAGTAAAGGAATCTAACATTTATACTGTGGTAATAATATCCTTATGTACTAAATGATTCGACTGTGAACTTAATTTCGAGAGTTTTTTGCATTATATTTTATAATCTTCGGTATCCCCTTAATATACTTAATTTTTAAGTCACATTCACCATCTTTTTCACGTGTACTTAATTCTTTACGAAGGTCATCGATATGTTGTTTTTGTAATGGTGTTTGGTCAGCGTAAATACGTAAATTTTCATGCTTTAATTTTGATTTGTTCCGAAACAGGTATTTCGCTGTAGTATCGGAATCAAAACATACTTTAAGAGGTCTAGCTTTGTCTGTTTGCTGTTTACCCAGTCGATAGGTCTTTATCGGTAATGGGCATTCGGAATAAATAGTACGAATAATATTCATCACTTCATGTTTGTCGTGTTCTTGAGTTTTTGTTATGTCCGTAGAAAAAGATTCCGGAATACCCACAACCACAATATTCTTCGACCTAAGGGTGCGGTCATGGAGTTCGGCGGCGAGATTTTCAAATGATCGTGCAGGTAACGTTTGCAGCGTACTAGGTTCGATGGTCGATAGGCTTTGAAGTTTACTTTCGAAAACCTGAATTTTCCGTTCAAGTTCTTTTTTTAAATAAATAAATTGGCAACATTGTTACCAGGTGAAGAAACTGGTAGACGAGCAGGAGCAGGCGTCCGGCAGCCAGGACTCGTTCCTCAAGGCGCTGTGGCAGCAGACCAGCGCGCTCTTCAGACCGCCCCTGCTGAAGGTCACCCTCAAACTGTTCTACCTCGTCATCATTATATACATGACGTAAGTATACCTTTTCAATTCATGTAGAGTCTAATTTTGAACCGTCTCAAATCGAATCCTCTAGTTTTTTTAACTGACTTCAAAAAGGAGGAGGTATTCAAATCGACTGTATTTTTTATGTTTGTTACCTCAGAACTTTCGACTGGGTGACCCGATTTTGATGATTCTTTTTTTAATCGAAAGCTGGTGCTTGGCATGTGGTCCTAAAATTGGAGCTAGATCTGACGAGTAGTTTTTGAGTTACTTTGATGTCGGTTATTTTTTTTGTTGGTAAAATTCCGTTTTTTAAGTTATTAAACCATTTAGGTATACAAAATTGTTAACTCACGTCCTGACTACTGACTAAAAACGGATTTTTTGGAAGGTTAAGTCTATATTTAATCGGTTTAATTAAATTATTGTCGATTTTCATGTTAGGAATGTAACATCTCATTCAAACTTTTTTGAAAAAGAATGTTTAAAAAATAATTAAACGCACTTCCGTATGGGTAAAGCCGTGGGAAATAGATAGTAATGTAATATCCATACTAAATATTTTAAAGTTCACAAACATTACAATCATCTATCCCAATAGGAAACCATAATATGTAATGCGGTGCGACAACGCATCGCTAAAACGGCACCGCACTACAATGCGATGTGGTGACGCAACGTAAAAGTTTTCGGAACTCGTTTCTCCATTTCAATCATTAATCGTCTCAATTTGCTGAGCCTTACAACCTTGTTTCTGTTGTAGTGGCAGTGGCTTCATCCTCTGGCTGCCGTACATCATGAACAACTTGTTCCTGGTGCTGGAGGCGGGCGGCGGCGACGGCATGAACCTCTGCACTGTCATCAGGTACTCCACCGACAGCATCATGATCGCCGCTAATAGCACCGTAAGTCATTTCTTCTTTGTTGGTGTAAGCCAGTGTCGAGTTGTCAATGTTAGGTACTTCTAGTGTGCACAATAAAAATTAATTGTCAAGGTGCAAACATAAACTTTGTGTTATGTATTGAATCATTGCGCGAGTGATGGGAGTTGTGTGGTTGATAAATTAATATAGGCACACAGACAGGTAGTAGTAGTAATTTTTTATCTTACAAATGCATTCAAAAAGTATAATATGTATAATCTCTGACAACATAACATAAAGGAATATTGTATTCGAGCGCATTTATTGAACGAGGCCCGCTAATACTTTTATCCAGTTAGAAGAACTGTAATTATGTAGTAGTTACTTACTCTCAAGAATATTAACGTCCCAACTCAGAGTCGTTAATGGTTAATTTAATCGCTTCTTAGTAAAGAATCACCTACAAATTCTGTACTAAGGAGCAATTTAAGTATCCATTATTGGCTCTGAGTTGGGACGTAAGAGAAATTTTGTAAAGTACCTAATGAGCAGATACAATACTATTTTTTTGTATCTGGAAAAATAACCTTTTTGGAGTCGGCTAGATCCACGACCATTGGGGCGCGATGGTTACCATGCCGGATCGCGAAAATTTGAATGATGAGTTTGGATTTCTGTTCTTGGTCTGGGTGTGAGTCTTCTTGTCTCTGTGTGTTGTCCATGGCACCCACGACACAGGGAATCCTAGTGTGGGGTGCTATGAATGTGAAGCGTTATTATCCCTACTACGCTAGCGCCCGCCCGGCATTACAAGGCCTAGTAGTGCCGGTCATTAAATAAAATAAATTCACTCGCAGGACGTGGTCGAACTTTGCAACGATACGATCCAAGACACCACGCTGCTCTCAGCCATGACGTACGGCGCGCTCGCCAGCACCACTAACCTGGTGCTGTCACTGACGTGTGGGGGGAGAAAGCGCGCAGCCATGATCGGCATCCTCGCGCTGTCAGCCGTCTCCGCAGTGCTGCTCAACGTGGTCGCAGTGCCCATCGCTGGAGGCGTGTTCTTCTTCTTCTTCCTTCTCTGCGCGCTGTCCATGGGGATCCTTAGCGTGTACTTCGTGGAGTTATACCCCACTTCTGTAAGGTGTGTTAATGAGGCACATAGCTTTCAACAAGATATTGTTAGCCATTGCCATTTGCCATTCAACGTCTAGATTCCCGCTTGCTTACCTACTTTATTGTCATTAACATAGCCCCTAAAAGTCCCGTGTTCAAGCTCCTTTATGCCACGCTGGCCAAATGTAGATTGACAGACTTTCACACACATTTAAAACAGAATTCCTTACCTTATAACTGGTGAATATTATAGCTGGTGTATGATTTAGTTTCCAACTGAAGAGATCCATGTTTACCCGCTTCCCACTCCATTCTCACTTTCTATGAAGACTACATTTACCTATTGTTCTTTTTTGTTCAGGGGAATGGCTTCCTGCCTCTCAGTGATGCTGGGGAGATCCAGTGCGTTCTTGGGAGTGAATGCCATTGGATACCTCATATCCGCCAACTGCGAGGCTACCTTCTACGTATGGTCGGCGCTACTTCTAAGTAAGTATATGTTACACCTAGTACATAGTTAAAATCGCTTCTTTTCATTATTGATGTGTCAGATAGGTCATCGGATGTAGGAGTCATCGGATGCTTAACGTCGATATCAGTTCAGAGGGAAGGGGCTTTCTTTCGCTTGGTAACTGTGAATGTGAATGTAAATGTTTCCAGCACTGAAACCGAAATAATATTTAAAACGTTCCAGAGTTGATCTTACGAAAAAGCTTAACCGGCTAGTGTGGTACCTACCATGGTAGCTACTGTGATAGTAACCATACAAAAATGCACCAGAACTATTTGGATTTACATATTTACATGGGGCGATGATCCCATCATCCAATGCAGCTTTACTATATTTACTTAAAATAAGTTAATGCTACCTGATGGTAAGTGGAGATGTGGTCCAGGATGGTGAGCGCACTAACTTAGTAAAAGCCTATTCACTCTTTTCTTGAAGACATCCACGTCATAGGTGACCAGGCAAGCTATTCCAATCCTTCGCAGTGCGCATAATGAATGACGATGCAAACCGCGTCGTCCGTACCGGCGTGGGCGCGGGATGTTCACGACGAAAGGGTGGATACGTGTCGTTCAATGGAGGAACGGGGAAGAGGGAATTAACTCAAATAATCTACTATAACAATCCCGTTTGCTGTTTCGCCAATAAAATTTTTGCAGTTACAGTTTTATTGTTTCGCGACTTATTATAGTTATTAAATTATTTCAGGCGCGATAGTATTCTCGTGCATGCTACCGAGCGACAAGAAGCCCTCGAAGTGAGCTCAGTGACCTCTGGCGTGACGACTGAGGAAACAACCGGCGACATACAACGTCGTTACATGAACATCGTGAAATCTTTACACACGCGGAGTACTGTACATTGCACTTACGTCCCAACTCAGTATCTCTATCGGTTACTTAAATTGCTCCATAATAAAGAATCACCATTCAAATTCTGTACTAAGGAGTGATTTAAGTAACCGTTAGTGACTCTGAGTAGGGGCGTTAGTCCTGTAATCTAATGCAGCTTGTGTTTAATACTCAATTTATGATTCGATGGCCCACATAAAATAATAACGACTATTATAAAAAGATAAATGGAATGTATCTGTATAGCTACTCCAAATAGATAATATGAAATAATTTTAAAGGAAACTCTAATCGTGTGTATAGATAGTATAGAGACGTAACGCTTGCCGATAATATGATTAATTTTCGTTTGGTCCATTAGTATAAGGAAACGCCAGAGTATTTAGTATTTGTTCCCCATTTATTGTCCTCTGGCGAGTCTTAACTCTCAGTTAGATTGGAGTATTATTGAGCGCTGGTGAAGTTACGAGTAACGAACTGATTTATGGGACTGAAGTCACTAATATTGTAGATATAGTTAGGTAAACCGTATGCTAACTTAAACAAACCTTGTATTTATATGTAAATTACATCGACCATTTTGATAGCTCATTAGTCATGAATAAATATAAATAAGTGTAATCAAGGTTTAAAGTGAAATGTAAGATGTAAGGATGCCGGATGGTAGAATTTAATTAACATGTGTTGCCATTTATTTAGGTATAAATATATAAATGTAAGTAATAAATTGGGTATTTTGTTCACTAATTTGTTGATCGAGGGCTTACTAAACAGAAAACAGTCAAGTAAATATGATGCAAGACATACTCTATCGTAGACGTGTTCTTTGTATAAATTCTTCCTATGCGACTTGCTGGATTAATGTTAAGATAACGTAGTTAGTTAATCAAAGTACTTACTTTGATGTACTTACTTTACAAAGTACGTACTTAATTTGAAACCTACGTAGGTAATTTTATTCTGTATGTGAGGACTTATAAATTGTCATAATTATTATCATATCATACGAGTACATTGCTCATTGGACCAAAATATATAAGTACGAGTAGGTAGAGTTACTTACCTATTAATTTTTTAAAACTGAGAAAACAGCCGGCTTACTTTGTGAATTGTGTAGGTACCTATACGGCGTTGTGGAAAACTAATATAATAATATTAATAATATTGATGGAGGTATAATAGAAGCCTCTACAGTTTTATAAGCTTTGAAACAAACATTGTTACTCGTCAATTGAAAACTGAAAACTTCGACCGCGAAAACTTATTTTAAATTTCTATCGAAATATTGTACCTGATACCTACAGATGTTTAGATCATAAGAAGTATTGTAAATAATAGTACAACATAATTATGTTAGTTGTAAGTAAGGAATTTATTGTGATGTGTTAATACTTATTAATTAATGATAAATAAATAGTTTACATTTCTATAATTATGTCTTTTAATTTTGGACTTTGGAAAACATTTCGTCACAGCGAAAAAGAAGTACTGAGTCATCATATTGAATCATACTGAAGGTACTTCCATAGATTCCATAGAAATAATAAGCTCTGGAATAGTAAATTCTTAAATTCGTTACTAATACTAACCCCAATCCCACGCCGGATGGGTGTCGTAAGAGGAGACTAAATCCGGCCTGCTGGATGGTAGGGCCCCTTCAGGGATTATATTGGTAGGTAATATTGATTTTAATTGTTAATCAATACCAATATTGCTACTTATTATTATTTCTCCATAGGGTTCGCCTTGATAGCTACCAACCTTGAGTCAGCGGCCAAACGACTCGTCGTGTTCCGGCTGGGGGCTTAGAGACAGTTCTTTCTTTCTTTTTTTCCTCTCGTTCTTTGCCAGCAACGCATCAGTGATGCCTTTAGTGATCCATGGGCGACGATAGCCACTTACCAACAAGTGGATCGTTTGCCGGCTATTTCCATAAAAATAATTTAAAAATGGGTTGTTTTTTGACACCAAACTCGAGTGGAAGATAAAAACTATAACCAAAAACTACAACTAATTCCCCTAGTGGAAACAACAGGGCAAAGTTTAGCTCAGAATTGTTTGCAAGCAAACGAACGACCTATTGTAGACTCTTCCTAATAAGAAAGGGTCTAAACCTTCATATGTATTGTGGTCATTATCAACAGAACTAATTTAATACACCAATAGGCCAAATGCATTCATTGGACAAGCTTAAAATCACGCAGCTTGTGATGTGATGGAGTGAAATGGATCATGAAGAGAAATATCGTATTTCATTCAAGATCAATTTAGACAAAATTAAATCTATAGAGGAACAAGCGTGATCAGTAGGTACAGCTCACAAAATTGGCCGGCTGAAGAGGTAGTTAGGTTACCAAGTAGTACTAAGGTTCTCTGGAGAACAAATATCCTCAAAAGAAGATACTTATTGTTAGTAAGAGCAGAATAGGACGACCCCGACCTGGTGGGCTGACGACCTGAGAGCCTATGCGCAGAAATAGACTTACAACATCGCATAACGGTTATTATCTAGCGAAAATAAACGCGACTGATGGTTCACTTCCCTAACATGACTCGTTAAAGCACAGGAACCCTCGAAACAGTTTTACCAAGATGATCAAGATGGTCACAGGTGTACCTAATGCGAGCACTGTGCAAACTGCAAAGTAGACAAACATTAATTTACAAACAATAGCTTTAATAATAATAATAAATATCATTCGTTATAAAAATATTGGTTAAAACAACCAATTCGACTTCATACACATTCATGACTTCGCGCAAAGATAATCGGTATCGCGATTTCTGATTAATTAGCCTGTGCTAGTAAACTGTTTCGGCACAGTCGGACTATAGGCAGGATAGTGAATGGTACCTGCGGATGGTTCTTAGTAATAATGATATCTTACGTTTAGCTCGTGTTAAGTGTAAAGAGTTCTAACATGGATCCTAAGTTCGGCGCTTTTGGAGGGAAAGTGTCATTCGAAGAGGCGTTGGACAAAGCAGGTATTTTTGACATTTAGATTTCTTTCTTCAGTCGACAACGCATCGGTACGCACAACACATCAAGCCACTAGCTTTGGTATTTCTGACTTGGACTTGGAATCGGGTGGCCACTCGTTTGTCCGCTATTTACGTAAAAATTCACTGTTTCTGAAACTTGATTTAGTTGTGGAAACTTCCAAAATTCCTTGCTTTGATTTTACTGTGGTTGTGACCATACTCGTAGGATTAGGACCCTTGGCAATAAAAATATCTTCATGATATAGAATCGGGACGTCATGGGATTTAATGCTATGCCAAAGATATCAGCTAAGCCAGAGGCGATATAGTAGGTAGTCAGAATTATTCCAATTCCTTCCAAATTGCAATCTAATTTCCTGTATTATTACACATATTTGTTACAGTCACATAAATCAGAAAAAGTAAGAAATTATAATTAAGTAACTTACAAAATAACTAATACTATACTTAATTACCTAAAACTAAAAACCTTAAAAATATAATACAATAATTAAAATATATTATTATTAAAAGGAGTCCCTTTAGGCAC
Source organism: Thymelicus sylvestris (assembly GCA_911387775.1). NCBI lineage: Eukaryota > Metazoa > Arthropoda > Insecta > Lepidoptera > Hesperiidae > Thymelicus > Thymelicus sylvestris. The sequence continues at coordinate 15,304,336 of OU426896.1, read as the reverse complement.
ATAAATTACATTTTTGTTCCGTTGATATTTGTTGCAAATGGTTGAAGTAAGGATGTTTACATAATAATAAAACGATTCAACTTTCTAAGGGAAGGATATGATTGCCGATATGTGAATGGGAAGGATTCAATTACTGAAGTAGTAAGAATTTATACTTAAATTTGAATAATGCATTTTAAATTTCTGTCGACGGTGCTTCCACCGATTAAACAGGATCTTTGGCATGAATGAGCAATTGAGCATACAAGCGATGGACATTAGAGGTTTCATATCGGTTGACCTTTTAGTAAATTTATGCCTCTTTGATCCGGAGCGCGGCTTTCATGAAAAACAAGGAGGCACTTCGAGTTCATCGACGTCTCACCTTTGAAAGAGGCATCAGTGGTGCAAACACCCACCTTGCGGAATTCCCACGACCCTAATCAGCTTAGTGGAGGACTTTTTTGACTATTATTTTTTGACAAACAAGTAAGGGATCCAGCTTATGTTGCCTAAGTGGTCGGTAGTCAGTAGTCGGTACCCACCCAAGGACATTAGTTAACACCAAAGGAAACTTTCTGATCGGTTGTTATTCTGAGTCTTAGGCGCTTAGTTGATGGTTCTTCGCCAGTTTATGGATATGGTAGAGTTTCCATCTCACTCTCTACATTATGTATTTTGCCCAGTTTCTTTCGCCCACTGACGAGTATATAGTAACGAAGAGATATCAACCGAATCGGTATGTAGGGACAAAATAATATAGTCCTATATATATAATAAAACTAGCTGTGCCTCGCGGTTTCACCCGCGCTAACACACAAAACTCTACCACCATGAACTGTCAAGATTAAACAGACTGGCACATGGGCCTTGTCTGTGGCATGACTTATTCATCAGGGAACAGGTGGTTAATGGGTGACTGAGATAATTTATTTTAGTCAAGGGAGGATGGAACAGTCAGGTGTGTAGGTAATAAGCGTCCGCAAATAGGGAAGATTAACGTAATATCGAACTTTGCCCACAAATAAAGTTAATAATATTTCAATAATGTAGTAAAGATAATTTTAGATTAACTATTTAGCGTTGACAAATGTTATCCAATATGCGTAATAATTCAATTAAACCTATACGTAGATATAATGTATACGCCAAAAGTATATTGGTGTAAGATATTTTGAAATCGGTCCAGTAATTTTTGAGTTTATTCATTACCTCTTTAAAATATTACTTTAGGAATCAAAAATGTGGGTGGGGTGGGTGTGGGTGTTTTAAATTTTTATTCTTTATAGTTATTTCACAGAAGAAATAATAGTACTTAGGTATAATAAATAGTTATTTCAAAGTGTTCAATGTTCTAAATACGAAGCCTATTCTTGAGAAGGCTCACTACTTAAACTGTTTTTGTTTTTTTTTTATTTTGGAATCGGATACTTACCAATAATTATGCTTATTGACAGGCCACTTTTTTTTTTTGGAACGGCATAAACCCTTATTAACATGCAATTTACCTAATTAAATTTCAGGTTTTGGTCTATACAGCTACATTCTGACAAGTTTCACTGGCTTCACGATCATCAGCTTTGGTTTCATCGCGTATGGTACCACCATCATCATTCCCACCAGCGCCTGCGAGCTGGGGACCACCACAGCGCAGCAGGGGTTCATGGCTGCTGCGCCTATAGTTGGTGAGTTTGTGACATCGCACATACGTCACACGGTGACGTCACGCCGACCTGAACCACGATGTCGAAGTTTTCTAGACTGCTAGCATTTATACAACGCTCCGACAAGATCCGGGGCTCGACTGCTCCAGACAACACCACCTCGCCTCGCCTCCTTTGCTAAAAGTTCACTGTTGAGATGATCTTTGTTGTACGACAAGTAGGTAGGTAAGTATACGAGATAGTAACAAAGGTAGGAAGTGCACTACAGAAGACAGCGTTGCTAAACGGGTCTAATGACAGGGTCATGCGAGGATAGATTAAACAGTCATTTGCATGGGAAATGTAGAGGAAAAGGTAAAAACAAAAGAGGGAATCGAAAAACGAACGAGTAGCAAACTACGATGGCTATACCAGTATCCAGTAACATTGTAATCTAACCCCTCCCCCCTTGATACACCCCTGTGAAGGAGTTTTCATTTCGCGGATTCAGTTTTCACCTAAATCACAACAAATAGGTACAGATTATGATGTAATCTATATGATTATTTATATCTTTCCCTTCCATATCTTTTAATGCGGGGCTAATCTACGTTTTACGACTTCGGAAGTTTCGGTGATAAATTTGTCTAGATGATTATTACTTATGAGACATCAAGTCAGTTCATCAGTTATATTCTAGACTTTTCTAAAGCTCTGGATCGACAAAAATCTTTTCTCTGTAAACACTGTACTCCATTACTTTTAATGATCTTCAATTTCTAAGACTCTTTTGTTACATAAGGCCGAAACGATATGTTAAAATATATTATTTTTCTTGTTCAATAAACATGGTTCTACATTAGTTTATATGGACAATGTGGGGCAATGTCGATAAGTAGTCGCTCGGGTGCAGCCATGACATCTTAAGCCCTCTATAGCTGTGTAATTGCTCTACTCGTTTCTAAATAGAATAATTAAGTTAGCAAGCCATGCAGCATTTTGCGTATAATATAATATCTGCATGACTCGTCCAAGTCATCCAGTACAGTCCGGTCCTTTCCTTAGAAGATTTTCCTCTCGAAAAAATGTAAACAATAAAACATACATTTAAACTTGTTTTGTACTGTTTCACCTATTTCCTATGAAATGAAATTATAATTTATTTGCGAAAATCTGTATTCGGTCGCCGGCGAAAATGTGGTTACAAAATGGTGTAAGTTGTCAAATTAAATATCGCTCACATATGCCAAGACTATAGGCATGCAAATTATTTATTAAAATTATGATATTTTGAATCTATAATTTATTGAGGAGCATGCAAATACCTATTTTCATTGAACAATAAAATGAATTCCTTATTATTAATTTCCTTATTATGTAAAATATTATAATATTAGGACCACATAACAAGCAGTAACTACTTAATTTCTAGGACTGATCATGGGCGCCCTCATATGGGGATACTTAGGGGATGTGTTTGGCCGTCGCCTTCCCCTGCTTGTGTCGCTGCTCACGGCGAGCACTATGAACGCCGTCGCCAGTATATCTGTCAACTGGTTCATGCTTATGCTGCTGCAGTTCGTCGCTGCTTTTCTGTAAGTCAGAGTGTCTAATGGTGGGCATACACGCAACGAGAAATCGTTACGATCAGACTGTACACTTCGAGTGGTACAGTTTATCGTATATGGCATACAAGCCATACACGCTACGAGAAATCGTTACGATCAGACTGTACCGTTCGAACAGTACCAATAGTACCGTAGCGTGTATGCCCACCAATGTGTTTCTTTGTAACCCTCTATGCTACCAACGTATAACTAACTATACATACGTTGTAATCGTAATTATTTGGAGCAATATTTGCCCCAAATTGCTCATGTCCCTTATCTCATTATTGTTATTGATAAAATACATTTAGTTTATTTGCATACGTATATATAACTTGTAAGATGACTTACCTAAACAATAACATTATCAATTCCAAGTTTAAACGCAAAATTATCTACTTACGTCTTTTATGAAAAAAAAAATGTGAGGAGTGGAATCATTGGGAGGGGGACTTTCAATGGAACTTTTTAGGTACCTGAAGTATACAAAATATTAAATAATATAATAGCATACCTATGTAAGTTAAGCATCAAGCGATAAAAGCATCGCGGCGGCGGGCGGCGGCGCGGCGCCGCCGGTCATATGTAATCCTCATCGGAAAATTTCTAATGAAATCTGAAATCCCCATGATTTTTCCCATCTCTTTGAGCGAGAATGAACGCTTTCTCTTAGGTGGCCAGCAATTTAGTGTTATAATCAAAAGATGACAATTTCTCCACTTAGTTATTGCCCACAGCGCATCCGGTCAATACCCACTCTCGATGACATTGTTAAGTGAGAGCGTCCCGATGGCGAAGAGGAATATTGTGGTCTTGTTGGTGACGAGCATCTTCATACTATGTCAAGGAATCATGTCTGGTAGGTGAGAGGTGAGAGGCTGGTTCTAGAGTACCTAACAATGATGACATAGTTAGGTAGGTACTATGACTAGCCAAGAAACACACCCGCTTCAAGCGTCAATGTCAGTCGCTGCAATTTCGTGGCCTTATACGGTCGAAGTTAACGGTCGAATACATACATTACAAAACTAGTTATATTTGTTTTTAAAATGTTTGACTAGCGGCTCTTGAGCCTCGGATTACTATGGCTAAGGAAAGGTTCTAATAATTACATTGAAATCTAGAAATAATTATTACAAATTGTTATTTCACACACATTTCACATTCAACACAGATTTTAAGGGCATAGATCCATGAGCGGTAATAATTGTACCATATGCCTCTTCAGCTCATTTGACGGCTGCTACAATAAAATCCTAATCGTGCTAGCGATAAAACCAATAGAATATCTTTTATTTTTTTAGTGGTTGCAATGCCAATAATTCCTCTTTCATTCTCCTACCACCTTCCAAGTCTTGGCATTTACTGGAACTCGTGGAGAACCCTGATGGTCGTCTACTCCGCTCCCAGTTTAATAGCAGCGATATGGTTATGGTTCATGAAGGAAAGCCCGAAATTTCTCTATGGAAAGGGACATGAGACCGAGGCTATAGAAACATTGGCGACAATACACAGAATAAATGGACGGAAGCATTTTGTTCAATACGATGTAAGTAGCTATATCTCCTTCATAAGGTAATTTTATTGTAAATAGGTACTACAATTTACGTCGCTTGTTTGCAGGTGACAGGTATCTTAGAAGATACGAGTATGACACAGAAGTCGGGAACATCGGCAAAACAACAGATAATCCCTCTCTTCAAGCCACCTCTACTCAAATCTACACTGATTATGTTCATCCTTTTTATATTTCAACAGTTTGTATCTCAAATCTTTTATTTATTCGAAAAGCTCATAAATGAGCAAAGGTCCTAACATAATGGTATGGGTATGTGGTCACCGGGGCCCAAAAACAGGAAATCCGTATTAGTATTGGCTACCCAAAACCGTGACCGATGCAACCATTTCAGGATCATGAATGATGGGGAGGGTTGCAGCTAGTAACCTACCACCATGGATGAATAGCGTCTGGATTAGATGGTAGAGCCCTGCTTGGTATGCCTTGCCCTGCGACCTCTAGCAGTTCCTAACACTGACCACATGCATCATTATTTAGCAAAGTACACCAAGAGCTCGGAAAGTAGGTTTGGGCCCAAGACGGATGAAGCCCCTTGCCGCAATTAGCAATTTAGTTACAAGCAATAAACGCTTACACATTTATACCCCCGCAGTAGGTTTTTTAACCTGTGTCGCAGGTGGCATGGACTACACATATTATAACACATAACACTAACACCCATGACCCGAGTACAAATATTTAATTGTCACTTATGTATCTGCCCCAGCCGGGAGTCGAAGCCGGGTCCTCTCGCTTCACAGGCAGCGTCGCTACCAACTAGGCTACAGGTGCTATAGGGCTCTAGGGTATTAGTAACAACACAACTAACCTCCAATCCTACTAATATTATAAATGTGAAAGGTTGTTTTTGAGGTTGTTTGTGGGTTCGCAAAAACTACTAAACTGATTTTCATGTTTATCAAATAGGTAGAACATGATCTGGAATAAGATATAGGGTAACATATCGACGCTGGAAAGCAAACACGTAGTAACCCACAAACTTTGTGATTTCTCGAAAAAAAATCATTACTTCTCTACTAAAACAGAGAAAAATTCATAATTTCTCTCCTAAATAGAAAATTTATAAAAAATTTCGAGAGATCATAAAGTTTTTCGACTCTGAAGAACAATTTGATAGTTGCGACTTGCGGGTTACTACGTGTTTGCTTTCTAGCGTCGTATCTACTTATTATCCCGGAAAACATAGAAACAGAAAACGCTGCCAGTAGAGAGTTATAAATAAACACGCCCACACTCGAGTGCGGAGGCACTATAGGATTCTCAGCAGCACAAATGAGGCATTCAAAATTCCACACAATTTTTAATTGGCACTTAAATGCTGAATCATTAGTGACATTACCATTATTCTGTGCTTTGGCTTCAACCCATTAATGGCCCACTACTGGGCACGGGTCTCTCCTCTTGAGGAGGCCTAGAGCATACTCCACCACGCTGCTCCAGTGCGGATTGGTGGAGGGGTTAGTGGCCAACCCAAGTGTCGGAAGTTTTCAAACCGCCCGAGGGCCTCCGACATGGCTTAACGACTGTTATCTTATGATAACAACCGGGACCGACGGCTTTACGTGCCCTCCGAAGCACGGAAACGCTCAAGAAATTTTTGCCACTAGCGGTCACCCATCCAACTACCGACCGCGCCCGCTGTTGCTTAACTTTGTCGATCACATAGGATCGACGCAAGCCGCTGGGCTATGAGCGCTTCAAGGCCCTGTTCAAGCAATTCTGTGCTTTAAGGCCCTGATATGCCTACGGGCTACGATACGTAATAAAATACTTATTGTACCTATTGTTACTAGATATATTTATGTTTTCTGAAATACAGAGTCAGTGCGTTCCTGGTATGGCTGCCGACAATCGCTAACCAATTTTTCCGGATTCTCGAAACAGGAGAAGGGAATAACCTCAGCCTGTGTGAAATTTTGGACGCTAGTTTAGAAGCACCTCCTGCTGTAAGATCTAATTTATTATTATTAGATACGCGATAGTTTTATGAGAGACATTGCTTAATATGATATGCAAAAGTCAGAGACTTAATAGATTTTATGCAAGAATACGTTTGTTTTCAGCCTGATCTGGTACCGTGCTCATTGAATACCACTGCACTTCTAATGGTTCTAGCAGTGGTAGCTATTCAATCAGTCTTCAATATACTAATAAGTTTGGTGAGTAAGTTACAATTATCAAAACCTTCAAACTCATTCTAATCATGGGGGGTATTTTCTCAATACACTTATGAAGGTCACTTTTTTACCTACCAGTATTTCGAAAAGATGCTTTGTCATAGAGAAGAAATGGCGAAAGTAGCTCCTTAGCTCATAGTGACATACTCGTAAGAACAGCAATCTAATTTATCCGAGAAAACTGCAAATAAGAGCTCGCACTATGTATTGTAGCTGTAGTCTATTGATATCTACTAAAAAACTGCTGTAGGCAATAGATTGGTTTTAGGAACGTGGACGACAATTCCCCCTTGTGGGCCCTAAAGACTTTACGGGGTCGCGCCATGGGGTACATAATATACCGGAAAATGTAGTGCAAAGCCACGGGCAGAAGGCTAGTTATCTATAAAACATAAATAACTAAGTACCAAAGGACTGCTAAAGTGTAATTTAACAGGTGGTGAATCGCGTCGGCCGCCGTAACATGGTGATATGCGTGACGACGGTGTGTGGCGCCTGCGGGCTGGTCACCAACCTCATCCCCAATGCCATCGGCAGCGTGCTGGTGTTCATCGTGTTCCTCAACGGCTTCGTCATGATGGGGCTGTACACCGCTATTGTGGTTGCACTCTTCCCCACTTCGCTGAGGTTAGAGCCAGAGATATTCTTTTAATGCTCATTGAAATAGAATAGAATAGAAATACCTATAGAAAAAATTTTATTTTGTCAAGCATAATGCAATGCAACAAGTTATAAATACATAATAATTAAATTAAACAATTAGGCACACAACATAACCCGCTGCAGAACCGCTCAACAAAAAAGGGACGCACTCAGCATATGCCGCAGCGAACCACGCACGGCAACTGGTTTTCAGTGAGCCCTTTGTTGCATCGTAGTTCGGACGAAATGATGTCAGTTCGCCGCTTAAGGGTCTACATTAATTAGGGGACGAATCGGGTTATTCATTACGCGATAAAAATTCGCCTTTGTAATCGGCGAAGTTGTCGATGATCCTGTCACAATTTGTTGACCACACTTGTCGATCCCGAATCTTTGGCAAATCTCGCTAATGTAGCCGCAGCATATTAGAATAAACAGTGACAAATTAGAATGAAAACGTGCTACTCAAATTACGTGTGGTTGTATAGTAATAAGTGCTTAGAGACTGCAAACACCATTAATATTATGACGATTTTTACATCCACTAACGCTGATGATCTGACGGGTACGAGTAATATGAGTTTATAAAATACTAGGCTTATCAACGACAACTTGTAGCCTAGTTGGTAGCGACCCTGCCTGCAAAGCGAGGGGTTCCAGGTTCGATTCCCGGCCGTGGCAGATATTCATGTGACAGATAAAATCTATTTGTACTCGGATCATGGGTGTTATGTGTTTTAAGACTTTTAAGTGTAGGTAGTACATACTACTTACTGCGGGGGTATAAGTGTGTAAGCGTTTATTTATATAAGCGTATGTTTAAATTGTTTTGTTCCCAGTTTTTTGATGAATTCTCGTTAATGATTTTGCTTTTAGAGCGCTTGCAGTGGCCCTCACCACGACTGGCGGCCGTATTGGAAGTTTTGCTTCTATTCAGGTGTTAAACCTGTTACTAGTAAGCAACTGCAACGCTGGATTTTACTTATTCGCATCCCTTTTTACAGGTGAGTGTATTATATACCTACCTTTGTTCAAGTAATATTAATGTACTAAGTACCTAATTAATTAGGTGTAAAAAAGTTAAATTGCGACAAACTATTTTTTGCTTCACTTTTATCATTGAAAACTTTCACCTGAAGTAGGTTGGTACCTTACCTACCTGTCATGATTATCTTGAATTCTTAATAAGTACATTATAATTATTTACAGCTTCAGCATTAGTTGCGCTGTTTCTGGCTGATGACCGACACCTACCCAAAGTTTATCAGCCAATCGCGATTCCAGAGGAGAAAGAAGACAGCAAACTGTAACATCTATTACCATCTCAGTGCAAATAGAATATATTGACTTCTAAATAAAATTGTCCATTAGCAATGACCTGTAGAAGTTCAGGACACGGATTTTTCCTCGTAATTGAGTCTCCTGGTACTTAACATGGGTACCTAAGTGTAACTCAGATATAATGAATTACAAAGTGTTTATCTACCTCGAAATAATATTTCAACATAAAATTGTACAGTTCTTGTTTACTATTAAGTTAGGCTAAGTAATAAGGAATCAAGTTTAATAAAGTTTTTTTTTTCGTTTTCCTGATTACAATTGTTTCAAAACTATCTAAGATATCGACTCTACAGAGCAAAGTACTATACATGAAACTAGTCTCTTCTGGAGAATGTGAGTTTCCGAAAGCAAACCACTGATATAACTCATTAATTAGTTTCATTACTTACATACGTGCCTACCTACTGCTGATAAGTAATAACATTGTATCGTAACATAAAGGGTATTAGTTACACCAGCTGGTGTAAACGACCCAGTAGCGGGTTTTTAATAATTTATGTGTGAATCAGACTCGCACACAAATTAAAATAGAGCAAAGTAAGATCTATAATTAGTCTGTGATAACTTGATAAGTACTCACTTGATATGTGATCACTCTTTCAAAATCATAGACATAATACTACTAGACTAGGCAAGGTATCTGAACTTAAGTAAGTGAAACCGTCACGCTGCGAAGAAAGGCAGGAGGTAAACCTATCCTTGTCTTACTTACGAGTTACGCGAGTCTCCTTGGTCTCTTTCTCTTTCTAATAGCGTGACGCAAAGAAGGCCCGCTTGTCTAGTCTAGTAGTATTATGTCTATGGTCAAAATGAAACAAGACAACTGGTTTTGACGTAATCTGTCAGATAGACAACAGTCAGCCTTGACACTTGACAGTCAGTCAGTCAGACTTCAGAGACGGACAAGACAAGTCAGAAGCAGCCAGCCAGGCAGCCAAGGAAATGTTAGGAATGTAATGTGATAAGTTATCGGGAAACGCGACGTTTCTGTGCCATCGACGGTGGTTATTTCTTTAATGAAAGACATCGATCGTACCGCGTCTCGAACTCGGCCAACGATCAAGGACTTACCTTATTGGATTAGGGTACATAAAATTCTCTGTTCGTAGGTACTCTTTTACTTCTCGCCGCCCACATATCGCGGTCGCATTGATTTTTCCATCAACATACGAAAGTCGGTAAATATAGGGCCAAAGTAATTAAAGTGTGTGTGATCCTCGTGTTCCGTTACGTTATGTATTTTACCATGTAGGTAGCTGCGAGCTATAAGTGTGGAACACCTGGAAATTGTGCAATTTTCTAAGTGTAGCTGTGTAAGTACTTGTTCTGCTTCTTTATTTTCATCTATTGAATTTGTTACAAGCATTTTATGTGATTAGAATTATGTATTAAAAATTGTAAACATCTTAATCTGTACTAACACAAAATGAACATAATCACTTTGCCTTTTTAAATAATTGTCCTGTCCTGCGCCTGTATCCTGGTTTTTTGAGCAACAAGTGGTTCCATAGAGTAGATAAAAAAAACTAACCTTCTTTACTGACCTCTGTCCTCTGTGCAAACATTATATTTGTTGCCTTTAAACTGTAAAATATATTCATTTTTGTAGCTGAGGTTGAAACCTCACTGTTATTAAATTATAAATAATTGTTTTAAAAATATTAAAATTTGGTGGTGTGATTTTTGATGTGCAGCTAAATTATAGCAAAATTATATTAAACATTTAAGTCTATAAAATGCCACTGTTATAAATAGTTTTTCTTCAAATCTGTTTGTTAAATTTTTATCCAATACCAAATGTAACAAAAAATGCATGTACAGAAGTCAGATTAAAAGTATCATATCAGTATCAAATGTGTAAAAGAAGAAGAATACAACCATTGAAGTATAATATCATAGAATAGACATCTCGTACAAAATGTGTGTCCCCGCCAGGAGGTTCTATTTTCAAAATTGGGCCCCCCTTCTCCTTTCAAAATCGAACGAATCCATTGGAAATTGAAGCCGCGCGGCGCCAATTCATTGAAACATACATTGTATGATATAATATTTCAATGAATACAACCCTAGTTTTATAGAATTATTACAAAACAATACACTTATCTCACAATCCATCATAGTGACTGCTTCAGTGAACATGACATGATTCTGTATTAGCTTCGCCATTTATTGTGACAGAAATTTAATAATACATTGTATATATAAGACTTCAATTGAATAAAAGAGAACTGAAGGTGAAGAATATGATTGATATAATATTCCTGTTCCTGATATCCAAATGGTATGAGTGTGTGAGCATTTATTATTTTCTAGATTGCAGTGTATACAGGCAAAGTTGTTCTTAAGTTACTGGAGCCCATACAAAGTGAAATCCATGCCACAATATATCAAGTTACACCTTATTAGTTCGCAGCAATCCCATTAGTTTCTAAATGCTCAAGGCACCAACTTGCTTATGATGCTCATTTGTGTTTAATGGTGCATCTATTCACAAAGCATTTAAGGTGAGATTATACATTGATAATCTCTTGTTTGACTGAGGTTTATGATAGACAGGATTATATTGTTCCGCATATAATGTACCTTACCTAATACCTACTCATAACCACTGACTTTGAGAATGTAAATGTAAAATGAACTTGCTGAATTCACAATCTAATGTCAAAATTTGAAGGATTTTCATTTATTCGTAAAATTTTCATAACCATCAAAACAAAGTAAGTAGTAGGTGATACAGACTAAATTTCAATATTTATTAACTATGCAAGTTAAACACAAACAAACCAAATATCTTAATGTTGACTTCAGGGACCCACACATACATATATCCCTTCCACTCTCTGGTTCATTTCTGGGATATAAACAGATGAACTTAAACCCCTGAAGTTTTTAAATAGACAACAAATTGAAAACACAACCACGGTGCCATTACCATAGGGAAAAAATCTGCTTAAATGTTACTTACGCCCATGCATTCTCTGCTTTTGGCCTAGGATTATATTGTCACTTCACACACATGCACGCGCACACACACACACACACACACACACACATTCACATACTAACATTATTATTATGCAAACACTCAACATAATATTATCATGTAATTCAAATTAAGATCTTAATAACCCATGGAGATTTTTTGATATCAACTTTCCCTCCCTTCTGTAAAGCCAAGGTCTTCAGTATTATTTCTGTACCTGTATAGAACTAACATACCTGCTTGATATAAATCTGTTTAAATTTGCATTTTGCTCGTAGCTAATGTGACCTTCCATGAGGGAAAAATAAATACCATTGTTAGTGTAATATATTGTACCAACTCAGTTCTTTCTTTGTAGAAAAGAATGCATTAGTCTATTACTAAAGAGATCACTAACTCTACATACCTAGACGTATGTACTGTCTGTCAAAACATGATAATCAATATTTTACCAAGAATGAATTATCAACTTCAAGGAAATATTGTATCTACTAAAAGAAAAAATGCTACATACTTATACCCACACTAGGATTCTCAAGACAAGAACACATACACTCAGACCGATAACAATACTCATCATTCAAATTTCCGCCTTGCTGGGATTCGAACCCAGGACCCTTGTCACGGCGACCCGGCACGGTAAACATTGCGCCACTCGAGTGTCATGGTATCTCAAATTAGAAAGATAAACCCAAATCCCATTCAAATTAGAAAGATAAAAACGATTTTCAAATGATTTCGCGCGCGGTTAATACAGAGTTTTTTTTGCAGATAATATTATTTTCAAGCACAGTTTTCAAGCAAATAAAAAATTAGGAGTAATAAAATCATCATTGTATCTCAAAGATAGCTCCATAATATTCTCATTAAAGTCTGCAGTATTTGATGCTTATTTTGCGAGAATATCCAGTGCCTACAACATTTATTTTGCAAGCGCCAAAATACTCAAATCATGGCGTCAAATGTGACGTCACTGACACCAAACAGTAGAGTGGATACAGAAGAGTGGCTATATAAGGAGCACTTAAAGATGATTGCTATCTATGACGTACACCTAACCCGTTGTTTTAATATTTCCTTTTTTATTAGCATTGAAAAGGTTGACTTTAGAGATCACTTTGTAATGTTAAGGCCTCCTTTCGTACACCAAAATAATGTGGTGTTTATATTTAGCTTGCCTGGTTTGTGCCAGTCAAATCTTATTTTGTCCTATAGATTTGAAGTTTTATTTATTGCTTTAAACCTGATAAAACTGAAGTTTGTCTATGGCTCCAGAAGAGGGAACTCTTTTACTCATAATTCAGTCTTTAACGCCCCAACTCAGAGTCACTAACGGTTACTGTAATCGCTCCTTAGTAAAGAATCACCGTACAAATTATATACTAAAGAGCGATTTAAGTAAGTGTTAGTAACTTTGAGTACTATTAACTTAATTATATCTCTTTGTATGTTTCGATGAACAAAATATATAGTATTGTGTGTGTTGTCTCCAGGAGGAAGTGAGCCGTGAGGATGGCGAGCGGCTCGTGGGAAGAGTTCTTTGCAGTCCACCTGCCGCCCACCGACTTCGAAGACAACCGCTCACTGCTCAAGGAGTTCTGCGAACGGCATAACCAGTACGGCAACAAGATTGTCTTAGTTACTGTGAGTGGAACATTATAATTTTTAGGTACCAAGCTACCAAACCACAAGCGTGCAGTCTGCGGTAGAGTTGAGAAAAATGAGCTCCGAGCCCCGGACTCGAGCTCCGAGTCGGAGCTACTGAGCCTTCAAAGCTCGAGGCCGAAGGGCTCGCGAGCCTTAGAAGGCTCGAGCCTTTAGGGTTCGAGCCTTAAGGGCTCAAGAGCCTTCAATTGAAGACTCGAGTCGAAGCTCGGCAATCAACGGATACGCCTATCTTTTTTTTTAGACGAACAGATAAAATTTGAAAAAAGAAATTGCAAACAGATAAAATTTCTAAAAATAAATTGAATGGGATACTTACTAAAAGGTTTTTTTCTTAAATATCTTCGACGCACGGCCATCGCTCAGTTACAGTTTTATTATAATATAGGTACATAAAACCTCAATATTCATAAAAATATTATAATAAAAGTCTATAATAAAGAAACAAAACATAAATCAAAATCATCATTGAATTTTGTTCCCAAAATCTACATATCTTGTGACGTGACGTCATACACCAATAAATCGTATTCGCACCACTGTGATTCGCGCGGTATTTTGAACTTGCTTTTGAATTTGGAATAATGACGACGCCGCCACGATGCGCTTCGAATGACGTTCAAAGTTTAAGTGATATAATGAGTATTATTTATTTATATAATTTTTTATTAATTTGTTATCTATAGTATGTTGAGTTATTTTGAAGTTGGTTATTTTTTTCTTGGTAAAATCCAGATTATACTAACTATATATTAATAAGTTTGACGACCCGTGTTACTTAATGGTTATAAGCTGGTCCACCTTACCAAGGGTCCTGGGTTCGATTCCCAGCGACATTTGAATGATAAGTTTAAACTGTTCTTAGTCTGAGTGTGTGTTCTTGTCTTTGTGTGTTATCTATGACACTTACGACACAGTGAATACTAGCGTTGACTATGAGTGTGTAACATTATAAATGATGATGATGGAAGAAGATGAGGATGATGAATGATGATGATAAACTATGATGATGAATGATGATGATGAATGATGAAGATGAATGATTATGATGGTGATGATGAATTATGATGATAATGATGACTGGTGACGGTGATGATGATGAATGGTGATGAGTGGTGATGATGATGATTAATTGTGATGATGATGAAAGGTGATGATGAAGATGACTGATGATGACAACGATGAATGACAATGATGATGATGTTTCACATAAGAATAGGACGTACCAAGATTATTATTATCATTAGATGGCGTTGTTACTGATCAGCCATCCAACGCCATCTAGATTCTGTGTTACGAATTACAAACACATCGCATAACTAACGGAGAAAGTTTTATTTTACTCCCCATAAAATTTCATACCGCGGGCTTAAATGTGAAAATCAGTTAACTCCAAAATTCGCAGCGCGCCCTAATTCAAATTTTGAGGTTAAGGGTTTTTTAGGGTTCCGTAATCAAACACAGTACGTTTTGATTAAGGAACCCTGAAATTACAGTAAATATTACAAAATGAGCCCTGAAGACAAAGCTCGAGCTTCGACTCGAGCCCTGGATGCAGAGCTCGAACCTCCGCCTCGAGCCTTCATGTAGGACTCGAGGCGAAGGCTCGAGCCTTATTAGAGAGCTCGAGCCTTCAATGAGCTCTAGACTCGGAAGGCTCGAGCCTTTTAACAACACTAGTCTGCGGGCTAACTACACACAAATGCTACAGCTCCCTCCGTGTCCAGAACAATAACGCGTTCAGAGCGGTACTGGGACTGCCCCGCTTTTGCAGGGCGTCGGGTATGTTTGCAGAGGTGCGCACGGACTGCTTCCATGCCACTTTCTTTCTTTTTCTTCTCTCTTTATACTAACTTATTATAGTAGCTGGATCAGAAACCGAATCTTTCGGCTATAGACATATCTTTTCACATCCAGACTTCTCCATAACATAACATTGTTTCAGTCCGGCGGCACAACGGTCCCGTTAGAGCACAACACGGTGCGGTTTGTGGACAACTTCAGTGCGGGCACTAGAGGGGCGGCGTCAGCGGAGTACTTCCTGGAGCACGGCTACGCGGTCATCTTCATGCACAGACAGAAGTCACTGGAGCCATTCACGAGGCACTTCACTGGACAGAAGCTGTTCGATATGCTCGTCATGGTTGATAGAGGACCCAATACTACGATATCTGGTTAGTACGTTAATTGGTTGGGTAGTAGGTATGTCTTGGAGGGGTAAAGTTGAGAAATGTGAGTTTCTGGTGTAACTGTTGGTAGTTGCCAGGTACACGTGAACTAAAGTTCGGATTTATAAGTTGGAATAGAAAGTAGAAAAAGAACTTTTTTCTATGTGCTTGTAAAATTTAAAAGGCAATGCCAGACAATTTAATTTTTGTTTGTAACATAAACAATCCGAGCTTCAGCCTCACTCCCTCAGTGCCCGAAAAGCTTGTTGAGTAAAAATCCAACATGCACATGAAATCGAGCTGTTGCTTTACAACCGAACGAACTCAGTGAGTTTTCACCCTAAGCTATAATCGTTGTCCCCCAGTGAAGCCGGACAGCGTGTTCGCCCTCGCCCCGGTGCTGGCGCGCTACCAGGCGGCGCACGCGGCGGGCGCGCTGCTGCACGTCTCGTTCACCACCGTGTCGGAATACTTCTGGCTGCTGCGCGCCGCATGCGAGTGTCTGGCGCGCGTCGGGACTCGCGCACTGTTATATCTCGCCGCCGCTGTCTCCGACTTCTATATACCTAAGGATCGAGTGGTAACTATTTGTCGTTGATGTCTATAGGCAGAGGGTGATGGCACTGCAAGCTCGTTTTCTATCCATATCCTTTGTCAGCGTGATGCACAGAGTACTAAAAATACTTGCCTGAAGCTGTAAAGGCCGCTAGGGCCAACAACAACTGTCCATTTAAAAAAAGTAGAATAGATAATAACGATCCGCGCCGTTACGGTTGCCATGCCGGTCTGCCATACCAAGGGTCCTGAGTATGATTCCCAGGGAGACGGAAATTTAAATGATATATTTGAATTTCTGTTCTCTTTCTGGGTGTGTGTTCTTGTCTTTGTGTGATGTCCATGGCACCCACGAACCCACGACTCAGTGAATCCTAGTGTGTAATCGTAACCCATGTTCGGCAGCCAACCCACAAGATGCAGTCGGCGAGCGGCGCGCCGGTGATCCAGCTGCAGCTGGTGCCGAAGATGCTGGCGCCGCTGGTCAGCCTGTGGGTGCCCGCGGCGTACGTGGTGTCCTTCAAGCTGGAGACCGACGAGAACCTCCTCATACCCAAGGCCAGGTCCGCGCTCGACAAGTATAAACATAAGGTGCGTTGGAGTTTATACTTATATAGCTAGTATATATGTATATGTTTGGGAAACGATGCCTTCGATAGCTAGTTTCGAGTTGTACTGATCCTAGTTTCTCTATTTACATATGTGTTCAACGCAACAATTGTCTCCCCAACACAGCAAAAGAGTATCCACTCACATTGGCTGGAGGCTGGAGCCGACGTAGTTGAGCGGAAGGTGATTCTTCCGTTCTCCGTCACTGCACCGAATTATAATTCTTCTACTGAAGCCGTAAATTGTTATTGTCCATTAAATTTGTAACCAAAACCGAAATTAATGCCGAGAAACGAAATTAGTCGTTTTCCGAACTTGACAGTGTCCATTTCTTCTTTTTCTTGAGTGACGTTTTCGTGCTCGCGCACAACTCACCGCCCGCCAACCATAGATTTTGTAGAAACCCTCAAACGGCGCCAGAAAAACAATAATTGCGTGAACAATATATATGCTAGTATATAGTATGGTTCTACAACGTATGAAATACTCTAAACATTTTTTTACCGACTTCAAAAAGGATGAGGTATTGAATTCGACTGTATGTATGTTTTTAGGGTTCCGTAGCCAAATGGCAAAAAATGGAACCCTTATAGATTCGTCATGTCTGTCTGTCTGTCCGTCCGTCCGTCCGTCCGTCCGTCCGTCCGTCCGTATGTCACAGCCACTTTTTTCCGAAACTATAGGAACTATACTGTTGAAACTTGGTAAGTAGATGTATTCTGTGAACCGCATTAAGATTTTCACACAAAAATAGAAAAAAAACAGTAAATTTTGGGGGTTCCCCATACTTTTTTTCATCAAACCCATACGTGTGGGGTAGGTATTTATGAATAGGTCTTCAAAAATGATATTGAGGTTTCTAGTATCATTTTTTTCTAAACTGAATAGTTCGCGCGAGAGACACTTCCAAAGTGGTAAAATGTGTCCCCCCCCCCCCGTAACTTCAAAAATATGAGAATGATAAAACTAAAAAAAATATATGATGTACATTACCATGCAAACTTCCAACGAAAATTGGTTTGAACGAGATCTAGTAAGTAGTTTTTTTTTAATACGTCATAAATCGTAAACCGCAATTTACCTCGATCAAAGTTACAACGAACTTCAAGAACTTTTATATTATGTTACTTGCTGCTACGGAACCCTTCATGGGCGAGTCCGACTCGCACTTGGCCGCTTTTGTTTAATGTTTGTTACCTCAGAACTTTCGACTGAGTGAACCGATTTTGATGATTCTTTTTTTAATCGAAAGCTGGTGCTTGTCATGTGGTCCCAAATAAATTTAAGCGCGATCTGACAAGTAGATTTTGTGTTTTCCCATTATAAACAAACAAGCAAACAAAAAATCGATACTTTCCTCTTTATAATACTAGTTTAGATAGACGAGGTGAACAATGTTGTCTCCATCGCTTGCAGTTGGTGGTGGCCAACCTGCTGCAGACGCGCCACCACCGCGTGATCCTGGTGACGCCGGACGCCAGCCAGGAGATCGTGCTCACCAGGGAGGAGGTGCATGCAAGTATGTCGACCTACAACGACCTTCAGCCGTTCACTCATCATATATTTTTAGGCGATTAACACACGGCACCGCATTCCGTCGCGGTAGGCGGTGAAGCGGATCTAATGTCGTACTGTGGTCTATTAAATCCGTCGATGCCTAACACACGTATACCGACCGACCGCGCGGTCGAGCGGTGCCGTGTGTTAATCACCTTACGAATTTATTTTTAGTCTCCGAAAATGAATCCTAAATTAATTCAAAAGTATAAAAAAGTAAAATTTAAGCTCAGGTTAGGAAAATAGTGAAATTAAATTCGGTTGAATCGTGGATTACGTGGATCAATCAGTAACGTAAATATTTTTCGATACTAAGGGTGAGGCTAAACAAGCGTGTTTTCTGAGCTGTGAGTCCTGTAAAATGAGTCGGTTTCATGCTAAACATCAATACTAAACGCCAAAATGCGTCGTGTGGTACAAACAGAACTTTAGTATGAAACCAAATCCACGTGTCTCACTAAAGCTCGTCGTTTTTTGATTCTATCCCCTTTTGACAATCTGTATCACCGTACACTAATTTAATGGAAGTCAAACGGCGGAAGAAACTCCTCAGCACTTCAATACCAGGCCATCATAACTTGAAACTACCCCCAGGCGTGGACATCGAGCAGATGATAGTGGGCGAGATAGTGCGGCTGCACGCCGCGCACGAGCTGGCAACGCCGCGCGCCGCGCGCCCCTCGCGCTGATGCTCCCGCGGCCGCCTCTACCGGCTCTACCTCACGCCGGAGTGAGCGGCCGACGCACGCACAGCCCACGATATCATGTACGTACAATACAATACTTTATATATATAAATTACGTGTCACGTTGTTTGTCCGCGATGGACTCCTAAACTGCTGAACCGATTTTAATCAAATTTGCTCACCGTGTGCAGTTTGATCCAACTTGAATGATAGGATAGCTTACATCTGAAAATAAAAAACTTTTGACGGAACGAAGTCTGTCCGGGAAGCTAGTATTATTGTAATATTAAGTTTATTAAAATAAGTTGTAAAAATTGCTTACCCTATTTTGACAGATTCACAACACCTCCAGGGATGTGACAACATGACAATTTGACAGCTGTGGTGACTGAATAAACTGCGGTGGGTAAGAACAGTGATAGTGAACTTTGTGAAGTGTGGACATTTTGTTGCTTATTCAATTTGTGACACCATTGCGAACATTTATTAAATTTTTTAACTTATTTCTTTCAAATAATGATGAAGTGCTTTATGCAATGGGAGATGTGATGCATATTGGATGATTATATTTAATAAAAAATATGATTGTTTATTACATCGATGGCTTATTTAAATGGAATTATTAATGGTTGTCATCGAAGGTTATTGATCATTCCACTGAATGACAACTTTGCAGAGTGTATCAACACTACGTGGGTTGTCGCTAAGAAATTTCAAATAGCAAAATACGAACCAGGTCTCCTATTAAAACTACTTAAATCAGAAATTTTGCTGAGGTTCTATCTAATTAAGTTTTTCCAATAAATTATTATTTTATCATCAGTGGTATTATATTCATAGTTTGAGGGTAGAAGGATACTTATATATTTTTATGGGTGTAGTTTCCGAGCGTAAAAAAATTAGGCAGTATTTAAAGGATTGATCTAAAGTTACTTTTGGGTCACATGATATAAAGTCGAGAATCCTTATTTGGTTTCAAACCAGCACATTGCATGGTCTACTTGTAAAACTCTATAAGATATGTTTCAAAATTAATTAAGGTCTTATTTGTAAATGACAGTCTAAATAATTTTGTGTGAAGTAACAGTTAAAAAAATTATGCCGTTAAAAAAAGTATTATGCAATGCACTGATCTTGTATCATTGTATCTCTTTCATTCTCTCTTTGTCTCTTGTACCCTTGTACCCCTGTACTATGATTGATACTTTAGTTATATCTTGTTATTTAGTTATGTAAGAGGTTTCTTTCAAACCAATAAGGCCAATAAATATTTAACAAATGTATTGCAAATTGATAGAATGCAATGGAAATCTGTGAAATACCTTTTGGGTAATGTTCTTGTACTTACACACTTCATCGGGGTATGTAAAGGTCCGGTCATATAATTGACAAGATCATTATCAACCATTTATGTTTCTGCTTTATAATCTTAATTATTAAGGTCGATGCATACGTAATGTGTTTTTTTCCCGTACGGCCCGTACGGGACGGGACGTGAAGTTTTGGAAATATCGTTTCATAGAAAATGTAAACGATAGCGCATACGCATACTTTACTTTTGGTTTCGTCAAATACGTATAATAGCATAGCATATCATTTAATTATTTCTCAATTTTACGAACCTACCATTACATTCGAGCGGCATAAGAACTTCCTACACTTGGGTTGGCCGAATACCGGTACCAATATGCAACATTATAGTAATGAGGTGAAATACTAGGCCTCCTCAATTACAAGCAGAGATGAATGCTCTGCAAAGCGAAATGTATATGTGTGTTCATACATTTACTACAATACATACCACTCGCCTCCATTTTGAATTGGCGGGGTTCATATCATATCACACATTGGCCATAGATAAAAAAATGTTACAATTATCAGGGTCTCGGACTGAAAGAGGGGTTGCCAAATTTATTGGACTGTGACTTTTATCTATGTATATTATAATACTGTTCGATATACAAACATAATACGTATTTATAGCATTATATATCTAACACATTATGTTAAAGTGTTAATTTTGGACTAAACAATTAAATCAACAGTGATTAGACGCATTTATGAAATTAAATGGAATATTTTATTCGAATTTGGTTTGCTACAAATACTTTTCGAAAGTCACTCATCGCCATTGCTTCAACAAATTCCTACCGCGAGTTGTCCCGGGAGAAGAAGTGGCAAGAAACTACAGAAGTTATTTATGAACCAACAGATTTGGCAAGACAAAGACCACTAATGTATTGACAGTTATTTGTTTAGAATCGTATTATATACGAGGCCAAATATTAGGCATTGTTAACGGCATAAACTAAGAACTCTTTCATTTATTTATCAACTTTAATAAAACTAAATGTTAAAAAAAATCGTTAAATAAATACACTTCTATTATAATTATTATAATTCTAGCTTGTTTACTATAATCGGCCAGTCCTAGAGACAAATAAAAAAAAGGATGCTGTATTGTTTTTTTAATTATATAATTGTTAATACTTGTAATTGTATGTTAGTTTGTGTAATTGTTTGAGTGTTAGTATTTTATATGCAAATTAATGTTAATATGTAATAGTTGTGTGAAGAATGTTTATATTGTGTATTTGTCCAGTAAATGTATTATTATTTTATTGTGGTTCGAAATATATTTATACATATTATGATGTGTGTGTTAAGTTTAAAATGTATTGGAAAATTGGAAAGTATTTACTTCTTTTCAATAATTTTGTGAGAGGTATTTTGTATCAATCAATGTATTCAAGTACTTAGATAGGATTATATTATTTATAAACTTAATTATAGGGATTTTCCTATAAAATGTTCTTGTTTATGAAGGATTAAGGATGTGACGATCTTTTTAAAATAAATGCATAATTTTTATATTAATATCCAGTGTTAAAATATACATGTTTTGACATGATAGTAATGTTAAAAAAGTGAGATTAGCCAGTTTCTTCTCGCAAACCCTAGGTTCCGTAACTCTCGCATATCATTTAACATATTTTGACGTTAAATTCTCAGATTTTTGAAGTTTTAATTAATATATTTGTATTTTCATGTTGAGATGTGGCACGTTTGTGGTTTTATATAAAATGGTCCAAAAATAACCAACGTCTTCATTCATCGCCTTACATGTTCGTTAGGTACACCGCTGCCTTATATTACTCCCAGGTAATTCTCAAATTATTATGTGTTGAATTGCATTGTTATGGATTATGTTATAAACCACATTATTAACGATACTTGCTCTTTATATGTACGATGTCAACTCAATAGATAATAATAAAACAAAATGGACCCTAAATAGATCCCTGTGAAACCCCCACTTGTACACTATGTGCAGATCTCTTTGCTGAAATACTAAGTTCATGTTTATGACATAATTCCATTCTAGCTTCTCTTCAACTTTGTGATCTTTTCCCTGCCTTTAACGAAAGCTGAAGTTTTATAAAGTCACTACATGAGTGCAAAAGGTAAAGAATGTGGAATGTGTAAGGAAGATGAGATCACACATGACTTTTGTCCAATATAATATAGTTAACATCCGTAAAGCAAAATAATTTAATAGATAAATAACTGATATGATCAAGTCATTTTAAAATGTTTCTCTTCCAAGGTTTTACACCGCAAGACTTTTCTACTTATACATCGTTTACACAACTCAACTTATTCCCAACGATCTATTTCCACGTATGTAGATCTTTAGTTGTAAAAATCTTGAAATTACCTACCTCCTAGAATTCTCTTTTGAAAATCGAAATTACCATGTATCATATTGTATTTTATATAACTATTTACTGTATTGTTGTTGGATTGTTCAGCAAGTTATTCGATCCATAAAAGGGTTACGCCATTTTCACATTTAATTCAAAGACAATAAGATCTATAACGGCTAGCTTTTGACGGATCGAGTAACTGGCGATGCTAAATTGTCGTGCTTGTATTTCATGATGATACTTTAAAATCCAAAAATTAATAAATGCATTCACTATCTCAATTTTGGTTACCATGAAAGTTAATAAATACAAAGTAACATAATTTACCAAACTGTTCTGAAGAAGCGTGATGCAGTATGCTCGAGGCCTCTTCGTTATGAGGAAAGACCCTGCCCTGTAGTGGGCCATTAATGGGTTAAAGCCTGTAGCAAAGTATATTTCTAAAATTGGATTGTTCTATGAGTGATCGTGAAATACAAACACATTTGTTTCTACATTAAAATAGTAGTTATTGTGTGGTTTGTAACAATATGGGTATCTCTGTTGTGATATGTTTACCTACTGACGCTGTAGCGATAGGGGGAAATTTTATTAGACGTCATATATAGTTCATCATATTTTAATGTATCCTGTGTTTTATTTACCTTTCACATGATCACATGATCACATCTCCGCTCATTTGAAAGTAATGCACTAAAATTATTAGCTTCAATCTTTCAGCTCTGTCGACTTCTAAATCTTCTATTCCAAGAGTCCGCGACAGTCAGACCTCATGAGACATTCATTAGAAAAACAAATGTAACCACGGTCATCATGCCATGTAAGAAATGCACATTCGTCAAACACGTGGCAAACCACTTGGCTAATATGGCGTGGGGAAAAAGGCGGCGCGGCGCCCATACCTACTTAGGATTAAGAATATGTTTTTTCTAATAATGTTTAAGTTTAGGGGTGTCTGGCAGCGGGTTGAAACCTTGCTAAGTGACTAATATTCCGAAATAAAAAGCGGCCAAGTGCGAGTCGGACTTGTTCATACTGACTCGCGGGCGCGGTCGCGAAATTTCAAACATAATATGAACTACTATGTGAGTGTTCACACTGAACTCGCGGGCGCGGGCGCGGTGGCAGATTCGTGTTCACACTGGCCGCCAGGCGTTTGCGCGATTGTGACATGTTGTCAGAGGTTGAAAACATGTCACAATCGCGCAAACGCCTGGCGGCCAGTGTGAACACGAATCCGCCACCGCGCCGTCGCCCGCGCCCGCGACCGTGCCCGCGCCCGCGCCCGCGAGTTCAGTGTGAACACTCACTAATACAACTTCCAAGATATTTTTGTTTACCTACAGATAACTGTCAAAGTATTTTACTTTTACACCCAGTAAAAACTAAAGCAATTGTCACTCTCAGTCCGTCAATTGCCATATTGCCATGGCCTGTCAGAATCGCACTGAAATATTTATAAATACCTAAAATACGCGGTGGGTGGTTGCGCTAAGTGAATGTTATAATTTTGTATTATTTTTGTTTCAAATTCTACAATTATGGTAAGTATTAAGAGACAAAAAAGACTATTTTCCAAAAAAAAAACTGTTTCTGTTATATTACAAGAACTTCTCATTCCTAATGAGACTTCTTACTCCTTACAGGAAGATGAAATTGAAGACCTTGTTGGTGATGTACGGTACACAGATTCACAAAAAAGTGTGACCACTTCAAACGCGTATTCTCCAGACTTCACAGATAGCAGTTCAGACAAAAACCACTCCTCCGGCAAAGATACATACATATTAGATTGGGATGACAGTGACGACAGTGATAGGACCTTCCAAATTCGCCACCATCCAAGTATTATTAATTTAAAGAACAAAATTGAAGATGCAAGTGAAAAGAAAAATTTTGGCTGTGGGACTATCAACACAATAAACAGATCAGCCGGTTCTAGTCTCCACAAATGTGCTATTGTATCTCAAGAGATTTATACACAGACCAGCAAAACCATTTTTGAATTAGTAGCCAATGAAAGTGAATTTCAAATTGCAAGAGATAGCAGAACATTACAGACTCAGACTTCAGTGTTATCCATCACAGAAAATAAAACTATTGAATACAAAATAAATTATAAGGATGTAAGTGAAAGCTATCCTGTAAATGAATCCAGTAACGATTTTAATACCACTGGGTCTAGTAATAACAGGATATTAAATGATAATCAAAATAATTCTCTAGACACATCTACAAAATACCCAGAATCTGAAACGCATAATGAGGTCACCGAAGATGTTGATAGTGAAAGTACTTTTAGTGATAGAATTATACATTTCATTGATGCAGAATCTGACGAAATTATACTTAGTAAAGATGACATTGTAGACAAAAACAGTTGTGATTTAGAATCTTCTAAATTTGATTCTGATATTGAAGAAGATTCGCTAATGGTAAATGAGTACCGTCATAATAAATCTGATAAATTAGATAGTATTAGTGATACAAGTGTACCAAAATCTGTAGATAATGACGTGGAAGAGTTGTACAATAAAATATCTGAAAGCATAGACATATTTTTGCCCGAAAAACCTCTTGAATCAAACTTACGAAGATACGGTACTTTAACACCTTTGACTGAAGAAACCATGCCAAAAAAGGATAGCATTATAGATATTACACCTAGCATTAAATCTGTTGCGAGACCTATTGCAGAGGAAACCAAAAAGACTTTATTTGCCAGCAAATCGTTTATTAGACCTGCAGTATCAGCTGATAATGCCACGAGCAATAATAAAGAAATACTTAAACTGCCACCAATTAACAAGAACAAATCTTGCCCTAATAGTCCTAATTTGAACTTTTTGTTTGCTATTAATCCAATGACCCACGGGAACGAACGTAGTTCCACAGAACATAAGGAACCACTGTTGGACAGGTGGGAACTCTGTACGAAGAGCCTCGCGGGCGGTGAAAGTCCTCTGATCAGTGGAAGGAGTGGTAATATTAATTATTGTCATATCAGTGACTTTCATTCTGTCTTTAATTTTGTAGGTACGTCAATCTTGCAGTCGACCCTGTAGCCTAGTTGGTAGCGACCCTGCCTGCGAAGAGAAGGGTCCCGGGTTCGATTCCCGGCCGGGGCAGATATTTATGTGACAGATAAATATTTGTACTTGGGTTATGTTTGCGTTTTTTTTTTTTGCATTTCTTGTCGTCGCACTGGGTTGTCCGCTAGAGAATTCACTAAAGGAAAAAATATAGATTGTCATTGTAGATTATAGAGTGTCATTGTATTTAAATCTATGATACTGGCAAATACAAAACAGGGAGACTGTTGTGTTGTTACACACTTATTCACATTTCATCGGATTATACTGGGGTACTGAAATAGCGACCAACGTAATTAGAAGTTACCATTATAAGTGTAATACATAGTTTCACTGCGAGATACAGTGATTTTTGTATGTGAAATTCAAAAGTTGTCATGGTGTTGTTGTCTGTCTTCGATGGATTTAAAAAAATTAATGGTCTTCTCAGATCCAGTGCGAAGTTCAAATGGAGCATTCCACTTACCTCCAATACATGTAGAAGGCATAATCCAAAATGTAAACAACAGAGTACATTATTTCACAACATCCCGGTTGGACGGATCGTCAAAAGGATCTTCGTCGATACAGGAATCCATCAGCATTAAAGACAAAATCGAAGAGCTCAAAGTAACTGAGTGGAAACTCAGGTATGAGAAACAGGCGGATAAAATATTTTTTGATCTGGTTACTATAGTAAAATTTAATACATATCTGCAATCATCTATTTAACATATAAAAGGCAAAAGTGATTGACTGATGTATCAACGCACAGGCCAAACCCTTAGGGCTAGAAACTTAAAATTTCGCACACGTAGGTATTCCTCTTATGACGTAGGAAGATTAAGGAAGGATTTTTCAAAATTCAACCCCTGAGGGGTTGAAAAGCCTAAGGGGGTGATAAGCATAATTTCCGCGTGCGAAGCTGCGGGCAACAATCATCAAAATCGTTTCACCCAGTCCAAAGTTCTGAGGTACCTAACAAACATAAAAAAAAACAGTTGAATTGAGAACCTCTCCTTTTTTTGAAGTCTGTTAAAAACCAGAAGGCTTAGTAATTGTTGACGGGTAGGTGAGCACTTTTTACAAAGTACAGAATATCTCGATGATACAGGAAAGCTGCAAGCAGGGTGGGCTCCCCGACCAGCACCATGTCTCCGGACGAGGGCCGGTGCTGTGACGTCGCCGAGCGCGGCAGCGAAGCGCTTTGTGGAGAACTGTTGCGGAAATTACGCTCCTCGACGTGGTTGGTTCGCACATTAAGCTTTAGCGTATATAATCCTGCTAGATGTGCGTTAAAGTTTATGTTAACGGATTGCGCCTTAGCCCGTTAGGCCGCAGATGTAGTCAACATAATCTTTTCATGTGTCGAAGAAACTGCCACCCAAGTAATCACTTATTGTGTAGTGTCATTAACACGGCCACGCCCCTTTTAGCGCGCTAATTGTTGGCCACACCTGTGTAATGTCAGGAGTAGCTGGGACATAACAGTGACAATAATTACCCGTATATTCGGTTGCAATTCCCCCATAGTATGATTATGATCGTTCTCTTTTTTTCCACGTTAATCTCTATACGTGAACCTTTTCTAGAACCATCATAGAGGTTAAAGAGATAAGATAATTAAAGGTAATAAAAGTTAATTTATTAGGCCATTTTATAATTACAAACTGAATGATTTTGAGCCACATCATTGTTGCAACCTTACAATTTAACATAAAAATATCTTTAGATACCGCATTAATTATTCTTGGACGAAACGAGACAATTGAAGTACCTACTTATCTTTTATTGTAATTACTTAAAGTAATCATTGACCTTTGGTGATATTTCTTTTCTTCTAGAAAATGTTTAACAATCGTTGAACGAAGATTCCATTTTCAGGACAGATGTGGCAGAAACTTTAGAAGAACTCCCGTATGTATTAGACAAATTCTGGAGTGTACTCAGCGAGGGAAGGATTGCCGACCTTCTCAGACAAGTACGTGATTCAGCTATCACTTACACAAAAATAAATAATTTTATATAATATCCCGATTTTTTTTATTTAATAATTAGGCCTTTAGATAATTTTGCTAAGCAACGGATCAAGTAGCGTTTAGCTTCGTCTTTAGAAAGCCTTGCAACCTGTTGCAGTTTAATATACATAGATACGTATATAAAGTGTGGCATCTATACAAATAAATAAAATTGGAGTGTCTGTTTGTAATATTAAAATAACCGCTTTTTACTAAGCGCATTTGAATGTAAACACGGTACATATACCAAAACAACATTTTTACAATTTTTGTCTGTCTGTCTATCTGTCTGTCTGTCTGTCTGTCTGTCTGTCTGTCTGTCTGTCTGTTTGTTCCGGCTTATCTCTGAAATGGCTGGACCGATTTTGACGGGACTTTCACTGGCAGATAGCTGATATAACAAAGAGTAACTTAGGCTACTTTTATTTTACAAAAAAATTGTTTGTTAGGCGATACGATGTTAGCTAGTAATAAAATATATAGTTTTCCTACACAATTAGGTGTTTTTTAAGAGAAAAAGTATTGTTTACCTAACATTAATTCGATGTTTCATATCGAAAGTAAAGTCCAGTATTTGTTGCAACAGGTCATTATCCACGTGGACTCTCCCCGGACCCAAGTGGCGCGCTTGGCTTGCAACACTATAGCCCGAATATTGAGAAGCACGCACTACACTAAAAAGCCGGTGAGTAACCTATCTTAAAAGTTTACTGATTTGAACAACGTCCTGCTATCACTTACTACGACGTACATACGTTTTGGCCACATGCGACTCTTATCAAATTAGCTACTGATAGTTTCTTCATTTAATTTGAGTTCCAAGTCATTTTACTCAATGCGAAACTGTTAGGTAATCGCAACGTTACACGTATACAGTACTTTGCTATTGGCAATCTGCGTCGATTGACCTGGGTAATCGTAAAAAACTTAGATAGGCACCGAACAATGAATAAAGTATATTACACAATAAAAATATTACTTAGTAGACATAAGAAAATATTATTTAGTAGATATAGGTATTTTAAATAAATAAATAGCCATAAAACTAGAAATCTTGTTTTGGTCCTTCGAGCAAGCTGATCCAGTTTTAGATGACAACGTTGGTGTAGCGTTATTATCCTGCTGATTACCCCAGGGTTGAGATGAGATTAGATACAAAAGATAAATTGTGTATAAATACTAAATAGTCTCGGTCTGGGTGTGAATGTCCTTATCTAGTGTGTTGTCCATGGCACCCACGAGTCCCACGACACAGGGAATCCTAGTGTGGGGCTATGAGTGTGAAGCGTTATTATTACGATTCATGCGCACGCCGTCAGCCAAAAAGCGGCAAAACTGATTCCTTTTACAAACAAAGTGGCATACGGGATGAAATCTTTAGCTATTTTTGTTCTGTTACACCAAAGAAGTATAAGTATCACTGAGCATAAGTCAGCCGCCAAATGACTCGTGTTCCCGCTGGGGGCTTGAGAGCAAGTACTTTCTTTTCTTCTCTCTTGCTTGGCCGGCAACGCATCAGTGCTGAGTGATACTTTGGTGTTGCTGATGTCCATGGGCGATGATAACCACTTACCATGAGGTAGATCGTCAGCTTGTTTGCCGGCTATTTCCATAAAAAAAAGTACACACACACGTTTTTTTACAGTACGGCCGGCGAATCTTGGCGCGTCTTAACTTCGCGCAGAAGGCTGCGCAGTAACACAATTCGGCAATGCTCGGTAAGCGGCGAATTGTGTCTCAGTCACACGTTAGCATGTTCGTGTCGCTATCTCTGTCTTACATGCGCTAAAGTTCGCAGAGCCTATGTTCAGACGCGTCAAGATACGTCATTACGTGTCGGCGCACTCGGGCCTCGGCCTTACAGGCCGTAGATACTGTACCCTAAACTGTACAGCTATCATTTAATGCTAAAAATTTACCCACGACGTAGGTAGTTATGATAATATTGGTGTGAGCCGTTTATCAGTAACATAATTATGATAAACGCAAATACTAACGCGCCGTTATTGAAACGGATGTAACGTTGCAAAAGATAGATACAGTACATGACGCTTATCTCCTCCTAAGTAGAGCTTTTATCTTGCCTTATAAAATTTTTAGCAAAATTAAAATAAATGCTATGTAAAGGTTAATTTTGCGTCGTGGCCTTTTCATTTTGTTGTAGTGTGTATCATATAAAATAAATGCAATGTACTCGTGTTTATTAGTAATAAAGAATCATGCTTAACATTCGGTCGTTTGTTACTCAATACCTCCTTTGATGGCGACCCTGCTGTAGGACCGCCCGCGACGTTCGCGACAACGCGCATCAGGTTACGGCGCCCCGTGTATCTCAGTGATGCAACTATGGCTTGCATACGACTAATACCGCTAATCTCGTTCGACATAGTTCAGGACACAAATTTGGAAATACAAGATGGGTGCTTCACAGACTAAGCAAGAAGACGTGGTTATCGCGCAAACGGCCGGGGGAAGCAATAATGCGTCAGTTGCCGAAAACAAAATTTTCACCACAAATTTGTTACTGGGAATACTAATCGTCCTCGCAATAATAACTGGATTGATAGTACTGATACGCTGGTACAAGAAGTCACAGAAGAAGTGGATAGATCGAGCAATTACTCTCCGGGAGCTGCAGAGGTCCATTCGGCAGCGATGCGGTGCTCACGCTGCGTTCCGAGGAATGAGAAGTGATGGTGCACCTGGAGCAGTACCTGATGTCGTCTGAGTGTACATCGTTCCAGTTGAGCAACCTTCCAGTTATATTCCGTTAACATCATTCCAGTTATATTCCATTATTATTATACGGAATGTTTAATCACGTATCGCGTAATTCTATATAGGAACATTGCGGCCCCTACTACGAGTTTCTGTGAAAAGTGAGTGGCAATAGTGAGTGAGAATTAAAATGGTATGTTCCAAGCATTTTATAGATTTAGATTATAAGGTATGGACAAAGAACTATATAGTTGTTTAGAAGAAATTATTGTTATTAAGAAATATTTAATAAAAAAAGGCCAAAGTCGATTCAAAGGAAATGTAATTAAAACCAAGTTATTAGAAACTGAAGCTATTTACAAAAAAAGTGAGGAAATTATTAGTTCTTTCTCCTTAAAGAAAGATTTCAAGAGTGAGAATTATGCTATTTTAATTTCAATAAGTGATAATATTAAGTCAATCTATTCAGATATATTGCAACTTTGTAATAAACCTTCTTCGGACAGTAGTAGTGATTATTCAGAAGCTAGATCTTATAGTAATTCTTGTGAAAACTTATCAATCATGGAGTTTGACTTAAAAACGGCATGTAATTTGATCCCTGTAATGAACGGTAATGAAAATGTTACAAAAAATTTAATTGATTCGGTTGAGATGTATGCTGATATGCTGTCGGATACTGGTAAGAAGTTACTTATTAAATTCGTGTTGAAAAGTAGATTAAGTGAAAATGCTAAACTTCGGATGTCTTCTGACTATACGACAACAAAAGATCTTGTTGTAGATTTAAGAAAAACACTTTTGACAAAAAAGTCATTTACTGCATTACATAGTAAATTGCAAAATTCAGTTCAGGGCTGGCGTACCATTGACCAGTACGGAACTGAGCTTGAAAATTTATTTTCCGATTTAACAATAGCGCAGGCAGATGGAGATACCAATAATTACTCTGTGTTAAAACCATTAAATGAAAAGATGGCAATAAAACGGTTTTCAGATGGACTACGTGATTCCAGGCTGAGTACAATAATTGCTGCACGTAACTACGAACATCTTAAGGACGCGATCCAGGCAGCGAAGGACGAGGAGCTGTCTGCAATTTCTACGTCGAACGGTGGCAATGTCATGCAAATATCTCATCGTGGCAGAGGTAAGGTACAACGTTATTTTTATCATAGAACATCTGCCAGTCGAGCCCGATCATACCGACCAGAATATCAACACCAAATCGTAAGTAATAATCATACTAGATTTAATAACAACTGTTTCCGTGGAAATTCGCGTAATAATCTGAATAAAAATACTTATATGAATAGCGGATATAATAGGCAATCGACAAATAGTAACCGTTCGAGTTTTTATCGAAGACCCCGTGGTAGGAACAATGTTAGATTGGACCGAGTATTTTATACAAATCACACGGAACAAAATAATACAGATACACAAAACGGATCGGAACCTTCAACATCTCAGCAAATGCAGTTTTTTCGATCTTAAACATAACATTTTAAGTTTGCATGGCAAAACGAAATTTATATCGTTGTATTTGAACAATAAAAAATATTTCTGGCTTGTCGATACTGGAGCATCCTTATCTGTTATTAAGAAGGATGCATTACCAAGTTGCATATCTCTATTTCACGACAATACTACAATCAACGGTATTGCAGGTCAAATTCAGACATCAGGTTATGTTTATCTGAAATT
Source organism: Thymelicus sylvestris (assembly GCA_911387775.1). NCBI lineage: Eukaryota > Metazoa > Arthropoda > Insecta > Lepidoptera > Hesperiidae > Thymelicus > Thymelicus sylvestris. Next base: position 15,271,924 of record OU426896.1, on the reverse strand, counting down.
GGTTCATCGTAATAATGAATTTGATACCGAATTCAGCGCCAAATGCTATGTGTTTGATAGCATGCCCTTAAATGTGGATGGAATTTTAGGTCTAGATTTCTTGCATAAATATGCAGCTGTCATCAATTTAGAACATAATTTGTTGACACTTAAACGTAACGGAACGGAATATTTATTAAAACTTTACGATACAATTGATTATGCCAATGATATGCTTTTTGTTCCAGCCAGATGCGAGTCCATACACTATATTTATCTAAATTCAGAGATTAAACATGATTGTGTTGTAAGTTCTAAGCAGTTACAAGAAAATATTTTTCTAGCTGGAGGTATTGTTACAGTAAAGAATAATAGAATACCCGTAAAAATTTTAAATACAAGTGAGCATGATATTAGTTTACCAATGTTTATACCAGAAATATCTGAACTTGAACACTATGATATTTGTGAATTTAATGTAGGTCAGAAAAATGCAGAGAGGTCTAAAATTTTATTAAACACAATAGACTTAAATTATCTCAATAATGAAGAAAAAATGTCAATACAAGATATTTGTTCTAAATATGCCGATGTTTTCTTTTTGCCAGGTGATAAACTCTCAACTGCAAATGTTTTGGATCAAACTATTACCTTAAAACCAAATATTAGGCCTGTTTACGTTAAGCAATATAGATTACCACAATCATTAAAAGGTGAGGTTAACAGACAAGTGCAACAGATGCTTCAAAACGACATAATAGAAGAAGCAAAGAGTGAGTGGTCTAGTCCAGTTTTGTTAGTACCTAAGAAAAGTGCAGAAAATCAAGAAAAGAAGTGGCGTTTGGTAATAGATTATCGCAAATTGAATGAATGTATTATCGATGACAAATTCCCACTTCCTAACATTACAGAAATTTTGGACTCACTCTCTGGTTCTATCTACTTTTCGAATCTAGATTTATATCAAGGGTACTATCAAGCTTCTCTTGATAAAAGTAGCAGACCTTATACGGCTTTTACTACAAGCACTGGTCAGTATCAAATGAAGAGACTGCCAATGGGTCTCAAAACTAGCCCTAGTGCATTTAGTCGTATCATGTCAATTGCTTTATCTGGATTATCATATGAAAAATGTTTTGTATATCAAGACGATCTCGTTGTTTTCGGACGGAATTTAAATAGCCATAATAAAAACCTGATGGAAGTATTCGAAAGACTCAGAAAAACTAATTTGAAACTTAATCCATGTAAATGTAACTTCCTAAAGAAAGAAATTCTTTATTTAGGACACGTTGTTTCATCAAAAGGTGTTCTTCCAGATGCAGAAAAAATTAAAATTTTATTAAATTATCCTGTCCCACGTAACAGCGATGAAGTTAAAAGATTTGTTGCTTTTTGCAATTACTACAGGAAATTTATCAGTAACTTTTCAGAAATAACTTTACCTTTAAATAACCTAACCAGGAAAAATATACCTTTTGTGTGGACTCAAGAATGTCAAAATTCATTTGAAATTTTACGAAAAGCTTTAACAGTACCGCCAATTTTGGAATTTCCCGATTTCTCAGATAATAACGAGTTCATAATACAGACCGATGCTTCTAGTGTAGCAGTTGGTGCAGTCTTATGCAATAAAAATTTAAAACCAGTCGCTTACGCTAGTAGACCGCTTAATAAAGCTGAGAAAAATTACCCAACAATTCAAAAGGAACTAGTTGCAATTGTCTGGGCAATTAAGTATTTTCGACCATATGTCTACGGGAGAACATTTACCATTATGACGGATCATAAACCTTTAATTTACTTATTTTCAATGAAAGATCCTTCGAGCAGACTGCTAAAGTTTAGACTAGAATTGGAAGAATATTCATTTAAAGTTGTGTACGTGAAAGGAAAAGAAAATAGTATAGCAGACGCTTTGTCTAGGATTTGTATAACATCGGATACGCTGAAAGAAATAAATACGGATATTGTAAATGTGATGACAAGAGCACAGAAGAAAATGTTAAAAAATGAATCAAACGTAGAGATTTTCAGTAATTCTAGTGAAAATAGGCCTGATCAACCAAAATTCGTAGAATTACTAAAAATACCTAGTAACTCGATAGAAATGACTTTTATCGATAAAAAGGATATAGATAAACTAACTAAATTGAAACAAATCGACGTCGAAAAGGAATGTTTTATTTATTGTAAAAATAAAAATACACTCTTCATAAACCTTGACTTTAGAACACATTTTACGCGAGACGAATTTGTGTCTAAGTTAAGAGATTTTTGTATGAGTAATAATATAAATGAACTTTGCATAATAAAGAATAAGGAAAATGAATTGTTTATAGATGACTTATTAAAGACTATAAAATCTATTGAAGATTGGACCGGTCCACGAATTTGTATTCTAAGAGGCATAAAAAGAATTTCTTCTGACGAGGAGAAAAAATATATCTTACATGATTTTCATTTACTACCCACCAGTGGACATGCAGGTGTGCGTAGAATGATTAATAATATAAAGAGAGTATTCTATTGGCCAGGGTTAGACAAAGACGTTAAGGTCTTCGTAAGCAAATGCGTCAAATGTCAAAAAATGAAGCATTGTAGGTATGTCAAGGCGCCCATGGATATAACTACAACTGCTTCACATGCATTTGATAAAATATATTTGGACACGGTAGGCCCCTTAGATATAGATATGGAAGGCTATCGTTATATACTTACTCTGCAGTGCGAGCTCACCAAATTTGTTGAAGCATATCCGCTCAGAGACAAGCAAACGGTTAGTATTGCGAAAGCATTAGTTGATAATTTTATATTAAGATTCGGCGTGCCAAACACTATCGCAACTGATCGCGGTACAGAATTCATCTCATCAGTAATGGAAGAGGTATGTAAACTTTTAGAAATAGAAAAATTGGTTTCAACAGCATATCATCATGAATCAATAGGTGCATTAGAAAATACTCACAAAAATTTAGGTGCATTTTTACGCATACAGTGTGATGGTCAAAAAGAAACGTGGAGCCATTGGCTTCCATTTTGGTGCTATGGTTTCAATAATACCGTACATACAGAGACAAAATATACGCCATTTGAGTTAGTGTTTGGTAGACAAAGTAAAATCCCATGTAGAGTTAGTCAATATATTGAAACTTTGTATAATCCTGATAGTTATCCTTTTGATTTAAAATATAAGTTACAAGTTGCAATTCAGGACGCTAGAAATAACTTACTTGCAAGCAAAGAGAAACGTAAATGTTCGTACGATATAAAAAGTAGAAATGTATCTTATAACAGTGGTGATAAAATTTTGTTAAAAAATGAAACAGGTAGAAAGTTAGATACTATATATGAAGGTCCATTTGATGTAATAGAAGATTTAGGTGTTAATGTCAAAATTATGAAAAATAACAAAGAGGATATTGTTCACAAAAATAGAACTAAGTTATTTACATTGTAATTGAGTAGCAGAAGTATGAAAAAAAATAACACTAGTAATTGTAATTTTTTTTTTTCTTTCGCCCCCGAGGTGTAGTGTGTATCATATAAAATAAATGCAATGTACTCGTGTTTATTAGTAATAAAGAATCATGCTTAACATTCGGTCGTTTGTTACTCAATACCTCCTTTGACTCCTGGCAGGGTCGCCATCAAAGGAGGTATTGAGTAACAAACGACCGAATGTTAAGCATGATTCTTTATTACTAATAAACACGAGTACATTGCATTTATTTTATATGATACACACTACATTGTATGGAAAATACACTAGCTATAACTGCATGTTTAGAATTTAATTTGAACTTAACTTGCATTGTCTATTTTTTTAATAAAATATGTTAAACTAGCGAATTCCCGGCGTGTGCTACTACGCTAAAAAAATGATGTGCCTAATGCTTTGTTTTAGTGCTTTAAAACTACTTATCTTCGCATTATTGCCTCTCCAATGAAACCTGTTTGGGGCACATCGGTTGGATGGTTTCAAAGTCTATAACATACGTACACAGTCAGAAAATTTTTTTTCTATGTACGCCTTTGTTCGAAAATTTAATAGCAATACGCATGTGTACCTTTCCTTATTTCTCTTTTATACCTCGGCCGGGATTCGGGAACACATCGGTGAAGCTGGTTTGTTCCCAGGAGTTCTACGAAGCGGTGACGACGCTGCTGTGCAAGACGGGCAGCCTGAGCCGGCCGGTGCGGCGCGCGGCCAACGTGGCGCTCGACGAGATCGTCAGCGGCGTCGAGCTCAGCCACGCCGTCACCGCGCTCTGCGTGCACGGCGTCGGGTAAGGCGATTAACACACGGCACATCTCATGTCGCATTGGGGTCTAATAAATCCGTTGATGCCTAACACACGTACATCGCGTAGCACCGACCGCGCGGTCGAGCGGTTAATATTAATGCAGAGATTATGGTGGTTTCTCCGACACATCATAGGATTCTGTGTCACACGAATCTTGGTCAATCCTGCAAATTTAGCTGCAGCATTATCGTAATCTCCGCGCGCGGTCTACTGCTCACGATCGGCGTCAATCTCACTAAAATAACACTGCAGCCAGTCCTTCTGATAGCCTCCAAGTTGCACAAAAAGTAAGCCAGCAACCAGTCCTATCAAGCCTGTGTCCTCTATCCAAGTTCAAGTAACCCAGTCCTGCCAATAGCCTCTATCCTCTACCCATGCTTAACCCTCTTCCTTCCCAACAGTCACAAGAGCGCGCTAGTGCGGTGCGCGGCGGTGCGGCTGCTAGTGGTGTGCTGCGCGCTGGCGGAGGGCGGGCGGGGCTTGCTGCGCGCGCGCCCGCCCTCCGCCGCCACCGCCCGCCGGCATGCCCTCCGAGCGCTCGCCACGCTGCTCGATGATAAGAACATTGAAACGAGGTAAAGAGACATTCGAGTATGGTAGAAATATGTCTCTGGTGGAATTGAAACGACGGTATAGTTGGCACAGACTAATGCTTTATTGTTTGTCTATACACTATTAGGGGCTGTACTGTACATAGCTTTCTCTGTAGCAACAAGAGATGGCGCTGTAAGGCTTATTTTGTTACAACTACAACAGGTGGCCACCATTAATGGCCAACTACTGAACACGGCTCTTGATCGCTCTTGAGGAAGCCTAGATCATACTCCACCACGCTACTCCAGTGCGGATTGGTTAGTGGCCAACACATGTGTCAAATTTTCATGCCGGACGAGGGGCTCCGACATGACTTAACGACTGTTGTGTTACGATTACAACCGGGACCGACGACTTTACGAGACCTCCGAACTACGGAAGAATCTCTAGAAGAGAGAAGAGTCTCTCGCAGACCCTTACACAGGACAGTCACATGAGAACCATAGGCGAGATTGGACGTAGTAACCCGGCTACTAACGAGGAGAGACTCGTGCCCTGTAGTGGACCATAAATGTGTTGAAGCCAACCAACCGATAAACCAACTGATGGCAAGTGCTAACATGAACGTTAAAAATTATACACGTATATGTATAATGTGAACAAAAACACAATATTACCGATTAAAAAGGCCATGAGACCTTTTTTTTAAAGTTATCTTACACAATACATAGCATTAAATTTTATCAATAGGTGGGTGCATAAAGTTCATGTTTTTATAAACACCTATAATCCTACGACGCATTAATTTTTGTTATGTGCACGCATTGTCTTGGATAAGATACGATGCGAAGACATTGACGGAGACGAACGAGGATGGTCTCTGTTGCCCCGTTCTCCGAGGACTTTTATTACGGTCCGGGAGCCGTTGTCCTCTGCGGTCTAAGATAACTCATTTCAAAAAAGCCCCTTCATAATCGGTCCATTTTCATTTAGGAGCTACGAAGCCACAGACACGTCAAACTTAGTTGTAACTTATAACACCCCACTTTTTACATCGGGGGTGGGCTTCAACCCATTAATGGCCCACTACTGGGTACGGGTCTCTCCTCTTGAGGAAGTCTAGAGCATACTACACCACGCTGCTCCAGTGCGGATTGGTGAAGGGGTTAGTGGCCAACCCGATTGTCGGAAGTTTTCAAACCGCCCGAGGGCCTTTGACATGGCTTAACGACTGTTAATCAATCTCCGGTGTATAGGAAATACGCCGAGCGTCTGTACACCATGCTGCGGCCGCTGACCAACTTCGAGGCGTACTTCCTGACCGACGTGGACGTGGAGCTCGCGGCGCGCCAGATGAAGCGCTTCGACCACACGCTGCGAGCGCCCCACACTAGGTGACGTCATACATACACACTAGCAAGGTTCTGGACTCCTGGTACCCGATATAACAACAACATTAACAATGATTGAATTTAAAAGCTATTTCAAGTGACTAATATTGCTTTTGAAAATTACTTGAATACGATTTTGTATTTTTTTTCGATATCTCTTTCCGATAAGTAATTATCTGTGTAGGTGCCAACTTTGTATGGAATAATCTTAAAATAAAATTTAAAAAACAGTTTTATTTACTCTAAACATAGTTAAGAATACTCTCGATTTAGTCACCTTTTAAACAAAAAAAAACTAGATGAAGATTGGTTCATCCGTTTGGGAGCTACGGTGCCACAGACAAACATGCAAATCCACAGATAGACAGACAGACACACAGATACACAGACACATTAAACTTATAACATTCCTCTTTTTTCGTCAGGGGTTTAAAAGATAAGTGAAGCTTAGTAAACGAATTGTAATCAAAAATCGAGATGAAGATGTACACAAAATGAATTTACATTGTTAATTTAATACAATTAAAATATTCCAATGATAATTTGAATTTGTTAATAACACGGGGCGTGATATAAATATCGTTGATATATATACTCTGTCAAACCCATACATATAATGTCCTACGGAATTGACCTGACTAGGAATCGAAAGGAAATGCAGTATTTGTAATCTTTCAGTGTTTTTCTGACGAGCAATCTGAAACGGCATCAATAAAGAAATTAAGTTATGTAATGCGTTTTGTCTTATAATTATATTGTGCTTGTTGTATTACAAGGTTTACGTAATGTTCAAGTGTATAGCGTCATGTATTAAAATTTCTTATTTACCACTTGTCATTTTATTTTCCTATAATTGACATTATTTGATTCAAAATTTTAGATTTCGTTACTTTGAAAACTTTAGGTTTGTTCCACAAACATCATAAGGAATTTTTCTTTTATTTAGCTTCAACCCATTAATGGCCCACTACTGGGAACGGGTCTCTCCTCTTGAGGAGGCCTAGAGCATACTCCACCACGCTGCTCCAATGCGGATTGGTGGAGGGGTTATTAGTGGCCAACCCGACTGTTGGGAGTTTTCAAACCGCCCGAGGGCCTCCGACATGGCGTAACGACTGTTATCTTATGATAACAACCAGGACCGACGGCTTTACGTGCCCTCCGAAGCACGGAAACGCTCAAGAAATTTTTGCCACTAGCGGTCACCCATCCAACTACCGACCGCGCCCGCTGTTGCTTAACTTTGTCGATCACATAGGATCGACGCAAGCCGCCGGGCTATGAGCGCTTCCCGCCGGGCTATGAGCGCTTGTTTCTTTCTTTTAGATAATTTTACATTAGACCTTTCGAACCTTAATAAATAAATTAATGTAGTGAGACTAAATATACATTTTCCTAGGAATCAGCTAAGCATGTGAAAATTCAACAGACATTCGTGTTCCGTTTGTATTTTTACATGTAAAAATAAATATTGAAATTATTTTATTTTTTATGTTTCAAGAGATCTTGATCTACGTTGTTGTCTAAGTAATTAGGTATTATTTACGCTTCATTAACGAGTTAGGGAGTCATTCGCATACGACAACAGCTAATTATTTATTTATCGTACCTCGCGTCCATTGATATGTAACTACCTCTGACGCAATCTACTGGCAATCCCTTACGTATTGGAACTTTTACCAATTTTCCGTGTTTGCCTTACGTAGGTAGGTATGTACCGCAATTAATATTTTCTCCGTGTCGCCGGTGGCATGCCGCATGGCAACGCTAATTTCAGCTTTAAATTGCTAAAGTGTCCCCCCTCCCCCTGCCAGCTAAAAGATTGGAGTTGGACATGTGAAAAATTCACAAAATTAGGTTTTATGATAAATTTACAACAACTTTCCGACAAAGCACCTTTCCGAAAAGCTGGTAGATTAAAAAATTACGTGCATAAGTGTATCAGTGATACCTATATGAATAAAAGATTTTGATTGATTGATTGAACTACTACCATGGGTGCTCAGGGTTTGCAGGTTACCGAGTAATAGTCGCAACTTTATTCTATAGTCTAAGGTCGCAACTTACAACTACGGAACTCTACATTGCGCGTGGCTTGACACGCACTTGGCCGGTTTTTTCAGAGATGATTGAATGAATGAATGAAATATGTATGAATTAATGGTTAAGATTACATTTGTTATGAGAAATTATCGTATAATAATGACTCGTCGTACTACATTTCTCGAGCGCAATAGCTTGTCCGCTAGGTATAGGTACTATTTACGCTATGTATTATAAGTAGGTATACGTTAATTGTGTAAGACTGACGTTTCGGTTTGCAGCACGCTAGGCTACTACGTGTTGTTTCGTCCGAGTTCGGTTCAGTAAAAGGTTACATTCTTGAACCTTCCGGCGCAGTTGCACCGGCCAAGTGCACATGCACTCAGAAGGCTAGAAGTGCAGCGTGTTAAGTTACGCTGATTAGGCAGTTCAACATCTTCCACACATTGACATGTGTCATCCGTGATAATGACATGATGTGTCATAATTTATAACTTTAGCAGCGTTAGATAGAGATACAAGTTATAAAATAACAAATAACATAAATAAACATATGTTACACCATTGAAGTATTATTACTAGCGTATAGAATGGACACCGCGAACATAATGTAGGTATGTTCCAATGAATTGACTCCGCGCGGCTTTAATTTCCAATGGATTCGTTCGATTTTGAAAGGAGAACAGGGGCTCAATTTTGAAAATAGAACCCCCCGGCGGGAACATACGTTTTGTTCGAGATGTCTATTCTATGATATTATACTTCAATGTGTTACACTTGTTTTGTTGGTATTCAGGAATCTTAATCAGCTGCATTCAAAACAATTTTAATATCTAAAATAAACGCTTACACTCCCATACCCCCCGCAATAGGTTTTAAACTGTGTCGGGGGTGGCATGGACGACACATAACACCACAATAACACCGAGTACAAATATTTATCTGTTACATAAATATCTGTCCCGGCCAGGAATCGAACCCGGGACCCCTCGCCTCGCAGTCAGGGTCGCTACCAACTACTAATATTGTGAATATGTTGGATGCTAATGAAGTTCGTAATAGATACACCGGACAGGTGATTCCTGTCCGGTGATAACTGTTCAATATCAACGCTAACTCAAGCCATTAGGTATATAATAGGTCGTCTAAGCTGGGTACTGCGTTTAGTTATTATTTATACATATTTTGTGAGATATACATATAGATAGATAGAGCTTATCACCGTCATTACTTTATTCTACCATTCGTATTTTAGACGATGAAAATCTAGATTTTTTTATTAAAGATTGAATATCAACATCAATAATTTGCAATTAGCAGGATGTGAGTAAAATAAAATCAAGTGACATTCCCAACCTTCTCGCTTATCACGTATCTACCTACTAGTAAGATTATCTCTAATTTCACTAACGAGAAAACTGTAAGCAATCCCATTATTGAATAAAAATAATGTAATGGTGTGTCACGCTCTCCACTCTCCACTGTACAAGCTGAGTGCATGCGCACTCATAAACAATATCTTTCCAAAGGGACCCTTTGACCCAAAACCACCCACGTCGCGTTATCTTAATGACGCCAGAACCACTTCTCCTCAACCGCAGATCAGAACCGTTTGGTCGGGTCATGTTTATTATGTATCTAAATCGTATGATTTTCTATCAAACAATACGTATGTATGTATGTTTCTTATTCCAGTTGTGTACCGGTTACTACGAATCTGTTGAGATATCTAGATTAGTTCCTAGCCAACGCTAATAACTTGGGTGATGTGGAAAATCACTTTTCTTTTCTTCACCTATGTAGATAATCTGACCATGACTGAAGGTCCTTTCCGTTTTCTAACTACCCAAACAAGAGCATGTATCTAAACTAATAAGTTTCTTTCGGCTTTTCTTCTCCTCCATGACAAAGCACCTTTGCGAAAAGCTGGTAAATTAAAAAAAAGCATGTAATCTAAACTAATAAGTTTCTTTCGGCTTTTCTTCTCCTCCATGACAAAGCACCTTTGCGAAAAGCTGGTAAATTAAAAAAAAGCATGTATCTAAACTAATAAGTTTCTTTAGGCTTTTCTTCTCCTCCATGACAAAGCACCTTTGCGAAAAGCTGGTAAATTAAAAAAATGACGTTCATAAGCGTATCAATGATACCTACATGAATAAATGATTTTGAATTTGAATAGAATTTAAATGGTATTTGGTTAAGTATAGTTCTTATAGGGACACAAAACAGTTTACTTAAAAACATTTACGGTCATTCGTTTTGCGTCCCGCGAAGTGCCGCGAAGGAGTGGAAGCTTGCCTGCGTCAGCGTTCCCGCCCGCCTATGTAGTACCTACCTAGAATGCGCTCACCATCTCACTTATTGTTAGACTAGACTACATCTCCACTTAACATCAAATGGGATTGTATTTCGCATTAACTTATATTACATAAATAAATACAAAGAAAATTTTACTGCACATTTTTTTCTGCACATTATATCGTATGTTCCACATTAGGGGAGAGTTGGATAATATCGTGCCACTAAGAACTTGAACCTATAAATTCAGTCAGGGTTTGATGTACAGATTCAAAAATGCAGTCAAGTAATAGATAGTTTATTTAGCTACACATACAGCATGGCAAAATATTTAAAAAATTTAACAGAAAGTAGTTACTTAGATATTTAAAAAAAATGGGAGAGCGTAGTATTATCAGACTGGTTTGATAATATCGTGCGGAAGTTTGATAAAACCGTGCCCGTAATAATATTGTGAATTTCTATGAGTAACATAAAAAAAAAAATTAACCAAATCCAGATAAGGAGCATAGAGCTATATGCCGCACATTATCTGCACATTATATGTATGTATCTACTTACGTATCATTTACATAAGTGTGTTGATAGAATTGCGATTCACGTCTATAAATAATTTAATCAATGATGAATATGATGATAAATTTATTCAGTGAAAACCTGGATTTCAACTATTTTCATTAAAACAATTAGATTTCCAGGAATAAACATTTTGAGTAGTTGACTAGTTTGACGATTAAAATTTACTACTGTTAGGTACTATTATTTAAAAAAAAAACGCATTTAATTTTTCACATTTAGGTACCTACCTACCTGCATCATGTAATATAAAACAAAGAAACAATTGATTTTGAAATTCGTTATCAAATAAACTTAATTGAATCGAATACTTAATCTCTATAAATAATAATTATTTTAAATTGAGTTTGATATTTTTAGACGTAACCAAACAGAGTGATACCTATTGCTAGTATAAGTTATTAATATACCTAATAATATTATTAATGAATTGTTTTGCTCTTGATAGTCGCTAGTACATACTCGTATTATATCAGTAAAGAAGAACATAATATTATGTATTAGACAAATAGTTACAACATTCACGAGGTGGGCTAAGTGCTAACGTCTTAAGATTTTATTATTATGATTTCTGACCAAAATGAGTTGCTTCAGAGCTACGGGTATTTAGCGAATATCCGAAGCCAGCAACGGTGGTGGGTATTATAATAAGAGTTTCATCTTATTAGGTAGTTTCATACCTCTTTGAATTCAAGACCACCTCTATTAGTGCCAGAAAACTGCTGTTAGAGTTCGCTCTTTACCAATCAATGCTGACGACGCGACGTTGGACGCCGCGACGGTGGTTAAACCTTTGCTTATTTGACTAGATACCACTTTATTCAATACTAGCTATTACCCGCGGCTTCGCCCGCGTGTTTAAAGGGAAGTAACAATGAGTTTTTTAACATGCATGATTTATTTCTGTTACTTTATGAATTATTATTATTTTAAGGATATGGAAGTATAGAAGTATGGACAAATACGCATCATAATGGATCTTTCCATGTAAATGAGTTATTTACTGCAGTAAAAAGTAGCCTACGTTACTCTCCAGCCTCCTACCTGTCTCCACACAAAAAATCCATACTAATATTATAAATGTGAAAGTGTGTTTGTTTGTTTGTTTGTCCGTCTTTCACGTCGTAACTGAGCAATTTTATGGTAAGATATTGTGTGGAAATAGGTAGGAGGCTGGAGAGTAACGTAGGCTACTATTTACCGCAGTAAAACAACTCATTCCCATGGAAAGATCCATTATGATGCGTATTTGTCCATACTTCTACACTTCCATATCCATATCAATCCATACTATCCATACTTCCAAACTTCCATACTTCCATACTAATATTATAAATGTGAAAGTGTGTTTGTTTGTTTGTTTGTTTGTTTGTCCGTCTTTCACGTAGTAACGGAGCGATGTTATGGTAAGATTTTTTGTGTGGAAATAGGTAGGAGGCTGGAGAGTAACGTAGGCTACTTTTTACCGCAGTACAACAACTCATTCCCATGGAAAGATCCATTATGATGCGTATTTATCCATCCATACTTCCATACTAATATTATAAATGCGAAAGTGTGTTTGTTTGTTTGTTTGTCCGTCTTTCACGTCGTAAGGGAGCGATGTTATGGAATGAATTTTTGTGTGGAGACAGGTAGGAGGCTGGAGAGTAACGTAGGCTACTTTTTACCGCAGTAAAACAACTCATTTACATAGAAAGATCCATTATGATGCGTATTTGTCCATACTTCTATACTTCCATATCCTTATAACATAAAATAATAATCCATACTAATATTATAAATGTGAAAGTGTGTTTGTTTGTTTGTCCGTCTTTCACGTCGTAACTGAGCGATGTTATGGTAAGATTTTTTGTGTGGAAATCGGTAGGAGGCTGGAGAGTAACGTAGGCTACTTTTTACCGCAGTAAAACAACTCATTTACATGGAAAGATCCATTATGATGCGTATTTGTCCATACTTCTATACTTCCATATCCTTATAACATAAAATAATAATCCATACTAATATTATAAATGCGAAAGTGTGTTTGTTTGCTAGCTATTACCCGCGGCTTCGCCCGCGTGTTCAAAGGGAAGTAACAATGAGTTTTTTAACATGCGTGATTTATTTCTGTTACTTTATGAATTATTATTATTTTATGTTATAAGGATATGGAAGTATAGAAGTATGGACAAATACGCATCATAATGGATCTTTCCATGTAAATGAGTTATTTACTGCAGTAAAAAGTAGCCTACGTTACTCTCCAGCCTCCTACCTGTCTCCACACAAAAAATCATACCATAACATCGCTCCGTTACGACGTGAAAGACGGACAAACAAACAAACAAACACACTTTCGTATTTATAATATTAGTATGGATTAATATTAATTATTATGTTATTATATCTAGGAAAGAGTCATGCATGTTAAACAACTCATTGTTAATTCCCTTTGAACACGCGGGCGAAGCCGCGGGTAATAGCTAGTACGCATCATAATGGATCTTTCCATAGGAATGAGTTGTTTTACTGCGGTAAAAAGTAGCCTACGTTACTCTCCAGCCTCCTACCTATTTCCGGACAAAAAATCTTACCATAACATCGCACCGTTACGACGTGAAAGACGGACAAACAAACAAACAAACAAACACACTTTCGCATTTATAATATTAGTATGGATATAATAGTAAAAAGCCTTTTTTCTGGGCCGACTACGCGTCAGTAATATCTATTGTTATTGAAGTCTATGTGCGGAGATAACCACTTACCAGGCAGATGTTTGTTATAGCCCCATCGTTCGAACAATCGATCGGTCATAGCATAGATTAATTAATTTGTTCGCTATTTCGATATAATAAATTTTTTATCAATTATGATATAAACATTTACATATAAATAGATAAGTTTAAGATAATGGGATTAACAATATTGTATTGAATAACTGTATTACTCGTAAGTATAATGGTCGTGAGACCTAAGGTACTCGTATGAGAATAAAATACTTAAACCACTATTATTATGACGAGGTACTCATAATCTCAGATAAAATAACTCATAATAATTATGTTCTAACGACGAAAAAGCGTCGCGTAGGCTCTACACACGTAAGTTCTTTGATTTTACAGTTTACGGTTTAGGAAGAACTTTATTTCTCATAAAGAATTAACATAATTCACTTACTGAGAAATCATAACATAAAAATATTATTAAGTGGATTTTCGAGATGATAAAAGCTATTATGGCGTTTTAAATCACGTTTACCCTACCCTTAGACCTATTACCAGAGTGTTCACACTTATTTTCTGAAACATTAATGTATTGCTGTAAATTTTATTATATTAAATTTTATTTCATCTAATAAAATTACGCCTTTTCATCTTGGTATAATTTTATTTTTAAACATGTAGTTATTGTTTCTAAGGATGTTTAGGGTCTCTACCCTGCATTAACCTCCAGCCATGATTCAATCCGATGCTGGGATTATCATCATAAAAAAATATTTATTAAAAACAAATAAAAGGACATTAAAACAAAATATCATATTTTACTCATATAATATTATATTTTTTGGGGTTCCGAAGTAAAATCGGAACCTTTAGAGTTTTGTCATATCCGTCCGTCCGTCCGTCCGTCCGTCCGTCTGACCGTCGGTCTGTCCGAGGCATAGCGCCGAGACTTTAGTGCTAGAAAGCTGTAATTTGGCAAAGATATACATATTTATTAAAACTCCAAAATCTTAGAATAAAATATTGAAAAAAAAAATTCAGGGTACCTCCCCTACAGGTAACTTGATGCTTCTTTTTTCGTTGCGTACTCCATAGTGCTATAATTTTGGTTAGAGTCAAGTGTCCCTCCTCCCTGCTGGCTAAACGGTTAGAGTTGGACAAGTGAAAAAATTCTCAAAAATACATTGCGCCTGCGCGTGGCCTGACACACACTCGCCCGAAATTTCATTTGATAAAGCCCTGTATGCCATATGCGACAAAGTATTCAACCCCTGGGGTGTTAATATTGCTTACTTATTTAATTTGTAGCACAATATTAGGTAGGGTGTTTAAAAAAATTAAATTAAAAGATTAAAAATATATTTTAGTTTCAAAGGTCAATATTGTAATAAATTATTATAAACTACAGAACTTGCAGAGCAAACTTAACTAACGTATAGGCGGTACTACTTAATTACATTTTACAATACATCCTGAATATTATTAACATTTACATTTTGTATGACAAAAGTAGCTAATTTATTGATAACAACAAGTGAATACACTATCTACTCTTACATCAATCTACAGTAAGTATTCTAAATAACAATACTCAAATTGCAATATTAAGTACAGATTACTTCTGTGAGGCGGCGCGGCCTAATATAGGCCAGGTGAGCAAAACACTCCCAAATCAGGCTTGCGTTGCCTAATAGCCTTTAATCTTGACAATCATTCAAAATAGTTCCACGCAGCGCGCGTCATATCATCGGGTGATCCGACGGTTATCGTAGTTTCTGCACCCGGTGCGTGATTGGCGGGTAACTGCAGAGCTTGAGGAGGCACCAGGACCGTTTGTGGATGTGATTCCTGCTGCGGGCGGGGAGCGCCTCGCCGCCACCTGCCAGCAACACCAGCGCCAGTACCACGGCAACCAGAACGTGTAGAATACGCATCTTGTATCAGTTCAGCTCAGCTCTTGTATCAGTTCAGCTCAACTCTCGTATCAGCTCAGCATTCAGAACTTCCCAGTTATACGTACTTATGTATCAGTCTATGCAAATAATTAGGGTTTGATAAGGGTTTGTTTGTATACAAGCGATGCACAAGCTCGTTATTGTTTATCGTATGGCACTGCAGAGTGTACTGAAGATCTCGTTGAGATCCACTGGGTTATATAGGAGGCGGGGTTATCTCGCGCGTGTTCTTGATAGCCTCCGAATAACGATATAAGGTTCGATGACTGAGCCTCAATGTCACTCGATTCATTGTAGTAAAATTATCGAACTATAGGTAGGTTATGGTGGCACTCGTAATATTTTACTAGTGATAATTTTTTCAACATGTAAAAGTTAACCTTGTTTGTTTATTGTTATAAAGATATTAATATTTAATACCTCTATGTAATCTAGTCGTAATCAATGTTTTGTAATAGGTACTAATGTAGTTGTTGTTTTAAGGCGATATTATCCCAAGAAATGGTATTTTTGAAGGTGTTTTGTTCATAAATGGTACATAATACAATTCTAAAAAAAATATATGTTATTTTACAGTCTTTGTTCTTTCGTTCCCTCATACTTGATACACGATAGCAATTATTTCATTGGATAGAAATAAATCACAAAGTGGGGTCTAATCTGGCATAAAAATGGCGTTTTATTCGCGTTTTAATCGCTTCCAGATAATAAAAAATATACCACAGTATAGGTCCTATAGATACCAATATTTCTTTCTGATCATAATTTGAAATTTTGAAAAACTTCCCTTTCAATTTCTATTTTTTCCCTTTCCACGAGCAACGAAACGCCCGACGCGTTAATTTACTCAATTTTACTCTCGCGCCAGTCGCCTTCGAGGTAGGACCTGTGCTAATCGGCATCGCAGCCGCACGTTGTCGAATTTCCGACACTAATTTTAATTTCGAATTTGGCGCGCGCGCCTTCTGAACTTATATTACGTATTAGGTACTGTCCAAAGTATCCACACTGCTGTAATTTGAAATAATAAAAATTTTTCGTTTTTATACTTTAGTTACTATTATAGTATTTGGGTATTGGTATAAGTCAAGTGCTAATTACACAATTATTATCTAATACTATCCCAAGCCGGATGGGTGTCGTAAAAGGCGACTAAATCCGGCCCGCTGGTGGTAGGGCCCCTCGAGGGATTATATTGGTAATATTGATTTTAAATTTAATACCATTATTACTATTATTATTTCTCCATGGGGTTCGCATGGATAGCTACCACCCTTGAGCATGTGTCAGTCGCCAAACGACTCGTCGTGACGGCTGGGAGCTTGAGAGACAGTTTTCTTTTTTGAAGTTATACCTTATTTAGGCGCGTTATGAAATAAATGGAAAATTGTTTTGAAAAAATGATTATTGAAGTGAAAACTTCTTGAAGTCAAAAGTCAAAAAAGTCGAAAGTCAAAAATGTCAAAAAAGTCAAAAGTCGAAATTCAAAAAAGTCAAAAAAGTCAAAAGTCAAAAGTCAAAAAAGTCAAAAAAGTCAAAAAAGTCAAAGTCAAAAAAGTCAAAAGTCAAAAAAGTGAAAAAAGTCAAAATTCAAACAAGTCAAAAGTCAAAAGTCAAAAGTCAAAAAAGTCAAAAAAGTCAAGTCAAAAAAGTCAAAGTCAAAAAAGTCAAAAGTCAAAAAAGTCAAAATTCAAAAAAGTCAAAAGTCAAAAGTCAAAAGTCAAAAAAGTCAAAAGTCAAAAGTCTAAAGTCAAAAAAGTCAAAAAAGTCAAAATTCAAAAAAGTCAAAAGTCAAAAGTCAAAAAAGTCATAAAAGTCAAGTCAAAAAAGTCAAAGTCAAAAAAGTCAAAAAAGTCAAAATTCAAAAAAGTCAAAAGTCAAAAGTCAAAAAAGTCAAAAGTCAAAAAAGTCAAAGTCAAAAAAGTCAAAAGTCAAAAAAGTCAAAAAAGTCAAAATTCAAAAAAGTCAAAAGTCAAAAGTCAAAAGTCTAAAGTCAAAAAAGTAAAAAAAGTCAAAAAAGTCAAAAAAGTCAAAAGTCAAAAAGGTCAAAATTCAAAAAAGTCAAAAGTCAAAAGTCAAAAAAGTCAAAAAAGTCAAAAGTCAAAAAAGTCAAAAGTCAAAAAAGTCAAAAAAGCCAAAAAAGTCAAAGTCAAAATTCAAAAAAGTCAAAAGTCAAAAGTCAAAAGTGTAAAGTCAAAAAAGTCAAAAGTCAAAAAAGTCAAAAAAGTCAAAATTCAAAAAAGTCAAAAGTCAAAAGTCAAAAAAGTCAAAAAAGTCAAAAGTCAAAAAAGTCAAAAGTCAAAAAAGTCAAAAAAGCCAAAAAAGTCAAAGTCAAAATTCAAAAAAGTCAAAAGTCAAAAGTGTAAAGTCAAAAAAGTCAAAAGTCAAAAAAGTCAAAAAAGTCAAAATTCAAAAAAGTCAAAAGTCAAAAGTCAAAAAAGTCATAAAAGTCAAGTCAAAAAAGTCAAAGTCAAAAAAGTCAAAAAAGTCAAAAAAGTCAAAATTCAAAAAAGTCAAAAGTCAAAAGTCAAAAGTCAAAAAAGTCAAAAGTCAAAAGTCTAAAGTCAAAAAAGTCAAAAAAGTCAAAATTCAAAAAAGTCAAAAGTCAAAAGTCAAAAAAGTCATAAAAGTCAAGTCAAAAAAGTCAAAGTCAAAAAAGTCAAAAAAGTCAAAATTCAAAAAAGTCAAAAGTCAAAAGTCAAAAAAGTCAAAAGTCAAAAAAGTCAAAGTCAAAAAAGTCAAAAGTCAAAAAAGTCAAAAAAGTCAAAATTCAAAAAAGTCAAAAGTCAAAAGTCAAAAGTCTAAAGTCAAAAAAGTAAAAAAAGTCAAAAAAGTCAAAAAAGTCAAAAGTCAAAAAGGTCAAAATTCAAAAAAGTCAAAAGTCAAAAGTCAAAAAAGTCAAAAAAGTCAAAAGTCAAAAAAGTCAAAAGTCAAAAAAGTCAAAAAAGCCAAAAAAGTCAAAGTCAAAATTCAAAAAAGTCAAAAGTCAAAAGTCAAAAGTGTAAAGTCAAAAAAGTCAAAAGTCAAAAAAGTCAAAAAAGTCAAAATTCAAAAAAGTCAAAAGTCAAAAGTCAAAAAAGTCATAAAAGTCAAGTCAAAAAAGTCAAAGTCAAAAAAGTCAAAAAAGTCAAAATTCAAAAAAGTCAAAAGTCAAAAGTCAAAAAAGTCAAAAGTCAAAAAAGTCAAAGTCAAAAAAGTCAAAAGTCAAAAAAGTCAAAAAAGTCAAAATTCAAAAAAGTCAAAAGTCAAAAGTCTAAAGTCAAAAAAGTAAAAAAAGTCAAAAAAGTCAAAAAAGTCAAAAGTCAAAAGTCAAAAAGGTCAAAATTCAAAAAAGTCAAAAGTCAAAAGTCAAAAAAGTCAAAAAAGTCAAAAGTCAAAAGTCAAAAGTCAAAAGTCTAAATTCAAAAAAGTAAAAAAAGTCAAAAAAGTCAAAAAAGTCAAAAGTCAAAAGTCAAAAAGGTCAAAATTCAAAAAAGTCAAAAGTCAAAAGTCAAAAAAGTCAAAAAAGCCAAAAAAGTCAAAGTCAAAATTCAAAAAAGTCAAAAAAGTCAAAAGTCAAAAGTCAAAAGTCAAAAGTCAAAAGTCAAAAGTCAAAAGTCAAAAAAGTCAAAAAAGTCAAGTCAAAAAAGTAAAAAAAGTCAAGTCAAAAAAGTCAAAAAAGTCAAAAGTCAAAAAAGTCAATAAAGTGAAAAAAGTAAGAAAAGTCAAAGTCAAAAAAGTCAAAAAAGTCAAAAGTCAACAGTCAAGTCAAAAACGTCAAAAAAAGTCAAAAAAGTCTAAAGTCTAAAGTCAAAAAAGGCAAAAAAGTCAAAAGTCAAAATTTGTGGAGTGGAGTGGAGTGGAATAGTAAAACCTACAATTATCATCTTCCCGAAATTTTACATTCGTCTCATTATCTTGAAAACAAAATTTTTGAAGGTTTCACTTCTAAGTTCTAAAATGTGTGAATGGCACACATTTTAATTTTTTTGTTTTTATTATTTTTTACGTATCTTTAGGTATTTTATTTTAAATTATTCTTATACTTTTTATCATTCTCAACATACTTGTAAAATATCTTATCCAAAGGGTTTGAAGATTTTTGTACGGAACCTGGCATACCTACAAGTCCGCCATTTTGAAAAAAAAGCTCGTTTCGATTTTGAAGTTGGTTACTTTTTGTTAGTATTTAGATGATATTAGTCAATTTTGTATGTAAGTACCTACTTATTTGTAGGTGAACCGATTTTGATGATTCTTTTTTTGATAGAAAGCTGGTGCGTATCATGTGGTTCCACATAAATTTGAGGGAGATTTGACAAGTAGTTTTCGAGTTATTTTGAAGTTGGTTATTTTTTGTTAGTATTTAGATGATATTAGTCAATTTTGTATGTAAGTACCTACTTATTTGTTATCCACTCACCTTTAGTCTCCACTGGACAGTTTCGTTTCATAAAATTTCAAGTCAGTCTGCACTCACCTCTAGTCTCCACTGGACAGTTTCGTTTCATAAAATTTCAAGTCAGTCTCCACTCAACTCTAGTCTCCACTGGACAGTTTCGTTTCATAAAATTTCAAGTCAGTCTCCACTCACCTCTAGTCTCCACTGGACAGTTTCGTTTCATAAAATTTCAAGTCAGTCTCCACTCACCTCTAGTCTCCACTGGACAGTTTCGTATCATAAAATTTCAAGTCAGTCTCCACTCACCTCTAGTCTCCACTGGACAGTTTCGTATCATAAAATTTCAAGTCAGTCTCCACTCACCTCTAGTCTCCACTGGCCAGTTTCGTATCATAAAATTTCAAGTCAGTCTCCACTCACCTCTAGTCTCCACTGGACAGTTTCGTATCATAAAATTTCAAGTCAGTCTCCACTCACCTCTAGTCTCCACTGGACAGTTTCGTATCATAAAATTTCAAGTCAGTCTCCACTCACCTCTAGTCTCCATTGGACAGTTTCGTATCATAAAATTTCAAGTCAGTCTCCACTCACCTCTAGTCTCCACTGGATAAGCTAAAATTATCATTACTCTTATTTTATTACACCTAAAATTCCAATGAATAAATCAAAATAAAGTATACTTACACCCCAACTCAGAGCAGTTACTAATAATAATAATAATAATAATAATAATAAAACCCTTCCACACTCATACCCCCGCAGTAGGTTACAAGTATTTACCTGTGTCGCGGGTGGCATGTACTACACATATAACACATCACAATAACAGCCATGACACGAGTACAAATATTTATCTGTCACATAAATATTTGCCCCGGCCGGAAATCGAACCCGAAACCCCTCGCTTCGCAGTTCGCAGGCAGGTCCACTACCAACTAGGCTATGTAGGATCTACAGCTACGCACGGGGTCATTAACCTCACAGCCGCGCGCGGCCGGCTCACGGCGTGGCGGTCGAGTTTACACTCAGGGGAGCGGGGTAAAGGGCAGTGAACAAAATGCCTACAACGGTCGAATACGCTCGCCTTAAAATGATGGTGTATCAATTAGTGAGCTGCATCATGAGAGTCTGTGGCAGACATTGTGGCAGGTCATGGCGACAATTTATAATTTTCTTATCGCTACAAGTTATTTTAATCACCTGATAATTAGCTTTCATTAATTACTAATTAGTGAAGTCTATTACAATTTTAGAATAATAATTAGTTGAACTGTATAATTACTATTATGCCAATTATAAAGTTGTGGTAATTAAATCGGCTTAGGCAAGGAAGCGGTTAATCATTAGTTTGTAGTCAACTGAATAGTGCGTTCATATTATTAAATCCATCGTTTGGTTATAGGAAAACGATAAGGTGGTTGGTGAATAAAACTTATTTTTTTAATGAAAAATTATTAGATAGGTTGTTACTTGTTTTATTTCAGTAATTTGAAGTGAATAATAAGGACTCTATGCATAGAATTAATATTACTAGCGTATAGAACAGACACCGCGAACATTGGGTTCGGGGGAGTGCATTGCAGCCGGCCGGCTGCATTTCATTCTGTCACTCGGCTGTCACTCGGCTGCGCTCATTGCGGCCGCATGACAAAATTGTTTATGAAAAAACTGAAAAAATGCCGTCGTGCGTAATAAGAATGTGTCACAATTGCACGACAAAAAACAAAAAAGATAATGTTATCACTTTATCATCAGTAAGAAAACAAAATCTTAACTTAAATCAACTAAAACGAATTTAATTAAATTATTGAGCAATGTTCCCGCCATTTTGAATGAAAAAATCATAAGGAGCGTTTGAACTTGGCAAGCCGCTAGCGTGTTAATGGACTAAATAAGCTTGCCGACGCGACGCTTGTGACCAATTTAAAGTGTTGGATTTTTTGACACGAATCAATGGTAATTACGTTTGAAATCGTTTAAACGCTTTTGCACGTTAAATAAAGTTGGAGTAAGAGCTTGTAAAGATTTGGAATCGGTGACTGCTTGTCTTGGTTCGACAAGTGTCATATACAAAGTTACTCTATGGCAAGTGTGCAAACGAGGCTTCTAGTTTGAAAAGAGAACGGAGGGCAAGCCGGCGGTGGAACACACATTTTGTTTGAGATAGCGTCTCTATGTACTACCTCAATGACTCTATGGGATTTTATGCGACCGTTTTTACATTGAGCAACATAAAAATCTATTATTTTTATGAACGGTGAAAGCCACAGCCAGTATTAGCATCGTGAGACCCATGAATCATGCGTGCACTCAACTTTTTTTAAATATTACATAATAATTTTATTATTGTTTTTGCACGTCTCAGGAAATGTTTGATTATCACCACTAAAATAAATTGCCATACTTGATATTTTTAACACTTCGGAAACATGATTATTTTATATTTAGTTAGGTAAATGAATCGAAAATTAACAAATATCGAACGTTATTTCTCCTGTACCGGTCCAAACTGGAAATAACTGGTCATGTGACCAACAGTGACCAACGGTCAGCCTTATCTACTGGTGAACTAGTTTCAACAAATTTTCAGCCGAGCAAAGTGATAATTTGAACACCGCATGTGTTACGTAGGTATCTAAATATACTTCATGCTATAGATAATAGAATTAAATTCTTCTTCTGGATTGATCAAAAACTATTATGAATGTTTGCAGCTGTTTACAGTTTTTATAATTAAACTAAAAAATAAGGCCCTCTTGTGTTTTACTAATGGGCTTGGGCAGCCAATCATCTAACATCAGTAATTAAATATGAATAAGTAGGCGTGTTCACCAAAGTTATACATAGGTATACCTGTCGTCATGAAAATAGAGACAGCCTATTTGACGTTGCAACTTATTGGATGACGTTTATCATATACTTTATACAAACGATAGAAAATCACTAGTTAAAGTCATAAACGTTTATGAACGACTTGTTTATAAGTCAAATATGTTCAACAATAGATTCAGCCAAGTCACAGATTAAGATGAAATTATTAGGTACGGTACACAACTTACCTACCTGCCGAAGTTTTCAAAGTGCTCAACTTAAGTGTTTATTTGTAGCCAATTATTTAGTGGCGCATATACTCGATTCTATTCTTCTCCATCTTTCTGCCGGTGCCGCGCCGGCGCGGGAGTGGCGGCGCGGCGGCGGCGCATTGCGAATCAGAGACGAGATTAGTTTTACGGATATCCAAGAATTAATATTTACCTTTAATATCATATCTACTCGTTAGCGAGCTATATAAATACATATATCACGGCAACCCCAGCCCACGCTCATCGACAACCTCGCGCCCAAAAAGGAGTAAATTCTACAGTTGGCTTGGTTGAAATTTCGGAAACGTAGAGTTTAGTCATAGGAAGAAAGATTATGATATACCTAGAATGTAGATCTATTGTGGGTCGAACTAATTAACCCGCACTAAAAACGTATAGCTTAAGAGCGTATTAAAGCTGAAGAGTTTATTTGGTTGAACGCGCTAATATCAGGAACTAACTAATGGTTCCAATTAAAAAATTATTTTTGTGTTGGAAAGTGCATTTATCGAGGAAAGGTATAGGCTAAATGACATCACTTTTACTAATAGGAGCGAAGCATCAATGAAAAATGTTGAAAAAAGGGAAAAGTTACCGAAACAAAGCGAAGGCAGTTTACTAGTTTAGTTATACTAATAAATGACAATCGAACTCCAAAGTACATGTTAGTGTTACCGTGGATTGCGACAGTTGGAGGGGCCCGGCGGCTCGCGACCTCCGGCCGTTCGGCTATCACACCTCGTAAATCCAGTTAATTGGGTCAATGAGATTTGAGAACCTTGGTAGTATTGTAAATAGCTCGTCTACAGACAGACCCCCGGCTATTTATCTAACTAGGTTAAGTAATGGTGCGATAATTGTGGCACTAGCCACATCATCCGAATACAACCGAAACATGTAGTATAACTTCCCGTATTTAAGTTGTTTAACTGGAAAACATTGGGCAAGTTGCTAGTTTTGATTCGAGTTTCCATAAAATATCGATGTTTTTGTCAACTTTAATAGAGTGCCAAGAAAAGAAAATTAATTTGTAATGTTACTTTGGTCCTACAACTTGGTATTTTTCAACTTCACATAACTCGTCGTACATAAAAATTTATCGAACGAATCAAGCTTAACGAGCATTCTTAAAGAGCTCTGAAATCGACTAGATTAGGTAGTCGATAAAAAGTTTCCAATTTTTTTTAAATACATTCATTATTAATTAATCAATACGACGATTACTTAGGTATAACACTCTTTAATATCTTTTTCCACGCATATTTCATCTATCACATGATTTTTAATTATTATTTCATTATCAAAGGTACAAAACTACAATTAAATCTGTTATTGGACGCAATTAAAGGCGCATGACAATGTAGATAAATTAAAACTTGATTATACAAATTCATACATTTAATTAGTAGGTGCTCTAGGGTCATTTAGCTCATGGCAAGATCCGGTTGAACTCTTATATTATTTTTATTTTCGAGTACCTATACGAACTTTATAAATGAGGTCAATGATTGTTGTAGCACCTACATGTAAGTAGGTATATAAACATGTATAATATGTATAATAGTCAAGACATTAAATATTATAACCGATAGACATTTTTCTGAACTACAATCATTGGGCGGCGAACTGCTGCGCACGTCATGGTATCTGCAATAGTATATCAAAACTTCATAGTCACGGAACGTTCTTATGTACCTATGTTGGGGACATACACAAAGAAAGTTTCAGGTTTTATAAAATAAGGAAGGTCTGGATGTCGCGGGCTCTTGGAAAATCTTTATGTGAAATTTACAATCTGTCCTTACATTTTGGTAACCAAAAATTTGGAGTATACACGTATGTATGTACTAAATAAACACTTATTATAAGGTAACTTATAACTCACTGTGACCTAATCGCGCGTACTTAGGTCATGCTTTTCCGTGCGGAAAGTAAGTACCCCTCAATTTACAGAGTGCGGAAATTCTATTAATGCATTATATTTATTTCCTATTCATTGTGTTTAAATATTACACGATACTCGAGACGCAAGTAGTCTAGATATAAATGCACAACTTTTAATCCGAGCGAAGTGAGCTAATTTACATCCGGACTCATAGATCACTTTACGAACCGTATCGTAATGTATCAATGTACCTTGTACTACAGGCTGTAGGAAGGGTTTTAGGGTATACTTAAATCAAGGGCATAAAACTATGTATGTAAGCGCCGAGCGCTGGATAGCGTAATAGAAAACTACTGCCTCCAATATCATGTTTTAGTATCGTATATCTACCTATACCGGAAGTAATAATTGTTTTAGTATTTCCTAAAAAATGAGGGTACCTACTCAATTAGAATCATATATTTCTTATATATTTTTTATAGAGTACTTTCGGGATTAAACAATGTGGAAAAGTCCAACGATCGTAAACGGGAGAGTCCTGACGCGAGGTACATTGACTTGCATCAACAATGGATGGTGGCCCTTATACTTCAGTATCCCTCTCTTAATTCCATACCAATACTAATACCAAAGCCAACACGAAAATCTACAAATACGAAAACAGCATAGACGACCAACTGCACTGAATATCTCTGTTCTTTTCTGGAATGTACGATAATCTTCATCGTAAAAATAGGTATAAAAGAAAAATACAAGTAAAGCAAGTTCAGCTACTATTTCATCATACAAACGTTATCAATCATGAAATTCCATGCGCGTATTTCGTGATTCTTTATTTTTAATTTAAAATTTTAGACTAATTATGGACTGTCCAAGTACTTAACATTTTTATAATTTATATTATAATACATACTTATGCATTTTCACAATATATTAAATGCCTTTTTATAAAAATATACAAATTTCGATCTAATGAGTTAATAAAACATCAATGCATAGGCAACGAGGCTGATACTGTCTAATTTGATCATTTCGTTCAAAGTTCATCAACAATGAATGACAAAAAGTTGGAAGATGAAAGTCAAACGAGCAAAATGAAGGATGACGTATAAAGAAAATATATGAGTAGGTGTTTAACGCCCCAACTCAGAGTCACTAACGGTTACTTAAATCGCTATTAACCCTGTATTATTATTAAAACTATGATATTAACGCTCACCATCGTGGCTTTGGCTTGCTGGCTGGCTTTGCCGGCTAGCCTTAGCCACTGCGATGAACGTTAAAACCACCTGCTCCTCAGCTCACGGGCCGCCTCGCCCCTCCGCCTCGCCGCTCCAGGGGTAGGGCAGACAAAACTACTTGGAGTTGGTCTTGCAGCGATTTGTTTCTGTCACATTCGGCCAAACGACAATTATTTGGAATTTTCCAAAAATATACAAACAAAGTAGATTTCAAAATTGTGTTAAACGTTGCTTATACGAGTAGATTATGAACATTATATTATTCTAATTGTATATTACTTCAAATGTGCATTAAGTATATAAAATTTCCGTTAGACCATGTAAAAATAGGAAATATGAAACTAATCGTTATATATCATTAATTGATACTAAAAAAAGTGTATGTAGTGGCATTAGGTCAAAATATGATCCTTAGTATGTACCTCTACCTACATAATTATGTTATTCTATCAACTGTTGCGCACCCGCGTTATAAACTATAATTCTTCGTATGGTAAAAATGGTTGCCGGTATCAGTGAAAAATTGGGCAAATATTGAAACTTTTTTGGAGATTTTACATAACAACTAAATACATTAAAAAAATAAAATATAAATAAAATTAAAATTCTTCTCTACTCTACATTACACCCTTACTCTCCCAACTTAAATAAAAATAATTTCACCCGGAGCATTTTTCCTATCATAGCAGGGTGACTAGAGAAATAGTAAACCTTCAAAATGGAACCGGTCTGACAGCTGACCCCAATGAACTTAAATACTATACTGGCTGACCCCTAATATTTACACACAGTCTTTAAAAAAAACTCGTCTAGACATTGCGTCATTCAGCAGGGTATTTACACAATGTAACCTCTTATAAACAACAATGATATCAGTATGTTAATTTACAATACGCTTATCGTCACTATCCTCGCTATACCAGGATCCCAGGATCACACCTGTTCTTCTAATTCCGGGCTTCTTCGGTGTGAAAAAATTCATAATTAATCTACTTTCAGCGAGCTACTACGCCGTAGCGCGTAGCAATGACGTAGCATTTCATACGGACTACGAAACTTATGCCGTAACGTAAAATATTTTTCTGTAATTTTATGTAAATAAACAGCATTTCCATAAACTTGATTTGTTCTTCGATACCAGATGTGTTATTAATTATTATCAACTAGCTTATACCCGCGACTTCGTCTGCGTGGACTTGAGAATTAAATGAAAGTAATTAAAAAACATCCCGGGAAATGCGAGTTTTTTTGGCACCGAGGGTTTTGTACAAATTTAGAGAACCGAACATAAGAGCAATGTTAAATGATTCAGTAACAAACTTAACTTTGCCGCTGTAAGACTGTCGTTCCTATGCATGGACGTAGCGATCAATTAACCAAATACAAATAAGTTTAAGTTTTTTTGGAATGATATCCACGCATTCCTGAGAAAATAGGGTCGATAGATAGACAGACTGACGGATAACGAAGTGATCCTATAAGGGCTATGTTTTTTCTTTTGAGGAAAACTCTAAAACAATAAATAACCTGTAAACCCAACTTCCAAACTAAATTATACCCTCAAGGGTCTAAAGTCAACCTGATGAAGAAGCAGATCCATCTCCGACCTCGAACGACATGCACCCTGTTATTTGATCCGGGATATGAAATATTTGTGAGCCAAATTTCATCTAAATCGCTTTAGCGAGAGTAAACAATATCTTAATATACGCCTAAGAAATATTAGTGGGATTTTATATACGTACACCATCAGATCTTGAATTGGTCAATGTTGTACTGGTTTTGCTATGTCAACGTGACCATCAACAAATATTATTAAAACTGTTATTCCCACCCATTCTGGAGTTACATAGTCTGTCTCCAAGATACACAACCAGACCCAACCCAACCCAGTCCCTAATACAATATACTGTTATTTCGTAGCAGCTACCACACAACATTTACCATAATAATGTATTTTTTATACCACCAAAAAGTAGAGATTTCATGGAAAAAAATTCCACCGACTTTTTTAAAAAAGCAGATATTTTGACTTGAGAATTTTCGATTGAAAATTAGGGTGCTTTTTCGGTGTTAAGTCAAAATAAGGTGAAAAAAGAAATATTTAAAATCAAAAAAATTACAGTATGTTTGGAACATAAAAAGTTAAGTTTTCACCAAATTTTGTGAATTTGTTTTTTGTAAAAGAAAAATAAAAAACCAAAAACTTGGTTATTAGAATTTTTCACATAAAGTTTGAGATTATATGAAAAAAGTGGAAATCCAAAACTTGTAGATCTTTCTATTACCTACAACTTTACCATTTAACTTTTTTCCATAGGACTTGTTCCATAGGAATTATTTTTCCTTTCATTTTTATTATATTCTCTTCCTTTTTCAATGGGTTTCATCCTACTATTATTTTTTTCACTCACCATTTTCAAAGGCTTTAGCCCTGGTCAATTAAGATATATCTACAGAAATAAATAAAGACAACTGAAAAAAAAGGTTTTACTTTGACTACACCTCCTCGAAATTAAACCAGGATATTTTAGGAGTTGTAGATTAAAAATGACAGTTTAATTCAGACTACGGGAATACTGGACTGCTCCTATTTATTCATAGACGTCGACAATTTTTTCCACGTAAGTATAAACAGCAAAACCTAAAGTAATCGAATTCTTCTTCCATTTTAATAACGTAGTGTTTTATTGGCACTACTTCTTCCTTCTTTTCGACTTATTATGTGTTTTCATCTGACCAAGTAATGTCTGTAAGACGGTCCCCATGCTGCTCACCAGATCACGCAAACTGCCGCTGCCACCTCGCCGCTCTGTCTCCATGATCGGATCGGGTGGTTTAGCAGGTAGCTGAGGTGTACCATGTCAGGTTTATCGGTCAATGTTTGATCGCGCCGACCACGGGCTACATGAATCGCTCAGGGACGTCTTGCCCCTTTGTATTTAACAACCTGAGAGCTAAACGCTTCTGCGCGAAGAGTCAAAAGAGCCCCCCGACTATTTGGGGAGTTTCGCAACCGCGGCACCAGCTAGATTTACGGTAATGAAAGGATCCCCTACCCGACAGCAGGGTCCGCCTCTCAACCGGGAGACTCTAGTTCTCCTGAGTTTATTCCTGAATAACTTTGGGATTTTTAAGTGTCCAAGAACCTGGCCCAAATACCAGACGTATATTTTATACCTATAAAACGTTTCAAAAGAAACTCATTGTTTAAACTGATTCGCCATTTGTGGATTAAACAGCGTGCCTGCATTACCATAACATTAGTTTATTTTTACTACTATTTAAATAATAAATAACTCACTGCTAAAGCATAAATAACTCACTCTAAACTTGATATGAAAATTCAATCATCTTCATAATTTATTATTTTTTTATTCTTGTTTTCTTTCTTGGATAACAACCAATGGGTGATATGCCTTTAGTCTGATCTGATCACGGACGATGCTTTTAATCATCCATGGAGGATGATGACAATTTAGCATCAGGTGGCTCGTCTGCTTTTACGTGGCTATTCGCAAATTCAAAAATATTTTAGTTATGTATTTGTATTGCACTTACATCCGGTCTTAATTAGCCTATGCGGGGCCGCGCCACGGCGCGCCGGCTTGGTACGCATTGACCAGTAGGTGACAGCAGTAGACGATTATTCGCAAATATTTTAATTTCTTACTCATTGTGATCTGTAATTTTATTAATATCTACTTTCTTTTCCTACATCACAATAAGAAAATCTAAATTGTAATACTTTGTCAAAATTTAAGATTTTTATTTAACTGCAGGTAAAACAATATTTGATAATAAATTTTTCCTAAATTGTGTCATAATAATATTATTATCACTAACTCTGACCCACACCATCATACAACGAATTGAACATAGGAATCTGATAGCACAATCTAACATGTTTACCTATGTGTTATTGATTGAGTAGGGTAACTAATTTCTTAAAAACCCAATGTTTTAAATATTGTAAATATGTATAGTTATACATTAATTTCAATAAAAGATTTGTTGACTCGTTCTCAGACCTACGTACATTTTTTAATTATGGCTTCTAGTTACCTAAACTGACATCTATTGTTGGTTAGCAGAACTAATTCACAGCAAAATTATAAATTTAAAAAAATTGGTACACATTGATTTTTTTGAAGAAATAACGTATATTTCCGATACTAAACAATGTTTTATATCCCTCTATCGGGCACTTTCAGTATTTCCTGCAGTTATGTGGCGTAACAAAAAGTCCTATTTATTGATATCTCGGCTTCTAAGCAACGTATCACGATAAAATATACACCAGATTTTAAGTTAGACCACCAGTGAAACAACTGTGAAAACCGCACTCAATTTCATTCAGTGGTTTTGGCGTGATGCGGTGTCAAACATACAGACAGACAAGATTTTTAAAAATGACAGATTCGTAATCTATTGGTCCTATATAGTCCCCTGATACCAAATTTTCTTAAATATCTTCAATGTACAGACATTATCGAGTTACAGTTTTATAATATATATAGATGAGTCATTTGTTAAATGGTAATTCAATGATAAATTACGTTTTATCAGAATTGGCATTATCAGACTTTCGAAATTCAAAACACATCATCACTATTACTAATCTCTGCCACGGTCATACTAAAACTACATAAAGCCATAACAGTAACAACGAATGGCGATAATTACAACTAAAATAGGTAGGTAATAATTAATGAGTTGTAATATACATTTCTTTCTTTTTCTTCACCCTTTCTTGGCTGGCAACGCAACAGTGATGCCTTTGGTGTTGCTGATGTTCATGGGCGACGATAGCCACTTACCATCAGGTGGATCGTCAGCTCGTTTCCATAAAAAAACATAATGAACAAATTATGTTGCCTCCAAACAAACTTGTTTTTAAAATAAGTTTGTAAAAGGTTAATCTCCATATCTATAGGTATTTAGGAATGTAGTAGGAGCAGATTACACATTATGTGGTACAGATCGTCAACTTTCAAATGAACTTGGGCGATCGGATTAGAAGTTTTTAATACGAGTAGTGACTAGTGGAACATATTTAAACTAATTTTGACGGCGTAAAAAATGATACCGGCCGTTAAGACGTCATTTAAAAACGTGCCTAAAAAAAATCACACATCACTCTACCGATAGTAAAATATTGCGTCTGATAATAAAATTTATTCGCAATTTAAAACTTTATGTAACGCGGCGGCAGAAATAGACCTGACGAAACTCGTGTTTTTAATTACTTATACTTTGCTCGCTATTTGAGTGACCACGCCCACGGATAGCGTGACGGATGCGGGATGCCACGCCAGGCCACCGCGGCCCACGACTCAAGCATTCCGAAACGGTGTGAAATTAGGTATCACCCGACTTGAGGCACTGATATGAAATGTATTCATTGTAATTTTGTACACTAATTACAGCCACGATGCAAGCATTTTGAAGCGGTGTGAAATATACCGATTATTAAACCGATATGAATGTGTTAAATTTAATTTTGTTCAGTATTATAGTATAGAGTTCAAAAACCCTGAGGTTCGAGTGACAAAAGAGATAATATGTATTAAGTTTAGAATAATAATTATAGTAACATTATGTACCTTGTATCAGAAGCCAGAAAGCTTGTCTATAGATGGAGTTGCTGCTCATCTCTCTCACTCTACTTACTTACTAATAATCTGTCTACTTGTATATACACGGCGTATATACATATAGGATATAGGTCTATGCTACTTATAAATAAAATTTGAAGTATTTGTCTGTGATTTCAAAATAACTGTTTTCTCAAGTGCACACGCACACTTTTTTACAACAAAACTATTTTATTTTTATTTTTATATTTATTTTATTTTTGTTCTGATAAGTGATCGAAATGTCTTGTCTGTTTCACTGTTTGACCGGGCCAATCTCCAAAACGGCTGAACCGATTTTAATGGGACTTTCACTGGATAAAGTTTTAGGACAATATACCTATAGGCGACTTTTTATCCTGGAATTCCTACGGGATCGGGATTTACGCGGGAAAATCAACCACGCAAACCAATTCGTTGGCACAGCTAGTTTAAAATGAAGTAACTAATTGTTACGGGTTTTATTATATTTATAAAAAATTAAGAGATTTTCTCGAATATCTCTGTCTCTATCTCAAAGTTAGGGCCCAAATTAATGAATTATGATTCTCTGCACACGTGACACGGCCAACACGTTACATCGCTGTTCTAAGAGACAAATCTGAAATACTCTAAAAACGCTCACTTATTGTTAGTAGAACATTGATATTTCAATGAATTACGTCGCTATTATTCATTTTTCGGAATATTCATCTTTGAAAAGGAGAGTTATGAATTAGTGACGTAAGATGTTTGTACAATATTATGTAAATATGACGTACACGTGTTGGTTTTCCATGAATAGAGTTTATGAATAATAGATAATTTATTGTTATTGATGTTTATTGTGACATTAAAAAGCACATAATCGCTTGATCCATTGGTCCATCCATTCCATAGGTTATCATCAATAAATTTTGTTTGACTTCAGCAAGTGCTTACTTTGCAGTCGATGCAAAAGTAACGATATCTATCGGCGTGCTACTGGATAAAATAATATGATTAATATGCATTGAAATTATGATATAATCCATGATAAAATAATAAGTAGCCTAGTATATTAACACGATGGATCTACAGGCTATTTTAAATTTTAATGTTTTTTTTTAATACCATACCATGAACATTCACTTATGTGGGCTTCTAAATCTGGTACTTTTTACCACTTGGCCGTCAATAAAATCTACAATAGCAGCCACAGGATAATATATGTACATACATAATTGAAGAGATACCGTCTAATTTATTAAAACCGGAAGGATTTGCATTGCTGACTCTAAAAACTAGAAGGCAGAGAGGGAAAGGCGACATTAACTGAACTAAAAATGGGGTTTTAGAAATTCTTTAAGGGATGGAATACTTTAAAAGCATTGAGGATGGAAATTTGTACGTACGGGGTGAGTGAAAATCATTATCGTTCCAAAATGAAGAGTTGAATCTGTAACCGTTATAAGTTACTAAGTATTATCGGAATAAACACTAACACACTCATACCCCCGCAGACGACACATATAACACATCACAATCACACCCATGACCCGAGTACAAATATTGATCTGTCATATAAATATCTGCCCCAGCCGGAAATCGAACCCGGGACTCCTCGCTTCGCAGACAGGGACGTTGCGTATAGTAATCTAGAATTAAAGGCCTCGATAAGATTTACAAAAATAAAGATTGTAGAATAGATAAAATGTCACATATACAAAAGAAAATAAATCACATGTAGCAGACAATTAAGCACAGCTTAGGTGTTAATCGAAATCTACATAATTTCCATGTCGATACCAATAGTGATAAAATCACAAGACTGTACAACAGTATCGTTGAAGTCTTTTGAGTAATACAAGAATTGCTTTGTAAATATTTTTAATTACTTAATTACGTCACGTTATTATGTAATCATGCTTAATATACATAGAAGTAGCCAATAAGAATCTGGCTTA
The DNA here is from genome assembly GCA_911387775.1 of Thymelicus sylvestris. Classification (NCBI taxonomy): domain Eukaryota; kingdom Metazoa; phylum Arthropoda; class Insecta; order Lepidoptera; family Hesperiidae; genus Thymelicus; species Thymelicus sylvestris. The sequence continues at coordinate 15,237,979 of OU426896.1, read as the reverse complement.
ACATGCTTCTGATAGATAGATACTTCCATCACTTGCGCCAAAGCCGTGAACCAAAAGAGATAATACGATACTAAAATATTCCATTACGCGATTCATACAGATCAAGCTAATAAAATAAATAATAAACCGGACAAGTGCGAGTTAAATTCGGGTGCAGAGGGTTCCGTACATTGATTATAATTATCTATTTACTGTTATTTTTTATTTTATTTATTTTTGACGTTTTTGCTAAGACCATAGACTTCTTATAAGTTTTCCTGTAACACATTAATAAAGAATTTTTTTCTGTATTTTTTTTTCAAACTCCTAGCCTCCTATTATGAGCCTCATAGCCATGAAGTACCTTTCATCTCATTTGGTTCAGTAGTTTCGGAGTAAATTGGCTGTGAACAGCGGTCGTACAGACGCACGAGTGATCCTATAAGGGTTCCGTCTTTTGTGTTTTTCGTACGGTACCCTAAAAACAGTCTGAAGCCGTGAATCCTCTTGCAGTGACAGACATAAAGCGTGTAAAATCCAGATGTCCGTATTTTATCTCAAATTCGTTAGGTAGGTACCTACCTAGTTACCTACTACAAGTTTGTTATGAAAACAATTGGGATGTACGTAGGTACATCATAAATAATATAAGTTTTCCGTACAGTAATTGATTGTAAACTTGACCTAAAGAATTATGTAATTATTTGTGTAATAATTAAATTAATTATTTTTCCTTATGAAGCCCATTCTATACATACTAAACAATAAATAATTAATTCCGTCAAGGGCTATTAATAGCTTTTGGAATATTAATTTAGGGTAATTTATGGTATCCTAACGCTAATCTACTACCTATTGGTAGTTGGTAGATACTACGAGTACGAATAATCAAGTTATTAGGGATTATTTATTCATGTATAATTTTACAATATTCCAATACAATATAAACATTATTTTTATCACAATAAATTCAATCAAGGTCCCTGAAAAATTAAATCCGGGGGAAAAATAAATGAAACAAAAAAAATAAAAAAACTATAGGTACTTAGGTAACCTACCTTATATCGTACCCATAGAATAAAAATGTTAATATCGGGGATTTTCTCGTTACTGCTGGTTCCTCCTTGGATGGATTGATAAATTTTATTTTCACCCCACTTTTTGCAGATTGAAGGTAAGAGATCACCACCACTGAAGAAGGATGTGCAAGGCAGAAATCACTTACTATCAGATTTTTTAATCAATCACACCTTTATTCCTGGTCCCAATTCTGAAGACGCAGACAAAATCACAGGCAGAAGTTAGTAGATAAGTATTAAAAAAAGATATGACGTAATTGTTTAAAGATTTTCAAATCTGATAGTCTACTTATAATCTATCAGATAACAGACACTTTATCAGAGGCCCTTATCAAATCGTCCGATTATGTCGTCCGATGCTGACACATTTTATCGGATTGCGCAAACATAATGAATGTGTGAGTACACGTGGAAGGGTGTGTCGCCAGCGCGATGACCTCAGTTTTTTATAACCATTTACTATAAACAATAAAAGATATTGTTTGACGTCACGCCTGCACTCAGATAAAAGATGCATAAGTACCTCTTTCCACATAATTCTACTTATTAAAACACTATGCTGTTAGGTACTGACTGACAGGCGCAGTGCCTGAATCAGTAGACCTAGCTAGCAGCATAAAAATGTCATATTAAAAATTGTGTTACAGTCCCTGCTACGTAGGAAGTTTTATTCTGCATATCCTCAACGCTATAAAGACTTGGTAAAAATATTTTACTTCATATTCTATCTGTCTAAAACTGTCATTGATTAAAATTTTTTTTTTTCCTAATTTCGCCTTTCCTAATTTAATTTTCTAGTTTTGCGCCCCCCGAATCCCAGCGCCCTAGGCGGTCGCCTAGTTCGCCTTTATGAACGGGCCTGCCCTGTATCTTTAGTATTATGCATGTCCATTAATTACCATTTTTTTTATAGATTTCAAAATTTCGGTCCCCAAACATAGCCTGAGTTGAGAAGTAGAGTTGGTAGTCCCTCTACCATTTTCAGCGACTAATAGATAAATTGATTGCCCTTGCGATAGTGGACCAACATAGATATAAATAAAGTAGATAAGTACTACTTACTTAATGACTGTCAAATAAACAGGATAAAAAATATCTCACGCCGACTTGAGTATGTATATGAGTTCGTATGACTCATCCAGATACCATTCCAGATAGATTTCTTTCGTGGACATATCGCTCAACCAGTAATACAACGGCACATCTACGTTTGTCATATTTTACAGGCTTGGTTACTATAAGATTATGCACTTTTAACACGTATACCTACCATATAAACTCGATTTCGCATTTTTGCAGACTTGCCATTATATTACTAGGTGAGCGATATCTTCCAAGGGGAATCAATTTTTGGGAAACTTTTGATTCCTCTTTGAACATGGTTGAAGAATATTATAATACGAATACCTATCGATTGAATTATACGTAGCTATTTAATTACAAAAATAGGTATCACATAAAATTAAATAAGTAGTAAATATAAATTTAGAAGTTAGGTAACAGACAGACTCTTCAATAATATTTACTAGATTCAATATTATATATAAACAAATATCTATTAATCGATAAAATTATCTGCAATGTTTTATATACAAAATTCCAATTTTCATCTGAAGACCTCGATAAGACAATGAATGAAGCAATATTTTGCAGTTATAGTAAGCAAGTAAAGGTTATCAAGTAAATACGTACTATATAACAATTATATTGTACCTACGTTGCCAAAATCTCAATTACAAGTACGTTCTTAAGGTCACTTACCCCTCATTACGATGAGCGATAATAACGGATAATACTTTATGGTACAGTACGGCCGACGTATCCTGGCGCGTCTGAACTTCGCGCAGAAAGCTGCGCAGTAACATAATTCGGCAATGCTCGGTACGAGCGTATTATATTGTCTTAGTCACACGTTAGCATGTTCGTGTCGCTATCTCTGTCTTACATGCGCGTAAGTTCGCAGAGCCTATGTTCACACGCGCCAAGATACGTCGGCCGTACTGTACTTCAATTGGTCCAATCCAATCGAACCAATGATCATACATATTATTCAACGCGGCGACGATGGTCGCGCTTAATTCGTAAAGTAGATAAAGAAATAGCGCTACTTTTTGTTTATATGAAGAACATTGTGGGAAATGTTCCAATAGGTCTATCCATCCTCATTTACCACTCTTGTCCAGCGCCCAGCGATGCGCAGTGACTGCAGCGTCTATGCCAACAAGACAGCAAAAATTGAGACACGTAGTTACATTATATTTTTGTTTCAGCTTTTTAATACTATCTCGAGTTAACGGCGGCTACTAGTAGGCCTCTAGATGGCTCCACTTTTTGTTTCTATGAAGAAAATTTGTGTGAAATGAATCCCTCAAATGGTCTTTTTAATTTTTTATTTTATTTATTTCATTCCAATTTATATTCCAATTCATTTCATTACCCATTGAAATACGTATTTTATTTACCTTAATTTAGCTGCTCAGTATTACTGGTGAATAAAACTACAATATACAACTTTAAATTGAAATGCGGCGCTGTGGAAGTGTGTACTATAATAATACAACGAAATGAAACACAAGATGATGATGTTCTTATAGTAATTTATTGCAGACACAAACAGTTCAGTCCAGTGACCCCGCCGAACTGAAATTTGGTGTACGGCCCACGTGTTACAAAATAAACATACCTAAAAGTATTTACAACTAGAAAAACTAAAGGTAAAATAAATAACCAATTTCTCCTAATAACCGAGTACACGAAATTACAACTAATTTATTTAAATATTAAAAATAAACAAAACTTTTAAAACTTGTAATGTTGTGTTTAAACATACGAGATCATTGTTTTACGTTTATAATACAAGACGAAGAATAGTTACTGCATGAAGCATGAACACAGCTGGTACAGTGGCGCCATCCTGCCGTCGCACGCTCGCCTACGCTACGCGGTACACAGGCGGTACCCAGTGTACTGTACACACACCCAACTTACTGGTTTACAATGCTCAATGGTGAAACAAAACACTTCTTGACATTTGCACTGTCTGGGACTGACTGTCTTATTTCATTTATTTATTCAACACATATTGAAAATGATTCAAGCATTGACCTCTTAAATTACAAGTGCATAATATCTGGAAACATTGTGAAGTGCGATTTGCACTAATATGGTATAATTTGGAATTAATTAATGAACACGCAACATGTATTTTTTCATAAGTACGACCGGTCCCCATATGGTTCAAAATATATGCTTTTCTGATACATTCAGTCAAGAAGTATTCCATTCTTTATAAAAAACAACAACAATCAAAGATTGTAGATTGCACATTTTGAATTTTGTATGAAATACAAAGAAAAATAGTAATACAAATTACAAGTACAAACAACAATAAAGTTAGTTCGATATAATTTAGCTGGTATCCAGCTACTGATTAACAAAAAAAATATTTGATAACATCTGATAGCCTAAATCTTAAATAAAATGAGAAAATTTCAAACAATTTCTGTGAAAACTTTTACTGTATAAGTAGTTAGTAATATATATTTGTAATAATTGGCTATTTGACAGTTGTCACGGTAAAATATGAAATGTGTTAAATATGGTTGCATATTGGTTAACATTAATTAAACAATACATTTTTTGCATGAAAATAAATTGTAAATATTTTTATTTTTGAAAAATAGATTTGAGTTTTTTTACCTGTGGACACGAGAACCGAAACGCGGGCGGCCATGATTGAGCATGCTATGACGTCACACTTCCAAAAATATAGCGTTGTGTACTACTAACTACATCGATTATCGTGTGCAATTTACTGAGAAAATTAATAATATATATTTTGATTTGTGCTTTTGAGAGGTTTTGTAAAATGGAGTCAGGCTATACAAAAGCTGACAGTGCGAATTTGCCTAAAGTTGATTCATTGATGGTCGCAAATTTCTTTGCGTGTAACCCTGACTTTTGCTCTACCGAGTTTCGGAATGCAAAAACCTCCTTGTAAGTACTGAAATTAATAAAGTAAAATTGGTCAGTCTTGCTAAGTGGTCACAGGGAGATTTTTTTGTAAGTTTTTCCTCAACGTCCCCTTAACGACACCATATTACTAATGATTTTAAATTACTTATAGGTTATGTTTATGAACAATATTAGGTTAGGTTTAATTTGTTTTTTTAGTAAATCAGAGGCTAAGTTGATTTCTTCCAAATACTTACATCAAAGTGGTCCTCGCAAAAGAATATTGCAGATTTATCAGATGTTAACTGTTGGTCTCGACGTGCTAATTGTAACCACTGTTTTCGACGTTGAAGGCATTTAGGAACGTGTATAAACAATTTGTTAGGAAATTTAACATACTACACATAGGCACTGCACATGTCTTGTAGCTTGTCATTTTCACAATTCCAGTGAAAAAGGTGTAAGTTTTTCACATAAAATATCTTCAGAGTTAGAGCATAAACTGTTGTTATTTGAAATGTGACGTCACAGCCAGCAAGTGACAGATGGCAGACTATTTTCGCGCGAATTTCAAATTAATGGATTAAAAGTTATTTTTATTCCTACTAAATAACACTTTTTTGAAAAAATAAATATTGTAAGAGGTATAAAATAAACCTACGAAAATTTTAAAATATTTTTCCAAAAATTGTCTAATAGCCAATTATATTTTTAGATCAATAAAACAATAAGTAATCAAATCAAAATAATCCAATGTTTAATGGAATTAAGTCACGTAAATATCTGCGCCACACCAATTAAATGAGTTATATTTATACATCAAACATTGTCAATTACTTTAACAAATAGGTATAATGGCTCAGGTAGAAAATTTATTTGTATACATTTACTTAGAAGGCAAATACGTAGACGTAATCGTTTTACAAAGACGTCAAATAAAATATTGCTCATGAAAATTATTGCTATTTCGTTAGATTTATAATATTCCCACCCGCTAAAAACTACCAGATATTATCCCCCATTTCCTTTAAGATAAAGTATAATAAAATATTGACCGATTTCTCTTTTACAATAGTAAATATGACGCACATTCATTTATGGACTCGAGGAAACATAACATTAAATTGGAGTGACGCAGTACCACATTAAATCGAGATAACGTATAGAGCCATTAAAGTGATTGCCTCAACGGAGGCTAGCCAACACTAATGCTAATACAGTAGTTAGTTTCACAACGAATTAGGAAGTTTATTGATATTTCGTCAAAATGTTAGTGAAGTCGCACACGTTCTACCCGCACGCGCAGGCGCCTATAGTTGACTCAACATTTAGGCCAGATCCTCACTATAATGCCGTTCACAGTTCGTTCTCGGTTTGATAAAATATTATGAAGTATAAAATATATGTGTGCATTCATACTATCCGTGACAGTCAAGTTTCGATCCAATTGTATAATTTGTACGTGATACGACTTCACCAGACCGAGATCGGATCGAGAACGGACTGTGAGCGGCATTATAGTGAGGATCTGGCCTTACTGTTTCACTTTCATAGATCACCCACTACTATGATCGCATGCTGCGTCGTTGGTTGAATGGCTAAATTCACAGTATAACAGATTATATTATGTTGATGACGAAAATCTGCAGTTATGAAATACTATCAACTATGGTTTACTGCGCTCAGGTCAATGTACGCCTCTGTGGCATTATATAGTTAGTTTAGGTTAGGTTACGCCTCTGTGGCATTATATAATTAGGTCAACGGTCTGTAGATAAAACGCACCAGGCAAGCCTTATTTATTGTAGACCAAAGCATATTTCGGACCACCTACAGCGTTGCTTAAAGCAACTGTAAAATAAGTGAACTTTGCGGATTAATAAACTATTGAGGTTCGCAAAGATTATGGACACACTTTATTTGTATTAGTATATTACTAGTGTTTGGCGTATTATAAATACAGACAGTATCGAGGCGACCGTGTGCGACTACTTTAGGTTTTAGTCAAAATCTAAAATAAAAACAAGAAAATTAGTTAAAATCGACCTTAGTTCGACTAGCGAAGGCTTACATTCGATTTAGACTTAACATACAAACACATTTTGCCTATAAAAATATGAAATTGAGACACTTGAAACATTTAACGTGCTCTATGTTAGGTGTTACCCTCGTAAAAACAATAGCATATTTTTATACCTCATACAGCTTTGTGTCTATAAAGGATTACAATATTTATGGTTAAATCTTTTTACCAAATAAATTGTACTATTCACGTATGCGATATTAGGCACATTATTACTAAAATTAGTATTGTTATTAAATTCTGATAATTACATTACAATAAACTTGTCCAATGTTGGTAGGTTATGTACATTACGTCAAGGATAGTGGACAGACAATTATTATGTCAGTGTTTAGCGTAAATTCCATGTCAAAATTATAAAATACTTTTTGAAAACGCGCTAGCGTGGCCGCCAAAAATTAAATGGCCTATTAAATAAAGTAACTATACTATTCTCTCCGATCGGTACCTTTACCTGAGACCTCTTCAATAGAAAATGATAAAACTGCGAATTAAGTTTAAAAATAGTCGTCATTTTCAAAGAATTTGAAGAAAGTTTACATAGATTCGCCAATTTACTTGAAATTACAATAAACATTCATTATATTTTTTACGCCATAACCAATCGCAGTGCTCTAGATTTTATATACCATAATGGTATGGTGGATATTTTATCTCCTATTATATATAATAGGACTTGTAGGTGCAAGAGAGCAACTTAAGACGTGTTGGCACAACAGGGAAACGCAGAACCCACGACACGAGAACGAGGTCCGATTAGAAAGAACGAAATAACTATGCTACATAAGTATAACGATGAAAAACATAATAAATTAAAAATAAATGTAGTCGTAAAGATTAATTACATTATAAATTAAAAATAAGGTAGAAAATAATGTTTTAATGGAAGCGACGTTGAATAAAAATGTTCTAACTAAATGGTGGGGAAACAATTTACAGCAACACGGCAAGAACATCAAACTTCGTCAGAATGTAGGTACAGCGAGCCACGGAGATACACGACATTGCCGTAAAATATTATAAAGTTTAGTATAAATAACACATCACATATTTTTATGTTAACATTGAGTACCTAATACTACAGCAGCGTCACTAAAGAAAATTTATACGCAAGTGGATCACGTAACTTGAACGTAGAACGACGACAAGTGAATAATCTGAATTTTACCAAGAAAAAAATAACCAACTTCAAAATAACTCAAAAACTACTCATCAGATCTCGCTCAAATTTAAGTGGGACCACATGACAAGCACCGGCTTTCGATTAAAAAAAGAATCATCAAAATCGGTTTACCCAGTCGAAAGGTAACAAACATTTAAAAAAAATACAGTCGAATTGAATACCTCCTCTTTTTTTGAAGTCGGTTAAAAAATGTGTGTGCTGATAACATTATACTCACGACGAAATAATTTACTTCGTGATGTCTGCTCTTGTACAGTACATGTTCTCTATGTATTCAAAATTTTACTCAAAATTGCTTTCGTTAAGTAGATATTTAACGCCCCAACTCAGAGTCACTAACGGTTACTTTAATCGTTACGAAAGAATCACCTTACAAATTCTCTACTAAGGAGCGATTTAAGCAACCGTTAGTGACTCTGAATGGGGCGTAAGTGTACTATAAAGTAATATAATATGGTGCACATTTTCGACAGTAATATTGTGTTTTTCCTTTTTCGATGTTAAATTACTTTTATTAACAGTCGATATTTGTTAATAACACATTATTACTAATTAAGGCACACATCGACAATGAAAATTGGCTACTCTATAGCTGATCTATACGGTATACAATTTTATGGTTTTCAATTCCTGACCTCTCTCACTATAATCAACTATCGTTTTATGAATGATGAAAAATTGCAAATTTTAAATTTGGAATAATTATACATAATAATAATGCTCAAACAGAATTATACTCAAACTCTTCCGTAATGTAACTGCATGTAAAAAAAAACTAAACTGACAGAGTCCAAAAACTATTTTTTTAAAATACCAATTAAAAATATTTAAATATCGTATAATTATGAGAACTAAATGATGAAACAACAATTTATAAGTGGCTATGTTCTGTTAAGGTAATTAAACATGGCAATATTAAAGTAAACATTTACAGGGATATAGAAATTGCTTCCTAACACAATAATCAAACTGACATTCTGACGTGGTGTCGTGGTGTTCAATGTAAATGATCAAATGTTACAAAAACACAAAAGTCACACTCGCGGGGTACTTATACCGAAATGCCTTTTAGAATTTGACTAAAATACTCATTACACCTGCGTCACACAACAGATTTCTTATCGACATACAACAGTGAAAACAATGGCACATGTCACGAACAATGGATATTACACGTTAAAATAAAAGAAAGACCCAGGAACAAGTGAATAACACGATATATTAATGCACAATATTGCAATGTGTGATATTGAAATGCACGATAATGGTCGTACAATGATGCCCATGATCTCAATCAACGAAGTTTAGTATAGCAGCAGTCAGCGTTGGATGGTTGACCGCACAAGAACCACCCAAGCCATATCCTATGGGAGCGTGGTAAGGAACGCTTCAGGCTTCAATTACAAGGCAAGGAATACGCTACATTACAATGTAGATACTGGGTATTAATTCTTTATTCTACGTAGCCATTTGGACACCAGAACAAAGGAATTATGCTTCTTAAAGATGATTCACATTAGATATTGAGAACAAGTTTAATTCCTATTATGTATTTGCAACCAAAGTAATCAATATATTTTGACTGAAAGCTAGCTACGGAGTCTTTAAAACAAGGCTCACACAGCACACATACCGGGAATCAATAATTATCTGTGTTAAACGATCTACATAAATCTAAAACTAATAAGTACTTCACTTGAAATCATTTACAAAAATGTATACACAGAAATCTGTTGTGTGACCCGCCCGCATTTATTCGTTACCAGTACGTAAAATGCATCCTCCGTCAATATACACACTTGGTCCTGTATTTACACATTAGGATTAAATTCCAAATTTAACTAGATATTTACAATACGGCGACTCGTCGGCGTTCGTCGTACTAGGAAACGTTAGTGTTGCCGTCCCACTCCTACGAAGGAACCCTTACATACAGACGATTCATACCAGTCTTAGTTGTAAGTGATGCGAGACGTCTGCACCAATAACAATGTCTGGTAACATTTACATAGCGAAGTATATAGATTAACGGGAACAGAGGAAAGTTACAGTCGAGATATTGTACCTCATTCTCTCGCAGAGAAATGCCGTTATAAAGAGAGATTTAACTGAATTATTTTATCTGTCGAAGTGTTATAAGTAAAAGTATCTTTATGAGAATACAATAAATTTTTTTTTAATAACTTTCACACAGATGAGAGCACTCTGTAATAAGAATTAATTTTATATGAGTTGATACTGGTATTTTATTTTTGACAATCCATAACAGCTTTTGACGTGCATACCGATTAACTGTATTGATAAAACGGCAAATAGCAAAACTGGCATAATTTTTTCTTACACGAGTCATTCCTCCACTCCAAATAAGATATTAATATCACAACTGCATTCAGTCCTCCATTCTCGCGAGTCTACGCACAAACATAACTAAAATGTAAGCCGACAACACTGCGCCGACAGCGAGCGGGCGAGCGAGTCGCCGCGCCGCGCCCTACGCCTCCGTGGCGACGGGGTCGCGCGCGTGGTGAATCTTCACGTGCTTATTGTGATTACTTTTGTTACTCGACGTCTTCCCACACATGTTACATGAGAACGGCCGCGCCCCACTGTGAACCTTCATGTGCTCCGAGAGGTAGTAGCTTCTATGAAACGACTTACCGCACTCGGGGACCTTGCAAACATACTTCTTCGCCATCTCGTGCTCCCTGACGTGGCGTTGACAGTTGTATTTTCTAATAAACTGGCAGCCGCAGTAGTTGCACGTGTAAGGGCGCACGGACTTGTGCGCGTTCATGTGCGACACGTACTCGGTGTGTCGGATGAACGCGCCCTTGCACAGCGTGCACTTGTAGGGCTTGGCGGAGCGGCTGGCGTGCGTCCAGCGGTGCAGCTTCAGGTTCCACTTGGTGGTGAACGACTTGTTGCACACGATGCACAGGTACGGCCGCTTGCCGCTGTGCGTCTGGAGGTGCGCGCGTAGGTTCGTCCGGAGGTACACCTGCAGATACATTCAATTACATTTATGTGACGGAGTTCATCAACGTGGGGTTGACCACGGGTTGAATGGATGTCTGTTATAGCCGATATTTATAAAAACAGCAAAGCATATATTCTGCCATCATTTGTATATTTTTGAGTTGTTTAACTAGTCTATCGAATTATGGATTTTACTATAGTGACATTTCACTAGCGGGTACGTGTTTTATAGTCTGATAAGTTGCAATCATCGGGATGCGTCAAACACTATTATTTCATATACTGTTACCTGTGATAACTTAGTAACAACGCCTAATTATTCCTCTGTTGTACTCTACACTGTGATGAGTGTAGGTTACCTGTTTGCAGACGGGGCAAGGCACGTTCTCCAGCTTGCCCTTGCTTTTCTCCGACACGTAGTACTGGTTGTGGCAGCGGCGCACGTGGCGCGTGAGCGACGCCGCGTGCACGAACTTGTCGCTGCGGGGCAACACAGACATTTTTGAAGTTATAGTTATGCGTTTGGAGAATATATGAGAGTAAAATTTTTAAGGCGCAACAGCCAAAAAAGCGACATGATGAAGGTGCGTGATACTAGGCGCACAGCATTAGCTGCAACTTTTTGTTATTATTTTGTAAATTTTTGTAGCTCGGTACCGCTGTACCCCTCATCGTTGAACGACCGTACAACTGTGGCACTATCACGAGCAGTGGTACCTGCAGTAGAGACAGGCCTTGGGGCGCTCGTCGTGCGTCTCCTTGTGCCAGTGCAGCTTGGCGCGCGAGTGGAACACGGCGCCGCAGTGGCACACGAAGTCGCGGATCTTCGGCTTCTTGTGGAAGTGGTGGCGGTCTCTGCAACACACACGCAGACAACACACTCAATCGACATCGGCAAACGCTATAATCTATTAGCTGAGCAGAGCTGAAGTGGACCTTATCCTGATAAATAAAAGGGTAGCATGGACAACAAATAGACATCACTATAGCACCTAGAGTTGCCAGATGGTCGGGATTTGTCTGGATTGTCCCGATATTTCACAATGACATGATGTCCAGACAAGTCCCGACAAAATACAAGTACAAGGCCCGACAAAATACAAAATGTTCCGACAAATCTCGACTTTTTGAAGTTTTATCCAGATATTTCAGTCTTGCCAGCTGGCAATCCTAATAGCACCCATAACCCGAGTAGAAATATGTGTGCTATTGTATAAATTTTTTTTTTTTGGAGAATTTGTGCAACCTACCCTCAATTCATAAACATTTACTTATTTCTCTTACCTTAGCTTATTAGTTAACGATTGGGCCGCCTATTCTGATATTTCCAAAGTGTGCAATAAAGTGTATTGTACAGTATAGTACCTGTGTTGCAGCATGTTGGAGTACCGGCGGAAGGTGTCGTCGCAGTGCGTGCACTTGACGGGCGCGCGGCCCGTGTGCACGTTGTAGTGCTCCGACAGCTTCTGCCGCGTCACGAACCGCTTCTCGCACACGTCACACCTGGGGACAACACATACCAATTTACACACTCGAACACTATATACATATGTTACCGGATATCTGTATAATGCGGGTATTCAGCACAATCCCTAGGCACTGTGAATAATACCTGGGTCGTTTTGGCAATGTATTAAATGATACTAATATTATTCATCATTACATACTTTACCTAGGTAATGTATACGTTTCCGAACTACTATACAGAATACCTACAGGTCTACCGGCAATGAATAAAATTAATAGATTTGGGTATGTGTATTCTATGAACTGTCATCGAATGGATGAATTGCCATTCGAATGCGAATGACAATTCCTCGAATTGTAATTTTTCTTGCTTAAAAGATTTAAAGATTTTATTATAAACAGAAACAATTTAATGCTTTTTATAACTTTTTTGTATTTCTTATTTTTATCATTAACAATTTAACATTTTTCCGTACATAAAAATTTTAGGTTTACTTTCTTCCTTGAATCATTTTTTTTCAAAACGTTTACGTTAGTGACAGAAACGAATCGCTGCAAAACCGACTCCACGTAGTCTTGTTTGCCCTACCCCTAGAGTGTAATGTAAACCCGCGTAGGCGCGGAGGGGCGAGGCGGCCCGCGAGCTAAGGAGCAGATGGTTTTAATGCTCGCCGCAGCAGCTGAGGCTGGCCGGCGCAGCCGGCCAGCAAGCCGAAGCTGCGGTGGTGAGCATTAAAAGCATCTGCGACGATAAGCTCGCGTGGGACCGCCGGAGCCCCGCAGCGCCGGAGCCGTGACAGAAACTGTGCTTGCTGCATGTTGCATTCTGCTTACGTTTTAATGCTGCCTTTCAAGGATGGGTGACATTTGAAATAAAAAAATATTTACTAATGATCATATGAAAATTATATCATTCGATTCGGCCAATTGTGATTCGATATTTTGTAATTCGATATATTGTCATTCGATGAACTGTCATTTGATTAATTGTTTTCGATGAAATGTTAATTCGATTAATTGTGTTTTCGATGAAATGTTCATTCGATTAATTGTGATTTCGATGAAATGTCGATTCGATTATTTGTAATTCGATGAAATGTGACCGATGAAATGTTTTCGATGATTTTTCCGCAAATCGTAGTGTTTGCGCAACTTTGTAAGAATTCCATGTATCGTTGCAGCAGCTTTAGCCTTTGGTTCAATGCACCGCCAAAAGCTGGGGTTTTTACCTTAACTCGTAACAACTGAAGGCGATCGGTATATTCTTAATGTACGTTATGAAAAGTAGAGCTCGGGTGAGCGGGCTCCTGGTACGTGCGGTAAGTATACCTACACGTATCTTAGTCTTAGAATTCCACAAGATTGGCCGTGCCCCACTCGGATACAGCCCAAATTGTGAGATTTATACGTTTCACCACCACTCTGCTATCATCTGCGTACCCATAGACAATAGGCATGAGCGGATCATTACTATGTACAAAGAAGAAATCCCAAACCTAGCCGATAAGGACAGATGATATGTCGGAGCTGGAAGCTTGCTTAAATGTAAGAATGCCAAAGTTTGGGTTTGGCAGCCAAAATCATTTGTGCCAAGTAAACTGCCTGCCCTCACGTCTCGCTTCTCTCCCACTTGTTGTCTTTTACACACATTACCAATTACGCATGGAGTATTGTATAGAATGCCTGGGCGAAGTTTGAAATAAATAATATTCGAAACGTTACCTGAACGTTTTAGATATTCTATAAATTGCCTAGGTATTGTATAGAGTGCTGAATTATATAGATATCCGGTAACACATACATACACATTACACACACAAGGATCACTCCATACAAACACACAGACGACGTTCACGGATACAATAAATGAGGCCCAATCGGACTTGTAAACATAACGAATTATTCTTATATTTCATTTTTCTCCGTCTTCACGACTATGTGGCATATAGACTGTGCACATGAGACCGAATCGGACCTGTAAGCTGAACAGATTGAAACTTGGACAGTAAGTTTCGAATCAATGGCAACTATATTAACATACAAACAACAAAAAACTTATGTATTACGTACGACAATACACATAGACAAATGGACAATATCAGTTCACCGATCAACCAACCGACTCACTTGAAATTCCTGATTCCCAGGTGTGTTTTCATGTGCAGCGCCAAGTTCGCCCGCTTGAAGAAACACTTGCCACACGTCAGACACTCCAACGGGTGTATCTTGAGGTGAGCGTGGAACGCGACGTCGTTCAACTGGTCCTCCTTGCAAGTGAGACAGACGAAGTCTTTCCGTCGCCTCTTCGTCTCTTGCTTGATGAGCCCCTCGATCGGAGGCTTGGAGTCGGTCATGGCGTCGTACACTTGCAGCATCGTCGACGCTATGTCAGTCTTCGAGTCGCCCAGTGTTAATAGATTGGTTGCCAGAGAGCCTGGAATTTACGAAGAGGAGTTCAACGCATTTTATATCGTAGCTACTCGCCCGCTTGCTATTACTAAAGTCGGGACACGAAGCAGGAAGAAATTCGTACATTGAATTGTTATTACCTGTCTCTGTCACTCCCGCGTAAATATATTATAATGCATCTCGCTCGCATAGAACGGCCGCCATTGCACTGTGCGAGCGAGCACGCATTATATTTACGCGGGAGTGACAGAGACAGGTAATAATAATTCAATGTACGAATTTCTTCCTGCTTCGTGTCCCGACTTTATCTGGTATATACGATCAAACATCTTTAACAAAAAAAATCATTGTTATAGTAGTCGTAGGACCACGCTGCACTCGTTGACATAAAGTGCGAGCAGGCCGAAGCATATTGCGCCCTCACTCGCACTTAGACCTGCGACTACTATAGCTAATCTCATTAAAAAAACTCACTGTCCAACACGTCCTCAGTCTTCTCCTCTTTCTTAATGCGCGCGTTGACCAGCCGGCTGTACGTGGTCTTGGCGGCGGAGCAGGTGGGCGGCGCGTGCGCGAGCGAGCGGTGCGCGCGCAGCTCCCGCGCCGCCGGGAAGCGCGCGCAACACTGCGTGCACGTGTACTGACGCCCCTTCGGGTACGGTAACTCGTCTTCCCTGGAACATACATTACTTTCTCTTATTGTATTGTATTATTCTCTTTTTTTGATAACAGTTAATGTAAACAGTATCCTAATGTAAAAAGACGTTCGTAAAAATAAATAGACCTTCTTAATGAAATCGCACGACAATTTCCCAATTTTCACTTTTAATGTGTCATGTAGACTAGAGAAATAAGAACATAAGAGATGCCCTGCACATTATTGTAGTGTATCATAAATATCCCGTCGATCTAATGAAGTATTTTACTGTATATCTTACTCACAAAATGAAGATCTTTCATGCACTTTTGTCTCAATTACCATACCACGTATCGTCTGCAACCGTCTTGAGACACCTTCGCTTAGAGAACAGGATGCTTTTTGCCGCTATGTTACATTGCGGTATTTTCAACAGCAACTTCATAGAAAACTACTGTAATAGGTTGTGCACGTAGTTTTAAGTTTTTTGAAACATGTAATTTTCCATGTAACCGTGTAACAATTGTTGGCAGACCTAATAAATAAATAAAAAACCTTCGTCGTCGCCGGCAACAGTTAGCAATTTGTTGCGTAAAATAAATTGAAATTAAAACGAAAGATTATACATAAGTGAAAGCGGGAGTGAAGAGTCGCGTGTAAAAAAGATCTAGCAGGAGAGATATCAAAGTAATCAAAATTAAATAAGACGTAATGCCAGCTTGCAGGAGCGTTAGTCTATATAAACGACACAGAAACTATGATACAGTCATAAAGTGTGAGTAATACAAACCCAAGCCACCTCGGGCTGGCGAAGCGAGGCCGGAGGCTAGCGCGGCGTCCACAGCAACGAGCGCAGGATGGAGCGCCCGCCGCGCCGCGGGCCCTCCGCCCTCCGGCCTCGGCCTATCACGGAGCCGCCACGCTTCACGGGCAGGTACGTATTGCGCCTAACAGAATTAAGGCGCAACATGCACGCGTGAACCATAACACCGCTACACGTAAAGCTAACTCCCGCGCTTTGCAGTTAACAGCGGCCATCTTGGTCATTCCAAGATAGCGTAGATTCCGAAATTGTTTCAAAATAACTTACCATTTTTAAAAAGAAGCAAATAATTATATAATAAATGTACATAAATACTAACTTCATAATAACTTGCAGTTTAATTCATGTTAATTCATTCATCCAAGCAAGCAAATAGCATCAGGAGTGAAAGAGTTGCTCTTTTCGTAATCTTAGTTCCGATGATAATAACTATTCATATATTTTTTCTGTTGGCCTTGTACTAGATCTTACCTTTGCTTAACAACCTAGACGAAACAGATTGTTTTTTATCTTTTCCATACTCTTTGTGCTTAGCAGTCAATTAGAGTTAAATAACTGAACTTTATATTAACTATTGAGTTAGAGCACAGAAGACATAATAGTACTTATAATGTTAGAGGTGTAGTGCTCTATATGCATAAACATAAAATTGTAACTTACAAATGTTCTCCTTTTTCATTGGTGTCAATTTCGGAGCCATCAGAGACCCAACTTTCACGCGCTATGAGATCGTAGGGCTCCGCCGTTGCCTCCGTATACATCTGAAATATACAACAAAGATTTATGTATTGAGTTCAACACAAAATTTAATATTCAAGATGAGTTTAATTCGAAAATATTAGATGCAATAAATACCGTTAATCTAATGTTTGCTCGAATTGATTAGGCTGAATTCCCTTTTTACATCACAAAAATATTAGGTAGGTCAAAATAATGACAAATATCTTACCCCACTCCATGGCGATTCCATATCCCCATTACTTTCTTGGCCGCTGAGTTCCCCGCGCGGTGGCATACGTTCATCAGCACAAATATTCAAAGGCACTTCTCCCTCACTCCTACTTTCGCTCAACACGTCCACTTTACTGTCTCGCTCGCACTTATCTTCAGTCCCATCTATCCGTCCAACTCCTCCACAAACCCCTGAATAGCCTACACTGCTATCAGCGATTTTATAACTGTCTTGGATGAAATTTGGCAAAACGAAATCTTCCTCTGGCTCCTTCTGCGATGGTTCTCCCCACATATATATCCCATCTTTTGTGCCATTTCTCCCTATATTTGTTTCTTTTTCTGCATCGAAAGCTTCACCTCGGTCTGGAGTGAAATAATCTGCGTAGATATTATCGCCAAAGTAGTTTTCATTCATCATACTAACAAATTGCTTATTTTTCGATGCAGCTTCCAGGTCAAGTAACTCCTTGTGGTTTGAATCTTCATCCAAATCTGCTGTCATCATGTTTCCATACGATATTACATTGATAGGTCTTAAAGCCTCTGGTCTACCATCGCCATTTGATCTCTCCAGCTCCTCATTGAACACAGATTCGTTGCTCGTATTAACTTCCTCTTTTACTTGAACTTCCACAGGAACTTCATATTCTCGAGATTGTTCCAATGAAGATGGCACAATAGGTTCAATGTCCATTGACTGCTCTTCAGTGTCAGCATCAAATTCATGGGGGTCATCGTCCCTAACATCTCTTATGATTTCTGTTGGTAAAGTTTGCAACACTTCAATTTTTGTTTCAGATTTTTCTCTTACAATTATTCTGTTTATA
Organism: Thymelicus sylvestris; assembly: GCA_911387775.1. Lineage (NCBI taxonomy): Eukaryota > Metazoa > Arthropoda > Insecta > Lepidoptera > Hesperiidae > Thymelicus > Thymelicus sylvestris. The sequence continues at coordinate 15,219,608 of OU426896.1, read as the reverse complement.
CTATAATTTTCTGGAGATTTACAGCTAGACGATGAAGGCTTAGGTTCAGTCATATGTGTATTTATATTTGATGAACTAGCTACAGGTAATTGCTTGGCATTCTTGATTTGCAAAACTTTTTTATGTTTCTTAACAAATATGTTGTTTAACCTTAAAGTGTTGTTCTTTTGTGATTTGGCTGCTCTTGTATCATTTTCTACTTTGTTATCTAGCTTCTTTTCCAATTTATTATCTATCTTTTTGTGAAAGCTTTGAGCAATATTTGGAGGAGATACCGAGGGTTGATCAGTAGAATTATCTCCCATTTCAGATAACTCACTACAAGGAGATATAGAAGGCTTCTCATTACATATCAAGTCAGGTACAGGACAACTGTCAGAATAATCTGTCTCAATCTTAGTATCACATTCACTGCCAGGTTTGGATGTGTCCTTCATATTTCTTAACACAGAAAATGAAGTGGACACACTACTTCCACTATTTACAATCTCTATCTGTTGTTTGATATCATTTTGTTTAGAATCATCTAGATGGGGCAAAAACTTCTCAGGTGTATCAGGACGGTCTGAATATTCATCATCCTGAGAGTCAGTGAGGTCCATTACTGTGTTAAGCATGTTTTTATGATGCTGGACGGGCACTTCCACTTTTATATTACTAAGGATTTTTAATCCCTTGCTGGAGCTAGTGGTATCAAGTTTTAAATCTATTTTTTCAACCTCGCTTTTCGGCTGAGACAGACTTTTTACTTCTGGCTGGGAAGAAGAGGCAGATGATGGTGTGGAAGAATCCTTACGATTTGAAACTGACGTAATAATAGGACTCACTTCTATTATGAGAGTTTTCTTTCCATCATTATTGGTATTCAATGGCATTTCATTAGTGGTTACGTTTGACATATTTTTATATGTTGTGTTATTGTAGAATGTTCTATTAGGCAACTTCGACATTAATTGTGGAGTGGAGTACATACATGAACTATTCCCAAACTGATCCACAACCATTAAATTTTGATACAATGAGCTAGTCTGTGCTACATTTGTGACACTATTATTATATTGTCCGCTGAGGACAGTGGGCATATTAGAAATAAATGGTTTCCTGTCAACAGTATGTACCATTTCTCTATATATAATTTGTGAATTCTGTGTAACTACTGTTGTTCCAGGGGTAAAGGTACTGGGGGCTAATTGGGTGCTTAACTGTGGCTGTACAGATTTAGGGTCAAACACTGATGTACATGGTATCGTACTGCCTGTCACAATCATATTGCTCTGGACATTGTTTTGGACAAACGTAGGTGCTGTCGGCATCATTACATAAGGTTTTCCAGCAGGAGCTATGTACTGGACGCCAGATACATTCGGATTTAAAACCAAATTGGACTTTGGTAGAATTTTCACAACACTATTACTTCTTCTTGTAGCATGTGGTGGTATACTTGCTTGTGACCTAATATTTGGAGTGGCTGGTGGGGCACTATATGCAAAAATATTATTAGAATCATCTACAGTATCATACTCAGTACTTTTAGAAAACTTTTCTTCACTATCCTCCTGAGAGTTAGGGTAATACGAAAACCGTTGATCATAATCTGTGTTCATGGGATTCTGAAAATAAGTCTGTTGCATTTTATCTAACTTCATTGGGCACGACGGCTCCGAATATTGACTGTTACTGCCAGGATTACTGTCATAGTTACTATCTCCAACTCTTATTTCAGGAGTTCCATTCCGTGACACATTTGATAATGGGGTTGACTTGTTCCTGCTTGGTGTTCTACGCCAATACTTTTCATTGTCACTGCTGCGATGGGACCCCATCCAGCGCATGCTGTCATCAGTGGCTGGTGTTCGAGACCTACTTCTGTAGGATCGCTCTGAGTGCATGGGAGTTGGTGTTCTGCTGCCATAACTGACACTTTTTGCTGAAAGGCTACAAAGGGCTTTGATAACTTGATCTTTTGGATGTGTATCCAAATGAGACTCCAAGCTCATACCGCTGTGGAGGTACAGCGTACACACGGGGCATTGAACTCTGCTCTGATCCATGTTTCAAGGTGAGTTTATGACGATAAAATTATAAAAGGATCGCGGCGCACAGGGTGACCCTGGCGGTGCATACACAATCGTTATATAGCCGCGAGGCTCCGCTCCGCGCCGAGTCTGCGATGCGCATATCCACTATTCACACGAAACGCAGATCGCCAACAATACATATCCTCGTTGTAACACAGCTTCTTATCGATCTGCCAGACAAAATAACACAACATAAATATAACACACTTTAACTTAGGACTGTCAAATACCAAAAACTCGTTCGACGCAATACTGTGTGACAAAAGAAAACAAAACTTCCGAGATAAAGGCCATTGAGACATAAAAAAGTCGAATACAAGGAAGAAAGAAATTAATTCATTCGTGTTGTAACACCGAGCAGTACTCACCTCATTAAGTATTATGTTTGTCATGTATAGTCCATAGCATTATTAATTCGGAAATACGTTTAATAACTATTTACGACTACTCAATCTAAAAATATTTCCAAATTGTCAGACATATTGTGATATTGCAGACGTCTCGATCACAGGTTCACTCACATCACATCACCACAGAATGCTCACACCAAAGAGAATATAACACAGAACATGGAATATAAACAGCACACACACACGCTCACATACAAAATTCATTATTCCATTATACGTGTGAAGTAAGTCGTGGCAGCTGCAGTGTGCTACAGCTTTACTCCTATAATATTTTGATACTTCATTGAAAATAGTAAAAAAAAACTAAAAAGCACGCTTTTAAAAATATTATCCCTTCTACTCATTGACACCATGCACCCCACGCTTTCAATATAATAAAATTACACAATTTTTAATTCAAATAATTTATTTTCAATTTTTTCAGTTGGATTTTTTATAAAAGCGTTTTTTAGTTTTTTTTAACTGTTATTTATTTTTTCATTTTTATAGTTTGATTTAGTGAAATGATTTTTTTTCTTTTTTTCTTTCTTTTTTCTTTATATATTGAATTGTCATCGGTCCCTAATAAGTCCACGAAGTTTGAAAGAAATCTGACCGTTTGAAGTGGGTCAAAATAAAGTTCAAAGAGAAGTTACAAACAAACAAACATACAGGTGAAGCTATTATAGAACGCTGTCTGCGTAGAACGGATTATTAGAACCACAGACTACTAAATCCCTGTGTTGTCATTGGTCAACTCATTATTGCTTATGGTTTTCAGCTTCCTACTAAAACTAGCTATAGTCTGTAGAGTTCAGGTCATTAAGGTCATGTCAATTTGACAGGTTTTGAAGTTTTGAGTTTTGACAATTTGTTCTTGTCAAATAATGTAATTTCCTTTTTGTAAAAATTAATTTTTAGACAATTTAAAATCTCTAAAAAGAGTAAAAAGTTTAATTTTTGTAACCAATATCGTATCTGCACGTAAATAAAACATCCATTTACTTATCTATTACTAATTAAACATGTCTGCTAATAATTTTGAAGATTTAAGTAGCAATGGTAATGTAATATGTATATCTTAATTTAATTATTTTCTTTTTATTATTTGAATACTATATGACAACAATTGGTCTGTGTAATCGAGCCTATACAAAATAATAATTATTGCTTTTGATGGGAATATGCATCATGAAGAGTATAATCTGCTCAACACTAGTCTCCATTCATAAATAAAGGCAGTTTTTAAATATATTTTTTTACTTTCAGAGGCAAAAGAACTTTTGAAAAAGTGGCGAGAGAATAGTGAAAGAAGAGGGGAAGATGTGCTGGATCTGTGGGAGATTATTTCAGAGAATGATTTGCATAAACTTGGCTGTGAGAGTAAGTAATATACCAGTATTGCTTTGCTAATTTTGCTATACTCATACAATATTGTAACATATTGATTGTCCGGTAAGAAAAATTATGTGGTACAGTTTATTTGTTTCACCCCTATAAATGCTTGAGGTACTATTCATTTATTGATATGCCCATTATTCACCTATTGAGATGCCTTACTGCCTTACTCAGTCTGCCCCTGTGGCATTAATAATTTCAATGGACGATGGATCAGATGGCTAGTTTGTTGCCTAATTACAATAAAATATATATATTATTGTCTATGGATTATTTTGGAGTGTATACAGTCACACACATCATGAGATAAATAATCTTCTTCATAAATAAAAGTGACAAAATTCTTCCAGAGCATGTGGTACTAGAGCAAGTGACATTTGCGGCCTTAGACTGCCACTACTACGGCATAGCAAAGAAATGCATCAACATGCTGGAAGAAGAGTTTCCCAACAGCCTGCGTGTTATGAAGCTGAAAGCTGCATTCTTTGAGGCTACTGAGAAGTATGTATTATATTAATGAACACCAGCCTATAAAACCGAAACTTCAAGAAAGGATGAGACATATTTTATGATGATTTCATACATACTTGTACATTTCTAGAGGCAATTTATAAAACTATCCTATTTCTTGTGTTAATTGATAGTTATTGAGTGATTCTGACTAGAATGAGAGGCCCCAGGTTCAATTCCTCATTTAAGCATCCATGTGGGAGATACATTTTTATTTCTTTGTGTATGCCTTAGTAGTCACCTACAAGCGCTACAGCTTACCAAATCCTATTGTTTGAGTGAGTGTTATCTTTTTAAATCCTTCATCATCTTTTTATCCAGATATAGCTCAGCCAGAGATATCCTCGACTCTATAATCGCTGTGGATGAAACTAATGCCCCTGCGCGGAAGCGCCACATTGCTATTCTGAAGGCTCTGGGGCAGATTCCAGAAGCTATCAAAGAACTTGTTTCGTATTTAAAGAAGTAAGTTGGTATTTTAATTTTGTTATACTTGTAGTTTTATAAATTGTGTTAATTAACAATCATTAAATGGTATGACACTTACTGCTGCACTCAGAGTCACTTAATAGGTACTTAAATCGCTCCGTAAATCTCAATACAAATTCTGTACTAAGGAGCGTTTTCAGTAACCGCCGTTAAATGACTCTGAGTGCGGCAGACATTGACACACATTGAAAAATTATAGCCTTTATATATAATGGTAGCTACCTGGATTGTACATTGAACTGTACTGACACTCACCTTTTAGCATCATAGTATCAATGACAGAAATACATGGATTTTCTTTTATTAAACTTTCTAAAAATAACTACTAGTAATAACTTATCTATTATAAATTTATTTATTCTTTATTGCACCTTAAAACATAAAGGATACAAAAGGCGGACTTAATGCTAAAAGCATTCTCTGCCAGTCAACCTTAGGGCAGTGGGAGAACGAAAGAATAAATCATAATTTTATGGACGATAGTCAGTACATACTGATAGGCATAACATATCCAGGGGGAAGGCAGCTGACCCTATTTACCCCTAATTACATCATTTATTGTCTAAAAAGAATCAGCTAGTCAACTGTTTACTGGTACATTAAATATTATTATGGAGCACACGCTACCAGGAATCGACTAACATTGACCACACACGGTCACGATCGCCAAATTAGACCAGCTTAGCAACTGGCTTACCTCCAAGCAACTGATTCCCACTGGTGTACGGTCAGTGACGGATTAACCCTTAATCAAACTAAGCAATTGCCTAGGGCATCACGTCTGGGAGGGGCACCAGAAGAAGCACAAAAAAGCACAAAAAACCACGTTGACATACGGATAGGGGGGCCCACAGGCGTGTATTGCTTAGGGCATCAAGTAGTCTTAATCCGTCACTGGTGTACGGTCCAGGTTCATCAGCGACGTGGAAGGCTGGCTGGAGCTGAGCGAGCTGTACCTGCAGGCGGGGGAGTACGCGCCGGCCGCGTTCTGCGTGGAGGAGCTGCTGCTGCACCAGCCGCACAACCACCTGCTGTACCAGCGGCTGGCTGACATCCGGTACACTATGGTGAGGGGACTTGTGGCCATAGACATAATACTACTAGACTAGACAAGCGGGCCTTCTTTGCGTCACGCTATTAGAAAGAGAAAGAGACCAAGGTGACTCGCGTAACTCGTAAGTAAGACAAGGATAGGTTTACCTCCTGCCTTTCTTCGCAGCGTGACGGTTTCACTTACATATGCTCAAATACCTTGCCTAGTCTAGTAGTATTATGTCTATGCTTGTGGCCTTGTGCTCGTACCACAAAGACAAACAAGTTAATAGTAAAAACTTTAAATTTAAAAAGCTCCTGACAGTTTTACTCTGAACATAGCTAAGAACCATCTCGGTCACGTAAACTAACAAATAATTCTTGACAAAAAATAACAGACTTCAAAATAACTCAATAAATATTCGTCAGATCTCGCTCAAAATTAAGTGGGACCACATGACAAACACCAGCTTTCGATGTAAAAAAGAATCATTAAAATCTGTTCACCCAGAATCGGTGTCCATTGAATCCATCGATTCATCAAAACTAAAGTCTTTGGTTGCAGGGTGGAGTGGAAAACATGGAAATCGCCAAAACAAATTATTGTCAGGCGCTAAAGTTGAATCCTAACAACATGCGCGCTCTCCTGGGATTGTTTCTTGTGAGTACCAATATTTAAAATTTATATGCCAATTTTTTATTTTGTATTCTTTTATAGTTTTTGTTTTTGTAAACTCGCGCAGACGTGACGCTAAAACATTACGGCGAGTTTTTGTTACCCTGTTACATCGTCGATAAAAGGAGTTCCACTTCAATAACACCATAAATGTTTCTTTCTTTTTCTTCTCTCTTTCTTGGCTGGCAACGCATTTGTTAGTGTTGCTGATGTCCATGGGCGACGACTTACCATCAGATTGAACGTTTGCCGGCTATTTGCATAAAAAACCGCGTGTGTTGTGAGTGTAGTTGGTAACAAGCCTATATCCACAGACGAGCAACAACCTGGTGAACCACTACAAGAGCTCGGGCAGCAGCAAGCGCAAGGAGGCGTGGCGGCTGGCGCGCTGGGCGCAGGCGCAGGTCGCCGCCCCCCCCGCCGCCGGCGCCCCCGCCCCGGCGCCCCTCGCGGACATGATGCTCGCACTCGCCATCACCGACTGAGCCCGACAAACATCTTGTTTGATATCGCATTCTGGTATACAGGCCATTCATCTAGTTTTATTATAGTTGACTCGTGTAGAGTTTAGCTAGACACTCTTAAGAGCCCGCACAGACAGAAAGAGTTTAGCCGTTTTGAGTTCTTCGTTCTGCGTTCCGCGTTCTTTGTAACGTTTGCAACTCTGTAGCACCGCACAGACAGCACGCAGTTAGACTGCGCCGGTCAGAGTGAATGCTTGCCTTCTATTCCCAGAAATACAAAGAACGCGGAACGCAGAACGAAGAACTCAGAACGGCTTAACTCTGTCTGCGCGGGCTCTAAATCAATCAACTTGGAATTAAGTGACGCTTCATTTACTCGAGTAATTGCTCTATACTCCATGGGTGATTTGTATAAACTGTACTTGGACTTCGATTTTGCTCAGTTAAAATATTATAATATTTAGATGACTGACACTTTTTAATACGACAAAATAAAGTCATATAAAATGGCTAATGATAAGGCCGATTTAGGACCATTAATTTTGTTCGGAGGATAATAATTAGTCTGAGCAAAGGCTAAGTACGCTTTATAGATCACAGTCACACCCTTAGAGTAAATGAAGTGTTACTTAATTCCAAGATTTTGATGGAATATTATGTCATACCAGATGCTTTATCAACCCAGTATCACAGAAGTCGAAATATGTCTTTATAAATGAGTGGTTTGGAAATAAAAAGGTTTTATATAGCTATTATTCAGAGCCATTCCACTGTTAAATACTTTTATACTTTAAGTTATCAGTTATTATTTTATTTATCAAGTAGTAAATTGTTTTTTGTTATGTAACTTGCACATGTGTAATGAATTTATAGGAATATGTATTTAGAAAAGTATTTGGTTAAGGTAAACTAGCAAATAATAAAGAAAATTATTATCTAAGCATATATTTTTATTTCATGCATATCTTGTGAGTAAAGCCCAATGCATACGTAGCTTGTTTTTTCCCGTACGGGACGGGACGTGACATTTTGGAAACATCGTTTCATACAAAATGTATACGATAGTGCATACGCAGCGGAATCCCGTACGGAAAAAAAAACACGTTACGTATGCATTGGGCTTTAGTATTAATATAGTATAATATTGCAATGATTTTCCCAACATTTGTTGAAAAGTATCCTAAGAAATTATGTAATATGGTGTAAGATGTTATAATGCAACAAAAAGAAGATATTAAGATTTTGTTTATTTCCTCTTAAAATGAATAAATATTTACAGATTTTCACTTATAACCTATGTATAGACTATCTGCAACTATTAGGTCCCGTCTCCAGGCCTCGCGTCAGCTCGGAGGCCCAGCATTCCCTTCCGCGCACGCGCCGCCTCGTTGGCCTTTATCTCCTCTGCCTTCTTCTCCCTTCTCTCTCTTCGAGTTATCTCTCCAATCGAGAAATATTTTTCCCTGAAAAGTTAAACGCATATGTGAATTATTGGCCTTCATAAACAAAGAGGTGCAATTGAGAAAATAATCGGCGGTCTTGTTGATTCCTAGCTGTTACCCGTCCTAGCTGTACTTCGTCCTCGTGATATATAACAAAAAAGTTATTGCCTTTTTCTAAAATAAAAGTAGCCAAAGTTACTCTTTGTTACATCAGCTATCTACCAGTGAAAGTCCCGTCAAAATCGGTCCAGCCATTTCAGAGATTAGCCGAAACAAACAGACAAACAAAAACTGTAAAAAATGTTGTTTTGGTGTATGGTATACTGTGTACATGCATCCAAATGCACTTAGTAAAAAGCGGTTATTTTAATATTACAAACAGACACTCCAATTTTATTTATTTGTGTAGATTAGCAATTTCTTTCAGACAGTTTTAGTTACAAAATAAATATATTTTATTATGCTATTAAAAATCATAAATCGGCCTACAACGTCATAGTTTGGAGTAGGCCAGCGAAAACAATCAATAGTGAAGTCCCATTATAAACCTCGTTATACAATTGGATCCAGTTAAGCAGAAAATATCCAGTCAACGTTTCATTACTTTTGAGTAAATGCAGTTTAAAGTTAGGCAGAGAATAAAAAAATCGTATGATACTGTACCTATTTGAAAGTTAGTAGTGTAGTAGGCCATTACATATACATTATTTTGAAAGTAGTATATTATACATTGATGAGTACATTATGGATACGTAGATAGCTCGATTTTACAAAAATGTGGGTTGGATCTTTTCTGCTTAACTAGGTCCAATTGACGGTACCTGAAGTTATGCGCAACACCGTTGGCACTGATGGGTGTGTCCGGCGCTTCGTCCGCCATCTTCCGGTAGGTGAGCAGCCGGCGCGCCGTCAGCTTGGACAGGACCTGCTGCGAGTTGCCCTCCAGCTGCAGGCTGGGGTGCGAGGGGACCGTGTGCTCGGAGTACTCTTCTCTGGAACGATTACATTTATGACAGACATATGACAGTTTTCCGGGATAATAAATACTGTATGTCTTTTTCCAGATCATGGTCTACTTGAGTGCTAAATTTCATCAAAATCTGTTCAGTAGTTTTTGCGTGAATGAGTAACAAATATCTAAACAAACTAACATTTATAATATTAGTAAGATTTTCAATAAATGCTCACATACTTTACATAATAATCTATTAGTAGCGTATTAGCAGCCAAAAGTAGCTGTGATCACTTATACTGATAATTTCCAGGTTAATTTTATACCTCAGAAAAGTCAGAAATAAGCAATTATTTTTTGCGCAAGGAGCTGCCATCCATCGCAAATCTTGAAGACCACCCCTAGCACCAGGAGGATCGTTTGCTTTTTTATCAGCAATTTATAAGAAATAGAATAAGTACAGATATTATTATCATAAATGAACGTACCTAACAACAGGGTACCAGCACACGAGCCGGCCGCCGAGCGCGAGGTGGCGCGCGGCGAAGGCCAGCAGGTCCCGGTACAGGTGCGGCAACCCGTACTCCACCTTGGCCGGCACGTGGCTTGATAGGTGGGCCGAGCTGAGGGTGTAGTTGTCCCGCTCTATCCCGATCTTCTCTGTCGGCTCGCGGATGCCGTAGGGTGCTGTAAGAGTACAGTATTCGTTTCTGGCAATCTGTTACGAATATTTGGCTTAAGAGCCAGTTCTTTCTTTCTTTTTCTTCTCTCTTTCTTGGCCGGCAAAGCATCAGTGATGCCTTTGGTGTTGTTGATGTCTATGGGTGAAGATAGCCACTTACCATTAGGTAGATCGTCAATTCGTTTGCCGGCTATTTCCATAAAAAAATACCTACCTATTCCTCGTACTCAAGCGCCGCAAACGAGCGGGCTATGACGTCACAAAGGCGTCATTTCGAGCGACCATTGCGCAACTCTGAATCTAAGCCTTCTGAATCCAGCAGATGCCCGCTGTCTTCTTCAGGTCCCGGTCGTCAGTCCAACTGTTTGGGGGGCGTCCTAGCTCCTTTTACCAAAGCATAGTCGCCATTCGAGGACATTTCTTCCCAAACGGTTATCGGTTCCTTAAACCCTTGTTCGGCTACGTATTTCATCATTTCTGATTCGATCTTAAAGACCTAATACACCAGGGTTCATAAGAGCTCAGTTCCTCCATCACCCATACGAAACTATAGAACAAAGCACTCACGGTCGGTGATGATGGCGTCAAACTGCAGCGTGTCCCGCCACAGCGGCAGCGAGAAGTCACTGACCACCACGTCGAGGTACCTGTCCGCGCTGCCGTACTGCCGCATGTTGCTGCGGATGCTCTCGTCTTTGGTGCGCGCCTGGGGACGGTTCCACGGTCAACATGACAGTATAGTGGCGGCTAATACGACAGTATAGTGCGTGCGAGTTAACTCGATAGCTGGCAGGAATACAATCTCCTCTCCTCTACCCCCCCTCCCCCCACATCGAGTGGTGAAATACAGCTTGTTTGGCACAGTGTAAAATATAAATATTTGTAATGCATATTATAGATATAATTTAGCTTTTTGAACTTGTTCTCCATGTATCAAGAGCAATACCTCAGTAGGGAGGAACCCAAACAAGTCAAAGCTAATAAAAATAAATACGGAAGGAAAACATCAAATAATTTAAGAATAGGAATGAAAAAAAAATCAGTACAATTTACGGCTCCTTCACACATCAATATACCATTTTGCTTGTAACTTCAGAGGGGTAAATTTTTTTCTGAATAGATGGTTACTATTGGCCCTAGCGGCTATTACAGCTTTACGCAGACATATTCAGTACACAGGTAAGACCATAACCAGTATACATACTTTGTTACCTTTTGCCCGACGCGCGTGGGCCTCGTCCGCGCATGCAACATCAAGAAGTCAATGTCGGAACCCCACACGTGGGCTGAAAGTGAACAAATCTTTAATAACATGGACAGCTTCTGTCCTGACAAATCAGAATTTTGTTAGGCCAAGGGAGTAAACCAGAGTTTTTGGTCCGATGGGATGGAGAAACTCATTTGAATCCCTGTTAACGCATAGTAAATAAGCACTTTTTATGGCCAAAAATAAGTATGTATACTGGTAAGTATACAAAATTCTGTGAATATTTTAATGGGATTGGTATGAATGAAATGTACTAAAAGATTTCTCTAAGATTAGATTAAGATTACCCCTTACCCCCAAAATGCGCTGCAGCTACCAACAATGAGCCGGAGCCTACAAAGGGGTCCAGTATAACGTGGCCCTCGGTGACCTGTGCCTGGTTGGCCATGAGGATTGCCAGCTGCGCGTCCATGCTGGTGTTGCCGATGAACTTCCGCTTCTTCAACGAGTGCTTGTGGATCAGATCTCGTTGACCATCTGCTATCTAGGAAAGATTCTTTTATCATTACAATTTTAAAGCTATTTCATTATTTTTCTGCTTCAATACATTTGAGTGTGGTTTTTTCATTCCACCTTTTGAAAAGCTGCTTCATGACCGAGAAGCAGCGAAAAAACTCCTAAATACATCTTTTAACTTCACATTCCATTTTAAGCACAAATGTAATGTAATATTTCCAGTTAAAATTATCATTCGATACCTGGATCGATACACTGCGATACGATTCAATTATCGACCTAGAGTATCGATACAAGGCACCTGGATCGAACATCCCTAGAAATATTTTATTATAAAGTACAACATTTTTGCCCAATAATTCACAAATAAATGAGGTGTTGCAATATATAGAAAAATTTATTAATAAAATAAAATATATGAATAGTCCATAATATGGACTCCATACCCATCTTCCAAAGAACAAAGCATATGGCTCCTCTGGTACATTATTTGGATCAGTTCCATAAAACTCTATATATGAGAGAACTATGTCTGGGTTCTTCAACTTCACTGGTCCTTGTAAGGGTAAATAGTCAAAACTCTGAAATAATTGTAACAAAATTAATACAAACATATTTACTATATTTTTAATATAAATGAAACATATGCATTTACTGAAAAAACAGTTCTATGTAGAAAATATTGAAACATACCTCAACTTTCTCCACTTTTTCTTTCAAAGAAAAATGTTTACAAAACGTCTCGATTTCAACTTTGAATGACTTTTGGGGATCGCAACAAGCTGAGATTAGCTCGTTCGGACATACAACATGAGTGTCACTTATGTTGTTCATTGAATCATCTGGAGTTATCCACTGCCCAGTGTGATTGTTCAGTGCATTTTGTAAATTGTGATGCAAGCTGGCCTCAGATGTCCCACTAGACCACAATTCTATACAATTTTTCAATAAAATTGACCTAGACGCTATTTTCTTAGCATGCTCTTCTGAAGGTAGCTCTATGATCCAGTACGGCTTACTTTGACACGGATTCTCAATGAATTTAACGGGAATATGAAACATGGATATTATGCTATTCATTTCCTGGAAGAAGTAGAGAAAATTTGATTAGTTGTTGAACCAACCGATTGATGATCTGATCGGATATTATTTCAATATAACATAGTAATTTAGTCCCATAGACTTCTAAATTTAACATCAGGAGCTGTGTTGTCTGTGAACCTCCTATGATAGAAGTTAGAACTGTTGTAATTGAATTGTGGCTAAAATTATGGGATGCAGAAGCAACGTAACAATAAGAGTAAAGCATACTCTCTATAGCAATTTTAGTGAAGTATAATAAATGAAAGTATCATAAATTGTATTACTTACCGCATGACGGAAATCAACATGTTCATGAGCGAACCACATGAGATAACGGCGCCACATCGTACTATATGGGAAATGTTTCTTACTTCACTAATAACTTAATTCAAATTTCTTTTAATTCTTCTTTACGAGTTTATTAATAATATAGACGAAGAAAACCACGAACCTACAACCTAAGCCCTAACCTCTGAATTTGTTTACCAACTTTTGTTGAATGATTTCAGATTTGATTTTGACGTCTACTAATTTGACCAGTGTTGCCAGATATTTTTTTCTTGAATAGCCTTGCCGGAGTGCGCGTGTAGCCCCGAGATGGCCCCATCTACACTCCATCATGCGATTTGCAGCCGAAACAAAATGTAATTTTTAAACAATCGATTAAAATCATTTTCTAGTGTTTTGACCAACTGACTAGAATTTGTACACCAAATGCGTTTTATTTATACAAACTACTCATTATGACAAAGTAGTACATTAAGGTAAAAGTTTCAAATCGCTTCTTGGAAATAAGATTGTCATTGCAAAGTGTTTGAATGATGACAGTGTTATTTAATTTTGTTTGTTTCCACATTTAGGTACTCGGATTTTATAATTGTTATCGATCAATATGTATTTATTTAAGAATTCACAAATACCTTATTGAGTAGTTTGTCTAAATATAATTTGGTGTACAAATTCATGCCAGTTGGTAAAAAACCCTTTATAACTATTTTATTGGTTTGTTTACATTTGTTTCAGCTGCAAATCGCATTTAGTATAGGGTTCGAAGTATAGGAGCTAAAAAAAATAAAAAGGTCGTCGGCAGTCAATTTCATATCACTTTCTTGAGAAATCCAAGCCCAATGACCTTTTTTTCTTGTTTTAGTCCGAGCGCTGAAATATAGCCCCACGGCTACACGTAGCCAAGGGGTAAAATATGATAGCCACTCGGTAACGGAAATAGCCCCATTTGGCAACACTGAATTTGACTTGACATTTGACATTGACCAATACTTGACAACTGTCAATAACGTTATACATTTATTGACCACAGACTTTTAAACTTCTAAATAAAAGATGTTATAGACGACAAAACCAACATGAAATCTCTTATTTTTGGTTGATTGAAGTTGGATTAGATAGATAGACATCTTTGATCAATGGCCTAATTGAGCTTGACTCGCAGCCGCAGGCCACATGGTGTCAGTGTGTAACTTCAAGCAATGACGAATATATTCATCCAATGTCACGTGATTTAATCTAGGAAAAAAAAACAAAGGCTTAATCAAGTACCACAGAGTACATTTGTATATACTGAAACAAGTACCACAGAGTACTTAATTTATTGTTCAACATTGAGTAAAGTAAATAGGCACTCACATAAGCACAAATTACAACATTTCAATGTTACAGGAAGTAATATAGCAGAATCTATTATTTGTTAACGGGTTTACAAAGAAAAATCATGTTATATTCTACTAAAATAGTATATTGGGTGACCCAGCACAATTATGCACAATACAATCACAAATTGACATTCAAAATCGCTTGAATTGCAACTTTCTTTTCATAAAACTTATTGTTAAGAATTTTACTATGGTAATAATTCAATGTACAACTCAGATATAACATACAATGTGTATTAGGTATTTGAATTGGACTCTGTTCTCTCAGCCTTTTTATGTTTGTCAAGCAGATCCTGATGCCTTTCATGAAAGAAGTCGAGGTAGGCGTCTTTAACGGTACCAGAGCAGGCCACATAGTGCCCGCCGGTGTGTTCCATCACTACTGGCGATACAAACAGGCTTATCAAAGATTCACTCATTTCTGTAACAAGCATAAAATATAACACTATTTTGTACCTATTATCTATGTTAATTAACAATATATTTAATGTATAAACAATATTATTATTTTTTATTTATCAAGCAATGTAGTTGATATTAAATTATTTTTAAATGAATAACTTTCCCAAAGTACAAAATATAATCAGTTTAAAGGTTTTTAAACATAGTATCAAGATTTTTTTATGTGTTAATTAATTACCAATATTCGGTACAACCAAATTTTACTAATGTTTCCAAAAATAATAAAGAGTTGCTACCTTTGGGTATTATGGAATCACTTTCTCCATAAACATGTATTGAGGGTAGATTAATGTCCTCATCATAGAACCCTTTGTGTACGAGGCTTCCTGACCGGAAACCTGATGCAAGGACTGCAAAGGTGAATGTGTAAGGCAAATCTGGAACAAAATGTACACAAATAAAAAAAAAACAACCAGTAATGAGTATCTATTGCACACCTCATACATAGATATTACACTCTGTAACCATACTGAGTTCATGCAATTTCTATATCTGTAACTGGTGTAAATAAAAGTCGAAAAACCATAGTTTTCTTGGTGGTCAGTTTTAAGTTTGATAGGTAAATCTTACTTTATAGTTAACTAGCTGCTCGGACAGACTTCATTCTGTCAAAAGTTTTTTTATTATTTTGAGATGTAAGCTATCCTATCTTTCAAGTTGGATCAAACTGCACATGGTGTGCGAATTTGATTAAAATCAGTTAAGTAGTTTAGGAGTCCATCGTGGACAAACAACGTGACACGTAATTTATATATATTAAGATATTACTTGGTACGAACCAAACAAAATACAAGCACAAAATGAACATCCTGAAAAGTATGTTTATTTTACTATCAACTTATTAACTTATGTACAGTCACATGCAGAGAAAAGTAACCCATCCGTTTAAAAATATATGAACAGCAACGTTTCCGTTGCCCGTTGCGTTGTAAACAGATGGGTTACTTTTCTCTGGAGGTGACTGTACATATGTAAGAGTAACTTACATCCTTTCTGTTGCATAGCAGCCAGAAGCCCCACTAAGCAGGCACCCTGTGAAAAGCCCATGAAGCCATCAAAAGGCCCGTGCTCCTTTACCACCTCCTCTATCAAGTGGAGAGTGTCCTCAAAACCAATTGCAGGCCCGCCTAAACACTTCCCACTGAATGTGTTGTCCTCAGCATTGAACCACCAGGATCTGCCATCTGAAATGTTAAATTATCATCTGAGATTTGTTTAACTATCTTTTATTATAAACTTCTTTTCAACACCATATAATGTATAAAAATAAGGCGCTAACAAAAGGACCAATTAGTGTTAATTGCCAAACATACATCGACGGTTAAAAGGCGAATTGATTCAAGCGCCATCCTGGGCGATATTGAGTTATATACATCATTGGAATCGGCGAATTTTTGCGCGTCGATGGAGCCGGGTTTGAGGTTAATCTGAGCACTTTTTTGGCGCTTGGCTCCATGACCAATTTGGGTATCATTTTTGCTTACGCGGTATCAAGTGTAGCGAATTTGGTTGTTTTTTTCAAAGCATGTATATAGACCCACGAAAAAAAAGGGTTTTTCTTACTATTTGTAGTTTAAGCCATTTATCCTCGGATGGAATGAAATGGTATCGGCATTTGAATTCTTTTTACTTGATCTTAAATAATTAAACAAAGGATGTTAATTCCTTTTTGCTTGAACCAGATTTATTAGTGTATGTTACTTAAATCATTTTGCCTTAAACATTCAAACATTATCTCTGTCGCTTGAATCAATCTTACCTGAACTAGTATATTGAAGAATATGACTTGTGCTAATTATCCTTGACCAGTTTTAAGTCTTTATATCATTTAGAACCATTTTCTTTTTGCAAAAAATAATGATTGATGAAAAGCATTGTTTTATTAAATTTTAATTCTTTCGTTGTATAAAATCGAGTTTAAAGTCTAAGTTCTTAAAAGTATGCCATTTAAGTTACTTTTCTTTGAATTGACAATGTCCTTTCATTCGTTTTCCCTACATCCAAGTCAAATTTTAATAAATCTTGCGATTAAAACAATTTGCTTTAAATCTTATTACATCACTGTGTAATTTGAGTCATTACTCCTTGAACAGTTTACAACTAGGTGAGCGGTTTAAATCATTTATCCATGAACAGTTTATAACTAGGTGAGCGGTTTAACTCATTTATCCATGAACAGTTTACAAATAGGTGAGTGATTTAAATCATTTATCCTTGATCTGCTAAAGAAGTCATTGTACACTTGAATTATTTTGCTTTGAACAGATAAATAGTAATCGTGTACTTTGATTCCTTCTGCCCTGATCAAAGAATTGTGCAAAATGGCTCAAGTTACATCTAACTCCGTTAAAAAACACCTTTTATTTGTTATATATATATCAAAAAATAGCACAAAATATGCCGCTTTATGATTGGAGAAACTCGTCAATTTTTATGGTATACTTTAGGAACAATGATTTTTTTTCTCAAAAAATAAACTTTAAAACGCTCTCCTGTAAAGTTTGCAAAATGGCGCTTGAATCAAGTCGCCTTTTAACCGTCGACATGTTTCTGGTTTATATTTATCTCGGAGCATAAGTTAAATTTAAATACTTGTGGAGCACTCTGATAAACTACAAACAAGGCAATGATATCTCCTGTGGTTTCTCGGTAGCACCCACTACATGGGTAGTTCCCATGCTCCAATCAGAATTAACTGTCTGTCGTTTTACTGTGTTTCAGTGAACCAGGCAGACCAGCAACTGATATAACAAGTGGTATGACCTTTAGTGTTACGGATGCAAAGCTTACTAAGAACTTTAATACATATATTATACAGTGGTGTAGATAACTCTAGGCAGGCCCTATATCAATATCTGTTGAGGGGCCCCCCGCTCTAACTTTTGATGTCTTTCGGAATAAAAAGGGGCACCAACTGTAACAGTAGTGGTCTTATTGAGACTAGCGAGCTTTTTTGGAGGGCACCACGTTTTGAAATGTAGCGAAGTCGATAAGATGATTGGTTTGTTACTAAAGGGGGCGCCATTAAGGTGTTAGTCGGGGCCCCTGTAGGCTGGGGGCCCGTATAATTGATACGGCGGCAGCTACGCCCCTGGTATTATAGTAAAACATACATACAAGAAGTTAAATGTTGTACAGACATAGCATACCTTCATCACCTCCGCCCTCATCATTTGCAACCTTATGGGGTGCCGATATGAATGTAAGCTGTGCGTATTTATTTACAGCCTTTCTAAAGGAGCCAATCTTCGCCCTGAATACGGCACCGTTTTGGCGATAACCGTGAAAAGCTAGAACCTTAAGTTTCGGCTTAACTTCTTTATTATTTTGAGATTGGTTAGAATTTTGTTCAGACATGGGGATGACTACTGAATGCCTGTTATCATATGTAGCTTGAGAAAATGCCTTGGAGGTTCTAATTAAATTATGTCGTTGGTAGTGTAATATAGAAACTAAATTAAATTTACCAATTAAAACATTACAACAACAAGCAAAAATACCCATGCAATGTTTGACGTTGACAATTATAAAATATTTCTCTTTGACGTTGATTGACTTGACCATGACTTATGCGAGCTTTCGACAATCTATTAGACATTGACAATTTTGACAAACACG
The DNA here is from genome assembly GCA_911387775.1 of Thymelicus sylvestris. Lineage (NCBI taxonomy): Eukaryota > Metazoa > Arthropoda > Insecta > Lepidoptera > Hesperiidae > Thymelicus > Thymelicus sylvestris. The sequence continues at coordinate 15,200,940 of OU426896.1, read as the reverse complement.
TTGACCACAGAATGGGATAAAGCCTATCTTTGGATAATTAATTAATTAGATTAAACAAGAATATTATATATCAAGATCAAAAATCAAGAGTATTCAAGAATCAATAATTAATGATCAACCATGAACACTTCATTTATCAAAAACAAAATCATTTCATAAACAAAAATCTAGCTATCTCTTTGAGTAGCCTGTAGTTTTAACTGTTCTCTGTGGAAACTGTGTAGTTTTCGCGCCAATTATTGACACATGTCAAATCAAAAAGTATAGAGGAGAAACAGAGAAAGCTTGTTTGAATAATATTCGTGTTTATTTGATAATTATTTCATTTAAAATCATATAATTTGTTTGCAAGAATGGAAGACGGTGACTTCGACCAACGTTTGAGAGATTTACAAAGGGATTATTTGGAATTTTTGGACGATGAAGTAACAAACTTTGATTGTAACCTCTTGTTAAGTTTCAATGGTATGAGTATTAAAACGTTTCGCTTCATTGTTTTTAGGAAGACCAAGGTGTTTACATGGAACGAGTGAAGCAAATGATAACTGAGAAGAGCCGACGTTTAATTGTGAATATCAATGATTTACGACGGAAGAACCCGGAGAGGGCAAAAAACCTCTTAGAAACGGCTTTCGAGGAACAAATCGCATTTCAGCGAGCTTTGAAGGAGTATGTGGCATCAATTGATCCCACATATGCAAAAGAAATGGAGGAATTCTTTGTTGCTTTCTCCGGCAGCTTTGGAACTAAGCATGTTACTCCCAGAAGTTTGACATCGAGGTAAGTTGTTACATTGGAACTGTACAATAGACATCATTCAGCAGAATATATATTTTTATACAAAATAAGCTAATGCTTTACTGCGAAACCAACTGATGGTAAGTGATAATAAATAAATATAAATATTTTCTTACATTTGTTTTAGGTACTTAGGAAATTTAATATGTGTGGAAGGCATTGTGACGAGGGTTTCTCTGGTGCGTCCCAAAGTGGTGCGCAGTGTCCACTACTGTCCCGCCACCAAAAAGGTCATGGAGAGGAAATACACGGACTTAACTTCATTCGAAGCATTCCCCACTTCTGCTGTGTATCCTACTAAGGTAATACAATGTTTTTGATGTTTATATTTTGTGAAGATTTTTAATCTGAACTTCTTAACATATAAATCAATAACATTGTTATTGCACATTCCCATGTGGACACTGGGTCCTTTAAACACAATCTCATCAGGTATTTATATATATACGTACTTGCCTAATGTGTGAGTGAATGTGAAATGATATTGGTAAATATACTCATTCTATTTTTCATTACAGGATGATGAAGGTAATGCTCTAGAAACTGAATATGGCCTGTCCCGTTACAAAGACCACCAGACTCTCACAGTGCAGGAGATGCCGGAGAGAGCACCAGCTGGCCAGCTCCCGAGGAGTGTGGACGTCATCTGTGATGATGACCTGGTGGATAAATGCAAGCCTGGAGACAGGGTGCAGGTTGTGGGCAATTACAGGTGCCTGCCTTCAAAACAAGGGAGCTTTACTGCTGGAACTTTTAGGTAAATATGTAGCATAGTACTTATAAGCATTAGCAATTCTTTTATTATGTGGGTATGGTCTGAGAACTATTCATTTTAATACTATAACCTTAATATATGGTTATAGTGTCTAGTTCTACACAGCAAATTCCTACAACCAAGACCAAATATTAGATCAGTGATATATTTGTCTCTCTTCAAACAAAATAATAACAAAGTTAAAAATCAATTGACCACAAAAAATAATTGTATCTCTTTCTTTAAACAATAAGGGCCTTATTACACTGACGGTTTGCGAGCGTTTTCAAAGCGGAACGGGCGCGCAGCGAATACGCCGCGGGTGCGCAGCGAAGACATCGCGTCGCAGACGTGCAGCGAATACGTAGCGTTTTCGACCCTTGTGCGCGGCGTAATTGCGATGTAGGTACAATACGCTCTCTGAACGCACACTACAAAATGGTGTCCACGCCCCACGGCGCCGCGGCGAGTTCGCTGCGCGTCCGCGACGTCCCCGCCGCGCACCCGCTGACTACCCGTTCCGCTTTGAAAACGCTCGCAAACCGTGAAAATTCGCAATTTCGCAAAAGTGAAATTGAAGACAATAAAATTGACCACAAAAATACACGTTTATTCCAAGAACGATCCTCATAGCGAACAACGTGACACAAATCAACAAGGAGATGAACCCCAACATCAGCCGCGAGGACGTGAAGCTGTGCAAGCGGCTGGCCAACCGCGCCAGCACCGACATGTTCGAGTTGCTCAGCAAGTCCCTGGCGCCGTCCATTCATGGACATGATTATATCAAGCGGGCGATACTCTGTCTGCTGCTCGGCGGCATGGAGAAGATCTTGCCTAATGGCACTAGACTAAGAGGGTAAGGGCTAATTTCAAGTATAGATTTGATCTACAATGAATAGACTATAAACAGTTACACTGTTCTTTCATCTGATAACGCTTTTAAAAAAAATTTTTTGATAATATTGATGAGCTCATCATATCATGTGTCATAGATTTCTATTGCTTTTTGCTTTTTTGCTATAATGTAATATAACTAACTCTATCAATTATTTACTATACTAGAAAAAGTTTATGTTCAGATATGTAATTAATAATTAACAAGTTACAAACACATTCATATACTGATTATGAACTTTAAACACAAGTTTATTAAAACAGTTATCATCTATGGTTTAGAGATAATCCAAATTTTGTTAAGTCCACTTTTAAACCAAAGTCCACTGTAAACAAAGCTGTTAAACTCCAGTGACATAAACATCCTGCTGATCGGCGACCCGTCAGTGGCGAAGTCCCAGTTACTGCGCTACGTGCTGCTGACGGCGCCGCGCGCGGTCACCACCACGGGCCGGGGCTCCTCCGGCGTGGGGCTCACGGCCGCCGTCACCACCGACCCCGAGACTGGGGACCGCAGGTAATGACGGATTACACTTGCTGGATATTTGGTTTGTACGTGTGGGTATGTGTGTGTAATATGGTGTTGTGAATAGTTTTCATATGGAATAATAGTTGATTATAAGTGCATAGCTGACCCCTCCACCAATCCGTATTAAAGTAGCATGAAGCAGCCCAGAGTATGCTCTAGGCCTCCTCAAGAGGAGAGACCGTTGCATAGCTGTGGCCCTTATATGGATTGAATCTGAGTCCTTACCATCAGCTTATCTGTTCGTTTGTCAACTTAACAACAGAACATTGACCATTGTCCAGGTTAGAAGCCGGCGCGATGGTCCTCGCAGACCGCGGCGTGGTGTGCATCGACGAGTTCGACAAGATGTCGGACATCGACCGCACGGCCATCCACGAGGTGATGGAGCAGGGCCGCGTCACCATCGCCAAGGCGGGCGTGCACGCGTCGCTGAACGCGAGGTGTTCCGTGCTCGCCGCTGCTAACCCGGTTTATGGGAGGGTGAGTTGCGAGTTATGTTTTTATCGCCTTCGTATTTTGTTTTTTAACCCCCGACGCAAAGTGCTTGACGCGTCAGTGTGGCGTCGTAGCTTCTAACGAATGGCCCGATTTTGATGCGGTTTTTTTGTTTGAAAAGTAATGTGATCAAGATCATTTTAGTCAATATTTGGTGAAAATAAAAAAAACCGGGGTTTTCTATATTTTAAAATTCTGTTTATAATTTTTTTTATTGTTCAACCTCAAAACTGCGTCATTTAAGAACCGATTTGAAAAAACATTTTTTTTTATTTGGAATAGGATATTTCAGGATTGATCCCATATTTACAATAAAATAGTTCTGATCATGGGATCCTTGAAGAATTGAAGGCTGAACTGAACTGCTAAATTGATTGCCTACACATAATTCTATGAAGTAGAGAATCAAGTAGTGTAAAAAATAAAATAACATGACATTGCATTAAACAAACAATTGTTTTATAAAGTTTGTTATATAAATCTTTTGATAAACAAATCTTTTGTGATAACACTGAAAGCCTTTCTTTCTTACAACATATAGCATAGAGTTCGCTTCTTTTGTTATATTGTGGCAGGAAAAAACCTACATTATGTAATTTTGATTGCAGTACGATCAATACAAGACTCCGATGGAGAACATAGGGCTCCAAGACTCACTCCTCTCCCGTTTCGACCTGCTGTTCGTGATGCTGGACATCGCAGACGCTGACCACGACAACATGATCTCCGAGCACGTGCTCCGGATGCACCGCTACAGGAACCCCAAGGAACAGGATGGGGAGGTGCTGCCCATGGGCTCCACCGTGGAAATGTTGTCTACTGAGAATCCTGATAATGAGGAAGTTGAAGTAGGTATATTATAGTCATTTTAATGCGAAACAAGCTCTTAAGCGCTCTGGATAATAAATGCATGAGATCTTTTTGAAACCAGTTTAATTAAAGCGTGCATGATCATGCTATATGATTGACCCTACAAGCCATCAATCATTTGTTGTGTTAAGCTACATGATTGTCCTGGGTTCGATTCCCAGCGAGGTGGAAATTTGAATAATGACTTCGAATGTCTATTCTCGGTCTGGGTGTGTTGTCCATGGTCCCACGACACGAAATCCTAGTGTGGGACTATGCGTGTATAGCGTTATTTTTTATTTTTGTTTATTCCAGGACGCATCGGAATCGATATACGAGAAGTATGACCCGCTGCTCCACGGCAACACCCGCAGCAAGAAGGACCAGATCCTGAGCACCAAGTTCATGCGCAAGTACATCTACATGGCGCGCCTGATGAAGCCCAAGCTCACGCAGGAGGCCTCGGACGCCATCGCTGATGAGTACGCTCGGCTGCGGAGCCAGGATATGATGGATAATGATGTAGCTAGGGTGAGACAATCATGACTTTATTTTTTTCTCTCTCTCTTGATTGATTGATCGGGTGATGCCTTTAGTGTTTCTTATTAAGGAAAAATTAATAGTATGGTTGGGTTATGATAATATGTTGTGTTTATAATAATAAGTATGAAATGAAGGTTGAAGGATAAAGTTGAGTTACCATATACATCTCATGTACAAAAATAGCCCAAGAACTGACAACGATATTTTATTATGTAACTACTAAACTAATTTAATATAGTCAACCAATAAAGCCATCATTATTAACATATTAAATAGACCCTAAACCAGCTCTAACCGTCACCTAGCACAGGTCCTAACAACCTAGTAACCAAGCTAACACCCCAGCCGGTTGCAGACCCAGCCAGTGACGGCGCGGACGCTGGAGACGCTGATCCGGCTGTCCACAGCGCACGCCAAGTGCCGGCTCAGCTTCCAGGTGACGCACGACGATGCCCAGGCTGCTATTGAGCTGGTGCAATACGCGTACTTTAAGAAGGTACGTTTTATTAAAAACATCAGTAAAGCCCAATGCATACGTAACGGGTTTTTTCCCGTACGGGACGGGACGTGAAGTTTTGGAAACATTGTTTCATAGAAAATGTATACGATAGAGCATACGCAGCGGAATCCCGTACGGGAAAAAGTCAGTTACGTATGCATTGGCAGTTTCGGCTGGGTATCTTCGGACCCGCCCCCAATTCCGTGTGAAGCTGTAACTGCCGCTAGGGCTAACAACAACAGCAACGACGAAAAATACAAATACCGCTAAGTTATTACACGGTCGTTCCTAGACAGTAGTTGCTAGAATATCAACCACTAGTGGTTTTTAAAATTAGTCAATTCTATTATTTCTAATGTCTATTATTATTGTCTATTCTAAATCAGCCACCAACATCACTTGTGAATGTCAACGTGTGTTGTAGGTATTGTCAAAGGAGAAGCGCCGTAAGCGGCGCGCGTCGTCCGGCGACGAGGCCTCCGACGGCGAGCAGCCCCCGCAGCCGCGCGCCAAGCGGTCCAGACGGGTGGTATGTACTATTTATCTGTTTGCATTTTACTTTGTTTCCTGTGGGAAACTGTTTTTGTAACTATTATAGTATGTGTACTATAATAGTTACAAAATAATAGTGAAATAATAGCAACATTTTAATCTGAAGCGTTAATTTTACATTATGTAAACAAAAAAATTGAAAAAGTATCGGTCCTCTTGTAATCTATGTCTTTTATGAACGATTAATACTATCTGGATGAAATTATCTTTATTGGAAAGAATACAATAAGTGTATTTCTTCCAGTCTTATTATAATGAATGCAAAATAAATACAAAGTTGCCATTATAAAAAAGACTCTTGCTAGAAATATTCATACATTTTTTTCTTTAAAAAAATCGTGCTTGAAATATTCATAGTCTTTTCTTTATAATACCTTATCTTTATTTTTACCTTAAGTTTTTTTCATTGACTTTTTATGTTTTTTTTTTGCCAACGAAATTACATTGTTTTTATTATTTATTTATTTATATATACATTGTATGAACAGGTAGGTTTGAGGTACTAGTTTACTACAAGTAATTTCACTTATAGGCCAACACAGCTAATTAACCGACTTCAAAAAAGGAGGAGGTTCTCAATTCGACTGTATTTTTTTTTTTATTTATGTTTGTTACCTCAGAACTTTGGACTGGGCGAACCGATTTTGATGATTCTTTTTTTAATCGAAAGCAGGCGCTTGTCTTGTGGTCTCACATAAATTTGAACGAGATCTGACAACTATGTAGTTTTTGAGACTTTGAAGTCGGTTATTTTTTGTTAGTAAAATTTAGATTATGTTGAAAACAAGTGCATAAACTATATTGTGTGATGTACATGCAGGCTGGTGCGCAAGGCACGGACCCGTACGAGTTCTCATCGGACGAGGAGGCGGAGCCTATCTTGCGAGCCGCGCACGCCTCCCAGCCGGAGCCCTCCGAGCGGGTCATGCGCTCGTCGCAAGCCACCATCGACGATACCAGGTATGTTATGTATATGAAAAGATGTTACCAAAACTTCACGTCCCGTTCCGTATGGGAAAAAACCCGTTACGTATGCATTGACCTTTAGATCTGTCTGTGTTTAAGAGTTAGACCGTAATACTAATAAGACATCTTTTTATTCTTGTTTTGGTGTATTATGATGAAAAACGGAACGTAACGTCCATGATCGCAACAGTGTTTTGAATTTGATGGTGTTAATTTTTATTATATTACAAGTAAATCTCGGTGTAAGAAGTGTAAAAGTGGTGATTAAATGAACAAGAACATCAACTCTATATAATAACAGTATTTTCTGCAGTAAATTTTAGTGTAAATTCAAATTCAAAACGACACAACATTATAAGATCTATATACTGTGATTATAACGTTAAAATTATTGAGTGCATTCAAAGTAATTGAAGTGAACGCGTAAGTGCCGCGATCTGCACGGCGCTTAGGACCTTCTTCTCGCGAGTATTAAGTTGTTTAGTAGTGCTCAACTGCGACTTCATTCTGTAATCTACCTACAAAGTGAATAAAGGATTATAATACGAAATGGCTAGCCCAAAAAAATGTGCTGCTTGTTTACACAAATTATCGAAAGACGTATCGTTTCTGCAATGTTCGCGTTGTATGGAGAAGTATCACCTTTCGTGCATAAATATCACACCTAAAGATTTTAATTCTATGAGTGACGAACTCAGAAAGAACTGGGTATGTGCACTATGCCGTAGTAAAGAAAGAAAAGGCAACATTTCAAACACACCCGTTCGTTCTATTGCTTCTAGTTGCCCACCATCACCGCAGCCCGACTTCATTACTCAGAGATCTAAACCACGTAGCACCGTTAACTGCTCATGTTTATCAGCTGACAACATTAGAGACATTTTACGTGAAGAATTGCAAACTGTATTCACTCAACAAATTCAACCCCAACTTTTAGAGGTCCGCAGTGCTGTTACCGCTATTGAATCTTCTTTAGGTCACTTCAATGCTGAGCTAGAAAAAATTAAGTCTGAGTATGCGGTTCAAGCCGAAACGTTGAGTAATTTAAAAACAGAAGTTGAATTATTGCGTGCGTCTAATGTGTCGCTCCAATCTAGACTGACGCAGTTGGATGAACGATCGCGGTCTTCGAACGTCGAGATACAATGCGTCCCCGAAAACAAGCAAGAGAATTTAGTCAATATTGTAGTGCAACTGAGTAAAGTCATTAAGTGTCCCGTCAGCGAGGCCCATATACATTATTGCTCCCGTCTAGCAAAAATGAATAAATCTAGTCCTCGCCCCCGTTCGATATTAGTCAAATTTAGTAGCCCTCGCCTGCGAGACGAATTTTTGGCGGCTACCTGTAAATTTAATAAAGTCAGCCGTGATGACAGGCTAAATACGAGCCACTTGGGTATTGGTGGAGACAAGAAGAGCCCTATCTATGTCACGGAACACCTCACAGCCGAGACCAAGAGCTTGCATGCTGCTGTGCGCATAAAGGCGAGAGAACTGAATTACAAATACGTATGGGTACGCGACGGGAAAATCTTCATGCGCAAAAACGACGAATCCAATTATGTATATGTTAGGAATATAGATCTTTTAAACACTTTATCATAAGACGCTAAATTTGCTAATTTGTTACTAAAAGGCACTTTAAATTGTTATTATCAGAACGTTAGAGGATTAAGAACAAAGACCTTAGATCTTTTTAACAATATTGTTTGTAATAATTTTGACATAATAATTTTTACAGAAACATGGTTGAACAGCAGCGTTTCTGACAGAGAACTTTTTGATGACCGTTATGTGATATATAGACGTGACCGGGAGAGTAGTGGTTTCCATAGTAAAAAAGAGGGGGGCGGTGTGCTAATTGCTGTTTCAAATAGATTTAAGTCTTATCGCTTATTTAATTTCGAATCAGATTGCGAGGACCTCTGGGTGCAACTAGATCTGAATGACAAACAAGGAATAATTAAACATTTGTACATCTGCAGTGTTTACATACCCCCTCCGGTTCAATTACACGTTATAGATCACTTTACTAGTAACACTAATCGAGTTATGGAAAATATTAGTGGCGATACTCTTATTGTTGGTGACTTTAATCTAAGTAGCTTATCGTGGGATCCTCCGACCAACTTGCAGACCCAGTGCTCGCCTGTTAGGTCTAACAGCATGTTAAACAACACTCTTATCGATTTTATGTCCCTTAATCACTTGGCTCAGTACAACTTCTGTTTAAATAATAAGGAAAAAATACTTGACCTACTACTGAGTACTACACCTATATCAAACTTACTCGTATGCGCGGATCCACTGTCAATTGTAGATCCTTTACACCCACCTTTAGAATTCGGTATCGTGCTTGATTATGTGGAATGTTTTAAATCTAAGCTCGAATCTCGGTTTCTCTTTTATAAAGCAGACTACAAAAAAATTTTGTCTGAACTCAACAATATTTCATGGACAACCGTACTGGCTGATTGTACCTGTGTTGATGACATGATTGCGACTTTTTACAAACTGCTTAGACTTTTAATTACTAAACACGTTCCGAAATCTCACCCCCGCAATATAAACAAGCGTCCTATATGGTTTTCAAGATCGTTGATCAGAGTAATTAATGAGAAACTTAAATACAGATCTAAACACGCGGTAGCGTGTAAGCCAATTTTCTAGCTAACAGAATTGGCGATCAGCACCGTGTGTAATATTACACGAACCATTTGGAGCCACTTTTGACCACCTCATAACTCAAAAACTATTCAACATAAACCTGTCAAATTTGGCTCATTTATTGAGACTTGCGAAATACATACGTCTTCCAAGTTTCATAAACACATCTCAAACGGTTATTTAGATATTAACGTCCAAAAATCGAGAAATTTAACACTGACTGACCTATAGATCAAAACTATATCCAACTTCCAGGTGACCTAGAAAGTTAAAATTTGGCATGCAGATAGGTAGTCGGGTGAATACAAAGGAATAAATCTGAAAGTAGTAAATTTTTATAATTTTATGATAATTTTTCAAAAAATATGATTCTATTAGGAACACTTATAACGCATGAAATTTATGAACAGCAATCAAAATTGATGACAGGTGGTCATTATGTGGAATATATATAAGGAGTGGAATACCACCCTTAATTTTTTTTAATCGAAACATATCAGTTTTAGTACTTTGTGAAGCTTCTAACGGGGGGAAGACATTCAGTGTACGTACGTATTATTTACGTACAGATTAGTGAGACGTCAGTAGCCGTTATTTCTAGTGTATTGCATTGATTCATTTTTAATGTATGAAAAATTATTCTTCTCTTATCTTGTATGGCATGTACACCACAAAATTTTGTATTATTTCCGAAATTATACCAGTTTAAAGTGATTCGAAGTATTGTTTCCAAATATATTATGGCACGTATCTCATCGAACACAAACTACTTATAACTAATAAGAGTATATTCGACTATCGTGTTTATTATTATTATTACTACTATCGTATCGTATCGTATTTATTATTATTATAACAGACTGGGATTTAGTATTAATTATTATTTCAATATTTAGCGGACATGAATAGTAGAAGATCATTACTTATAAATAATGAAGTAATAGGTATTTTGGACCACGGTGCACTAACTACGGATTTAGTTGAAGGGCACTATTACAGTTCATGTATAAGGTAACAAAATTAATCAGTAACGTTATGAATAAGTACCTACTAATAATTTCTGTACAAAAAGTAATGATATCCCATCAAAAACATGAATGTAAAGTAAAAGCCAATTTAAAAAAAAAGAATTGAGATCTAAATGGGTGCCAAGTTCTGTGTAGAAAAGCCTAAAATTTTAGTCACAAGAACATGTAATTCAAGCTTTACATTTGAATTGGCTAGTTTTCATTAGTTAGCAACCAACAAACCAAATTTTAGAAAAGTAACATAGGTCATCAACCTAACAGACTTAACAAAGATAATTATACAAATATAATACTATAGCCTAGATAGGTACGTGAAAACTAACCAAGTCAAATGTGGAGCTTGAATTACATGTTCTTGTGACTAAAATTTTAGGCTTTTCTACACAGAACTTGGCACCCATTTAGATCTCAATTCTTTTTTTTTAAATTGGCTTTTACTTTACATTCATGTTTTTGATGGGATTAGAATATCGTAAATATGGCAATCCACGTGATCTACTTACTTTCGAACTACTACGCGACAGATGCACCAAATTAAAAAAGTATAATTATAATACGTACTTAGAACGCTTAGAGTCGTCTTTATCATCAAACCCCAAACTATTCTGGTCTTTTATAAAAAATAAGAGAAGGGGCAGTAGTGTATATCCCGCCCAAATGTCTCTCGGTAATGCCTCTGCTACCACGGGACCAGATATTTGTAATCTGTTTGCGACACAGTTTTCTTCCGTATTTAATACTGACAAATCACATGTATATAATAAATCTTATTTAATTCCTCCTACTAATCATCTGACAACTGTATCGGTTACCCAAGATCAGGTCTACAGAGTTTTAAAAAGACTCGACCCTACTAAGGGTGCTGGTCCGGATGGAATTCCGGCAGTTTTTGCAGTTAGATGTGCTAGCGCACTTGCATTGCCCCTGTCCATAATATTTAACAAGTCCTTAAGTTCCGGCACATATCCGACTTTATGGAAGGAGGCTCTCGTAATACCATTGATGAAAGGAGGTGATGCTAGTCTTATTAAAAACTATCGACCAATATCATTAATAACTATCTTTGCGAAGGTCTTCGAAATGATATTGTGTCCTATATTGTCATGGCATTTTAAGCAATTTATAGCACAAGAACAGCATGGTTTTGTGAAGGCCCGGTCAACGGTAACCAATTTGGTGTCCTTTGTCGAAGATCTCGCTCAAGGGGTTGATCTAGGGCAGACTATAGATTGTATATATACAGATTTTAGTAAGGCCTTCGATAGGGTTAACCACGATGTCTTACTCAAGAAACTTTCATCTGCTGGAATAGCTGGCAATCTCTTAAGTTGGTGCCAGTCATACTTGAAAAACAGACAGTCTGTGGTAATAGCAGGTGGTTTTAAATCCAAACCTTTCACGTCTCTATCCGGTGTACCTCAGGGCTCCCATTTGGGTCCACTGCTATTCGATTTATTTATAAACGACGTAATTGAATGTTTCACCAACTCAAAGTTATATATGTTTGCCGATGATTTAAAGTTTTTCAGGGCGGTTAACTCTGTTGAGGAGGAAACGCTTCTACAAAATGACATAAATAATCTGGTCTCGTGGTGCACATTAAATGGCATGAGTCTGAACATCGAGAAATGTTACGTAGTTCGCTATGGTAGGAAAAAAAACGTTATCCCCAGGTCCTATCATATAAATGGCATATCACTGAAAGAGACAGATTACATTCGAGACCTAGGTGTAATTCTGGACAACAAGCTGCGCTTCAATATTCACGTAGATAATATTGTAACAAAAGGTTTTAAAACTTTAGGCTTCGTATTACGAAATTGTCGCGAGTTTAAGAATGCCTCCACGAAACTTGCAATTTACACTGCCCTCGTACGTAGCGTCTTAGAGTACGGTTGCGTCGTGTGGAATCCTCACTACGATGTATATATTAAACGTCTTGAGAGTGTGCAGAAACGGTTTTTATGGCACCTAGCATACAGTTGCAACTTGGCTAAAACGCTACCAAGCTACGAAGAACGACTTCAACATTTTGGTTTGAATTCGCTCCGTGAACGCAGGAAGCTGCTGGACAATGTGTTTTTGTTTAAGCTGATCAACAACTTTATCGACGCACCTAACCTTCTGTCCCAAATAAATTTTAATGTACCTAGGAGATTACCAAGATCATTAAATCTTAAACCTTTCATTGCAAGACCAGCCCGATCAAATCTAGGCCATTACTCCCCCTTAAACAGATGCATGAGGAGTTACAATAGTGTTCACAACATGCATGTATTTGCTGGTAAACTCAGTGAGGACAGGGGAAGGTCAGATACCCACAGTCCCTCTCTTAACGTTGATATTTACTGTAACAATTTACCTAAATTTAAGAAAATCGTCAGAAGTTGTTGATATTTAAAATTTTATTTTATTTCTTATAATTATGTTAACTTAGTTTAATTTCAATAGTTAAATTATGATCTATTAGAAATATATTATTGTATAAATAGATTATTGTATAATTTAAGGTCTAATACAACTCATATAATGTAATTCATTTAATGTACTAGTTTCCTGATTCTGTAGACATTTTCATATAATTTTTATTATTCATAATTAATTTTGTATACAATGTTATTTCATTTGTGTATTACTTAATGTTGCCTGAATCTAATGTGGTTTACACCTGTAAGTGAAGTAACACTTAGCTAATACTCAATGTTGTATAATTTTATGCTCGCCATAGTGCTTACTTTGTTGGTGTAACATAATAAATAAATAAATAAATAAATTATAGATCCGCCTAAAAGGATACAATATATTATTTAAGTATTTCTGTGTTACATCAGTGTACAAATAACAAAACAAATAGTGTATAATATAATGTATTTACCTCCGACGCAAAGGGGTGTTACAAGTTTGACGCGTCTGTTATCTATGACATCTTATAGCTCCTAAACGAATGGACCGATTATGATGCGTTTTTGTTTGAAAGCTTTATGAGGATTTGTCCAGACATTTCAAGGTCAACAGCTCTAATAGTTGGTTTTTTTTTAATTTTAAAATTTTACAGTAGCCTTTTTTGTGAGTGGTAATAAACGACTATTGTATTGTTGCAGGCTAGCGTCATTCAAGTCGTCCCTCCAGCAGCTGTTCCGTTCCGAGCGCGCGAACTCGCTGCCGCTGGCGCGCATCACGGCGCACGTGAACGAGGCGCACGCGCACGCGCCGTTCGATAAACAGGAGGTGTTGGCCGCGCTGCACCGCATGACCGCTGACAATCATGTCATGATGGCCGATGACATCGTCTTTCTGATATAGATGGTTGCTTTTATGCAAGGTGTTCTCATTGGTTATTGATATGGATTTTTTAGAAGTCTTGGTAAACGATCTTGGCACGTTGGCACTAATTTTATTCATCTAATTAGTTAAAAATAATGAATAGTAGACAGGAATTAGTTTTAGAATACAATAATAAATAGTTCCTTAAATTCTTTTCATTTCATGCTTGTCTTATTTTCAAATTACAAACGACAAAAGACAATGTAAGATTGTTTACTAAATACGACTCGTCTAAAAATGTACATTCGAGTGTTAAGGTTGACTTCACACAGCTTACAAAGACGATTACATTAAAGGTCGCTGCATACGTAACGTGGATGGGACGGGGACGTGAAGTTTTGGAAACACCGTTTCATAGAAAATGTAAACAATAGCGCATACGCCACAGAGGCACGGACGGGACGGGAACGGGGCACGCACGTATATTTATGTCCCGTCCACGTTACGTATGCAGTTACCTTTCATGTGGTCGTCTCGCCGCTCGCGTTGTAAGCTGTGTCAAGCACTTGATTAATGATGTAATATTCAATATTAAACTTTATCTCCACGGCATATAGCACTAAATCGTTCAAAGACGAGATACCGACTTGGTCTGATTGTGGTGCGAAGATCATCATCATCATGAAATTAATTAATTATGTACATGTAATGCGTGAGGTGCTTTTTTGGGGTTCAGAAGACAAATCGGAACCCTTATTTTATTTCTTACAGATATGTTGGTATTTTGAATCGCAAAATATCATTTATTTCATTAAAAAAAAATTAATAGCTAGCTCACACTTACATAAATAAATATTACGCTGTGATTGATTAATCTTAAATCTAGGATTTTGCTAGGAATATGGAATATGGAAAGTGTATATTAACGAATTTCGACCAGTGGGATATTTTGTATTCTTAAAAGACAATCTTGGTTAGAATTTTCTGTTTGTTTAATCAATCAGGCACACCTTGGTTAGAGCCTTTTGTTCAACTAGGTTGCATTCCCACCGACAAAAAGCCTTATTACCATTGTCGTCAGTGCATCTAAACAATACATTCATCATGTATTTTGTATTGCGTATACATTCGCCTTCTGCCGTAAAAATGACATGATTGTAATATTAAGTTTTTGTCATTTAGATTTATGAATGTTAAGGTATCTTTTGTACAAAATAGTAATTTAAGAATTGTTAATTTTATAGAAATCTCAAAATAAAGTGATTTCTACAAAAAAGGAAGTGTATTTTTGCAGCATATCCTATAAAATTGCACTCTGTTTACATACAATGCTATTTAAAAAATTTAAACCAATAAACTCCTTGTTTGAAGTCCGTTAAAAAATCGACCATCTGAAAGTACGATAGATATCAGATCACAATGCTAAAAACAAAAACAACATTCTTACAAACCAAATATATTTACATTACTTATTTTCTCCCCTTGCCTTTACTCTTCCCACTCTTGTTATCTCTTCTCTGAGGTGGTTTGTTCTTGTTAAACTTTCCTCCGAACACTTTCTTGCCGCGTGGTTGACTCTGGCGACTCCTGTCACCTTTATTAAACTTCTTCCCTCCCTCTGATCTCTTATGGAACTTCCCTTCGTCCTGGTTCCTACCAAACTTCCGGTCTCCTTTCTGTTTCTGCGCGCGCCCGCTCGTGTCTTGACCCTTCTCAAATTTCTTCTTCAACTTCTTATCCAACCGCATCTTCTTGAACCCTCTTGGTTGTTCTCCGTCCTCCGACTTCCTCTTTCTTGGGTATTGACTGAATAGGTCTGCAAAATATTTGTTTCAATTATAATAGTGTTGTCCATAGTTGGAAGTATGACCACATTGACCATACTTCCACACTGGTAGCCACAATTTTACTTATTTGTAAATGTAAAGGAATGTTTTCTTTCAGTAAAATAAGCCATCATTAAAATTATATAGATTATGATTATTATACCTATTGATGATAGTCTTGAACGTATTTTTTTAAGCAACCCATTCGTGATACTTATCTTTACAATATTTGATAAAACAAACAATTTTTATCCGGTAAGCAGATGGGTGCAGAAACGCCTGTAATTCGGATCTTAAACTACATAATATAACGAAAGAATTGGCTCTCAAGCCCCCAATCGGAATACGACGAGTCATTTAGCGACTGACTCAAGCAAGAAATTCGTAACTATCCAGGCGGACCTCACGGAAAAATAATAATCGTAATAATGGTGAGGGCCCCGCCACCAGCGGCCCGGATTCAGTCGCCTCTTACGACACCCATTCGGCATTTGATTAGGTTTAATATTGTAAGCCACAATACGGATGCAGTATGACCGTGCAAAACAATTACCGTGTTCAGGCTCGGCGCCCACCTCCTGGCGGTAGTACTCCGCGTCGTCGTCTTGTTCCATGTCTTCCACGTTCTGAGACTCCTGGGCTGCCAGCTCCATCAATCTGGTAACAAGGTAACCATCGATCTTATCACTGCATTGTGTTGCGATCCCGATAGCCATGCCAACAAAAGTAGTTAAAATACAAGTAGGCTATACTGTTTATTTTTGTCAAATCCTAAGTCTTCCGTTACTATAATACCAAGTCCTATATATTCTATTTTTAATAGATGCAAATTAATCTCATATTTTGATACGAAACAGGTGTGTGTCAGCTCCAACGCACAACTGGAGTTTAACGCCATTGTGATGATGATGATGATAAAAAAACTGACAAAAAATTTACATTACAAAATTTACATTAAAAATTTCAAAAAAAAATTTAAAAAAAATTATATAAAAAATTGATGATGTGTTTCACATCATCAGAATAGGATGTACCAAGATTATTATTATCATTACATGGCGTTGTTACTGATCAGCCATCCAACGATCTGTGTTACGAATTACAAAGATAACGCATAACGTAAAGGCAAAAAATTGACTTTACTCCCCATAAAATCTCATACCGCGGGCTTAAATATGAAATCGATAGATAAGGAGTTAAACTTCAAAAAAATATAGCTAAGCTTGCAAACATGGTATTCCATCATTAAAGAATCCTCTAGCTAGAACATATTTATGCAGTACAAAACTTTACCTTTGATTTTCTGTCAACTCCTTTTTCTTGTTAATGCCCACTAGAGATTTCTGCTTCAGGTCCTCTTTCTCCTTCTGTTTACGTTTAACATTCTCCTCTTGTTGAGCTTTTCGTTTCTCTTTCAGCCGCCTGTGTAAAATATTATCAGTAATAAGTAATTAAATATTTCATAGTTAAGAACTTTTATTTGAATTCATTATCATAATTTTTTTACCTCTTTTCATCTCTCCTCTTCTTGATTAAAGCCTTCTCTTCTTCTGTTTTTTCTTGCAATTCGTGGAATAATACTTCTCCATCCATGAGTCCATCTTCAACCTAAAGTCATTAAATGACACATTATCTATACTATAATAAAACTCAAAGGGCAAATTTACTGTACAATGAATATTTTTTAAAAATTTTGATTAGGGGGCACTTCAATAACGTGTTAGAGCACAAAAATATTTTTTTTAGAATTATTGTCTGTCTGTCTGTCTGTCCGTCCGGGCATCACATGAAAACCCTTGAACGGATTTCGATGAAAATTGGTAAAGTTGTTACTAATACTCCGGGTCATATTTTAGGATACTTTTTATCCCGGGAAATTAAAAGGTTTCCCCGGGAAACGGGATGAAAGTTTGTATGGAATATTTTTAAAACATCAACCGATTTGCTTCAAATTTGCATCAAGTGTTCCTTGCTTAAATTTATGGAACATGTATTTTTCAGTTTTTCAAAATTTTGCAAAAAAAAAAGAAAAAAATACAAATTCATGTGAATATTGCTTATTTTTCAAAACCCGCTCCTGGAGGAATCCTTTGTGATTTTATCGTGGGTTTCAGTATATAAATTACTAAATATAACTTCAGTATAAATTCACCGTTTTTGAAATTTCCTTCTGCAAGAGGTACAAAAAAGGTAAAACATAATTTCCGTATGCGAAGCTGCGGGCAACAGCTAGTTTCTAATAAAACTTTTTAGGAAATATTAAACAACGTATTTTGTTTGTATTTTTCAGTCAGTCTTGTCTCGTCTTGTGTCAGTCTTGGCAAGTTGGTCAATAATTTGAGCTGATTGCATTGATTACTTCTTCAGATCAAATCAAATCAAATCAAATCAAATCACTCTTTATTGTGGACTATAGGTAATATACAGATGTTACAAATAAGCAAATTGTTCGCTATGTCCTGCCTTAAAGGCGTACAATACATTAAATAAGCTAAAAATTTAAAATCAAGATTAAAATATAAATAATAAATTAAATAAAAATAAAAATTAGATTATGTATCTGTCTTGTAGCAATTAAAAAGGTCAAAGCATACTTGTATGCGGTCAACATACGGGTAATTTACTTTTTTTTATCAACCCAACACAGCTTCTTAAGTATTCCCTCCGAAGCATAGAACCTCAAGAAATTTAGCTACTTAGATTACCCAACTACTATATTCATAGTTGCTTACAGTCGCCTGATATGTCGAGCGACACTTGTAGCGGGACTTTTGTCTGTTATATGTGTGTAATTATAGAGATATGGGCGTTGCTAGCGTCATATCAATTATACGGGCGTCGGGCCCCCAGCCTACAGGGGCCCCGACTAGCAGGCAGCTTAATGGCGCCCTTTTCTCCTCCCGATATGTGACAGCTAAAATTGGAGATAGGGCCCCTCAACAAATACGAGGTTTGTACACAAAACGGTGTATGTAGTCAAGTCATAACTCTTTATCGAATGACATTAACAAATAACAATGGTAGTACCTTAATGAGCTGTAGCGACATCCTAGGCCCCAGTTCGAACAGTCTGATAGCGGAGCGCGTCTGAGCCGCGGCGCCGCGCGTGGCCAGCGTCTGCGGCAACACCACCTGGTTGGTCGCGTCGTCTTCGAACTCACTCTCCGATAACAGCGCCGCTCTGGTGGCACAAAGTTCAAACTATTTTATGTTGAAAGATTTTAGCTACCCACAATCACAATTGGTTTGAAGATATTATTAGGATGGGAATATAATTAGTGGAAATCTCAATGTTATATAATTTGCTTTGTATAATTAAAAAATCCTTAGAATTAATTATGATTGATTAAGTTTGTTACTTACTTATCAAAGAATTCCGACATGTCCTTACACCGATTAAGGTTCGGAATTTTTCCTTGCACCATCTATAATAGGATTTAATAAATTATTATTGATACGCAGTGAATTTTAGCTAAGAAAATTTTTAATAGACATTAAAAATTCTAGTATACCTTCTTAGTGCCTTTGTTTAGACCAACAGGTGAGGCCCTGATGACGTAGTGTCGCATGTCTATGAGTTTTGTTGAAGGATTATAATTCATGAGCACACATCTTCGTATGTTCTTTAACTTTACCTGTAATACAAAAATTGCAATCAACAAGACAAAATGAACAGCACAGAATATTAACAATACAGAATGTATGAAGATGCTTCAATCAAACACTTCAGAAGATCTATAAGAGATTACGGCCTGGTAACCAGTTGAGCTCCAAGTGATCTTGTATATGTATGTAGCAGCGATGCATAAAACTTCGATAGCATGATTCAGGTCGGCGTGACATCACCGTGTGATGTGTAGTACGATGTCGCCTCGCTATCTGTACTATTACTACTACTGTATTTTTGAAGTGAAAACTTCTTTAGCATCATTGTCATTTGAAAGTCGATGAAACGAAAAATGGACAGTAAAAAGAGACAGACATATAAATTTATAAGATTTAACGTGGGAGAATATGAGATAGGAAGCATTGTACAGGGAGAGGGGAGGGGCAGGGGGAGAGGGAGGGAATTCAGATTATTGTTCTTGACCATGTTGATAAATAATTCTTATTGTATATATTACTGATGTCAATGTCTATGGGAGGCAGTGAACACATCATCAGGCAGCTTATTTGGCATGTAATTACTAGAGACCGACCGAAGGTTCGGTTTCGGCCAGTTTCGGCCAAAAAATCTAGTTTCGGTTTCGGTTTCGTAAAAATTTGGCCGAAACTTTCGGCCAAACCGAAACTCTGTGTTCGTGAATTGTCGTGCTTCGTTCGGTTAAGTTCGTGGCTAACCCGTGGGCGCTGATATTTCAAGTGAAGTCATTGATTTAACATGTTTATTATATTTGTTCATTAATCTGAAGACATCTGACAGGGTGCTTTGGCGCTTGCTTTTAGTCGTTTTTTGCTCGATATTAATAACGGCTACAGGTAGAAAAAACCTTAATCCATACCCTTAATGGGGTTCACAGAATACATCTAGTCACCAAGTTTCAACAGTATAGTTCTTATAGTTTCGGAAAAAAGTGGCTGTGACATATGGACGGACAGACAGACAGACATGACGAATCCATAAGGGTTCCGTTTTTTGCCATTTGGCTACGGAACCCTAAAAATGACCTTTGTAAAATTTAAAAAATTCGGCTCTTTTAACCTTATTTTTTCTGTTGAGTTCACAAATGAGCAGCTCAAAAAAATACCCTAATGGTGTAGCCAAACGAGCGTATTTTTTGAGCTGCGCGTCGCATAAAATAGCGTAAATCGTAAAATCGGGTAAAACACAAATTCCAAAGAATTGAATTAGAGCTTTTGTATGAAACCGGCTCATTTCACGTGACACACAGCACCAAAAATACGCTCGTTTGGCCTCAGCCTAAGTTTCGGTTTCGGTTTCGGTTTCGGCCGAAACTGGACCTAAGGCCGAAGGTTCGGTTTCGGTTTCGGTTTCGGCTGAAAAACCAGTTTCGGTCGGACTCTAGTAATTACTAATATGTCTATATTATCTGAACTCATACTCACTGTTGTAATGTTAATGGTGGGAAACATGTTCTGGAACATGGTAGCCATGAGTTTCATGTGCATGCCTTCGCCGGAGAAGCTGTTGAGTACAATGAGCGGCGCGTGCTTGAAGGCGCGCTCCATTACGTACTGTTTGCGAAGCGAAGAGATCACGTCGCGAGCTAGGCTGTACTGAAGACAATGATTAGTGTAAATGAATAATGATGTCGTCTCATGTGGTGAGGTCCTGGAGAAACATCTGGTTCCAAGTAAATAGTACATTAACCATAAATAACAGGTAATAACTGAGAAAGAGGAAAGAAGAAGGGAAAAAACAAAAGCAACATTTAATTTTTTTATTATAAAAACCAAGAACTCATTGAAAAATTGTAGACTACCTGATGTTAGTTATCTTATTATCTGTTACGTACTTATTATCTGTAACGCTCCAACTCAGAGTCACTAATAGTTACTTAAATTGCTCCTCAGTAAAGAATCACCATACAAATTCTGTACTAAGGAGCGATTTAAGTAACCGTTAGTGACTCTGAGTTGGGGCATAAGTATTTATACTGATCCTTAGAAAACAATCTTAAGAATAGTATTTAGGAAAATTTAAGATCTCTTTTTGCTAAGTTGTTTGTTGTTGGCACATTTTCTATGGTGATTAGATGGAAACAAAATTAATGGTTTCATGGCATATCAATGAGAGGAAATGAAACTTGATAAAAAGCTGATATTCTTACAGAGTGTATTCGGAAAGTGAGAGTGGGTCCCCTGGGTAAGCGTGCCAGCCTCATGTAGGAGCCGAGCTCGGTCTCCGTGAAGGTCATCATGTGAGACACGTGCAGGTAGCCCGACACTGACAGGAAGTCCTTTATTGTGTTCTTCTTCCTTTCCTGCAAACCAAATAATTATCGAATGAAAACCCATTGATAGGTACTTTAAAACACAATGAAATTATATTATTTTAAATTTTTTAATTTATTTTATTATTTTATACCATTATTCATTATGCATAAGGCAATTTTTATTTTTCCCCTTTCAATTAAAATAGGTTTAGGTACTATAAATAAATACTATTACTCTAGAAAAATCACTAAAATGGACACATTCAGTGGGTCAACAAACAAGCAGTCAAGCAACCTGATGGCTAATGATCACCTTCGCCTATGGACACCACCAACACCAGAAAAAGACCTCAAACCAACGAGGGATTTGTATTTTTCCTGGCTCTCTGTCTACAAACACTTAAAAAACCATACTATACCGCATTAAAAAAACTAACCTTCAACTGGGATGCTGTGAACGGTTCCATAATTTTCCTGAAGTCTTTCGTCAAATCCATGAGATCTTTAGAGCACTGTCCTCGATGAATGACGAAGGAATGGGGCGCCTTGACAAGATGCTCAGGCTCAAGGGCTTCCTTCGTCGCAGAATTCTTTTTAACACATTTACCTTTTCGTTTACCCATTTTACTCAAACAAAACTGACCAGAGACCTCAAATTAATTGAATTATCAGAAAAATTTAAAAAATCTGAACGTAAACAACGTGCAATTTAAGGTTATATCACGCCTGCTTCAATTTTACGACGAACGTAAAATTTTACTATTTAAGACTTGGAGAACGCTTTCTTTCATTATTTTTAACATGTATGTATTTAAAATATTGCACAATGCAAACATAAAATATTTTTCACATTTTATTTGGAAATTGCAGGCAGAATGTTGTTCACTAATCACTTCCCTTCACAACTTCAACATGTCAACTGTCATCTGTCATACCCTACGTTCCAAACGACCACGCTCACGACCGCGATTTTTTCGTTCCACTAGCTTGTGAGCGTTACAATCATACACCCAAGTGGAACGGGTATAGTGAGCGACGTGAGCGTTCAAGGTCAAGCCACAGAGTATTTACACGTTTTAGCCGTTGATACAAAATGTACTCTATGATGTTGAGAATAAGACAAGTCTGAAACATTAGAGGTTAAGTTATAATTTTTAAGCTATAAATAAACGTTACATAATTAATTATCAATTTTATTTTTATACTAGTAAAAAAGTATATCTACAAACAAAAAATTTTTTTTTATGAATAGACAAATTAATATAATAAAAAATTGCATAATAATTATGTTAATGATATTGACCGACGAGGAAAAATGTATGCATGGCTATACGAGTATGTATAGTTAATTAAACATTAAAATTATTTACATAATTTAACATATTTATATCAACTTGTGACCCCACGTCGAGCATCTGCTGGAGAAACTACTATAATCCACTAAAGTATCTCTTGTCGAATCGTATACAGTAATTTTTTCCATCACCATCCTTATCTTTTATAAAATTGCGCCAAATTTCTATCAACATCCATTTCTACCCAGTGTTGCCAGGTCTAAAAAACTGGCGAGAGTAACTTCGTCGTATCTGGCAACACTGCAATTCGACCACTTCGACCCACCCCGTGAGGTGGGTTGTTTTGAGCGTGCCATGAGCGAAATTAAGGACGTCATCAATGACGTATTCACCGCGACCATGACGACCGTGGTCGCCATGTGGAACGCGTTTTGATCGTTGTGAGCGATGTGAGCGTCTACTGGAACGCAGCCAGTATATATCTATGGTGATTACTGATTTTTGTCATTCTGACATTATCGGTGACGTCTTCGCAGTGTTGCCAATGCTACGGCAATTACCGTTTTCTACGGCTTTCGGGCCAAAAATCACAAAATCTACGGCTTTAACCCTATTACCGTAGCTAATTCTACGGCTTTTCGCAAATTCTCCGGTCTTTTTTTATTTACTTGTTTTGAAACATTTTACGAATGTTAAAACCCAGAAAATAGCGCCACTAGGCAAATGTTGTGTTAATTTAAGCTAATGAAAAGTGATTCCTTGTTTTGTGGACATGAAATTTACTGCCGATGACCTTTTTTTTTTAGTTCGAGCGCTGAACCGATGATATATAATGGCGTAATTGCATTGCTACGGCCCACACTTGATCTTTTCCCATATAAACACGGCTTTTTTATCTAATGTACACGGCCTTCCAAAAATTTTCATTGGCAACACTGCGTCTTCGTCATTGACACTTGATAAAACTTTTTCACAACCCATTTTCTGACTAAAGTAATATAATTTTAAATCCCATTCCATTTTATTAGGAATAACTTGAATGAGATCAAAAGTTACAAAATACCAAAGACTATTGAAGTACGAGTTTTTATTTGTCTTTTATGGGTTTGCGCAAATGAGACGTTGACTATATACTGCTGCCAACGATCTGCCGGCCTGCTGCACACCACCATAAATTAATTTGTAACACCGCCGCGTGTGATACCTACTGCATAAACCAAGATTACCACTAGCCCCATAATTTTTCTTATGAGTTAAATCAATTTTTGCGTCTCTTAACTCTCCTTTTTTTATGGAAATAGCCGACAAACGATCCACCTGATGGTAAGTGGCTATCGTCGCCCATGGTCATCAGTAACACCAAAGGCATCACTGATAGGTTGCCGGCCAAGAAAGAGAGAAGAAAAAGAAAAAAAGTTATACAATCAAAGTCCTATCTGAGAATAAAACCCAGATTAGTAAATAGATAATGAATAAGTGAATATATTAAACAGACTTATTATGGTCAATGCTCTTTCTCTTGCTCTTTTAGATTAAGCTCAAATTCCAGTATAGACCTTGAGAGTAGACCATTGAGTGCTTCGCTATAATTTAGTTGGAGAAGGTTAAAATAAAACAAGGCGAAAAAAATCAAAACAGCTTTATTTCTTGCTGGTTCTTTTAGATTTCCCATACTTGGACATGAAACACTACTCTAGATATACCTTGGAGTCTATCAATGTGGCTTTGTTCAAATATTTATGACAGCGGACAAAAACCGTGAAAATGACTAATACATTTATAAATAGAGTAACTTTAATGCTGTGTACTTCAATCACAGTACTGTATGTACCAGCAAACGTAACAATATGAGTAAAATGAGAGGTATATAGTACGGCCGACGTATCTTGGCGCGTCTGAACTTCGCGCAGAAGGCTGCGCAGTAACACAATTCGGCAATGCTCGGTACGCGGCGTATTATGTCTCAGTCACACGTTAGCATGTTCGTGTCGCTATCTCTGTTTTACATGCGCTAAAGTTCGCAGAGCCTATGTTCAGACGTGCCAAGATACGCGGCCGGACCGTAATAGCAACTCCACTGATACTATTCCTCCGACTCCCTCCGGAATACATGACCACTACCATGGGTAAATCAAAGTCGTTTTCAAAAATTAAGAACTTTCAATAAATACCAATGGTAGCGGGTACAGTGAATACGGTCGTTTCGTCTTACTTCCAAGTGCAATAAATGTGCAATACCTTTATATCCAACTATTTATCTACCTTGAGTTGCACTGATAAAAAAACGAGTCCAAAGTTAGGATGATTGAAGAGGCATTAGGATGATTGTATATTAGCTAGCTACGCACCAAATTTGATGGATTTTAATGAATTCTTATAACATTAACTGACTGACAAATACAGGCCAGAATATCACTTCATCACACAACTCTCTAGCATTACATATTATAAGTGAGAAACGAACTATTTAAATACATTTTTAAACTAAATTTCATAAGTCCTTTTTATGTAATTACAGGTATTTTATAAGAAATCGAGACACACTATTTATTTAAGTCAAAATATCTAAAATAAAACTAGCAGAGATGGAAAATGGTCAAAGTGGCCCCGTAACTGAGGCATTAACGACAATAACAACACGTTATCGGCAAAGAAGAAGGGGGCCCACTTATTGAGGCTCTGGGCCCTCTGGGGACACAGCAACCGAAACATGTGCCCCTAGATCTGGGCTTTGGTCTATTGAATAGAATATAAGTAGCGCCATCTATTGTCAGTTTCAGTTAACGTTACGCCACTGCACCGCTGCACCGTAACGAGTCGAGGTTATGAATGAATATCCTCGACTCGAACATGACTCGAACCAATATAGACTACGAGTTACGACCGAGGCAAATGGTGCGCGAACGAAACCGACTTACGACACGGACAAAAAGATTACATTCAATTTAGCAACCTCCCTGTCAGGAACTAGTTATTAAATTTAGCTTTAAAGATAATCAACTCACAAATAAGAATGTTTATACAACGGGAACCTTCCGGATTCAAGTATATAAAAGCGACCTATATTACCCTATTAAATTAGCTATTATCTATAGTTCTTTCTATACTATCAATTAAATACCGTATTAATTTTAGTAAAATCGTAAGGTACACTCTAGCTGGCAACAATCCCTCTTAACGATCATTTTGCCATTGTAGACTAACTTGCTTCTAATTCACATATTAAAATGGCTCGTACACCCAACAGGCGATTGTGACCAACTGCTCCTTGGAGTACACAAGTGGCGTTCTAATAGTAACACTGGAGCTCTGTTATTCTTACCCCCTTATTCATAAAAGCAACCAAAGATATAGAAAGCTTACAGTGTTTTGTTTCTTTCACTCTCATGAAGAATGATAGAGAAAGATAAAACCTATTATAACAATACAATAGTTAAAATAGGTTATCACGCATTAGGAATAAGACCGGTGATATATTGTTAGAGAAACGCGTCATTGAACCTCAGTCCTGCAATAATTATAATCACCGTTATCCAACTCGAGCTAAATACTTTAGTAACGGACTTAACATCGGTCGAAATATTTAAAAATCATGAAGTCGACTTGACTCCACGAATCAGACTGATTGACTTACCTATCAAACTGCGACCGATAACTCAGACAACAATCCATGTGCAATGCCACCAACTTATTTGTGAAGTGGCGAAAATTGGAACTAATGCCACCATGTTCAAAAGTCATTCATAAGTTGTTTGACCCATTCATTTGACTTTTACTATACCTCTCGAATTACGTCCAATGATTGGTCCAATGCGTTCGACAGCGCCCTCCTTCAATTCACAAATAGTTGGTTTCACTGTACAATCGATAGATCATTAAAAATCCCCCCACGCCATAAGCAATGCTGCCACAAACGTTAAAAATATATCTTTATACGAAAAAGAATAATTATTTATCTGTCACATAAGTAATCATTTGCTCGAGTCTACAATATCTTTATTCATTTCAATACCTTTATTAAAAAAAAACGATAGCTGAACGTAAACGCTGATTGTAAAATCAAACTCGTATTATTCGAGACGAATTCGATAATTATTATATGTGAACAATGTTCTAAACCCATTGTTATTAACTTGCACACCAATGTGCGAATGCACAGAGTAGATCAGTAGCTCGAGCACGAATATTTGCGAGAAAGTATTCGTATGGTTAACGTAAGCAATTTGAACCAGTAGGTTTACTCGAACCATTATTACTTATTCAGGTATCGCATTATTCTGTGCCCTTGTATTGCATTATTCACATGGAGTATAGAGAGTAGAGAGCCATCTCTGTGTATGAAAATTGTCCGTAAAAACGCGTCAATGAAGGGTGGCGCTGCGGTAGCGTAGAATAAATTTTATTAAACTCGGCATATCTATGCTCGGCATACTTCACTTCATCTACAACAGCAATGTTCATATCGTAGTTTTTCCGACGCCAGCGCTATTGTGGTAGGTACTGGAACCTCTATTTTCAGTAGGTATACAACTGGACACATTTCAACTTTCTCCCCATATGACATGGCACTCCTTAGCTCTATACTCCATGATTATTCAGAGCCCTACATATTGCACAGTCCTACAATGTTACTATTAACGCCATAAAAACATGTGTATAGTCAGTTTATCAGATCCCGTATTACACTGAATTAACATTTAATCACGACGAATTATTGCTGCAATTACATATTGGTCTCATCGATATTATATAAATCATCTTATTGATAAGATAACAAGTGTTGTCACTTGTAATTCTGAACGATTGTTGCTTTGCCTAATTATTATGCAACGGAATTATAGCACAGGTATGGTACAATAGGAAGAATTTACTTATTGGCAGTTTTGGATGTATTTTTAATCTACAGATAATTTTACTGTATCATAAGGATTGATATAATTTCAATGGAATATCAATGTAAAATTAATCGCAATCCTTAATCATTATCAATGGGATAATGGCGTAAGACGTTTGATAAGGTCCCGATATATGAATGAGGACATAAAGAAATTCGTTGCAAACAAACAACTCGGGAAGGTCCTAACTCACAGAATTAACAACAAAATCTACAGCGACCTAATAACAATGTATGTAGTATAAAAATGCGTTCTTACTTACAATGAATGAATCATGTACACACACATAGATATGATTCACAGACTATACACAGTGTTGCCAGTTTTAATGACAAGAAAAATTCCTTTAAATTGAATACATAAGACGACTGAAATTGGTATTCCTTAGTTAAAGCACGAAGCCAAGACATGACATGACAAAAATCATACGCTGGTGTACGAATTAGTGTTGATATTTCTTAACGTGTCTTAATAGTTAATTAGCAATGACGTAAGCCCGTGAGGATACAGCAACCGGCAACTAAACGAGTTGTCAACATTATTTAATATCAAACTTACTATTGATAAATGAGCCGAGTTTACATTCAGACAGTATGGGTGTAATAAAATATACCTCGTCCATATAATATCTAGTAGAGATCTATCACGACTGGGCGAGGCAATAACGATCTCATAGTGTCATTATTATGACAGAAAAAAATATTGAGATTATGATTAAAATTTAGTTTCAAAAGAGGGTACCTCACAAGGTACCCAGGAAGCGCAGTTTGCGTACGGCAGACTGAATGTAAGCCCAGACTTGTGTACTTCGTTTCGAGCAAGATGCACCCAGTAATCGATGAGTGACGTTACAAAACATACACCCGTCGAGTTCAAACATCTAGTTACAATAAATATAATTATCACGACGTGGAAATATTACTTGTCTCAATAATTTAACCTAAAAGAAGAAGCCACACCCCTCGCAAAGCGTCACAAAATTAAATATTTTCAAAACATTTGCGTCTGACCGCGCGTTCTTGTTAAAATCGAGCGAAAATCATCGATAAAATGTTAACAAAATATGTTCATATGCAAAAAAATATAAAGAATTGATGTCGCCGCAGCGTCGTGTCGTGGTCGCCGCGGCGTCGTGGCGTCGTGAGGCCGCCACAGTCCGATACTGAGCTGGAGTTCGTATCTAAGTGCCTTTCAAGTGTTCGCCGGGTCGTTTAGTGTTGATCCATCTGAAATTATCAACATACGGAATCTACATCGTCAATAAAATTATAAACAAATTAACAGTAATCTTCTTACGACAACATGCGACCAAAATGTGTATTTGAAATGCCAATATAACTCCTGAATACATCTAGTGCTGCTTCCTTTGAGACATCTGCACGACTGGAGCGTCCACCCAGCTCCGATACAATGGACCAGTTAATACCATATGCTATCCAAAGTGCTCTTGGGCAGCAATCTCAATACCTACCTAAGATGTACTGTACCTAAGCTGTTTTGATATAGGGAAGAAGCTGCTCGCCTCTTTTTCGGTCGGAAACGCGATGGAAGCGCCCCGAGTGACCCAGAACGGCCGTGCGTGGCAGTAATTATCATTGGTAAGCTGGTAAACCTGCTTATGATTACAAACTAACCATCCAGGTCCATTGGTATAACCAAAGCCAACCATCAAAAAGAAAGAACTCTTAAAATATAGGCACTAGGGGCCGAATTGTTAAACTTTTGTACCACAAATAGTGAAGCACTGTAACTTAGTCAAAGTACTGTTATAAATACTATTATGTTTTCTGTGGTCAAAGCTTATTCACTCTCTTCACTTGGCCTTAAAAAGTTACTGCGTCTTTCACTTACGTGATATTGTGGTCGTCGATTGTTTATGAACGTTATTGTCGACTAATACCTTAGGACCACAAATTGACTGTACGTAATAAATACCTGTTCCTGTCCATTGGTCTCCTGCGACTTCATGACGTCGGGCAAGTCGGGCGGCGACGAGTATGGGGTCAAATCCAAAGCTTCAAATTCACCGTTCTCCTTCCTGTTCCAAACACAATAAACGCTTATAAATAAAGTTATTCAGTATTTATGCAGTAACTACGTTTTATGGAGACCACTATCACTTTTTGAAGTGAAACTTTTATATCATCTACTATATCAATAAGTCATATAACTTAAAAGGAGTTTAGTGTGTCACTTTAGTGTGTCAATGAATTTTACCAAGAAAAAAATAACCGGCTTCAAAATAACTCAAAAACTACTCGTCAGATCTCGCTCAAATTTGGACCACAAAAGACAAGCACCAGCTTTCGATTAAAAAAAAATCATCAAAATCGATTCACCCAGTCAAAAGTTCTGAGGTAACAAACATAAAAAAAAATACAGGCGAATTGAATACATACCTGCTTTTTTGAAGTCGGGTAGAGTTTTGAAGAAGGTGTAGTTCAGAAGGGATACTGTCAAAGAGTGTACCTTAAAGCAAGTCCAATAGGAGCGGGGCTCTGTGCTTTAGCGGTGTTGGAGGTGAGCCCGTACTCCGCCAGGGTCTTCTCATCCTCCATCAGCTGGCTGTCCTTGTTGAACAGCATCTGCGATGGCGGCGGCACCTTTAGGATTCCTGGAGAAACAAGGAAGCCTTTAAAACTTAAATTCAGCGCAGTATTTGTTTTCTTTTTTTTCTCGCTTTCTTGGCCAGCAACGCATCGGTGATGCCTTTGACGTCGCTGATGGCCATGGGCGACGATGGCCACTTGCCAACAGGTGAATCGTTGGCTTGTTTGTCGGCTTTTTCCATAAAAAAGTAATGGTTTTGTACTATTGGCCGCCAAGAACCCCCTAATGGTTAAAAGGTCGATAAACAGAGTACATTGATCATTTCGTGGGACGTTAGCTAGTTTACCAGTTATGATATAAAAACAATTTCGATGCGATCACATCTATCCATAGAGTAGAGGGGTCTCCTGAAAAAATGCTGATACTCTGGTGGGTCAAATGATTTAAGTGACAGATAAAAAAATTATTCATGTTCTTGGCCACGTCACTTGTATAAACTAGTAACGTAGTTTCCATCTTAGATGCCATTGCAATATCCAAATGGACTGCATCAAATGAGTAGGTAGGTACTTCAATGAACTTGATTATTTTCCCGGAAGCTGAAAAAATCACGAACTTTAATATGAAAAGTATTCATCATAGCAATACAATAGTCAAAACTGCTAAGTATAAAACTTGAGTGATTGTTCATACGACCGTCATACATACGAAGCAATTTACAGTCTGGTTACATAAGCTTTCTTTGAAAATGCAACCAATGCAGAATACGCTATTGATCACGTGGGGCCTTGAGAAGCGCCGCGTTTCACGACGTAACACACGACAAAGCATGTTTCAAATAACTTTTATTATACAATGTAACATTTAGGGAATCTTGGGCTGCAACCCTTCAACGGCTTACTATAGGACAAAACTGCTTACACAACAAAACTGAGGAACCCTATAGCATACTCCATCAGGCGGCTCCAGTGCCGAGTGGACGAGAGGCCAATTAAATGTTTATGCCTGAAGGCCTCAGACATGGCTTAATGACTGCAATCTGATGACAACTGATGGTGGAAGACGTATCTACTAGTATTTACGTAAGATTGCTTACGAAGCGCATATAGCCTTGCGTCATTGAAACTTAGGTTGATAGTGGCAAAGTATGTGTATGAGGGGCTTTAGTGATTGGAGCTGGTGAGATGCATCCTTGAACTTAAGCTTAAGTCTATCTACCTGTTAACCATATGCGGCTATCAGCTATGGAAATAAGGATTTTATGGAAATGTGCTCCCCACTTTATTTTATCTCAATGGTACTTGTTCAATATAGTTGGTTCTATACCTAGTGGCCTACCTTCTAACACTAATCAAGAAATGTTTTTATCATCTTTCAGTGATAAAATTACAAAGTTCTTCATTTCCTTAAGTCACAATGCATTACTTTCCATACCAGGCTATCATTTTAGGGTTCCGTAGCCAAATGGCAAAAAACGGAACCCTTATGGATTCGTCATGTCTAGACAGATTGTAGCTGTTAAGCCTACTTAAATGTCTTTATGCAAGCTAAGATCTGACACTCAGTGGTCATTTGCTAATAATCATTATAAGAGCAGTATAAGATATCCACTCAAAGACCCTCTTTGAGTAGACTTTTTCCTGAATGATTTAGAAATGACTTCTGCATAGTGTATACTGCCTTTTTTTACTCCCTCAGGGATACATTTATTGGGTTTGCGAAACACAACAAGGAAATAATTATGCATACAAATACACGAGCAGTAGAAGACACATTTATGTGGAGGTAAGTAAACTTGCAGTACCTAAAGCATGTTAGTTATCTCTTACATCTTCAACATGCTGTTGTTATGTATATTATGTAATATAGAAGTATATAGAATAACAATTCCATAAATAAACACACAAGATCTGTTTAAAATTCATGATTTTTATCATTGCTTGGATGTACTGTGGGCATGACAAAGACAAATTTTGTCTTGATATTGAAAACTATTACTGATTAACTAATGCTTTATGTATCTTATTAATCTTAAATTTTCTTAAAATATACATTCGTTTTGATGCAAATATTTTTTGAAAGTTAAAAAATGGGCTCCTGTAAAATTTTGATTTTCAAGATAACATGTTATTGAAGCAAAGAGGCGACCTGTTAAATTTCCTAAGTTTGCTGGGTGTAAAAGTACTAAAATTTTTAATAAAATGAAATCTATAGAATCTATAAGTACTATAATAAAACTTAATGGCTTTTCTGTACATTAAATATTTTTCGAAATTTCAATTAGCATCAATTCAATGAGCAGATTTTTTTTATTATAAAGTAAAAAAAGCTCATAGTTAAGTGAAATCAACTATAAAATTTACGAACATTACTGAATCTATATCAAACATTTTTAACAAAAGAAGTTAACCATTAACAAAAAAATAATATTGATCATCACAGTTGTTATTAACAGAGTATTAAATTATAAACAGTATTCCAATAATTATCATATTTCAAAAGCAACATGAATGCTTTGGCCTTTAAGTTTTGAAGCAGCAATAAAGTTAAAATTCTAAATAATACGTCACTTAATATAAAATGCCTGTTAATATTTCACTACCAGTAATGATTTAAAGGTGTTATGTGTTATGTAAACTGTACTTTCCCTCTTTATTCAAAAACAAACAATCTCAATAGGTTTGTTGTGTCGGTTTTATCTATGAAATAGAATGTGTGTTCATATAAACATTTAAGGAAGAGATCCAGTCCATTGTTAGCGACCATGTGATCTGGGCCCAGCCATAGGGCTGCCGGCTGCAAGTCCGAAGCTCACCGTTAAGCAAAACATCACACAATACATTTGCTCAAATCGCCCGACATTGTTTCGCGACTAAAAATAGATCTTTCTCTTAATACTTAATAACGCACTCACCCTCAACCATTTTCTTCAATTCCAGTACAGTCGTAGTTTCCTTCGCATCAGTGAAGATGGTCAACTTTTTTCGCCTAATCATTAGAAAGACGTCCTGAAAACAAATCCCACCTTTTAGGTTAACGAATCAAGTTTATCAATCTTCTTAAAAAGACAGGCTATTACAGTCGATTGCGTTGTTTATATTATTTGTATTTGTTAAATATTCCTGCAACTTACCATTGTGAGGTTATAATTAAAAACTATAAACTAGTTATTATTTTACAAAAAACGCTTGAAGGCGTACGAAACGAAAATTAAATATTGAACACAGACTAAATCTATGCGTAGTGATTAAGTACTCTGTGAATCTATGTTAAAGAATGACAGTTGCCTTTAAAGAATTACAACGAACTACAGATAATACAGATATTTTAAGTTTGCTTTTTGCTTGTCAATTGTCATTATCCAAAATAAATTCACAAATAGAAACATTAACATTTACAAACAAACAATTATAGGAAGAAGAAGTAATGAAAGTAACTTCGTAAGTACATAACTAGAGTGAATTTTCTAAAAATAAGATAGAAAGGGATTTTTGATTATTTTATTACACTTCCGTGGGCCTACTTCATAAATTGAACGCTTTTCTATCAAAGTAAATGGCGTCGTCGAAGAGGCGTTCAAATACCTAAATCTATTTCTCTCCAATTATTTGAAATAAAAAACATTTTTTTTGAAAAATAAGTTATTGATACAGAAACACAAATAATCTAGCAAATATATTTGTTACAATAAAAATGATCGACTAAAAAAGATAAATCACAAATTAATAATAATACGTAAATCACTGCAGAGTGCAGTCTAGAGAAGTGTCACAATCTCATGAATTTTTTCAGGTTTACTACTGAACGTATTTTTACTACGCTTTGGAAAGAAATAGTGTAAAAATTATTTTTTTACCGCTTTGTGTAATTTTGTATGTAAATAAAGTTAAAACCTTGGAATATTATGTTTGTTAGTGTTATATAAAACATGCAACTACATAGTATAAACTTCTAAAAATACCGATAACCTCTAACAAAGTATCCCAATATGAATTCTCAAGTTTGTGTAAATTGTAACAACAAAAAACCTGTGAATTTGACCACAAATCGGCTCGTGACGGAAAGTTGTGGTCATGTGAAGTGTATGGACTGTCTTCTTCACGAGAAAGCTGGCTGTGCTGCTTGTTTGAGGGATGGGAGCGATCAGGAGGTTGGCGACGTTCCCATAGCGGAGGACGAGAGCGAGGAACCAGCAAAAGCTTATGATGTTCCTGTGGAGATACCAGAAACTGCAAAAGAAAATCAGACTGAACTGGAAGACTTAAGTAAGAAGGTGAAGCCAGAAACATCCCATGTTAGGATAGAAACAGGTGAAGTGATTTGTTTATAAACTAATATCATTGCTAACACTGTCTTACCTAAACCTTAGTTTGTGAGAATAACACTAGGGCTTAATCCCTTTCCCTACCCACTACAGTAGAACTCATGAACATATGACATCTCAGTGATATGATATTCCAAATTTTCCTGTGTACTTAAGTACGTACTTACATAAGTGCTCTACACACTCCATCACTGTCATCATTAAAATTACATCATATAATAAAAACACTGTGTTTACATTAGTATATATACAATACAAAATTAGTTGTTTTTATATAAAGAACATTTTTGTAATTTTTGATTAAGTTTCACTTTGATAGAACTTATTCATGTTCAAAATTCTTTTAATTATAATGTATGTATCACTTCGGCACATATATTTTTATTTTTTTTTAGTTTTGATTATGAGTTCTTTGTTTATTATTGTTAAGGTATCATAAACTTACGCCGTCCGTAACATTGATATAAAGGTTATTTTCACTAGTTTGTGTCATTTAAACATAACTAATAATTTAATATTGATATTTCCAGATGGCAATGGTAGATATTTTGTATGTACTCTATGTAAGAAGAAGTTTCATGCTCGCAGCCAGGTGGCCTACCACGCATACTGTAATGGACAGCGGAAGCCCTATCAGTGTCCAGATTGCAATAAGGTTTGTGAAACACAAAATACTAATAGCTCATTTAGATAGAGAGAGTTTCTTGTCTTGAAGATACCATTATCAAAAGAATATAAACAAATTACTTCGTCCAAACATTTCAACATTTACTCTTGCTCTTTCATTTTGGCTACGATTGTCTGGCAATGGGATATTGATTGTAAACTAATCTCAAATGACATTGTATGAACTTAAAAAAATGTCATATGAAATTGTGTTTATTTATACAAGTCGAGATTCTCATAAATAATAATCTTACTATTTTTTTTTTACTTAAAATAAGTTAATGCTTGACCACAATCCCACCTGATGGTAAGTGGAGATGAGGTTATACTATAATTTTGCTGAGTACATAGACATTATCACATAGGAAATTATCACCTATTGATAAGTTACTGCGGATCTCATTTGGAATAATAATTGTAGGTGGGAATTTGATTTAGTTCTTGCCTGTATGTAAATATTTTAATACAATAATGTAATGGATTATTGCTTAAAATAGTAATTTACAATTTGAACAATTTCTCAAACCAAAGTTGGAACGAAACATACAATAAACTCTCTCCGTCTAAATGGGCTTTAGCACAGCTTGCTGATCCAGTGGTTTTACTGTTTTGTAAATAACATCACCAATACAACAAAAACAAACAATTTTTTATTTGCTCTCATAGTACGATACAATACCGTACAATACAGTTACACATAAATACGACGTTACAATAGTAATAGGTACTTCTGTCAGTACATCTACTGATCGTGCTATGTGGGAGCCTGGTGCCTGATGTAGGTTAAAGTACCTGTATTACAGGTCACCAGTACACCCTCACGGCTTGATTACATAATATAGTACAAGCTACCCCCCCATATAGCCCACTAAGCTCACCCCCCATATACAAGACATATTATACAGTACACTGTCTGTTGCAGAGTTTCGCGGCGTTATCACATTTTAAGTACCACATGAGCGTGCACCGCAACGAGCGGACGTACGCGTGCGACGTGTGCGGCGACAGCTTCTTCCAGATGTCCAAGCTGCAGCGCCACAAGCTCAAACACACCAGTGAGAATAGCCTCTTTTATGTGAATAGCTGGCGCATACGCTGATGCCCTAAGTAATGGTTGAAAAACATTGTGCCTGTTGATTCGTTACTTCTGTCGTTCAGCAGAGTATAACATGAGAAAGGGAGATTGTGTACAAAGAAGGACCCCTTACCCCAAAATATAAATACTCTGTTAACATATCCAGAAAACAAAAAGTTTTTTTTAGTTACAACTAATATTAATGGTTTTTAACACCCATGTAAATTTTTGACGTATTTGGGCGACAGTGACTACTAACCCCAATCCCCCACGCCGGAAGCGTGTCTTAAGACTCGACCAAATCCGGCCCGCTAGTGGTAGGGCCCCTTGGAGGGATTATATTGGTAATATTGATTTTAATAGTTCATCAGTACCCACGATGATAGCCACTTACCATCAGGTGGATCGTCAACTCGCTTTCCAGCTATTTCCATTAAACAAAAATGAGGTGTGTTATCAGTTTAACATAATAATATAATATGGATCTGTGTTTTCTGTTTTTATCTATCATAGCTCCCAAACGCTTTGTCTGTCGAGACAGCGAGCAGAGATGAGGGTGTTTAATTTTCTTTTATTTATCAGAAGAGAAAAAGCACGCATGCAGCCAGTGCAACAAGGCGTTCAACAACGTGTCGTCGCTCCGCAAGCACGCGCTCACGCATACCGAGGAGCGGCCCTACTCGTGCGTGGTGTGCGCGCGCCGCTTCCGGGACTCCTCCAACTTCCGGAAGCACCTCGCTAAACATGAAGGTCAGTGGATGAGTCGTTCACCTGTTTTCCTCGGGTTGAAGTGACATTTTTTGATATTTTCCTGGTCACATGCTGCTGTTGTGATAAAATGAGAACGTAAAGAACATTATGAGGCTCAAACGCATTGATTTAGTCCGTTCACACCAAAAAATATGCATAAATGTTTACTACTTACTTATTTGTGCTTTATAATATGTATAAACTTTTTCCCGTGTAGTAACAGTAAATAATTGAGTCGGGCTGTCTTAAGCCGAATGCATACGGAATGGGTTTTTTTCCAGTATGGGATGGGACGTGAAGTTTTGGAAACATCGTTTCATAGAAAATGTATACGATAGTGCATACGCAGCGGAATCCCATAGAGGACGTCCACAAACGGGACGGGAAAAACCTGCCTTTACACTTCGTCTGATTGTTGTCATGGTAGCAACGGTTAACATTATACACCGGCAAAGTTCATTCCTCATTAATTCTTCAATATAGTGATGTTTGGTGGAACCCCTACAGAGACAGAGTTCGCGTGCACAGTGTGCGGCAAGAAGCTGGAGTGTCGGCGGGCGCTGGTGGAGCACGCGCGCGCGGAGCACGAGGGGCGCGGGGGCGGCGGGGGCGGCGCGCGCGGCCGGCGCCCGCACCAGTGCCCGCGCTGCCCGCAGGCCTTCCACTCCGGGAAGGATATGCGGAGACATGCCGCCGTGCACTCCGGTTTGTGTTATACCCTGTTTACAAATCTTAGAGACTAAAATGACAACCACTAATATCAAAGTTCGAAATAAAGATACCAGCTTTTGCGCGATCTACTTTTCCGGTTTTTTGAATCGTAAACTATATCGTAAGAATAGTGACATATTAATAGTGACACTCATATCTACCTAGATATTTAGTATTCGGCTAAATAGTATAAAATTAGTTGTATACTGAATGTAACCATAACCAAATACTCGTTCTTGTTAGCAAAATAACTTATAAATTTAGTAAGTAAGGGCAAATATATTATGGGTATATGAATGATAATGGTTGCTTAGACTTTTTTTTATACTAGTTTTAGGGACTCTTTAATAATCACACAAATAATCAACCTTCCTTAAAAGCTGTGAAAATTTTTCCGATTTACTTTTCAGTTTATGGTCATCACTATTTAATTCGCACCCGAAATTGGTCACCCATGAAACGTTAATTTAGTCTCTAAAGATTTGTGAACGGATTATACTATGGATTTGATACGAGTCTGCCGTCCTAACGAAGAGTGCAATAAGTCGAGTTTTTGGGCATTTTTTCAAGACCATATCGGTAATCAGGAAAATGAGCTCTATATTTTCGCCTTGTCTTTTTTGTATCTTCAGTAGATATGGATATGGTCTTAAGTCAATTTGCCCAACAGCTCGACTTATTGCACTCTTCGTTAGGACGGCAGGAGTGGTTACTGGTTACTAATTATTATTAAGCGAAAATTTATTGTTTACTTAATACTAATCTATGTTGGAAATATTGGATATGTATGTTAATAATCAAATGTCTTGCAAGTACACATATTTAAAAGTTTGTACAAGTACATCTTAATATATATAAATTACGTGTCACGTTGTTTGTCCGCGATGGACTCCTAAACTACTTAACCGATCTTAATCAAATTTACATACCGTGTGCAGTTTGATCCAACTTGAAAGATAGGATAGCTTACATCTCAAAAAAAACTTTTGACAGAACGAAGTCTGTCCGGGCAGCTAGTATTATGTAAATAATTAAGTAAAGATAACTTATATACTTGAAAATTTTATACAAAACCTTAACGTTTCAGGTGAATCTTAGGTTTGCATGATGTTTTCTGTTACCCAAAAATTATAAACACTTCCAGGATTTGTACCAGGTTCATTACCATTGAACGAGGCTACAAACGCATTTTAATGCACTTTATTTTACCATTTTTTGCAGATTCAAAGCCATTTCGTTGCAAGGTGTGCAACCGCCGGTTCAGACGGAAAGACAACCTGGAGCGCCACATCCGGAACACGCACCCCGACTGCGACACCTCCACCGTGGTGGAGTGCGACGAGAGCGCCCTCAAACTGATCGCGGAGAGACAGGAGACCCAGGACATGGCCGCCACTGACACCTACCAGAACTCGGAGAAAGCCAAACTGGAGATCCTTAACCCCCTCCCTCCATTACCACAGGAAGTCATCCAGAAGCACCTCGACTCCAAAAGTGACTCAAAACCCAAGGAGGTCAACGAGAATATAAGTCAAAACAACCAGGAGGAAGTCAAATTCATAGACAAATCGTACATCCTAGAAGCGAATAACGCCCGGGAGAGCGTCATAGTCGGCAAGTGGAACGCCAATTTGGAGAGGAAAGTCGCTAGCCCAGTGCCCGAGTACGTCCACAAGATAAGGAAAGCTAACTCCATCGCGTGCAGGAAAGACATCCTTCTTCCACCGATTGATGAGAGGAAACTCATTGAGCTGGAGACCAAAAATCACCTTAACAACCTGGATGTTGGCGCTCCAGTGAAGAACATGGAGATTTATAAAAAGATATTGTATGAGAGAATGGAGAAAGACTCGAGCTCGCCGAGTGAGGAGGAGGTCAAGATGCACCAGACCAGTCCCAAGTTGCATTGGAGAAGGAAGTTGAAGCTTAATATTAATTGGTGAGTGTTTACTTTGTTCTTGAGTTCTCTGAGGTTGTCTGACTTAAGGCGTCAATAGAATACGGTCAGACCGTATTTGGTCATAACCCTGCCTTTGTTTGGTATGGCTAACTTCATACCATTAATAGCCCGTTACCACAGAATAGATAACGTATATCTGCTACTGAGCACCTCTTGGTTCTCTCTGCTTCGTTTCGTCTATTTTCGAATGACATGACTCAAGATCAAAACATGAGAAAAACAATAACCTGTTAAGCATTTTTTTCTGGTTTATTCTAGATATAATGGAAACGGAAGGCTGAGGAAGGTTGCTAAAGGAAGCGGGCAGGTAATACAAGACTATTCTATCAACATTCATCAAATGTTGGTCCAATGTGCATCGCACGTGGTGTGGAAGGTGTGAACTTGTGTAGCTTTTATTTCTATATATTCATATTATAATCATATTATTTTACTATTGAGTGAGCTTTTACCAGTCATTATTGAATCAATGAAATAAAAATCAAGCAGAGTATTTTAATTATTAATAGTCAATGAAATGCCTAATTAATATTCAATTGTTGAAGTGATATGATATCTACTAATGGATGCTGACTTTCATTTTAAAATGATTATTATGTATACTTTAATTTTTATGTTTATCATAATCGCAAGATGATATTTTTGTGTATTATAGGTACAATGTTGCTCTTATGTTGTATTTTAACAATTTTACGCACATTTTTTCATATTTTATATTTTGACTGTTTCATTCATTTTTATATTTTGTTGATAGAGTCTCTATTAGGACATTTTTGCATTTATCTTTTAATTTTTTTAAATACTGCAAAGTGATTTTCGAATCGCACAATCCCAATAATTATAATAGTGTTAGATACTATTATTACCATTTGTTAAGTTTATACACTTTATACCTACAAATACATTTGTGAAATCAGCAGTGAAGTTAATACGTGAGATTCGAGAATACCTTTGCAAGTCTCACAATTGAATACAAGTGATTTTAACAACATTGAACAAACCTTATCAAACCTATTATTGAATTTTGTATTTATGAATATATATGAAATATTTTGGGGCATCTGTAATGTTGTTGACTACAACTTAATGTGTTGCACCCAGCAAGTAACTTCAATTAACTAGGTAGAATAGATAACAGGACGATGACATCTATAAATAAATAAACGTATACACACTCATACCCCCCCCCCCCCCTATGTATTAGGTTTTTACTTGTGTCGCGGGTGGCATGGACGACACATATAACACATCAAAATCACACCCATGACCCGAGTACATACAAATATTTATTTGTCACATAAACATCTGCCCCGGCCGGGAATCGAACCCGGGACCCCTCGCTTCGTAGGCAGGGTCGCTACCAACTAGGCTACAGGATAGTCAAATGTCAAAGGTCATCTATGGTTTAGTAAAGGGAGATTTCCTGCTTCCCCCATCATAATGCTCTCGGCGTTATATTTATGTTGATGACTGGATACTAGCGCTTTGCCCTTGTTTCCCGGGATAAAAAGTACTCTATATGTTATTTTACGGTTTACCTGTATGCTAAATTTCAAGAAACTCCGCTTAGTAGATTTTGTGTGAGAGAGTAACAAACGTGTGGGTAGTTGGGAGGTTCTCTTTTGGGTGAATATGCATTTTGTGATGCAATAATTGAAAATTTTATAATTTCGTCCAAGAGTACGCGAAACCAAGCGTTAAAATAAGGTTTGTCCAATGTTCACTAGTCATATTCACTAAGTCCAGTTAACTGGTCACGGTGAAGTACAGATAATAACGACACATCACCTATCGTCCGATCTCTTAACGTACTGATACAATAATACAGATGCAATAAAACGTATACATCAATAAATTTAATGAGACTGCTACATTTAATCATTATTATTTGATAAGATGGTCTTTTGCTACGATTGGATCGTTTTGCTCAATATAGAGCTTACGGGGTGTTGGGAGTGGGCGTGGCTAGATGCAGGAGAACGATATAGATATCAATATTAAAGAAGTATATATACATATATATAATATATATCTCGTTTACGTGCCATCCATTCGTGCGAATGTCAATTTGGCGAATGGATGACGGGTAAACGATAGCTAGTTCACTTAACTATACTTGTGTATGGAGAGTTTTTAAACTTGAATGAATTGTAATCAGTCAGTAAATTTACTAACTTAGGTTTAAGATGCGTCCAAGACGTTTTAAGTATCGCAATCACTTAGCCACGAGGTTTCTTTATGTACTCTAGCATTAGGAACTGTTGATTTGGAAACATTGTTTGTACGATGCTGATTGGCTGAGTTTTATTTTTCCGGCTCGAAGGACCATATTGAAATTATCGATTGATCTCAAAATGGAAATATGTGATTTTTATATTTTGATATTGGTTCCTTGTAAATATTTAAAACAAAATTTGAAAAGATATTATGTAAGCGTCCTCTTGATGAATGATAAAAAATAATGTTTCTGAATCGGCTGCACTATGAAAATATATTTAATTGTATATACATTGGTTATTTGTATGATGTCGCCGATTGCCTTTGTAAACAACGACGGAAAATAATATAATATAAATAGAGTGCGTAGGGGTAATTGTGATAATAATTGAAATAATCCGATTGTAATACATAACAATCTAACGCCGCAATTTTTAACTGTCAGATTTACCCCCGTGCACCATAAATTTTGTTTCTATATATATTTTCGTATAGATAGTTATACCAGATAGTATTTCCAGACTACCTTCTGTAATACGAATTGTGTTTATAGCAATACTTTAACGCTATTAACGTCCATATCTTACACCTGTTGTGCATTCACTACACGCAGTTGAAACTTAATCTAATTTAGCTGGCTACATATACTTAGGTCCTGCGCCCACTAACGGCATGGCACTTTTATGCGATGAAAAGAAATACATCTTAACTAGCTACCCGAACAGACTTCGTTCTGTCAAAAGTTTTTTTATTATTTTGAGATGTAAGCTACCCTATCTTTCAAGTTGGATCAAACTGCACATGGTATGCAAATTTGATTAAAATCGGTTCAGTAGTTTAGGAGTCCATCGCGGACAAACAACGTGACACGTAATTTATATATATTAAGATAGTATGAAAATAAGGTTTAATTTTCAATGATCCTCGTCGTTGTTACAAGAACAAAGTAGCCAAGGAATACCTAGTCGTGCCCCCAGTGAGCGCAGGCCCTTATTGATAAAACCTATGTATATTGGTTATGTTACCATGTATACAGACAACACAGAACTTGAAAGGGGGCGTACATAAATTACGTGAGGTGTTTTTTTAAATTTTCTGTCCCCTTCCTCCCCCCTGGTGAGATGTCGTGACATTTTATTTAATCTCCTCCCCCATCTCACGTGAGATTTTTCAAAATGTGGGTTTCTTACGTAAACGCGTTGGATTGTTATTGTAAAAAGAAAAAGAAAATGCTTCGTGCTTTTATTTAGTGAATGAATTAAATGGACCAAAATAGTATTTTTTTTTGTTTCAATCAAAAAAAAATTGCGTGATATTTGCCAAGACCCTCACTCTCTCCAACGTAAGATTAGATGAGATTTGCCTCGACCCCCTCCCCCCCTTAAACACCTCACGTAATTTATGGACGCCCCCAAAGGTTAATTGAATAATTGAAAACTGT
The DNA here is from genome assembly GCA_911387775.1 of Thymelicus sylvestris. NCBI lineage: Eukaryota > Metazoa > Arthropoda > Insecta > Lepidoptera > Hesperiidae > Thymelicus > Thymelicus sylvestris. The sequence continues at coordinate 15,157,492 of OU426896.1, read as the reverse complement.
TTGAAACTTAACGATAGAAGCGTTAAAGCATTTGATATCTATATTAAAACTATATTTGTCGTCTGTCACAACTACAATAATACGCAGTGCCTTTATTTCCGTGTAAATAAGAAAATGTTCCAAGTAACATTTGTAAAACCAGTTTCAGAACGTCGCCGTCGTGTGTAATGGTAGTTTTTATACGATTTCATTTAAAATAAATATGGATCCGGAAGAGGACAATACAAGTATTGTTCCTATAGTATACTTAACAGGATTTTATACGCAATAAGCTTGCTCTGCCAAAAATGATAACCTATTTGATACGGTTATGTACAAGATGCATGGGATTTGACGAGCGTGGGAGCGGAAACTAACTTATAAGGGCGTTGGAGACCATAATAAATATAATCAAGGCCAGAATGTATTGTTATAGAAATAGATTCTATAAATATACACAAATATAGCGGCGTTATGTACAATTAGGACATATAAACAACTAAAAACTAGGAACAAATTTGAATATAATCTGTCGCAATCGAATCAGCGGCCTTTACGCCTACAGTAGTTGCAAAGTTATCTGAAGTTAGAGGCTGCAGTTTAAATTTATTTTTTAATGAAATATAAAAAGACAATATGTTTACTATCATATAAAGGACCACCCTTGCAACGATGTATCGATTAATGAAATAAATCGATATCACTTAATTGTATCGGTTGTATTTCAACAGTAGTAGTAGTTTTGTGATTGCAAAATCGAGTAATGATGCACGCACAAAATCTGGGTAATTGTTTTTTTTTTTGTACATAATATTGAGTTTTAAAATTGAAACTTCCCAGAGATGTCACAGTCAATTTAAGCCTAAAAATTTTATAGATGTAACCTAATACCATAACTATACTTCACTCGAGATGATGCTGAAAGCTAAATTGCTTAAAATTTAAATTGTCTCTCGCTAAACTTGAAAAATAGCATCGCTTTGATCATATGACAAGAAATACAGCTGCAATTTACAAAAAAAACCGTTTGACGGAAATATGATTCCCATATTGTTGGTCGGATTTATTCCCAAGTATTAAAAAGGTTTGTCTCCCATGCTTGTTAAATTTCATGTGTCGTTAGCGTTTGGAAGAATTTTAGTAGTTGTTAACGTGGACTGAACATCGTGATCTCTTGTACATTGATCTCAACTATAATTTAATGTTAAGATGTAGCCGACGTTACACAATCATTGGAAATTACCGGTTAACGTGAATTAATTAACAGTGGACATTTATAATGTAACCGAAGGAATTTTACAGATTTTTTACAGTATCCTCTGGGACACCCAGGGCAGCCGCGGTGGCTCGTGGCGGCTGGTAGAGTGAATTTTTGTATGTTTGAACTTTTGTATGGATTTCGTAATGATATGTAGTGTAACTATTTCCGATGTCCAAACATTTGGTACAATAAGTTTGCTATACAATACCCCTCTTCATGGTGTGGGTGTTATGTATAATAGGTACCCTGCATTTGTAGTATTTTATGTGTAAAGTCCGGTTTACACGTATTAAGTAGGTACGTAGATAACTAAATTTTGAGTAAATTAATATGTGTAAACAGACAATTTAGTAACTTTTTAGTTAAAATTTAGTTATCTGCTTAACTACATAAAACGTGTAAACCGACCATTAGAGATGTAACGAATGTTGCCAGGCAATGTTTGGCCGAATAATAATAATGATAAGTCAAAAATGCACATAAGTTGAACGTGCAAGATGTAATTTTGTTGATGAATTGTTATTATTAAAATGTTAATACTGATAATAATACAGTAAAATGATGAATAAATTATTATTTTTGGTATATATTAATACAAAATATAAACGCTTTTGAGTGTTGAGATGGAATTCAGTATTCGGCCAATATTACCTTTTAATCTTTCGGAGCATCTCTATCACACATTTGTGATGTAAACACAACAGAGCAAAGACACTAGGTCTGTGACTACAGCAGTTTCTCACGTTCTTCTATCGCTAGCCACCTAGCCAGACAGACAGATACCCTGGAGCAGTCATCTGCCTTTTTATACATTGAATAAGACTAGGGCTTCAATAGGGAATTAAGTGCACCAGTTCATAAAATACGTACACAAACAACACAAGTACCTAATTTTTAATAAATTACATTTTTCATCATACTTATTGTTCATATTGTTTTCGGGAGTAACAGCAGATTAGATTATAAGCATACTTATTATTTTTTGCTTTACAAGGAGAAATTCACAATTTATGGGTTTGATTACTTCGGAGTAACAAATACATACCGAATCTGCTTATTATTATAAATATTTGCATTTTAATATTGCTTAACAACGCCATCTACTGAAGCAGTTAGTTGCTCCCAATAATAATAGTATTATTACACGCCAATTTTTCATTGCCTGAAAACACGGATAAAACTACATTTTCTAAAAATAAATCCTAGCTAGAGCAATTTATCGCCCCCGAAATCCCCTGCAGACTTAATTTCATGAAAATCGTAGGCGCCATTTCCGAGATTATATTTATATACAAGAATTGCTTGTTTAATGGGATTTTTACAAATGATGATTATGACAGGACACGAGAAACCGGCTGTAGCACAGTCCGAGCTCACTGCAATGATTTACAGTTTGTTGTAATGGTTTAGTCCTATCTATTTGTTATCGGTTTGTGTATTTTACTATTTACTAATTTTTAATATAACTATAACAATTGTTTATACCATACGCAATACTTTAATCCTATTAAAATGAACTTCTATGAAGTGTTATTTTATTTCATTTATCTTCTTCCATTTTTTTATTAGTTTATTTTGAGCTATAATTTTTTTTCGATCTCAATTGGTAAGGAAGGTGAGTTCGAGCAGGTGCCACGCGAATCTCCGTCTGCGATACTCCCACAGACAATGTTTGGGAGTTCGCCAATTTTTCTAATGCCTCAATGGGAATATTGCACAGAGATGTATTCAACATTTGATTCAATAGATACAGTGAACAGGCGAACTAGTAATTTGTTTGATAAGATAATAAATTAAAAAATGTCCTTAATCTACTTACTTTGTTTTAACAAAGAGTAAGGTACCTATGATAATATTTCATGATCTTCCTGTACCAATTTTCTGCGGTGAAATAGTTATATAATATGAAAATCGTTATACGTTTCACGCTCATGGCTCCACACTAGGATTCCGTGTCGTGGGTGCCATGGACAACATACAGAGACAGGAACACTCACACCCAGACCGAGAACAGAAATATAAACTCATCATTCAAATTTCTGCCTCGCTGGGAGTCGAACCCAGGACCCTTGGCGCGGCGATCCGGCATTGTAACCATTGCGCGACACGGCTCGTTATTATTAAATTAAATTAAATATGTATTTATTTTTAAAACCACGTTTACTTATTTAATATTTTATGAACCTTATTACATCGTGTTAGGAGTATGAGACCACTACTTTGCACTTTTGAATGACCGTTGATGATAAGTCGGACAGCATTTTTTCTCACACCGTCTGTACAACATCGATACGAAAAAGATGACAAAGGGGCCATGTGGAATTACTAGTGCACGTGGGGTAATAATTCATACTTCCAAAACATCGGTAAGTCATCTGAGATTATGCAACGCCGCATCGTTGCGGATTTTTTATATATTGACATGATACAGTCCATCTCTGTATTGGGCATTGGAATGTACAGAATCAATCACCTGAAAGATTTACGTAAGGGTACGGCGCCGTCGTTGGCGAACGCGGTGTCAATGCCACTGGCAAATCCCCATCCGCATTTCACCGCGCGGCCGAGCCCTAGCAAAATGTATTCTAATTTCCTGGTAGTTTAATCTGTGAATTCGCTCAATTTGGCGGTAAAATTAGTGAACATGCAGACACAATAACTGTGCTATATTTAAACAATAACGCAATATTTGAGCAATTGAAACATGATTTAGTTCAATCTCAAATGACATTCAAACTGTAGTATCATTGAAACTTTCAAATTGCCTACAAAAATGGAAGACAACTTCGTGAACTCTGTCCTCGCATTGTACAAGGAGAGAGACTGGAGGACCATCGCAAACACGTATCGCGACTATCCGGAGAGAAACAAGTTACTGTGGGTGTTCCCTACCGAGGAGAACTTTGCGTTTCTGCGGCGTTGCTTGATGTCGGCGGGCTGCGACGGGGTGCTAAGCGTTGGATGCGGCAGCGGACTTTTGGAGTGGATGATCACAGAGGCTACAGGTGGGTACTTCTTTAAAGGGTCTCATACATTCATTGATCAAGTGTTTCTATAATAACTCTCACGTTCATCACATCAAATATTGGTTATACGGGTACCCTTTAGTTATATGAAAATCCTAAATAGGTGCCGTACCTACATATAACTGGATATAACTAATCAGCGACGTCAGGAGTAAACTTACTTATCGATTCTGCTCGGGTCTAACCACACCATCCATGGACATCTCAGATAAAAGAGGGAAAAAATAACTATACTTCACTGCATGATTACAATTTGTCGTCATTTATACTTTGAAATGAATAACTATATTTTTTTTTCAGGATTCCTAGTGTCCGGGGTGGAAGTAGACAGCGTTTGGTGGCGCTGTAAATACGCACCGCCAAACTTCATTCCTCTCCTCTTCACTCCGCCTACATTAGACGAGGACACGATAAAGCTCTTGAGAAATGCCCACTCTACAGCATTATTGTTCTGTTATTTCAATAATGGTTCTGCGTTTACAAGTTATTTGGAGCATTTTTCAGGAAACTTATTGATAATAATAGGGCCACGGAAGGGTAAAGGAATTCATACTGACCCTATGCCCTTCGACCGCGTACCAGGGTGGACCATCCAAGCTCATGATCAAGTTGGCAACAGCAACGATTTTATAGTAGTGTTTCGGAAAAATAAAGAAGAAAATAGTTAATAAAGGTATCAGATAACTAAAAGTAGCACTTTTTTATTAAAACTTTATGTACCTGCCAATATTCTGAACAGTTGAGAAAGTTGATAAGTAAAATGCCTCAATTGTAATAAAATTATATAATAACAGTCTTATAAACATCATTACATTACAATCATAAATTTATACTGAGTACACTGTACACTTAAAATTTGACTAATTTAAATTTAATCTATCTATCATGTGATTTCATTAACTCAATATTTTTAACATTGATTTTGTTTGTGGATGCTCTAAGAGACGTATTCATCATGGGATCCTTCTTGCCTTGAATGAAAGAAGAGAACTCTACGGCGGTATTACCATCTTGCAGCACCAGATCTAAGTTGTCCTTCTGATTCATAATGGGAACTTCCGCTACCATTCTGTTCATCTCGCTCACGGGCACCTCAACCCCCATGTTGTTCGACGGAGGCTCGCTGTCCAAGAAATGGAAGTCATTGTGCATCAGGTACAGCGACTCCAAGGGAAAGTTCATGTCGAACCGCGGCAAGAGCTTGTTATCGTCGGAGTTGTCATCGATCTCTATGACGTCGTTTTGCTGGTCGCCGTCCTCCGGCAACACGACCGCCGACAAGTCCAAGTGCGCGGAGTATTGCTCGGGAATGATGTTATCTATCAGGTACTGGTCGATTATGGGTGGATTTGCAGCGGAACTATTCAGAGTCATATTGTAGAACGCGTCAGACTTCACTTCGTTTTTTATTTCGCTCATATTCTTGTGTATATCTTCCAGCGGCGGGGAGGCCTTGTACTCTCGACTGATCGCTTGATTGCTCATCAGGTTGGCGTTGCACATCCTCTCCAAGCTGGGAGACTGCGTGTTCTGTTTGATCGTAGCCTCCAACTTGATGTAGCTGGGATCGTTCGCTTGGATCTTCTCGGGCGGTGGGAGCATCGTCATGGTGTTAACGTTCATCTGCTGGTTAAATGTGAATATCTGAGGATTGCTGTTCATGTCGCTGTCCACGGGCGTGGTGGCCGTGTCCTCCAGCATGTTCTCCTGCGGGTACGGCATTATGTTATTTGGCGATTCACTCAGCGTGGGCTCCGTTTGCATCTGCATGAACTGCGTCGTTATTAAGTTGTTAAATGTGACCGGGCTCGCGAGACCGAACCGTTCGTTGTCTTCGAGTCTTCTAAATGCCATTTTTTGCTGAGAATGGAACATGTTGACTTGATCTGGTCCTTTCAGTATTAAGTTACTCTTCACTGATATTTTTGCCTTCTTTCTTGGCGCGCCATCGGGCTCATTCGATATGTTTATTGGAGAGTGAATCGAAGAGGGAACTGGTAAAATTTGTGTAGGTTTTATTATAGGTCCGGTAACTTTAGTCATGGGAAGTGGTATTTTATCTACCGCTTTTACCATGATGTTGTTTCTTACAGAAATTTGCGGTGCAGGGGGTAAGCGGATCGGGAAGTTGCACATGATATTGTTACCCATACTGCTATTCATGGAGGCATGGTTCGGTGCTAGTGAACTTACGTTGTTATTTTGCAAGAGGCTCGACGGAGCCATCGACACGGAAGGGTTCAGGAAGTGCAGGTTCGTTTCTGTCGTGTCGTAGCTCATTTGAAGGGGCATGCTGGCATGTGGGGCGTACTGGTGTCGTTCTATCAAAGTATCGTTGGAGCTCTCGGATATGAGACAGTCTGAATTGTTATCGTCCTTGCTCAAATCTGTTACTAAAACTTGGTTACTGAAGTCCGATTGTTGAGTGTCCACGGAAGACGTCGTGCAGTAGTTCTTCGGATAATCTTGGTGCATGCTCTCAGACAAACTATCACAGTCATACACCTCGATGGGGATTTCGTTAACTGTCTTGGGGCTGGTTTCCCGACCTTGGTCGTGAGATACGTTTGTGTTTTCGCTGAGTTTTTCTGTGGTCTCGCTAGGTATGGTCCAACTTGGTTTGTTTGCTTTAACATTTTTCTTCAACTCCACCAAGAGTGGTAAACTGTCTTTGTCTGTATGTGTTGTTAAGTGCACCATATATTTTTCTTGGTTTACTGATTTAAAGGAGCAGTATGGACAACAGTGAATTTCTGTGTTGACTGTGGGATGTTTGGACAGCATGTGGGAAGTGAATATGGTGGACTGTATGGCAGTGTATGGGCAGTATTTACACTTGTAAAGACTTTGTTTCGAGTGTAGTTGTTTGTGTCGCCGCATCGCGTTGTGATCGGAAGATCGATAGCTGCACTCTTCACAGGCGTATGGTTTGTCACCTGCAAAAAAAATCTATTTGAAGTCTTACCTTAACTCATTAACAGCCCGCTAAATCTCAGAGGCCTGGACATAGGATTTCGAAGCTCGGAAGCAATTAAGAAATCTTGTTTAGTATTTTTACCTGTCCGAATCCAGCATGGAAACTTGCTTAAATTGTTCATTAATCATTATATATTTAATTATAATATTTATCTAATATTTCTTTTATAATTACTAATTATATCTATTTTTAATCAGCGACATACTTATCTGATAAAAATATAAATTTACAGTAGTGCATTTGCCCAACTGATATTCATAATAGTTATACAAAGAAATGTAATTATATGTTAGCACGCTAACACAAGGCAGCAACATATTGTTTAGTCTTTCACCTAAATGTCCATTTTGGCTTGGGATTCAAGCCATGGAGCCATAGCAGGAATGGGCAGAAATAACAAATACCTACATATCACAAGTTCACAAACTTTGTTACTCTATTGGTCTATTGGTATATTAGTCTATTGTGTTAAAAAACTCATTTATGGGTGACTAATACTGACCTGAATGTGATCTTAAATGCAGTTTCAGTTCAGACTTCCTTGCAGACGTGTAGTCACAGTGGCTACATTTGAACGGCTTGACCTTATCATGTACAGTTGCTATGTGGGTCTTCAGTCTCCTTTCATTTGAGAATTCAAGGTGACACACATGACACTCATGCTCACCCATCCTTTTGTGAACTACCTTGTGTTTGGACAGCTGGTTTCCATTCTTGAACAACTTTAAACACACTGTACCTGGAATAGCAATATAATTTTTCAGTAACAATAACATCTCTGAATTCTTTAGACTAATAAAAGCTGTTTGAGAAGCATATTTATACAAAGAGACATTAGTAATTAAGAATAAAGTTTTTTTTGGCGAAAGTAAATCAGGGAATTCACTTGCAAAACTGATACATGAAAACAAATGCAAAAGCAAAAATAATAAAAATTACATTTGTATTCCTTGTTAGATCCATGACACTTCATGTGAATGTTCACTAATCTATTCTTCCGGAAGGTCTTGAATCCACATATTTCACAGGTGGGCAGCTCCATATCTATCGCATGCACTTTCCATAGATGTGTGTGGAGGCTATCCACCCCGAAACTGATATGACCACACTCCAGGCACTTTAGTTTGCCATTCTGATGGCATTTTTGATGATATAACAAGTTTTTTTCTTCTTTAAAACGAAAGAAACAGTTTCCAGTGGAACAAGAGAATCTTTTTTCCTTAATGACAGGCTTGGTTTCATCATCACAGGAGTGTAAGACACTCTCCTTCTCCTTTATACTTGTAGGAGAAGACATATTGTCACCTAGTGCTGATCGTGGAATGGAGGATATCAGGTCAGGAGGAACGCTGGACATTTTGACATTACAAGAAGTATTGGAAGGGCCTGCTTCTGACACATTTACATACTGAGTAGACACTTCATTAGTATACACTATGTTTATACTCGCTTCCTGTATAACTTCTTTGGGGTCAATCTGTTCAAAATTTGGAGCACTCATTTTATTCAATTCCTCCACAGATATAAAAGCCACACCTTTGGGTAAGGAGCTATTGTTTCTGGTCATAACGTCTGGCACTATTTCTATTACTTGTGGCATTTTTAGTTCAGCAATATCCTGCTGAGGAGGTGCACATGTCGGCTCACTTCTGCTATCATCCTTCTTTAATTTCGCATTTTTAAGTGCTATTTGAACTAGACTCTTAATCATTTTTCTGACATCTTTAATACCCATTTTATGATGGTTTCGAAGATGTGTTCGGAGAGTCTCCTCAGCCTCGAACACGCTGGAGCAGCCAGGGCAGTTAATCTGAATGTTATCTGCGAGGCCGTTACTTTTCGCTAGGTCCGGATGCACGGTGAACAAGTGAAACTTTATATCATCCTCGGCTAGTGCCATGTAAGGACATGCTTCACATTTAAAAAATGGTGTGGAACCTACAGATTTTTCCTCGTAAGACATCACTTTTTCTTTCGGTTGGAGAGGTTTTGTGTCCATGTTGTTCAGCATGTTAGGTGCAACTGTCCCGTTTACCGTCATTATAAAACACTGAGATGACATTTTACTTGTTTAAAGTAAACATCTTCGACACCTGGATAATCGGTAATCCTAAAATGCACTTTTCTTCCTTCTAAAGTTGTAAATAGAAAAAACTGAAATACATTTTTGAAGTGTTTAAGCACTGACATTCTTGACAGTTGACAGCCATGTCGAATAGTTTTCATTTTCAATGTCAATCTTGACAGCACATGATTAATGTTTAACATAATTAACGTTAAATGATGTAGTCAAATATTATTAAAAAATTGGAAATGCTGTCGCATTGTATACCATAAAATCAATATTTTGCTTTATATCTTTATCTACACGATGGTAAGGCTTTATTACTTTTTTCCGCTATAATTAATTATTTCTAAATACTCTGTAAATGTTGTGTTCTCTGTGGAATGCATGCGTGACGTCTTGTCATTGGCCAAGAATGCAATCAGGGATGTTCACGTATTATAGATCGATGTTTTTAATGGAACACGTCAGTAAATGGCATCGATTTCAATCAATTTAATCGTGTAAAGGTGTACCAGAATCTGATCGTAAAATGGGGTAGTGGAAATTGGAGACGCAACACTCCCTAGCATAGGGGAAATTAGAATAAAATATTGTTGATCGTTGCTATTTATATCATAGTGTTAGTTTTATAATAGGTTACATAATATGTCTGGTTTATTCATTTCAGATAAAAATAAAAGCACATTATGCACCTATTTTTATGTAATAATAACCACGATTAAAAATTTTCTATCTGTATTGGTATTTTTATAAAAAGATAATATCAATAATTAATTGCTCCTCCAACATTTCAGTTACGTGACCTTGCATAATGTGGCTTTTCATTTCATATTCACAACATTTTTGCAAGCTTTAATTTGTAACAATGTTTGTATTCTTTATTTCATTTATTTTAATATCATTTGCAAATCTATTTACATATAAAGAAATCATAATTAGATGAATTATTATGGATAATATTTTTTGAAGTGACTATTTATTTTATATCCTTGCAAAGGCTGATGTCGATATTAACGATACGTCATCGATGTAATACATTTCGTGCGATTCGTGTGTCAGCACTATTGACACTTGACACATCTGATCTGTCTGAGACTTGAGTGAGTTTGATTTGTTTGACAATTCGTTATTTGACATTTGAACAGCCGACGAAAGCCAGAGTTTGGTTACGAACTTATTTAATTTGTGAAAGGATAAAACGAAATACAATGAGTGTAAGTTTTTAGATTATCCAATTACGACTATTCATATAAATATTTTGGAATCTTGCCGTATATTGAGAATGTTATATTTCAGTTGGAGATTGAGTCAATGGTGCGCTACGCGTCACCTATCAACCCGGCGATTTTCCCGCACCTCACATTTCTGTTGCTCGGCATCGCGATCTTCTTCACGGCATGGTTCTTCGTCTACGAAGTCACGAGCATCACTTCTACTAAAGATATTTTTAAGGAACTAGCTTTGTCCTTGGTGGCTTCCATATTTTCTGGTTTCGGCATAATATTCCTGCTGCTATGGGTCGGAATATTTGTTTGAGATTTAATTCATAAATATTATAAAGATAATTTTATATATCATTCCACGCAATGTTGTTTATGAAATGCAGATTTTGTTGGATTTATGTTATAAGGAAATAATTATAATTTTTACTTAATCTTTATACTGTTTCCTTTTCAATTTCTGAGGAAATTAGATCCTGGAGTTGCACTACTGGTACAAGGACGAGCACCCCTTGCTTTTCAGGCAGAGTCGCTGCCAATTAAAACAGAGCCATTAGTTCTGTGTGTTCTTTTTAATACCATAAACATTAAGCAAAACACCACACATTTAATATTATTTTACTCTTTTATTTGTAAATAAAGTAGCATGCACAGTGCACACATGGATATATTGATTTGCAATCAATTAACAATTGTCTTATCTAACAATAAGTTATAGGGATTTTTAATGATGAACTATTAATCCCAAATTAATTAACCGATCTCAGCTCAAGAGCGCGATATCAGGTTTTACCAGGGGTGTAGCTACCGCCGCATAAATTATATGGGGTATAGGGGCCCCCACTAACACTCCTGGCGCTCCATGGGGCCTCTGTAGGTCTACTAGCTACGCCACTGGGTTTTACAATCAGACATGTCAGCAACTCAAACCTGTAGTGAATATTCTTGACTCCTAAAGATCAGATGATCAGTCTTGACTTAATAATTAAAAAAAGTAATTTAAAAAGTAGGAAGATGACTTGATATTGACTTGAAGAATTGTTTTAACTGCTGGTTTCCAACATTATAGAGTTTAATCTAAAGTAAAGAACAAGAATAAAAACTTTCAGAATATCTTTAATAAATAAATCTTATGTGGTAAACTTATGAATAATTTATTTTTAAGTAATAAAACACTTGAGTATCATTATTTCATTTATCAATACAAATGTTTCTTATTACACTAGTATAGTATGTAACAAAAGAAACATACAGGTGAAGCTAATATAAAGCGTGTAAAATGTGTATATATGAAGAGGTTTAATAACATTTTAAACATAATGAACTGAATAAACTGAATGAACTGAAATAATACAATATTTTTTTAATTATTTAAAATGAATTTTGCTTTTAATTACTGGTATAAACTTTAACTTAATGTGAAGTAGGTACAATAAATAAAAATATTACATCTATTAATGTGCACATCGCTGCACAATTGTTTTTAAGACTAAGGTAAGTACATAATTACATATATACAATGTTATAAAGTGTAAAATAGTCACAGATATAGTCTATCTATATCTGTGAAAATAGTAAAATTAGTTCCATCGATTAAATTGTCTGTTGGCAAACTCTGGACTAAATGGAGTTGCATTGAAGTTGAAGTTGTTCTTGCTGTGCGCTACAGGCTCGTCCTAAAAATAAATCGTTATCTTATGTTAGTAGGAGATAAACACCAAACGAACTATGAAAATAAAAGTTCACTCCTGCATGTATCGAAAGCTTCATTCACCAACGTGTTGCCATCCAAAATATAAATAACGCTTCACACTCATAGCCCCACACTAGGATTCCCTGTGTCGTGGGTGCCATGGACAACACACTAGACAAGGACATTCACACCCAGACAGAACAACAGAAATTCAAACTCATTATTCAAACTTCCGCCTCGCTGGGAATCGAACCCAGGACCCTTGGTGCGGCGATCCGGCATGGTAACCATTGCGCCACACGGGTCGTCGATAATATCCATAGTAGGAATGTAAAAGGTTACCATATTTCGACCCACTTACATGGCCATTAGGGTCACGGCGCGGCGGTCGCTCTACACGATACAAAACAAACATCGTGAGTACCTGTTTGCATTCAAAATGCTTTCTGGTTTACTTCATAGCCGTTATGGTATTATACGGCGTTACCTGTGGGTTCACTATGTTCTGGAGAGAATTGGCGTCCTCCGGGGGGAAGTAGTCCGACCTAAACTGCGCCATGTCTTCGATGCCGATCAGGTCCGAGTCGTCAGATGTGTCACTGTATATACATAGACATTTAATTTTTACCTTCAGAGGTTTAGTTTTATTAGCCTACATATCAATTTTACTACTGTACACACACGGCAGAACCCTAGCTTTGTATGTATGTACAAGGTTAAGAGTTGCCTCGGTGTGAAGTACCACCGCACCTTCGCAAGGACACCAAGTTTCCTGGCAACAGCTTTAGCCTTGGATTTAATGAACCGCCCAAAGTTGAGCTTCGAGGATATCTCAACTCCCAACAACTGAAGGCAGTCTAAGTGCCAAGCCAAGGTGAGCGGGCTTCTTTTGGGGGTGAATAGACACATCTGTGTTTTTGTGGCGTTGAATCTCACAAGGCTGGCTTCGCCCCACTCAGGCATGGGCCGAAGTGTGAGATTCACACGTTCCATGCCATGCTCGAAAAACAGAACTACTGCTATAAGTTGTCTCACAAACAAGCGTATCGTACCTGATGGCGTCGAAGTCCGGCGCGTTGATGGCTTCGTTCCAGATGGGGTTGGGGTCGGTGGCGTGCTTGTTGGTGCCGGGCGCCGCCAGCCCCGCGCGGTTCAGCCCGCTCTCCGTCGACCCGTACTTCGTCGACAACAGCGCGTCGAGACGATTCTGCAAACTACGTGCCAGATATTAATTATTGATTCTTCAGTTCGGTACATAATTCTTCCCTAGGCACAGAAGACAATAGTACATAAATAGGTAAGGATCACAAACTGTAGATCGCACAACCGCACACTATCAAAACAATCCATGCTTACTTTACTAACTGTGGTGAGTACCATGGTGGGTACCTACATAAAATTGACAATCGTGACCGTGATGAAAGTTGCTTTTCTTCGACAACCACAATTGGCACAAGTTGTTGGGTTTGCGTTCGGTTGTCAAAAACTATGGAGATATGAATTATTTAGTTCCATACAACCATTTACATTTTGGTAAATAATAAAACTTAGGTAATTCACAAGATTTGTAGTGTGGCCGTGGGTAGATACTGGTTGCATACCTACCGACTCTGCATCTAAAATTAATCTATGCAGAGAAGTACTCACGCTCTCGTCCTGATGAAGAAGGTGAGGATGAAGACGAGGCACAGGAAGCCGAGGATGGCGGCCAGGCCGGCCAGCACGTACAGCGTGACGGCGGACTGGGCGCCGGGCTCCGGGCTGATGTCCGTCAGCAAGTCGTCCAGCACCAGCGACCGGGACTTCAGCGTGTCCTGGATGAACCGGAGTAATGGGAGGTCGCTGCGAAGCCTGGGGAACAGTGAATGTCATTCGCAAGACCTGGTAATGAATTTTATTGCAGGGGTTAGATTAGCTTTCTTTCTGGCACAGAATGCGTCTGGCGAACATCTTCATATTTGCTTTTAATCAGCATGACTTACACGCTTTACGTAAAGCGGTCCCTAGCGGTGCATTTACCTGCATGATCATGTTGCATGAAGGACCGTCATGCATGCTCCATACCGCGTAAGACAATGGATGATACTACACACTATCGGGGTACTGTCCCCGTGAAGCTGAAAAGCCCACTAGGGCCAACACCAATGGCCTTCTTACTATCCTACAAATGTGAACGGATTTTAATGTTTAACACACAGGAAGACCATGCAATAAGATAAAATAAAATAAAAGGTGCTTTTTATCCCGGAAATTTAAATGGGGTTAAATATGGGCAAGGCTGCCTGGCTGCAGGCAAAGCGCTAGTTCGAAAAAAAACACAATCGGCACTCACTGCTCGATGACGACAGTGGAGACGGGCATGTCGTCCTGTATGAAGTGCGCGCGCACTTCGGTGACGCGCTCCTGCGCCACGCCGCTGCCGTCCGCCGCCGGCACCACCTGGTCGATGTTGCACGTCATGCGGAACGACGTGCTGAACGTTGCCGCTATCTGACAAGTGACATACACACATATATACAACTGTTATAGCCCAGTCATTTTAGTCAAAATTAGGTAAGAATTGCGGAATGAGAGATACCCAGCTGATTTTTTTGTATAAAGTTGTATTTTGGCATTCTAAAACTTGTCTCAAAACCTGCATATGGTAGGGTGACCGCGTCTATTAAAAATTTGAGGACAAAGGTCACAAAAATCGGTTTTTTGCTAATATCTCATTTCCTATGAGTTTTTCGCTATTTGTATCTTCATCAATATTGTAGAGAATTAAATTCCCTACAACTTTTTTATCAAAAAAATTTTTATACGTTGAATCGTTTTCGAGATAGAGGGCGGAGAGTGCGCGGTTAGAGCACAATGTAAAGTGAACCGGTACAGTCCCGGTCAAAACATGCTATATTAAGTTTATTAATTCTATCTATCTAACAGCCTTTTAAAGTCCACTGCTGGACATAGGCCTCCCTAATTGGCGCCACTCTGACCGGTCCTGGGCCCTTTGAATCCAGCGGCTTCCCGCTGTCTTCTTTAGGTCATCAGTTCACCTGGTCGGGGAGCGACCAGTGCTCCTTTTACCGAGACGTGGCCGCCATTCGAGGACTTTGCAACCCCATTGGTTATCTGTCCTTCGAACGATGTGGACTCAGAGGGCCCAGAATCGGTCGGAGTGGCGCTAATTAGGGGAGGCCTATGTCCAGCAGTGGACTTTAAAAGGCTGTTAGATAGATAGAATTAATAAACTTAATATAGCATGTTTTGACCGGGACTGTACCGGTTGACCTAACATTGTGCTCTAACCGCGCGCTCTCCGCCCTCTATCTCGAAAACGATTCAACGTATAAAAAATTTTTTGATACAAAAGTTGTAGGGAATTTAATTTTCTACAATATTGATGGAGATACAAATAGCGAAAAACTCATAGATATTCGCAAAAAACCGATTTTTGTGACCTTTGTCCTCAAAGGAGAATGCCCATAGCCAGTACTCTCAAAAAAATAATTGTGTCACAATGACTTTTGTACTAAAAATTAAGTTAAAATATTTTAAATATTTTACCGTATTTCCTAAAAAATTCTTTTTGGGCTTAATTTTCTTAAATTAATAAGTAACTTTACTTCCGTTTTACAACACAAAAGCATTCGGCAATTTATATTGGAATTGGAGCCAATCAGGGATCTTTTAAGATCCTTCGGGCCAATAGGTTGCGTTGATTCGATTATGACTATGATACAACAAACTAGATGGTGTTAGGGGACTGTCAAATGAATTTGATAATTATTACATTAAAAGTTAGATGGCGTTTGGGGACTGTCAAATGAATTTTAAACTTAAAGGTATACGACTTAATGCGCCTGCATAGAGTCCATATTACTGTGTCTACTATAACCTAAATACAAAATAATTTTGTTGAAAATCTCATAACTCCTACGATTAAAATTGACTAAAGTTGGTTTGTGTAATGTATTAAGATAACTTATTCAAATAAAGGTATTTTTATCAGGACACAAAAATATTAATGTCAGTACATTTCTCCATACAAAATGGGCATTCTCCTTTTTAATAGACGTGGTCACCCTACCATATGCAGGTTTTGAGACAAGTTTTAGAATGCCAAAATACAACTTTATACAAAAAAATCAGCTGGGTATCTCTCATTCCGCAGTGAATTCCTAAGATGACTGGACTATTAGTTCAACAGGCTGCTGCAAAGAAAATTGTGTACGTCATATTGGCGGCACGTCAAGAATGGAGGGGAGATTCTTTGCTACACTCCGTTGCTACAGGTGCTCCAAGCTGAACCAAGGATGACATTATGGTAACAGGCCCTTCATATGAAGGTGCTTCAACTGCTTCAATATCAATACGAAGGCTCTGTGATACTTAGTTCAATTCGGTTCGTATTCGTGCATGGTGATGGACTTTTTTGTATATATTTCTTTCTTTTTTGCAGTCTGGGAAAACCAGTTATAAGCAAATTTCCCGCTTTTTTTGTGGCAACGTATTGCTGATGTCCATTAAATGTCGAAGGGTAATTTAACTACCTTTATACTTTCCTACCTTCTGTTAACCTGCTTGCTCCTTTGCTTTCAAAAATCTGACTAAAAGTAGCGTAGAACAAGCTGAAGAAGGTTACAATAGTTTCTGTTCTGGTGACTTACAAATTCCCTGCCATCTTCAACCTCCTGCAGCGTGTTGAGGAACCTGAAGAACACCCGGTTCTGCGACGAGATCAGGTACACCTTCACTTCGGCCGTGTCGTGCGCTCCGGCTGGATTAATGTATCATAAGCATGAGGACTTAAAAGTATAATAGAATAGTTCGTAAACTTTGCCTGACGACTCTGCTATGTAGAGGTTGCTTGCAACTTGTTACCTACAATATTTTATTGCGTAATCCGGAGACATTGTAGTGTCTTGCGACAAGTACACACTCAACATTATGTTAATATGTGAATACATACATAATAATAATGTGAGTTAAATTGTTTGGTGGGTGTAAAGAGGTTTCGTCCACCCTTAATGCGCAGTTTAATCTTGACGGATATCATAAAAAATTTACACTCTCAAATCGACTAAATTATGCATGTTTTGTAGGGAATGCATTTGTGTTGCATGATTCCAATGGTCCCATTATTTTGGCCCATCCCGTTTGGTTCTTACCAGGGTCAGTAGCGATGACGTTAAACTCGAACATCCCGTGCATGGCCGAGGTGGGCTGCATGGTGAGCGTCAGCAGGCCGGAGTCCGCGTTAAGGGCGAAGGCCGAGTCGCGCACCGCCTCTAGCGACGCGTCCACCACCATCGACGACTGGTCCAGGGTGTACGCGATCGGCACATTGTCCGTATGAGTAGCCTGTAGCAAGATTTTTGTTTATGTTATAAACATTTTGTAGTACATTATAAACGGCCTTAGATGTTCAAAATCTTGAGTCAATGTCATTTTCTTCGTAAAGAACCGGGTTCGTAGCAATGATGACGAGCTCCTCTATATTTAAGCCTGCTGAGTACTGCATGATGGAAGCTTATAACTGTCTGTCTAGAATGGTATAACGCATCAGTAATGCTAAGTACGGTGTGAACAAGAGACCTAAGCTGTCTGCTAGTTTATCGGCTGTTTTAAACATAGGAATGTCCTTGAATGAAATGGATCCAGATCCAATGAGTTAAAGTCTATTGCTTCATACCCGCACTGTAAGCAGCTCCCTGTTGATGGAGTCCAGCGTGGAGATGCCCGCCGTGTACAGTCGCCGCTCGAAGTTTGGCCGCGGGAACGCTTCCCTCACCTGCAAATTGTGCTCTATACTGATATTGTGACTATCTGAATCATTTATTTTTCTTATCAATTGGGTTGATCGCAAAAAATTATTCCAGAAAGTAGATTCAAACGGCTGAACCTACGATAATAAAAATTTTAAGAAGTAACGGATATACAAGGAAACATTGCCACTTTTCAACATCGTTTCACTTTTCTTTCTTGTTATTTTATAAGTTAAGTTTTGCGGGTACTTTAAACTGTAAAAGTAACAAAAGAGGGTAGTTACAACAACGTCGACAGTGAGCACAGAGGCGGGCAGCGCGGCGGCGGCGTCGGGTGAGTTGCTGACGGCCACGCGCACCGTGTGCGTCGCGCTCGCGTTGCGGTCCAACTCGCGCACCAGGGACAGCACGTTCCGGGACCGGTCCAGCGCGAACTGACCGCCCTCATTACCGTCTGGACATAACGAGCGTTTGTGAAAACAGAGGTGAGACAGGTGAGGTGGAGAGGGGAGATGCAGACATGAAAAGTGCGGAGAGGTGCAAAGAATTGATTTGAGCAGAAGTTAGGTGATTTGTAGTGAGGAGGGTTTTACAAAATGTTACTGGCCGGCGAGCAAGTCATATTCGTGAGTAGACAGATGATTTACACATAACTGAGGAGGAATTTAATTTAGAATCCTTGAGTCAGTTTATCCTGTACAATGTGCTAATTTCTGCAGTAAATCGTAAAATTATAGTGACTGGCCCTTTACAATGGAGGTCGCTAGATTTAAATTTTTATACGGAATAATATAAGCGCGTATAAACAAAATTTTGATATCACTAATCGCCAAACAAGAAAAATGCACCAGTTAGTAACGCCATCTTCGTCTTTCTAAAGTGAAGCGATCTTTTATGGGCCGTGGTGTACAGTTCTATAATAAAATCCCAAAGTTAATACGTGATTTGCCAGTGGAATTATTTAAGAAACATGTAAAATCTCAACTTTTAGGTAAAGGCTACTATACTGTAGATGAGTACATAAATGACAAAGACGCATGGAAATGACCAGATCTGCAACCAGTTCCGTACAGGCTAGTGATACTTCTTTGTAAGAAATATACCAATGTATTTTATTTTTAAAAGATGTGCTGAGGAGTTTCTTTCGGCTTTTCTTCTCCTCCATGACAAAGCAACTTTCCGAAAAGCTGGTAAATTAAAAAAATGACGTGCATAAGTGTATCAATGATACCTACATGAATAAATGATTTTGAATTTGAATTTAAAGGGGCTCAAATTAGTCATATTCGTAAAACTGCTGACTCACCTGCTGATGGTAAATTTACTAGGTCATGGACACCAGCACCACCGAAGAACCGGCCAAGAAAGAAAAGAGAAGAAAGAAAGTAAGAAAGTCTTACCGAGAATCATGTAGTATATCTCATGGCAATCACCATCGCACTTGTAGTTCTTGGGGTCCTCTGCGAGTGGCAGCTCCTGATATTGCTGCAGACCTTCTTCCTTCTCTGCAATGAATCGATTGACGTTTTATTTAAAATGTATTACATAATTAAGTATGATAAAATTGCAGTTTATGTACAAAGGTGGTCCTCCAAGAGAACTTTAATGTGCGGATATAGGGAAACGATGAGATGTAAGGAGAAAGAAATTATAAAGAACTTCATTATTTATGTAAATACATATAAAATTAAATTATAAATAAGGTATCTAAACATTTTAAATTATACATGTAGACATATTATATTAACGATGAATGAACCTTTATTGTTTTCTGATCTAGAAAAGTTTAAGCTGTGCCCACGATCAATGCTATCATCTATTTACACGGCATTTGTATACAGCTTTCTTCTTCTTTAAAACAGAAGTAGGTACTGACCGGTGAAGATGGCAGTAGCGGTGGGCTGTGCGAACCGCGGCTCGCCCTGCGTGGGCACGTACACCAGCGTCAGCGTGGTGTCCGTGGACTTCGGTCCGGGATGAATCCCGTCGTCCGTGGCGCGGATCATCACCTAGGGACACGGACAATAAAGCTCAAATATTTTTATTCAAAATTGGTTTTAAACACTTTCTGAAGTTCAATTTACGCCATTGCTTCAACAAAGCCCTACCGTGAGTGGACCCGGGAGAAGAAACAGCATGAAATTACCTAGTTGTTTTTTCCTACTCACAGTTACAGATAACACTTATTACTAGATACTATTTATGCATAATTGTGAAACTCATTTCCAGTCCAAACTCTTGTCTCGTCTTTAAAATAATCATCTACTACATCTTCATCGCGAGGATTGTCGCTGTCTGACGCAAGTTTGTTAGGCCGTGTTGTAAACGCTGTAATAGCTTATGGGCGCCATTGACATGCGATCGATCGGTGCGATCGATCGGTGCGATCGATCGCATCGGTGATCGCAAAGGTCCACACACTGTCGATTCATCGGTGCGATCTGAGGGTGCGATATTCAAGATTGCATGGATTTTTGTTGCGATCGCCGATATCGTCTGCGATCAAGCAAATCGTTCACGATCACAACATACACTACCGATCCGTCGTTGCGATCGGTCGGCAACGACGGATCGCACCGATCGATCGCATCGTCAATGGGGCCCATTAGGAATGCAAAATTTCGGAGTACTCAAAACTCAAATTACGTACGTTTGGGTTAGAGCGTCATAAAGATTGACAAAAAATGTTGTTAAATTTTGCATTCCAGATTGAACAGTATTCAATTATCGATTACTATTATACTTAATCACTTATTACTTTATTAGTGATCGAAGTATTTAATGAACAAAATGGCATATGGGCATGAGTATTGTGATTTCTCTTTCAACTTTCCGACGGACAACGGCCAAACCGGATTGGCTAAGGTTACTCACCCGAAATTCTCTAATTTGTTCAGTGATAGCCTTCCGTAACATCAGGGTGCCATGGTTGTCTCCATCGTTAACCACGTGGAAGTAGTCCACCGCTTCGGCTGAAGGAAAAGAGATTTTATATCACCCATGATGAACAATCTGGCATAAACTTTGGCAATCGGTGGTGACATACCAAAGATACCATCTCCGACCACCTCGAAGGTGACCACGCCCGCCTCCAAGCCGTCCGGGTCCGTGGCCGATACACGCTCGAGGAACTCCCCGCTCGCCGTGACCAGCACCCCGTTCACTACAGCGCGCTCCTAACGATCAACAAAATGGTCAATAACTACGTGAAGAAGTGCAAAAGAAAGTTAGAAACAGGTTCTGTAGTACGTCCACGTATGGCGATTAATGTCGAATAATGCACAGACTTCAGAAAACTGTGAAATTTTGAGTGAGACGCGCACAGGTCACTCATACATATTATGGGTAAGTAAGTATACTGAAGGTACTCATAAAAACACCCTAGACAGAATGCTATCCAGAAGTATCCAGCTCAATGAACAAGGTATTACATTCTGCAGGCATCTCAATAGCTGAAGTACTTTTTTAATTTTTTAAGGAAAATTGTTAAGAGCCGCTGTTAATTATGCTTGTGGCAAGTACGGAATGATCTCCAAGAATGTCCAAGATTATTCTACCAACCCGCAAGCATTCAGTTGCAAACTATCTATGATATCGAGATATTCTTATTCTTCAACTCCAATGCTTATATTATTTGCTCAGCCTCATTAGTCCTGAATTAAATAAGTTTCAAGGTTCAAAGCTTACCCAAGAAAGCCGTATCATGGTGCCATCTAGTGGGAAAACGAACGTAGGTGGATAGTAGTTGTTCGGCCGGATCACCAACTCATACACCTTCTCAGAGCACATTTGAGGATGGCCGTGGTCGCACGCCTGCATCCAGAAAAGAAACTTATTCCGGTTAATCATCTAGAATCTAGATTCAAGATTGCAATTGCATTGCACGTAGCCCAGCCTGGCAATAACTTCCTGCCGATCTTAGGGTTCAGGGTTCGATTTGCAGCAGGAGAGCGTCGTTATTAAAGCTTGACAGAGAGAAATCTACTAGTGCGAGACTATAACTATTTTATAAGGACATCCGACCTCGCCCAGAGACTTACCATAGGGACTCCAAATATCTTACTTACCCTAATTCCAATATCATAAGTGCCCCAGTATCCCCTGAGCGGCATGGCGGTCTCCAGCTCGCCGGTGACGTTGTTGATGTTGACCATGACGAACAGCTCGGGCGGGACCAGCTCGCGGTCAGTGAGCGACAGCTTCGTGATCCGATAGAACACGCGCGAGTTGTCCGTGTCCGGCTCGTCTCGGTCCGGCGCGTAGATGTACGGCATGATTCGCTCGCCCTGGATGACATTGGGTTTTGAACTGTGTTCCGTGGTTTTGAAAAAAAACCTGCCGTGAAGCTTGCCTGGTTAGCTTTTTATTAAACAACTCGTCGTGTTCCTATAGGCACGATATCCGATAGGAACTTGAGAGCCAGTAATGTATTTCTTTTTTGATTCACAACGAATTGGTGTTGTCTTTGTTCTTGTTGAAGGACCTACATGGGAGTCGGTGACTAATAGGTAAGTATCAGTTGGTACGGTGATGTAGCGCTAGTAAGAAAGATTCATAATCAAGAAGCTAGCGTAACCGAAAGCGATCACTGTTAGTCTGTTATCGATATTAAAATATTTCGGATATCACCATGGAAAATACGCTAAATTATAAAAATTATATTTTCTAAAACAGGTTCTTAGCTTTGTCACTGACTTGCTCCAAAACAACTTGTTTAATGCCAAAAGCCGTACCTAGTTGCCAAATAAAATGATTACCTTTCCTATATATTCCACCATGTCCCACGTCAGATTGTTCGGCAGCTCCGGAGCATTGTCGTTGACGTCCAGAAGCACAACCAGCACTTCTGTCGTGTTCTGGTTCCTGTTGCCAGCTGCGAACCACGTAATGAGTAAACGACCATGACTTACTTGCTTCTATTGAGCTTTGTAAGGTCACGAATGGGTACACATAAACACAAATATAGTTTTTGTATTTTAAGTGGTATTTAACTTCTGTTTGCTTTATTTATTTCTAATGACCGTGAGCTTTGGCTTTCCGTTGTCAAAACTCCTATTTCTGCTTGTATGAAAAATATTTGTGAGAAATGATCCGATGTGCCTAGCCTATCCTTCGTTTTGATATCATTGTCTATCATAATAAGATACCTCCAGCAGAATAAAAGTTGTCGATGAGGTTGAGGAAGATCCGATGCTGGGGCTCGTCGCCGTCGCGGTCCAGCACTTCGTTGGTGGTGAAGTTGACGACGATCAGCCCCGAGTCCAGGTCCACGCTGAAGAAGTCCCGCAGGCGAGGGGCCACCGCGAAGTTGATCTGGTAGCTCACCGTGTGGTGGATTACTGGTCGGACATTAATTGTTTGTTATAATATAATACCTGTGAGTATGCCTAGTCTGCAAAGTATGAAATTAAAATTATCAACCGAGTTGAAGTTAAAAAATAATTCTTTTTTTTTTGTATCTAGTCTTTTTGTTTCTGTCCCTCTTGTCAATTCAGCCGTACACATATTAGTCGAAATTTACAATAAATTTTATTTTTAAATACCTACTTAATACCTATTAATCATTTTAAATTAAGTATATATATTGAAATAAATCATTAATGGAATATACGAGGAGGTACATTATAATTTTTTTGAAAAACGAATCAACCTTTATCATACGCTGCGTTGATCCTTGCAGTGACAGACATCACTCACCGTCTCTGTCGAGGTCGTGGGCCAGCAGCTGCACCACCTCGGTGCCGTGTGTGGCGTTCTCCAGCAGATACACCACTCCATCGAAGTCCTCCGTGTATATGGAGTACGGCACTTTGTTGTTCGTGTCCTGGATGTAGATTGCTATCTGGAAATAACGGAATATTGAGGGATTCTTAAAGCCGCAATGTGGCTTGAAGACCTAGTGCGTTGTTGGTTTCCTGTTAAAAGCTTAGTGATGCAAGATTGGTTCATGCGATAGTAGTATAATTTTTTACGGACGATTTCTAGGACGCCAGGTCGAGAGATACCGTTTTTTAAGATCGTGGCAAAGCAATAATATTTCACTCAGCTCAATTCCGCGCAATTATTTTTATCTCTTATACCTTGCTGCCTTTATTAATCCTGAAATATTTTTAATGTAGTTCTGATGAGCTGAAGAAACAAAGTGATTTCCCACTTTCTACTCGACCTAATCTCCATTTGCCCTTTAGTCAGCTGTTACTAGGGACAAAGGTCTGTGGTATCACCTGTCTTTCCAGCTAATAAATCAAACCTGATCGCAGTGGCCCGATAGCAGTTCCAAGCCCGACATCCCAAATTATAATCACCTGTCCTTCCGGCTCGAAGCAGTTGGTGTCAGGCGGGCAGTCTTCGTCGGGCAGCGCGCAGCAGTCACTGGCTACCACGGTGTAGTAAAGGAACTCCCGCGGAGGCACGTCCGCGTCGATCGCCCCGTCCGCCTTCACCGTTATCTGGCCCGTGACGAAGTCGATCTGCACGAGGTCCACCGGCGTGTTGTTCCGAGGACTGTGCATTCATGGATGTTTTCAATGAACTATGTAGCCATACTTTTTGTATAAAAGTCAAACTCAAATTCACAACCCATAACTGTCCCACTGCTAGGCTCGGGTCTCCTCTCATAATGTGAGAGGTACAGGCAATAGCCTACCATGCTGGCCAAGTACTTATGGATTGGCAGACTTCACAAATCTTTGAGAACATGATAAAGAACTCTCAGGTGGTTTCCTCACGAATTTTTACTTCACAGAAGCAAGTGATAACTTTTACGATAACGTCATAGGACAACTGTTACTGATTGACAGACAATGCACAGCCTAAACCAGCAGACTTAGCATGAAACTTTGAGTTCCAGCGCAGTTACCGTACGTTAACACAGATGTAGTAGGAGCAATACATAATTTCACAATGTGACTCACAAGATGGTATATCGCACTTGGTTGTAGAGCGGGCCGTCGATGTCGGTGGCGAGCACGGAGCCGATGGCGCTGCCGGTCGCGGAGTTCTCCCGCACACGGAACGTCTGCTCCAACGAGCCCTCCGCGAATATCGGCGGGTTGTCATTCATGTCGATTATTATCACCGTGAACGTCACTAAACATATAACATACACGTGAGACTGTGTTTGTGAGAAAATAGAAGGACAAAGATAGAACATGGAGGACCAAGTGTTAATAAATACCCACTTTAAGCCACATCTCAGTATAATTAGTATATTAGTAAAACAGCAAACAACAGCAGCAAATCAGCAAGCTTATTGTATTACTTTTCCCAACTTACGTTCATCATATTCTTCACCAATAACAGTGTTGAGATCCCGGACCCTGATAGTGAGGTAGAGCACCTCAAACATCTCGAAGTCGAGGGTGACGTTGGGCCGCACCTCCTGCACCACCAGGCGGCCAATCGCCGAGCCTTTCCTCTCGGGATCGGGGTAAATAGTTTCGATTTTTACGCAGCTGCAAATAATAGGACAAGACCAATTTGAAGAAAAGGTTTGAGTAAATCCATCCAATGTCGGAAGTTGAGACATCCGTATTCCGTATACAAAATTAATGTCCTAGCTGAAGTCAATTGTAAATGGCAGCAGTAACTGTATCATGGCAGCTTATGCAGGTGTGTTGAACTGAGTGAATTGACGGTGCATCTACATCACTATCAAGTGACGTCCTAAGCCGAGGTTCAAATCCCACAGAGGTTGCTTTAAGATGCTCGCAATCCCTACTTCTCTAAGAGGCTAAGTCCTAGATCTTTGCAAAAATCAGCCTTTTCAGCCACCATCAACTGTCTATTCGAAGACAACCACATACCCATAGTACTCCCGGGGGTCCGTCTCTCGGCCCTGCTTGGTGGCGTACGAGGACGCCCAGTCGATGTCGAAGAGCAGCTCCGCCGTGGTGTCGGGGTCCGTGGCGCGGATCTCGCGGGTGATCTCTGTCACCAGCGCCGGCACGTTCTCTTCCACCTCCGGACTGCCACGCGGCTAGCAATACGACATACAATACGAAACTACAATATGATACAAAACATCGTGTAAGTAGGTACATATTATGGAATGGTCGCATTGTATGCATTTATTTACAGAAACTGTTGGTAAAGAAGCACTCTCTTATAGACAAATTAAAAAGTTAAAAGAATTAACAAAACTAAAATATGGGGTAGGTACTATAAGCATTGAGGCTAGTACTTAGTACGTTTTAGAGTTTTTAGACAATTTTTTGTATTGTATTTGATTTGAAGTTCTTAATTCACATAACAAATTTAAATTTTTTAAACGTAATTTTAGCTTAAGTACTAAACAATCTTAATGGTTTATTAAATAGTTAGGTGATAGCTTAGTGTTACCAGTCGTAAGGTGGGCGGCACATTGTTGACGTCGATGAGGTCGATGACCAGCTGCGCCGTGGCCGTGTGGAACGGCGGACCCAGCGTGTCGTCCGCGCGGACCTGGAGTCACACTAGACCTACAGTACCCGGTACTAAACATAATGAATTAAGGGTGGTAATATTATGCCTTAGGTAGGTTGCCTTGGTAGTAGTAATCCTGCCTGTGACTGGAGACTTTACATTTATGTTAGTTACAGATTGTATATTTTCGTTTCAGTAGTTGTTACTGCATCCGGAGTCTTTCTCCATCACTGTTATTTAAAGGACCAGGATCACGACTTAACGTCTTCGGAAGCTAACCCTAGTGAATTTTTGTCACTAGTGGTCATATCCAATTCCCAATCACCGGGTTGTTTATTTCAAAATAACTAAGTAAGTATACCATATCTTTGATAAACAATACGCCAGCGCTATACATCAATTTCATACTTATAAAAAGAGAAAAATATTTCTGAAATTGTTCAAAAGAGAAAAATATTTTGAAATGTTTTTTAAAGAAACGGAACGATAAAGTTACGGCCGTTATTTAACACGTTCGCTGCGTTACGGCAAGTATTTTGCCGTATTTGACTTTCCGCCAGTGCGGCAGCTTGTTGTCCTAGTTTTGCCCACGGTGCGGGGGTGATCTAACTATGTTCCTTTACGTGTAGATAAGAGACAGTGATAATTTCGATATTGTAGCTTTTAATATAATAATATTATGCACTAATACAATACGGCAAAATAGTTGCCGTAACGCACAGTAGGATAAATATTTTTGTTCAGTGCGGTACGGCAACTATCTTGCCGTACCCCCCCAACCCCGCGCCTCACTGCATGCGCCCGCGCGGCATCTTAGTTTGCGTTAGTGCTGGCCGTACGTAAAGCACTCGATAATTTTTATGCGGGAAACTATGCAGTAGCAATCTAAAAAGATTAAAAATCTATAATCTAAAAAGTTTAAAATAAAAAATATATACGTATCGAATTGAGAACTTCCTCCTTTTTTTTGCGTCGGTTAAAAAGCAGGCATTACAGGCAGTCTTACAAGTATTGCCAATTATATAAATATTTTATATTAATTATGTTGACTAATTAAGAAGTTAAGTTTTGTTGATTAATACACTGTCAAATTTTAATGTTATGTCTTCAATAAAGAATATCTTTAAAGTATCGATTGTCATTTTAAAAGTAAACCCCCCATCCCTAGCATTTTTTCACTTCTATGCTATACGGCAAATATGTTGCCGTAAATTACTTATTTTGATAATCTAAATTTTACTAACAAAAAATAACCGACTTCAAAGTCTCAAAAACTACATAGTTGTCAGATCTCGTTCAAATTTATGTGAGACCACATGACAAGTGCCTGCTTTCGATTAAAAAAAGAATCATTGAAATCGGTTGGCGTGATATTGAGTTATTCGTCAATTTGTCGCGCACATCTTGACACAAATTTACGACTTATGTGGTTTTCTCATGGATGCCATTGTCAGATCTCAATAAAATTTATGTGGGACCACATGACAGCTACCAGCTTTCGATTAAAAAAAAAATCATCAAAATCGGTTCGCCCAGTCCAAAGTTCTGAGGTAACAAACATAAAAAAAAAACAAAAAAATACAGTCGAATTGAGAACCTCCTCCTTTTTTGAAGTCGGTTAAAAAATCCCTGTATCTTTTAAAATTTCTAACAGAACCCCGGACTGCCGCAGCTAGGTATACACAAGGATGTAGCCTATCGACTCGTTAAAAAAAACAATTGGTATGGGGCGTTTCCACGTCTGTATGGACATTGAAAGTCAGGTGCTGGTACGGCAAAATAGAGGTCGTAACGCATATCAGGAAATATAGATACGGGCAGTATTTGTCTCGTACCGCACTAGCAGAAGGTTTAGATCTAATGCTGCCGCAGCGAAGGTGTTAAACATGATGTCTTATCGTCGGTAAAAGATAGTAAATTCTATAGAAACCGTAGGAAGTTCAGTTTCTTTCAAACGAAATATACCTAGTTTGAACCTGGACTAACTTGTATAAAGAGCTGGTTTTGTCTATGGTAGTCGAAGGCTTCGTCCACAGACACGGTGATGTTGCCGGTGGCCTCATCTATGGACAGGAACTGGCCCGCGTTGCCCATCAGCTTGTGACTGTGGGTTGTTGGATTACTTTAACATTTCGTTTAAATCATGCTTACATAGATACATACAAAAATCGATACGTCGTCCTTCTCATCGGAAATAAATGTCAGTGACGACTCGGGTGGGGTAATGGTAACTATGCCGGAGAGTCTACCCTTGCGTCCCTTGAAACTGGGTTTTGTTTGGGTTCGATTTCCAGCGAGTCAGAAATTAGTTTGAATTTCTGTTCTCGGTCTGGGTGTGTGCATCTCTGTGTGTTGTCCATGGCACCCACGATACAGGGAAAGGAATCCTAGTGTGAGGTTATTAGTGTGTTGCATTATTTACACAGATAATCCATGATCTGGAATAAGATACAATTACTATCCTGGAAAATGCGAGCAAAGTCGCGGGCAGAGAACCAGTGATATAGATAATAATATTATAATGATACGTGTTGTTCCAACTCACACAACCCTATCATCGATGTCCCGGTCGTCCGCGAGCATGGTGGCCACGAAGAAGCCCGCGCCCTCCGTCTCGTTGAAGCTGACGGAGACCGCGTCGCGCTCGAAGATCGGCAGCTCGTCGTTCCAGTTGATGAGGTCGATGTACACCGTCGCCTCGCCCACCAGCTCCGTCCGGTTCAGGTCTGTCGCTATCACCTGCGGACGTGGTGCGGGCGGAGGTCCCGTATAACTAACTTCCATAATTCCACAAACGTAGTTCTAAATGAAATATGAAATATGCTGCCCTCTAAACAAAGGCATAAATGAAAAATAATTAAACAATGCAGTGTTAGAAGTTAGAAAGGGCTTAAATTAGCTCATTTCAATATAGTTAAGTAAATACATCCATAATATTATAAGCGTCACATTAAACAGAAGAAGACCATTCAAGTGATCACTTTTCACTGTAACGCTACGGTAATTGTTCAAATGTTGTTACCTTTATTGCGATTTTCTGGAACTCTGGCACCTCGTAGTCGAGCATAGAGTGGTTCAGCGTGCCCATGATGAAAGTCTGCCGCTG
This sequence comes from Thymelicus sylvestris, assembly GCA_911387775.1. Taxonomy (NCBI): domain Eukaryota; kingdom Metazoa; phylum Arthropoda; class Insecta; order Lepidoptera; family Hesperiidae; genus Thymelicus; species Thymelicus sylvestris. The sequence goes on along the minus strand of OU426896.1, from coordinate 15,128,009 downwards.
GTAGCCGACGGTGGGCGCGATGTAGAAAGCCTCCGCGGCGCCGGCCGGGTGCACGCTCTCCAGGCGAACCTCGTATTGGGCGTTTTCACCCTGTCGATATAATGAAGGGGTTAAAGCTAGGCTTCATCATCATCATCATCATCATTGCTGAACAATGTAGGTAGGTACCTATGTGTAAAAATACTGGTCATTTTAAAGTTCAAAAAAATATTTTTCAACCAAACATGGGATGAGTTGAAAAAATTTAGAATATTTTGGATTTCATTTTGGAACAAACAAATTTTGGAACAAAATGATATCAGAATTGAAGCCGGACTTATCTTAATAGCGATTTGAGCAATAAAAGTTTAAAAAAATATAACTCCTCCGTGACAGCTTGCGCTGCCGTGACCAGGATTCGAACCTGGGTTACTACGGCCACAACGTAGGGTCCTAACCACTAGACGATCACGGCTGTCGGAGTCCGGTGATTGAACGGCGAAATAACCGAGTGGGTTAAAGTAGCCACTTTCACTTGCGCACGCGCAACTTGCACTGGATTGCTGTAATTTGTGTTCACACTTCACTCACCCATAACATAACGCGATTAATAAAAGCTGTCATCTAGTTCCTCAAGTCGTCAACAAGTGTACGGTATTTTTAAATCAATAACATTATAGTTAGCATATAAACCGAAACAACTTTAAAGTTCAGTGGTACCAGCTCCGACAGCCGTGATCGTCTAGTGGTTAGGACCCTACGTTGTGGCCGTAGTAACCCAGGTTCGAATCCTGGTCACGGCAGCGCAAGCTGTCACGGAGGAGTTACATTTTTTTAAACTTTTATTGCTTAAATCGCTATTAGGCTTCGATTCTGATTAATCAATATCATTTATTCCTCCTTTCAGTCTTTGTCACTTTTATCCATACCATACTTATCACCTAAAATTGCTATTGTTACATATGTTGAGGGTAATAGTGAAATAATAAAAAATCAGTTGCATGCATCCATTCGGTCGTATCATTTGTGCTCCCGTTATATTTACAAATATCTTACTGGCGACGAGCGTAAAACTACTTATTTCGGTATATTGTGTTCATTAAATAGTGTAAACAATGCCTATCGGTAAAATTGAACAGTTTGATTTGTCGAGTAAAAAGTGGTCGGCGTATATTAGGCGTGTCGAACAGTTCATAGCGTTGAACGAGATCAAATCGGAATTACAAGTAGCTACTTTAGTGACGTTGGTGGGCGAGGCGACCTACGATTTAATGTGCGATCTCTGTGCACCGGACAACCCAGAAACTAAAACATTCAAGCAATTAGTGAAAATTGTGAGCGACCATTTGGAACCGAAGCGTTCGGATATAGCGGAACGCCACGTGTTTCGCCAGAGACGTCAAAGAACGGGCGAGTGCTTAAGTGAATATCTGCAGGCTCTGAAACACTTGGCGAGCACCTGTAACTTCCAGACTAAATTGGAAGAAAATCTTCGCGATCAGTTCGTCTCGGGGTTGTCTAGTGACGATATGAGATCCTGTCTCTTCGCGGAACCGACGTTAACGTATCAACGAGCCGTCGAGTTGGCGTTAGCATTGGAGGCGGCCGATCGTCACGCACAAGCTAGTGGATCGAACAGCGAGACCTCTTCACATCAGCGGGAACAGGCCGCCGCCGGCGCCGGCGAGCCGCTGCACCGGGTCGCGACGACGGGGCCGCGCGCGCCGCGCCCGGCCGGACCTGCGGCTGCGGCTCGCGTGACGTATGACTCACGAGCGTGTTGGAGATGCGGCCGCAATCATCGTTCGGATTTGTGTCGTTTTAAAAATTACTCGTGCGACAGTTGCGGTCAAAAGGGACATCTGCGAACGATGTGTAAAAATCAAACTGCAAATCGGCCCAATAACAAACGCAGAGAACAGTTCTACATGGACGGGGACGACGACGAATCGGATTGCGATCTTTATAATTTAAGGGGATTGGCTCGCTCAAATCTCAAAAACACTGTAAGTTTGAAGAAGACTGCAGATGAATCCTTTTGTGCGATTTCCATATAAAAAATATATGGTATACTGAAGGTCATCACAATGATATTGTATTGTTTAAAATTTTAATAACCTCTCCCAAATATTGGGAAAATTTTTTGTTAAATAGGTCCTTCTTCAACCTAAATTGTAAACTTTCTTTGTAACGGATATATAGTTCGGCATGAATTTTGTACTAAAAAATATGTAATGACGTGTTTCACAATTTGTATTGTTGTTTTTTTCTTAATTCTTTTATTATTTTTAAATAATGAATAAAAACCCAAAACTTCACCAGTACCCCACTGGAGCGCCCCCGCTAAGCCCTGCGTCGCGTGCTCGATCAGTGTCTCGATGACTCTTGTGACGGGTGGGTTGTACGCGCGTTATTTTTTCCTAATAAAAACTAAAACTTCACGTTTTGAAAATTTTTTGAATGAAGTCATATTGTAAATAGTACAAATATAAATATTTCGTAAAAGAACAATAGAAATTAAGTTTGTAAATATATGTAAAGTAGATTATAATTTCGTTTAGTTTATTGACCCTATCATAGAGTAAGACTGACTGTGGCTAAATATTGTATGAAAATGTAAAGTGAAACACGTGACCGAGGTCTCCAAAACTATTGGTAAGTATATTGAGTACATTATTTTTAGTGTGTTTATTTTTTGAACGTTTTAGCTATCTTGAGAATTTCGTTTGACGGCGGATGGAGATCTAAATGATGATGACTCCGAAGGTGGGTATTAGCATCTCATTGACTGCACTACGTATAACCATCGTGTTTGGATTCATTTGAAAGGTCTCATGGAGACCTTGGTGAATTATGATGTCATCTACCTGATGGTGGACTCCGAAGGTGGGTAAAGGATCTTAGTGACGGCACTACGTAGAACCATTGTGCTTGGACTCATTTGAAAGGTCTCATTGAGACCTTGATGACTGATGATGTCACCTACCTGATGGTGGACTCCGAAGGTGGGTAAAGGATCTCAGTGACGGCACTAGATAGAACCATCGTGTTTGGATTCATTTGAAAGGTCTCATTAAGACCTTGATGACTGATGATGTCACCTACCTGATGGTGGACTCCGAAGGTGGGTAAAGGATCTCAGTGACGTCACTATGTAGAAGTATCGTGCTTGGACTCATTTGAAAGGTCTCATTGAGACCTTGGTGACTGTTGATGTCACCTACCTGATGGTGGACTCCGAAGGTGGGTAAAGGATCTCAGTGACGTCACTATGTAGAAGTATTGTGCTTGGACTCATTTGAAAGGTCTCATTGAGACCTTGATGACTGATGATGTCACCTACCTGATGGTGGACTCCGAAGGTGGGTAAAGGATCTCAGTGACGGCACTAGATAGAACCATCGTGTTTGGATTCATTTGAAAGGTCTCATTAAGACCTTGATGACTGATGATGTCACCTACCTGATGGTGGACTCCGAAGGTGGGTAAAGGATCTCAGTGACGTCACTATGTAGAAGTATCGTGCTTGGACTCATTTGAAAGGTCTCATTGAGACCTTGGTGACTGTTGATGTCACCTACCTGATGGTGGACTCCGAAGGTGGGTAAAGGATCTCAGTGACGTCACTATGTAGAAGTATCGTGCTTGGACTCATTTGAAAGGTCTCATTGAGACCTTGGTGACTGTTGATGTCACCTACCTGATGGTGGACTCCGAAGGTGGGTAAAGGATCTCAGTGACGTCACTATGTAGAAGTATCGTGCTTGGACTCATTTGAAAGGTCTCATTGAGACCTTGGTGACTGTTGATGTCACCTACCTGATGGTGGACTCCGAAGGTGGGTAAAGGATCTCAGTGACGGCACTACGTAGAACCTTCGTGCTTGGACTCATTTAAAAGGTCTCATGGAGACCTTGGTGACTGATGACGTCACCTACCTGATGGTGGACTTCGAAGGTGGGTAAAGGATCTCAGTGACGTCACTATGTAGAAGTATCGTGCTTGGACTCATTTGAAAGGTCTCATTGAGACCTTGGTGACTGATGATGTCACCTACCTGATGGTGGACTCCGAAGGTGGGTAAAGGATCTCAGTGACGGCACTACGTAGAACCTTCGTGCTTGGACTCATTTAAAAGGTCTCATGGAGACCTTGGTGACTGATGATGTCACCTACCTGATGGTGGACTCCGAAGGTGGGTAAAGGATCTCAGTGACGGCACTACGTAGAACCTTCGTGCTTGGACTCATTTAAAAGGTCTCATGGAGACCTTGGTGACTGATGATGTCACCTACCTGATGGTGGACTCCGAAGGTGGGTAAAGGATCTCAGTGACATCACTATGTAGAAGTATCGTGCTTGGACTCATTTGAAAGGTCTCATTGAGACCTTGGTGACTGATGATGTCACCTACCTGATGGTGGACTCCGAAGGTGTGTAAAGGATCTCAGTGACGGCACTACGTAGAACCATCGTGTTTGGACTCATTTGAAAGGTCTCATGGAGACCTTGGTGACTGATGACGTCACCTACCTGATGGTGGACTCCGAAGGTGGGTAAAGGATCTCAGTGACGGCACTACGTAGAACCATTGTGCTTGGACTCATTTAAAAGGTCTCAAGGAGACCTTGGTGACTTATGATGTCACCTACCTGATGGTGGACTCCGAAGATGGGTAAAGGATCTCAGTGACGGCACTACGTAGAACCTTCGTGCTTGGACTCATTTAAAAGGTCTCATGGAGACCTTGGTGACTGATGATGTCACCTACTTGATGGTGGACTTTTAATGTGGGTAAAGGATCTCAGTGACGTCACTATGTAGAAGCATCGTGCTTGGACTCCTTTGAAAGGTCTCATTGATACCTTGGTGACTGATGATGTCACCTACCTGATGGTGGACTCCGAAGGTGGGTAAAGGATCTCAGTGACGGCACTACGTAGAACCTTCGTGCTTGGACTCATTTAAAAGGTCTCATGGAGACCTTGGTGACTGATGATGTCACCTACCTGATGGTGGACTCCGAAGGTGGGTAAAGGATCTCAGTGACGGCACTACGTAGAACCTTCGTGCTTGGACTCATTTAAAAGGTCTCATGGAGACCTTGGTGACTGATGATGTCACCTACCTGATGGTGGACTCCGAAGGTGGGTAAAGGATCTCAGTGACATCACTATGTAGAAGTATCGTGCTTGGACTCATTTGAAAGGTCTCATTGAGACCTTGGTGACTGATGATGTCACCTACCTGATGGTGGACTCCGAAGGTGTGTAAAGGATCTCAGTGACGGCACTACGTAGAACCATCGTGTTTGGACTCATTTGAAAGGTCTCATGGAGACCTTGGTGACTGATGACGTCACCTACCTGATGGTGGACTCCGAAGGTGGGTAAAGGATCTCAGTGACGGCACTACGTAGAACCATTGTGCTTGGACTCATTTAAAAGGTCTCAAGGAGACCTTGGTGACTTATGATGTCACCTACCTGATGGTGGACTCCGAAGATGGGTAAAGGATCTCAGTGACGGCACTACGTAGAACCTTCGTGCTTGGACTCATTTAAAAGGTCTCATGGAGACCTTGGTGACTGATGATGTCACCTACTTGATGGTGGACTTTTAATGTGGGTAAAGGATCTCAGTGACGTCACTATGTAGAAGCATCGTGCTTGGACTCCTTTGAAAGGTCTCATTGATACCTTGGTGACTGATGATGTCACCTACCTGATGGTGGACTCCGAAGGTGGGTAAAGGATCTCAGTGACGGCACTACGTAGAACCTTCATGCTTGGACTCATTTAAAAGGTCTCATGGAGACCTTGGTGACTGATGATGTCACCTACCTGATGGTGGACTCCGAAGGTGGGTAAAGGATCTCAGTGACGGCACTACGTAGAACCTTCGTGCTTGGACTCATTTAAAAGGTCTCATGGAGACCTTGGTGACTGATGATGTCACCTACCTGATGGTGGACTCCGAAGGTGGGTAAAGGATCTCAGTGACATCACTATGTAGAAGTATCGTGCTTGGACTCATTTGAAAGGTCTCATTGAGACCTTGGTGACTGATGATGTCACCTACCTGATGGTGGACTCCGAAGGTGGGTAAAGGATCTCAGTGACGGCACTACGTAGAACCATCGTGTTTGGACTCATTTGAAAGGTCTCATGGAGACCTTGGTGACTGATGACGTCACCTACCTGATGGTGGACTCCGAAGGTGGGTAAAGGATCTCAGTGACGGCACTACGTAGAACCATTGTGCTTGGACTCATTTAAAAGGTCTCAAGGAGACCTTGGTGACTTATGATGTCACCTACCTGATGGTGGACTCCGAAGATGGGTAAAGGATCTCAGTGACGGCACTACGTAGAACCTTCGTGCTTGGACTCATTTAAAAGGTCTCATGGAGACCTTGGTGACTGATGATGTCACCTACTTGATGGTGGACTTTTAATGTGGGTAAAGGATCTCAGTGACGTCACTATGTAGAAGCATCGTGCTTGGACTCCTTTGAAAGGTCTCATTGATACCTTGGTGACTGATGATGTCACCTACCTGATGGTGGACTCCGAAGGTGGGTAAAGGATCTCAGTGATGGCATATCGTAGAACCATCGTGTTTGGACTCATTTGAATTTTTGTGTATGGCTTATTACTGACTGTAGCAGCAAAAACATTACGTTCGCTCACTTAAGTTATTATGTTTCAGGCAGTTCAGGAACCAGCAAAACTCAGATTTACAAAATCAGGAACTTCAGTCGTTAACAGAAACATATGATCTGTCTGGGACGAAAGTTGATGAGGGGGCAAAGCAAATTTTGCCGGTAACTTAGTCTGTTTGCTTACACTGTGGTATTTTTTAGATATTAGATAGTTTCCCTAGCTAATTTAATTTGACACTGCATTGTTTGTTTGTTTTAGGTTGAACAAGATGAAGAAGATTTACAAGATTTGATTATTGAAGAAGAATCACAAGCAGAAACAAAAAATATATCTGGAAGACGAGTTATAGATCTAACTTACTTTTTTCCAAAATATAAGAAATAGGCGGCCATGGTGCTTTGAAAGTTTCAATTACATGTCCCTGTGACTAAAATTTTTGTCTTTTTAACCCATTTAGATCTCAATACTTTTTTTTAACTTGGCTCTCATTTCACATTTATGTTTTTGATAAGATATCATTACTTTTTGTCTAGAAATTATTAGTGTTTATAGATAATGAATATACCTATTGTTATTTGTAAAATTACTCTACACAGTGGAATCGCTTATTCACTTGTTTCACTAATTATCATTAACTTTCAGTCTAGCCGTGACCAGCCGTTAATGTATCAAAAACAATTTTAGCCACATTTATGAAATTTTAAATTTTAATTAAGCTAAGGGGTTTTAATAAATGTGTCAAATTTCATGTATTTAGGTGAAATAAGCTACACATTTCTTAATAATTTATTATTATAGTGACTAACAATAATTTATGCAACTATAATTTAAAATTTGCCATCTGTATACTAGTATTTTTTATTCATTTGATGAATAGAACAAATAGATAATAATAATAAATTGCTCCTCCACCATTTCAATTAATGAAATGAAATGAAATGAAATGAAATGCATTTATTATTTTTAATTACGTGAACTTGTATGATGTAACTTTTCATTTCATATTCACAAAATTTTTGCTACCTTTAATTTGTAACAATGTCTGGATTATTTTTTCAATTAATTTAATATCATTTGCTAATCTTACTTACATACAAAGAAATCATATGTAGATTATTTACTAAGAAAATATAATCACGAAAACTAAGTATCAGTATAAGTAAAGATTGATGTTCAATCCAACCTTATAAAAGGCCACTCATTTAGTCACACGCTGTTCTTCTCGATATCTTCTTGGTAGGATACAGACGTATTACTTGTACTTCCCAATCTATAAAGGATTAATATAACGATGATATTTAAAAATCCTAAACTCTGCAGTTTTCTTTACGCCCCCCCTAACCTTATTTCCTATAGAATTAATTAATTATTGTAATTTAGGAACAGTCACAATGGCAACATTAAAACAGGGTCATCAAACTAGGTCATCCGTTATTTCCGTTACTGAGAACCCATAAGCATATACCTGGTCATCATCAGACCTTCAGAATGTTTCATGTAGTAGCACCCGTGCTCAATTAGATAAATGTTGAAAGCTAGGTCATCCTAACTATTCCCGTTACTGAGAACCGATAAGTATATACCTGGTCATCATCAGACCTTCAGAATGTTTCATGTAGTAGCACCCGTGCTCAATTAGATAAATGTTGAAAGCTAGGTCATCCTAACTATTCCCGTTACTGAGAACCGATAAGTATATACCTGGTCATCATCAGACCTTCAGAATGTTTCATGTAGTAGCACCTGTGCTCAATTAGATAAATGTTGAAAGCTAGGTCATCCTAACTATTCCCGTTACTGAGAACCGATAAGTATATACCTGGTCATCATCAGACCTACAGAATGTTTCATGTAGTAGCACCTGTGCTCAATTAGATAAATGTTGAAAGCTAGGTCATCCTAACTATTCCCGTTACTGAAAACCGATAAGTATATACCTGGTCATCATCAGACCTTCAGAATGTTTCATGTAGTAGCACCCGTGCTCAATTAGATAAATGTTGAAAGCTAGGTCATCCTAACTATTCCCGTTACTGAAAACTGATCAGTACTTACCTGGTCATCATCAGTCTTCAGAATGTATCATTTAGTATAATGAAAGCTATTTCAGCAGGCATAGTGCATAGCGTAGTTCAAAATAAATAAATTATTATCATGTAGGCAGATACTCGTACAAGACTACAAAAACTATAGGAACAAAATGTATTCGAAAATCTCTCAGAGAGCGAACAAAAATAGGCAAGAACGATGACAACTCTGTGCCACATGTTTCCTTGCTTTATCTTCAGTTAGTTTTATTGTAGTATAGTCGTTGGTCGGTAGATGGCGCTTAGTTAAAAAATACTAGTAGAGGGACCAAATCTTCAAGGTCATCGGGCAAGGCAATCCCCTTAAGTGTGTGCGGTAAGGATGACAGGCCGTACAAGGTGCAAGTGAGTGTTAACGGGATTTCTTTGACCTTCGAACTGGACACTGGGAGTAAGTTGTCAACCATTAATTTTGACTGTTATAGGCAGTATTTTAATGCAGTGAAACTAATGCGTAATGATATTTGTTTACGTTCATACACGGGCGCCGTCATCGAGCCCGTAGGTTATATCACGGTGGATGTGACGCTCGGGAACTATGCGGCCGGTGGCCTCAAATTGTTTGTAATTAAAAACGGTGGCCCACCTTTGTTGGGAAGATCGTGGCTAAGACAGTTAAAAATTGATGTCGTTACAATTAACGGGGTCTTATCCCAAAAATGGTATTTTTGAAGGTGTTTTGCTCATAAATGGTACATAATACAATTCTAAAAAAAATATATGTTATTTTACAGTCTTTGTTCTTTCTTTTTATCAAACTTGATACACGATAGTCGTTACTTCATTAGATAGAAATAAATCACAAAGTTGGGTCTAATCTGGCATAAAAATGGCGTTTTATTCGCGTTTTAATCGCTTCCAGATAATAAAAAATATACCACAGTATAGGTCCTATAGATACCAATATTGTTATCGCATCATAATATGAAATTTTGAAAAACATCCCTTTCAATTCCTAATTTTTCCCTTTCCACTAGCTTCGAAACGCCCGACGCGTTCATTTACTCAATTTTACTCTCGCGCCAGTCGCCTTCGAGGTAGGACCTGTGTCGATCCGTATCGCAGCCGCACGACGTCGAATTTCCGACACTTATTTTAATTTCGAATTTGGCGCGCGCGCCTTCTGGACTTATATTACCCAGTCCAAAGTATCCACACTGCTGTAATTTGAAATAATAAAAATTGTTCGTTTTTAAACTTTAGTTACTGTTTATAGTAATTAGGTATTGGTATAAGTCAAGTCCTAATTACACAATTATTCTTGCCGTATTAGGGCGGCTTAGAATACTAACCCCAATCCCAAGCCGGATGGGTGTCGTAAAAGGCGACTAAATCCGGCCCACTGGTGGTAGGGCCCCTCGAGGGATAATATTGGTAATATTGATTTTAAATATTAATTAATACCATTATTACTATTATTATTTCTCCATGGGATTCGCATGGATAGCTACCACCCTTGAGCATGTGTCGGCCGCCAAACGACTCGTCGTGACGGCTGGGAGCTTGAGAGCCAGTTTTCTTTGTTGAAGTTATACCTACTTTTTTAGGCGCGTTATGAAATAAATGGAAAATCGTTTTGAAAAAATTATTATTTTTATATTGTTTTTTGAAGTGAAAACTTTGTTTAGTACGGGGATGATTTGAAATTCAATAAAACGAAACGGTCCAGTAAAAAGAGACAGACACAAATTCTAAAGTGAGATAGGAAGCATTGTACAGGGGTAGGGGAGTTGAGTTGAGTGGAATTGAGTGGAGTTGAGGGGAGTTGAGTGGAGTTGAGTGGAGTTGAGTGGAGTTGAGGGGAGTTGAGTGGAGTTGAGGGGAGTTGAGTGGAGACTGGAGTTGAGTGGAGACTGGAGTACAAATAAGACATTACTATAATTTCCATGACCATGTTATATATGTGTAGTCCATGCCACCCGCGACACGGGTAAATACTTGTAACCTATTGCGGGGATATGAGTGTGGAAGGGTTTTATTATTATTATTATTAGTAACCGTTAGTGGCTCTGAGTTGGGGTGTAAGTATACTTTATTTTGATTTATTAACTGGAATTTTAGGTGCTATAAAATAAGTGATGATATTTTTAGCTTATTTTTGTTTTTATTGAAGTGAAAACTTCTTTAGTACGGGGGTGACTTAAAATTTTATGAAGCGAAACTGTCGGTGGAGACTAAAGATGAGTGGAGACTGACTTGACTTGAGTTGAAGTCAAGTCAAGTGAAGTCAAAAGTCAAACAAAAGTAAAAGTCAAAAAAGTCAGTCAAAAAGTCAAAAAAGTCAAAAAAAGTCAAAAAGTCAAAAAAGTAAAAAAAGTCAAAAAAGTCAAAACAGTAAAAAAAGTCAGTCAAAAGTCAAAAAAGTCAAAAATGTCAAAAACGTCAAAAAAGTCAAAAACGTCAAAAAAGTCAAAAAAGTCAAAAAGTCAAAAGTCAAAAAAGTCAAAAAAAGTCAAAACAGTAAAAAAAGTCAAAGTCAAAGTCAAAAATGTCAAAAAAGTCAAAAAAGTCAAAAACGTCAAAAAAGTCAAAAACGTCAAAAAAGTCAAAAAAGTAAAAAAAAAAGTGAAAAAGTCAAAAAAGTAAAAAAGTCAAAAGTCAAAAATGTCAAAAAAGTCAAAAACATCGAAAAAGTCAAAAACGTCAAAAAAGTCAAAAAAAAGGCAAAAAGTCAAAAAAGTCAAAACAGTAAAAAAAAGTCAAAAGTCAAAAAAAGACAAAAAAGTCAAAAAGTCAAAAAAGTCAAAAAAGTCAAAAAAGTCAAAATAGTCAAAAAGTCAAAAAAGTCAAAAGTCAAAATTTGTGGAGTGGAGTGGAGTGAAGTGGAGTGAAGTGGAGTGGAGTAGTAAAACCTACAATTATCATCTTCCCGAAATTTTACATTCGTCTCATTATCTTGAAAACAAAATTTTTCAAGGTTTCACTTCTAACACGTGTGAATTGCACACATTTTAATTTATTTATTACGTATCTTTAGGTATTTTATTATAATATTAAATTATTCTTATACTTTTTATCATTCTCAACATACTTGTAAAATATCTTATCCAAAGGGTTTGAACATTTTTGTACGGAACCTGGCATACCTACAAGTCCGCCATTTTGAAAATAAAAACTCGTTTTGATTTTGAAGTTGGTTAATTTTTGTTAGTATTTAGATGATATTAGTCAATTTTGTATGTAAGTACCTACTTATTTGTGGGTGAACCGATTTTGATGATTCTTTTTTTGATAGAAAGCTGGTGCGTATCATGTGGTTCCACATAAATTTAAGCGAGATCTGACAAGTAGTTTTCGAGTTATTTTGAAGTTGGTTATTTTTTGTTAGTATTTAGATGATATTAGACAATTTTGTATGTAAGTACCTACTTATATGTGGGTGAACCGATTTTGATGATTCTTTTTTTGTTCGAAAAACAAAAACTAACAAAAAATAACCAACTTCAAAATAACTTGAAAATTAATTGTCAGATCTCGCTCAAATCTATGTGGAACCACATGATAAGCACCAGCTTTCGACCAAAAAAATAATCATCAAAATCGGTTGACCCACATATAAGTAGGTATTTACATACAAAATTGACTAATATCATCTGAATACTAACAAAAAATAACCAACTTCAAAATAACTCAAAAACTACTTGTCAAATCTCGCTCAAATTTATGTGGAACAACATGATAAGCACCAGCTTTCGACCAAAAAAAGAATCATCAAAATCGGTTGACCCACAAATAAGTAGGTACTTACATACAAAATTGACTAATATCTGAATACTAACAAAAAACAACCAAGTTCAAAATAACTTGAAAATTATTTGTCAGATCTCGCTCAAATCTATGTGGAACCACATGATGAGAAAAGATAAAAAGAATCATCAAAATCAGTTCACCCACAAATAAGTAGGTACTTACATACAAAATTGACTAAATTTAATATCGTCTAAATACTAACCAACTTCAAAATAACTCAAAAACTACTTGTCAGATCTCGCTCAAATTTATGTGGTACCACATGATAAGCACCAGCCTTCGACCAAAAAAAGAATCATCAAAATCGGTTGACTCACAAATAAGTAGGTACTTACATACGAAATTGACTAATATCATATGAATACTTACAAAAAATAACCAACTTCAAAATAACTCAAAAACTACTTGTCAGATCTCGCTCAAATTTATGTGGAACCACATGATAAGCACCGGCTTTCGACCAAAAAAAGAATCATGAAAATCGGTTCACCCACAAATAAGTAGGTACTTACATACAAAATTGACTAAATTTAATATCATCTAAATACTAACAAAAAATAACCAACTTCAAAATAACTCAAAAACTACTTGTCAGATCTCGCTCAAATTTATGTGGAACCACATGATAAGCACCAGCTTTCGACCAAAAAAAGAATCATCAAAATCGGTTGACCCACAAATAAGTAGGTACTTACATAAAAAATTGACTAATATCATCTGAATACTAACAAAAAATAACCAACTTCAAAATAACTCAAAAACTACTTGTCAGATTTCGCTCAAATTTATGTGGAACCACAATAATGATAAGCACCAGCTTTCGACCAAAAAAAGAATCATCAAAATCGGATGACCCACAAATAAGTAGGTACTTACATACGAAATTGACTCATATCATCTGAATACTAACAAAAAATAACCAACTTCAAAATAACTCAAAAACTACTTGTCAAATCTCGCTCAAATTTATGTGGAACCACATGATAAGAAAAGATAAAAAGAATCATCAAAATCAGTTCACCCACAAATAAGTAGGTACTTACATACAAAATTGACTAAATTTAATATCGTCTAAATACTAACCAACTTCAAAATAACTCAAAAACTACTTGTCAGATCTCGCTCAAATTTATGTGGAACCACATGATAAGCACCAGCCTTCGACCAAAAAAAGAATCATCAAAATCGATTGACTCACAAATAAGTAGGTACTTACATACAAAATTGACTAAATTTAATATCATCTAAATACTAACAAAAAATAACCAACTTCAAAATAACTCAAAAATTACTTGTCAGATCTCGCTCAAATTTATGTTGGACCACATGATAAGCACCAGCTTTCGACCAAAAAAAAATCATCAAAATCGGTTGACCCACAAATAAGTAGGTACTTACATACAAAATTTACTAAAATCATCTGAATACTTACAAAAAATAACCAAATTCAAAATAACTCAAAAACTACGTGACAAATCTCGCTCAAATTTATGTGGAACCACATGATAAGCACCAGCCTTCGACCAAAAAAAGAATCATCAAAATCGGTTGACTCACAAATAAGTAGGTACTTACATACGAAATTGACTAATATCATCTGAATACTAACAAAAAATAACCAACTTCCAAATAACTCAAAAACTACTTGTCAGATCTCGCTCAAATTTATGTGGAACCACATGATAAGCACCAGCTTTCGACCAAAAAAGAATCATCAAAATCGGTTCACCCAAAAATAAGTAGGTACTTACATACAAAATTGACTAAATTTAATATCGTCTAAATACTAACCAACTTCAAAATAACTCAAAAACTACTTGTCAGATCTCGCTCAAATTTATGTGGAACCACATGATAAGCACCAGCCTTCGACCAAAAAAAGAATCATCAAAATCGGTTGACTCACAAATAAGTAGGTACTTACATACAAAATTGACTAAATTTAATATCATCTAAATACTAACAAAAAATAACCAACTTCAAAATAACTCAAAAACTACTTGTCAGATCTCGCTCAAATTTATGTGGAACCACATGATAAGCACCAGCTTTCGACCAAAAAAAAAATCATCAAAATCGGTTGACCCACAAATAAGTAGGTACTTACATACAAAATTTACTAAAATCATCTGAATACTTACAAAAAATAACCAAATTCAAAATAACTCAAAAACTACGTGTCAAATCTCGCTCAAATTTATGTGGAACCACATGATAAGCACCAGCCTTCGACCAAAAAAAGAATCATCAAAATCGGTTGACTCACAAATAAGTAGGTACTTACATACAAAATTGACTAACTTTAATATCATCTAAATACTAACATAAAATATAAAACTTCAAAATAACTCAAAAACTACTTGTCAGATCTCGCTCAAATTTATGTGGAACCACATGATAAGCACCAGCTTTCGACCAAAAAAAAATCATCAAAATCGGTTGACCCACAAATAAGTAGGTACTTACATACAAAATTTACTAAAATCATCTGAATACTTACAAAAAATAACCAACTTCAAAATAACTCAAAAACTACTTGTCAAATCTCGCTCAAATTTTTGTGGAACCACATGATAAGCACCAGCTTTCGACCAAAAAAAGAATCATGAAAATCGGTTCACCCACAAATAAGTAGGTTCTTACATACAAAATTGACTAAATTTAATATCGTCTAAATACTAACAAAAAATAACCAACTTCAAAATAAATCAAAAACTACTTGTCAAATCTCGCTCAAATTTATGTGGAACCACATGATAAGAAAAGATAAAAAGAATCATCAAAATCAGTTCACCCACAAATAAGTAGGTACTTACATACAAAATTGACTAAATTTAATATCGTCTAAATACTAACCAACTTCAAAATAACTCAAAAACTACTTGTCAGATCTCGCTCAAATTTATGTGGAACCACATGATAAGCACCAGCCTTCGACCAAAAAAAGAATCATCAAAATCGGTTGACTCACAAATAAGTAGGTACTTACATACAAAATTGACTAAATTTAATATCATCTAAATACTAACAAAAAATAACCAACTTCAAAATAACTCAAAAACTACTTGTCAGGTCTCGCTCAAATTTATGTGGAACCACATGATAAGCACCAGCTTTCGACCAAAAAAAAATCATCAAAATCGGTTGACCCACAAATAAGTAGGTACTTACATACGAAATTGACTAATATCATCTGAATACTAACAAAAAATAACCAACTTCCAAATAACTCAAAAACTACTTGTCAGATCTCGCTCAAATTTATGTGGAACCACATGATAAGCACCAGCTTTCGACCAAAAAAGAATCATCAAAATCGGTTCACCCACAAATAAGTAGTACTTACATACAAATTTGACTAAATTTAATATCGTCTAAATATTAACAAAAAATAACCAACTTCAAAATAAATCAAAAACTACTTGTCAGATCTCGCTCAAATTTATGTGGAACCACATGATAAGCACTAGCTTTCAACCAAAAAAAGAATCATGAAAATCGGTTCACCCACAAATAAGTAGGTACTTATATACAAAATTGACTAAATTTAATATCATCTAAATACTAACAAAAAATAACCAACTTCAAAATAAATCAAAAACTACTTGTCAGATCTCGCTCAAATTTATGTGGAACCACATGATAAGCACCTGCTTTCGACCAAAAAAAGAATCATGAAAATCGGTTCACCCACAAATAAGTAGGTACTTATATAAAAAATTGACTAAATTTAATATCATCTAAATACTAACAAAAAATAACCAACTTCAAAATAACTCAAAAACTACTTGTCAGATCTCGCTCAAATTTATGTGGAACCACATGATAAGCACCAGCTTTCGACCAAAAAAAGAATCATCAAAATCGGATGACCCACAAATAAGTAGGTACTTACATACAAAATTTACTAAAATCATCTGAATACTTACAAAAAATAACCAAATTCAAAATAACTCAAAAACTACTTGTCAAATCTCGCTCAAATTTATGTTGAACCACATGATAAGCACCAGCCTTCGACCAAAAAAAGAATCATCAAAATCGGTTGACTCACAAATAAGTAGGTACTTACATACGAAATTGACTAATATCATCTGAATACGAACAAAAAATAACCATCTTTAAAATAACTCAAAAACTACTTGTCAGATCTCGCTCAAATTTATGTGGAACCACATGATAAGCACCAGCTTTCGACCAAAAAAAGAATCATCAAAATCGGTTGACCCACAAATAAGTAGGTACTTACATACAAAATTGACTTATATCTGAATACTAACAAAAAACAACCAAGTTCAAAATAACTTGAAAATTATGTGTCAGATCTCGCTCAAATCTATGTGGAACCACATGATAAGCACCAGCTTTCGACCAAAAAAATAATCATCAAAATCGGTTGACCCACATATAAGTAGGTACTTACGTACAAAATTGACTAATATCATCTGAATACTAACAAAAAATAACCAACTTCAAAATAACTCAAAAACTACTTGTCAAATCTCGCTCAAATTTATGTGGAACAACATGATAAGCACCAGCTTTCGACCAAAAAAAGAATCATCAAAATCGGTTCACCCACACATAAGTAGGTACATACAAAATTGACTAAATTTAATATCATCTAAATACAAACAAAAAATAACCAACTTCAAAATCGAAACGAGTTTTTATTTTCAAAATGGCGGACTTGTAGGTATGCCAGGTTCCGTACAAAAATGTTCAAACCCTTTGGATAAGACATTTTACAAGTATATTGAGAATGATAAAAAGTATAAGAATAATTTAAAATAAAATACCTAAAGATACATAAAAAATAATAAAAACAAAAATAAGCTAAAATTATCATCACTCTTATTTTAAAGCACCTAAAATTCCAGTTAATAAATCAAAATAAAGTATACTTACACCCCAACTCAGAGCCACTAACGGTTACTAATAATAATAATAATAAAACCCTTCCACACTCATATCCCCGCAGTAGGTTACAAGTATTTACCTGTGTCGCGGGTGGCATGGACTACACATAAGTATAACACATCACAATAACAGCCATGACACGAGTACAAATATTTATCTTTCACATAAATGTACATATAAAATAATTTAAATTTGTACGATAAAAGTAGTGCCGTGCTCCTACTGTACTGTGGTCAGTCACCGGGATCATACGAGTTCAGGCTCTCGGCGCGTTAGCGGTATTTAATTCAGCCGGTCTCGGAACGTCAGAAATACCTACTTCGTTGGAAGAAGAGGGCCTTAACAGAAAACAATATAATCGAACGGCTTAAGCAGGAGTTTCCGAGCGTTTTTGCACCTGGCATAGGTACCTGTTCGAAAAAGATGTCCTTACGTTTAAGCGACTCGAGCCCTGTTTTTATTAAGGCGCGCCCCCTGCCGCTGGCCCTGCGCGCCCCTGTCCAGCGCGAGCTGGAGCGGCTCGAGGCCGAGGGTACAATTTATAAGGTTGATTACTCGGATTATGGAACACCAATAGTACCAGTCATAAAAAAATCGGGAGATATACGTATTTGCGGCGATTACAAAATAACTATTAATCCAAAGTTGGCGCGCGAGCCGTACCCTCTGCCTTGGATCGAGGAATTGTTTGCGGTGCTCAGTGGGGGCCAACAATTTTCGAAGATCGACCTCACTAATGCGTATCAACAGCTATTATTAGAAAATGAATCCCAGGCGTGTACGGCCATCACTACGCACATCGGGACGTTTGTTTACAGGCGTACGCCTTTCGGTCTTACTTGTATACCAGAAAAATTTCAAAAGTTCATGGAGGAGACGTTAAGGGGTCTCCGTGGGGTGTGTGTGTTTTTAGATGACATCGCGGTGACTGGCCGCGATGAGCGCGAACACATTGACAACTTGAGGGCTCTGTTGAGCAGGTTGCGTGAGGTGGGTCTGAGAATTAAACTCGAAAAGTGTACTTTTCTACAGAATAGCATAACTTATGTTGGTTTTATAATTGATAAGTTTGGGCTACATCCGGATCCGAATAAAGTGGAAGCAATTGTGAACGCACCCGCCCCGAGTAATATAAGTCAGCTAAGATCCTTTTTGGGGCTCGTTAATTATTATTCGAAGTTTATCCCTAATTTAAGTTCATTACTGCATCCTTTACATAGATTACTTCGCAAAAATATTACTTGGAAGTGGTGTGACGAGTGCAATAAATCATTTTGTAAAATTAAAAATATGATGTTAACCAAACGGGTTCTAGTACATTACGATCCGGAGTTGCCGCTGGTTCTATCAGTCGATAGTAGTTCATATGGCATTGGCAGCGTCCTATCTCACCGGTTCCCGGACGGCACGGAGCGTCCTATTTGTTTCGCGTCGCGTACGCTCAACGCAGCCGAACGCGCATATAGTCAACTTGATAAAGAGGCTTTGGCTATATTTAGTGGCGTTATGAAACACCATCAATATCTCTACGGCCGGAGGTTTATAATCAAAACCGATCATAAACCACTCACATTCATTTTTGGACCAAAACTGGGCTTGCCGCAGACCGCGGCGAGTCGGCTGCAGCGGTACGCCACTAAGCTGGCCGCTTACGATTTTAAAATCGAATTTGTAAAGTCGATCGATAACGGTAACGTCGATGCACTGTCTCGCTTGCCATTGCCTCATGAACGGAAACGCGATTTAAATTTGGTTTCGGTATCATATATTAATTACGTCGAGGAATCTTTTCCAGTAAGCGCTAAAGACGTGGCTTCGTTCACGCAAAAAGATAAAATATTACAAAATATTTACAATTATGTCGTTAACGGTTGGCCGTCCGGGGCGGCATCCGAGAGTGAAACTCCTTATTTTAACCGTAAAGATTCTATCTCGTTAGACGGTGGTTGCCTGTTATACAATCACCGAGTGGTCATACCCGAGCCTCTTAGACGACAGATTCTCGGAGAATTGCACGAAGGGCACCTGGGGGTGGTAAAAATGAAAAATATTGCTAGAAGTTTCGTCTACTGGCCTCAAATCGACTCTGAGATAGAAAGAATGTGTCGAGAATGCTCCGCGTGCTGCCGGCAACGCGACGCCCCGCCTCGGGCGGCGCTGCACCCGTGGGCGTTCCCTGCGCGCCTGTGGCAACGGATCCACATCGACTTTGCCGAGTTTCAAGGTAAGCACTACCTCGTGACCGTCGATGCTCATAGCAAGTGGATCGAAGTTCAGAAGATGAGCACCACGACGGCCGGGGCGACCATATTAAAACTGCGGGAGCAGTTTGCGCGATTCGGTTTGCCGACTCAAGTGGTCAGCGACGGGGGCCCACCGTTCTCTTCGAGTGAGTTTGCTGATTTCATGTTAAAAAATTATATTACTCACACCATTACGAGCCCTTACAGACCGGAGGGAAACGGCGCTGCCGAGAACGCCGTTAAGTCGGTAAAGAGGGCAATGAAGAAGGCTAAACACGAGGGCGCAGATATCGACATTGCAGTTACAAAATTTTTGTTTCAATACCGCAACTGCGATCATGCGACAACAGGAGTGTCCCCCGCAGAGGCCATGCTAGGTAGACGCTTACGTAGCAGACTGGACGTGGTCAAGCCGAGCGTGAGCACACAGCACACAGTAGAAGCGGCGCAGGAGCGAGCGGGGGCGCAGCGCGGCGCGGGGGGCGCGGAGCGCAGCGCGGAACCCGGCCAGCCCGTGCTGGCGAGGGACTACAGGCCGCGCGCTGACAAGTGGGCACCTGCCACGGTCATCGCGCGCGACACCCCGGTCACTTACCGGGTACGGCTCTCGGGTGGACGAGAGTGGAAGAGACACATCGATCAACTTATAACCCCCAGGAAGCCTGGAATGCGTTTCTCTTTGTCACATTCGGAAACGCCCGCGGAATACAATAACGAGGAAACGGCACAAGTAGCATTAGAAAGTACGCAATCTGCTAAAGACGATGACGTCACTTTAAATCAGGAATTGGAAATTCAGGATTCAAGTAACAATAATGAATGCGTTATCAAGTCACCGAAACCATCTTTACCATCGCCTAAACGACCAATTAGGTCGTGTCGTGTAAAAAAATATGTTTAGTACCTAATTATTTAGAAAATATTTACTTACCAAATGTTACTAGCCATGAGATAATAAATAGAATAATTAGCTATAGCAAATTTTTTTTTTGAGTTAACTGAGAAAATAGTTTTTTTTTCTTTTTGTTACTTTACATATAACGTAAACGCGCCTATTACCGCCTCCCAAAATTTGTATCCTATTACCGCCAGTTTTTTTAATCACTATTTTAAGGCATGTTATAGATTCCATGAAAGTTGTAGCCTAAAAATATTTTAGGTATGTATATTGAGAAACAAAAATAATAAAGTTTGTGTGCGTACATAATCAGCAAACAGAGTAAATAGCCAATAATTGAGACGCGGCCGCAACGGACTTTTGTGTCATAGTGTTGTGCTCCCAGCTACATAAGAACACCTCGTTATTACTTAAGAGAAATTAACACAAATAAATGTGTATACGTGCATGTAAATATGTAACTATAATAAATAATACATTGGTTTTTTAGATTAACATCTAATACTACCATTCTGGCCATGGATTGTCGTTTAAATCGAATTTTACATTGGAGCGGTAATAGAAACATAATTTTTATAAGTCGCTTCTATTAACGCCCCATGGCGGTATTAGATGTTTTACAATAGTTGGTATTTTAGCTTTTATTTCTTTTAATACATAATTTTACATGTTTTTTTTTAACTTGTTTGATTCTAAAGAGTGTATTAAAAATTGGATCAATTAACGCCATATATTTTGTCTTATGGATTTTTGCCTATTATTGTTTCTTTTTTTGTCGGTAATAGAATCTTCATACTTAATTCTATTACCGACCCATACGGTCTTATTTATAAAAGTCTCTTATTGTAGGTACGAGTATGTAGCGTACTGTAGTTAAAATGCTGATAAGCCTGCTATAAGTTCCTGTGTTCATAAATGTTCTATAGGCCACACATAAGTTTTTAACCGACTTCAAAAAAGGAGGAGGTTATCAATTCATCGTATATGTTTTTTTTTTCTTTATATGTTCGACCAATTTGGATGGTTTAAACGGTATTAAATACGGGATTTCTTCAGGGTGGTCTCATTAACATCATGGTGAGGATCTTATGATGGGTTCTGGACATATAGAGTGGAACACCTCAACGGTTCGTTGACATCTCAGGGTGTAATGATGTGAATTGGAGACGAAATATGTAACTCCTCAACGGATTGGAATAATTGAACCATGTTAAAAGGTATATTTTGTTGCAGCAAAATCAGTACATCATTGACCATTCTATGGTCTGATGATGTCCCTTGGAGACAAAATGTGTAACTCTTGAATAGGAGAATCGGAACCGTTTTTAAGAAATTTTTTGCCAATAACTTTATTTTTGCAAAACTAGTACCTACATCATAGACTATCTCAGGGTCTGATGATGCAATTTGATGGCAAAATGTGTAACTCCAACGGATTGGAATAACTAAACCTTGTTTCAAGATATTAACCTCCATCTTATAAAATTTCAGAGTGTTTTTAATAATATGTACTTTAACTACATTATTAAGAAGAAAGCTCAGTTTTTAATAGTAATTATTGATCTCAAATATTTTATACCAACTTAATAAATATTTATTTTGTTTTTTTATTATTTAATAGTATGGAGAATGTGTTCCTTTTTCAGTGGTCGGTAATAGAAACATGAAAAACGGTAATAGAAACAACATCATCCCATCGGTCGGTAATAGAAGCAGCCGCTATTTCAGATTAAATTATTATTTATTAAATATTGTGTCATTTAATACTAAATTTAAGTACTGAATGTCATAGAATATTTAATTATGATACAGAATAAATTAAAACGCCTGTCCTAGCATAACGGCGTATATCTAATTTTCTGAAGTTCATCCATAGTCAGCTTAAACTGGCGGTAATAGGAGCGTTTACGTTATATATTTTATGATTGCTTATTTGTTTATATTGTATACATTTTTTTTAAGGGGGGAGGTGTTACATATGTTGAGGGTAATAGTGAAATAATAAAAAATCAGTTGCATGCATCCATTCGGTCGTATCATTTGTGCTCCCGTTATATTTACAAATATCTTACTGCTATTATATTACTTCTGACTGCCAGCGCCCTACGTTCCCGCTCCAGGTCCACATCATTACGGGACGACCCGTGTGGCGCAATGGTTACCATGCCGGATCGCCGCACCGAGGGCCCTGGGTTCGATTCCCAGCGAGGCGGAAATTTGAATGATAAGTTTGAATTTCTGTTCTCGGTCTAGATGTGAACGTCCTTGTCTAGTGTGTTGTCCATAGCACCCACGACACAGGGAATCCTAGTGTGGGGCTATGAGTGTGAAGCGTTATTTATTTATTATTGCTATGGTCAGCACTGTCACCAGTGACCCAATTCCCCAGGTATTTGAATTTTGTTATCACTTTAAGCGAAGTGCCGCTTAATGTTATCGGTGGTAACCACTGGTACTGTGGGATTACAATTGAAGACATGAGTGGATGAAGGGGATATGTAACATTTTATTCAAAAACCATTTTTTGCATTAGATGAAGGTGTTATGTGCCTATAAACCATATTAAACCTTCAAACAATGCCATTTAGGCTTAGTTTTAGAAATAGCAAGTGATGAAGGAGTTATGTACCAACATAAAATGATAATCACACTGAATGAAAGTGACATGGGCACTTAGCCATGTTCTTTAATTTAAAATTATTTAAATCTATGTCTTTCTTGCGCGGATGAACGAGATAAGTGCAAGGAAACGCGCGGGTGCGTTGCGTTGTTCTGGATGAAGGTGTTATGTGATGTACTTATCTCTTTCTTTCATTTCGCGTCGTGTTCAATTGTGCTGGATCATGGGTCGCGTACGCATGTCACGAGTGTTTTGTTTATTGTTTATTTGATTAAAACTAGTGTTTTTTATTTTTTTATTACAATAATTTCAAGAGCTAAAAGACTTGTGGATGCTGCTATAAAACCTTCAACTTTAAATTATGATTTCCTAAAGTACGACAATCCTTACCTCGAAATCTTAGACAAAAGTAACTTTCTTCCCCAAGGGTTATCGGTCCTTCGAACTATGTGGCCAGCCCATTGCCACTTCAGCCGGCTAATTCTTTGATCTATGTCGGTTACCTTTGTTCGCCTACGGATCTCCTCATTTCTAATGCGATCACGTAAAGAAAGTGGATTAGGGCACCATGTCTCGAATCCGTATGTCATCGCTGGCAACACACACTGCTCGAACACCTTCGACTTCAGGCACTGAGGTAGTGTTTTGGACGACAAGATATGACGCAGTTTCCCGAACGCAGCCCATCAGAGTTGGATTCTACGAGTGACTTCTTTCTCGAAGTTGGACTTACCCATCTGGATCACTTGTCCCAGGTAAATGTATTCGTCTGCAACTTCGAGAGCAGCGCCATCAACGACAACCGGTATGGGTGTGACGGGTGTGAGGTGTGTGACGTATTCGCCATTGATATAGATGCCACGTCGTTTCCGCTTAGTGACAGAATCGAACAGTTTTTGGAGCGCCACTAGAGGGGGTTTACCTCCAGCTCTTAATAGCTCGGTTGTGATTCCGTCATCTCCCGGTGCCTTGTTGTTTTTAAGCTGTTTGAGAGCCTCTCTAATCTCATACAGCCTGACGTCTGGGATATCCTCTGTGTAGTGTCGGGTCAATTTAGCTCGCTTGTCGCTTTCTTCGCGAGGAGGTGGAGCTTGAGAGGAGGCATACAACCGTCCGTAGTAGTTTCTCTCAGAACTTCCAGTTTCGATGAAACCATGGTGCCGGACTCGGTCTTCAACCTCATAAGCTGACTTTGCCCAATAGACAGATCCGTGGCGAACATTTTGGAGCCCTGGTTTCGCTCAATTGTGTTTTTTACACGATTTGCTTTGTGAGACTGTGCACTTGGAGATCTGTTCATTGAGCCGTCGGAATTCCCTCATAGAGGTTGGAGACTGCGCACATAGTTCTCGTCGATCCTTCGTAAGATCGAGAGTTTGTTCTGAGAGAATCTGAGATCTACCACTTGGGTGGGACTTGAAATACTTCGACCCTACCTCGTGGACAGTTGTTACCATCCTGGTGTTAAACTCGTTCACTGTCGTGCACGATTCTAGGCACGCAAAACGGTTTTGCAGCTCATGTTGAAAGTTTTCAGATCCCTGGATTTGGACGGATGTTGGACGAAGTGTCGACTTCATCAGGCGTGACCGTTCCAGCTTCAGGTCGATATTTAATGTGCCTCTTACAAGACGGTAATCGCTTCCGGTTTTGAACCTGCTGATCACAGAGACATCATCAAATATGTGCCGTTTTTCTGCCAGAATTAAGTCTATCTCGCTTTTCGTGGAACCATCAGGACTTATCCAAGTCCACTTGCGTTGTGGCTTCTTTCTGAAGAAGGAGTTCATCATGAAGAGATCTTCCTTCACCAAAAAGTTGGCCAGCAAGTGTCCTCGGTGATTCCGTTGTCCAATTCCGTAGGGACCCACTTTCATCTCGGCGCCGCTTTGCGTGCCCAATCTCGCGTTGAAGTCCCCCATCACAACATTGAAGTGAGCTTTAGAGATATGTATGGCTCTGCTTATGTCCTCATACATAACTTCAACCTTATCGTCAGGATGTGTCGAAGTCGGCGCATATACCTGCTGTACCACCTTCAACGAATACCGTTTGAATTCTGAGTGTAAGGTACGCTACCCTGGCCGACACGCTACCAACTTGCACAATGTTGCTGACGAGGGACTTGTGAACGAGAAACCCGACACCACTTTGGGACAGGTGTTCGCCCTCCCGGTGATAGAACAAGTTTCCGGATTTGAGTATCATCGTGTCCTCCCCCTGTCTTCGTACTTCAAATAAACCCACAATACTCCAGTTTAACTTGTCTATCTCTTCTTCCAGCTCTTTTACCTTATCGTCGGTCCTCAGTGTCCTGTTGTTATATGTTGCCAGGTGCAGAAGTCGTCGTTAACTTACAGTTAACCCATTCATCTTTAATTTAAGTATGCAACTTCTTTTTATTTAAACGCTGAATGAAGGAGTTATGTACATATTTTTTTTAATAAATACATATTATTAAACTTTTATTTTATTTTTCCACTCCATATTAGTAGATGTGTATAATTACTACAGTTTGATATATATAGTTAGTAAATAAATAACAAGAAAAAATATTTATCTCAATAATAAGTAACAAAACTTTGACGTCCGTTTTCTCCACATTTAAATATTGTATCATATCCCCTTCATCCACTCATGTCTTCAATTATTACTTGCCTTAAACTCAAGCAGTTCGCTTTTTTCGGCATTATACCTAAGGCCATGGGCCCCTGCATACCTCTCACAAATTCCTACTAACTTCCTAAGGGCTTTGATTGAGTGGCTCAGCAGTACCATATCCAGATCATCAGCGTAGCTTATATTGTTTATAAATGTACCATCTACAGAGCATCCAATCTACCGAGATACTGCTCAGCTCCTCAATCAAATGGTTAACATACAGGCTAAAAAGCTTAGGCGAGGTCACTCCCATGCCTCACCCCACATTCCAGCCTGTACGGTTCTGATAGCGAATGGTCCCTCAGGTTCAATGAAGATTCCTAACCATTTTCCATCCCGCCTCCGATACTACACAGTTATTTATCTTAATTGTTTGAGATAATTTAAGGCGGTATTATCCCAAGAAATGGTATTTTTGAAGGTGTTTTGTTCATAAATGGTACATAATACAATTCTAAAAAAAATATATGTTATTTTACAGTCTTTGTTCTTTCGTTTCGTCAAACTTGATACACGATAGCAATTATTTCATTGGATAGAAATAAATCACAAAGTGGGGTCTAATCTGGCATAAAAATGGCGTTTTATTCGCGTTTTAATCGCTTCCAGATAATAAAAAATATACCACAGTATAGGTCTTATAGATACCATAGGTCCTTTCGGATCATAATTTGAAATTTTGAAAAACTTCCCTTTCAATTCCTATTTTTTCCCTTTCCACTAGCTAAAAAACGCCGGACGCGTTGATTTACTCAATTTTACTCTCGCGCCAGTCGCCTTCGAGGTAGGACCTGTGCTAATCCGCATCGCAGCCGCACCTCGTCGAATTTCCGACACTAATTTTAATTTCGAATTTGGCGCGCGCGTGTCTTCTTATATTACGTATTAGGTACTGTTCAAAGTATCCACACTGCTGTAATTTGAAATAATAAAAATTTTTCGTTTTTATACTTTAGTTACTATTATAGTATTTGGGTATTTGTATAAGTCAAGTGCTAATTACACAATTATTATTCTTGTCGTATTAGGGCGGCTTAGAATACTATCCCAAGCCGGATGGGTGTCGTAAAAGGCGACTAAATCCGGCCCGCTGGTGGTAGGGCCCCTCGAGGGATTATATTGGTAATATTGATTTTAAATTTAATACCATTATTACTATTATTATTTCTCCATGGGGTTCGCATGGATAGCTACCACCCTTGAGCATGTGTCAGTCGCCAAACGACTCGTCGTGACGGCTGGGAGCTTG
This sequence comes from Thymelicus sylvestris, assembly GCA_911387775.1. Lineage (NCBI taxonomy): Eukaryota > Metazoa > Arthropoda > Insecta > Lepidoptera > Hesperiidae > Thymelicus > Thymelicus sylvestris. The sequence goes on along the minus strand of OU426896.1, from coordinate 15,100,939 downwards.
AGACACAGTTTTCTTTTTTGAAGTTATACCTTATTTAGGCGCGTTATGAAATAAATGGAAAATTGTTTTGAAAAAATGATTATTGAAGTGAAAACTTCTTGAAGTCAAAAGTCAAAAAAGTCAAAAAAGTCGAAAGTCAAAAATGTCATAAAAGTAAAAAAGTCAAAAGTCAAAATTCAAAAAAGTCAAAAAAGTCAAAAGTCAAAAGTCAAAAGTCAAAAAAGTCAAAAAAGTCAAGTCAAAAAAGTCAAAGTCAAAAAAGTCAAAAGTCAAAAAAGTCAAAAAAGTCAAAAAAGTCAAAATTCAAAAAAGTCAAAAGTCAAAAGTCAAAAAAGTCAAAAGTCAAAGAAGTCAAAATTCAAAAAAGTCAAAAAAGTCTAGTCAAAAGTCAAAAGTCAAAAGTCAAAAAAGTCAAGTCAAAAAAGTAAAAAAAGTCAAAAAAGTCAAAAGTCAAAAAAGTCAAAAAAGTCAAAAAAAGTCAAAAAAGTCAAAATAGTCAAAAGCCAAAAGTCAAAAAAGTCAAAAGTCAAAAGTCAAAAGTCAAAAAAGTCAAAGTCAAAAAAGTCAAAACTCAAAAAAAACAAAAAAGTCAAAATTCAAAAAAGTCAAAAAAGTCAAAAGTCAAAAAAGTCAAGTCAAAAGTCAAAAAAGTAAATAAAGTCAAAAGTCAAAAAAGTAAAAAAAGTCAAGTCAAAAAAGTCAAAAAAGTCAAAAGTCAAAAAATCAAAAAAGTCTAAAATCAAAAAAGTCAACAAAGTCAAAAAAGTAAAAAAAGTCAAAAGTCAAAAAAGTAAAAAAAGTCAAAAGTCAAAAAGTCAATAAAGTGAAAAAAGTAAGAAAAGTCAAAGTCAAAAAAGTCAAAAAAGTCAAAAGTCAAGTCAAAAACGTCAAAAAAGTCAAAAGTCTAAAGTCAAAAAAGTCAATAAAGGCAAAAAAGTCAAAAGTCAAAATTTGTAGAGTGGAGTGGAGTGGAGTGGAATAGTAAAACCTACAATTATCATCTTCCCGAAATTTTACATTCGTCTCATTATCTTGAAAACAAAATTTTTGAAGGTTTCACTTCTAAGTTCTAACACGTGAATGGCACACATTTTAATTTTTTTGTTTTTATTATTTTTTACGTATCTTTAGGTATTTTATTTTAAATTATTCTTATACTTTTTATCATTCTCAACATACTTGTAAAATATCTTATCCAAAGGGTTTGAAGATTTTTGTACGGAACCTGGCATACCTACAAGTCCGCCATTTTGAAAAAAAACTCGTTTCGATTTTGAAGTTGGTTACTTTTTGTTAGTATTTGGATGATATTAGTCAATTTTGTATGTAAGTACCTACTTATTTGTGGGTGAACCGATTTTGATGATTCTTTTTTTGATAGAAAGCTGGTGCGTATCATGTGGTTCCACATAAATTTGAGGGAGATTTGACAAGTAGTTTTCGAGTTATTTTGAAGTTGGTTATTTTTTGTTAGTATTTAGATGATATTAGTCAATTTTGTATGTAAGTACCTACTTATTTGTTATCCACTCACCTTTAGTCTCCACTGGACAGTTTCGTTTCATAAAATTTCAAGTCAGTCTGCACTCACCTCTAGTCTCCACTGGACAGTTTCGTTTCATAAAATTTCAAGTCAGTCTCCACTCAACTCTAGTCTCCACTGGACAGTTTCGTTTCATAAAATTTCAAGTCAGTCTCCACTCACCTCTAGTCTCCACTGGACAGTTTCGTATCATAAAATTTCAAGTCAGTCTCCACTCACCTCTAGTCTCCACTGGCCAGTTTCGTATCATAAAATTTCAAGTCAGTCTCCACTCACCTCTAGTCTCCACTGGACAGTTTCGTATCATAAAATTTCAAGTCAGTCTCCACTCACCTCTAGTCTCCACTGGACAGTTTCGTATCATAAAATTTCAAGTCAGTCTCCACTCACCTCTAGTCTCCACTGGACAGTTTCGTATCATAAAATTTCAAGTCAGTCTCCACTCACCTCTAGTCTCCATTGGACAGTTTCGTATCATAAAATTTCAAGTCAGTCTCCACTCACCTCTAGTCTCCACTGGATAAGCTAAAATTATCATTACTCTTATTTTATTACACCTAAAATTCCAATGAATAAATCAAAATAAAGTATACTTACACCCCAACTCAGAGCAGTTACTAATAAAAATAATAATAATAATAATAAAACCCTTCCACACTCATACCCCCGCAGTAGGTTACAAGTATTTACCTGTGTCGCGGGTGGCATGTACTACACATATAACACATCACAATAACAGCCATGACACGAGTACAAATATTTATCTGTCACATAAATATTTGCCCCGGCCGGAAATCGAACCCGTAACCCCTCGCTTCGCAGTTCGCAGGCAGGTCCACTACCAACTAGGCTATGTAGGATCTACAGCTACGTACGGGGTCATTAACCTCACAGCCGCGCGCGGCCGGCTCACGGCGTGGCGGTCGAGTTTACACTCAGGGGAGCGGGGTAAAGGGAAGTGAACAAAATGCCTACAACGGTCGAATAAGCTCGCCTTAAGTTTATATTAATTTTGTATGTACCTTAGCTGCTCTTCGTTGGCGGCATAAAGGAAATTAGTTACTTTATTATATAATTCTTATCGTCAGTTTACTATAATTATGAGGTGTATGTGTTTACCCACAAATTATTTTAAAGTAGGTATACCGTGTATTATGGAATACTAAGTATGTATATTTAGTCGAACATATACCTACCTACTTATATAGACGAAAACCAGTGCTTATCAGCGCAGGTTATGATGACATTATGACTTGACACGTGCTATGGCACAGTTTGGTTCTGAGCTGACTACAATAGACGTATCTGCATATTGCACTGGTAGATCGACGCTGGTAATCATTCCTACGCTGTAAAACATAATATTATACTCACCAAATCCCGGTCATGAAATCCAAACTCCTTATCGAAGTTGAGCGTTATTGCAGTCTCCTCCGGGATGCTGATATGGTACTCCTCGTGCAGCGGTTCGGGGCGTTGGTCGTTGACGTCGTTGACGATGATGACGACGCTGGCGGCAGTGGCCAGGGTCCGGTCGTCGGCCTTGTGCGCCACAATGTTCAGCCGGAAGAGGTCCCGCTCGAGCGTGTCGCGGTCTATCGGCGCCACGTGCAGGATGGCACCCGCGTGTCCGCCTTCGATCGTCTCGATCGAGAAAAACGTGTCTGCGAACCACATCACATACGAAGAGTACATTAAAATATACTGAAACTGCTGACACAGTTTTTTTTTGCGGAGAGCGCTGATGAAAACAGCTGGGCCACCTGTCAGTAGTCACCACCGGCTATGAATTATAGTTAGCAACGCCAGAGTCGCCTCTTATTACTTAATATCAAAAATCCCTTTGGTCTTTATTTGAATACTACATCCATTACCTGGGTACTGTCAAAGTTAGTGGGGCTGAATATCCCTTGCCGGCTGAGAGTATTTAATTTCCATAGTGCGCACAACTGCATTAAGCTATTCCGATCCTGCCCTAAGAGCGTCATTGAATAATACTGGAGAACTAACTCAACAATATTCCTTACCTTCTGGAGCGGTTTCGAGGTAGTAGCTGAGGGACTTGTTGACGCCGGTGTCCCTGTCGATGGCCCGGACTGTAAAGTTCTGGTAGGTCTTCTCATCGAACTGTTGGACCGCGAAGATATCCACCCAGCGCGGCGGCCGGTGGGGCACATTCTCCACTTGAACCATCAGCGTCACTGTGTGAGTGTTGGGCAGGGAGTCCTGGAAGTTGACTACATTTGTAAATATGCTCCATCTGATTGAAGTATTGTGTCTTTGTTTGCGATTATAAAAATGGTAGGACCATAGTTACTTTCTGTTACACAAATAATTGGTAAATACCGGCAGCTTTACCCAATAGCAAGATGCTTAAGACATCTTCATCAAACTCTATGGAAGTATGCAAACAGTCCATAACAATCCTTCATACATCTTAAAAGTATTGCAGAAAAAACGACTCGATCAAAAAAATCTCACCAGCGCCGTGACTTGAAATATGTGAAGGGGGCTCTCCTCGAAGTTCAACGGGCTGTTGATGCCCAGGGCCATGTTCAACCAGAACCACTCGTTCTCGACGTGCTGCCGCTGGATGTAGAACACCTGGTCCGCTTCTCGGTCGCTGTCGATTCTGAATTTCATGTCGTAGGTGCTGAGCTTTCCATCCAAATCCGTCACGTTATAGATACAGCTGGTCAGTCCTGTGGCGCTCATTTCCTGCGAGATAAATAGTTTGTAAGGCTGCAAATATACTTTAGTTCGAGCTTCGAGCGTACCTCTTCCACTCGCGGTGTACAGTCAGCAAAACATTTGTGTTATTGTCAATGTGAAATCATACCTTGTGTATTACGATTGCATTTCACTTCTACAACCCTACATTCCTTACGCCATCACAGTTCCGTAGTGACCGGTCCCACGTAAATAGGTCAAAATATCGGTATTGTCTACCGTGACTACCTCACGATAAAGCATGTGGTTTACAGCGAGTGAGTGAGTATTTATAATTACCGGTATGACGCAGTGGTCGAGGACATGTATGATGGGCGCGTTGTCGTCGATGTTGACGAGCTGGATGGTGACGACCGGCACCAGCGACTCCCCGGCTATCGACACCTCCATCATGTAGATCTGCATCACGGGCGTCTCGAAATCCTGCCTGAACGTTAAGGAAGAGATAAAATATTATGAATAACCTCCCCTCAACCACTCACACACGCCAATCCTCACAATGGGATAGAGACAGACACAGAGCTTGATGGCATTAGTACATTTTTTACAGTGTAAAGGTTTGAGAAGTATGGTTACAGAAGGAGTAAAACTATTTGTCATCATATTCAGCTCGAGAGTTCAATTATTGTTCAGAACTTGAGTAATCATACATTACCTCCGCGTGATGACTAGATACCAGTCGTCTCCCTCCTTCCTGATGACCGGGCCGAGCATCGCAAACGAGCCGGACATCAGGGGTTGCACAATCGTAGGCACCGCTGAGCCTGCAGAATAAAAATACAATCAAATGGTTCAGCCAGTCCTCACAGAACGTCATGGCGACTACTCTAGCCAAATATTTCTTGCTTAAATGTATGACGACAAAGTGACTTGGTGACATAATTGATTAGGGCTGTCAACTTGGCGTTCATGTGAGTATCGTTAATGGATATCTAGCATTCACCTGAGCATGATGCTTGCAGGATTCCTCAAAAAGCTGAATGATAAATTTAACCTTTGTAATTTAATTTGGCTATCTTGATGTCGCCTTCAATCTCTTCCTCCATCAGGATGATCTGGGTCCCCGAGGGAAGATATTCGTCCATACACAGGTCGGGTCTCTCCGGTGCTGGCAAGAATGGCCTCTGACTCCATGGTACTTCTACAAGTGAAGTAAAATTATATCAAAACATAACTTTCGAAGTACTTAGTATTTACTTCTATATAGTTTAAAATTAAATGCAACAGTACCTACTTATGAATGGTGGTAGAATTATTTACCTGTCCCACTATCACTATTTTAAAGAGTTTTGGTCGCAGTGTCAAGCCCCGGGTCTCCCTTCTTTATTGGTCACATCGGTGATGATCATTTTATCATAATTGACTCTGCTTGGCTGTTTGTCAATTATTTACATAAAATAAGATCCAATTTATTCCGTCACAGGTTTCAACTGAAGACGTTTGAAGAGCTTCTCTACTTTGTAACGATACTATGCTCATCATGCGCAATGTCATATTTTTAAACTTCAATTTGAAAATGGGAAATTGGCTCAGATTTAATGATCAATGATGATTTAGTCCTATCCTATATTCAGTTTACGTAGAGAGCTATGTGATGTTCGTATAAAGCCGTATCTCTGTTAAATGTTAGAGTTAATCCATACATACTTTCGAAATCTCCTATATCCGGCAAGTTATCTGGTTTGTCCTCTCGGGGGATGGCCACCATGTATCCACACCGCTTTAGATCTAGAAGAATTCAGAACTTTAATATAATTTCATGTTATTGAATTGATCGCAGGAGTTTCAAATTTTTTTAAAATTTTAATAGTTAATTTCTAATGACTTTAGGCTCACTGAGTATATAATTATAAGGTTAGGTAGGGATTGTAATTTCCATTTCCGCTAAAACATTACTTTTCTAGGAAGAATGTATCATGTATTCATAATATCTATCTATAGTTGTAGTTGGTGGTCATAAATCAAGGCTTTTTATTGCTCGTTCCGGAGTTCCTCAGGGATCACTCTTGGGCCCTTTGCTATTTTTATTAATGACATCAATAATTGCTTTTCTATTTCAAAACTGTGTTCGCCGATTAAAAATTTTTCAGGGTAGTTGAATCACATCAAGACACGCTATTGTTAAATCAGGGTTAAATAAACTTATCATGGCAATAAAGTAACAGCAAATCATCATGGTTAAAATTATGTAACCGTATAAAGTGACACAAAGAAATTATTTAAATCTAAAAAAATATAATTAGCTTACCTTGAGCTAAGAGTGGTGATCCACAGAGAACGACTGCTGTCGCTATTAAAATAAATTTATGACGCATTTTTCATGCTCCTTTTTCTCGCTTTCACGAGCTGCAAGGAATATAGTAAGTTAAATTAATTTAAGGAGTGCCAAGCGCTTATAACCCAGCGGTTTGTTCCGATCCCAAGTGTCCGAACTCCGAGTTAAGCAACCGAGGGTGCCGTGTCGGTAGGTGGATCGTATGGATGGATGACTGCTAATGAAAATAAGTCTTTTCGAAAACTTTCTTCGAAGGGCGTTGATAACGAGGCGGCAGGCCAACTTTTTATTAGAGGGCGCGCCTGAAATGTAGCTTAGTAGGTTCCTAAAAGGCCGCGCTGATCGCTATTTAATCCGCCTCTGCGTCGCGGCATAGGTTCCGGTTGCAAAACATTCGTTGGTCACTAACTATCTGTCCATCATATCTCCACAATTTGTAATGGTTTAAAGATAAGGCCGAAATAATCCTGTGTTTAAAAAAAATGTAGGTATTTGATTTCGATATTCATAACTACATTATTCATAACGATCGATAACTACTTACTTAGTTACAAAATTTGTAAATAACAGCTCTATTTAACGCTGTATACATGTATATTATTAAAAAAATTACCATTGACACAAGAAAGTAAAAAAAAAAACACTTCAGGAAAACTTGTAAAATACTCGAATTCACAGTACATAAACAATAGATTGCACAATGGTCAGCATGAAAACGACTGATGATATTTGCGAGTCGCCTTCGATTACAGGTAATACACGATAACATAATTATCTGATAAGTATATAATAATAATATTAATAATGTTTGCTTATTCATGTCTATTCAATTTATACTTTATTTATCTTTGTGGGCGGGTTACCAGACCTCTCTTTCCCACTGGGCACTCTGGGCAAGCGGCCAGGGCCTCGTGATCGATAACGGGTCCCCTAGTTCCTGCCAGATCACTAAACGATAACCGATATTTATTACCGATAAACTTTTTTAATTTGAATAAATCGAACCTAAATTTACTGACTGCAATACCAATTTTCTTATTAGCTTTTGCATGCACGAAGCTACTCTATTCTCGCCCAAAAATTAGGCTTTCCGATTTCAGCATGCTTAGATAGACAATAAAAATAAATCTAGAAGCTTGCTTATCTACTTTCTTTGTTTATTGTAACATAAAAATAGTGTTCTCTCGAAGTCATAGGGGCCCCATTATCCTAATATGCCCAGGGCCTCCAATAGGTTACAGAGCTTGTGGCACATGAATATATAACATTCTGTGCTTCCGGGTTACTCACTATATTTAAAAATAAAAATTAGTATTTGAGAATATTTTACGTGAATAACCAAGTCCCTACAAAGGAATAGACGAACCACCGTACGTGGTCACAGAGTACATTTTGTATAACTGAAATACATGGACATTAGTAGCACATTTTGTATTAGTCGGACATATTTTGTAGTTGAAGTTCCATCCACACCGAATGGACTCAAGGAGAATCTCTACGGTTCGATTCTGACGATCATTTTTGCCACGCACGTGTAACTGTAAAATGTAGCTTCCTTCTACGGTGTTCCCGGAGCGCTATGAAAAGGGGATCTTCCAACAAGGTGTCAGAAGAGTTTTCCGTCATGGTCGCTTTTGCATTGGCGATTCCTCAGGTATTGTTCATGTTCATGTCCATATATGCGAAAGTGACCACTTAATATTAGTTGGTCTGTCTGCTTTTTCGTCAGTCCTTCAGGCTATAAAAAAAGGTGTGTGTTAGCTCCAACGCACGATTGGAGTTTCTCATCATCAGAAAAGGATGAACCAAGATTATTATTATCATTAGATAGCGTTGTTACTGATCTGCCATCCAACGCCATCTAGATTCTGTGTTACCAATTACAAATATAGCGCATAACGTAACGGAAAAAATTTGATAGTACTTCTCATAAAATTTCATATATGAAATCGAAAGATAAGGAGCTAAACTCCAAAAATATACTCCGCAGGTACGCAGTAGATTTTAGCTGTATTGGAGCGGCTTAGAAAGCCACTTAACATCAGGTAGATCGTCAGCTCGTTTGCTGGCTATTTCCATAAAAAAAGATTATAAGTCCCTAGCTATAGTCGATAAATCAGTCAATAAGGACAAAGTTCCTTTTGATGCATTAATGGTGGCGATGACATCCACCCTCCTTATTGGACCAGATAAGTGAGACGTATTCAGGGGAACTCCAACGGAAAGTTTCAAACATAAAATTAACATAATAAGCATGTATCAATTTATGGTTATGTCTGTAATACATATATCTATCTATTGGCCAGTATCTTGTGATTAGCTATTGTTATCTTATCAATCACAACAATTAAAAGTATTCAGTTAAGATTCGATAAGGAAAATACCTGAATGCCTAGGATTACAGTAGACATAAGATTGCATATTATTGAATTGATACGTACGCGTTGTAGAAATACGAGTATACGTCATCTCGGTATAAAAAACTTATCTCCCGTATTTTTAGGGTTCCGTAGCCAAATGGCAAAAAACCGAACCCTTATAAATTCGTCATGTCTGTCTGTCTGTCTGTCTGTCCGTCCGCGCGTTCGTATGTCACAGCCACTTTTCTCCGAAACTACTTATAAGAATACTATACTGTTGAAACTTGGTGAGTAGATGTATTCTGTAAACCGCGTTAAGATTTTTACACAAAAATAGAAAAAAAAAAACAATAAATTTTGGGGTTCCCCACACATAGAACTGAAACTCAAATTTTTTTTTTCATCAAACCCATACGTGTGGGGATAGGATATCTATAGATAGGTCTTCAAAATTTTTCAAATAGTTTGCGCGAGAGACACTTCCAAAGTGGTAAAATGTGTGTGTGCCCCCCCTGTAACTTCTAAAATAAGAAAATGATAAAACTAAAAAAAAAACCTTGAGAGGTGTCAAGGGACACCCGGATGGAACGAAGTTCCTTGCAGTCAGTACTAGGATAGCAAAAACATGCAGCAAGTGTGCCAAAACAAATCTGGGGTATTAAATTTCTCATCGGCTTTGTTCACCTAGTAGCAATTGCTATGATAAATTTAATACCCCAGATTTGTTTTGGCACACTCGCTTGCATGTTTTTGCTATCTTAGTACTGACTGCAAGAAACGAAAATATCTGGCTTGCTTTCTATGTAATATATGATATACATTACCATGCAAACTTCAAACGAAAATTGATTTGAACGAGATCTAGTACCTAAGTAGTTTTTTTATACGTCATAAATCGTAAACCGCAAAAAGCCTCGATCAAAGTTACAACGAACTACAAGAACTTTTATATTATGTTACTTGCTGCTACGGAACCCTTCATGGGCGAGTCCGACTCGCACTTGGCCGCTTTTTAGATACTAGCGGTTGCCTGCAACTTTGGCTGCGTACTTTTGCTTTTTTCCGTACTTACTTAATTTCAATCGTATCATTAGTTATTGAAAATGCAAAGCTTTTGATACCAATTTGCATGGCCTTAAATAATTGGAAATGTTGAGTTTTGCAAATAACACAATTATAATTAAAATCGGGCAAGTGCGTGTCAGGCCACGCGCAATGTAGGGTTCCGAAGTAGTATTGTAGTAAGTTTATCAACTATTACTCATTAACTACTTAAGCTAACATAGCCGTGATAGTTTTCCTTGTAAATTCATCATAATTATAAACTATTTTTGAGAATTTTTTCACTTGTCGAACTCCAGCCGTTTAATTAGCCGGCAGGGGGCGGGACACTTGACTCTAACCAAAATTAGCATATTATTTCGCAAACGGACACCACACTATAGGGTACGCGACGAAAAATAAATTCATCCTCACGTTACCTGTAGGGGATTAGCCCATGCCTGCATTGCTGCAATAGATAATAAATGTTTAATGTTCCTGTTATGTTCAACGAACCACGCGTATTATTATTTATAATAAATCAATATTATAAGTATTATAATATTCACTGTAAGTACGCACAACACTATAGAGACACAACCGTCAGCCCCGAGATCTCCACATAGACTGACTCTCTTGTACCGAGTTAGGTTAATACGATAATCGAATGGATGATCGAATGACTAGTTCATTCGATCATCAAGCGAGGCGTCACCTAGCGACACCACCGCACAACTCTATACATAACATCTCTTCCCTTTTTTTAATTTATTTTGTTCATAATACATGTGACTATAATTATATGTAATTAATTTATTAATTTATTGGCACAATTGAGCAAACATATAGTAGAACTAATTTTGACATATTTAAACAATATACAGCTTTATAATTTATTTTCCAACGTTCCAAATTCCGTTGCTTTTGTTCTTATAATATGTATTATGTACAATATTCTTCCTGGGTCTTGTGCCAGTTATATTAATCCTTATATTGATGTTACTCCGCTGGAAATCCTGAAACTCATTTTCATTTATTAGATACTTTCAAATACCTGAATGTAGTGTTCCCCAATCATATTATCATCTTTTTTTTAGTAGTAGTAAGAAGTTAATAATAAAAGTTAACAATAAACAGCTGCTTTGGTTGAGAGCTTAATAGATACTGTTTAAGGATATTTTATGTAAAAAGGTTTTGACCAGGGACTAATGCACATATGTGTCAGTGATCTACACATCATCTAGACATCTAGTCTTCTTAGATCCATACACAGCTCTAAGCTCAACCGCCGGCTGTATGACAAACTTATCTTCTTGTACCCGCATTAAATATCGTATAAATTGTTTCTAAAAATTGTGTAACTTAGTGTTCGTGAATTTCTCGGTTTGACTATATTGTTATAAAAAAAAGAAATAACATCAAATTCAAGTGTTGTGATAATTATGTGAAACTTTGGATTAATGCTTTGCTGTAAGTAAATTCGTAATTTAGAATAAGTACATAGTTCTCATGTAAGTGAATTGTAAAATTCTTAATGAGAATAAAGTTTCTTTAACCTCATCTAATGATAATAATATCATCGTCAACTACATGTTTTCACATTACGAGTAGAAAACACTCTTAAACTGCTCGAAATCTGTAACATAGAAAGATATTAGTTTACGAAGTAAGATCGCCTGTTTAGAACGTCTAGTGATATAAGGCATGTAGATGAAAAGTGGAAGATCATCTGCTCGATGGAAACATGCTGTTAGGTCTGCCACAGGATGTTCCATAGTAAAGTTTTCACATATTGTCACAAGTCCATACCTGGAAACACATCGTCACTGCTGCTGTTACCAAGGATGTGTACCATCATCGAGACGCCACATCCACAGGTGCTAAGCGGGAAACGATGCGCAATGGAGGACAACCAGCCAGGCGACTGACAGTTTTTTATTGAAATTTATCTAATTAATAAGTTTTTTTTTTTTTTTGTTATTCTTATTTTGATCCATTAACATGGTATGTTTTCATAGCGTACAGAAATGTACAGTAATTACACCGAGTTGCTTTTGGAGTGAACCTGGTGGAATCCTGATGCTAACCTAGTCTGTTATTTATTATATTTTACTTAACGGTTATTGGTCAGGAAATTAAACGGGCTTTTAAATCAAAACACAGTCTAAATCTCTATCCCACTTGATGTTCGGTTAATCTGTTTTCGTAGATGGTGGAATTTCAAATCATAATGTTGATAAATAACTAAGGTAATTTTACCCATAATATAAACGGCTAATTATTGTACCTTGTCGACATTTTCGTTTCGAATGGCTGAGTAAATTAATCTGTTGACCACCCAGCATTATCATACTGGTCCACACAAAATGGCTGAAGGTATATTTATCCCAATACCCATATAAATTATCAATTCACCAAACTTAATTACTCTGCTTATAATTTTTTTTTTTGCTTGTTTACTTGATTACCTTGTGAGATTCAACGCCACTTCATTCACTTCAGCGTCCGTCATCCTGTCCGCTGGGATATTTTAATGTTTTGTTAAAGTATCTCGTTAGTACCAGCACCAACTGACGTTGTCATATCAGTGCAATAACCAGGAGAGAGACATTACTATTACTTTAAACTTTGTTAAACAGTTAGCTTTTGTCATATTTTAATATTTTCGAAATGCTGTTTTAGCATTAGTTATTTTGTACCTATGCTATGAGTAATTTTGGAGTGCAATAAAGTTATAATTTTCCTTATTTTTGTTTTATTTTAAAAAACAAACTAATCAAAATATTCATTCGATATAATTTGTCTCATTATGATGTTGTTCCAAATGATGTGAGCATTACACTATTAATTTGGCACTGTTTAGTTTGACATTGATTTCGAAAGTAATGGGATCCTATACAGATCTCTTTTATGATAGGTCACAGGTACTGTTGAACACTTCAGTGTCAATTCCTTTTTATTGTCCCTTATTTCTTAGCCTCATGTCACTTTTTCACCATTGGCCTTTACCATAAGGTGGGAACCAACTATGTATTTATTTCCTGTGATGTTACTGTCACACAAGTTGCATGTAGTTACAGGAAACAGATACTATCTTTCAGCACATTTTTTGTCACTTTGTTAAAACTAGCAAATATAGTTTTAAATACACTCTTTAAAGTGAAAGTCGATTAATGTTAAAAGTAAATAGATCTTGAACTGTCAAGTGAATTAACTCGTGTGAATTTTGGATTTAATTTTTTTTTTTTTTTCCAATAATTCCCACCAACAGATCTTCAAGCAGTTTTAACACGAAGATGATTGTGAAATAGCTTCGAACAAATCGACACTTTTTTTTTTTTTTTAGTCTTAATTAAAGTTAAGATACTTGCTAGTTATAACAGGAACATATTACATCGCATCTTTAGGAAGCGAATTGACGCTTTGTTCGAATTATTCGAATTATTGCGTGTTTCTACATGTCTTGCTGATGTTGTTCAGTGACTGGGCATTAATGAAGTTTAGGGCACTTGTTTTCAACCTGAGTTAAATTATAACATATGTACTTTCTTCGAATATTCCTCTTTGAAAATACGTGTCTTCGAATAATCGAAGTACTACATTATATAACGTATAAATATAATTATGTCATGTGATGTGTATGATGTAATTTGTTAATTTCTTGGTGCTTGACCTTTTATGCCGTGCATTTTGCCAGGCTTCAAACATTATATCATTTTGTAGCAGAAGTAGGTATCTGTGCATCACCAGAACACTTATTCCTTTAGTTAAATGTTTATGAGAATAACTTCTATTTTAAGGATATTTACAATAGCGTAGTCATGGTTTGGTGTGGAATAACAACAAATGATAATTATCTTTGATTCCACTGATAGGCATTTTATGCATACCCTCCCTTTTTCAGTGAGTAAAATAGGTCGAGGGCAATATAGACGAAATATTGTGATATATTAACTTGTAAGTTGCACTCTTGCACAATGATGTGCTCTATAATTTTGTTTATCTCAATTACAATTAAATGGCGTGTATATTATTATTTGTATTTTGTAAAAGCCATGAGAATATATTATGTTATTTTTATGATGCACAGTGTACTGATTTGGATAGACCTCTTGTCTCCAAGATTATATTATTATTATCTATAATTTTTTATAATAGGCCCTACTTTATGACACATTAAAAGTATATTATAATAATTTGCAATTACTGATTACCAAATATGTTATTCGGGTGAATATAATTCTAGTGTAACGCAAATAACACCAAAATAATATGGATAACTCACTTTTTATCTTAATATTCCTTTGTTTTCCTAGACTAATGCATACAGGTAACTATATTTTGCTGTTCAAAATCTAGTAGGTAGGCATTATTTAAAATATTTTTGTGTACGTTCTATACACGTGCAATGAATAATATTATCTTTGTTCTTATAAAAGTGTATTTCAGACGTAATAAAAATTTAATCTGAATATGAACATTTAACATGAACCTTACATCCAAGCAATAATTATATTTGTTTTGGTATGCATTACTCGGGAAGCAATAATTAGAAAATGTATTATTTTTGTAATAATTATTTTATTATCGTTTTATTACCAGTAAATAATTGCAACAATTTACACTTTTTAGCCATTGAGGTATAAGTATACATAGAGAAGACATCTCAAACAAAATGTGTGTCCCCGCCGGGAGGTTCTATTTTCAAAATTGAGCCCCTGTTCTCCTTTCAAAATCGAACGAATCCATTGGACATTGAAGCCGCGCGGCGTCAATTCATTGGAACACACATTGTGTTCGCGGTGTCCGTTCTATACGCTAGTAATAATACTTCAATGTTTTTAGCCTTAATTGTTTGCTGTGAACCTGATAAAAGTTGGAGTATTACATTGTAATAATGAACGCTGTAGAAGTTTAGATTTTTTATAAAAAATATTCTAGGTACTTACATGCTTGTGGCCCGTATCTGCGCGATCACATAATCACGCACGTTCACACGCTAATATTATTATTTTTATTTATTTTTATTTATTTACTAAACTTGTACGTAATAACGTACAAGTTTAGTCAAGACAATAAATAAACCCAAAGAGCGGGAGGGGTTTGTATTGAGGTAGTATACTGATAATGATGTAGTATTGTTACTTTATATATTTCCCTACACACATTTTGCACTTACAACCCATACAAGGGTGATGAGTCGTTTGTCATCATAACTTAATTGTCAATTTAATGAACAAAATATAGGTACCTGGTTACGGTGCTTTGTAACAATTATTATTATTGTATTGTATGCGTGCAAAATAAAGGGTTCGTTTTATTTATTTACACTTTTGCACAGGCATTCCTATTATAATTTTAATCCTATTTGCTGGTAATAGGTATAGGTAGGTGTACTATTATCCGCTACAATATTACTAGCATATTACATTAATTTATTATTTTGTATCTAGGTCTCCAATGCTATCAATTTTACGACGTAACAGCTTTACGATAAACAGTAGCACTCATGTTGGTGTAAGTATATTGTTTTACCTTGTTGTTGTATATGTAAAACTTTTACTTTTGTAGTTTTGATTGCGATGTTAAGTACATCGTGGGACTAAAACTATTGACTTGTTTTCTACAAAATAGCACAGTATTTCATAGCAAGTAGGTACTCGTTTTGTAGTTTTGATTGCGATGTTAAGTACATCGTGGGACTAAAACTATTGACTTGTTTTCTACAAAATATCACAGTATTTCATAGCAAGTAGGTACTCGTTTTGTAGTTTTGATTGCGATGTTAAACACATCGTGGGACTAAAACTATTGACTTGTTTTCTACAAAATATCACAGTATTTCATAGCAAGTAGGTACTCGTTTTGTAGTTTTGATTGCGATGTTAAGTACATCGTGGGACTAAAACTATTGACTTGTTTTCTACAAAATATCACAGTATTTCATAGCAAGTAGGTACGTTGTAGTTAGTTATTTATGTACTACACCTATGTAGGTAGGTACTCATGATTTACTAACAATTGTTAGCAAACAAATTGTTAACAAACAAAATTTTGTTTGTTACGTTGGAGTGTTTTACTCGCTTAAGTATGTATTCTACCTATTTGAACGTAGACTCCAGTGTTAGTTCAATGGTAGTGCATAGATCTGGTTAACAGCTTATTGTAATTCCTTATTTAAGGTTATACAATTTATATGAAGGGTAATATCGTTTGGTACTAGACAAGTAGCAACACATCTTATGTCGATAATCCACAATTATGTTTTATGGTATGGATATAAATCATGTTAGCTTTATTAATTTCATCATAAATTAAGAATGATTTGTATTGTATAATTGTTGATTAATTTAAAATGATTTTGTTTTTGAGTGTTGTTCCGGTTTGGCAAATACGTGAATATGTAATCAAAATATAGAGAGCAATATTCTAAAAATATTATTTAGCTAAATAAGTGTTTTAATAAATAGTTTTATTAGGTATTATTGTTACAATTGATTGGCCAATTTACAATTACCAGTAATATTAATTTTATCACATACTGCCCCTTGGTTCCGCTTCCGGTTTCATACTTTCTCGTTACTTCCGGCAAACGTCACGTGGAGGATTTGAAAAATAAAACATGGCAGTCTCTTGCAGACATCGAAAGACGAAGTGCACTCCTAAGCGGCAGTACTGTGTATTTTCTGAGCAATTATTAAAATAAGCTGTTTCGATTTAAAATAAAAATAATACTACGAGTGTATTGTAAGAACTGTGGAGTGTGAAGTGAAAATAAAGGTGGTTTAAAGTGAACGGCGTTTGGATTTTCGGGCTATTTCCTATAGTTCAGAAGACGGGATATTCGAAAAGGATATATAAAACTTCCTTCCACGCCTACTTGTAACAGTAAGTAAATAACAAGCTGATTTTATCTTAAACTTCTATAATGCTAAGTGGGACCTGCATAACCCAAGACTAATCTGTTTTAACCCCCGACGTACTCCTTTTTTTTACTGCGGCAGAAGATTATGATATAGCTTTTATTTGCACATTGATTATTTTATACCTTTTGAATAAACAAAAAAATAAAAACTATTATACATACACTGATACAGATATAATATACATTCAAATGATTTAGATATCCTAAGTTTTATTAAAGATAAACACTTATAGGTATACATCGGTTTATTTATCAATACCTGACATGCCCTACAATGACCTCCGTACCTATTGTACGTATGTATGTATGTGTATTTAAATCAAAATTAACTATGATACAATGAACTGTGAAATTCACTCATTCAATTGTAGTAATGTAATAGATAATTATGGTTACAGAATACATTCGTCTGTCATTTAGTTGACGGTTTTTATTTTTTATCTTTTTAAGCTTATTTGTTTCGAGTTTCAGAAACATGGACTCTGAGGATGCCCGAGGTTTAGGGCCTAATGATTTTAATGCCCAAGGTCAAGGGCTAATACTGGATAATACCCGTGGTCAAGGGCTAATACTGGATAACACCCGAGGTCAAGGGTTAACAATGGATAATACCCGAGGTCAAGGGTTAACAATGGATAATACCCGAGGTCAAGGGGTAAATGTGGATGATACTCAAGGTCAAAGGTTACAGGTGCACAACTGTAGAGGTCAAGGATTAACTTACGGTTATACTCGAGGTCAAGGGTCGCGAGTTGATGATGCCCAAGGTAAAGGGCTAGTCAATGGTAGCAACCCTGATCGAAGGCGCTTAAACCAAGAACCTGGGACAAGCGGTATGTTCCAAGGAGTGGATCGTGGAGGTATATCGGAAGGGAGGTGTTCAAGACGGGGAAGATCAATGGCATCAAGGGCATCATCGGAGGAATCTGATTACGGTGGTGACAACCGAGCTACAAGGACTGGAGGAAGAACGGAAAGACGTCGTAGAAGGCACATACATAGTAAGCGAAAACATCACAGAAATTCGTCAGAATCATCAGGTGAGTCCATTAAAACTAAACGTACCCATAAACGGGCTAAGATTTTGGAAGATAACACCATTCTTGACAAGGTTATTTCTATAATTAAGGATGTAAGGAGCTCAGATAGATCTAAATTATCTTTTAATACCAACGTTATCCCAGACTTTGATCCCATGAGTAAGGAACAATCCATGTTGACGTGGATTACAAAGGTTGAAGAATGCGCAGAGATTTACAATTGGGATGAAAGGGAGATAATACACTATTCCCTCCCTAAATTATGCGGTGTTGCTAAGTCATGGTATCAAGGGCTGCCTACACTATTGTATAGTTGGACTGAGTGGAAAAAGAAGTTAATAGAATCATTCCCATGTCGCGAGGACTACGCTGAGCTCCTTACAGAAATGTTGAGTAAAAGGGTACGTTACGGGGAATCGTTAGAGCACTATTACTATGCGAAAATTAATTTGCTAAACAGATGTAAGATAAACGGCAAGCAAGCAGTAGACTGTTTACTTCATGGGGTAGATGATAGGGCGATTAAAGTGGGTGCTAAGGCTGCACAATTTTTGGAACCGGAACAGGTGTTAAAATATTTTAGATCAGTCAAAGTGGGTCATACCAGAGATAACAATGATAGCTTCAGAAAAACTAGACTAGATAGACGTAACACCAGCGATGATAACATGCCTAACAACTCTAAGTTTCCTCCCAATAAACAAAATGCTAATATACGATGTTACAATTGTCATCAAATTGGGCACCCAAGTTTTAAATGTGACAAACCTTTGAATAAATGCACTAATTGCGATAAACTGGGGCATAGAACAGTAGATTGTTTTAAGAACAAAACTAATGTATTAAACAAAAATAATTCTAATAGTAACATTTCTTCAGATAAAACAGAAAAGCAAGTATCGCAGCTAAGCTTGGATGATAAGTCTAACACTAAATATATAATGGATATAAAAGTCAACGAAATCGTTCTTAAGTGTCATGTTGATTTAGGTAGTCAGGTGACTTTAATGAGACAAAGCGATGCAGAGAAGTTGGCCATAAGTTTTGAGATCAATGTAGAGTTGCCTAGGTTAAGAGGTATCGGTGCAAACTTGGTTACGCCCTTAGGCTTAATGGTCGCGACAGTAGAGGTACAAAATATTAAAGGTACTATTGATATTTATGTTGTAGAGGACTATGTTTTAAAGTATCCGGTACTACTAGGACATTCTTTTACCGAAAGGCCCGATATTATTATTACTAAAACACCAGATAAGCTTATTTTTCAACAAATCCCCAACAACAAAGTTAGTCTTATTTCATGTGAGCAAACCAAAATACCCATTAATAATTTATGCGCTGTACCAGTCACTTGCTGTTCTTCCATAAATGGTTACGTTTGCGTTAATGGATCCGTCAGAGGGCCCAGTGGCAACGAATATTTTCTCTTGCCCGGGGAATATAGTGTTAAGAATAATCGATGTGCTCTTCTTATTTGGAACTTATCAAATTCTGATATTACGGTCTCTAAAGATACTCTGTTGACACGTTCAGTACCTGCGTCGCCTATAGTTGACGTTAGCAAGGTGACCATTACCACAACCCAAGTCGACGATACAGTCATTTGTGGTCCCCAATTAAATGAAGCAGAACGTCTAACCCTTCAAAATTTACTTTTCAAGTTTAACGACTGCTTTTCCAGTAGTCTTAAAGATCTAGGATATACTGATGCCGCCGAAATGACTATTGAATTAGAGGATTCACAACCAGTAGTTTATAGGCCTTACCGTATGTCATATTCGCAAAGATGCTTAGTGCGGGATATGGTCCAGGAGATGCTGGATAGTGATATAATTCGGGAATCGTGTTCACCTTATGCTAGCCCAATAGTCCTCGTACAAAAGAAAACGGGTGATAAGAGGTTATGTGTGGACTACCGGGCTTTAAATCGCAAAACTAAAAAGGATCACTATCCATTACCGCGTATCGAAGATCAGTTAGACCTCCTCGCTGGGAATAATCAATTTACATCATTAGACTTGGCGTCAGGTTATTACCAAATACCAATTAGCGAAAATTCTCGTCCTAAGACAGCATTCGTCACACCAGACGGTCAATTTGAATATAACCGTGTCCCATTTGGACTAGTTAACGCCCCGGCTGTGTTCCAAAGAACGATTAATAAGATCTTATCTGAAGCCAAAATCAAATACGCTCTAGTTTATATGGATGACATCCTCATACCCAGTAAAAATTTTAATGAAGGTTTGTGTCGTCTGCAAGAAGTACTTGAATTATTAAGAAAAGGGGGATTGACGTTAAAATTAAGTAAATGTAAATTTTTCTTTGACACCATAGATTTTCTCGGTTTTGAAGTGAATGAAAATGGCATTCGACCAGGCTCCATAAAAACTGATGCAGTATCGCGTTTTCCCCAACCTAAAAATCAGCATGAATTACGACAATTTCTTGGATTATCAGGATTCTTTAGGAGGTTTATAAGAGATTATTCTTTGATAGCTGCCCCCTTGACGAACTTATTAAAAAAGAATAATGACTGGCTATGGAACGAACCTCAAGAAAAAGCATTTAGGCATATCAAAGAGTTATTATCGGAACGACCACTATTAGCCTTGTATGACCCAAAGGCAGAGACTCAGCTTCACACGGACGCTAGTAAACATGGCCTAGCTGGCATCCTACTTCAGCGAAATAGTAACGGCGTATTGCAACCGGTGTCGTATTTCAGTCGCAAAACTACTACCGAGGAGCAGAAATACCATTCGTTTGAATTAGAGACTCTCGCAGTTATAGCATCATTAAATAGATTCCGCGTCTATCTTTTAGGAATTGCATTTGTTATACAGACCGATTGCAATGCCCTAAGGTCTACAATGACTAAGAGAGATCTAGTCCCGAGGATTGCACGCTGGTGGATCCAATTACAAGAATATGACTGTACAATCCAATATAGACCGGGTACAAAAATGTCCCATGTGGATGCCCTCAGCCGAAATCCAGTCGATGTTCCACATGATAGCGAAGCACATATCATTGATGTTTTGGAAGTAGAGTCTGAACAAAATTGGATCACCACCGTGCAATGCGCCGATGATGACATAGTAAGAATAAAAAACATACTTAGCGATAAGGATACCGAAAATGTAGCTGAAGTATACAAAAATTACAAATTAAAAAACGGTCGTGTATATCGGATTGTAGGGGATGAGTTGAGGTGGGTAGTACCAAGGGGAGTGCGATGGCAGATAGTCAAAAGAAATCACGATGACGTTGGACACTGTGGGTTTGAAAAAACTCTAGAGCGTATAAGACAAAATTACTGGTTTGGGCGTATGGCACGTTTCGTGAAGAAATATGTTTCAGCCTGTCTAGAATGTGCCCACCACAAGGCACCAGGAGGGAAACGTGAAGGTAACTTACATCCAATTGAAAAGATTAGCGTACCTTTTCATACAATTCACGCTGATCACTTGGGACCTTTTATAAAAAGCAAAGCTGGAAATTGTTATCTTTTGGTTATCATTGATGGTTTTACTAAGTTTGTCAATATTACACCTGTTAGGAACACAAAATCGACCACGGCAGTCAAGATCCTAAAAGACCATATTAGCTACTTTGGAGTTCCAACGCGATTAATTACTGATAGGGGATCTTGTTTTACCAGCGGCACATTTAAAGCTTTTGTCTCAGAGTATGGTATAAAACACGTACTAAACGCAGTTGCAACCCCAAGAGCTAATGGTCAAGTAGAGAGGTTTAATCGCACGATAACAGAAGCGTTAGCAACTTCTAATCACGGGAAGGATGAAAAGGCATGGGATGAAAATGTACACAATATTCAGATGGGTCTCAATACAACAATACACAAAACAACCCAAAAATCCCCATCACAACTTTTATTTGGCTTTAATATTAATCATAGCAGTCAAGGTTTGTTAAGCTCCGTAATCAACGACACATTTCACCCACTATCACCCGATGAATTAGACACGGTAAGAGAAGAAGCGGCTAAACGTATAGAATTACAACAACAAAAGGACGCAGTACGGTATAACAAACATAGAAAAGCAGGAAAGCAGTATAAAGAGGGTGACTTGGTTAAGGTTGAAAGGCAAGTACCACACGATGGCCGGTCACAAAAATTGACGGTTAAATATCAGGGTCCTTACCGTATAGTAAAAGTGCTCGAACACGATAGGTTTGTAGTCGAGGATACCCCACTGTCGCGTAAAGGCGGTCGTAGATATGAAGGCATTGTAGCACTAGATAAGATACAACCATGGGTGACGTTTGATCAAAATTTTGGTAGCAGTTCAGACTCTGACAAAAACCCTGATGATTCGGCGAGTGACGATGTAAATGATGTGATAAATGTAAATGATAATAATACTAGTGAGAGAAATGATGTGATAAATGTAAATGATAATAGTACTAGTGAGAGAAATGATGTTGTAAATGTAAATATTGACAACTAATAATATTAAATAATTACTTACCAGTTAATCATCATGAATTACTAGTTTTTTTAATTATATTCAATTTATATTAAAATTATGTTATGTTGTTGTGTAAAACAAAATTTAATTGTGATTTTAATTGTGAATTTATTTCAGTAATCCATCTTAATAAAACGCAAGTGAAATTTTCAAATAAAATGTCAATAAAATGATAAAGGAATTCATTTTTATTTATATTTTTGTTTAACAATAATCATAATAATATGTTATGAAAAATATTTTTTTTCTTCGCGATGGGACTCGCGATATGCAGGAAGGCCGAGCTGTTAGAGTTATTGATTTTATCATTACCTTTTTTTTTTTTTTTTTTTTTAATTTTATAAAATTATACATGTTATGAAAAATGTTTTTTCCTTCGCGATGGAACTCGCGATATGCAGGAAGGCCGAGCTGTTAGCTTTATTAATTTCATCATAAATTAAGAATGATTTGTATTGTATAATTGTTGATTAATTTAAAATGATTTTGTTTTTGAGTGTTGTTCCGGTTTGGCAAATACGTGAATATGTAATCAAAATATAGAGAGCAATATTCTAAAAATATTATTTAGCTAAATAAGTGTTTTAATAAATAGTTTTATTAGGTATTATTGTTACAATTGATTGGCCAATTTACAATTACCAGTAATATTAATTTTATCACATACTGCCCCTTGGTTCCGCTTCCGGTTTCATACTTTCTCGTTACTTCCGGCAAACGTCACGTGGAGGATTTGAAAAATAAAACATGGCAGTCTCTTGCAGACATCGAAAGACGAAGTGCACTCCTAAGCGGCAGTACTGTGTATTTTCTGAGCAATTATTAAAATAAGCTGTTTCGATTTAAAATAAAAATAATACTACGAGTGTATTGTAAGGACTGTGGAGTGTGAAGTGAAAATAAAGGTGGTTTAAAGTGAACGGCGTTTGGATTTTCGGGCTATTTCCTATAATCATTATTGCATAGGGTAAATAATTTCCAACTTAATAATGCCCAGCGTTGTTTACTTAAATTTTCGTGTATGGGTCATTTATTAATTTACTGATGTAAAGTTATAGAAATTAAGTGTTTTTATTCAAATAGTAATATAAATGGTATTTATAATAATACTTGAATAATTTGGCCCAATCCCTGTTCAGAAATGCGATTAAGGGTTATGGATTTCGTTACTATTTTATCTTTAGGGTATTACTACTTGTCTATTTTTCCCCTTTTCTGGCCAGTATCTATAGCATGGTACTTGAGGTTCGTAATGTTGTCCATTTAAGCAAATATATTTTACTTACTGCGCTTTTACTCGTCGCCAATGTTATGTTCAACGAACCACGCGTATTATTATTTATAATAAATCAATATTATAAGTATTATAATATTCACTGTAAGTACGCACAACACTATAGAGACACAACCGTCAGCCCCGAGATCTCCACATAGACTGACTCTCTTGTACCGAGTTAGGTTAATACGATAATCGAATGGATGATCGAATGACTAGTTCATTCGATCATCAAGCGAGGCGTCACCTAGCGACACCACCGCACAACTCTATACATAACAGTTCCAAAGCTTTTCCTCTTATGAATAATTAACCATTGTTATTAAAATAAGCCTCATAGGACCCAGAAAAAAATACTTCGGAGATTTTTAAAAACAAACTCAACGATCGATAGCGCTATCTGTCAGTTATCATTCTTTCATTTGACAAAACGAGCTGTTACTACCGAGGATGCCGATGTACGGACATTCAATATATTTTTAGACACACGAGTAATGTGGACATCGGTTACAAGTTTGATTTATTTTCTCGAGTTGTTAATAATATTTTTATCACAAAACTACAATTTATGTTCATAAACTACTTATTCGCGTTAAACAATTACAGCAAAACATACTTTTACACAGGTTTGCATACAAATCATCCGGCGGATTCCAACTCAAGCAGGTGATTTATCAAAAATCTTTGTAATTATAGTCTTGAACATATTTTTTAGGCAACCCATTCGCAATACCTTTACAATTTTTATCCGGTAAGCAGATGGGTGCAGAAACGCCTCTAATTCGGATATTGAATTCTGTACTAAGTTTAAACTAGCGATTCAGTCTGTTACGACGTCATCTGTGATCAAAGCCATTAACCCTTGGCTTGAGATATAGATTGTTTATGGCACTGGGCAATGGAAAGGGATCGAGTGTATTTTCTGATTATTTTCTGACGTCCGCGCATTTCATTAGTCCGTCGTCACGTCACGCATCGGTAGGCCTCTATTTTTATAATATCATTGTCGGTAGGCAGTTGACCGCTCCGATCCCATCTAAGTTCAAAACATAGATTAATTTTACTAGCGCCGTACCGTAGTGTAGCAAACATTATAGTGTGTGTTGGTCGTCCGTTGATCAGTCGAGACTTGGAAGTTGGAACTCATTGTCAGCTATATCGATACGGAACACGCCTGGAAAGTAAGTTACTTTCAAAATTATAATAAGAATCCTAAGTATTGTTGTAAGATAAAACTTTAAATGCAATAATTTTCAACATAGTTAAAGAGATTGATACATTTTGTAGTCATCTTGCTGGTGGTAATCTTAGAATCAATGGGTACCTATCTACTTTTAATTTAGTACTGAACTAAGTAATTTTTAACGAGGAACCAGCTAAGTATAATAATAACTACTTAAAATTACTTGAATTTCATTTGCTATCATAGTAAAAATACTGATATTTTAGCTTTTGAGTAAGCTGTTGTAATGTAAGTAAAATGTGGGTAGGTTATTACGTACTTACCTATAAATTAAACGGTTACTCGTTATTTTATTATCTACGAATAAAAATGCTTATTTGTTGATAGTTTTAAACTATGTAGTAATTGTGAGCATTGTGAATATCACATCATAGAAATGAAAGCAGGAAAGAAATTCCTGAGAGCCAGTAATGCCATTCTCCAGCCTCCAGCCGCAACACGACAAATCTTTTAACAGGCTACAATACAATTAAACCAAATCCATACTTCCATACTAATATTATAAATGTGAAAGTGTGTTAGTTTGTTTGTTTGTTTGTTTGTTTGTTTGTTTGTTTGTTTGTTTGTCCGTTTGTCACGTCGCAACGAAGCTGTTATATAGTATGGTTTTTGTGTGTGGAGATAGTGAGGAGGGTGGAGAGTAACGTAGGCTACTTTTTACCACGATAAAACATCCCCATGGGAAGATCGATATTCTGTTAGTTGCTAGATATTTAGTTCCGGATGTTGTTAATAGATGGCGTTATTAAAATTCATTTGCAAGTTCTGAATCACGCTATCAAATGATACATGTTTACATAAGTCTTAGGTAACTAAATCTAACTAAGTAAAAGTAAGTAGGATTTGTAAAAAATCGATCACTACCGCGGACGAAGCTGCGGGCAAAAGCTAGTAAAATATAATGCCATCAAAAACATAACTTGTAAAAAAAACCAAGTCTCGCAACTCAGTTCTTCTACCGTAAAAAGTTGTGAGATCAATGTAATACCAAGTCGGTTAATTTATTCAGTTCCTACTTAAGGTTCCTTCTGTCTTAAGTTATTACGTAATTAGCTAACCTAACAAGTAACAACATCTTATAGTGACCATATCAATATTAAAAATCTTTTATGTTTTAAATAAATAGATCGACTTGACCATCGCATGAAAACACAATGTATCTCACAAGTAATATCTACCTACATATTATAGTTGTTTACTAAACACTAATAAAATTGTGTTCCAAATTTGAAGCTTCTATGTCTGCTAGAAGTGCCTTAGAGTTTTGATGATCGGTCAGTCAGTCAGTGAGTGACGAAATTAAGAAACTTTGACTAGTTATAATTCTTAAACTACTGGTTCAAATTGAATGAAATTTGAAATATACTGTGTTTATACAATGCCTGCTTGGTTACTAAAAATTCAGGTTTTTAGCTTTATCCACAACGAAGTTATAGGGGGTCGAAAATGGCCTGAATTGCTTCGAGAAAAGGATGGTACGGCCGCGGCCGTGCCGCTTTTTTGCTCGACTTGGCGGGGGCACTGCCGTGCCCCCAGATATATATATTATAAAATATCTAATCAATTCAAATCAAATGAAATCTAATCAATCATAAAAAGCGTTTTTTATTGAAGTTGAACTCCTCCGAAACAGCCGCGGCGGGTAAAAGCTAGTAAAATAAAATAAAAAATAACGGTAAATACATAATCAACGTACAGAACCCTTTCCAAGCGAGATACATATTTACAGGAACTACTCTTTATCTGTACTTACCTAATGTAATTAAATAATTATTTGTTTGGTTTATCATTATCACGTATGCCATGGTTATTAATTTATCATACAACATTTATTTAAAATAGTTATTTATATTAATTATAATCAAGTAAACAGGTAAACAAACGTAACCTCCAAAATAAGATCCCAGAGCAGATGTCAAGGGGCCATTGAATTACGTGATCTATCTAAATAATAGATAATAATAAGCAATAATAATAGTACCTACCTACTTATTATATTGAAGGATACAATTAAGTTATAATCAAATTACCAAATTAAGTGTCCAGTTTACAATTTTTAAAATTTATCTTTAGTTTCTTGGCCACAAGGTTGGGGCCCCTAGACGCGAGGCCCGCAATGTTTGCTGCCTCCTGCTAGTCCTGCTACAGTGCCCCATGGCTAGTCGGGCACAGATAAAATATAACAGGGTTTAGACCCTGTACAGATTAGTCTGTATCTACGTTATCGTATCTTACGTTATTGTAAATAATTCTTGACAAGAAATAACCGACTTTAAAATTAGGGATAACTCAAAAACTATTCGTCTTATTATGACAAGCACCAGCTTTCGATTAAAAAAAGAATTATCAAAATCGATTCACCCAGTGAAAGTTCTACATTATGGCACCGACCACAGTACATTTCCCATGTGCCTTCTAGTGCCGTACAAACACTATGAATTAACAATAAGTACAAAAATGTACAATGAATTTCAATAAATTAAATAAAACGGAACTAATACTAAACTAAACTAAACGGTCTAATCAGATATTCACTTCAAGAACCATTAGACTCGGTCAGTTAATTAGTCATTGGTGTCTTCCAAACTCCAGAGAAGATGACAATATTTTACACGCAATACACGGACGCACGGAGGACGAACAGTCTGAATAACTGCTAGGTTTGGTCTTAAAGCCAAGTTTTTTTTTAAATACGAGCATACGAGCTGATGATCCACTTGATAGTAAGTGCCTATCGTCGACGTCGCCCATGGACATTAGCAACACCAAGGGCAATACTGATGCGTTACTGGCCAAGAAAGAGAAAAGAAAAAGAAAGAAAAGAAATGAAATTGGAATTCTTAATTTTTGGAAATTAGACTGAAGCTATCATCTAGAGTTGTCGGTATAATTCTTGCGATATAAATCAATGATTTGCTCTCGCAGCGTACTAATATAACATGTTGGACTCTCTCCGCTGACGATGACTATCGAAGGTATTCTGTCACCGTTATCGGACTGTATCTAACTGCCGGGTCAAAGTTTAATCAATTGTTTACTTCCTTTGCTCTTACAAGCATAATAAAATGAATGGTAAATGTCAATAGAAATTTTCCGTTACGTCTGCCGCCATTAGCGGACATGTCGTTATTAGGTCCGTCGTAAACTAATGACCTTTACACATTCCTTTACAATTTCCCTGAGTTATTCACCTGCCATCACGGACCTAAAAAAAAGACGGACGTAATCCCAAGAACAAATTCAGTGAAGCACCCATAGTAATACCAACTCTCTATTTGTACAAGTACACACACGCACACATTGACACCATACTGTTTTGACATTGACACCACCGCGAATCAAAAATTACAAAATTACGCACACATGGTGATTGGTCGGCCATTGCTATGCTTCACTCTCGATTAAACGAGGTTCCTGCCATGTAATATTTGACATCGGTATAATAAATCATTTCATCGCTATCAACTTCTGAAATAATTGAATCATTTATTTTACTATCAGACAACGAGAAATCGTTTCCGTTCTTTATTTCTTTGTCTATTGTAGTCTTGAGTGTAGGATGTTTTAGGGGCGTAACTCCAGCTCCATACAGTTGATTCTAATGTATTGCCATTTTAAAATATATTCACATGTTACGATTATAGGCCCTCTATTCTACCAACTCTCATCAAGGTCTTGCAATAGTTTTGTTTTAGTTAATTAAATGCTTGTCACTTACAGATAGGTACTTACACATTTTAACACTTGTAACTTACATACTTCACCAAAAGCAACACGACGTTACCAATGGTAATAGGTGCTAGGATTATAAAATACATCTTCAAAGCCTGAGAGTCTTCACAGAATGGTATAGCTGTATATTGTGATTTGTCTAAAGCGTTGGATTGCGTTGGGCAATGAGCACAACACTACTACTTAAGTTTCATGACTATGGCATCAAAAACTTGTTACGTAGCTTATCTGCATCTTAAGGTAGAATTTAATATGTAAGCACAAATAAATGATGCAAAATCATCGGGATCGCAATCTGTACTGGGTGTACCACAGGGCTCAATTCTGGATCATTTCCTACTTCAGGTGTTCATTAACGATCTGTTATATTATATTTTTGTTTGTTGATATTAAATATTCTATGTTATATCAATATTAAATAAGTAGTTTCTAAACTTTAATAGAACACCCATATGTGTGATGTCATACTTGATTCTAGCCATGACCTCATTTTGTTTTGTAACCGAATGTATCTGTATATGTTTAATATAAAAAAACATTGGATTCCATACTGAAAGATAACCTTTGCCTGAATAAAATAAACCGACATGCGCTAGCCAAATCAGTTGGTATCGGGTCATGAATACTGGAACAACGTGGCAAAATAATAATAGTTCTTAAAAAGATATTGATGTTAGAATACCGCGCGCGAATAACAGTCACAGCCACCATGTCTGGAAACGGAGAGATGTATAAAAAATGTTTCGATGGCACATGTGCTGTAGGTGTCAATAAAAAGGCAAAAGGATCCATAGCACAAAAAGCAGAAGCCTATCTACAGGCTGTCAAGGAAAGCCAAGGACCACCAGCGAAGGGTACTTAAATTAGTACAGAAATGCTTTTAAAATCAAATTATTCCAAACATGTGGCCTTATCACGTTGCATTGATAGTTTCTGATAGCCAATGTAAAAAAGATTATTAAGACGTAGTGTATGTAATAACATTTTTAATTCTTAATTATTGTTTAAGTTATATTTTGCATAATTTTATTGATTTTTAATTCTAATTTAATGCAAGTTTATTGACCATGTTTTTATGCTATTGATTTGTGCTGTTATTGAAGTGACACTTACCTTTTTGTTTTAGCTTTTATTTTAACTAGGTATGTGTGCATGTCCAAGTTTTAACTTTGTTACCTACATACATTATTGGATGCTGTATAAAATTTAAAATATTTTTCCAAAAATTGTCTAATAGCCAATTATTTCCACGTTAACAATTTTTGCTTAATGATCCAAAGGTTTTTAAAAGTTTGCATTTGTTACGATGTCATGATGTTTTGGATCCAGGAACTGTTTATGTTTATTTATAACAACACATTATCATCATAGTCTTGTTTTACTTGTCCAGTGACAGTGGTGAAGAAGTCGGTGTTTCCGAGAATGGAAGCTATCTCGAGGGTCGCAGCAATACCAATCGTCGAATCTGGCATTGAAGTCACTGAGAAAATATATTCGAAAATCAGGGTAAGTGTTACATATAAACATCCGTGTACATCACTGTACACACATTACACATTCACATAATTCGCACCCTCAGTGAAAAAAAAAACATAAGTCGAGTTACTTTGAATTTTAGTTATTAATATGAAATTTTTATCATGTATCTTGCCGGTTTGGTGCAAGAAATAGTAATGTAAATTCCTTTGACTTCTTACTGATATTTTAACAGTTTTTTTGCTCTTCTGTAAAATTGCAATTTTCATCTTATGCCTTATTCCACTGAGGGTTGATATGAATTAGTTATATATTCAATTTGCGTGAACATCCGGAAGTAGATTTTCTGTTTATTATAAAAGTATTTACTTAATGGATTTTGTATCAACTATATAAACAAATATCATAAAGAACGTATTACTTATGTCTATTTCCACGTGCTCAGGAATCAAATCCTCTCTTCCGTTGGTATCTAACCATGGGCGAGAAGTCCTTGGCGACTGGAGTCCAACTGGCGTTGCCTGCCGTGCAGTTGCTGGAGACGCCCATTCACCAGTTGGACAAGTTCCTCTGCATGTCGCTGGACGTCGTAGAGAAACAGGTGCCGTCGATACACCTGCCTCCGCAAGCAGTAAGTATTTTAACTGAGGGATCTGCAATCCTAACAAGTGTAAAGCCCAATGCATACGTAACGGGGTTTTTTCCCGTACGGGACGGGAAGTGAAGTTTTGGAAAAATCCTTTCATAGAAAATTGCGAATTCCCGTACGGAACGTGGCCCGTACGTGTACAGGACGGGAAAAACATCGTCGGCGACGATGGGAAAAAGCCCGATGGGCTTTATTTGGCAATCGACAGATGAGATCTTTTGAACTGATCTCTCCAAATCGACAATCTTCGTAAAAAGTTTAAATTATGGAAATCTTTCTTTTGTAGTATGCTTTAGGCGCTCTATAAGATGTATGAACCCATCTACAAGTGTGTGTCTATGTAGTATATGTTGAGGTATCTGCGAAGTTTCACTGACATTTACTGAACCCTCGAGAACTGAACCGTTACATGACAGCACCAATTAAAAGCTGCTCGTGTTTCGCCTGAGATATTTTCCACAGGTCTATAATTTTATTATTAGTTTAAATTGGCATCGTGGCATGTCTTGTTAATAAGGTGTAATAAGGTCAGTGTTCTTTTTTTGTATTTTAAATATCTATTAGCTATTATATCGACGACCCGTGTGGCGCAATGGTTAGCATGCCAGATCGCCGCACCGAGGGTCCTGGGTTCGATTCCCAGCGGGGTGGAAATTTGAATGATGAGTTTGGATTTCTGCTCTCGGTCAGGGTGTGAATGTCCTTGTCTAGTGTGTTGTCCATGGCACCCACGACACATGGAATCCTAGTGTGGGGCTATGAGTGTGTGCAGTGCTAGTACGAACATATATTCCAGATGTACTCGGAGACGCGGCAGTACGTCCTACGGCGGGCGGACTCGGTGAAGCAGCTGGGCTCGGCGGTGCTGGACTCGCGCGTGACGGCCGCCACGGCCACGGCGCTGGACCGCGCGCTCTCCACCGCCGACAAGTACGTCGACAAGTACCTGCCGCCTGACTACCAGGATGCTGCTGACGGTGAGATCACCAATCCTACTATCCTGAATACTATAAATACTGTAATATTATAACAATGTGAAAGCTTGTGAGGCTGTTTGTTCCTCTTTTACACAAAAACTGCGTGTTCTAGTTGTTTAATCAGATTAGTAATAATAATAAACAAATACACGCTTACATACCCCCCCCCCCCCAGTAGTTACCTGTGTCGCGGGTGGCATGGAAGACACATACATAATTATAACACATAAAAATAACACCCATGACCCGAGAACAAATAATTTTATATCTGTAACATAAATATCTGCCCCAGCCGGGAATCGAACCAGGGACCCCTCGCTTCGCAGGCACGGTCGCTACCAACTAGGCTACAGAGTCAAAAATAATAAATTAGAGTTTACATAAACACAAAAATCTATACTATAACTAGCTGCCCGGACAGACTTCGTTCTGTCAAAAGTTTTTTTTTTTTGAGATGCAAGCTACCCTATCTTTCAAGTTGGATCAAACTGCACACGGTGTGCAAATTTAATTAAAATCGGTTCCGTAGTTTAGGAGTCCATCGCGGACAAACAACGTGACACGTAATTTATATATATTAAGATAATACTCAAAGGGCAAATTTTCTGTACATTGAATATTTTTTTAAAATTTTGATTAGGGGGCACTTCAATAACGTGTTAGAGCACAAAAATATTTTTTTTAGAATTATTGTCTGTCTGTCTGTCTGTCTGTCTGTTTGTCTGTCCGGGCATCACATGAAAACCTTTGAACGGATTTCGATGAAAATTGGTAAAGTTGTTACAAATACTCCGGGTCATATTTTAGGATACTTTTTATCCCGGAAAGTTAAAAGGTTTCCCCGGGGAACGGGATGAAAGTTTGTATGGAATATTTTTAAAACATCAACCGATTTGCTTCAAATTTGCCACAAATGTTCCTTGCTTAAATTGATTAAACGTATATTTTTCAGTTTTTCAAAATTTTGCAAAAAAAAAAGAAAAAAATACAAATTAATGTGAATATTGCTTATTTTTCAAAACCCGCTCCTGGAGGAATCCTTTGTGATTTTATCGTGGGTTTCAGTATACAAATTACTAAATATAAGTACTTCAATATAAATTCACCGTTTTTTAAATTTCCTCCTGCAAGAGGTACAAATAAGGTACAACATAATTTCCGTATGCGAAGCTGCGGGCAACAGCTAGTAAATAAATAAAGTCGTTTAATGGTGGGCATACACGCAACGAAAAATCGTTACGATCAGACTGTACCGTTCGAACGGCACCAATAAATCGTTACATGTATGTTATAAAACTGTACAGTTTCGTCCGATTTTTAAGACTGTGCAGTCGAACGAAGCAGTACGAAAATTTCAATTGATTAACGGAATCGGAAGAATTGTGCCGTCTGATCGTAACGTGTATGCGCTCGTTCAGTTTTCGTGTTCAGTTTTGTCGTCAGTCGCAGTCTCTTCTTTTCATTAGCCATTCTTTGCACCACATAATACGATTTTTCCGCTTCACTTTTTTTTTCCTTCAGAGCGAATATTATTACAACAACTGCTAAAACGTCGTCCGTCGAAGCCATCGCTGACACGTGTGCGTCGGCACCGTTTATTGTACCGTCTGATCGTAATGAATGCCATGTACGATAAACTGTACCGCTCGAACTATACAGTCTGACCGTAACGATTTCTCGTTGCGTGTATGCCCACCATAACGTGTAAGTGAAAATAGGTATTTAGGAATATTTTTATCAGACTGCATGTGCGGCGCAAAATGTGTTTATCAGTCTATGTATGTATGTATGTTTGTTCCTAGTATGTTGTAGTGACCAAACGTGTTGACCGATTATAAATAAATAGAAGGAAATAAATACAGGTTGTAACAATAATGTTTGTAAAGAGGCGTTTATTTTTAAATCAGAAGATCTCTCATAGATATGTCTGAAGTCTGTAACTGCAAAGTCTAAAGTCTAGAGTCGGACCCGGACAAGCTGACGAGGGTCGCAGTCTGGGTTATCTGCAGTCTGGGACGGCCACCCGCCGCCGCGCCGTTATCGTGGGTCCCTATAGGTAGTGGACTCTGCCATTCATGCGGAGTGGAGATAATGCACGACGCGACGGTCACAGTAAGCGGAAATGACCAGTGGCGGTGACTGATTGTGTATCAATGTTTGTTTATTAAAATACCAAATTGTGTTTGAACTTTGAACGGAATTATTTTACACGGATGTCGTTTAGGGTCAGAGCGACGCGCAAAGCTATTGCATTATGTTTATCATTTTTGTTCTAATTACATGGAAGTATAATAGATAGGCGGTGGAACAGGTATTAGATAATGGGTGTAAGTTTTAGGTCAATGCTCGTGGCGTATCCTGCTAAACATATTATCGAACTTCGGATCGGGATACCGTTTTTGTCACGATAATTCCTATTTGTGTACCTATTATTATCATTATCAATTTATTATATTATTATAAGAAACATTACCTATTCACCCACGCGAGAGCGACACGACGTAATGACGCTATGATTGATTACGTAGAGTATTCTGGCTGCGACAAAGTGAAAGACGGCACCTGTGAACAAATAATAAATAAAGCTACATACTTACTAGAGTTGTCTTTGCCGTCGCCATCGCCATGGACGACACACAAAGACAACAGCCAACACACCCAGACTGAGAACAGAAATTAAAACTCTTCAATTAAGTTTCTCGCTGGTAATCAAACCCAAGACCTTTGGGCGGTCTGGCATGGCAACGTTTGCACTACAAGAGTATTCATTATCATAAATAAATTACGCCGGCCAACATCATGGTGCAACATTTTCTCGTGTCACTGTCGCACGTGTGAATATATCCTAACACAATTTCATTAAGGCGATATTATCCCAAGAAATGGTATTTTTGAAGGTGTTTTGTTCATAAATGGTACATAATAAAATTCTAAAAAAAATATATGTTATTTTACAGTCTTTGTTCTTTCGTTCCCTCATACTTGATACACGATAGCAATTATTTCATTGGATAGAAATAAATCACAAAGTGGGGTCTAATCTGGCATAAAAATGGCGTTTTATTCGCGTTTTAATCGCTTCCAGATAATAAAAAATATACCACAGTATAGGTCCTATAGATACCAATATTTCTTTCTGATCATAATTTGAAATTTTGAAAAACTTCCCTTTCAATTTCTATTTTTTCCCTTTCCACGAGCAACGAAACGCCCGACGCGTTAATTTACTCAATTTTACTCTCGCGCCAGTCGCCTTCGAGGTAGGACCTGTGCTAATCGGCATCGCAGCCGCACGTTGTCGAATTTCCGACACTAATTTTAATTTCGAATTTGGCGCGCGCGCCTTCTGAACTTATATTACGTATTAGGTACTGTCCAAAGTATCCACACTGCTGTAATTTGAAATAATAAAAATTTTTCGTTTTTATACTTTAGTTACTATTATAGTATTTGGGTATTGGTATAAGTCAAGTGCTAATTACACAATTATTATCTAATACTATCCCAAGCCGGATGGGTGTCGTAAAAGGCGACTAAATCCGGCCCGCTGGTGGTAGGGCCCCTCGAGGGATTATATTGGTAATATTGATTTTAAATTTAATACCATTATTACTATTATTATTTCTCCATGGGGTCGCATGGATAGCTACCACCCTTGAGCATGTGTCAGTCGCCAAACGACTCGTCGTGACGGCTGGGAGCTTGAGAGACAGTTTTCTTTTTTGAAGTTATACCTTATTTAGGCGCGTTATGAAATAAATGGAAAATTGTTTTGAAAAAATGATTATTGAAGTGAAAACTTCTTGAAGTCAAAAGTCAAAAAAGTCGAAAGTCAAAAATGTCAAAAAAGTCAAAAAAGTCAAAAGTCGAAATTCAAAAAAGTCAAAAAAGTCAAAAAAGTCAAAAGTCAAAAGTCAAAAAAGTCAAAAAAGTCAAAAACGTCAAGTCAAAAAAGTCAAAGTCAAAAAAGTCAAAAGTCAAAAAAGTCAAAATTCAAACAAGTCAAAAGTCAAAAGTCAAAAAAGTCAAGTCAAAAAAGTCAAAAAAGTCAAAGTCAAAAAAGTCAGTCAAAAAAGTCAAAAGTCAAAAAAGTCAAAATTCAAAAAAGTCAAAAGTCAAAAGTCAAAAGTCAAAAAAGTCAAAAGTCAAAAGTCTAAAGTCAAAAAAGTCAAAATTCAAAAAAGTCAAAAGTCAAAAGTCAAAAAAGTCATAAAAGTCAAGTCAAAAAAGTCAAAAAAGTCAAAGTCAAAAAAGTCAAAAAAGTCAAAAAAGTCAAAATTCAAAAAAGTCAAAAGTCAAAAGTCAAAAAAGTCAAAAGTCAAAAAAGTCAAAGTCAAAAAAGTCAAAAGTCAAAAAAGTCAAAAAAGTCAAAATTCAAAAAAGTCAAAAGTCAAAAGTCAAAAGTCAAAAGTCAAAATTCAAAAAAGTCAAAAGTCAAAAGTCAAAAGTCAAAAGTCAAAAGTCTAAAGTCAAAAAAGTCAAAAGTCAAAAAAGTCAAAAAAGTCAAAATTCAAAAAAGTCAAAAGTCAAAAGTCAAAAAAGTCATAAAAGTCAAGTCAAAAAAGTCAAAATTCAAAAAAGTCAAAAGTCAAAAGTCAAAAAAGTCAAAAGTCAAAAAAGTCAAGTCAAAAAAGTCAAAAAAGTCAAAGTCAAAAAAGTCAAAAGTCAAAAAAGTCAAAATTCAAAAAAGTCAAAAGTCAAAAGTCAAAAGTCAAAAAAGTCAAAAGTCTAAAGTCAAAAAAGTCAAAAGTCAAAAAAGTCAAAATTCAAAAAAGTCAAAAGTCAAAAGTCAAAAAAGTCATAAAAGTCAAGTCAAAAAAGTCAAAAAAGTCAAAGTCAAAAAAGTCAAAAAAGTCAAAATTCAAAAAAGTCAAAAGTCAAAAGTCAAAAAAGTCAAAAGTCAAAAAAGTCAAAGTCAAAAAAGTCAAAAGTCAAAAAAGTCAAAATTCAAAAAAGTCAAAAGTCAAAAGTCAAAAGTCAAAAGTCAAAAGTCTAAAGTCAAAAAAGTAAAAAAAGTCAAAAAAGTCAAAAAAGTCAAAAGTCAAAAGTCAAAAAGGTCAAAATTCAAAAAAGTCAAAAGTCAAAAAAGTCAAAAAAGTCAAAAGTCAAAAAAGTCAAAAGTCAAAAAAGTCAAAAAAGCCAAAAAAGTCAAAGTCAAAATTCAAAAAAGTCAAAAAAGTCAAAAGTCAAAAGTCAAAGTCAAAAAAGTCAAAAGTCAAAAAAGTCAAAAAAGTCAAAATTCAAAAAAGTCAAAAGTCAAAAGTCAAAAGTCAAAAAAGTCAAAAGTCAAAAGTCTAAAGTCAAAAAAGTCAAAAGTCAAAAAAGTCAAAATTCAAAAAAGTCAAAAGTCAAAAGTCAAAAAAGTCATAAAAGTCAAGTCAAAAAAGTCAAAAAAGTCAAAGTCAAAAAAGTCAAAAAAGTCAAAATTCAAAAAAGTCAAAAGTCAAAAGTCAAAAAAGTCAAAAGTCAAAAAAGTCAAGTCAAAAAAGTCAAAAAAGTCAAAGTCAAAAAAGTCAAAAGTCAAAAAAGTCAAAATTCAAAAAAGTCAAAAGTCAAAAGTCAAAAGTCAAAAAAGTCAAAAGTCTAAAGTCAAAAAAGTCAAAAGTCAAAAAAGTCAAAATTCAAAAAAGTCAAAAGTCAAAAGTCAAAAAAGTCATAAAAGTCAAGTCAAAAAAGTCAAAAAAGTCAAAGTCAAAAAAGTCAAAAAAGTCAAAATTCAAAAAAGTCAAAAGTCAAAAGTCAAAAAAGTCAAAGTCAAAAAAGTCAAAAGTCAAAAAAGTCAAAATTCAAAAAAGTCAAAAGTCAAAAGTCAAAAGTCAAAAGTCAAAAGTCTAAAGTCAAAAAAGTAAAAAAAGTCAAAAAAGTCAAAAAAGTCAAAAGTCAAAAGTCAAAAAGGTCAAAAAAGTCAAAAGTCAAAAGTCAAAAAGGTCAAAATTCAAAAAAGTCAAAAGTCAAAAAAGTCAAAAAAGTCAAAAGTCAAAAAAGTCAAAAGTCAAAAAAGTCAAAAAAGCCAAAAAAGTCAAAGTCAAAATTCAAAAAAGTCAAAAAAGTCAAAAGTCAAAAGTCAAAGTCAAAAAAGTCAAAAGTCAAAAAAGTCAAAAAAGTCAAAATTCAAAAAAGTCAAAAGTCAAAAGTCAAAAGTCAAAAAAGTCAAAAGTCAAAAGTCAAAAAAGTCATAAAAGTCAAGTCAAAAAAGTCAAAAAAGTCAAAGTCAAAAAAGTCAAAAAAGTCAAAGTCAAAATTCAAAAAAGTCAAAAAAGTCAAAAGTCAAAAGTCAAAAGTCAAAAAAGTCAAAAAAGTCAAGTCAAAAAAGTAAAAAAAGTCAAGTCAAAAAAGTCAAAAAAGTCAAAAGTCAAAAAAGTCAAAAAAGTCAATAAAGTCAATAAAGTGAAAAAAGTAAGAAAAGTCAAAGTCAAAAAAGTCAAAAAAGTCAAAAAAGTCAAAAGTCAACAGTCAAGTCAAAAACGTCAAAAAAAGTCAAAAAAGTCTAAAGTCTAAAGTCAAAAAAGGCAAAAAAGTCAAAAGTCAAAATTTGTGGAGTGGAGTGGAGTGGAGTGGAATAGTAAAACCTACAATTATCATCTTCCCGAAATTTTACATTCGTCTCATTATCTTGAAAACAAAATTTTTGAAGGTTTCACTTCTAAGTTCTAAAATGTGTGAATGGCACACATTTTAATTTTTTTGTTTTTATTATTTTTTACGTATCTTTAGGTATTTTATTTTAAATTATTCTTATACTTTTTATCATTCTCAACATACTTGTAAAATATCTTATCCAAAGGGTTTGAAGATTTTTGTACGGAACCTGGCATACCTACAAGTCCGCCATTTTGAAAAAAAAGCTCGTTTCGATTTTGAAGTTGGTTACTTTTTGTTAGTATTTAGATGATATTAGTCAATTTTGTATGTAAGTACCTACTTATTTGTAGGTGAACCGATTTTGATGATTCTTTTTTTGATAGAAAGCTGGTGCGTATCATGTGGTTCCACATAAATTTGAGGGAGATTTGACAAGTAGTTTTCGAGTTATTTTGAAGTTGGTTATTTTTTGTTAGTATTTAGATGATATTAGTCAATTTTGTATGTAAGTACCTACTTATTTGTTATCCACTCACCTTTAGTCTCCACTGGACAGTTTCGTTTCATAAAATTTCAAGTCAGTCTGCACTCACCTCTAGTCTCCACTGGACAGTTTCGTTTCATAAAATTTCAAGTCAGTCTCCACTCACCTCTAGTCTCCACTGGACAGTTTCGTATCATAAAATTTCAAGTCAGTCTCCACTCACCTCTAGTCTCCACTGGACAGTTTCGTATCATAAAATTTCAAGTCAGTCTCCACTCACCTCTAGTCTCCACTGGCCAGTTTCGTATCATAAAATTTCAAGTCAGTCTCCACTCACCTCTAGTCTCCACTGGACAGTTTCGTATCATAAAATTTCAAGTCAGTCTCCACTCACCTCTAGTCTCCACTGGACAGTTTCGTATCATAAAATTTCAAGTCAGTCTCCACTCACCTCTAGTCTCCATTGGACAGTTTCGTATCATAAAATTTCAAGTCAGTCTCCACTCACCTCTAGTCTCCACTGGATAAGCTAAAATTATCATTACTCTTATTTTATTACACCTAAAATTCCAATGAATAAATCAAAATAAAGTATACTTACACCCCAACTCAGAGCAGTTACTAATAATAATAATAATAATAATAATAAAACCCTTCCACACTCATACCCCCGCAGTAGGTTACAAGTATTTACCTGTGTCGCGGGTGGCATGTACTACACATATAACACATCACAATAACAGCCATGACACGAGTACAAATATTTATCTGTCACATAAATATTTGCCCCGGCCGGAAATCGAACCCGAAACCCCTCGCTTCGCAGTTCGCAGGCAGGTCCACTACCAACTAGGCTATGTAGGATCTACAGCTACGCACGGGGTCATTAACCTCACAGCCGCGCGCGGCCGGCTCACGGCGTGGCGGTCGAGTTTACACTCAGGGGAGCGGGGTAAAGGGCAGTGAACAAAATGCCTACAACGGTCGAATACGCTCGCCTTAACCACATAGTGGTAATAATAGTGACGAGCGCGGACGCTGTGGACGCGGGCGAGGGCGAGGGGGGCGAGGGGGGCTCGGGGCGCGCGCGCGCGGCGCAGGCGGTGCAGCACGGCGCGCGCCTGCGCAGGAAGCTGCAGCGGCGGCTCACGCGGCAGGCGCTCGCTGAGGCCAAGGCCATCAAGGAGCAGATCAATGTGCTCGTCTACGTCGCTGAACTGGTTAGTATTAAGGCTGACGACCTAGCACCTCCTTATTATATCCCATCGAGGTAGGTACAGTGCCATCAACTTATCTGTGAACTGGAGGAGGGCGCTGTCCTATCGGACACATTGGACCAATCATTGGACGCAATTCGAGACGTAAATTTCAAATGAATGAGCACAAAGAACTTAAGAAGGGCGCGGCATTAGTTCCAATTTTCGCCATTTCACAGATAACTTGGTGGCACTGCAGCACTGTAGCTAGCTAGCAAGGGTTACCTACAACATCTCGTGAATACTTACTAAACGGACTCATACTCGAGTCAAAGCTTATTTCTCCTATTTTCCACCCTTCTGGGAATTTTATAAGCAGACACACAACATTATGAAACAGAAGCACTTTATACAGTACATACGAGTATAAGAAATCTTAAGAATATTACCTACACTTTGATATGAACAACTGAAACTTTGTTAAACGTCCAGGTGGCGACAGACCCGGCCCTGGCGTGGAAGAAGGCCAAGCAGCTGTACGCCAGCCTGAGCCAGCCGGAGCCCGAGAACCAGGCGCGGCCCGACACGCTGGAGCAGCTGCTCGTGATGCTGTCCTGGGAGACCGCTAGGAAGGTCGTGCACCTCGTCAACTACACGCACACCGACTTGCCTAGGTAACATTTTGAATGCTAAACCCACGGACCTGAAAAAAAGACGGACGTAACGAAAAAAAAGACGGAGAGTGAAGCATAGCAATGGCCGCCCGCTTACCATGTGTGCGTAATTTTTGATTCGCGATTGACGCAGTATGGTGTCAATGTGTGGGTGTGTGTATTTGTACGAATAGAGAGTTGGTATTACTATGGGTGCTTCACTGAATTTGTTGTTGGGATTACGTCCGTCTTTTTTTAGGTCCGTGGCTAAACCTTTGCATTTTATACCAATAGATACTAGCTCCGCGGCTTCGCCCGCGTGTTCAGGGGCAAGTAACAATGAGTTGTTTAACATGCATGACACATTCCTGGTGCAAGAATAATTAGGTAACAGTTCCAACATTTAAAAGATACGAGGAACTAACTGTAAAATCTATGACCGTCTTCAACCTTCCAACCATAAATATAAAGTTGGGGAAGGTTACCCCAACAGGAAATGTTTTTGGCAATTAAGGCGAGCTTATTCGACCGTTGTAGGCATTTTGTTCACTCCCCTATACCCCGCTCCCCTGAGTGTAAACTCGACCGCCACGCCGTGAGCCGGTCGCGCGCGGCCGTGAGGTTCATGACCCCGTGCGTAGCTTTAGATCCTGTAACCTAGTCGGTAGTGATCCTGCCTGCGAACTGCGAAGCGAGGGGTTTC
This sequence comes from Thymelicus sylvestris, assembly GCA_911387775.1. NCBI lineage: Eukaryota > Metazoa > Arthropoda > Insecta > Lepidoptera > Hesperiidae > Thymelicus > Thymelicus sylvestris. Next base: position 15,059,558 of record OU426896.1, on the reverse strand, counting down.
GGGTTCGATTTCCGGCGGGGCAAATATTTATGTGACAGATAAATATTTGTACTCGTGTCATGGCTGTTATTGTGATGTGTTATATGTGTAGTCCATGCCACCCGCGAAACAGGTAAATACTTGTAACCTACTGCGGGGGTATGAGTGTGGAAGGGTTTTTATTATTATTATTAGTAACTGCTCTGAGTTGGGGTGAAAGTATACTTTATTTTGATTTATTCATTGGAATTTTAGGTGCAATAAAATAAGAGTAATGATAATTTTAGCTTAATTTTGTTTTTATTATTTTTTACATAATTTTAGGTGTTTTATTTTAAATTATTGTTATACTTTTTATCATTCTCAATATACTTGTAAAATATCTTATCCAAAGGGTTTGAACATTTTTCTACGGAACCTGGCATACCTACAAGTCTGCCATTTTGAAAAAACCTCGTTTCGATTTTTAAGTTGGTTATTTTTTGTAGGTATTTACATGATATTAGTCAAAGTATGTAAGTACCTCTACTTATTTGTTCTTACTGATTCTTTTTTTAATCGATAGCTGGTGTTTGTCATGTGGTTCCACATAAATTTGAGCGAGATTTGACAAGTAGTTTTTGAGTTTTTTTGAAGTTGGTTATTTTTTGTAGGTATTTAGTTATTTACATGATAATAATCAATTTTGTATGTAAGTACCTACTTATTTGTGGATGAACCGATTTTGATGATTCTTTTTTTAATCGATAGCTGGTGTTTGTCATGTGGTTCCACATAAATTTGAGCGAGATTTGACAAGTAGTTTTTGAGTTTTTTTGAAGTTGGTTATTTTTTGTAGGTATTTACATGATATTAGCCAATTTTGTATGTAAGTACTAAGTACCTACTTATTTGTGGATGAACCGATTTTGATGATTCTTTTTTTAATAGATAGCTGGTGTTTGTCATGTGGTTCCACATAAATTTGAGCGAGATTTGACAAGTAGTATTTGAGTTTTTTTGAAGTTGGTTATTTTTTGTACGTATTTACATGATATTAGCCAATTTTGTATGTAAGTACCTACTTATTTGTGGATGAACCGATTTTGATGATTCTTTTTTTAATCGATAGCTGATGTTTGTCATGTGGTTCCACATAAATTTGAGCGAGATTTGACAAGTAGTTTTTGAGTTTTTTTGAAGTTGGTTATTTTTTGTAGGTATTTACATGATATTAGTCAATTTTGTATGTAAGTACCTACTTATTTGTGGATGAACCGATTTTGATGATTCTTTTTTTAATCGATAGCTGGTGTTTGTCATGTGGTTCCACATAAATTTGAGCGAGTCTTGACAAGTAGTTTTTGAGTTTTTTTGAATTTGGTTATTTTTGTAGGTATTTACATGATATTAGTCAATTTTGCATGTAAGTACCTACTTATTTGTGGATGAACCGATTTTGATGATTCTTTTTTTAATCGATAGCTGGTGTTTGTCATGTGGTTCCACATAAATTTGAGCGAGATTTGACAAGTAGTTTTTGAGTTTTTTTGAAGTTGGTTATTTTTTGTAGGTATTTACATGATATTAGCCAATTTTGTATGTAAGTACCTACTTATTTGTGGATGAACCGATTTTGATGATTCTTTTTTTAATCGATAGCTGGTGTTTGTCATGTGGTTCCACATAAATTTGAGCGAGATTTGACAAGTAGTATTTGAGTTTTTTTGAAGTTGGTTATTTTTTGTAGGTATTTACATGATATTAGCCAATTTTGTATGTAAGTACCTACTTATTTGTGGATGAACCGATTTTGATGATTCTTTTTTTAATCGATAGCTGGTGTTTGTCATGTGGTTCCACATAAATTTGAGCGAGATTTGACAAGTAGTTTTTGAGTTTTTTTGAAGTTGGTTATTTTTTGTAGGTATTTACATGATATTAATCAATTTTGTATGTAAGTACCTACTTATTTGTGGACGAACCGATTTTGATGATTCTTTTTTTAATCGATAGCTGGTGTTTGTCATGTGGTTCCACATAAATTTGAGCGAGTCTTGACAAGTAGTTTTTGAAGTTGGTTATTTTTTGTAGGTATTTACATGATATTAGTCAATTTTGTATGTAAGTACCTACTTATTTGTGGATGAACCGATTTTGATGATTCTTTTTTTAATCGATAGTTGGTGTTTGTCATGTGGTTCCACATAAATTTGAGCGAGATTTGACAAGTAGTTTTTGAGTTTTTTTGAAGTTGGTTATTTTTTGTAGGTATTTACATGATATTAATCATTTTTGTATGTAAGTACCTACTTATTTGTGGACGAACCGATTTTGATGATTCTTTTTTTAATCGATAGCTGGTGTTTGTCATGTGGTTCCACATAAATTTGAGCGAGTCTTGACAAGTAGTTTTTGAAGTTGGTTATTTTTTGTAGGTATTTACATGATATTAGTCAATTTTGTATGTAAGTACCTACTTATTTGTGGATGAACCGATTTTGATGATTCTTTTTTTAATCGATAGTTGGTGTTTGTCATGTGGTTCCACATAAATTTGAGCGAGATTTGACAAGTAGTTTTTGAGTTTTTTTGAAGTTGGTTATTTTTTGTAGGTATTTACATGATATTAATCAATTTTGTATGTAAGTACCTACTTATTTGTGGACGAACCGATTTTGATGATTCTTTTTTTAATCGATAGCTGGTGTTTTTCATGTGGTTCCACATAAATTTGAGCGAGTCTTGACAAGTAGTTTTTGAGTTTTTTTGAAGTTGGTTTTTTTTGTAGGTATTTACATGATATTAGCCAATTTTGTATGTAAGTACCTACTTATTTGTGGATGAACCGATTTTGATGATTCTTTTTTTAATCGATAGCTGGTGTTTGTCATGTGGTTTCACATAAATTTGAGCGAGTCTTGACAAGTAGTTTTTGAGTTGTTTTGAAGTTGGTTATTTTTTGTAGGTATTTACATGATATTAGCCAATTTTGTATGTAAGTACCTACTTATTTGTGTATCACGCGTATCTCAGTTAGGAAATATAAATAAGTTTATATTATATTTATATGTATATTTCTTAGTATATAAATTAATTGTGTGATTAGCACTTGACTTATACCTATACCAAAATACTATAAACAGTTACTAAAGTACAAACACGAACAATGTTATTATTCTTACGATATAATTTTTTTTTATGGAAATAGCCGGAAAACGAGCTGACGATCCACCTGATGGTAATTGGCTATCGTCGTCCGTGGACATCAGCAACACCAAAGGCATCACTGATGCGTTGCCGGCCCTCCCCCTCCCTTCCCCTCCCCTCCACCTCCCTCCGCTCCCCCCTCCCCTCCCCTTCCCCTCCCTTCCACCTCCCCCGCTACCTTCCCTCTACCCTTCCTTCCCCTGTTTAACTTATATACAAATATACATATTATACTATACATATAAAAAAACAATACTCAAAAACAATATAAAAAACAACATTAAAAAACAATATTCTTACAAAATTCTTACAATAGAAATAATAATAGTAATAATGGTATTAATTAACATTTAAAATCAATATTACCAATATAATCCCTCGAGGGGCCCTACCATCAGCGGGCCGGATTTAGTCGCCTTTTACGACACACTTTTACGGCTTGGGATTGGGGTTAGTATTCTAAGCCGCCCTAATACGGCAAGAATTATTGTGTAATTAGCACTTGACTTATACCAATACCTAAATACTATAAACAGTAACTAAAGTATAAAAACGCTCAATTTTTATTATTTCAAATTACAGCAGTGTGGATACTTTGGACAGTACCTAATACGTAATATAAGTTCAGAAGGCGCGCGCGCCAAATTCGAAATTAAAATTAGTGTCGGAAATTCGACAACGTGCGGCTGCGATGCCGATTAGCACAGGTCCTACCTCGAAGGCGACTGGCGCGAGAGTAAAATTGAGTAAATTAACGCGTCGGGCGTTTCGTTGCTGGTGGAAAGGGAAAAAATAGAAATTGAAAGGGAAGTTTTTCAAAATTTCAAATTATGATCAGAAAGAAATATTGGTATCTATAGGACCTATACTGTGGTATATTTTTTATTATCTGGAAGCGATTAAAACGCGAATAAAACGCCATTTTTATGCCAGATTAGACCCCACTTTGTGATTTATTTCTATCCAATGAAATAATTGCTATCGTGTATCAAGTATGAGGGAACGAAAGAACAAAGACTGTAAAATAACATATATTTTTTTTAGAATTGTATTATGTACCATTTATGAACAAAACACCTTCAAAAATACCATTTCTTGGGATAATATCGCCTTAACTAACCAGATTTTGCCATCTTCGTAAAGCTACCCCTTGTAGCTTTCTGTGTCTTGCTGACGTCTCTGGGTTTCGAGTTTTCAATAAACAAAGATAGAGAGATATAGCTCGTTGAAATTGAATCTAAAATGTAGGAAAATCATTCCTCCTCGAGCTATAGCCATAGCTAGCAACCTTACCATCTTAAAGTCCTTAAGAGAGTGTCCACACTGCGTGGTGTAGACCAGCTCTTATACTTATGAATAGGTACCATCAGGATTAATCGGGATTGATAATCATGACAATGTCCATTTCAGAAACGTGCGTGACGGTGTATCCCTGGTGACTCGACATTTGTCTGCAGCGGCGGACGCCTTGCTCAAGGTACATACAGTTCGCAGCTCGCGCTATCACTTATTTACGCACATAGAGTGACAAATAGAAAGGAGATAAAAGGCCTGATAGACCAGGGCTAAAGCCTTTGAAAATGGTAAAAAGTAAAAAAAAATAGTAGAATGAAATTATGAAACCCATTAGAAAAGGAAGATAATATTTATTTCGATTTCCGGCAAAACTGCAAGTCCTATGGAAAAAATTAAATGGCAAGGTTTTAGTAATAAAAAGATCTCCAACTTTTGTATAAATTTACACTTTTTTCTCATAACCTCAAAATTTATGTGAAAAATTTAAATAACCAAGTTTTTGTTTACTTATTTTTATCTTTTACAAAAAAAAAATTCACGATGAAAACCTTGGTGAAAACTTACCTTTTTATATTAGTAGATACAACGCCATCTAGATTCCTGGTTGGTATTTACGAACATAACGGATAACGTAACGGAGAATGTTTGGTTTCCTCATAATTTTTTATACCCCAGGCTTTTAAACTTATGTAAAGTAATAATAATGTGTGTATCAGACGCCGCCAGTGGAGGGCGCGCTGTCGGAGGTGCGCGGCTGGCGCTCCCGGCTCGAGGCCTTGCTGCAGCAGCTACAGGCCACCTCTAAGACCTATCTGGTGGGACATGTTCATTTACCAAATTTAACAAAAATTACATTAAAATTACAATTAAAATTCTAGCCAAAGGTTGTCTGGTAGAGATCGCTGTGTAGCGATAAGACCGCCTTTTGTGCTTTATACTTTTATAAATTATTTTTCTTTGTTTCCAGTGTGTGCACAATAAAGAGTATTTTGTTTTGTTTGTTTGTTTACATTTATTGATACTGTATACGTAATGTTCGGGATCGAGTTTTCACTAAACGACTTTATTTAAGCTACCCTGTTAGAGTGGATCAAATCTCGCAAGTTATGTTCTGCTGTAGTAGTTCTGATGACAATGCATTTTTGTAATATGCACAACTTGATCTCTTGTATCAGATTGTGCATAACAAACAATCTGATACTGCACTCAAGAACTCCTTTTTTCGGATAACAATACACATAGTCACAATTATTTTTGCTTTGGTATTCGTTCCTTGACACTTTAAAACTTACTCACGAGTAATAACTTGTTTTCATAAGTGGATGGTTACCTACCTAAGTGGTGAATCTACTAAGCGTATAACATCTATTACATTTTAATGCATAATGTAGTTAAAAATCAAGTATAATAGGTCCTTTTATGATTTACAGGAACAACTAGCGATATTCCTTGCGGGAAATAAAGAGCGGGAAAAAATAGCTCCGCGCTCCGACAACTCGGCGTTCAGTCAGCGGGATGACTTGACTGCTATCAACTGAAGTCAGGTTTATTACTCATCTCAAAACATCATCAAGAAACTAATTTATATATACTTTTTAATTTATTTTATAATTTTCTATTATTTATAATACCATTCGTCATATAAAAGTTTTATCCATTTACATCAAGACAGATAGCTAGAAATTTTTAGTGTAAGATTTTAGCTATGGTTAGCTTTTCAGAATAGCGCAGTTTGTAATCTTATTAATTTTTAGCGATTAATTATAATTATTAATTATTATTATCAAACGTGAATACAAAAATGCTTATTTTTGTATTAAATACTTTTGGTAGGTTGGTACATATCTAAAGAGATAACATAATTATAATAAAGTTGAATATGTACAAGCATTTAATTATTTAATTATCAAATTACTAAAATACCTAATTGCATACGTAATAATGTTATATACTAACAAATAAATGAAAATGCGAATAACTCAATTGTGTTTTAATAAAATTTGTATCTTTAATATCTACATTTAGTTTCAAGTCACGGGCCATTTCTGAGCACTGCTGCACAGCTGCACGGGTCTCTCCACGTCTTGAAGAGGCCCGAGGTCAGTCAGAGCATACTCCACTACGCTGCTTCAGTGCGGATTGTTGGAGATCAAATCTATAGGTATCACTGATACACTTATGATCCGGAGAACATATTATCACATTCCAGATCCAGTACAAAAAATAAGATATTTTTGGAACGAAGTTCCTTATCGCGCGTTGCGAAAGGGGGCTAGGCAGAAAACTTGGTAACGACACTTTTTGCCGGTAACGACACTTTTTGCCGTCGTAGTTTTTTTTACATAGAAAGCAAGGCAGAGTACTAGGATAGCAAAAACATGCAAGCGAGTGTGCCAAAACAAATCTAAGGTATTAAATTTCTCACGAAATTTCTCACGAAATTTCTCACGAAATTTAATACCTTGGATTTGTTTTGTTTTGGCACACTTGCTGCATGTTATTGCTATCCTAGTACTGACTGCAAGGAATTCGTTCCATCCGGGTGTCCCTTGATATCTCTCAAGTTTTTTTTATATTGAAATAGCCGACAAACGAGCTGATGATCCAAGTGATGGTAAGTGGCTATCGTCCCATGGACATCAGCAACACCAAAGAAAAAAGAAAGAAAGAACTGACTCTCAAGTCATTTGGTGGCCGACTCAAGTAATAGGATGGCAGCTATTCGGGCGAACCTCAGCAGTGAGAAATAACAATAGGTAATAATGGTATTAAAAACTCTTAAAATCAATGTTATTAACAAAATCCCTCCGAAGGGCCCTACCGACTGCAGGCCTGATTTAATCGCCTCTTACGACACCCATCCATCATGGGATTAAGGTTAGTATTCAACGGGTTGGATTGAATGGCATGTGGGTGGATTATGTGGGTAGTGGCCCGTATAACACGTAAACTTTTGTATGGGACCGATAGTCCAGTCATCTTAGGAATTCACTGCGGAATGAGAGATACCCAGCTGATTTTTTTGTATAAAGTTGTATTTTGGCATTCTAAAACTTGTCTCAAAACCTGCATATGGTAGGGTGACCGCGTCTATTAAAAATTTGAGGACAAAGGTCACAAAAATCGGTTTTTTGCAAATATCTCATTTCCTATGAGTTTTTCGCTATTTGTATCGTCATCAATATTGTAGAAAATTAAATTCCCTACAACTTTTGTATGAAAAAATTTTTTATACGTTGAATAGTTTTCGAGATAGAGGGCGGAGAGCGCGCGGTTAGAGCACAATGTTAGGTCAACCGGTACAGTCCCGGTCAAAACATGCTATATTAAGTTTATTAATTCTATCTATCTAACAGCCTTTTAAAGTCCACTGCTGGACATAGGCCTCCCCTAATTAGCGCCACTCCGACCGATTCTGGGCCCTCTGAGTCCACATCGTTCGAAGGACAGATAACCAATGGGGTTGCAAAGTCCTGGAATGGCGGCCACGTCTCGGTAAAAGGAGCACTGGTCGCTCCCCGACCAGGTGGACTGATGACCTAAAGAAGACAGCGGGAAGCCGCTGGATTCATAGGGCCCAGGACCGGTATGTCCAGCAGTGGACTTTAAAAGGCTGTTAGATAGATAGAATTAATAAACTGAATATAGCATGTTTTGACCGGGACTGTACCGGTTGACCTAACATTGTGCTCTAACCGCGCGCTCTCCGCCCTCTATCTCGAAAACGATTCAACTTATAAAAAAAATTCTGATACAAAAGTTGTAGGGAATTTAATTTTCTACAATATTGATGAAGATACAAATAGCGAAAAACTCATAGGAAATGAGATATTTGCAAAAAACCGATTTTTGTGACCTTTGTCCTCAATTTTTTAATAGACGCGGTCACCCTACCATATGCAGGTTTTGAGACAAGTTTTAGAATGCCAAAATACAACTTTATACAAAAAAATCAGCTGGGTATCTCTCATTCCGCAATTCTTACCTAATTTTGACTAAAATGACTGGACTACGAAGCTGTTTCCTTTCACTGCCGCCAGAGGACTCTGCTTCGATCCCATTCCCATACTTTGTTTATGGTGAACGCACATCCGCACTGTCCGCGCCATACACATCGCATTTGTATGAAAATATGCGCCGGCCGGCGCGGCGGCGGCGCGGACAGTGCGGATAAATGTGCGTTCACCATTACGTTACGTGACGCCGCCGTTCTCCGCTAAGGCTTGGAGGAATGATAAACACGAATAACACGATAAGGAGTAATATTGTTCTGTGCCGCCGTTTGTCAAGTAAACAGTGTTTTTAAAGTAGGTATAATACCTACGAGTACTCACTGTTTCTCAATCGAGAAAAAGATACAGTGTCACACGACCACACGGCACATGTTTATGTAATGCTAATGTCACTCCTGTTAATATGTCAGACGATGATCCAATTATTAAAATGTCAGACGATGTTTAGAATTACTGTTTAATTTATTTACATTTTTTTATATAGTTTTAACAATACTTAAATGATTTAATAGGATAGTAATAGAACTTCAATTTTATCTTGATTTAGCTAACTATCTTTGTAACGATGACTAATGAAATTCAAGTTAAAAAAGAAACTTCAGAACGAGCGTACTATGTTAGTATCTGAGCCTGCGGTAAGTATTGTAATATTTTTTACAGTTTTTCAATTGCATTAACATGTACATTTAGCTCTATATTATTTTAGGGAACAAGTGAAGAACTTGGTTTATATCCAAACCAAATTCAAGATTTAAAAGAATGGCGTCCACAGACTACCATATGGCTATTGTTTATTGCGTTATTAATTTGGTTATTAACATACATAATTGTGTTAACCTTGAAATTATTCTTTGATGTTAGCGTTCGTTCTGTTTGAGTTTTGGAGGGTTTTCCTAATGGAGAGAAAAAATGATTAGATGAAAATAATGATGTATTTACTTATCAACAGACCTTGTTAATAACTTTATTATGTTGTAACTAACGACAGTCCTGCGATTTTATTAAAATTAAAAATTAAATTTTAATGGTTTATTTTATTGGTACTGAAGTTACCAAACTGCCAAACCCTAATCATTTCTTGACCTCATACTTGTGCACCTCTACAATTTAACTTCTCATTTTAGTCGATCCCTGGTACATTTTTGCACTTGATTACTATCAAACTAATTTTTCGTGAGTAGCTTCATTTTTATGAGACGCTCATGTAATAAACTCTCGGTTGTGGTAGCTAACAGAGGTAGCGAGGATACATTAAGTCGGTTTGATGAGTCTCAAAAATTTATTACTAAACTGGGGTTTTTTTTGTTAAAATCTCAAGGTAATTAGGTATGTTAATTATTTTAAAAAATATTTGTCCTACAAAATGTATGGTTTGATCAAATAGTCCCCTCCTTGGCCTCCTTCCAACATATTGTATCGATGTTACCGGATATCTGTATAATGCGGGTATTCAGCACAATCCCTAGGCACTGTGAATAATACCTGGGTCGTTTTGGCAATGTATTAAATGATATTAATATTATTCACCATTACATACTTTACCTAGGTAATGTATACGTTTCCGAACTACTGTACAGAATACCTACAGGTCCACCGGCAATGAATAAAATTAATAGATTTGGGTATGTGTATTCGATGAACTGTCATCGAATGTCAATTCATCGAATGACAATTCCTCGAATTGTAATTATTCTTGTTTAAAAGATTTAAAGATTTTATTATAAACAGAAACAATTTAATGCTTTTTATAACTATTTTGTATTTCTTATTTTTTGATCAATAACAATTTAACATTTTTCCGTACATAAAAATTTTAGGTTTACTTTCTTCCTTGAATCATTTTTTTTTTCAAAACGTTTACGTTAGTGACAGAAACGAATCGCTGCAAAACCGACTCCACGTAGTCTTGTTTGCCCTACCCCTAGAGTGTAATGTAAACCCGCGTAGGCGCGGAGGGGCGAGGCGGCCCGCGAGCTAAGGAGCAGGTGGTTTTAATGCTCGCCGCAGCAGCTGAGGCTGGCCGGCGCAGCCGGCCAGCAAGCCGAAGCTGCGGTGGTGAGCATTAAAAGCACCTGCTCCTTAGCTCGCGGGCCGCCTCGCCCCTCCGCGCCTACGCGGGTTTACATTACACTCTAGGGGTAGGGCAAACAAGACTACGTGGAGTCGGTTTTGCAGCGATTCGTTTCTGTCACTATATGAATATAATATGAAATAAATAATATTCGAAACGTTACCTGAACGTTTTAGATATTCTATAAATTGCCTAGGTATTGTATAGAGTGCTGAATTATATAGATATCCGGTAACATCGATACAGGTCGACGAGGTCATCATAAATGATTACTAACCAACTGATTATAATTTTTTACTTAGTTAATATTTCTATAATTTAACAGTCACATTGTCCTACAAATTGCGTGGTACGTTATCCTGAATATATATTTGAAATTCATGAATCTGATGAAGATTGTTTTTTTTTATACATAAATACACAAATTTTTGTACCTAGTGGCTGTTTCACTAAAAAATAATAATGATATATTTACTCATCTTTACATGTTTTTGATTATAATAAATCACAATCGATTGGTATATCCTGGGACTATAGATATTACATGGACACAATACCAAAAATGGTCATTCCGTTATGACGCCATCGTACCTTTAGGTACCTACACAGGCATTACCTAGGGTATGTATACCTGCACCCTAATTCACGTAATTTAAGAAGTTCGATTGCAGTGCAGTTGCAGTGACGTTCCGATCAAAATAACACTTTCGGTATTCTCGTAGCTTTCGCGAGCGCTGTCAAACAACGTCAACCAACGTCAACTTGATTGCCGCGTCACTGCAACTTGATTGCAGCGTCACTGCAACTCAATCGATGCGTCTTAAAGTTACGTGAATTAGGGTGCAGTACGAAGTCTGTGAGTAATACTTATTAAAGTAGTAATACATAATAGAGTAGTGTAGATAGTGTGGACACCCTACAATTATGAAGGATACTTTAAACCAGTCTGTGATTGGTCGAATGGTTATTTTGTTGTGACATCATCCGTCTTTAAGTACCTCTCCGAAGTTACTCGTATGCATAACATATTGCATCCAGTTAGAGTAACATATTCATGGTTGAATATTTTCATTGTCAAAATGATTTGACAGTGACATTGTCGACACTTTAGTGACGTGGGCTGTCAGTTCTGTCATCTGTAACTTCGTGTTAGGTTGAACATCAATCAATAGTACACAATTTCCAATGATCAAATTAAATTTTGTTTAATTTGGCGTAATTTATGGAGATACTACGTAGTATTTATAATTATAAAGTTGAGGTTAATCTGTGTATGGATTCTGTTACCCATTTAAATTAAAGGTTTTTGGAGAAATGGTAAGCAGACCAAACTAACCAACTCAATATTTGTATGTAAACATATAAGAAAGTCTATTTTATTAAAACTGGAGCCCCAGCATAGGTGTTTTTATTGAAAATGTGGTAATATATTCAATTTAGTTGTAGGATGTGAGCTGATTAATATCTACGTTAAGGTATAAGTATCGGATGTTATACGATCACGGTCCAGTTGTGTGCAACATTTCATAAAAATCTTTTGAGTAGTTTTTACGTGAAAGAGTAACCAAGCAAACTTTCACATTTATAATATTAGTAAGATATTGTCAACACATTTACTAACACATTTTATATAAAGTAGCTGGCTCGGCAAACATTGTTGCCAAAAAAATTCTGGATATGGACTCTCTAATGACCTTGCGATATGATATATATTTTACGACCTATTCTCATATCTACCAAATATCCTAGATATACAAATTTCATAAAAATTGGTTGAGCTGGAGCATTGCGGCCACAAACACCGTGTAATAGCTGGTCTGGTAGGTATACCTGCCGTACCTCCATAACTGAGTTTCATTATTGAGCATAATTTTTTAAATTACCTTTATAATATTATTAATTGTAACAAATAATAATAATAATTCAGTAATTATTTATTTATTACCCACTTTAAATTTGACCACCAAAAAAGTAATTAACTCGGACAAAGTGGTACATGTTGGGGAGTATCATTAGAGAGCTTGGAATTTTCAAAATGGCAGCTTAGGAGTGAATGCTAAATAATAATTGTGGATCTCAGTTGAACTTTATGAAAAAACTTTATGAAAAATATTTCTAATGGTATAAAATATATTTTTAGGCAACTGCAGCAGGATCCGGAGCTGGAGCTGGTAGTGACTGTGAAGGAGAGGACCAGGACGATTCTTCTTCCTCTCACTCCGGCTATCTCCTCCATACCCACCAGGCTCTGGAGCTCTTGGTTCTTAATGATGAACAGGTGGGACATTGGTTTTTGAATGGTTTTTATTGAACTTTTGTTCATAGAATTATAACTATCATTGTATGTATAAATACTTAGCAATAGCTTCTTTGGCCATTTGGAGTTGGACCAGTCTTGTGTTTGTAGTCTGCATGCACCACCTAATATTTCTAAAGTTACCTGCTTAGCCACTTAAACCTCAGTTAAAACATCTATGGATGACCACTTACTAGTAACTACACTTACTTTTACTCAGTTAGTAACCATTAGTGACTCTTGAGTTGGGACATAGTCTGCTCATTTCTCGGCTAAGTACACAAGTTACATTTAAAAAGTTGTATCTGTCAACTATTACTAAGGCTTTTATTGACACACTAAACTAATAAACTGTTCGTAAACATAAACCTCTAAAGCTTTTGTTGAAATACAAAGCTATTTATTCATTTAATCTTAAATTTAGCTGTCAGTTGTGATTAAGCTTTGCTTGTTTTTTTTTCAGATTAACAATGGACCTGAAGACGAGTTGTCAGCGTTCCGCCAGCAATGGCAACGAGAGCTGGAGGCCACGCCATCTCCACAGCGGGAGAAACCAGTGCCCGTGCCAACGGAGCCTCCATGCGAGGAGCCACTCAGCGATGAAGAGAAAGTGAGTGCTCCCAATTTATTTATTTATAGTCTTACGACTGATTTGGCTTATATCGAATTTTCTTTTTTTTGTTTTTTTTTTTTATTTATTTTTTTTAAAGTATTTTTTTTTATTGCCATTATGCCTACCTCATAGAATTTGCAAGCTGAAATGCCAATGCAATATAGTTTGATAAGCAATAAATATTGGAGAAATAATGTTTTCAAGTAAAGTGACCACATATTGTTAAGAGAAGAACTGAAGAACTTTGCATAGATTTTGATGCATTGCGATGGAATTTGATCTATTTATCTATCTGGTGTGGGGAAGAGACATTTATTTCATATTTTGTAGTTCAACAGTAACAGCACGTCATTGGCGTCATTGCATCATAACTCGGTTGGCAAACCAACGAGAGGATGTGTACAGAGTAATTGAACACTAGAGGCGCGGTGAGGTAGTCGCGCTCCAAAAGTTCACCATTATCCTGAGATGCAGGCGATGCAGAGTAGTGCAGTCGGTTTAGACATTGGTCACTACCGTACAGTGCCACCAACTTATCTGTGAAGTGGCAAAAATTGCAACTAATGCCGCGTCATTCATGAGTTGTTTGTGCTCATTCATTTGTCATTTACTACTTCTTGAATTGCGTCCAAAGATTGGTCCAATGCGTCCGAAAGCGCCCTCCTTCAATTCACAGATTAGTTGGTTTCACTGTATATGCTGCGACGCTGTTGAACGGCACAGACAGATACACTGTGGTCTGTCGAGTCTTAACTGGTGCTAAGAACAGACAGTTTTAGAGTCTAACTATGAAATATGTAGTTGCTGCGCCATTTATAGTCCGTTTTTATTTAGACGAGACTTATTTGGTAAACAAACATAAAAGTATTTGTTATTGAAATTTTATTTAAAAAAAATTGTAGTAAAGAGAAATTTGTTTTGACTTTAAATGATGATTTATCTTTCAATCGTTTTCATTTTGTGTCTGCCTTATATATTAATTCCAAATAACGATGAAAAAAATGGACGACACAAATATAACACACCCTTCGCTTCGCAGGCAGGTCGCTACCAACTAGGCTACAGGGTCGTCAAAAGACGTAGTAAGTAAGTTTGTTTACTGAATGAGACATTAGTCTAATAAAACGGAGTATACGTGTAATACGTGTCAGTATATTGCGTCGTATATTGCGTCAACTACGTGTTAGAGAGAGAGAGAGAGAGAGAGAGAGTGAGAGAGAGAGAGTGAGAGAGAGAGTGAGAGAGAGAGAGTGAGAGAGAGAGAGAGAGAGAGAGAGAGAGAGAGAGAGAGAGAGATACTCTGAGCCTAAAGAGTCTTCCAGGCAAAGCAGTCGTTCCTCCGCGGCGTGGAGCTGGAGCGCGGCGGCAAGCTGTACGAGGCCATCCAGCACTACAAGCGCGCCATCCAGATCCTGCCCGACGTCGAGACGCGGCTCTACGAGAGCACCGAGCTGAGGGGCGAAACACCCACTGGTACCGATCATCATGTATTATATTATATCACTACGAGTAGTACACCCGGCAGACGTTGTTCTGTCTGCAACATACTATTCAATATTATTGAGAGGAAATTTTAGACTTTTTGCTTAATTTATAATAATATAAAATGTAAATATAAAAATATTACGAATCATAATCAAATATAGTTAGAAATAACGTAGTCAGTGAAAGAATTTTTGAAAACATCCAGTACTTTTTCCAGTTTATTCATTACAAAGAAAAAAACAAAAAGTCCAAACTTTCCTCTTTAAAATATTAGTTTAGATTTTAAATGCAACGGGTACTCACGATTCGTGTTTTAAAATACCAATTTTTCGACTTAGTTCCATGCATCATGCATCGTGGTCACGGCGATACTGCGCCACGCCACGGTGGCGGGAAGAAACTCTTGACAGGTGACAGGTGAAGTTAATGACAGATAAGCTCGTCTACCATCCGTGTCGGTGGTCTCGATGATTTTCCTTTATCACGACACACTACACTAACGACATCTGTGTAAAAGAAAATATAAAATAGTGTTTTGGGTAACAGGTTTTTGGCCCACAACAATCTTATTTTTTCTTTTCTAAACAGATGGTATAAAAGGCGAACTTAATGCTATCATAATATTATGTGTGATTGTGTGAACATGTTTATTATGTGGTTACAGAGGTCATCGAACCGGAAGAAGAGTGTAGGGCGGAGGCGCCGACCGACAGCGACGACGAAGACGCGGTAGAGGGCGAAGACCTGCAAGCGCGCCTCGCGCGGATCGTCGACCGCAAGGGGCTGCTGTGTGAGCCCGAGGTGCCTACTAAGGTAAACTTTGTCGATTTTAACTGACTTCAAAAAAAGGAGGAGGTTCTCAATTCGACTGTATTTTTTTTATGTTTGTTACCTCAAAACTCTCGACTGGGTAAACCGATTTTGATGATTTTTTTAATCTAAAGCAGGTGCTTGTCATGCGATCCCACATAAATTTGAACGAGATCTGACTAGTAGTTTTTGAGTAATATTGAAGTCGGTTATTTTTTGTTAGTAAAATTTAGATAATTGGTCGCAATTTTTGAAATTATTACGGTGCCTACCAAGGTAAAGATTGTTTAGCGACTTTTTTTGCAATACCGCATCTATACGGTTTTGGAAATATTACTACTACGGTTAAGTACCACATTGAAGTTACTCATACCAAATGTGTGCAGTCGGCCCACCTGTCGTGGCTGCCGTACGAGGTGGTGCAGCTGGTGCTGCGCTGGGTGGTGTCGGCGGAGCTGGACGCGGCCGCGCTGGAGCGCTGCGCCGCCGTGTGCCGCGGGCTGCACGTGGCCGCGCGCGACCCCATGCTGTGGCGGGCGCTGTGCGTCAGGTGTGCAGCGGTTTTATTTTTATACCCTAATCTAATTACTCTATTGCCCCGACTCAGAGTCACTAACGGTTACTTTAATCGCTCCTTAGTAAAGAATAACCATACACATTCTGTACTAAAAAGTGATTTAAGTAACCGTTAGTGACTCTGAGTTGGGGCGTAGGACTCATTTCAGATTATGGTTTACCTGTATACTAAATTTCATAAAAGTCTGTTCAGTCGTTTTTGCGTGAATTCTTCGTCTGATGCGTTCTTAATTTTAAATTACAAATTACTACAAAAAGAAGTAAGATTGTTTACTAATAAGACTCGTTTAAAAAATGGAGTTTACCGCCATCTGTTATCCAGTAAAACATTTAAGACAACTACCGCCATCTGTTATCAATTAAAAACAACACAACTAACGCCATCTGTTATCAACTAAAAGCAACACAACTAACGCCATCTGTTATGCAGGACGTGGGGCATCGAGTGTGGGGTGCCGCGCTCCTTCGGGTTCTCGTCGTGGCGGCAGATGTACATCGAGCGGCCGCGCGTGCGCCTGCACGGCTGCTACATCAGCCGCACGTCGTACCTGCGCCACGGGGAGAACAGCTTCCAGGACCAGTTCTACCGGCCGTGGTATCTCATCGAGTACTACCGGTATCTCAGGTGAGGTAACATTACCGGTCATCAATGGTTTTAGTAATCTGTCTACATTATATGTGGATAAGTTAGGAAGTGAATGAATAAACACCATAGCGTTGGTGATGTGCCTTTTTGACAGTTGCTAGCCAACTGACATGAGGATTATGGATAGATAAAATATTGAGAATAAGAGGTGAAGAAATGGCGAAAGGAACTTCTCAGCACATTTTTTAGAAGAAATAGATACATGTGGCGACAACGCACACCCGTCACACGGTGACGTCACACCGACCTGCATATACACAATGCTCCGCCAAGATCAGTGTCGGAGAATTCCCTTTGCTAAATACATATATGTTTTACAAAAGTATTGTCTAATCTGAGCGTAACTGGATGTCTGGATGTGGTGACTTGGTTCAGGTTCTTCCCCGAGGGGCTGGTGCTGTCGTGGACGACGGCGGAGGAGCCGGCGGCGTGCGTGGGGCAGCTGCGCACGCGCGGCGCCAAGCCCGCGCTCGGCATCATGCTGGGACACTACCGCCTCGTGGGGGACAGGGTGCGTTGGGACAGATTACATGCTCTTACGACATAGACAACTGTCCACACGGTGTGTCTTATTGATCTACTTACGAGGCAAAGACTCAATTTGAATCGTTAGTGGTTTTAAACTTATCGCGAATTTTTTCAATACTAACGGGTATTTTCAAAAAAGGGTCAAATTTTAATAAACTAAAAATCAGATAAGGCAACACTCTTATCTGTATGACACTTGCAGTAGTACAGGCAGTCCTCGTACTTACGGCATGTTAGGTTCTCGAAATACGGGACGTAAATCGAAACGACGTAAGTCGAGACATATTTTTTCATATTAATTATGTTTACATGTAAAACTCAAGGGTTAGGATGTGTATAGTATGTTTGAGGAATAATGTCAAAACATTGTTGGACGTAACTTGAAACGACGTAAGTCGAGGACTGCATTTGTATAATATTCGTTTAATCTTTCATATTTAGCCCCGATTTACCCTATTAGAGATTTATCCAATGCACTATACATTTAGTTACAATGTGTGTGTGTGTGTGTTGCAGCAAGTGGTGATCGTGGTGAAGAAGGCGAGCGAGGTGAAGAGCGTGCGCGTCACGCCCACCAACACGCGGTTCCGCGCGCGCAAGCTGCCGCAGGAGCCCGACCAGACCTTCCACATGGTATACTCATGTTTTAATGGCTAATTACACGAAAATCTAAATATAAAATAGCCCTATCACCATTGCCCTTCATTTGGAAGGCCCCAGCTGACAGATGCATTTTTCTAAGCAAAGACAAATGACACCGTTTAAAATTTTGAAGAAAAATACATCTGCAGCCAAGAAGTATCGAACGAGTTATTACACCTTGTTACAACTTAAGTAACTTACGTTATCAACTGAAAGTACATTTGCAAAATAAACACTTTGTATGTAGCTTATCGTAACCATCCGAAAGTTTCAGAAAGTTTCGGATGGATACGGAAGCGACTCACAAGTGTAATAGCCTTGCCGGTGTTGTGTAGGAGCTGGAGCTGTGCTCGGTGCGCGGGCGCAGCAACTGGCAGCTGCGCTGGCGGCGCTACGCCGTGGCGGCGCGGCGCGGCGCGTGCAGCGCGTTCGACCTGCCGCCCGCGCGCTACCCGCCCTTCGCCTTCAGCCCCGTGCGGGGGTACACCGCGCACGCCGCCGCGCCGCTCGCGCTCAACAAGTATGGCTTTGTTTACCGATACCGGTATTTCGTTATTTATAAAATACCTTTTGTTTTTAACGTATATATACCGATTCTAGTGTTTCGTTATTAATAAGTGAACCTTTTGTTTTTAACGTGAGTATACCGATACCGTTATTACGTCATTTATAAAAATACCTTTTGTTTCTAACCTTAGTCTCCCGCGTCGGACTGCCACTCGCGTGCAACAATAAGGCATTGTTATACCGTTGTTTATTAAAAAATCTTATCTTTCTAACGCCAGACATCGATATGGACATTTTTGAAATGATACTTTTATATCGACGTTTTTACGAGAAGGAACTATTGCAACAAATCTATAAATACATAGTACGAAAATAATTATTTATGGTTGTTATAAATAAAAGAATGAACATGTTCATGCCGCCAGATGGCCTTCACCACTGTTATCTTACGATAACAACCGGAACCGACTCTCAGTGCCCTCGGATGCACGGAAGTGCTCAAGAAATTTTTGACTAGCGATCACCAGCTGTACGCTAGAAATTCATGATCACGTGCTTCCGTTAAGCAAAACTTCGAGAGTTCTTGTAGTCGAACGTGTGTGAAGTCTGCCATTATCTTGATAATAAGTAATAACTTCGAATCTTGGTTCCTTTTTTAATTTATAATACATCTATTTACAGTTAAACATCGTGGTGCTCGGCGCGCATCATCTTCACGGTTTATATACTTTTAATTTTTTACTGTTCCTAAGGATAAATTGTACAATGTAATATTAGTTCTTGTGATCATTTCACAAAGTAACGTGTTTTTTTTTTAAGTGCATTAAAATACATGATGCGACATAAGTATTATTGTGTTACTTTTTTTACGTAACACAAGATGATGTTGATAACATTTTGACCCGGCTGCAAGGGTAATTTTTTGCACGTATCTTGTATGTAATATTCTTTATTAACATTATGTTGGGTTGAATCTTAAGCAATATTAAAAGTCACACGTAAAGTAACACAGATTTTTTTTTGAGCAACGGGCTACGGGTACAATTGTTTTTTTATTATTATTTCGAGTGGATTTATAAAATGGTACAAAAGGTTGTGAATACATTTGTGACAACACAAATTTAATAACAGATTATTCAACTTTATAACTATTTTGTTTGTTAAGTTTATTCATTGTGTTGTTTTGGAGATTCTATTTGATTGTGCTGCAAATAGCAAGCAATATGTCGGGTATATTTTACTTATAATAATTCTATTTAGTACACAAATTATTACAAGAGATCTGCCTTTGAAGAGACATCTATATATTATCAAGTCGTAAAGTTGGTTCTAACTACCGTTGGAAGTGGTGGATCTATTTTTATAAAAGACAATTTTCGCCGTTTATCTAATCTTGCTGTAAATTTCTGCTCAGAGTATATATTTTATAATAATAAAATTTACATTTGATGTTGTAATGTAGATATCAAAAATAATAATATAATGTCAGATTACGAGTATATAGGGTGTACTTCTAGATTTAAGCGCAATTATAATCCAGTCTCGTCCACTATTTATATAATTTTGAGTACAAATATGTTTAATTAAACATAAGAGGATCTGATACGGTAATTACCCTCTGACATCTGACCCTCTCTACATCTGAATCGAGCCTTGTTGTTATTCAAATAAAATTTAATATAGTAAAATCGATATTTAATTCGAATATTGAAATTTTAAAATTATTTTTAAGTTTCGACAGCAAATTTAAAAATAAGAGATTGGGCGATTCTCATGTACGGGTCTATATTATTGCAATGCACAGCCGGAATTCATGTAATTATACCATTGATCATATTAATATATTTTATTAAATTTATCGAAGACAAGTGTATTGCTATCGTTGATTAAGTAAGATACAACCCTACTACCACACCCTCCTTCTCGGCTAAGAATTTGAAAATCGATTTTAATGTTACCGATTAAAATGCTACATTAATGTTACTGAAACAGTTCACTATTCCAAATATTTAATTAAACATCTCTGCTTTGCTGAATGCCCTCACCACTGCAAGTAGAGCGGTGTCGGGGCAGTGGGGTACTTGACTTTATATAAATATTGTATAACCCTGTAGCCTTGTTGGTAGCGACCCTGCCTGCGAAGCGAGAAGTCCCGGGTTCGATTCCCGGCCGGGGCAGATATTTATGTGACAGATAAATATTAGTACTCGGGTGCAGGGTGTGATTGTGATGTCTTATAAGTGTCGTCCATGCCACCCGCGACACAGGTAATAACCTACTGCAGGGAGTATGAGTGTGTAAGCGTTAATAGATTTATGCATTGTATAACATGTGTTTATGCAGTGTATTTTAGCGGAGTATGTTATACTTTTGTTACTGAATCGTTTGCCCCACTAAACCCCATTCGCTGTAAATAAAAAGAAACAAAATAAGTTTTATAACCATAATTTATACATTATACATTCGAGTACCCCGCTGTGAGTCCGCGCGCCAACAGTTCTGCCAATGCTATTGTATTGTAATAAGTGCTTTATCGTGCTAGTCGAAGCAAAGGTTCTATTAAATGTTTAAGTGTACAAATGCCGTTTTATTATTACTCCTTGTAGTCCTTTCACATTCACAAGTCAACTTTTTATACCGGAAAAGTTCAGGGTTCCCGTGGGATTTGTAAAAAATCGATCTAAGCCGCGGACAAAAGCTAGTCTATACTATCTATACTAATATTATAAAGAGAAAAGATTTGATTGTTTGCATTGAATAGGCTCCGAAACTACTGAACCGATTTGAATAATTCTTTCACTGTTGGGAAACTACCCTATCCCCGGGCGACATAGGTTAAATTATATTTTCAAAAAATTAGGGATCCTTAATATATCTCCAATAATGTAACCCATGGTGTAAAAAAATTACGATAGAAAACCGAAGCAAAACGAGGATGGTTCGTTTGGTTTTTATAAGTTACAATCTAGACTAGAATCCCACATGCTGGTAAGTGATAAAAGATAGAATAGACTGATCTACTTTTTGAAAAAATTATGTAGCCCTCTGGACATGATTTCTTTTTTATTGTTACATTCTTAAACCGTGGCCTGGCTAATTTATTTTATAATTATTTGTAATTGTTTTATATATAGCTCATAATTATTTATACTAAAAAAAGTATAGATAAAATCACAATCATTCTTTCTTTTTCTTCTTTCTTCTTGACCGGCAACGCTTCAGTGATGCCTTTGGTGTTGCTGATGTCCATGGGCGACGATAGCCACTTACCATCAGGTGGATCGTCAGCTCGTTTGCTGGCTATTTCCATTCCAAAAATAAAATGTAATTTCAGTGTACCTTTCGCAAGAAGCAGATTGATGACGTACTTACCTACTTACTTATACCCATGGTGGTCCATCCTTTGAATCCTGGGTCAGTCACATCAGTTCTAAGTTGCATGTATAATTAAAATAAAAGTCCTATCACGAGTCTGTAAAACTTTTATTTATTTGAATTTTATAAATTGGGAATAAGAAAATTATGTATCAGTAGGCGACCTGGATCCCCATGTCCCTTGGAACGGATATAATATGTTGGTATAGCTACACAAAACCGACTACCATGAAAACCTGATAATTCTACTGTTGTAAATATTTCTGATCTTAGGTGCCTGTAGCTTCGACCAGTCCACTGCAGGACAGCTTGCGAGCTCGGGAGCGCAGTCCAAGCTGTTCCAGTGTTGGTTGCTGGAGGAAGGCTCTCTCTCACTCTGGGGACTGCGTTCTACGAAAGCGGAGGGGAGCAGAGAGGTCAGCTGGTGACGTTTTGTAAGTAACTAGTCAGATATATCGTTATTTCCATATCACATAAAAAAGCTAACCCAAGAACGAAGCTACTTGTGGTAAAATAGTGGCTGGAAGTCTGTGAAAAGTGTACCTAACTTTGATGGCACAATCACAGCAGGTGTACGCACCTGCCTTAGATGGACGATCATAATGAATATGTCGGTCATTATTACCTTCGAGACTATGATATGAAAAACAAGATGCAATCGTAAATCTTTATTTAATTTTATTACATAGTTTGTTAAATAGTTATAATATTTCTAGAAATAAAACAGATATCTAATCTATAAACTTTATTTTTGTAGTATGTTTCAATATTTCGGATTATATTTACACTCGAAAATCTGTGATAACGGCGAGCGCCCCGTGAGCGGCCTTGAGCCCCAGGCGGCGTCAGATGAGGCGCTCGCTGAGCCAGATTCAGGAGTCTTCGGGGGGCGGCGGGGGGGGCGGCGGGGGCGGCGGCTGCAGCGCCGGCTCGGTGCTGCGGCGGCGCACCTTCCCGCGCTTCTTCAGCATGGTGGCCTGCGAGCGAGCGGGGAGGCGATAGGGCGGCGGGGGGGCGCGGTGGTCAGGGGGCGGCCGCGGGGCCCGCGCCGGCGCCCGACCCGCGCTTGATTTTCTTCAGCATGGTCGCCTGCCGGTCACACACACCTCAGCCGCGCTCCACCGACCGCACGCGCACCCGCACCCACCGCGGCCCAACCGCGGCCCAACCGGGGGACCCACTCACTACTATTACACCTTACACCTTACACCCCTCTACAGCGAGAACCAAATGCCTTTCGGATGTTCGTCCTGTATGTTCTACGTTTTTTGGCTGTTATTTCGTGGGTGTGTAGGAAATTAGGAAGAATAAACGTTATAAAATAGATGCATTAGGGCATTTAGGGCGGTGGGATTATTTTTTTCACACCAACTCAATGACAACCAAAATGGTTACGAAGAACTTGAAAGATTGCGAATATCGATTAACATGGATGCAATAGAAGCAGAAGCAGCTCGATTATCCGGAGCTCAGTAATAGAACTGACTATTTTATTAATCGAAAGCTAATTCAAATGTTTCACAATGAGTTATAAGCATGATACTTTTGCTCGTATCGTATTATGTATATCAATAAAGGATTTTATTAAGCGAGTTTGACAGCTGGCTTCACCTTGCTATCGTTCTACCTAAAATTAGGTGAACGCACTCAACAAGGTGGTGTATATAAATTAGTAGTTTATTATGGGATAATCGAGACTACTGCAATATTGCACTACCCTACTATTTCAGTTCCCTTCTGTAGTAACTACGAAAAACGAGTAAGTTACCTTGAATTTTCTGAGACTATGAAGTTTGCAATTTTTTTTATCATTTATTTAAATTAAATCGGATTTTAGAATAATAGGACACTATAATTTACATTATCTGGAAAACAGTCGGTAGTGAGCAGGTCCCACGTTTGCGCAGTATAGCGACGGTGTTTTGGATTGTACATCGTATGAGTCGAGTAGTACATGTACAGTTAGCACAGTGCAACCAATCAGCATCGGAGTCGGGGCCGCGAACATCGACCGATACACAGTGACAGTCGCAGTCACAGCACACTGAAAGCGGTCCGAGCGGCCGGGCGGTGACCGGCGGCGCCACACGACACGACACGACACGACACGACACACGACACGATCGACGCGGAAGATTACACGCAAAAGGTCATACGCAGGTCGAACGCTCGAATACCAAATTGTCTACGACACCTGTTAAATATGTAAAAAGTGGAAATTGTTTACTTTCGTAAAATGTCAAAGTCGAAATAATTTACAACTTACGAGTTTGACAGTTTGGTATTTGAAATTTTGATGCGTATTTGACCTTTTGCGTGTAAGCCGAAGAATCCACTTGGCCGTTCCCGATATCCAATCTATCCGGTGTGCTTAGTGCGAGATTTAATTGACATAACGGGCTCGCAAAGAAAAGCTTCGGTCCCATACAAATTTTAGCCAACTCGCATTTACTTTGCGAGCCCGTTATGTCAAGTAAAACTCGCACTAAGCACACGTGAAGCACACTGAGTCCTTATCTTACCAATTATTTAAATGTCAAATGTAGTGTAACTCGTTATTCACCAATTAACTTTAGTAGAGATTATGGACTGACACAAATATCTATTAGATTATTATCGAGAACGGTCTTTAGTCGATTACAAAAACCTTATAAAATTTTGTCAACAAAGGCAAAAGTAATCCACCTTGGCTTCCGCGTCGATGGATATGTGGAGGCCCTGAATGCTTTCTTAATCACAAATTACCATACTACCGTGCAGTGGTCAAAAAATTAAAGATACAAAATAGCAAAGTTTAATCGCTTCCGCCTCAAGTCGTGTGGATACGCCCAAGTCCCGTACATTCATCATTAGTATAACTTCTATATTTGCAAAGTGATGGATCTAGGGGGTGCGGAGCGCGGTGCGGGGTCGCGGAACATTCGGGCCCCAAGCATTGTAACATTAACATGAGTTCGATTCTTAGAGCGATATTCAAGCATTCCGACAATGTTAGGCTGGAATTACACTTCCTTGTTTATGTTCATAGACAAATTCGTCATACATTGCTGTAAACTTGAAAACAATGTTAGATTTTTGACTAGGAAAATCAGCAATGTTTAACGAAGTAGTCTGTGAATTCAAGACTGTTAAGTCCAGCCGAAAGCTATCAAATAATTAACAAAACGGCAATAAGCACGCTAGGAACAACATGACAAAAAGATGACGCCACTAGTATTTTGAAAAGAGTTAATTCATGCGAATAATTCATGTGGACAAAATGCATTTATAACACATCCCATTATGAATATATATTTGGAGTAATTTGTACACGCAATTTTATTAAAGTATGTTTTTTGTCCACAAGAATTTTTCAAATGCTCATTAGTTGCAATATCGGTCAGGGATTGATTCGTTCATGTTTGAGTGTTGTAGCGGTTGGAGCGATCAAAATTGAATAAATAGGTTGACTTAATTTGACTGAAAAAGCAGTAATTGATAAACACTTATCATGTTAAGGGAATAGGACAATGAATTCACGGTGCGGAGTGCGGCCGGAGCAAAGAGATTTGAGGCGAATCGGACAAATTAAACGAAGCCATTAAATTGATTCTATCTATATGTCGTGGGTTAATCCCAGGACGGTTGCAAAGGACCGGATATCCACATTGGACAAGGAGAAGGAAATCAACTATCACGGCAAAACGTGGTGTCCTGTTAATTGGAGTTGTTATCTTTCACATATTATATTTTAATGAGGATCCGACATGTACGAGTATGTAAGGAAATATGGTATGGTACTCGATTTACTTTAAGATTCAAAAACAAATATTTATGGCCTGCGGAGACGAGATACTTTTGTCCTCGGAAATAAAGTCACCCGAACCGTAAAATATGTCCCTCGGGAACATGTCAGGGACTCAAGGCACAATGGAGGCAAATTTCGAAGATAATATCGTTGTGCCCCTCTATCTCGCGGACAAGGGGAGACTATGCATACGCGGTACATTCGTGCGTTACTCGATTCAGTAACAAGCGTTCTATAAAGACTGGGACAAAAGTATCTCGTGGATTGTCCCTCATCTAGCTGCGCCATTAGTAATGTCGGTATGTCGGAGGGAAACGTTTCATTCAGTTGCTTGTGCTTTTTAGTGCCACAGCTCTGCGGAACTAAAGGTCGCTGCATACGTAACGTGGACGGGGCATTGATATACGTGCGTGCCCCGTTCCCGTCCCGTCCGTGCCTCCGTAGCGTATGCGCTATCGTTTACATTTTCTATGAAACGATGTTTCCAAAATTTCACATCCCGTCCCGTTCCCGTCCCTTCCGCGTTACGTATACATCGACCTTTAATCTTTCAGTTTTCATCATTTCCCTATAACATACACCTCACATAAATGACTGCTAGGGACCGAGGGAGAATCCTGTCACGCTACAATCTGTGGGCGTCATCTACTGAGTGTTTGGGTGAGTGTGGGGAGTGGGGGGAGCTACGAGTATACCTTGAGTGCGGACTTGAGCACGACGACCTCGCTGGGCGCCGCCACCCACGGCTCGCCGTCCACCTGCACGGGCATCTCGCTCTTCAGGTTGATCTTGATGTGCCCGCCCTGGAACCATAACCACACAGCCTTTAACGACCACCAAGACACGGCCTA
This sequence comes from Thymelicus sylvestris, assembly GCA_911387775.1. Classification (NCBI taxonomy): domain Eukaryota; kingdom Metazoa; phylum Arthropoda; class Insecta; order Lepidoptera; family Hesperiidae; genus Thymelicus; species Thymelicus sylvestris. Next base: position 15,032,894 of record OU426896.1, on the reverse strand, counting down.
CAGCAAGGCTATTCTGTTTTGTAACTCGACAGCGGAATCCGCGATGAGTGTCAATTTTGGCAAGGAATTTTGACACTCATCGCAGATTCCGCTGTCGAGTTACAAAACAGAATAGCCTTGTGATCGCGGTCGCTTCGTTATACATCGACTAACTTGACATAGGTATAAATATTATGAGAGATTATAGAAGAGTAAGAGAGAATAGGGTTAAATGAGTAAGAAAATATAGTATGGGTAATTTAATTAAATTTAAAATTAGAGACTCGATCCCAATCGACAGTTAGCTGATAATGATGATGACGTGTTGATGACGACGATTTTTTTTTTGATTTCTTCTCCATGACAATGAACCTTTCCGAAATGGTGGTAGATTAAATAAAATTATATACAGAAGAGTACCAGTGGTACCTGTATGAAAAATGTTTTTTTTATGGAAATAGCCGGTAAACGTATGAGCTGACGATGGTGATACCTGTGCTATCCGCATGGCGCTGCGCAGCCCCGACTGGATCTGGCCCAGGTGCACGACGCCGGTGACGCCCACCACCTCCAGCATGCCGTCCCAGTGGTTGGGCTTGCTGAACTGGTCGTCCTTCTCCGGCCCCCACGGGTTGGCGCCCGAGCCCCAGCTGTCATCGCACACACACACACGCACGCGCTACATTAACCTGATTTCTCGTAGCAAACTTTACCAATATATTTTTTTCAATTTATTTTTATATACAATTTAATTTTACCAAAAATAAGACTTCAAAAAATTTTTTTCGAATAAGGACCACAAAAATTATCGGTACCCCTAAATATTGAAATCGCCATACATTTTGAGGAGTTCCCTCAATTCAACCGCGCCTCAGGTAGCGCATCTCATTGCGCATACACATATTGCAGTGTATTTGTCTCATTGGTATACCTTACATTAAAAAAGTTTGCGATGACATAACCCCAGAGGCGGAACAGCGCTCTAGGCAGGCACCTGAACGACGCCCCTCTAGTAGCTAGAAGCGTTTCCATCTCCACCTCCGCGCTTCGTTTTTAACCGACTTTAAAAATGGAGGAGGTTCTTAATTCGACTGCATTTTTTATGTTTGTTACCTCAGAACTTTCGATTAGGTAAACCGATTTTGGTGATTCTTTTTTTAATCGAAAGCAGGTACTTGTCATGTGGTCCCAGATTTTCAACGAGATCTGACAATTAGTTGTTAAGTAATTTTGAGGTCGGTAATTTATTGTCAGTATTTAGATTATTCTAAAACATGTGTGGCTAGTCCTGTGGTCCTGTACCTGAGGATGTTGAGGATGATGATCCCCTCGACGTTGGGCAGCTCCACGGGCTTGCCGTCCACCTCCAGCTTCACGGCCCTGTGCAGGTCCTTGCACATCTTGCGCCCCACCATCTTGCGCAGCCCCATCTTCACGTACACACCCTTGTTTCTAAGTCTGGACATACACAGACACTCAGTTACTGGTGAGTGATGCATCTACTGTACATTATTGTTTTCTAACGTGGTTCTTGTAGCTTTACCCCCTAGTACCTACTCGCGGCTACGTTACCGGAATAACTCAACATAAAAGCGAAATTCAATTTATTATTTAAATTCAGGCTTAAAATAAAGGTCATCGCCAAGCTGGTCTAATCGAGACAAAAATAAAAATAGCCAATACCAATGACGTAAAACTGGTATAGATACAAAGTCAAATAAGAGGGTTTAATCGAGACAAAAATAAAAATAGCTGATCAATGACGTCAAACTCTTATTCAAAGCCAAATACGAGAAATATTCATCGCTATTTTCCCCGCTTAATTTAGATATTGGTATTGAATAGACCCACTAATAGAGTTAATAAAGAATCAATGCCAAATCACCAATTGTACAGCCATTCTGTGTGGGTGTAATTGGTACAATTTGTGTGTTTACGCACCTGCTATTAAATTTATTAGGATTCTCTTCACGAGCATTGTGGAAGTCGAGGCAAAGATCGGCGTCTATTCCTATACCGAAGTAGTTATTCATGACTAGAATCTGCGAGTTATCTTCACTCTGCGAGCCTGTGGATACAATTATACAATGCTTTATGATACAACGTTTAACTTAAGGCGCGGTGTTACCTCAATATTCACAAAACTGGGTTTTTTTGACGCTCGAGTACGAGGAAACCCAATGAAAATATCCCATGCAAAAAATACACAGCATAGAAAAAGGGCTAAAGAAAAATGTTAACCGAATAGATTAAATAGTTGTTTAACATTTCCAATAAAAAAATCGTAATTTGCTTCACAAAAATAAGCTTTAGCGTCGAAATTCTCTGTATTTTCAGCGGTGACAACTTTTTTTTAAAGAATATAATAGGCAGGTATATAGACAGATAGGTTAAACATTACGGAAGGTTTTGACCTGGCAGCTGCTTGGAGACCTCCTTGGACTCGTCGGGTTTGTCCTCCGGGTGGAACACCACGGTCCAGCGGTCCAGGCGAATCTCCTCGGCGTCGATGACGTCACGTAGCAGCGACAGCGGGTCCTCGTAGCCCGTGTAACCGGAGCCCCAGCGCAGCACCCGCGCTAGGTCGTTACCTGACCAACATTGGAACAAATATGTGAAGCTCGAAGGACCATGTTTTATGGATTTTGAAGTAGTAAGGTGGACTACATCCTATAAGTTATTATTCGAAATCTATCGAACCCAAACCATCTTATACCTAACCATCTAGCCTGATGTATCGGTGGCACGGATTACTTTATTAGTTTGGACTTTAAAAGCTCTTTAAAAAAGTAATGCTTCCACAGCCCACTGCAGGTTCAATAACTTATTCTTTTTGCCAAAACCGTACAAACAATAACACACTAAGTTACACACTTAGTAAAAAATATCAGTGTCATGAAGAAGATTTTGAAGTGTTCTAAGTGTACAAGATGACTGACCAGTGCCGAGGGGCACGATGGCGCAGGGAGGGTTGGAGCACTGGGAGTCCTGGCCCACGTTGTCCAGGCACTGCAGCACCCAGCCGATGGTGCCGTCGCCGCCGCACACCAGGATCTTGTAGTTCGGGATGTGCCGGAACACATATAATCTGGGGAAAGGGAAATTATAATGCATCATCTTTCGTGAAGTTTGGCTAGTTAACTACCCTTCAGACCAAATGACTCCTAATTTCGGCTGGAGGCTTGAAAGCTAGTTTCTTCTCTCTTCTTTCTTGGCCGGCAACGGATCAGTGATGAATTTCGTGTTATTGATTGCCATGTACCTAGTCGGTAACCGCTGATCTTTAGTTTGTGGGATATTCACGTAAAAAATCAGTTTCAAATTGGCCTGATAACAAACCCTTTTTAACGACAAATAACGCGTCTGGGACGGATAGTCTTCGACACTAAAGAACGTGGCTGCAGAAAGGTCTTACCCCGGCAAAGGCCCTCCGTTCTCCAGATCGAAGACCTGATAAGGGTTGAGGAGTTTCCGGAAGGAGGAGATGAGCTGGAAGCCCTGGCAGCCGCCGGACTTGACGTTGACGAACACCAGCAGCGGCTTGACACCCGCCGGCACCATCGACGGCTCGATGCTGGGCAGCAGCATCACTACACACACACACACGTTATTATAATACACCATTAAAAATTTCAAAATAACGCTTACACATACATAACCCCAAGAATCCCAGTGTCGTGGGCCATAGACAACACACAAAGATAAAACACACACACACACTCAGTCCGAGAACAGAGTCAGAGAACTCGGAACAGGGGTCTGATAAAATTTTTAAGTTAGTAATTAGTGCGTTCTCCATCTTGGATTTCATCGCCTTACCAACTGCTGGGATTGTTCTCACAATTTTTTTTTAAAAAAAAAGTACGATAAAAAAATCTTCAAAATGCTACAGGGTTTTCATGTCTTGGTTAATACTTTACGATTTAATCATTATCGCATCACTCATCAGATAGAAATAAGTTACCTAATAAATGCTTATCTTCATATTTGGCCTCTCGGAGCGCGTACAGCGCCTGCACCGCCTTGTTGGCGTCCTCGTACGTGATCACCATCGAGCCGTACTCGTAGTAGATGGGCCCGATCGACGTGAACTTGTTCTCTGTTGCAACACACACAACACAACGTAGAATCTAAAATAGCTTATACAACATGGAAATAAAGTGTTTCCCTTCGATTATACCAAGGGTCAGCACTGTCATCAAGTATACAGGGGCGTATATGCGTCTTCAAACATCTTGTATTGTATTGCCACTTACCAACAGGTAGGTAAATTGAAATAAATATAGATTACGATTCCAGTGAAGATTTTGTGGCCCAGTTGGAAGTGATTATGCTTGACAAGCAAGTTGTGTCTCAGGTTCAGTTCCCGACTGAATCAGTAATTGAATGTCCGAACGAAACCACAGCCATTCATTGCCCTCCAACGTCGTATTGTAAGCGACATTTTGTCGCGTCGCTGTCGCAAGCATCATACGCTCAGAAGGGCCCTACTCCTTAAAAAAATGCCAATGCCTGTACAGTAGATACCTAATTATCTTATTCTTAGGATGTCACGTTCGAGTTGTCGGCATTCGTAAAGCTTTAAAATTAGAGATTACTTCTAAGTTCGGCACCTTCGAATTGGGGTCCAGTGTAAACTTACCAGCTCCAAGGAACTCCACGAGTATGTTCTCGTAGTTCCGCTCGGAGAGGCCGGGCGGCAGCGAGGCCACGAACAGCGCGAGCGTGGGCCCGTGCGGGTCGCGGCGCGGCTGCAGGTAGAAGCGCGCCAGGTCCATGCGGCGGATGGACTCGCGCGCCAGCCGGACCACGATGCGCCACGGCCGCTCCTCGTCCTCTAGCACGCGCTCCGATACTGCGAGGGGAACGCTCTTGTTAGTTGTTACTATGTTGGTTTGTAGCATTTGTTGTAGGGCCCCCTCGACGTTAGCTATCAAATATAAAAGGGGTGCCAAGTGCCAACTGTAGCGGTCGTAGGCCACTGGCGAGCTTTTTTTTGGGAGTGTTAGTGGGGGCCCCGTATAATTGATACGGCTGATACGGCGCTAGCTACGCCCCTGGTTTGTAGTAAACACAATGTATGCAGTTTGATTCTGCGAGGTGCATTCCACGACTCAAAAACAAAGATCGCTAAGAAATAACAATGAAATAACCAACTTGGTTAACGCTGCGGTGCAAAAAAGTGTTTCAAGGTGCAAACCTACAATAGTACCCGCTGCATTTCAAAAGTGTTTATTGTTGACCATGACTTTAGTAAATTTGTTATTGACGTAACACTTACCACTTTACATTTGTTTTAACGTTCACCTATGTGTGCGTGACTTTCAGTGTTGACTTTGTTGATGACATTGATAAGTAAAATAATCTGAATTTTACTAACAAAAAATAACCGACTTCATAATAACTCAAAAACTACTCGTCAGATGACTCCATCAAAATTTAAGTGGGACCACATGACAAGCACGAGCCTTCAATTAAAAAAAGAATCATCAAAATCGGTTCACTCAGTCGAAAGTTCTGAGGTAACAAATAAACAAAAATACAGTCGAATTGAGAACCTCCTCCTTTTTTTGAAGTCGGTTAATAAATAAAGCGCATGGTTAGTTACCGCCGCGGTCTAGCAGGATCTCCGAGCAGCGGTAGTCGTTGACGGCGCGCGTGGCGTCCAGCCCGAAGCGCTCGAGCGCGGCCACCATGAGGTCGGGCACGCACTGCTGCCCCGAGCACGCCACCGTCACGAACGCCTCGCCCGCGCCCGCCACGCGCCCCGGGTACACGCGCACCTCGCCGCTGCCCGTCTCCGCTTCTCTGTCATGGTCATCACACACACAGCTTTGTTTATTTATGTAAACATTAATGACAAAACTTAATGCCTAACCTAAGTAATGTCCAACAGTCAACTACACAAGAGACTCGAGCTTAATAAAGGCTTGAAATAGAAGCTTGCCAAGAAGGAATGCGATCTGTCAAGCACTTTAAACTCTGACACTTATACTTTGACTTTCACCAACTTTCAACCTCATGATTTATTTGATCTAAAATTGACAACTGAAACTGAAGTAAGAAAAATCATAAATAACATCAAGACAAAAGCGGCAGGCCTTGATAGTCTTAATATTGACATGATCAAATTAACCTTGGATGTGACTCTTCCAATAATCACAAGTATAATTAACAAGTCCATTAAAACAAGTATCTTCCCCACTGCGTGGAAGAAAGCACTGATCAAGCCTATTCCCAAAAAAAACATGTGTATCGGAATTAAAAGACTTACGCCCGATATCAATCTTGTCAGTTCTTTCAAAAATTCTGGAGAAGGTAGTAGTTACTGGATCAAATGCAACAGTACATAGATAACAAAAATATAATTCCAAAATATCAATCCGGTTTTCGTAGAGGTCATGGGACAGAAACAGCACTCTTGCATGTCACAGATGACTTAACTGAAGCTTCAGATAGGGGCCAGAGTAGCATAATGGTTCTGCTTGACTATTCCCGGGCATTTGATTGTCTGGACCCTGCGACACTCATTAAAAAACTTCAACTGTATGGATTTTCAGAGAACACATGTAGTTGGTTTCGGACGTTCCTAACAAATAGACAGCAAATTGTGGTAACGGATGACAAGCAGGGCAATAAACAATTCTCCTCGCTCGCGTCCCTTCAAAGAGGTGTTCCTCAGCCCTCAGGGTTCGCTGTTAAGTCCCATACTTTTTGCAATTTTCACTGCTGACCTGCCTGCACACATTAAATTTTGTAAATACCATTTGTACGCGGACGATACTCAATTATATTACTCCTTTGATAGTAAAGATACGCATGAAGCGATTAATAAAATCAATGATGATCTCAATAATATATTCCTTTGGTCTCAGCAAAATGCGTTAGTACTTAATCCCTCAAAATCTCAATATTTAATCTTAGGAACGAAACAGCAAATTAATAATCTAAATTTTACTAACAAAAAATAACCGACTTCAAATTCTCAAAAACTACTTGTCAGATCTCGTTCAAATTTATGTGGGACCACATGACAAGCACCAGCTTTCTATTAAAAAAAGAATCATTGAAATCGGTTGACGTGATATTGAGTTATTCGTCAATTTGTCGCGCACATTTTAACACAAATTTACGACTTATGTAGTTTTCTCATGGATTCCATTGTCAAATCTCAATAAAATTTATGTGGGACCACATGACAGCCATCAGCTTTCGATTAAAAAAAGAATCATCAAAATCGGTTCGCCCAGTCCAAAGTTCTGAGGTAACAAACATTAAAAAAAAAAAAAAAAACAGTCGAATTGAGAACCTCCTCCTTTTTTTGAAGTCGGTTAAAAATGCCGAGGACTGTGACAATAAAATAATGATTAACAATGTCGTGCTAAACCAAGTGAATAGCGCACGTAATCTCGGTCTGATCTTAGACGGGGAACAAAAGTTTGTGGAACATATAAACAACAAAATAAAGACCGCTTTCTACAAACTCAAAACACTATACAAAATCAGACCTTACATTAGGGAGGAATTAAAAATACTATTATGTGATTTATATTAAATTATTTGGTCTTATCACAATTTAACTACTGCAGTACTGTTTTTGGCCCTAGACTCAATACGTACACAGAAAGAGCAATACAGAGGGTCCAAAATGCCTGTGTGCGTTTTTGTTTTAATGTACCTAAAAATGAATTCATTACTCCATACTTAAACCGTAAGGGTATACTCAACATGAATGCTAGGAGAGAGCTACACTATGCATGTACAGTGCATAGAGTCATATGGAATAAAAACCCAGAATATCTATTCGAAAAGCTAATGTGGGTAAAGGACATCTCAAATCGTAGCCGGCGTTCTAATAGAAGCAACCGCCTAGTAACCCCTGCACATAATTCGAAGCGATATCGAGGGTGTTTCAAATTTTCTGCAGCGAGAATCTGGAATGATCTACCCCCTCCGTTAAGAAATAAAATGAGTACACAGAGCTTCAAAGCTAAGTACAAAGCAGCTTTATTGAGGAGACAGCTCGTTAGTATTAAGTTTTTTGTCTAGTTTTAAGTTTTTTCGTATAATATTGGTATTGTTCATTTCTTCTTTTGTACCTCCATTATATGTCTGTTTCTATTATGTGTGGCAATAAACGGTTTATTATTATTATTATTATTATTAAGCTTACTTCTTGACTTCATTGACCAGTTACGTCACTTTTGTTGGGTACGCTCATGAATAATCTTAACTAAGGCCTGAAAAATCATAACTTGTGCTCACTTGAACCGTAGAAACAACGCGGGCCGCTTGTTCGGCAGCCGCGTGACGCGGGCGAGCGGCGTGGGGTCCCGCAGCGGGGGCTCGTCGTCGGCCAGGGCGTCCGTCAGCTCGAACTGGTCGGGGTCCCGGGCCACGTGGAAGGCCCGCAGCGCCGCCGCCACCAGCTCCCGCTCGCCCCACGTCCGTCTCACCACCACGGGCTGGTACAGCCGCCGGGACCAAGCGGCTTCGCCGTCGTACACTTTTACTACCTCTGTGGGGGGATAAGTGTAAAAGTGTATCAGTGATACCTAACTTTGGGGATATCGATGGTTGTTGTGACAGGTAGCTTTAACTCATTAATGGTACAACTGAGCAACTCATAAAATAAATGAGGAGGCCGATACCGATAGCTGTGAGTGGCTTCGAGACTTCGATCCATTAATGGTCCCCTATTGAGCAGCTCATAAGAATAACAAAGTCTATAGCATTCATCACGCTGCTCCAGTGCGGATTGGTGGATTAGGTGGAAATACTTTAGTACTTGGAAGAGCATTACAAATATTATACTTACCTACTTTCTTATTTTTAGTTATGCGGGGTATTGGCTATGTAGGTACATATGTCATATAGTGTACATTATAGACATAGATAGGTAGACTGTTTATTAGCTAGCAGTCGGCGGCTTCACCGAGCGAGGGAAACGTATGATCCGGTCGAATTGCGCCCAACTCTTTTCAATTTCGTTTCTGATGAACGTTCTAAACGGTATAGCTTCTATAGGTCCTTGTGTATATGTGGGAGATAGCGGGATGCTGTAGATGTACCTACGTCATATTCTAAGGAGATGACGGCGAGCACAATTGTAGTAGTATCACCAGATAGATGATAAATATGTAGATGTTTAAAGCCTAACGTAGACTTACATCCACAACATTTTGTTAAGACTAAGAATAAGCCAGTAGACCAACTTAACGGAAGCTTTATTAGTGACTGAACCTAACGTTAAACAAAATATCTACAGTTGATTTTTGAAGCACCGTGGTATAGATACCACATTAGAAATTCATACAGTTCAACAGTAGGACATGGCTCCAACTAAATTTCAACTTTTAGGCAAAGGTACCTACTGTAGATGAGTACATACATAAATGACAAAGATGCATGGAAATGACCAGCTCTGCAACCAATTCCGTACAAGCTAGTGTTTTTTTTTTGTAATAAATATACTGGCAATGTATTTTTATTTTTAAAAGTTGTGCTCAGGAGTTTCTATACGGCTTTTCTTCTCCTCCATGACAAAGCACCTTTGCGAAAAGCTGGTTCATTAAAAAAATGACGTGCATAAGTGTATCAATGACATGAATAAATGATTATGAATTTGAATTTGGAAACGATTAATAAAACCGACTATCAGCGTTCCTTACCTTCATCTCTATCATCCGGGGTCCGGTCCCGATGCTGCTTGTGCTCGGGCCGGTGATCCTGGTCGGCGGGCGCGCCGGTGGAGCCCCCGCCGGAGCCCGAGCGGCCCTCGCAGCCCGAACTGAACTCCTCGCTCACGCTGCGAGCTGCAACACCCACACCGCTCATATGCGCCCCCCGAGCCCACGCCCACTCCCCACACGGCATAGCCCACCAATGGATATGTCCATTGCCCACACTAACATATTACATCACTTATGATCTATTTGTACTGATTCCATCCGCAGAACTATCACTTAAAGCCTATGACACTACTAGGTCTCCATGTTGCTGAATTACATAAAAGTACAGTCTAAGTACTACAGGATTCTATTTTGGAATCCGTAATATGAAAAGTAAAAAGTCAGGTTAGTGGTTTATTTATTTAACCAAATATTAAATGGTTAATTTATTCTTTATTGCAAAAACAAAAAATCCGATGTCATTGATTGCATGAAAATATTCCTTTAACAGGATGCATTATTATGTTAAGTTGAAAGGCCCTACCACTATTAAATATGTACAACTAAAAATCATGGAATTTTGCGTTTTTTCCTGTATTAATTAGAATTGTTAAAAGTTTCATGGAAAAATTTCCTTTAATATGAAAATATAGTTTCATATTTAGAACCTCAAAACCAGTTATACATCATAAGGCAGTAAAATTACAAAAAGTGTCATGCATAGGTAATGTAAATTGACCCGATGCATGCACCGCGCCCTCGCATATCCGCACGCGAACATACGAGTAGCTCGTGTCAGGGGACTGAACGCGATAATTCAATGCATTATGCGTGATTACGTCATACCTTCATGGTACCTGCTTATTATGCCAGCCCCTTCGGGAACGGGTTGTTTGATGGTAATAACCGATGAACTTACATTAAAAATGTATAACATCTAGAGAATTGCTCATTAGGTCTAAGTATTCTAAGTAAGTCAACATTAATTTTAGTGAGACGTTGGATGGAATCAATAATGTTATGATGGAATAAAGAAATATCTTTTTTTATTTTCCCATGTAACGTTTTTATTTAAACTCGTCTATTCGTTAGTTCAAACCCAGAAACTTTAGAAATACCTCGATATTTATAAAGTTTCTTAATAAAATTAATAATTCAGTCAATCTAACATACGCACATTCAGCATTGACTAACATTACATATTAACTATTACAGTTGACAACCCCAAATGAAATATAAAAAAATAACCAAAACCAACACACGGTTTATCTAAACAAAAAAACCTTAAACACAAACTATTATAGCATTTTGGAAACCATCCCTTTGTCTTCGTCTAATTGAGGGGTTGATTTTTGCTTTGAACATTTTTGCACACTGACATAATCCACACAATATAAATAATATGGCTACAAATAAAGTAGTGTTCATATTTCACATTCGGAACAAGTATTAAACTTTAAAAAATGTCATGTGCGAGTAGTACAGATTCAGTGTGTAAAAACGCCAACTGTCGGCAATTGCGTAGCGGCGCAACACATCAGCGATATGTCTTGTTAAATTATTCAGCAACATAATGTATGTCAATGGTTATTATTACTGTGGATGTGTGTGTTACCTGGGTACTGTTGGAATACCGCATCTCGGATCCTTCACCGCACGGCTCTCAGTGATTTAACAGCTCGAAAATTCAAAAGGATGATGAACGATTGAAAAATTCCAAAGAGTTGTGAATTGATTTACAAGCAAAAATGAAAATGGTTAAAGATACAGTTGTTAGTTGCAATTATGTTTACGTATTTAATTGAACTGTTTTAACGTGAGTTTTTACTCAAAATTAATTTTTTAACATCAGTAGGACCAGTCTCATGTTTTTCATAAGAGAGAGAAGGTATAAGTTATGCGTAGAATACGTAATGTGACTGTATGTTACAATTTTTTGATTGATTGAGGTCGGTGTGTGATTTGTGGAGTAAAAATGTTAACAAGAGAAGATAGAGTCGAAGCGGAAGCGTCTACTAAAGTCAGGAGCATACATGAACACTACGGCAGGCATTAACGTCTCTCGATCCTCCGTCATCTGTGGAGATGTTACGTCTGTACTGATTTTGCTGATTTAAATACATTTCCAATATTAAAATAGTTAGGTACTATTTGCTTATTGCGAGTATTTTTTTGCTTTTACTAACTGCAATTAATTAATTATAATTAAAGACGATTTAATAACTTCTGTACGTATAGTAGGTAGTGGACCGTTGTTTCAGGTTATCGAAGAAGTAATAAAAAACCGTCAGTAAATTATCAAACAGTTTAGTCAGTAGCTCCCACGGTAGGTCTCTGGTGTCGTGAGAAGTTAGAAAAATTATGATGGGGATTTTGCTAAACATGTTTGCTTTTTTGTTTTTACTGTAGATACCATAAAAAGCCAATTTAGTAAAAATAAAATACCTAGTCGTTAATACCTGCAATGTAATAAGAAATAAAATATACACAAACTTAATTTTGTCTGGAGTTAAGAACTCGTATGTGTTTTAGAACGTTGTCATCCATTTTCCTTTAATTGTAGAGAGCTAATTAATTTCTTACCCTACGTAATGTTTTGCTAATCCGGAAAGTCCGAATCGATGATTCATTTAATCAATAAAATTTAATTAATTTAAAATATTAATAAAACAAATTAATGTCGAACATCTGTTAGGTTTCTCAAGGAAAAATAATGACACGTTGACATTTCGTAGAATGTTTGTGAGGTTTTAATGTTAAATCAAAGGCTACTTGAAAGCGGATTGATAATTGTGTCCTTGCCGAATTACGTTTCACAGTCCGCTATATGTTATTAGTAAAAATAGCTAAACGTCAATAAAAAATGCTCAAAATTGCTTCCACCAGTATTTCGACAAAGAAGAGGTAGTGTATTAATAGAGCGGTCGATACCTCTGGAGTAGGGGGGCGAAGCGCCGGCGTGGGGGCTGCAGGCGGCGGGCAGCAGGCGCCGCGCCAGCGTGACGAGCCGCGCCGCCGCGCGCCCGGCCCGGCGCCCCCGCGCTGCCCGCGCTGCCCAAACACACCGCTCACACGCCGTCCGCGACACGTACCGCCGCACATGTGCCCCTAGCCTAGCCTAACCAAGCTGAACCTCCTCATCAAGCTACTCTAGGACGGAACTAGCTCTACCGTACGGAAGCCGCGAGGCACATGTGCGGGGCGAGAGCGGTGCGCGCTGCAAGACACTTACGGCAGCCGAAGTCCCGCTGCGAGGGCGGCGGCCGCACGTGCACGCCGATGATGGCCTCCATGGGCACCTCCGTGCGCGGGATGGACACCGCCGACGGCGGCAGGAAGATCGGCTGCAGCATGCCGAAGTTGCATTCCTCCGGGATCAGGGCGCGGCAGCCGGCGTGGCACTGAGTCCAAAAACAATTACATTATTGATCTGTTCTGGGAGGAATTGAAACCAACTTGCCGACTCTACCTTAAAGAAAGTTATTTACTTTATTTATGAAGCTGCAAGAAAATTAAATTTTTAAGATATATGACACTAAGTTATTACTTCTTTTCACAAAGCTAGAAATAGCTTGTGGTAGATAATAACGACTATGACCCTATAGGGCTATAGATAACCTTGTAGAAATCCTGCACTGAGAAGGCACCGGTTTCAATGCCCATCTAGGCAGAAATTTATAGGGTCAGGTCCAGTAACTGTTACCACTGCAATGTTGCATCATCGGGACATAAATAAGACTACTTCATTGTTGGTACAAAGAGTTAAACAGCATCGTTGGACGCGGCATGGCTACTATGCTTTCCGCGACTGTTGCGTGAAGTGTCTCACCGTGTTCCCGCACCACTCGCATCTGTACCCGGTGAGGCACTCGGCGGACCAGCAGGCGCGGCGGCACACCGAGCACTTGGAGTTGGCGGGCAGGTTGCCCTCGCGCCAGTGGTGCACGTGCCGCGGCTCGCTGCCCGCGCAGTACGTCGCGTTCTCCTTGCAGTCCGCCGCCGCGAACTCCACGCATTCTCCGTGCACGTAGTATTCACAAACTGACGAACAGACGAGCGTTGTTATTTATTTATTAACTACATGGAGCATTGATATATAGAAGGAGCGCCATCTCATATAAAGGGAAAGTTGAAAAAGTGTCCCGCTGCTTACAGAAAATAGAGGTTCCAATAATGGCCATTTCAGAATGGCGCAGGCGCTAGTGTGATACAAATAGCGAACCATGAACATAGCTGTTGTAGACGGAGTGAAGTTTGCCTAGTGATTAGAGCACCGCAGAGCCACCCGTAATTTTACGCGTTTTCACGGACACTTTTCAAATACAAAGATGGCATTCCTTCTCCTCTATTTTCCATGATTTACTAGCAGACCCACTTCGCTGGGTGTCAATAACTTTTACTTGTGATGACGGAAAAAATATCATTATTCACAGTCAAATATAGCCTAAGTATGTCACTGAGAAATAATGTAGTATTTTCTACTGGTGAGAGAATTTTTGAAATCGGTCCAGTTATATTAGTTTAGAAAACAAAACTGTCGAGGGTGTTTAAATATCAAAATTTATAGTTATTGATTTCTATTTTCAAATACATTTGCATTTTAAAAACGTACTACAGATGCGCTCTATTATTTTATTGACCTACGTAAATGTCTAGCAAGAACAATAAAAAAATTAAAATATAGCAACTTTTATTACCTACGAGGTACAAAAAAAAGCAATAAATGAATAGCTACAAAAATTTAATGCAAATCTTGTCTTATTGTATTATGCATATTATATATTGCATTATTATATTATTATGATAAAAATTAATTTGCCCATATAATATCCACCATAATATACAGAATTGTACTTACAGAGTTATGATACCTTTTAGCAATTTTAATCCTAGCATACAATACAGGTCATAAGATGTAAATCATCGCCAAAGACAAATTGCATATATATAGTATATTATATAGTATATTAAGTATATATAGTACCTATATTAAACATAAACTCGTAAATCAAAAATAAATGTATAAAGAACCTCCGTGCATTCGTAAAAAACTTATTATGTATTACCCAAGTACAAGTGGTTTGATTTGAATAACCATTTAGATAATATGCTTTGACGGTCTTCACATCCAATGATTGTCTAAAAATAACTAGCTAAGTAGAAGTTCTTTTACCACATAGACGTTAATTGGTACTCCAAACCTGGTAAAATGAAAGACAAACTTACAAAGAAAGTAGAACAAAACATTCAAATAAAAACAATCAAGAAAGGGCGGTACGTAATAGTCTGAAGCAGTCTAGTTCGCTATTCAGTCCGCCCAGCTGTCCGCGGCTCCACTTCACTCTGATTTCTAGAGTATAATTCGACAGAGTGCACGACAACTTCGTCGTGGAAACTTATTTGACATTTTGACATCTATAGTACTTGACATTTAAAACCGAATTTGCGGCGAAATTGTTGACGTTGAATACCGAAAATTAAGGAATGTGGCTCGCTTCTACGAGTAGTATAGGTGTACCAGAATCTGATGGCAAAATGGGGAAATTAAAATTGGAGACAACACACTCCCCAGCGTTGGGGAAACTAGAATAAAACTTTTTGATCCTTGATATTTTTAACAGTGTTAGTTTCATAATAGGCAATATAAATTATGTAGGTATGGTTTATTAACTTCAGATGAAAATATATAAAAAACAAAGCTACACATTTTTTACATAAGCACAATTTTTTTTATATTATAATTAATTATTACAGAGACTAACAATAATTTATGTAACTATAATTTAAAATTTACCATCTGTATACTAGTATTTTTTATTCATTTGATGAAGAGAACAAAATTAAATAGATAATAATAATAAATTGCTCCTCCACCGTTTCAGTTACGTGAACTTGTATGATGTACTCGTAACTTTTCATTTCATATTCACAACATTTTTGCTACTTTTAATTTGTAACAATGTTTGTATTATTTATTTCAATTAATTTAATATCATTTGCTAATCTTACTTACATACAAAGAAATCTTAAGTAGATTATTTACTAAGAAAATATAATCAGGAAAACTAAGTATCAAAACGAGTTAATCCTACAAGATGGATATTAATATTAATAATGCAGATTGTCGCTTAAATACAACTTTTTCCTCACATGTTTTTCATTAAACATTGAAAATAATATTTGTGGCTTGTGATCGTAAAGTTGTTTTCGGCAGTAAATCGAAAATAATCATCATTTTAGAAAAAGAAAATATTCCACACAACTCTTTTTTTGACTTGACAAGCCGCTTGACAATAGTTAGTTTTAAAAATTTTCATTGCCATATTAACCCTTTAAGGAGCAAAGAGGTATTGGAATTGTTAAATAAAACAAAAACTAAACCAAGCTAAATTTTTTTGATATATTAAATAAATTTTATGACAAAAATATTTTTTCAGGAATAAGACACTGAGTTTTCAGGTTGTATCTTTTTAGATACAAAAACACAATTATACGAAATAGGTTATTGCGAACTTCGTATCTAAAAAGACACAAAATGACTCTAGGGCTTATACACTAGAAACAATAATTAGCTTTAAACAATAATAAATAGTTAACTGAAATAGGAATTTCTGTGAAATCAAAGGTTAAAAGTAAATAAAATAAAATGAGTGTTTATTAGTTTGTTTAATCATTCAAAGTAAATAAAACAAATAAAATAAATTGAGCCTTGAAAAACTATTTCCTATGAAATTCACGAAAACAGTTATGTTTTTCCATGAGGCATAGCCTCGTATCACATTTCAGGCAACTAATATCTGACATGTTGTGCAGTTCCTGCACCGACCCTTCCTTACAACGGTAGTTATATGGTATAAGCCATCAGTGCGTATATCCATTTTCGGCCTTGACACAACGGGTTGTTTAATTTTCACTGTATTTGTGGCCATAAATAAATAAATACCAAATGGTAATACATATATTCTTTTATACCACTTCCTACTCTTACCGCCTGTTCAATAAAGAGAAACGAACGTTCCCGCCAAGTCCACACCGCCCATGTGCTGGTTATATTCTGTAATAACGGTTGGGCATTTGACATCTACTTTACGCTTAGAGGTCTTGTAATATCTTTTTACAAAAATTTTCCTGTTGTCTGCTGCATATGAATTTGCTAAAGTACCTACCACATTTATTATCCGCCCATTTAGTAACAGCAATATTCTTATGGTTATCGACCATAACTACCTCTTCCTTTCTTTAGCAAGTCTTTGTCCGATATCATGTCACATCCTCACAAACGATCTTTACGGATAACTCCCAACGACAGGATGCCAAACTCACTTCTCAAATACGATATAAACTGTATAAAAACGACTGATAAAGACGCCCAGTATCTATTTAGATACACAAGTAATAAAATCGATTTATACAGGTAAGTCGCAATGTATCTTTTTAGATACACATACTTTATTCCTTCATTATACATAAAATAACATAGTTTTGTAATGAAATAATACTTACTTGTTAGTAGATGCCTTTCAAATAATATGACACTAAAATATTCACAGTTTACCCACTTATACTAAATTTTTTAACAAAATTTTAATTAACCGTCCACTATTCCTCAATTTCGGCGCGAACCGTCTAATTTATTGCTGTTTTTGAAGATAAAGGGATAGTACCTGCGGCGTGTCTTATTGATTTCTCCTTTTATTGTACGTTGATAATTCAAACGGAAGAGTCAATACTTTCGTGTGACTTTTAAATTTTGTGTAAGGTGCGTTTAAATGTGTTGTGCATATTTAGATACAAAAAACCTTAAAGGGTTAAAAACCCATTTTTCTGCTTGTCAAAAATGCCATGAGATGCTGGTACACCTATAGCACTTCATAGCTACACCGCTACGGTAGCATGTTTTATTACTTTCCCTGCTTGTGGTGTACTTTACTGACCAACGAACATAATTGCCCCAGGCCTTGTCTGGAAGGTCGTTAGCTTTTGTATGTCATCAATTTAATTTTATCCTATTTGAAATATCTTGCTCTTATTTGATTTCATAAGTGACATCTCTGATGTAACCCCGGCCACTCACATGCGCGCAAATGTTTGACATTTTTACGAATGTTTGCAGATATGTGAAGGGCGGTCAGGCAAATGAGTTCGCATATGATTATACAAGCCCATTTCCGCTTCATCCTACACTTTGTTCACGAATGTTCAATCTTGCTGTTGTTATTATGTTGTTGTCATTCAAATCCATTTTCAATACAGCAAATAAATGGTAGTACGATTAGACGCCATGAACCACGAAAAATTAAGAGATACATCACCTTTTTAGTCGTGTGCGCAACTGGTCGCACGAATGTGTGGGAGACTACATGAAGGTTCGAGGTTCGCGCGCTTTGATGTGCGACAAAAAACCGACACAGCTTGGAAAACCCCGAATGCCTCGAAAACTTCGCATAATCATTCGCGAAGGCCGTCCCACACTTGTGGGTTCGCGTATTCGCGCGAATGTGAGTGACCGGCATAATTTTAAATGCATAAATGATATCTATGATTTTAAATGCAGCAATCTTACAATAGATTATCCACTAACCTATTGACTAATCAACACTTCAACATCGTCTTAAACTTTACTCTGGATCAATTTCAAAGAGATAACAGTTCGCGCACGCATTGCATTGCGTTAGTTAACCTAATGTGTAGGTTGACGTAACGAGATTACAGCATCACAATTAACGCTGTAACCAATAATACTGTGTCCTATTTAAGCTCTCCGTGTAATATAGATTGTTACTCACATAATTAAAAACTATTTAAAAACCTCGAACGGACACCTTATTACGGTTTGATACTTTTATGTAAGTAGTGTCTCTAAGCCTTAATATAGGGAAGACACTGCGATACACACCAATAAGGCAGAGGTTGTAAGAGGTATACTCACTCATACAATGTAAAGCTGGTAATTCATCGAGCCTTTTCCGACACACTGTGCAATGCTTCCGTTTGTGGTATGTTGGCTCCGACCAGCAATGAGCCACTGGGTTCTGTGGAGAAACGATCTTATGAGTTACGGCTAATCTTGATTGTATTTCTTTCTGCATCTTTATAGAATAAAGCCCATGTTGTTGTTTGTATATTATATAGTGGCGTTTACCCTACGCCAATCGTAATTGACAAAGTAAAAGTATGGTCAAATTTGCGCACTCCATGGCACCCACTATGGCATGGAAATAACGAGTTCAAGATCCACCTATCGTCCATGCGCTATGTCCTACGTATGGCTATCGTTACCCATGGTCATCGGCGATACTAAAGGTATAACTGATGCGTTACCGGTCAAGACGGGGATAAGGAAGAAAGTAGAAAGTCTTTCTGTGAAGCCTGTCTGGCTAGCAACCACCTTCTTGCTTGCGTCAACCGTCAAGCGACTCGTCGTGTTCTGACTGAAGCCTGAGAGCCAGTCTTTTGTTTTCTTTCTTCTTCTAGCCTTTTAAAATTCTCATTTAACCATTGGCCAACCTCCCCTGTTTCTTATGCACCCTGATTTATCAACGGACGAGACTTTGGCGTCAAGCCCCTCCTAGAAGTCATAGTGTCTTGTGCCACCAAGTTTAATCCCGGCAGAGGAACATACATTGTGGTAGGGTTAGCAGCCTGGGTAGCTACCACCTTTCTTCTACCTAAATTCGAAGGTGAAATATTTTTTTGGGTTTCTGTTGCAAGATGGTATGACGAAGGGTCAGAATTAGCGTGGGTCCTCGAATACACAGTCCCCGATACATTCCGTCATATGTGTCCTTATACATGTAGTTGTTTCAGCATGGACTAATACGAGTACTAACTTAATAACGATGGATTTAGGCAAATTTACTATCGATCGATGTAAGGATTGGTGTGGTTACCTTGATGAGGCTCGGCGCCACCCCGCAGCACGGCGTTACCACCTGCTCCACGCATCGCTCGTGCACTATCAGGTTGCACACTGAAACAAACATGTACTAGGTTAGGTAAGGTTCGGTTTTTTTTTAAAAAAAAGGTAAGGTTCGGTTCAGGTTAGGGCAGGTTAGGTTCGGTTAGCATTATGCCAACTTCCGAATCAAATAAAGATATTGGAACCGTTCTCCTATCGTGATACGATTCCCTGTCACGCTCACGAACCGTATCTTCTTCATCACAACCCATTACTCACACAACGTGAAAGTTGAAGGCTATCCACCACGGCATTCAAACTATTCAAAGTGCTAATTGGTAGGATTCAAAAAACTTTTGAGAACATTATGGGAGAACTCTTAGGCGTACAGCTTTCCTCACTATGTTTTCCTTCAGCGAAGTAAGTGATAATTAACTTCTGTTAAATTGTATAAGAATTCTACTGAATTAGGTTAAAAATTGATGCGATCATTTTTAAGGCTCCGAACCAATTGGTGAGGAATATTGAACTTGGTCACGACCCCATGACGACGACACAGAGGAACCTTTTAAAAAACTGATGTATGGCAAAAACTGACTTGAAAACGTAATTGCTACGTATAGATATTTCAATATTACTACTAACACTGCGTTTAATTTTTTTATGCAACGACTTTGACGTTCTTATTCAGAGTTTGATGGCATTATACATCGGTTATACCGTTCTTCACTCCATGTAAATGAATTGGATTCTAAATATATGTAATCTGTGATAAAGTACTCGTACATCATGTAAGTAAACAAGTCAACACTGATGTTCCGTGGGAGGTTGTTTATTTGCGAATCATGTTTTTGGACAAAGCTGCAAAGGCGTCCATTGGCCACGCCCGCGCGCCCCACAAGCCCACAACACGACGCGTAGTTTTTCCAAGAAGTGTAGTGGGAGCCCAGTGCCAGCAGTGAATGTACGCATTGAGGAAAGTTTTCGCCACATATCAATGAATCATTAGAGTTATATTTTTTTAATCGGGCGCTTGCCAAGTCTCTGTTAACTGTTTTAGTGGTTTCATTCTCGCCATGGTGGGGTCATGATTTGTAGATTTATTACTATTAAATATAAAAAAAACCGAGCAAATGCGTATCAAGCCACGCACAATGTAGGGTTAAGAAGTAGTAAGTTTATCGACTATTGCTCATTAACTACATATGCTAACATAGCCGTGATAGTTTTCCTTGTAAATTCATCATATTATAACCTATTTTTGAAAAAAAATTCACTTGTCTAACTCCAACCGTTTAGCCGGCAGGGCAACTACCTACCAACAAACAGTATTTCCCATAGTTTCAGATTTAGCCATCCACGCCCACTTTAATAATTCACCCTGTATGTAGGTACAATAATTTTATTTTCTTTATTTATTATTATAATTATTTATAAAAATGGTTGTCTGTAAAGTCGGTTTACGGACGGTAGTTTAACGTGACAACGTCATGACATAGCTCCGCTCCACCCCGCTCCGCTCCACGCAACGACGATCGCCTACGGCATCGGCTACGATACGCCGATCGTAGCCGATAGTGCCTCTCTCTCTCGCTTTTGCCGCTCTCTCGCTCGCGAAACGCTACATTTTTTCATAGATGCGCCCGGCTCTTATCGTTTTAATAGACGTTATCTCATCAAAAATATACCTTATAGTTCCTATCTACATAAATGAAAAATGTGTGATGAAGATTGTTACGGATTATGGAAATTGATTGCGCAACTTCGATTAGAAGTTTCAATGCAACAATATTTTTACTCGTTAATCACAGCTGTTGTAAATACTCAAAAGAAGGAGAGAATAGAAATAGAGAGAAAGAGATTTTTTTATACATGACAATTTTAATAGATCATAAATAGAGTTAATTAGGTACAGAGTACTGGCGATTTTTGCACGAAATTCGGTGTGCCCGTTTCATCCGTTTAGTAAGGAGAGCTAAGCCAATATGTAGAGTATACCTAATTTATGAATAACATGAAAAATATTTCCGCACAAAATGGGCATATCATTTGTATAATGATAAAAAAAAAAATATACGTGTCGAATTGAGAACCTCCTCCTTTTTTTTTCGTCGGTTAAAATGATTTGAAGTTCCATTAATGCTTCTGGGTGCCTGAAGACCCTTTTTTGTTTGGTTGCATATTATGATACAACATTTATTATAATAAGTATAGTTATATAAAAGATAGTCAATAATAAATTTATTTGCATTACATTTTTTTAAGAATCCAAACTTGCGGTGTAACAAGGATCATATAGTTGAAAATAAGAACAAAATTTTAGTAAAAAAGTTACGGTCTGCATTTTACATAGCCTACAAGTGCTATCTAGTCCTTACAATAATATATTTTAGTAATCGTGGCAAGTGGCAACGTCACGCAACAAGCCGGTTTATTGCACGAAATTATATTTGCGCTGTCTTTTACTACTTATATCTGTAGTTTTACGCGTAATTACTTATAAGTAAGCCTTCATGAAGCTTCAGAACAACTCATAACGAAAATATTTTTTTATACAGAAATTGTAGTTATTGAACTTTTATATGTACTTATCAATCTAACCATAAGTTCAGATAATTATGGATTCAGTAAAATGTTACTATACTCCATTATACTTTATTAAATAGAAAAAAAATATGTATCTAATTGTCTTAACGAGATGATGATTCATTAAAAATAAATGGACCTTACATTTAACACATAAAATCGAGTTACATTTTTTTCGGGTGAAGTGACCTTATATCGTTCATCTTATTTTTCGAAGCAATGTTTTAAACAGATAAGCGTCAGATATTCGCTTGACTTGCGCAAGTGTAAACAACGCAATTCTGAAGTATCTATAGTGACTATTTTTGGAAAACTCAATTCTCAAATATAAAAGTGTTATCAAGTGTGCATAATAACAGTAATAATAACGCATCAATCGGCCACCCAGTATCGATGAACATTTTAGTTTTAGTTAAGGGTTTTCTTCAGAATATAACAGGGAAAGTATATTTAGAATTTTAGACCTAAAATTGGCGATGAGGTGAAAACACGTAAACATAAAGACTATCAACAGCCGTTAAGAAAGACAGAAAGCAAAGTAAGAAAGTATTCGTTCGAATGTCGGGGCATACAGACAGATATGAAGTTGGTACGGGCGCGCGGGTTCCCGGCTCACTCAGTCATCTCGCACGACTCACGAACGATCGATATGCGCGCGCACCCATCCCGCACCTATCCCGCGCCCATCCCGCGCCCATCCCGCATCCCGCCGACGAAACCGACGTATACCTTATAGGCTTATAACGTCTTACTCCCAACTATTCCCCGAATTAGATTTGTTGAACTGCAATTGGTTCAGTCCAGCGACGGAAATATGCTAATGTACGATCACTGAAGCTGCCCATATAAGACAGGATTCCTTATCGAATAGTACACGCATAGATTTTCTTGACTCCAAGTTAGTGGGCAAGGCTTATGTCGAGGTCTAAAGCACAATAGTATTGGTTGGTTATAACTAAGAGTTAACTGATTAGAATTTGATACAAACTGAATTCTTGACCTTCTTACTGAATCAAATTACGTTCACGCATAATGTATTTACTTATGGTTATAATTGTGGATTAGAAGAGCACTGCGGTTGTAGTATTCATTACAACACAACATAATTATGTTTTATAATTTATTACGATAAAATTTGACGTAATCTTCAGATTATACGGTTACTTAGAAAGTTTTAATCCTCCCTTTTCTTTATCCCATTTCATTTGTGACTCTGAATGGAAGAATCCTCTTTAACTATTGAAAACCCTTTTGTCAGTTAGTCGATTTAGTTGGTATGCTATTGCTATCCTTTACAAGGATACATAGTTATATCAATATAATATGTGATTAAGCTCCTTTAAGTATGGTACTCTCTGTCGTGACTACGGCGCCAGGCTTCTTCTGTTAGACCACTGGTCTTGAAGTTGAATCCCGACAGTACTTGGATGCTACTATGGATAATATACTATGCGTGCACGGGTATCATCCTTCATCTAAAATCTACTCTGCCTTATTATACGTGTCCTGGGCCCTGGCTGCAGTGTCGGAAATGATGCGGTCCGGAATGGTAAAGAATATGTCGCGCGGGTCGTCACTTGCGCAGACTATGTAGGCCTATGTCGAGAAAAAGGAAGAGGTTATATTTTAATGGATTTTAACTTCTTTACCCAGCCTGGCGTGGGTGGACATTCGGAACATTGGCATCCCAATTATAATTAAAATTCGGTTGCTATCCTTTCCCATTTATAAACTCATTAGAATAAAACTTATTTTAGAGGGGTCCCGGGTTCGATTCCCGGCCGAGGCAGATATTTATGTGACAGATAAATATTTGTACACGGGTCATGGGTGTGAATGTGATGATGCCACCCGCGACACAGGTAAGAACTTACTGCGGGGGTATGAGTGTGTAAGCGTTTATTAGTATAAGTTGGAAAACTAGGAGATCCGCTATAAGAATGTCTCGTTTAAATTACATAATTTAGAGTAACATTTTTGTATGTAAAACCACAGAAGAAATAATAGTACTTATAATGGTTAAACCTAATGTTGTTTTGAATAAAGTAAAAACAAAATTAAAACTCAAGCTGAACGAGTCAGAATATTTTATTTCTTCAACGCGTTAATAAACTCTTTGGTAGAGCGGAGTGGAAAAGTGCCTCATCTGTTATGTCAGTTCCATGGACTCTCAGCGGTACTTCACTGAGAAGCAGTTCTGGGCGAGCCAATTTAGCCTCAACCTGACACTACACGAGTAGGTACAACCCTATACATCTCAACGTAATATTCTAAAAAAGAGTCACTGGTATTAAGAATATGACAGGTTTTGATTTCGTAAAATAATCTAGTTACATTTGATAAGTAATAAGAATATACATATTTTGTCCCGTATATTTGATGAGTTTAAAAAAACAGGTTAAAATCTTCTAATGGACTATCTTTCATATTTATCTTTTTGCCCTTTATTTTTTTCCTCCCTTAGATATAACTAACTGCAATAAGGTAATTTCCTTTTCTATCTACATTTTGTACATACATATCTTACATCATTCTTGCAGACCTTTTCATTAATTATAATAACAATAAGGGCGCTCTTTGATTTAAAGGTCACTGTCAATATGTAATTGTATTATATTGATGCAGTTAGATACCGAGAACCGGGAAAGGAGCGCGTAGCTATTTTTGGCTGAAAAGTTTCAAAGGGCGCGGATTGGAGCTACACGGCCACGCGACCTTTCAAACGTGACGCGCGGGAAGCCGTTGCTCTGTCGGTGTCGACATTATAGTCGTTTAAAATAATAACTGTCCTAAATTTTATTATTATTAATTAAATAAATTTATTTATCTATTTATTTTAAAAGAACAGTAACACACAGTGATGCGTGGGTATCTGATTAAAGACGAGCTAGTTTACGTTCATTGACGAGTGAAAACTAAACTAATAGGTACGTGACGAATTGGAACTATACTTACATGTGACAAATTGTAACTTTTTTGAGACTTGACGAACTTGTACTAATTTAATACATTTTTGGCGCGTGACGAGTTAGAACTAATTTTTGGGGTGGGCAATTGATCCCTAAATCATATGTACTTAATTGACGAAATTTAGTTATCCGCGAATATCTTTAAGGACATGGTTTCATGGAATCCATTCTCACAAATTCTTAGCAATTAAACGCTTACACACATACACTGTAGGTATAATACTTGGATTACTTGTGACTTGAGTGTCATGGATTAACTAAAGATTGAGACATAGCTCGACTTGGCCGCTACTCGATGATCAAGAGAAAACATTAACAACTGTGTCAGGAACGCCCCCTCCTGGACCCGAATTAGCGACAGTCATTTACCTTATCATATTAAACATTGTTTATGTACTCATTTAGTTAGTCAACCTCCCTTGGGACAGGGTAAGTGGAGTGTCGTGCGGCGGCCGCTCCAGCCAATTGCAGGCTAGGGCTAGGCTGCTGGACCGCTGGTGACAACGAAAATAACCGGTAATGCCATTGCATTCCGCCCTTCGGTTGCGTGACTCCGGTAGCTTCGTTTTACAGGTCATTACCTGTAAAACGAAGCTACCGGAGTCACGCAACCGAAGGGCGGCGGGCGGGGGGCGCCCGGGCGGTACCTTCAAGCCTTTTAAGTATATTGCTAATCCTGCCGTGAACAATTACTACAAAAATGTTTTGTAAGTACATTGTTGGGTGATCATTGCATCATCATCGCAGCTCATCAGAGGTAAACGCTGATTGAGTGCATAGGCAGGCTTCATCCTTTGGGAATCTTGCAGAGGGCTCTTAGGGTGCATTCAGTTCACGATGTTTTCCTACAACATATTTAAATAAACTTTATTAATTTCTAACCCGCACATCTGCACCATGCAATACACTAGTCGGAGACTATTATTAGCGTGGGGTATCGTTTAAAAGGCCTTTGAAATGAGTCAAATGTTGGATAGAGTCAAGTGTCTCCGTCCCCCCGCCAACAAAAAAATGTCCTCAAAAATTATTATAACATGATGAATTTACAATGAAAACTATCACGGCTATGTTAGCATATGTTAATGAGTACCTAATAGTCGATAAACTTACTATTTCGGAACTCTACATTGCGCGTGGCCTGACACGCACTTATCCGGTTTTTTTTGGTAAGTATAGTCGTAGTATAGTTCGTTCAGATACGAATTTAAATATTTTTGTTATCTATACTCGAAGCGAATAGAGGCTAGGGAGGGATATTAATTAACTTATTTCTCTTACAGCCTTTTAAAGTCCACTAGACTTAGCTTCCCCTAACTTGCACCATACTGATATTTAACAAACATTTGTAAGAGGTAGATCAAGGGTTAAACTGCAGAATAAGATGTGATTATTTTAATAGCAAATGTTAATATAGCTAATCCAATAAAAGAGTCATAAACAGTTTTATAGTCTCAACACGCACCATTCAATGGATAATTTTATTGTAACGTTTATGAACAAGGAATAAGTTTGAATCATTGCGCTGGATTATACAATAGATGAATACATATAGAATACAATACTATGCTTCGTAGGTATATACACTGTGAAATATAGCTACGTAATTTTGCGAATAATGTGTTATACTTGTTTTCTATATTCGCAGGTTATACTATCAAAAAATGAATGAAAGCTATATACCTAATTATTTGACGACCCTGTAGCCTAGTTGGTACCGACCCTGCCTGCGAAGCGACGGGTCCCGATTCCCGGCCGGGGCAGATATTTATGTGACAGATAAATATTTGTACTCATGGGTGTTATTGTGATGTGTAATATGTGTCGTCCGTGCCACCCGCGACACAGATTAAAAAACCTACTGCGGGGGTATGAGTGTGTACAAGCGTTTATTTATTTTTATTTTTTTTATGTGAAAAACCAACAAAAGAGCTGAGAGGGTGTCGCCTATAATACGAGTTGCCGGCCACCTGATAAGAAAGAAGAGAGCAGAAAGAAAACATTTTTTAAGCGCGATCTGTTTCTTAGCTCATATTCTATAATAGATAATAAACTCTACTCATTTTTCTATTCATTGTATAATTCCGTTCTCAGTTTTTTTTTAACCAACTTCCAAAAAGGAGTTATATTCAATTTGAGTGTATTATGTTTGTTACCTCAGAACTTTCGACTGGGTGAACCAAAATGATGATTTTTTTATCGAAAGCTGGTGCTTGTCATGTGGTCCCACTTAAATTTGAGCGAGATCTGACGAGTAGTTTTTAAATTATCCCTAATTTGAAATCGGTTATTTTTTGTCAAGATTTGTTTTATTTATTTATTTTACTTAACTCACAATCGATTTTTATGTTACTTACTTACATATAGAAAATACCAATATACGTATATAAACTTATATATTCAAAGGGCATATTCAAATGATTTGATATGGTAATTAATAGTAAGTAACTAAGTATACTTTATGAAACTACATTATTTGCTGAAAACAACCGCCGATATTAGACAGAAAGAAGCTTCTTGGTACAATAAAATTATATAGGGAAAAGTGTGAAATTAGTGAATTTCAGTGTGGATGAATTATTGTTGAAACCGCTCTCATAACGTTCATGTTTTCATCATTATGATTAACCAATCAAAGTTTGATGACTAGTGTTGCCCCATAAAAAACAAAACAAATTAGGTACTCACTACTCTGTTGACATCGTAAAATAGTGCAACCTTTGCGGATGGCCGTAGTGAACACTGCCGCCAACTGCGACAGCCCCGCATCGCAGGACATGTTTGTTTACACTCAACACCGCACAGGTTAAACACGAAACACTCACGGTTCAAACCGATCACATATTAAATAGGAGGACGCATTTTATTAATTTGGCGGTCTTTTACACTTCAGGGAGTTATTTTCGGCGCTCACTTGTCAATATAAGCCGAGCCGCTATCACGGAAGGGCACCGGCGGGCGGCGACGATCGGATCAAGGAAACGTATACATTAGTGTTGCAGTGCTAACTGCTGACTCCGTACGTCACGGTATATTTAAATAAACTCTGGGCGGGGCCGAGCAGGAATAGCCACGCTCGCAGCCCGCGCGGCACCACCTCCTGCGTCAAATGTTGCCATTTTAAAAATAATAAAACGTACTGCAGACTTCCGACACGGATCTGTCAAAATAGAAGGATGCGAGCCGCACTGCCGCACGAGGTTTACAGTTAGAAGCCGAGCGGATCCCCGGACCGCCTAAGCGAACACTTTAATTGAAAAACGAGGGCAATAGCCTAAAGATCGGCGATCATCACTTCAGTGTTTGTGCAGATGCAGTTATTACATAAATTTAAGGACTTCCTAGATCGTTAATAGACGTAGTTTACGACGTGTAGCAGTTGTACGGGGGGTTCTAAAATAGAAGTTGTTTATTTGTCTGCGTGACGGTCGCGTGCTGCGTGCTGCGTGCACCGGGCGCACGGCGGAGCGGCCGACTGCAGCCGCAGCGCGCCGCACGCACGGTGCGCTCGCTGCGCAGTGGTCGGCTGAGTGCGCACGCGCAGCGCGCGAGGTGCCAGGCCACGCGCGTCTGGCGCCAGTCTAACCGTTTAGACACCGTCACATGTAATCATTTCTTTCACACGGAACCGGAACTAACCGACGTGGCGACGTTCTCTGTACATCGGATATTGATTATGATCAGACGCGTAATAACCTTGCATGTAAATTATTATAAACCATTTTGATGTGATCTCGTCATGTTGTTGATTCTGGAGTCCTGACTGAACGAATTCCACACGTAAAAAGAAAACACGTAACACGCCACAGAACAGTATTTATGTATTATAAGATTCTATTTAAGCGGGTGTTTTAATTATAAATACTTAAAATGTCATAAATGTCTAATTAACAGTTAGAGTTTTTCGTCAAAAGTCATCCCAGATCATTTCCAAATCCCAGCCGCATTTCAAAATTTTACCAAACAAAATATCCGACATCAAAGAAACAGTCTTGTTAGAAAAGGTTATTCCCATTAGAAAGACGACCATTAAAATTATCGCTGAAAAATACTAACAAAACTGCCACATGTTTACATTATATCTAAGAAGTTCCCTCAATTCTTCATGTACTCGTATATATCGTCTACCTATGTCATCATAAGAACTGAATTTTGATAAACATTAGACAAATCGTAATATATCCTTTCGATTAAGAAAATAATTTTCCAAATCGATTTATAGGGAGTTGTGACGTAATAAACAAAAAAAAACAACAATGACGTAACAACCATAACAAGTTAACTTGAAGGGTGATTCAAATACGGTAGCCTATATTTAGTTCTCGGTTGTATTGTAACATGCGTGCCGTACGCGAGCGCTCGGTATTTTATTTTTGACACATTTGCTTCAAAACAGGCCATTATGTTTTCATATACTTATTTTTATTGACAAACCGTGATTGCAGGTGACTTGGTGGTAAGAATATCCCTAATCGAATCGTCCTGTGGTCGCTAGTATTTGTACTACTTAGTTTAATCCCAACGGTACTCAAATGGGATGGTAGAGCCAATATAGAGACAACAACTTATTCATAGTTAGACTGAAACTTTCAGTTCTTAGCCTGGTGCTAAGAACTTAAGTGCTAAGGCTAAGGTTAGGGTATTATATGTCTGTATCTTTATACCGACGCGATTGCACAAATCCGTTGAATCCACGTGTCAGCACTCAGCTCAGCATACGCTTAGCCTAGTGCCACTCCCTGCTCCCGTTTTCAACCCCGGACGAAAACAGAGGGGTGTTATAAGTTTGACATGTCTGTATATGTATCTGTGTGTCTGTGTATCTGTATGTCAGTCTGCGGCATCGTAGCTCCCAAACGGATGAACCGATTTTGATCTAGTTTTTTTTCTGAAAGGTGACTTAATCGAGAGTGTTCTTACCTATGTTTAGTGTAAATAAACTGTCGGGGGTTTTGTAAATTTTAATTTAAGATTATGGTCAGTAACACATTGGTACTTAGGTGATATTAATGTCTCGTTTGCTCGTTACTCGATTATCTCGTTTGTTGTCCGTGGACCAACGGCGTAGACCAACTGATTGGTCCTCGGGCTAATTTGTATAAATAAAAAAAACGCGCAATGTAGGGTTCCGAAGTAGGTAGTAAGTTTATCGACTATTAGAACGAATTAATAATAGTATATTATTCATTAACTAATATTATTCATGAACTTCGGAACCCTAAAAACATGATTTTTTTAGTTGCATCCTTAAGAATTCAAATTCCTACAGCAATATATTATTTTGGTAATGCCAATTTTATTCAACAAATGGTTGTCGCGTTGCGTCCTAACTGCAGATTATACTCATGCTTGTAGTGTGTTGACTGATTCGGATGATATTATCTATTGAGTCCAATTGTTTATTGTTTTTTTAATAGCTTGCTCTGATGCCTGTCATGTAATTATCGTTTTGTTTAATTGTCTTTATACACAAAGACAATAAATACAAAATGAACTGGAGATTTAAAATTAACTCCAGTTTCTTGTCTATTTCTTTATCTCGCTCTTACAATAATTACGAGTACTACCTACTACTAACATAGAGCTACTAGACTGAAATTGTGTATTCATTTAATAATAACGATCTATTGTTCATCTAGTAGCCTAAATTCGAGTAATCATGTTAATTTCAGATGACTAATATTTTTCTGTTTCCAAAAAAAAAAATACTTTTCAAAATTCAAAACTGTTTATTCATATATCACTGATACATATTACCTAGGTAGGTACGTAATTTTTTTCATCTACCACCATTTCAGAAAGGTGCTTTGTCATGGAGGAGAAGAAATAGGGAAAGAACTATTTGACAAACAAAAGAGAAAACGATAGATACTAAACTGCCTTATGCCCCAACTCAGAGTCACTAACGGTTGCTTTAATCGCTCCTTAATCAATCAATCAATCATTTTATTAATAGGTACCGAATTTGTATTTTGTATTTTAAAAACCTGTATCCAGTGAAGTAGGACGAATTTTGTTTTTTATTTAAGTGTTACGTGTTTATAATGCATAATGTTTCAACTGTAATTTTATATACCCTACGGACTCTTAACAAAATTAAACGTTATTTACATAGAATTAATATTACTAGCGTATAGAACAGACACCGCGAACATTGGGTTAGGGGAATGCATTGCAGCCGGCCGGCTGCATTTCATTTTGTAACTCGGCTGTCACTCGGCTGCGCTCATTGCGGCCGCATGACAAAATTGTTTATGAAAAAACTGAAAAAATGCCGTCGTGCGTAATAAGAATGTGTCACAATTGCACGACAAAAAACAAAAAAGATAATGTTATCACTTTATCATCAGTAAGAAAACAAAATCTTAACTTAAATCAACTAAAACGAATTAAATTAAATTATTGAGCAATGTTCCCGCCATTTTGAATGAAAAAATCATAAGGAGCGTTTGAACTTGGCAAGCCACTAGCGTGTTAATGGACTAAATAAGCTTGCCGACGCGACGCTTGTGACCAATTTAAAGTGTTGGATTTTTTGACACGAATCAATGGTAGGTAATTACGTTTGAAATCGTTTAAACGCTTTTGCACGTTAAATAAAGTTGGAGTAAGAGCTTGTAAAGATTTGGAGTCGGTGACTGCTTGTCTTGGTTCGACAAGTGTCATATACAAAGTTACTCTATGGCAAGTGTGCAAACGAGGCTTCTAGTTTGAAAAGAGAACGGAGGGCAAGCCGGCGGTGGAACACACATTTTGTTTGAGATAGCGTCTCTATGTATTACCTCAATGGTTATTTATGATTTTATGTATGTACCTAGTGTTCAATTAAAACACAATTAAGAAGAAATTACACTACAAAGTTAATCAAATTAATAAGTAGTTAACTTTTTTTGATTCTCTAAAATTAAAATTAATGATTAGTTACTAAATATCCATTATAAAGCAATAATATCATTGTCAATTGCAAATGTGGACATTGAAATTTCGTCTCTACAAAGTACAAAAATAAACATTATACGTAATTTTTGTAGACTAGTAACTAATAAGATACAATTTAGAAGTGTACATTAACGATTTTAACGACTTATACAGCCGACTTCAGTCAACACTTCGAAATTCTTGCTAAAATCATTTAATTTTGTTACAAAATTTTAACATAGCAACACGCAAGACAATCAGCCATTATTTCGCGCATAGGTCAAGGACCTTTACCGCGTAGGTACGTACTACGTAATCAACAACCATCGTGACACCATCTAACATAACCTACATTTAACATCTGTGGTCCAATGAAGCTCCGTCCGCAGCCTCGCTTGCCAAGGAAAAAAATCGTTTCGTCCGAAAATCGTGATTATTTTTCAGAAGCGAACGAATCGGCCTTCGGCGGGGGGCCGGGCGAGGAGCGGGCGGCGCGGCGGACGTGAGGTCGCCATTGACGTCACGCGGGCGGGCCAATCGCACCACCTTCCACGTTTGAATTTGACTTAACCACGAGAACTGTAAAGTCCGTCCACAAATCGTGACTAAATTGACGTTTCATGGGTGACCAGTTTCGGGTGCAAATTAAATAGTGATGACCGATAAACCGGAAAATAAATCGGAAAAATACTGCAGCTTTTATGGTGGGTCGAATATTTGTATGATTATTGAACAGTCCCTAAAACTAGTAAAAAAATAGTTTTAAAAGGAACCCATAGACTTAAATATAAGTCCATGAAGGAACCATATCATACACATATCTGTCTATCATACTTAATAACTGGATTTAAAAGTTATTCTACTTAAAAGAACGAGTATTTGGTTATGGTGATATACTGGTTTGGTTATATACTTTTTAGCCGAATACTAAATATCTAGGTAGATATGAGTGTCGCTTTTAATGTCACTATTCTTACAAAATACTTTACGATACAAAAAAAAACCGGAAAAGTACGTACCTATAGATCGCACTTTAGCTGGTATTATTATTTCGAACTTTGACATTACGAAAAAAATACTAATCGGACACACAGGTATACCATGGTTTGGAATGTAAGACGAAAAGTTTAAAAGGATAAAGTTTGAAAGGACGTAAAGTTCATTTTCCCGGATAACGCGAGGAAAGCCACGGACGGAGCGCTAGTATTTTATAAACTCTCAAATTGATATTGTCATAATGTTATTAATTAAATAATGATCTTTAACAACTTTAATCCCGAAACGAAGTGAGAATCGAGCCATTTTTGGGATAATTAAAAAATACAAAATTCTTATTCCGATAATTTCAACATTATAACTATGTCATTATTATTTAACTTTTAAGAAGAAAAAGCAAGTTGCAATTCACAATAACAATTTTTCCGTAAATCTCGCTTTTATTTTCTTTCATGGCAGAGAGATCTTTATCAAATAACGCATTTAAGAAGTTGGCGTGTAATATTTCTCTATTTGTACAAAAGCACTAGTTATACAATATACAGGTTTATTAGAATAATAATAATTATGGTAGCGGTCAGCGATGCGCTACCCGTGGCACTGAGGTAATCGTTTCCTCAGGCGAAGCCACGGCGTGCCACTAGTATTGAATTATGTGGAAATAGACTGTATACTGTCTAAATAACAGAAATACTGTATAGTTACAGGCTACAGCAGACTATAAAAGTATTACCTGTTTGATACCTGCTTCCCGGCCAGAATAAGCTACTTTATTTACGCGTAACATCAAACGGTGTCGAACCGGAACTAGCGACATCTGGCGTCGCCAGCCATAACAATGGTGTCGACAACCCGCTTGTTATTACTACCACCTACTTCTGGAACAAGATACTAGAAATAAGGTGGACTAAATATGTGATAATAACTGTATGTGGTAACTAATACATTAAAAAAAAAATTATGTTCACCTTTTAAAAAAATAAACAGAGGTTCCTAATTTAATGCCTAATAGCATGGTTTACCAGTCAACCCTGGGTGAATGTGGAAAGAACTAACAGTAGGTGTTAAAGCAAGAAAACAAGGAGTAACAGAATATCAAATTGTGCGTAAGTTTTTATGCGTGCCTTGTATAACAAGAAAGCCTAAAAATTAATGAGTGACCGAAGATGCGGTTTAGGTTTGATTTTGGCTGAAAAATTTGTTTCGGTCGGACTCTACTAAAATGTAATCTATCCATATTCGAAAGCAGAACGACATTAAAAACTAGAAAATATATTTTTTATGTTTTGATAGATGTAAAGTTTTCAAAATTAGGCATTTTTTTTAGTTCTGATTATTTATTTTTTAATTTAAATTTATAAGAGGCAATCCCATATAACACAAGAAAGTTAATGCTAATTTGGATACTTTTTTAATAAAATTTGATTACTTTTAGGAAATTAAGAACATTTCAAATCGAATAAACAATACATTGAAAACCAGCAAAAACGGTAGAATATACATGAGTATTATTGAAAACGGGGGTATAAAATATTCAGATTTTACTTTTGGGTGTCACTATTTGGACCAACCTGTATAGTGTGAGATGCCTCGCGCGTACCAGTCTGACGTCACAGCTGACACGCAACCCAGATTCAGTCTGATATTACGTTACTACATTACAATGGTAGTAAAATGGAGTGGACGAGAGGAATACACCTCGTTATTCAGTGAAATACTAATTTTTTATCAAAAAGTTATCGAAATCTAAAGGAAGAAAAACGTAGCACGTTATATTAGTGCCATGCGTATTAGGCTTAGCACGCATTGCGAATTTTTACCGCGCGATTTACCGCAAAATTCTGTGAGATATGGAAATTGTATGAAGCTGCACGCACTTGTGAAACAAAAATCGCATTCAGTACGCGATTTAAAAATCGTCAGAAAAAAATCGCGGCAGTAAAATTCGCAATGCGTTCTTACCCTTACTATTAAGCTTAGCACGCATTGCGATTTTTCACCGCGTGATTTTTTTCGCAAAATTCTGTGAGATATGGAAATTGTATGCAGCTGCACGCATTTGCGAAAAAAAATCGTGTTGGTTACGTATGTTATGTAGTACGCGATTTAAAAATCGTCAGAAAAAAATCGTGGCAGTAAAATTTGCAATGCGTGCTTACCCTTACGTCGATCCCTCGTAGGTATCTGCGCCCTGTCGTTGATCGAAGTTACACACCAACACCCTACCAGTGGTTACGAGTCAGATAAATCAGGTCTATGATTGGTCGAAATTGTTCATCCAATGTCACGTGATTCGTTTTCAGGTACCGCTTCGAAGCTTACCGTCCAAATGTAGTTCTTCGTAATTCATAAGAAAACATTTGTTTAAAATGTTCCAAAGGGCCTAACATTACTTTTGACATTGGTATGACTACAGCATGTAGTAACTACAGCATAATGCAACGATGGCGAATGTCATGAAGTCACAAAAGATAAAAAAATAAGTAAAAGTACAATAAAATAACTCAACATAATAAAAATGTAGTTGTGTAGTCACTTTGCTAGATAAATATAATTACGTGTTACAGTTGTACGAATAAGAAAGCTCTCTACCGAA
Source organism: Thymelicus sylvestris (assembly GCA_911387775.1). Classification (NCBI taxonomy): domain Eukaryota; kingdom Metazoa; phylum Arthropoda; class Insecta; order Lepidoptera; family Hesperiidae; genus Thymelicus; species Thymelicus sylvestris. Next base: position 14,997,284 of record OU426896.1, on the reverse strand, counting down.
CTTAAGATGGGAAATAGAACGCGGATTGTCAGTGCAACATCGATGTATCATTGATAACGCTGCGCGCTAAACATTCAAATATTGTTGGTGAATGGATTATTGTTAGTTTATGAAGAATAGGGTGCGCGCGCACCATGGCGGTGACGTCACAGCTGACACAGATCCTTGCGCTGGCGACCCAGATACTGCTCGTCCGCTCCACGCTCCGTCCGATCAATCGAGTACGGCTCTGTTGCGTTGATTCATTAACGTCATTAAAATCCCGTTTATACGTATTTAGTAGTTAAGTAGATAACTAAATAAGTGAATAATTTAGTAAAGTTCTTTAGTTCATACAATTCTTCACAACCTACTTGATTACTTAAGCATTTTACTAAATTTTAACTAAAAAGTCTTATGATATGTAAAGTGTTTTGTCTATAATAATAAAATTATTCTTGATAATTTTATTCACTATAATATTATTCAATGTATGTAGACGCTACTTTAAACTTGAATGTCTCGTAATGACCTCTACGAAGGCTACGCGGACCTCGCTACGGTGCTACGGTGCTACGAAGCTACGCCACCACGCAATAATGAATGGCTTTACATGATTTGTTATTGTTACAATTCGTTCATAAATTATTATTTATAAATGTCATAAAATAATCCATATTATAATTGTGAAAGTGTGTTTGTCTGTTTGTTTGTCCCTCTTTCACGTCGTAACGATGTTATGGTATGATTTTTGTATGTGATGATACTCGTAGTTAGGAGGCTGGAGAGTAACATAGGCTACTTTTTAGTTTTTTACCGGGGTAAAACATCTCATTCTCATGGGAAGATCCATTAAGATACGTATTTAAATCACTCGATACTAAAAGTAACAATGTGTTGGTCCGGCCTTCTATAACTAAGTTAAGGATCTATAGGATAGTTAGAATTTATATTAATATAATATGTATTTAAATATTGATATAACTTTACATATATTTATAGTTGGAAGGTTGAAGAGGGTCATAGGTTTTACAGTTAATTTTTCTTAGTATCTTTAAAATTTTGGAACTGTTATTTAATTATTCTTGCACCAGGAATACGTGTCATGCATGTTAAACAACTCATTGTTAGATCCCTTTGAACATGCGGGCGAAGCCACGGGTAATAGCTAGAAGAGAAATATCTTTCAATGAGTGGAAAAAGGTAACCTAAGTGATTCTTCCACTCGTTCCAGCGGGTATTTCAGTAAATAAATTAAAGTTACTGTTAAATTCAAATACAAATTCAAATTCAAGTTCAAAATCATTTATTCATGTAGGTATCATTGATACACTTATGCACGTCATTTGTTTAATTTACCAGCTTTTCGGAAAGGTGCTTTGTCATGGAGGAGAAGAAAAGCCGAAAGAAACTCCTCAGCACATCTTTTAAAAATAAAATACATTGGTATATTTCTTACAAAAAAGTATCAGTTAATTTAGATCATTCGCTTACACAATCAATGAACTTATTAAATCTACGAGTACACAACATAGCCAGCAAACGAGAAAAAATAGAGATGGTAGAAAGAAATACAGTGTTCTCTGTCTAGCACATGACGCAAGGAACACGACCAGTCGTTTGCCGGCTGACTTCAGTCAGAGGGCGCTAGCTGCTAGCTAGACATGTGGAGTTCAGTGTCATCTTTTTAACCGACTTCAAAAAAAGGAGGAGGTTCTCAATTCGATTAGGTACATTGTATATTTTTATGTTTGTTACCTCAGAACTTTCGACTGGGTGAACCGATTTTGAGGATTCTTTTTTATCGAAAGCTGGTGCTTGTCATGTAGTCCCACTTTTTGAGCGAGATATGACTAGTAGTTTTTGAGTTATCCCTAATTTTGAAGTCGGTTATTTTTTGTCAAGAATTATTGAGTTATAAGAATCCATAGTCGAAGTTTCATATAAAAGCACTTGAGGAATGTGATCTAATCTAGGAGTTATTACCACCGCTGCACCGCTTGGTTAGAACCAAGTAGTTTAACTCAAAACTCCGCTGAAAACAACAGAGTGCGAAGTGCGAGCCGTCATATACATAGCCGGTGTTTATTTCCGTCCATGCGTACAGGAATACTACCCGTTATTTTAGATTTAGTTGGTATAAATAGCAACCTGGTGAGAGCCGTGTTTGACCTACATTTAGTGCCAAATGGTACCGTGACGGCGGAACACCGATAGCTGGTGATGTTGACATTGTTTACTGCTTCGGATGTCCCATTGGTCAATGCTTTGTCTAACTAGTACGGCGGCTTCGGACGACATGAATAGTATCCGCATTCACGAAGTTCATAACTAGTACACACACATTTTTGCTCTGTCCTTGCAGGCGTTTTACAATTTTTTTCTTTTATTTTCATAGAAAGAAGAAAGAAAGAAATAGTCCGACGGCTTGCGTGAAGCGCTCATAGTCCGGCGGCTTGCGTCGATCCTAAACCATTGACAAAGTTGAGCAACAGCGGGCACGATCGGTAGTTGGATGGATGACCGCTAGTTGCAAAAATTGCTCGAGTGCTTCCGTGCTTCGGAGGGCACGTAAAGCCGTCGGTCCCGGTTTTTATCGTGAAATAACAGTCGTTAAGCCATGTCGGAGGCCCTCGGGCGGCATGAAATCTTCCGACAATTGGGTTGGCCACTAACCCCTCCACCAATCCGCACTGGAGCAGCGTGGTGGAGTATGCTCTAGGCCTCCTCAAGAGGAGAGACCCGTGCTCAGTAGCGGGCAATTCATGGGTTGAAGCCAGCCAGCCAGCCAGCCAAGCATTTTTAATTTCATCAAATTTCATCTGGCAATTACCTCTACGTATTTATTAATCTCCGTGCAGTAATATTGAATAATCTGTATTGTCTGACAGAAAAGTTTGTTTTCCAAAGGGTAAACGTAGTTTTGCTATTCCGTTGAAGTTGAATGTACAATGTATGCCACGGTATTTACTACTTATAGCATTCTCAAAGCTACTCGTATCGTCCTAAAAATTGCTAGATAGGAACTTGCGAGATATTTGCAAGAAACACAACATTAATTAATTGTATTATTTAAAGTAAATATCTTTTTATCACATGGGAATTTAGTCAAGCATTTACTTCCGAATCAGCCAATTCAATACAATTTTAATTATCACAAGGTGCACGCTCTAACCTAGCTAGTAACCGTAACCAGTTATATAATACCACGTCGAGCTGGCAGTGGTAATAGCGTCCTTTCAGCTTGTCATAAACGTCCCAGAGAGGGTCACGACATCAACTATTCACGCGAGCGCAGCTTTATGCCGAGCGCCTTCCTACTGAATTATAAATGATGCTTTGTAGCCCCTTGTTAGCCAGTGCGCTATTCGCACGCAATGTACATGCACAGTACCACCTTTAGCCCTTTCCCCCGTAAAACTCCAACCGTTTAGCCTGCAGGTGGGCCAGACTTGACTCTAACCAAAATTAACACTTTAAAGCCAAACATTTCGCAAACAGACCCCTAAATCCAATATTGGTCTTAAAAGAATTTCTTCTTTCTTTCTCTTTAAATATATTTTTGAATTTAATGAATATATCCATGCCAAATTACAGCTTTATATCACTGGGTCTCGGCGCTATGCTTTGGACAGACGGCCGGAGGGACAGGCATGGTGGAACTATAAGGGTTCCGATTATACTTCAGAACCCTAAAAAGAGAGCAAAATCAATCGAGGAGACAGCCTAGACCACGTGTGTAGTGACCACTCACCACCATCAATTGACACCAGTCGTCATGGTTTCTCTGCACGTTACTTTGTAATGAAACTAGACATTGTTATTGTCGCCTGTCTCTCAAACGTTGTATCCAAAAAATCGGTTCCTGATACGCACTCAAGCAGGCGGTCATAATTACTCCAATACTTAATTCCTAAGTTATTCTTTCAAATGTAAGTGTAAGGACAAAGTATATTTTATGTATTCCATGATTAAGTGCATTTCAAATAGAATTTGAAATCAAATTAAATCAACAAGAAACAATTTAGTAAAAATATGTATTGGTTTATAAAAATTATCCACCTTGGCCAAAAAAAAAATATTTTGTTAACGCCATATTAGTTGAACTAGAAATAAAAGCTTGGCTAACGTAGCTTAATCCACGCTAGACTAGAAGCTAATGGTGGCCGGACGATTGCTTTACAAACTACCTAGTTACAAGTTTTTCATTTTAATGTGACTTTAAGATAATAAATAGACAAAAAGTGCATTACAATCGTTTTTATTGTTTTGAAATATTAGAGCTTTTATATCCTAACGTGTGTGCAATGCAATATGAGTCGCGTTCTTTATATTTCAGGTTTGTCTTTAGCCAACTGATTCATGGAGGTTGAAGCTTTTGTGGTTGAAATACAGTTTAGAAGGAAATACAATGCTTTAAAATATAATGTAACTATGTTGAACTTCCTAATTCTGACCCGAACCTTGAAAGAAGTCCCTGCGTAAGATTTTGTCTAATATTTGATTCAAATTCGTCTGCGACCTACAATAAAAAGTACCTAATTCTGTATCCATTTCTAATGACGTATAAACACACTTACAGAAATTGTATTTTTGCTTGTTTGTACAGGGATTTCACTCGGACAAGGCGGCGAACCGCCAACCTATTTTTATCAAAGCGACTGTAATAAAATTTCCATTTTTCAGTCAAATTTTCAAAAGCAAGTTAAACCATCTCCTGCCACGCCCCTGGCGCGTGTTGTTGCGGGGGGGGGGGGGGGGTGTTGCAACATGGAGGGGCATGGAGGGGGCACCATTGACGCGCGTCTCTCAATGGCAATGAATCTGGGTCACCATCGTGACGTCAGACCTGGCCTACATACGCCGTACGCCGGGCGGATCCCGGATGCCGCCAAACCATTTTTATGCAAGAGCAAGGTACTCTAATTATAGAACAGGACATCGTTAAAGGATTTTGCAGTGACTTAGAGAAACTGTAAATTATGTTTTCTTATTTTAATTTATTACCTGTCTCTTTAATGATATTTGTTCTTAATTTGTTTTATTGGCTATCTTTAAGTTTAACTGTTGTTCTTAAATCTTCGGGAGATTTGAATTATTGACATTATACTTATGAACAATAAACTCGTTTTGTGTAAGGGGTCAAATAATTTCATTTAATAAGTGAAAAGTTTTGATAGATGACGTTTTAGTTAAATTATTAAAACCAAAATGATCCGTGTATCAGTGAGGGTTTTGAATTAATTACTAATTTATTATACACGGTTTAGTTTGATTGATTAGTTAATCAAATGCACCCCCGAAAGTAATTGCCTCGAAATTTTTGGTTCCGGTTGCAAATCCGATAATACTAATAACGATGAACTGCATAATAACGTACGTTACTAATTTATAAGTAATTACATAGTTTTCCTATAATACATTTTTACGGCTACGCTTGATGTCATTTACTATGTATTTATTACAATTATTGACAGAAAATTCTATTCTTACGCCCCAACTCTAGAGTAACTAACGGTTACTTAAATTGCTCTTTAAAAAAAAACCATACAAATTCTGTACTAAGGAGCGATTTAAGTAACCGTTAGTGACTGAGTTGGGGCGTTAGTCAGTTTGTATTAGCTTACTTACTGATTAGGTAAACGATTTTTAAAAAAAGAATGAACGAACACTAATCTCAAACACGGGTAAATTGGGCTTGCCACAGTGAACGATATATTAGTTCATTGGCTTGCCAGCATGCAATGAGTTGTGATAATTTCATAATGATACATGTACACCACTATCTCCAAGAGGATGTTTCTGTACTGTTATGATATCATTTGTTTCTATACTGTAATATACTGCGAAGCTCTAGAAGACTACCGTATACGAAGACGTAAACTCTAAAAATAATAAATATCCTTGACGTCATCAATCATAAACAATCGGCATGGTTAATTTCAACGTGAATATCGCACGGTGACGTGAGCCCACACAGCCCACACGTCGCTATCTCGCCGCGCGCGCCCCCTCGCGACGGAACTCCGAACTAAGGGTATTGTCTATAGAATTGTCAGCAGACACTGACAAGCAGCCGGCAACGTACCCGACAGCAGTATACAATGCTCACTTACAAAGGCGACTGTCTCATTGTCACGTTGTCTAGTAAGTAATGGACGTCAACGTCGCGTTTACTTATCGCGTTGTGTGAAGGCTTTTGTTAGTTTGTAATACGTTACAAAGGTTTTAAATGACGGCACAAGTATAGTTTCACATAGTTTGACGTCACACCTTTGTTACTTATTTAATTATGAATCATTGTAATAAATGGATTTAAAACAGAGATGTTGTATATTATTTTTTGATAAACTCTAAAGCAAGTTTGTGGGAGCTACGACGCCACAGACAGACATACAGATACACAGACACACAGACACACAGACACACAGATACACAGACACACAGATACACAGACACACAGATACACAGACACACAGATACACAGACACACAGATACACAGAAACATAGAGACACAGTAGATAAACAGATACACAAACACGTCACACTTATAACACCCCTCTTTTTTCGTCGGGGATTAAAAACTTAAATTGCCATCATACTAGGTCGCCTCTTACGACACTCATCCGACGTGGGATTGGGGTCTCAATTGGGATCTTATTGCAGATTTTGGTCTATCTGTGTGCTAAATTTCATGAAAATCAGTTCAGTCGTTTTTGCGTGAAAGAGTAACAAACATCCTCACAAACTTTCATATTTATAATGTTACTAGCTGACCAGGCAAACGTTGTTCTGCCAAAAAAAAAATTAGGGGTAGGGGGATGAAAAATAGATGTTGTCCGATTCTCCACCCTAGCCGATATGCACGCAAAGATTCACGAAAATCGGTCGAGCCGTTTCGGAGGAGTTCAACTTCAAAAAAGCGTGACACGAGAATTTTATATATTAAAAATAGGATAGTTTAGAAAACGAAGCGGACGCGTGATGGCTAATCCATATCTACAATAGATATGCATTATTTCAATTTGTCAACTTATTGCAGCAATCTTGTTACATACTTTAGAAAATTAGGGCCAACAGCAACTATTCATTCGAAAAAAAAACTATAAAAAATATTAAAACTCTTAAAACTACTAAAAACAAATAGAAGATCTTCGTTTTAACGTGATTATTGCAAAATTACAAACTTAGTAGTACTGAAATAACGGACTTTTGTTACTGAGAGACAGAGATATTCACGAAGCAGGATTCGGTGAATGAAGTAAACTAAAAAAAAATCAAAATGCCTAGAAAAAACGATTAACAAATCGATTAAAATTGTAATCATATCAAAAAGTAATCCTAAAATTCTAGTCACAAGATCATGAAATTCAAACTCTACATTTGACTTGGCGCGTCGCGTCGGCGGAAGCGCTTTTAAGAAATTTTGTATTGCGAATTTGCGAGTCGTACGGAGGTCGTGCGGAGTCCGTTCCGCTCGCAGTGGAAGTCGGCAATAGGCGTACTGTCCACAGCGCTTTATTTAACAACTTGCAATATGCAAGCTGAAAGAAACAAAGGCAAACGTAACGATGCTGCTCCGATTTCGATTCCGCACACTATTTCTGCTATCATTTTCAAAACTATGCTTAATAATAACTAATCAACTAAATATTCGTCCCTACATTAATATAATTATCGACAAATTATTTCAGACCTATTCTATTTTAGAAACATGATGTTTCTCGAAGGAAAGCGTAGGCGGTTACTATATAGAAACACGGTGTTTTTGATCTCTTGTTTCTGAAGTACAGTCAGCGATCAAACGTGCCATTAAAAGCCTGTTAACTCAAACGGATATGACGGAGAAAGGCGATGTCCGCTTCCGTTGGGCGCGATGTTCCGCTACGAGGGGGCGGCGCTAGCTCCGCGCTACGAGCTACGGGCTACGAGCTACGATGCTACGAAGGCTTTGAAAAAAAAAGCTAATAAAATTACCTACTATCGTAATAGTAACTTATACGAATGGCCTGTTTTAAAGTTCTGAATATTTGATGAAGTAACGGAAATCGGAAAACTAGGATATCCGTTGATCTGTCCATTAATTGTTTCCTACAGTTAATTCGGACTAAAGAAGTTCAGATTGAGGGATGGACTGAAGGATGAACTGATGGACAATAAAGTGTTTTATATTATAGTAGCTGCCCGGACAGACTTTGTTCTGTCAAAAGTTTTATTGTTTATTTTGAGATGTAAGCTATCCTATCTTTCAAGTTGGATCAAACTGCACACGGTGTGCAAATTTGATTAAAATCGGTTTAGTAGTTTAGGATTCCATCGCGGACAAACAACCTGACTCGTAATTTATATATATTAAGATTTTAATGATATTATCTCAGTGTGCTTAGTGCGAGTTTTACGTGACATAACGGGCTCGCAAAGTAAATGCGAGTTGGCTAAAATTTGTGTGGGACCGAAGAAGAGCCATCTAGCGGTAGTGAAAAGAAAAGCTTCGGTCCCATACAAATTTTATTTACGATTGGTCCACTGAACACAGTTCCGCTCATCAGTACAGTCTATTTGAGAACCTCGATATTTTCTGTATAATATTTAACACAATGAGAGGTCATACAACTCACACTCTGTAGTCAATCGTTCGCACGCGTAGAAATAAAACAATGTTCATAAGATAAGCCGAATATAGTCACACAATTAAAATACAAAAATATTTCATAATGATTCAGATATTTTGAAACCGATTTGATTATTATGCCATTAAAGTTATTTCCTAATATTTTAATGTTTAAAGTACTTAATTTTTATACTTTGTTTCTGTCCACGTCTAAATTTTACTAACAAAAAATAACCGACTTCAAAGTTACTCAAAAACTACTTGTCAGATCGCGTTCAAATTTATGTGGGACCACATTACAAGCACCTGCTTGACTATGGCTATGGATGTCTTTAAGTCAAAAGTACATAAATAAAGTTTAAGGGAGTCTATGGCACCTTCCCGTTAGGTGGATTCGTAGTCAAATATTAACATAAGTATCTCCTTCTCCGTGATTTTTGAAGTAAAAATGGGCCAATCAGAGTGGTGCAAGACTTAATAATAGTTAACTTCTAAAGTTCTAATCGGAATGATTCACGACCTAAAGCGTGGTGAAATAATTTATTATTATACGAGTAGCCATGACTTTTACACTGATATTTCGACCAACTGTTAAAAACATTTTCCTGCTTAAATATCGATAAAACTTGGATAATAGTTCAAAATTTGGTAATTATTATTTATGTTATATTTACCATTCAACCGATGTACAATTTATGTGAAGTGAAAGCGTTGACCAAATGGCGCTGAAAGGCAAATTCGGTCTGCCCTAATCGAGATGCTGACCGTGGGCCGTGGTCACGGCTGCTTTGCTTTATATAGTGATAGAATAACATATAAAGAAGGGGTTTTTATACTTTTTATAATGTACAATATATTAGATTGAAGCATTAAATTGAAATATTAAATTGAAAATATTTTGTGTAGTTTTACCAGTGTAGTAAGTATAACGCTAATTAAAATAATCTAAATTTTACAAACAAAAAATAACCGACTTCAAAATTACTTAAAAACTACTTGTCAGATCTCGTTCAAATTTATGTGGATGTGGTGGACTTTATGTGCTTTCGATTAAAAAAACAATCATCAAAATCGGTTCACCCAGTCGAAAGTTCTGAGGTAACAAACATAAAAAAATACAGTCGAATTGAGAACCTCCTCCTTTTTTTGAAGGCGGTTAAAAACTAACAGACTCACTGATAGTGTAGTCGTCTACCCTCATAGATGAAACGTAGCTTGGGTTTTTCTACTGCACCAATCAGAGAGCGCGATTCGATTCATGCGGGGATGAGTTGTCACGTATATAAACATTTGCTAAGCGAGCAATCACCAAGCCACTGAAACGATTTATTTTTGTATTTTCGCTACCACTACTACGTGAAAATAGTTTTCCTGTTAATACTACCTACGTAATTCAGTAATGTATGTATGTTCAAGTTAGGTAAAATCGAACAGTTTATGCCAAATTTAGATGTTTATTTTTTCCTCTTTTGTAATGAATCATTACTAATGATTAACACGCGGCTGGGTCCATGTGGTACTATGAGGATAAAATACGTATTATTGTCGCCGAACAATAATTGTAAATATTTAGTATCAACTACTTAATTGTAACCTTCTTACATTTCATATTGTATCTATCAATAATAACTTCAATTTTTTTTTAGAAGCGTCGCAGAATTTAACTTTCAAAGCTAATTCCAAAGCTAAAAGCTCTTTGGTCGCACTCATTGTTGTTATAACGGCATCATGTTCTGCGAATTTTCCACAGATTAGTAATTCGCCCAGTAAGCATTAGATTACCTAAATCCGTATGTTAACAATGAAATTAAACTACGTAATACACAAAACACCATGTAACATTCTATGACCCGAGAATCGTGACGCAGCTCAATGACATCCCCGGAGTTTTCGCACAGAAACGGTGTCCGAGTTTCTCGCCATCCTAAAATCATTGATTTCGTCACTTACCACAAATGATGAGATTATCAGTAGATGGATCACCACGACTAGATGGCCCGGGGGGGTGCAGGGGGGGGGGTTGCAGCCCCGCCCCGCGCCCGCTAGGAAAAAACCTCATACAAAACAGATCGATCGATATCAACGTTCACTCGCTTTACACGAACACGAATGACTTTCAGCTGATCTGCTGCCACCTGGAGGGCTGGGAATCAGGATCAGGGAGGTGGATGACTCGGTAATCAATGGTTGCGATTGGCTCGATTATTGGACTGCTTCAACATTACATTTTAAGATTTCGATACGAGAATAATGAATACAATAGGTTTGTACGTGGATGAACGACGTAATTTGGAAAATTTGTCGTGACCGAGACGAGGTCGGAAGCTCGCGGCAGGTAGGGGTGAAGGTTACGAGGAGTGGGGGCCGGGGCGACGGCGACGCTCGCGGGGACCGCCGCCTCCGCGAGCCGCGGTCCGGTGGTGCATCGTGGAGGACGATGGAGGACGGTGGAAGATGGTGGAGGACGGCGCCCGAAGGCGGAGGAAACGCCCGGCGGGTTGCATAACGCTGGTCGTGCTTCGCGCGCGGTGATATCGACGCGCGCGGGGCGCATGCGCGGCGCGTACCTTCGCAGCCGAAGCCCTGCCCGATGAGCCCCCACAGCAGGTCCGAGCAGTGGTGGCAGTAGGTGGGCTTGTGGAAGGTCTTCTTGGCGAAGGAATGGCGTTGCGGCGCGGGCGCGGCCTGCGCCATGGCGGGCGCGCGGGCCGGGCCGGAGGGGCGCGCTACTCATGCCGCGGCGCCCAAGGGCGCGCCGCGCTCGTCGAGCGGCTGTCGCGGCCCACCATCGCGGCGCGTCTGCCGCCCGCGCCCACCCCGCCCCGCGCACGCGCGCGCCGCACCCCCGCGCACCCCGCCGCCCCCCGTGCGCCGCACGCACCCACTGGAAACTGTGCGCGACGTCCTCTTCCAGCACGCAGATCGATTCCATGTCCTTTATCGCAAAATACTCTACTGAACCTGATACTCTCTCGACTTTCGCTAACGGTACAGATTGTTGCAACGCACCGACATCTCTATGTTCACATCATGTACCATCCATTTGTAGGTATACTGTAAACATCTTCATATGAAGAGATGTAACATGTGTAATTAAATGCCATCCTAGAGGAGTTATTTCTTATGAAATAAACTCTATCATTCGTCAATGAAAACTCTTACTATAAGTGTACCTAACAATGTATCAGAAGTCTTCAATATTATAGTATCATAAGAAAATAATAATATGAATGATATTTGGTTACCTAAAGAATTCATAAGGTACATAATGTCGTTGGACGTCGTGCAAGCATACAGGTAGAGTAGTGGAGAGCGTGCGCGCGGGCGGCGCGGCGCCCGGGCGCCCTCCGCTGGAAAAGCTCGGCTGCTCGTGTTTACAACATCGGAAGGCGCAGCATCTCGCGCCCATCGGCAGACGTCACCCGCACGCACACGCTAATATCATGACTGTGTTCTTTTCGGTTTCTTTAACCTATCTATACTTTACGCCCTTACCTTCTATGGTAGCATACCTGCGTAACCATTACTCGTCGGCACGGGAACCTTCGGCATAAAAAACTAGCGACATTTGACTTGATCACTAATTCACTACTTAATCGTGACATTATTTTTTACATAAAATAAGTTAATCCTTGAATTAAAACTGAAAGAGAGATCGCGTTGAAACAAACCTTATGTAACATATAAATTATACGTAGCCCTTAACATCATTGGGTGTCCCCTGACACCCATGAAATCATGAATCCCTGATTCATTCATCCTCTAAACTCTCCTTTCTTACAAACTCTACACCTTAGTCAAAATATATGGATTGGCCGTTTCACTACCGTCACATGAGCGAAAGGTGTAAAAATTAACCTTTATGTTAATAGGGCTTATTGAGTGTAGAGTTAGAAGCTACTCTATATAATGATATCTCATAACTTTTTGATGTAGATGGTCTCGCCCACAGACATATATACCTAGAGTAGATGAGGCATGTACCTCGAATTGTATGAAAACCAAGCGTGTCACTTTTTTTGACACAATCAAAGATTTTTACCATAGATTTGTTATGTCCATACATTACGAGGTTCAGTTTTCGATCCGCGATGACATGTCATAATTGTCAAAGCATAACAAAGAGTAGTCAGGCAGAAGGGACACTGAATGAAACGAATAGTTAGTACATATTAGGCATAATATTATTATTGTCATTTAACATTTTGAAATTATATTACACAACAGAAAACATAAAGTAATTAAAAAATACAATAACTTAAACGAAATTGTGTCTGATTTTGATAAGAAGAAAATAATAAAAAGGGCTTCTGTACGCGCTGAAAAGTTTGACCTAAAAGTTAACAGGCATAATATATGTATTTATTTTTATTTTGGTTCCTTTCCCCCAACCCTCGTGTAATAAGGAAGTGGCATGAAAATAGTTCTAGTTATCCAGGATTTAACAAAGAAGTTTTAGAATATTAAAAAAAATGCAGGAAAGAATATTGTGTACACTTATTGCTGATAAAATAGCTCTTCGTCATCAAACCACACGGACATAACATCCATAATTTTAGCCGTATTGGGGCGGCTTAGAATACTAACCCCAATCCCTCGCCTGGTAGGTGTCATAAGAAGAGACTTGTGCCCCTCGGAGGAATTATATGTATTGGTAATTTATTTATTTATTTATGCAAACTTTATTGACCACAATATAAAAATATTAACGGACAAATGGCGAGCTTAATGCTAATGCATTCTCTACCAGCTAACCAATAATAATACTGATTTTAATAGTTCATTAATACCATTATTACTAATTATTTGTTTGAGTCAGCCGCCAAACGACTCGTCGTGTTCCGGCTGGGGGTTTGAGAGCCAGTTTTTGAAGTTATACTTCTTATGCGACTTGCAAAACGTTAAACGTTTAACGCTGCCATGGAGGGGGTATGAAAGCACTGGATAGATAGCGCTAGCTTTTATCTTTTACCTCTTTTAAAATTTAACGTTTTTACTTATACAAATCTCACAGTCTCAACAGCGTGATTCAGCTTCGTAAACAACACCATCTAGTTTGTGCAATTAAGACTGATACACGTTATTAAATTAAATATTTATTTATGTTAAAGAAGTATAACTTCTCACGCGCGTACAAAAGTACACGCACCCTTTTTATTCTTTCTTTTTCTTCTCTCTTTCTTGTCCGGCAACGCATCAGTGATGCAGTTGCTGATATCCAAGGGCGAAGATAACCACTTACCATCAGGTGCATTGTTAGCTCGTTTGCCAACCAGTTCCATAAAAAAATCTAATTAATAGTTTTCTAAAATGTAATGCATTGAAACGATATTTAACCTTTTTATTTTACGAACAATCTAAAACTTGATATCATAATAAAATTAGCTTAGAGTTCAAAAATTGGGGATATACATATTCATTATAAAAATATTTCATTTGGTTCAATTTGCGAAATGTCTTAAATTAACTTTTATGCCTAGATTTCACTTCACGAATGGCATGTGCCTTAATACATTTATTATTTTAATCAATTTTAAAAGAAATATTATATATTAGTAACAAAATTAAACATAACGTTTTATGTATTTACCTATGGTATGTAACTCCATCATTCTTATTGAATTTGGAGAAATGATTTTTGCAAAATCTCAAAACACAACTCGGCATTTTTGTGACAACTACAGACAGCCTCACTCTGAAGCATCTATCAACTGTCTGCAATGAAATCGCTACACTTGACTAGATTCGACTGACTTAATTTCAACGCCCTCTCAGCATATCTACCTCCCTATACATACAACATCATTGGACACAATGTTATGTCACAAGAATATTTTAGTGATTGATATACCTCATCCTAGCAATACCAATACGAAACCGATTTTCTTACCGATTCTCGATATCGATAACAGATTATAATCAGTCTGGTTGGTTGTTATTGTACGTATAGGTTATAGTGCTGAATAAAACCAAATAAATAATTTTCTTTTGTTAATATTTGTTATTAAATATTGGGGTGAGTTTGATTTAACTTGATTATTTATTATAAACACAAATTATAAAATTTATTAAATTTTTATTAAAATTATAAATAAACACGTTTCAAAAATATAAATAAATAGATCAATATCATATTAAATTCCTTACTTCAAAATTTTATGCAAAATAAAAAAAAGAGAATTAAAACAAAATATAATCATTTATTTATTGAAATCAAAACCTTTGTAATTTAATAATCAAAATAACAAAAATGTACCACCATTAATTTAGACCGATTTGAAAAATTCTTTCGATTGATGAAAAACAAGAGCAAGAGCTTGTAAGGCCACGCGCAATGTAGGGTTCTATACTTGTAGGTAAGTTGATCGATTATTACTCGTTAACCTGCAAATATTTCGTAACTGTGTGAATTTTTTCACAGGTCAAACTCCACCTTTTTAGCTGGCAGGGGAGACGGAAATTTGACTCGAACCAAAATTATCGCTTTTTTTAGTTTTTTTTTAGAAAATTAGCATTTTATAATTTTAGCTCATTTTTCTTATTAGACTTATTAGTGAAAAATAAATTATTTCACATATGTATTTGTGAAATTGTTGTATTATTATGACAATAATGTTATTTAAACCAAACCCATAATATTTTTTTTAATATCTTTTCAACGATACCTTACACTATCTGTATTGGGTAGGCGAGGAATAGATCCATCCCTACTTGAACTGTGGTAAATAAATATTTTTAATATTTTATTCAACGACTTTGTAGTTTTAATAAATTTATATATCCATGCTAAATTATACCTTTCTAGCCCTTAGGTTCTCAGCACTAAGTTGCCAATGGACGGACGTACGGGCAAACAGACATGATGAAACTATAAAAAAATACAGTTAGTTACCTTTGGAATAAAATTTATGTTACAAAATAATATCTATGAGAATATTTATTTATTCGACGATTCTCAAAATTGATTAGAATCGAGAAAAGACAGGGTAAATGAAAAACACTATATACTATATTTGACCGAAAAACGACAATATTGACAGTACCACGAAGTAAAGCGTTACTTAGCAACGATTGATAGTAACGATTGGTGTATTTTCATTGCGTGTTCCAACAAAGAAGCCCTAAAATTTTTAAACCAAAATGAGCAATGTATTGTGTAGTATGTAGTACATATACTCAGTAAGTGCTCGTCATTGTAAAACGTGGTAAAACCACAATAAACATTAAATGAATTTATTTTAAATAGATAGGAACACAATTTCATAACGAAATTAATTAGCGATGAAAGAAAATGTTTTCTTTATCTTTCCTAACGATATTTGTAGATTTTCTACAGTTTATAACATTAAAATCAGGCATTTTCGTTATTTCAGTTGACATCTGTTGCCAATAGCAATGAAAGTCCGACTAAATGACACGGCGCCTCATTAGGATTTCAAATCCTAATTGTTACACGTGAATTGTATGAACTTGCCGTGTCTACTCTGGGTATACATGTTTGTGGTCTCGCCTTTTCAATATTTTACATGAAAATGTTTTTGGTAGGATTTCACTTATTTTTATAAGTATTACAATAAATGAAAGACCCATACAAACTTCCATTTGTTAACTTAAAGGGTAAGGGGTGATTTACTTAAAATCCTGAAATATTTATTTTATTATTAATAACAATGTCACAAAATGTCACGTCGTGCTACGAATTTTTTTCACGTTTGGTGAAAACTTACCTTTTTATGTCCCAAACACACTGTAATTTTTTTGATTTAAAATATAACTATCTTTTTTTTCACTTTATTTTGACTTAATATCACAAAGGCACCCTAATTTTCAATCGAAAATTCTCACGTCAAAATACATAGTTATCTGCTTTTTTTTTAAATCGGTGGGCTTTTTGTTCGATGAAATCTCTATTTTCTGATGGTATAAAAAAATTATAGTACATTACTATTGTAAATGTTGTGCAGTGGCTCCTACGAAATAACAGGTAGTACAGCCCAGACGCTCCTAGCCCCTTCCCCACTTCTCTATGAAATACCTTGTGATGGGCTAAAATTTTCCTTAAAATAGCAATAAATAGGCATCTACGCGTATAATTTAAAGATTCTACAACTTTCTCAAAATATTGTGGATGTCTTATTAGGGTCTGAGCTTATTTGAGTCCTCCATCCCCTATCTTACATCGAACGTCTCGACGCACGGCGGGTATCCATCCCTTCGTCGTTAACATCCTCCTGTACGGATGACGCGCTTCGCTTCATCATTTATTATGCGTACAGCCTCGTGGAAAGAAATTGCCCGCATCGGTGTTTCCGCTCGATTATAATGTAAATTTCTTCAAGGTAAGAGTGAATAGGCTTTTACTAAGTTAGTGCATGTTTTTTTTTTCTTTTTTTTTTCTTTTTTACAATTTTTTACAATGTTACAATCCATGACTACATCGCCATTTACCATCAGGTGTGATCAAGGGTGTCGTCGTTGGGGCAGATAGGGGCAGCTGCCGCCCCCCTTCCCCTTCGGGTTTTGATCCCGAAGGTTTTAGCACTACCAGCGCCCTGGGCGAGATTTCTACGGACCCCTTCTACATCACATCAACACATCTAAGTCACATTTTCAATAAATGTATTGACGATGGTAGCTTCCCCAATCTAATGAAACATGGTAAAATAATCCCTTTATTTAAATCTGGAGATAAAAGCGACCCCACTAATTTCAGACCCATCTCAATGTTAAATTACCAGTCCTTAGTAAAATCTTTGAAAAAGTTACTTATAACCAGCTGCTGTCTCATTTCTCCATAAACAAGTTATTTCATGTTAATCAGTTCGGTTTTTCGAGAGGAAAAAATACCACTGATGCGGGTGTAGCACTCCTTAAGCAAATTTTTGATGCGTGGGAGTGTAAGCAGGATGCCATTGGTATATTTTGTGATCTCTCGAAGGCGTTCGATTGCGTTGATCACAATATTCTGATAAATAAACTTAGGCATTATGGTGTCTCAACACAATCAGTTGGCCTTATAAAATCCTACCTATCCGACCGTGTCCAAAAAGTAGTTATTAATGGCAAGGAGTCCCCGGGAGCACACATTACTATGGGAGCGCCCCAAGGATCAATATTAGGACCACTGTTATTTCTAATTTATATCAATGTTATTCCTTATTTCACAAGGGACTTGTGTGAAACTGTATTGTTTGCAAATGATACCTCATTACTTTTTAATGTTGATAGGAGAAAAAAATGTTTTGACGATGTAAATAATACTGTTTCCCAAGTGTTGCAATGGTTTACATGTAACAACCTAATGTTAAATGCTAGTAAAACGAAATGTATGAAATTCACTTTACCAAATGTAAAACAGGTGCCTTACCATGAACTCTAATAAAATGTGTCATGTTCAGGACAGGTCAGCTTGTAGCTAAAACCTGACAGGAGTGTATTTTGTACCATGAACGTTTACCGATGACCTTCAATGCCTCTACTTCTGTCCTGCATCTTAGTCTATGACACTTGATTTGTACTAATTATGTTCTGAAATAGAGCGTTTTATCGGTTTACCGGTTTTCAAATGAATGCGTAATATTGATGTTTTTAAAAGTTTAAAATAACAATCTCAATTGAAGATTTTGAGATTTGTTATAAATACTTAAGTGTTGTGATTTATTACCCTTTCGTTCTCTAAAATTACCAAAAAAATTATCGCTAAGTGATGCTTACATTTTTGAACGTAATCTTACACCACTTGACGCTTGACACAGTGACATGTCTAAATGACAATTAAAATGTGTGATTTATAATGCCGGTCACTCACATTCGCACGAATACGCAAACCCACAAGTGTGGGACGACATTCGCGAAAGATTATGCGAAGTTTTCGAGGCATTCGGGGTTTACCAAGCTGTGTCGGTTTTTTGTCGCACATCAAAGCGCGCGAACCTCGAACCTTCGTGTAGTCTCCCACACATTCGTGCGACCAGTTGCGCACACGACTAAAAAGGTGATGTATCTCTTAATTTTTCGTGGTTCGTGGCGTCTAATCGTACTACCATTTATTTTCTGTATTGAAAATGGATTTTAATGACAACAACATAATAACAACAGCAAGATTGAACATTCGTGAACAAAGTGTAGGAGGAAGCGGAAATGGGCTTGTATACTCATATGCGAACCCATTTGCCAGACCACCCTTCACATATTTGCAAACATTCGTAAAAATGTCAAACATTTGCGCGCATGTGAGTGACCTGGGTTAGGAGCGATAATTTAAAAAGCATAAGTACAATGAATGTTTTTAGAATTTTCTAAACCAATGAAATATATTTATTTTGTGATGATGGTGTATTTGAAATTCGCCATGGCTGCATCCCGTCGTGTTTCATCATCATCAACGAAATAGCCGAAACAGGACAATAAATGTTACTTTTGGTGAGCTGTAATATTTTGACGTTAACATATGCCACTTTCTGATGTCAATACGTCAACAATCGCGTCATGGTACACGAATTGCAGGGCAGAAGATCATTTTTGAAGTCACGTGACCGCTGTCCTGTTACGGTGACGTGGTCGCTGGCTGCCCTGTGTTTTAGCCAGATCATGGTAGGATATAGCAGGACAGGCCAATTATCGGCTAATATTGACCTGTTTTAAGAGTTCATGGTAAGCCCCCAGGTACCAACTCAAATAGTTATAAATAAGGAAGTACTTGACCTTGTAAATTCAACAAAATTCCTTGGCGTTACTATAGATTCACGGTTACAATGGAGTCCTCATATTGAAGCCTTGTCTGGGAGACTGAGTTCAGCTGCTTACGCGGTTAAGAAAGTAAGGCTCTTAACTGACGTAGAAACAGCACGGTTAGTTTATTTTAGCTACTTTCATAGTGTTATGTCCTATGGTCTGTTGTTGTGGGGCTCAGCTGCAGATATTGAGTCTATATTTATTTTACAGAAAAGAGCAGTCCGTGCCATTTACAGCCTCAGGCCTAGGGACTCGCTTAGGGATCTCTTTAAGGAAATTAATATTTTAACTGTGGTGTCACAATATATCTAGATTGGATAATGTTTTATATGTTAAGAAATATTACGATAGTTTTCTTAAGAAGAGTGACATGATGTCACTGACATCCACAATATTAATACGAGGAACAAGGCTAAACCGATTGTACCAAATTTTAGACTATGTAAAACTGGTGGCTCGTTCATGGGTACATGTGTAAAGATTTATAATAAAATTCCATCAAAATTTACAGAAATGCCTTACTTTAAATTTAAAACTCATATTAAAAGCATTCTTATGACGAAAGGATATTACAAACTAGATGATTATTTTAAAGACAAGACTGCTTGGACATGAGTTTTATGAATATAGATTGTAGTAAAATATGATAAGTGCTATCTGTAACTGTGAGCAGGAAAAAAAAACAAACTCTGTAGTTTCTTGCTGCTTCTTCTCCCGGGCCCTCTCACAGTAGGGTCTTGTTGAAGCATTGGCGTAACTTGCATGACTTTCAAAAAGTGTTTGTAAACCAAACCAATTTTGAATAAAAAAATTTGATTTGATTTGATTTGATCTGGTGCCCAGGGTTGGATTTAGGTACGTTGAAAAATATAGTACAAAACAATGAAAAGTATAGTATTTATTAAAAAATTATAGTACACTCAGTGTTGCAAGCAAAAAATCGGTAGATCAACTGCTTTTGCACCCCCCCCCCCCCCCCCCAATTTGTTGAAATGGCAAAATACTTTTACTTTCAAGTCATAGTAGTAGGAAGCACTTCGTAAATAAACGTATTATTTTACACTAAAATTCGCAATTGTTATCGCTAACCAGTGTTACCAGATTAAAATTATACACTACCGTGTTGACAGGTTAGAAATACCGTGTTTCAGATCCAAATTACCGTGGATAGATTTAAAAAATACCATGTAAATTACCGTGCAAAATAAAGAAAAAATGCTATGATTTTTCGATATTTTTTATTTAAAATTCAATCATCTAAAATAACAACTTCTTTCTCGTATATCGCTACAGTCATTTTTCCCCCCCAGCGTCATCTCAAAATTCCCCTCTCTCCCCATAACACTATGTCTAAGCAGTAATTTATTTAAGTAAGTATACATATGTAAATTCTTTTTACATATGTATACTTACCAGGATAAATTGAATTAATTCATCAATTCAATCAATGATCTTCTAAATACATTACAAAAAAAATCCCCCTAGAAAATTCCTCTAAAAAAAGGTAACTCTTCAAACATGCGTCAAAAAATTGTACCTCTTGTGAGCCCCTAAAAATACACATCTTCATCTAACTTACCCCCAAATTTAGGTGGAAAACCCACAATCTGGATTTTCGTTTCGTTTTACGTATCTTTTTTTTAATAAAATTAATCCTTCTGAATAATTATTTATATATTGACTGTCAAGGTAATTCATAATTAAAAATACCGTAGAAAAGTACACGGTAGTGAAACATTACCGTAGACCGTGTTTTAGCCAAAAATACCGTGCATCTACGGTAATTACCGTGTACCTGGTAACACTGTCGCTAACATTCAATTTCGTATGGAATGGAAGGAATCGTAGGGAATGAGATTAGTTACTGATAATGGAAAAGAACAAAAGTCTACTGCTGAGGACATCAAGACAGGAAACGCAAGAATCAAGATCAGAATTAGGTCGGATCGGATACACGCACTGTCGAAATATTCATAATATGAGGTAAAACTAAACATTCGGGACCAAATAAAATTATAGTATTTTAGCGTACTATACTTAGATGTGGATAGTACATAGTACAAAGGGCGAAATTATAGTATAAATACTATAATTATAGTACAAAATCCAACCCTGCAGTGGTGCCCTAGGCGGTCGCCATGTTGCCCAACCACACCCTACCCGCCGGCTGTATACTATACATGTTCCAAAAAGCCCGATATATAGCCCACTTCAGTTGGTTTTGGTTTCTTGCGCTTCACCTTTTACTGTAGTGCATTACAATACTGCTAACTTGGTTGGCTTAGTACCTTGCCTTCCGAGAGTTCTGGGTTTGATTCTTTATGCGATTTCCGAAACATACATTTATATAGTGTCTAAGTGTTTGGAAATCCTTTGTATAATCCTAAGTGTCCTGTCAGAATCGTGATGGTGAATCTAGTCTAGACCTAAGTATTATGTAACCGTTTATTACTTTTTAAAACTTTTTCCTCTTTTTACCCAACTGCACCGGAAGGAGGGTTATTTACTCCAAACATTAGCATTCAAAGAACAAATAGAGGCAAGTTTCACATCATTTAAGAGGTTCATCTGGAGGTGTCTCCAGTGTCCAGTGGTGTGTTGTGTACCATGCTATGTGATGGTTAAGTGTTCAGCGCAGGAATGCCTTTGCAAGCCACGGGAATCAGTCAAGGATTTCTCAAGATTGTAATGCAACGGGTAATCACGATTCGTATATCGTCGGCGTGACCACGATCCATGTACAGTACGGCCCACGTATCTTGGCGTGTCTGAAATTCGCGCGGAAGGCTGCGCAGTAACATAATTCGCCAATGCTTAGTATGCGGCGTATTATGTCTCAGTCACACGTTAGCATGTTCGTGTCGCTATCTCTGTCTTAGGTAGGTACATGCGCTAAAGTTCGCAGAGCCTATGTTCAGACGCGCCAAGATACGTCGGCCGTACTGTACCTAACTGGGTCGAAAATCGAAATATCGGTAAGTATTATAAAATACCCGTTGCCAAAGATATGTTATGTTCATACATTGCGAGGTTCAGTTTTCGATGACAACTTTAGACTGAATCACTCAAAGGCAGCTGTCAAATATCATAGTGAAATCGCTACACTTGACTACATTCGACTGACTTAATTTCAGCGCCCTTATGGCATATCTTCCTCTTTTTTAATACATATAATATCATTGCCCGTTGCATTATAATTACTTTTTAACAAAAAATAAAACCAAAGAAAAAAAAATGAAAAGCAAAAAATAAAATAAACCATTTAGTATAAATTAAGATCCGAATTTAACAGTAAATAAATAATTTTGAGACCGTGCCAAACAAACAACCCAAATTAATTACATAAAGTTCATATTATGAGGGCAGCGGCATGCAATGCACACGGCAGCAGCAGCGCGGCGCACATCTTTTCGCCGTTTGTTTTTTCATTGGTTTGGCACCGCCTCAAAATTATTTAATTTACTGTTAATTTCGGATCTTAATTTATAATACTAAATGGATTATTTTATTTTTTGCTTTTCAGTTTTTTTTCGTTGGTTTTATTTTTTGTTAAAAGTAATTATTTTTTAATTTTTTGTTGCTATAATACTTATAATTAATAATAAATTATTGATTTTATGAATTCTTGATTCAGTTACCAGGTAAAAATGTAGTAGGTGAAATATCAATCATCCCCTATTTTTGTACCTATAGGGGTAAAATTTTGTTTCGAAACTTAGACAAAAGAGTAACTTCAAGATATACACTATTCAATAAAAAAAGAATCATCGAAATCGGATCATCCAGTACAAAGTTATTGGGGTTAACGTGTAAAAATTCCAGGTAAAAAACGGGTGAATAATCAATCATTCCCTATTTTCGTACCTTTAGGGTGCGAATAAAATTTTCAAAAAAATATGGGACCAACTTCAGGATATACCCTATTCAATAAAAAAGGAATCATCCAAATCGGACCACCCTGTGCCGATTACTGCGTGATCATACATAAAAAAAATAATATATACGTGTCGAATTGAGAACCTCCTCCTTTTTTTTCGTCGGTTAAAATTGATTTCTCAAGAGTTGCACTATCGGTTTTCGCAACTTACTTTTCCAGTAATATTAACTTTGAAAACTTTTTCCACATTAAAGTACATAAACTGCTACTAATGATAAAATTATGTTCATGTTTTTCTCAAATGAGGAGACGGGCCAAGAAGAAGAACTGCATCTTTTCAACACGTAGGTATTTCTGGTCAATCTTAATAGCAAAATGACATGAACATCCAATCTTACTTTAACTGACTGGTTATAAAACAAAAAGATAAGGTGAAATCAAACAGCAGCTACGAAAATAATATCGTGAATTTGTAAATGGCACCTAATCACGAAATATAAGTAATAACGATTCTGTTGAGCGAATCATCCAACAAGACAGAGAGTTTTAGTCGTTTCCTGAACGAATGGTGCTACTGTCATTTATTCGTGTTTGTCAAATTTGTCAAATTTGAAATTAGTTCTAAAATAAAATGAGTGAAGAAGGTTCAAAGAAAACTTTTTTGGGTTTTGATTTTAGCACTCAAAAAGTAAGTGTTATTTTTTTTAATTGTGTAAACTTTATTATTTCTCTTTTGCAATTTAATTACATCATGCTCCATTTAACTTTACTGTTATTTTCACATTGCGAGCAAAAGAAAATCGTAATTTATATTTTGAACTTTAATGTCATTAAATTTAGAGCTAAATTAGATTAATTTCGTATATTAATTATCATGCAATAAAAATTGAGCTTAGGCTTAACGCATTATTTCATTTACCATACCTTACTTCTTTAAGGGAAAAGCTTTAAAAACCTAATGAAACCTAGAAGCCTAGAACATAATAATAATGTACTTTTCATTTTATTTATTCTATTTACTCTTTCTTCTTTAGTATATTAACATTTCGTTTTTCAACTCATAATATGTTTATATTGTTTTATAATAATACTCATTTCCTACATAGGGGAAATTAACAATTCCTGAAAAATATATCCCAAAATTATGGATAAATAAATAAACGCTTACCTCTCGCTAAATAAATAACGCTCATACCCCCGCAGTAGGTTATTTATTTACCTGGGTCGTGGGTGGCATGGATAACACATTTAACACATCACAATCACACCCATGACCCGAGTACAAATATTTATCTGTCACATAAATATCTGCCCCGGCCGGGAATCGAACCCGGGACCCAACGCTTAGCAGGCAGGGTCGCTACTAACCAGGCTACAGGGTCGTCAAATGCTTTATAGTGTAGGGGAACATCATATTTGCCCATTAGTTATTAATTGTTGTTTTTTGTTTCAGTTAAAAGCTGTTGTAATAGGAGATGACTTTGTGGTGCAGCAGGAAGCAGAGGTGGAGTTTGATGTTGACCTGCCGGAGTTCAGGTCCAATATGTTTTTGATCTCCTAGTACATTAGTCTTTACTGTAGCCACTTCACATCCTATAATGATAATAGTATAAATCTGAATGTTTTTAAAATGTTTTAATATGTATATCCAACATAATTGTTAGCACCATTGTAAGGATTCAGATGAAATATCAAATAATACATCATCCCAGACATGAGATATAATACCGACTTGAGATACATGAATGTGAAACATGTTAAATTAAATAAATAGATAAATATTTCTCCTTACAGGTTGTAACAATAATAATATTTATTGCTACCACAGTACTAATTAATAATTAAATTATACTGTTTATAATGTATGTTTATTATAATTATGTCGCCATGTGAACCATTTCTTCCTATGATGAAATAAAATATTAGACTTTTTTGTGTACAGGACATCTGGAGGGGTGGTACGGGGCGAGGGGCGCGGGGAGGTGATGGCGCCGCCGCTGCTGTGGGTGAAGGCGCTAGACATGGTGATGGACCGTCTGGTGGTGGCTGGAGTAGACTTTTCCACCATTGAGGCACTGTCAGGGGCTGCTCAGGTGAGAACACCAGAAAATACAATTTAAAAAATGTTGTTTACTATTCCAAACCCGCTCCCGGAGGAATAATCTGTGATTGTATCGTAAGTTTCAGTATGTAAATTCCTAAATATAAGTACTTCAATATAAATGAACCTGTTTTTAAATTTTCTTTTGTAAGGGATAATAAATAATATGATAAGCATAATTTCCGCGTGCGAAGCTGCGGGCAACAGCTAGTTTTTTTATAAAGCTTGCAATACATACTTAAAAATTAAAAAATCTTGTGTATGTTTAAATGTAGTTTGGAACGCTTATTAAACACTCGGTTTTAATTTTTTTATTGTATGTCCCTTGTTCATTCAGCAACATGGATCGGTGTGGTGGGCAAAAGGGTCAGAGGCCAAGCTGGGTAGCTTGTCAGGGGACGACTTCCTGCACAGCCAGCTAGCGACGGTGTTCGTGTGCGACTCGCCCGTGTGGATGGACTCCAGCACCAGCGCTGACTGCCGGGCGCTCGAGGAGATGCTGGGTGGGGCGGAGGTCAGTTTCATGTTTGGTATGTAGGTAAATTAAACCCTGAGACAACACAGAGGCTATAGGGCACAACTAGTATTGATTGAAACTAAGTTTTTAAGCTTTATTTTCAATCACACTAAATATTTAAACTGAATCAATATCAACGAATGTGCGCGATAATTATCAAAGACATCACTACTTTGACACTAGTGAAACTACGGAGTCCGGACGTTCGAGGCAAGAAGTAGCGGGTGGCGGGGGCAGGCTCCCGCCCCTCACCTCAGACCCCGACTGCATTCAACTCGCGCGTCTACTGTACATATATTTGTTTATGGATCAATTACATTTGTCAACAGGAGTTAGCTCGAGTGACGGGCTCGCGCGCGTACGAGCGGTTCACGGGCCCGCAGATCCGCAAGATGTTTCGCTCGCGGCCGCGGATGTACCACGCCGCCGAGCGGATCTCGCTAGTGTCGTCGTTCGCCGCCTCGCTGCTGCTAGGGAGGATCGCGCCCATTGACTTAGCTGACGGCTCCGGGATGAACCTACTTGATATACATACGCGCAAGTGGTGGGACAAGGCACTCAAGGTTAGTGAATGTCAGGCATTTGCAGCAAAGATTGTCAGGAGATGTCATGCCTGGTCTGCTTGAGAACTTTTGTATATACTAGCTTTAATTGAAAGCTTCCGAGAGCGTGATTCAGGTCGGGCGTGTAGTCACCGTGTGACGTATTTTGCAATGTTCTATGTTACACAGGTTAGTACTTCAACAGTTTTAACGCACTGACTTCAATTGGTTCCTATCTCCTAACACAGCATTTTGTAATGCGTACGTTTGAGAATATTTAATATAATAATATTAACATTATATTACAATGTTATGTTTAATACCCACAAAAATCCCTACATTCTGACCATGGTCCTTCGAGCCGGATCTCCATACCATAATTCTGTTAGTTGTCAAAAGACCACAGATGGAACGAATAATCGAAGTGTTTTGTACATTTATAATGACTTAATATTCTCCAGGCGTGCGGTGACGACTCCCTGGCAGCCAAGCTAGGGTCGCCGGTGCCGTCCGCGACAGTGCTGGGTGGTGTGTCGCCGTACTTCGTGCAGCGGTACGGGTTCAAGCCCGACTGCAAGGTCGTGGCCTTCACGGGAGACAACTGTTCTGCTCTGGCTGGTATGATATTGTATTCATTATTAGTTGTTTTTATAACTTACTAGCTGCCCGAACAGACTTCGTTCTGTCAAATTTATTTCAATTTTTTTTTATTTTGAGATGTAAGCTATCCTATCTTTCAAGTTGGATCAAACTGCACACGGTGTGTAAATTTGATTAAAATCGGTTCAGCAGTTTAGGAGTCCATCGAGGACAAACAACGTGACACGTAATTTTATTTATATATATTAAGACTAGTAGATACCCGGCGTGAGCTACTACGCTAAAGTAAAGAAATTTTCAACTCGGAAATAATTTTGTATGAGAAAAGTCGAAAATCGACTTCATGAAAGATCGAATGTGCCTAATGCATTGTTTTAATGGTCTAAAACCATCTTCGCGTTATTGACTTTCAAATGAAACCAGTTTGGGGCACATCGATTGGATGGTTTCATAGTCTGCCACAAATATTTTTTTAAGATTTTTAAGTTAATGCTTGACAATTCCACCTGATGTAAGTGGCGGTGTAGTCTTGGGTATAATGCCTCAATTTTTCTGCTGCTGTTGTACTTGCCATTTGCGGCGAGAGGAGCCGGCATGATCTTTGCGACCTTTAATTTACAATTAAACTTAAACCTGCCTCATTCTGTCTATTGGTCAAAATTTATTAACTTTGATATTTGAAAACCTTGAGTAACGGTTTTGAGTTTATCGCGAACAGGCAGAAAAACACGACGAGGGACTTAGCATACTTGACTTTCTGGCGACTGGACTTTGTGGACCAATTTACTGAGGCATTTTTAAAGAGACCTGAATCTCACCAATAATTATTGTAACAATGGAATACAACTACATCAATAACACATGTATGATATAAATTCCTTAGCAGTGGTTAAGTAATGGCTGCCTTATCTAATCTATACAAACACATTAGGCAGCGATTCTCATACAATCTCGAGTGGCCCCACTCCACGTCTTCGGCGATAAGATAACCCTGAGGCGAGGAATTAACTTGCCAATATGACGTCATTGCTTGCTTACATCACTATATAAAATATTTTCTATTTAAAAGTCTATAGTATGATATAATTAACAATAAATTAAACGAACGAAAAAAAAAATTGAAAAGCGAAAAATAAAATAAACCATTTAGTATTATTCATTAAGATCCTAATGAGGGCAGCGCCATGCGATGTACACGGCAGCAGCAGCGCGGCGCACATCTCTTCACTGTTTGTTTTTTCATCTGTTTGGCACTGTCTCAAAATTATTGATTCTCTGTATATTATACAAAATTATTTATTTCTATACAACTCCAACGATTCTGTATGCTTCTAGATTAAGCCTATATTTTTCAAAACTCAGTTTTGATGATGGGACCCATGAGGAATTAAGGGAGCTCTTTAAATATAATAGGTATACAATATGACGATTATGATGTTTCTTGAAGGCTCATGTAAATAAAAAAAATGTGAGCTCAAAGGCTGGTTTCATTAAGTCTTATTGGAAAAATTTCATCTTTTTTCCTAAGGCCTTCGCCTTCATTCGGGCTGCGTGGGTCTCAGTCTCGGCACGAGCGACACGCTGCTACTAGGGCTCCAGGCGGCCGCCGCGCCCCTCGCGGGCCACGTGCTCGTGGGGCCCACAGAGGCCCCCTACATGGCCCTGCTGTGCTTCGCCAACGGCTCACTGACCAGACAGAGCCACCGGGACCGGCTGGCGGGGCCCAGCTGGGAGGCCTTCGATGAACTCCTCCGGGCCACGGTCAGGGGGAATATGGGATATGTGGGTAAGTTTACATATTGAATTACTATGGTCTACATATGGTTCTAAGGTTGAGAAACAATGTGTTGAAATACTTACGTAAACTTCTGATTATCCTTTGTATATTCCAGGTATATATTACGACACAGCGGAGATAGTCCCGCGCGCGGCGCCCGGGCGCTGGGTGCGCGACGCACGCGGGCGCGAGGCGGCCCCGGCGCCGCAGTTCGAGGCGCGCGCCCTGCTCGAGGGACAGGCGCTGGCCAGGAGGGCGCACGCTGAGGACATGGGCTTTAAGATCGGTGAGGGTTAATGATCATCATCATCCAGCAACATCATATTATCATGCTTTAATAACTGTCATTGATGATTTTAAGTAGCGTAAGCTTTAAAAGTTTATTAAGCTTCATTATGGCTTCAATAAAATAAATGTTACTAATATTATAAATGTAGTACATTTGTTTCTTACGCTTTCACGCGAAAACTACTTAACCGATTTGGCTGAAATTTGGAATGAGATAGTGTATACCGTGGATTAAAATATAGGCTACTTTTTATCCCGGAAAAGTTCAGGGTTCCCGCGGGATTTGTAAAAATCGATCTCTACCGCGGGCAACAGTTATAAATAAATAAAGTAATAAATTTCAAATTACCTAACATAATACTACTAGTGACTAGAGCTCTGCCCGCGGCTTGGCTCACGTTTTCTGGAATAATAAGTACCCTATATTTTATTTCAGACCATGGTCTACCTGTGTGCTAAACATGAAAATCCGTTCAGTAGTTTTTGCGTGAAAGAATAAAATTGATATAATTGTCTCCAGACAAATCGTCCCGGCTGGTGGCGACGGGCGGCGCGTCCGTCAACAAGGAGCTGCTGCAGATATTCGCGGACGTGTTCAACACGCCCGTCTATGTGCAGGTACAGTATAGCAGTACACCGCCTCCACTGCCTCTCAATGTGCGTCATGTAGCCAGCTCACGCGAGGAGTGAGTTGCCGAACATAATTTAAAAGATAGGATAGCTTACATCTCCCTTCAGGCAAACGGAAGGTTTTAATAAAAAAAAACTTTTAACAGAACAAAGTCTGTCCTGGCAGCTAGTGCTTTATAAATATAAACAGTTAATCGATTATAATTCAATAAATCCAAACCCTATTCAATCGTGAATATTGTCTATGGCAAATTGACATTAGAAGTCGGCCATATTTGTTTACTACTTTGGACTCGACCAAAAAAATGGGCTATATTGTAGCTGGTGCTAATTCATGTAATTAGTAAATATAATGATTGCAGGAGGAGCATGCCAACGCAGCGTTGCTGGGCGCGGCCATCCGCGCGGCCCACGCGTGGGCAACGGACGCCGGCGTCACGCTACCCGGTAACTAATGTGCTATTGTCGCATTTCAAATTTTATCACATACTTGCACATGCATATTGAATGAAACATATACGTTTAGCTCGTACATTTCCACACATACACTTAAAACCAAAAATAGATGTAAAATTAAGGTAACGAAATAGAAAAAGCTTAGACCTCATAATACAGATAATCATAGTATGAGGCGTAAGGCTGTATGTATATTTTACTGTTTTACATTTTATGTTCAATATAATTTTCATTTTGCAGGTTCAGAGCCAAAGCTGTCCCCGGTGGCGACGCCCTACCCGGACGCGGACGCCATCTACACGCCGCTGCTGGCGCGCTACCGGCAGATGGTTGAAGACATTCCTAAACTTAGCTAAGGTCATAGATAGACACCAGTGACCAGTGACCAGTCACGCCAGTGTCTGTCTCAGGGATTAGCGCAATTCTAGAAGCAATTAATATTCACCATACATTTACATTTACATAAATATTGATATGGCGCATGTACCTAAAGTTTTTGGGGATTTTATAAACTTTTATATCGTTATTATAAAAATAACAAGTTCTATACTTAAGGTATTTCGAGCCCTGTGGTTGCAATAACCACAGATTAATTATTCAGGTAACCAAAAAAATATTATTCACTGTCGGTCAATCATGTAATGTAATTCAAGTGATTATCACTTAAGCTTAAAAAATCACATATTTAACTATTACACATCTTGAAACACCTATTGAAGCTTTGCATATTTTAACCAAAGTGGACATAAGATAAAAATTAAACGTCCCATACATAAATCTTATTAAGTGCATTTTATAAACTGTAGTTATAACAATTTTAAAATCATATATGTATAAGTTATAATGATGCAGCATCAATATATCGAACACAACTCTTAAACCTTTATAAAATAAGTTATTTCTTTTTGACCTAAATGCAACGTTTTGTTGAAATATTTTTAAACTTAACTCATCGTGGACTGAACACATTTTAGTATAATACTAGAATACTTAATATTGACAAAGGAAAAATTGCACGGAATGATTGAATGTATGTAAAATGTACCAATAAGACGTAAGATTATATTTTTATTGTAATTTACTAGACGATAAATCATTTTTAACATTCCTATCATTAAAGCTTACTTTAATGCTTAAAATTTACTTAATGCTGGTCTCAGCGGATGTTGAAATCAAACGTGATCATTGATCTTACTTCCATTAAGTTTAATTTTATATTTTTGTTATTGTTTTTTGTTTTTATTTTATAACTATTACATTCCATTTAGGGTTACTAAGAGATTGTTGCACCCGTCCAGTATGATGCGACTCAGTCGTGGTGCTAATTTGTACTATTACGCTTGTCATATTTTATATTTCTACACTCCTATAGGATATTTATTTTATATTTCACTTTATGTGCTTGTTACGCTCACTTTTACATGTTTTAATAAAAAAATCTAATATATTGAGTTTTATTTTTTATCATTTGTTTGGGATCCTATTGAAGATCAAATAAAATCCGACAGGTCGCAGTGGCTAAATTCTTTATAGGTAAGAAAGAGAGTAGAAAAAGATACAATGGGTTCTCAAGCCCCCAGCCTGAACACGAAGTCGTTGGGCGGCTGATTCAAGCACGGAGAAATAATAATAGTACTAATGGTATAAATGAACTATTCAAATCAATACTACCAATATAATTCCTCCGATGGATGGGCCCTACCACCAGGAGGCAGATGCCTGATTAAGACCTTTGGCGTGGGATTGGGGTATAAAAAATGTTGTTTTTAGTGTTGACCATTGGAACTCACTCAGAAAAATACAGTTCCTTGCGTCTTTCAGAAAGTTATAAAAATTTCACTCCAAAGTCACTAATAAAACAAAGCATAATCTGTGTAGAGTATGTCATTTATTGAAATTTCACCTAGTGTTTAAATTGAAAAATTATGAATATGGATTTAATAACCAAAACCATACACGACGCCGAAAACTACGTGGATAGCAATGTATTAGCACAGATGTAACAAAATGTATTATTTATCATTTTACTCTTGCTACTCTGTGATTCATATTTTCCGTCGTTACGTTCTCTACAATGGTGAAATGGTCAAGTATCAGTAATTCGGTCCAAGGTCTACTTCTTGCGCCCTCCCCTCTCCTTGACCTGCAGGTGGACCACGGCGCCGGGCGGCACGTTGTAGTAGGCCAGGGTGTTCGTGTCCTTGAAGAACAGGCCCTGGAGACCAAACAAACTTTATTAACAACTCCGTTCCTCTATCACTATAGCCACTGTATTAATAACGAGTAACCGCCCTCGCTTTGCTTCGGTTTTCTTATTTTTTTATACCTTGGGTTACATTATTGGAGTTTTATTAAGGATCCCTAATTTTTTTGAAAATATAATATAGTCTATGTCACCCGGGGAAAGTGTAGCTTTCCGACAGTGAAAGAATTTTTGAAATCGGTTCAGTAGTTTCGGAGCCTATTCAATGCAAACAATCAAATCTTTCCTCTTTATATCATGGAAGAATTACGTTACAGTAGTCGCAAAACTTCGGTTCTTGGTAACAAGTTCTTGGTTCTGGATTTGATTGATTCCTAGCGAAGCGAAAATTCGTCTATAAATTAATGTGTTGTCCATGGCAACCACGACATAGCGACACAATTATTGTATGGGGCTATGAGTGTGTAAAGTTATTTATTATTTATATAAATCCACATTTCAACTTTAAATTCCTAAAAGAAACCAATCGGCTTGTCGGTATCCTCACCTCATAATGCAGTTTCTGCTTGGCGATGGGCATGTTGGTGGAGCGCTGCAACAAGCTCTTGAGCTCCGCGACGGGCGTCCCCAGCGCCACCGTCAGCTGCAGCGCGCGCCCGTCCAGCCGCCACTCCGCGCGCTCGGGCGCCGACGGTACCATCACCTACAGGGGAATTACAGTTAAACGTTCCAGTAATTGGTTTGCTGACGATACCATCCCGTACGTCCTACGTCACGACAGGGGAATTAAAATGAAACATTCAATGGATATAAGGACTTAGCCACCAGAACCCTCAAAATATTATGAGAATAGCATAAAAAATCTTCCAACAGCAGACTATTATAGTCTGCTATAGGATAATAGGAACAAAGACATTTTATTTAAAAGTACTGCATCATAGTTCGCATGTAAAGGTATCTTTGTATCTTACCGGTGAACGTTGATATCTTAATGGCGATACAATAAACTATTATTACCTGTATAGTAATCGGTCCAGGGTGTCTCGCCATCCAAGTGGTCTCGGGCTCCAGGGTGTCCTCGGTCCGCGGGCGCTTCGCCGCCGGCTCGTCCTCCTCGGGAGGCTGCGGCACCGGCGGCGCTACAAACCCGAAGGGGGGTCCTACGGGGGTGGGGATCAGGGGCGGGCGGGGCGCCATGGGGGGAATCACCATGAGCGGGGGGATGGGGGGCAGTAGCACGGGCGCGGGGGGCGGCGCGGGGGCGCGCGGTGCGGGGGGCGGCGGCCGCGGCAGGTTACGCTGCGCCGATACGGGCTTCGGACCTATCTTCTCCTTCTCCTCGTCTGGGAGGAGACCTTTAACCTGCAATTTGTTTTGTTGAATAATTTGTTTGGATTTAGCAACACTTAACACACGTGGATTTAATATGTTGGTGTATTTGTTGATGAACATGTTTTAACTGAAAGTTGTTATGAAATTTATGTACATTATTTGTTTTGGTATGAAGTAGTTCGGTAAACTTATTACTTTTCAATCCAATAGTACATTTTAAGTGTTGGCGTATTTGCCTGAATTAAAATCATTGCAGTTAAGCACGTTCAAATTAATTAAATATAAAAAAGCGGCCAAGTGCGAGTCGGACTCGCCCATGAAGGGTTCCGTAGCAGCAAGTAACATAATATAAAAGTTCTTGAAGTTCGTTGTAACTTTGATCGAAGTAAATTGCGGTTTACGATTTATGACGTATTAAAAAAAAACTACTTACTAGATCTCGTTCAAACCAATTTTCGTTGAAAGTTTGCATGGTAATGTACATCATATTAATTGATTTGGAATCATGCAAATCGGTAACATCAGAAATAAGCCACCTTAAGTCCTCCGTTAGTAAAATGCAAAGCGACAACGAGAAACTTATGTCTTCAATGCACCTAGATCACCAATTGAGCACCGTGGAAAACACCGTGCAGCCACCACTAATTCCATATGAAAATGTCGCAGCTGAGCTATACGACCGCGCGCTTCGTGCGAAAAATATTATTATTGTTGGCATCCCGGAAGATACTACATTGGACATTTCGAAAAAGCAAGAACATGATAGACAACAGATTATGAATACTCTTCGTAATATATATCCAGATTGCCCTGTGCCTATAAAGAACTACCGTTTGGGAAAGCCGAACTCCGGAAAATTACGTCCCGTAAAAGTTTGTTTTGAGTCAGATAGCACCGTGAAATATATACTTCGTAACAAATCAAAGTTGAAGAATGATACGATTCGCTTATATTCAGACCAAACTCCACAACAAAAACAATACATGGATGATCTGCGTAAACAATTACTTATGCGTACAGAAAATGGTGAATCAAATCTTAAAATTAAGTACATTAAAGGAACTCCCAAAATCATTAAGAAGGACTCAAAAAACTAATAACAACATATGAACAACAAAATACAATCAACCAAACAGAATCTAAAAATAATATCACGTACCAATTATCAAGCAAGTATGAGAGTATTACTACCAGTTCTTCGTCGCTGAAATTCTTTTACGCGAATGTACGAAGTATACGAACCTCAAATAAGCTTGAAGAGCTAAACTGCATACTTAAATATATACCTGCAACTGTGCATATTATTTTACTTACTGAGACCTGGATAGAATCGGAAGCTGAAGCGCAGCATATACAAATAACGAATTATGTACATATATATAATATAAGAACTGATGGCACAGGAGGTGGTGTGTCGATCTTCGTGCACAAAAACTTTACATTTGAATTAACAGACTCACTTTACAGTGATCGCAACAATTACCTGTGGATATACATT
Source organism: Thymelicus sylvestris (assembly GCA_911387775.1). NCBI lineage: Eukaryota > Metazoa > Arthropoda > Insecta > Lepidoptera > Hesperiidae > Thymelicus > Thymelicus sylvestris. The sequence goes on along the minus strand of OU426896.1, from coordinate 14,962,138 downwards.
CATAAACTAGCTCTGAATATAGGATTAGTGTATAGGCCACCAGATACTAATGTAAACAAGTTCCTGGATGTGTACTCGACATACTTAGAAAAACATAAGCGGTGTATCGTGTTTGGAGATTTTAATATCAATTTACTTTGTAATGACAATCGATCTGCTGAATATCAACACTGCCTAAAAGAGTCTGGTTACATTGTGCTAAACAAGATTGAGCCTGAATTTTGTACACGCGAGACCAGTACCACACAAACAATTTTAGACCATATTTGTACGAATATACAGGAGCATCCTTTCCAAGTTACCATAATTGATTCAAGCATGTCAGACCATAAACAAATCTACTTTGAAGTAAAAAAAACGAATAGTAATGCCTAGACCTAAAATAATGTACCATGCAGTTAATTATGAGTCTCTGCACACTAGCATAAGAAATGCAAAATTCAACAACGAAAATCATGACTACTCCGAGCTCGAAAAATTCATTCTGGAAAAGGTAAAAAATAATAAAACGCAGAAATTCAAAATTTTGAACCTGCCACAAGATGATTGGATAACTCACGATGTAATCAAAAGTATTGAATCAAGAAATGAAGCATGGGCAAAACTAAAAAATAATCCTAATGATGACGAAATTAAAAAAGGTTTTGCTAGTAAAAAAATTAAAGTAACTAAAATGATTAAAAGATTGCGAAAAAAACATTACTTTACTGCTTTTGATAACTGCAAGAAAAAACCCAAGAAAATGTGGAAATTAATATCCAGCCTAGCCAATAACAAATTAAGTGTTGACAGTGTACCTCAAAAACTAATAATCAATAGTGAAACTATAACTGACTGTACAAAAATTTGCGACAGTTTCAATGTCTTCTTTTCAACAATAGGCTCAGTCTTAGCTCACAACATTCCAGCTCACTATCATAATCCTAACTTATATCCTTACACCCAACACAACACTTCTTATTTAGTTCTTAAACAGTTTCAACCATGCACACAACCTGAAGTTATTAAGATTATAGACAATTTAGATAGTAATTCTAGTTCTGGAATAGACGAAATAAACACAAAAGTTCTAAAATGTATAAAAAAATTAATAGTTAAAGATTTGGTAACTTCTATAAATAAATGTTTAGATCAAGGAGTCTTCCCTGACAGCCTAAAAATAGCCAAAGTCAGCCCTATTTATAAATCTGGAGCTAAAACTGACCCAAGTAACTACAGGCCTATATCGGTTCTACCAGTAATGTCCAAGATATTTGAAAAGATACTCTACAAACGAATATTCGACCACCTAAATACCTTTGAGTTTTTGTCAAAAAAGCAATATGGTTTCAGACCCAAATCAAATACTACAACAGCTACAATTGATCTCATTACGAATATCAAACATGCAATTGATAAAAAACAAATAGCCTTAGGCATATATATTGACCTGAAAAAGGCTTTTGACACTGTCAGCCACCCACTTTTACTTAAAAAACTTAAATACCTATTTGATGATGCTGCCTACAAAATTCTTGAGTCTTACTTGTCTAATCGATGTCAGATTGTAAAAATTTCAGATTGTAAAAGTGCTTTGGCTAAAATAAGTTACGGCGTCCCCCAAGGATCAGTTTTGGGGCCCCTGTTATTTCTTATTTACATAAATAATATAAGCGAAATTGGTCTAACAGGGGACCTAATACTATACGCAGACGACACGTGCCTATTTTATTACGGTGATAATATTGATGAAATCATGGCTCAGGCTCAAAAAGATCTCGATATTCTAGATGAATGGCTTAAATACAACTTACTCACGGTTAATACTAGTAAAACCACCTACATGATTTTTGCAGCCAAAAACAAAAAAGTAATTATTAAGACTTGTCTCAAAATAAATAATGAAATTATTAAAAGATCGGAAGAAGAGAAGTATCTTGGACTTATATTAGATAGTAAACTTTCCTGGAAACCACACATAACTAAAATACGTCAAAAGTTAATTTCTTTAGCTGGCTGTTTGAGACGGTTATCTAAATGTATACCACCGAAAGTACGCTTAGTAATATATAATGCTCTAGTAAAACCTCATCTAGAATATCTTACTGAAATATGGGGGTGTGCGGCGAAGACTAACATATTACCGCTGCAAAGAACACAAAATAAATTAGTAAAAGTTCTTTTTAATTTAGATTTTTTAACACCTACAAAGAATGTTTACAAATTGACCAAGCTTTTCAATATAAAACAAATATATACATATAAAATCTGCATGCTAGTAAGAAAAATCCTTAACAAAAATGTACACTCCCAATTAAATTTCAGTTTCAAAGTGGCCAGTAAATATAGTAAACGTAGAAAAGAGACAAACCTATTACAGTTACCCCGAATGCGTACAAATTATGGCGCGTCAAGTATAACTCGTGAAGGGGCAAAAATGTATAACAAACTACCGGAAACCGTCACTAGTGTTAATTCTTTTGCCAAATTTAAAGGTCTACTTAAAAATTACGTACTCAGTAAAATTGAATAAACAAAATAAATACATACCTACTTATATAAAAGTTAAAAATATATATCAATTATCCAAATCTATATATGTAAGAGTAAATAAATAAATAAAAAACATGAAAACGCACACAAAACTCAAAGAACAATAAATTTAATATCTAAAAGCTACAAATATGCTTCTTACGACAATATATTTTACATACAAACAAACAGTCACACACAAACGCATGGAAGTAGGCACGCTTACACACACACACACACATATACACACACACACACACACACACACACACATACATATACAAACACAGTAAGAAAGGTACACACACTATTACATAAACTCACACTTTGCACTGTTTTATTTTAATTGCGCCGAAAATTTATTGTATATAGCTATTAAGTTTCTCATTTTAAGTGACAATGTACTTATAATAATAATAAGTATGTCTTATGGGAAATAAAGAATCTTTAAACCGAAACCGATATATTTTTTTTAGTTTTATCATTCTCTTATTTTAGAAGTTACGGAGGGGGGGGGGGGAACACACATTTTACCACTTTGGAAGTGTCTCTCGCGCAAACTATTCAGTTTAGAAAAAAATGATATTAGAAACCTCAATATAATTTTTGAAGACCTATTCATAGATACCCCACACGGATGGGTTTGATGAAAAAAAATTTTTTGAGTTTCAGTTCTAAGTATGGGGAACCCCCAAAATTTATTGTTTTTTTTTTTCTATTTTTGTGTGAAAATCTTAATGCGGTTCACAGAATACATCTACTTACCAAGTTTCAACAGTATAGTTTCGGAAAAAAGTGGCTGTGACATACGGACGGACGGACAGACAGACAGACAGACATGACGAATCTATAAGGGTTCCGTTTTTTGCCATTTGGCTACGGAACCCTAAAAACCTAATTATACTAACTCGGCTCTAAATATACTAGCCCAGTATATTTAGAGGCGAGCATTGTAGAGCAGCGCACTAACCTTGTGTATCTGCTGGATCTGGTCCTCGAGCGTGATGTGCGCGCGCGCGGCGCGAGTGGCGGCCTCCACGCTGGACGTGTGCCCGTCCCACGTGACGCGCTCGTCGCGCCGCCGCTCCTCCTCGCCGATCTTCTTACCGATGGCCGTCTCCTCGTCGCCCACGCCGAAGATGTCTGTACGACGCTCGGCCAACTGGGGAGGACATTTTATCGGTCATTAGGATGCCGGGAGAATATATTGTAAACTTGTCCTCGAATCCAGCTTGTTGGTTAGATGTGGCCTGCGAGGTCCTCGCAATAGTTTTGAAGGTAATTATGGGTAGCGTGATATAATCGCAACAATCACTGACCTGCTTAAGCGAAGCCTCGATGGCGGCGCCGGGCGCGAGCGCGTCGTCGCGGTCGGTGCGCTCGGCGGCGGAGCGGTCGCGCTGCTCCAGCCAGCGCGGGTCGAGCAGCCCGATGCGCACGTGGTCCGCCACCTTGTTGGCCGGGATCTTCTCGCCCGTGATCGGCGACACCAGCCACTCCTCGCCCGCGGGCGGCGGCGCGGGCCGCGCGCGCTTCGGGTCGTACTTCTTCACCACCACGCGGTCCGGCCGCGGCGGCAGCGGCGCCTCCTCGCCCGGCGCGCGGCCCGGCTGCGGCGGCACCTCGTCCTCCGACGACGAGCTGTCCTCCTCCATGTCCTGCACGCGCGTGTCGTCCGGCCGCTGCTGCTGCTGCGTGCGGTCCTCCATCTCGGCCAGCTCGTCGTCCGACTCCGACTCCGACTCGGACTCGAGCTGCATCTCGGTGTCGTCCTCCTCGCCGGCCGGCGCCAGGTCCTCGCCGCGCTCCTGCGCCAGCACGCGCGCGCCCACCTCCAGCGGCGTGGTGGGCGGCGGGAAGTCCCCCGGCTCGCCCGCCGGGTAGTCCACCGTCTCCACCACCACGAAGTCGTGCCAGTCGATGGAGGCGTACGCGAGCCGCTCCTTCTCGATGCGCGCCTCGTCGGCGGCCCGGCGGCGCGCCTGGTGCGAGTGCCACGCGGCCCGCCCGCGCGCCTGCTCCAACACGCCGCTGCGGATCTCCGCGCCCAGCTTGTTCACCAGCTCCTTGGGGGGCAGCAGCACCTTCGTATACTGCTCCAGGAGCCGAGTGAAGTATTGGAACAGGGAGTGCTGCGGGCGGAGAAAGTCGAATTGGTGATTTCTCTCCTCCTTCTTCATCAAGTCCGTCAGGAACTGCCTCCCGTTTCTGGCGACGAATTGCGCCGTCAGCTTGACTATGTCGAGGTCTAGGGCGGATATGGATGGCGGGTCGGCGATGAACTCGAAGTCCGGGGGGGGGTCGCGCGGCGGCGGGGGCTCGGCCGGCACCGCGGCCTTGAGCAGCTCCTGCTGGCGCGCGGCCGTGGCGGGCGCGAGGCCGGGCCGCATGGGGCCGCTAATCGGTGGCCCCGACGGCTCATTACCTGCTCGTATAACATATTAGGATTAACACTAAGCTACCTGGTTATTGAAGACTACACTCATGGTTCAAATAAAGAAGTGAAGGGGTTCCTTCCATCTTTCTGCGCTCAAACTTAAATATTGTATGTAAGTACCGAATACTTAACTTTGTAAATATATTTTGCCAAATAACACAACGAACAACTGTGAACACAATCACTGTATGACTATAATATGTAACGCAAGAGATTCAAATGTCACAATACAAGCAGTGTGTCACATTTATTTAATACAATTTGGGTGACCAATAAATTACTCCAATACTCATTTTGTGGCAAAAAAATTTTAGCACTTTACAACTTGGCATCAACTTGACTTTGGCAGATTTGACTTGAGAGCCAGTTCTTTCTTTTTTTTCTTCTCTCTTTCTTGGCTGGCAACGATTCAGTGATGCCTTTGGTGTTGCTGATGTCCGTGGGCGACGATAGCCACTTACCATCAGGTGGATCGTCAGCTTGTTTGCCGGCTATTTCCATAAAAAAAAACAGGCTTAATACATTCAATGCCTCGGCCAAGTGATACAGAAGTGCCACCAACGCAATGTCTATGTTCTCAATACTTCCAATGAGTATTTAAAAAAATACATTTAAATATGTGTAGATGATATTACCATGATGATATTCTTTCTAGGCAATAATGTCATAACATTAGTTAAAACAAAGAAACAGGGTGGTATATAGCAGCTCACTTCATTGATTTTGTGATGGTAAATGTGTAAATATTATTGAGTAACATGCTTGATAAAGGGCAGTACCTTTTCCTTCTCGTATCTCCTTCACCTTGTGCTGGTAGTATGCATGGTATGGATCACCGGCATTCAGGAAGTTGAATTTTGGATTGCCAAGTTCATTCTGCCTAATACGAGCCTCAAACTCTGGCCCATTTCTAGCAACAAAGCTTGCAGTTTTGTCAACAATATCTACAAGGATTAGTTAAGGAAAATTAACAATCATTAGCTAAGTACTAACTTAATAATAATATGTATATAGACAGTAGAACAAGAAGAGTTTTTACATTATTTATACCCTTTTCATACTAACTACTTGTTACAATTAAAGAAATTATTATTAGGAGTAGGTATTTTCCAAATAAATCTGTAACACATTGCTATTCTTAGGATTTCCAATAAAACAATATAAAATACTCAAGAACACTTCTGGATAGAAGCTAGTAATACCAGGTTGCAATGCAACTCTAAACCTGTGACAACATTTTTAGGTTATAATGATTATCTTCCCCAATCGTTTACAAAAAGGATACTCCTCACTTCAGGTGGTGGATATATGATTCCTATAACTGGCGGAGGCGGCGGCTGGGGCTCCTCTAAAGGCCCGTCGTGCTGACCCGGAGGCCCCAAGACATCGATCGAAGGCATTTTGGATTTATTTGCCTGTTATATCTTTATCACTCTTTTTGAGGCAGTCTAAATGTTCTTATTGTCTAATACCATATAACATATTTTGTATATTGATTTCTTCAAAATATTATTCCACTTTCAACAAACAAGTCTATAATTCTGAATTCTCAATTCAATCATAGACAAATTAAATTACAGATAAATAATAGATGACAGATGATAAGTGATAACAGACAATGTAATATTTTTGCCAAATTCCATGGATATATTACTCTATCTGGATTACTGACTTTGTAGAGGTACCTGAAGTCCGATGACGTCATATCGGAATGACTACTCGACCAATCGCAGGCCGGACTTCCAAGTTAGACGAGAGCTTGTTTGGCATTCGAGTATTCAACATTTTAGATTTGGATTTGGATTTGGACAATTCGGCACCATAGAGTTCTTTATACATATAGGTAGCACTTCTGCAGCACGTGCCTTTGCCATGAAAACAATACAAAAATGGTCATTCCGTTATGACGTCAGTGATCTTCAGGCTTCAGGTACCACCACGAAGTTACGTATCCAGTTAGAGTAATATATCCATGAGTATGCCATTTTAATTTTTAAAACTTCTATTTCAATGCTACCAGCCTACCAACAATATGCCCAACTGCAGATTTAGTTGAAAAGCAATATATCAAGACGCTTACCCATAGAATAGTCTATATACGCATACGTACTTACCCCCTCACCGCTGAATGTCGTACACACCTGCGCCCTGCCCTACCAATAGCCAAAATGGAAATGCTAATATAGCCTATCAAAAGTGAAAGTTCACGACATCCCTTTTAAGTGATCCCGGAAGTAGAAGCAGCAATAAACTCCCAAGGAGTTTTTGTTATGTTTAGGTGTGATTTAACATGATAATTGTTTGGCCACTACTGAGAGTTGGCTGACTCTCTTGTCTCCTCACAGCTTCTCCACTTCTTGTGAATTGATGGAGAGAACATGACATACTACATTTTCATTTGTACATTTTTGAAACCGTCTCATTAAAACAAACAATTTTATTTATATAATTGTAATATGGATATTAATTACATTGGATTCAGCTTTTTCTTCATACAATAAGCTTTGAACAACTATCCAAAAATAAATTAATAATAACGTATAAAGTACAGCTACAATCTCAAAAACAGATGCAAACAACAAATGATCGCTTCTAATACTTTCAATACTTATGATGGTAGCCAATACGAACGAAACAATAATATAAAAAATCATTGCCACTAAATAAAAGACGAACAGCTTCTCCAACAATATTATACCTGCAACTATTAAAATAACATGACACGAGAACACACATATACCAAGTATATCATAAATGTATGATATTATTTTGGCCTCATCTGCGGGGACTCCATGTTCGGTGAGAAATCCAACGCCTGTACGCGTACCCAGGTAGAGACATGCGACAGTTGGAAGTATTCCTGACAAGGCAATAATGATTACACCGGTCTTCACAGGAACACAACAACAGCACTTGACCAATACAGGACAATACCTAAGGAAGTTTATTGTCATTGTTTTAATAAAATTATCTAATCATCGTTTTCAATTTGTGTGGTGAACAAGTTGAAGTCATTTTGATAGTCTGTCTTTAATTTAATTGTCAATCAAACGTTAGCACAGGTATTTTCCGTGACAACTGTGGTCAGTTGGTCACAGACTTCTTCTGTGTCCACTGACCTGTAACTTGTGTAGGTATCTTTATTTTATTAACTTTCCTATTTATCAATATAACACATTTACAGGAAGTTAAGGAAACGTAGGAAATGCAGAATACATATTCATATTTAAAAGAAACTCGACAGTTTATTGGATTATTTATTATTATTATTAGCTTCTTAATGTATGGTAGGTAGTTGGTACATTTGGCGTGGATAATTCCCTAGGACTCACTCCTTCATGCTGGGACTCCAGGACCTAGAAAAAAGCTACATACACACTTTTAAAATGTTTCTCCGACACCACTAGCGAAAGACAACTGTGTCGGGTAAAATGTTAATTAATGCTTTTATTGGACTTTTATCACTTATAACTTAGTTTTTTTTTTCATTTAACTATTGCAATAATATGTAAGAATAATTACTTTTTAACAAAAAATAAAACCAACGAAAAAAGCTGAAAAGCAAAAAATAAAATAAACCATTTAGTATTATAAATTAAGATCCGAAATTAACAGTAAATAAATAATTTTCAGACCATGCCTAACAAACAACCAAAATTAATTACATAAAGTTCATATTATGAGGGCAGCGGCATGCGGTGCACACGGCAGCAGCAGGGCGGCGCACACCTTTTCGCCGTTTGTTTTTTCATTGGTTTGGCACCGCCTCAAAATTATTTAAAAGCTTTTCAGTTTTTTTTTCGTTGGTTTTATTTTTTGTTAAACAGTAATTATTTTTTAATTTTTAGTTGCTATAATACTTATAATTAATAATAAATTATTGATTTTATGAATTATAGATTCAGTTACCAGGTAAAAATGTAGTAGGTGAAATATCAATCATCCCCTATTTTCGTACCTATAGGGGTAAAATTTTGTTTCGAAATTTAAACAAGAGTAACTTCAAGGTATATACTATTCAATAAAAAAAGAATCATCGAAATCGGATCATCCAGTATAAAGTTATTGGGGTTAACATGTAAAAATTCCGAATAAAAAACGGGCGAATAATCAATCATTCCCTATTTTCGTACCTTTAGGGTGGGAATAAAATTATCAAAAAAATATGGGACCAACTTCAGGACATACCCTATCCAATAAAAAAAGAATCATCCAAATCGGACCACCCTGTGCCGATTGCTGCGTGATCATACAAAAAAAATATACGTGTCGAATTGAGAACCTCCTCCTTTTTTTTCGTCGGTTAATTAAAAATACGCAAAGTATCAAATCACATTTCTTTATTGATAAAAAAATATCTGTATATTTATAGAACTTCTAAGGTAGCAGTTTCAACTTACGATTAAATAAAAACAACGAATCGTTCCCTATTAAGAACACACCAAAGAACAAACAAGCGAATAAACGAAAATATTATTAAAATTACAGTCTTTTTAACTGTATTTTCAAATATCGTATACACATAGTTAGAATTTTTTTTTATGGAAATAGCCGACAAACGAGCAGACGATCCACCTGATGGTAAATGGCTATCGTCACCCATGGACATCAGCAACACCAAAGGCATCACTGATGCGTTGCCGGCCAAGAAAGAGAGAAGAAAAAGAAAGAAAGAACTGGCTAAAGCCCCCAGCCGGAACACGACGAGTCGTTTGGCGGCTGACTCATGCTCGAGGGTGGTAGCTATCCAGGCGAACCCCATGGAGAAATAATAATAGCAATAATGGTATTAATTAATAATTAAAATCAATATTACTAATATAATCCCTCGAGGGGCCCTATCACCAGCGGGCCGGATTTAGTCGCCTTTTACGACACCCATCCGGCGTGGGATTGGGGTTAGTATTCTAAGCCGCCCCAATACGGCTAAAATTATTACAACATTTCAAACTACATATTAAATATTTTCTTACAGAAAACCAATGGCGAAATATTTTCTGTATGTTTCCGAGTCCAACGTCAGAGTCCGGTATTGGGAAACTGTAACTCTCGTCATTATTTTGAATTGCCTTCTTGAATCCGAGTTCTGAGCATTGACACAATTTATAACCGACTTCAAAAAAGGAGGAGGTATATAAACGATTTTTTTTCTAACAACTGCAAAAATTGTTGAAGATAGGCTTTAACAAAATTGAGGTGACATTTTATAATCCAAAACGTATTTGCATGCTAAAATAAGATTAATCGGTTGTTTATTTTGCATGTACACGCATATGATTTTGTAATGTACCTTTTATACTGAAAGATTTACCACACGTATCACATGAGTATGGTTTCACATTAGTATGTGTGTGTAAATGATTCTGCAGTTGGCCCCTTTGAATAAATGTTTTTTTACATAAATCACAAGAGTATGGTTTATCACCGGAATGTATTAGTAAATGATTTTGTAGTTGACCCCTTTGTCTAAATGATTTTTTACAAACATTACATGGGTATGGCCTTTCATCGGAATGTATTCTTAAATGAGCTGTTAGTTGATTTTGTTGCCTAAATTTTTTATTACAGATATTACAAGAAAATGGTTTTTCACCAGAATGTATTCGCACATGTGCTGTAAGGTAATTTTTTAAAGTAAATGTTTTCTTACAGATATCACAAGTGTATTTATTCTTGTTACAATGTATTTCAGTATGAAATCGTAGAGTTTTCTTAGAATTTGTTAAAAAATAACAGTTACTGCAATTATATACCTTAGTAGCAGAATGACCTTCTAAATGTTGCATTAACTTATTCTTACTTACAGTTTGATATTTACATATGTCACAAGAGAGTAATTTAAAACTTAATAAGAGTCCACCATTAGCTCCTGGTTTACGCTTTTTGTAATCATTTCTGTGATTCAAACCTTTCAATATGGTCTTCGTTTCTTTCACCGTTGTAGGGCAGAGATTTTCTTTTTGTGTTGTCTTCCTGGAAACAGTTCCATTCAAGGAACAATCTTTACCTGTATAGAAAAAAAATGGCTATAGCATATTAGCTGACCTCAATCCCATGCCAGTAAACTAAGGTGTCGTAAGAGTCGACAGAAGCCGGCCGGTTGGTTATAGGGCTCCGGGTAAGGATTAAATTATAAATATTATTTTTAAATAAACAATATTATGCATCGGTGATTAGTACTGTTTACCAAAGTTATACCGGTGTGCGTGCATGGCAAAAATTTGATTTAACAGTAATTTGGCAAAATTGTACATAATATACCTTGAAATTTTTTATGTGAGTAGGCTTTGATACTTTTTTTATTTTCGTCTTTATGTACCCCATGGAAACAATTGAACTTCACACACAAAAAGGTTCCACTTACCTTTGAACATATTCCCCATACCAATAAAACTCAAACTCAATCGTTTGGTAACTTTGTCTTTGTATGTTTCAACTGTTGACTTTGTTTCTATGTTAATATTGTCATTACTTAATTCATTATGAGATTTGTTTGATTCTCTATGAATATTGTCTTTGTTTGATTTAATATCAATATTGCCCTTATTTGATTCTTCGATTTTAGAATTGTCCTTATTTGATTTTTTATCCTTGCAGTTGTTATTTAATTTATCATTTGTATTATCCTGAAATAATACATCAATACTCGCCCCATCATCATCGTCATCGTCAGCGATATCTTGGTGCGGGGGACTAAAACATACGAAGTCATCAATGATTTCAATGTCATCATTGATAATATTATCTTTCTCCATTTTAACAACACCAGTTATAGAGTTATTTTGTAGGTTTGATGAACTTCCTTTGTCTGTAGTAGATTTAACATTAGGAATTATGTCATGATCAACAATATCAACACTCTCTGACTTAATGGTATATGTAATGTCTTCTTGATTTAAATCTTGTTCATCTGTATATATACTTTCACTCTCTATACATTCACTATCATTTTCATTGTTTATTATTTCTGAACTGAGTGGTTTATAGAATCTACTAAAAGCTTGTATTGTTTCCTTAGTTATCTGAAATTTATTAAATTTACAACGATTATTTTCAATAAATCTTTTAAATCTGGATACCATATGACTTCTCTTCATATTATATCTCCTCATTTGTCAGGTATGATTAAATAAATAGCTGATAAATGAACCAAATACACTACCAGATGGTAAGTCATCACCATCAAACATGGACATAGCAAAACCAAGGGCATGGGCAATTTCACATAACAAAACATACCATCTTTATGCAAAGAACTACTACAACAGTGTTATAATGTATAGTACTAAATATTCCAATTTCTAAGTACACTTAAACCAAAAAATAACCAAACTATACAAATATATACATAAGCCAGTTTGAGCAGGCGTATAAATTATTTGTCTATGATAAAGGAATACTCTTCGCCAACTCATCACAACCTATGAATGTTTCTTTACAATATTTTTCTTCACATTGTATCAATGTTATGTAAGTTATTCGTATTTAACTATTCATAATTAACAGATGTGTGCAGGATTGGTCCTCTACAGTGAGACCAACATATCCAGGCTACTTCTGCTAAGCTTCTCCTTCATCAGTTCGATACTTACATGGCCGTAATCATTAAGGATATCCATCAGAATTGAATGTGCTCTTATGCTCTTAGCCCTGAACCTGACACATTTCAGCAGCTGATTGGCACATTGTACGCATAGATATGGCGGCAACTTGTCTTCTTGCTCTATCTGCAAACAAACCAATCTATTGTTTTTTATTTTTGAAATATTCAAAGAATCTGAATCGCCCTGACTTATGGGTACTTGGAGACCAGATCTAACTCAGAAACGGGCACGACCAGAATAGATTAAATCTGGTCGCAGTGGTCCCTGGGATGGCTGTCCCTGGGCTTGAAAATCCAAATAACAATAACAATCTATTATTTAACAAATTAATGTTACAACTTAAAAGCCTTCCTTTGACTTGATCAATAGACAAAGCCATTAGTATGTTAGTAACTTACTAACATACTGAAAAGTAGCACTCTGTTTACGGATTTACCCTCATTAATAAGTACTCAATATCTTATTCAAGATCATGGTCTATCTCTGTGCTAAATTTCACAAAAATCCGTTCAGTAGTTTTTGTAAGAATAAGTAAGAAACACCCATACATCGTCACAAACTCACATTTTTAATATTAGGGTAGGATCTTACCGACAATCCTGTTAATGTTTCATAAGCCAAGGCATATGAAGGCCTTGACAACGCCAGTTGCTTATCATCCTTCATTGGGTATAGCTTGCAGTTCCTAGCGAAACATATTCTGCACACCTTTCAAATAACAAAAATATAGTTTTACATGAACCTTAGTATTTTTACAGATAACAAATATAAACATATCAATACAAACTAACCAGGCCCTATACATTTATGGAATTTATAAAGTGAGACCTTGATGAATCAGACTTAGAATGCGTGAGCACTGCGCTTGGGTAAGGTTGAATGTTTGTTATATACCTGGACATTGATTGGCACGGCGTTCAACCGCAACGTTCGGCCGCTTCTAGTCAGCAAGAAGTCCTCTGTCAAGAAATGTTTAGAGCAGACCGCACTATCCTCCTCCAAGCTCCAGCCTGTCATACCGAGCGCCTCCAACCACGCTGTACGCAGGGATTCCTCCTCCGGAAAACTACAACATAACAAAATATACTACTAGATCCAGTATTTATAAACAACTCATTAAACAAATTCAATTGTCATGGTTGAAGTCAAAATACTCAGGCCTCACCTAATAAAAACATCACAGTCGGCGACATTACAAGCAGGATAGACACAGCGCATAATAAATGAAATAAATCAATATTTTGTTTTGATTTAAAATTCGATCACGGCAACAATTTAATTTCGTGCAATGAAATGAAACTTTGTTTTGACTTTTGAGTTTTGTTTGACCATGATTTGACAGTTGACTGCCATTTTGACAGCTTGGACCAAGCTGCTTGATAGGGATGTTCGATTCGATCCGATACTTGTGTGGATCGATACAATGAGATACGATTCACTCAATTATTGTATCGATACAATTGCATTCGATGCACCGATGGATCGATTACACATGTAAGGTCATCCGGATCATCCGGATTGATTTACGAATTTCGAAGAGGTAAATCAAACAAAATACTTAGTGAAGATAACCGCGGGTCGATAATTTGATACACGTCACATCTCAAAATCGAATAATTGGTATGTATAGATAAATATTGTAAAACAATTAAAGGAAATAAAACTTATTTCGAAACTGCTGTTTTAATTTAATAATTTCTAGGTATAAAATTTCATAATATGTCATAATATGACATCACACTAGGTGAGGGAGGTCTCACAAGTGTGACCAGCAGTGTTGCCAGATTATTTTTTCTCGAATAGCCTTGCCGGAGCGCGCGTGTAGCCCCGAGATAGCCCCATCTAGGGTTCGAAGTATAGGAGCTTAAAAAAAGGTCATCGGCAGTTAATTTCATATCACTTTGTTGAGAAAGCCAAGCCCAATGACCTTTTTTTTAGTCCGAGCGCTGAACCGATACTAAATATATTGGCAGCACTGGACTCGGCTCACAGTACGCTGAATATGACGGGAGGAGGGGTCAAAAAGTCATGAAATTGGTGTGACGTAATTTATGGATGCCCCCTAAGTAATACGCAGTATACAACAAAACGCAGTAGGTATACAGACAGTAAGATGGATCAGATCGAAATATTATGGAGTTATATAAATTTTTTAAGCTTAGGAGGTAAACAAAAATATTACTTATTGACAATGATATTGGCGGATTGATGCAGTAAGTAGTATCGGACCGAAAAATAGAGACGAGTAATAATTTTAAAATCAGAGGAAAACAACATATTATGTAGCTAAAGCACTGGTGGATCGATAAAGTTTAAAGTGGGTCAAATCGAAATTGAAATAATATGGAATCCGGATTAGGTAAAAAATACTAAATATTTTTTATCTTACAAATAAATATTTTGAGTCGATATTGGGTCGATCCAAAAAATCGTATTAAATCACTAGGATCGATACCTGGATCGAAACACTACAGTACAATCCATTGCGATCCAGTATAATAAACAAATATTATAACACAATCGAATGATATATTCTGGGACTATAATCAAAATTGTCATTCCGTTGTGACGTCACCCGTCTTTAGCTACCCTTACGAAGATATGTATCCAGTTAGAGTAATATATCCATGGTACTATATAATACATATACTCTGTGTACAACATGTTTTATCTAGTCTGTGGTGTACAATTGACAGAATTCTGACTTGACTTGACATTTTTATGATACATGGATGTGGTTTTTGGTTTTGGTTACCTATCAATTTTATTAATCGCAAATAATTTTTACTAAAAAGTAAGAGTGAAGTTTATAGAAATTAACAGATCTGATGATTTACGCTTTATAAACTTTATAACATGTGATAGAAGTAGTCCATATTTTCATATTGACTTATTACATTCCAAGTTTTTAGGAAATTCTTGTCGGACTAGAACATTTACCCGTTCAAAATGGTAAAGTATCTTATATTATGTATGTTTCATTTGATTGCTTCAAGTACATATATCGTAGTTTATTTTATGTTGTAAACAGTTTCGATGGGACACTTGGGCAAAGCAATTTCATTTTACGTTTTGGATAGATAGCAACTACCTATATCTTTTTATTGCAGATGCAATTTATGCTGCTGTTCAGCCGACAAGGAAAATTGAGACTCCAAAAGTGGTATGTGGCGCACCCCGACAAACTGAAAAAGAAGATAACTCGCGAGCTTATAACTACAGTGCTAGCCCGGAAGCCTAAGATGTGCTCATTTCTGGAGTGGAAGGATGTTAAAGTTGTTTATAAAAGGTCTGTCTGATGAATTATTTACTTACTTATTATAAAACTTAAAGGAAATGTAAATGCTTTAAGATTTTAATATTCCTCTGTAAATTGTATAATTATCTTAAGACCCCGGATATAGGTGTAACAAAGCAATCTACTACATTTTAGATTAGTTTCCTTTTACATAGTTTTTAATCTTTTTTAGATATGCTTCGTTGTACTTCTGCTGTGCGATGGAGCAGGAAGACAATGAGTTGCTGACATTGGAGCTAATCCACCGATATGTAGAGCTTCTTGATAAATATTTTGGCAGTGTAAGTTAACATTTTACTCAATAGTACCCGGTTGACTGAGCTTTGTTCGGTATTTTTTTAACAAAAAATGCTATCTTACGTAGCTTTAGTGTTGCTACTCGCTAATAGATGTCAGGAAGAGTCTATAGTAGCAGTTTTTCATTGCCTGAAAACACAGATAAATATCATTTTCTGAAAGTAAATCCTAACTAGGTCAATTGCATACTATGTAAAATGAAAATAGTTGGCGTTGTTTCTGAGATTCAAAAAATATATACAAGAATTGCTTGTTTAAAGGTATTAGATTGGGATATAAGACCCTCAAACCACTCTTGTTTGTGGCGTCATTGCTATATACGCTACCCGGTGAATGAATGAACATACTATATACAATGTTCTGACTAAATCAATTGGAGCACAGCCTATTCCCAGGCATGTCATATAGAGTGACTTCGGCGACACCAAAAGGTCCCAACCCAATTCTTCTTGTGGAGCATTAGCATAGAAGCATTCTAAACTATTTTCTGGGTGAGAGCCATAACAAGAGGTTAAATTTTTTCTTCTTTGGTAGTAAAACAATCGAAAAGCCCTAGATTCTACCAATATTTCCATGGGTGGAAATTTACCACATCTGCTTGTTAACCAACTATTAACATTCCACAGCCTAAATGATGCTTGGTTAAAAAATGTACATTATACTTCTAGGTGTGCGAGTTGGATATAATCTTCAACTTCGAGAAAGCGTACTTCATCCTGGACGAGCTGGTGCTGGGCGGGGAGCTACAGGAGACCAGCAAGAAGAACGTGCTGAAGGCCATCGCTGCACAGGATCTGCTGCAAGAGGTCAGTAGCCAGGACAATGAACTTGTGTGATGTGCCACGATGACAGGATCACTATGAGTGGTATATTAGAGTTGGTCAGATAAAGTCATGGTATATTAATTTTTGCAAAATATTTATATGTACCGTATACATCATAATTACTGGTAGGAACATCCTTCATTATACTTGTCCAGTCAAATTAGCTCAAAAAAATAAGGAGAATTCTACAATAATTTGCATATAAAATTGTATAATATTAGTGTATAAAAATAGAGCTGAAATTGCAATGATTATTGGGAAAAGTCCCAATTGATCCCACAGGTGCAAAAAAAATCAAAGTTTTCAAATATGGGATTTTGCACTTTTAAGCCAAACTATGAGTGCTGTCATAAAAAAGGTACTGTATACATCTTTAAAACACAGGTACAGGGTTGTTTGCATTTAATACGCTTTGTTCAACATAATGTAAAACATTTTTATGTTAAGCTAACTCTATAATACCGCTCATTGTGTTCCCAAAGGGTCTGAGGTGTGTGGGCTTAAGACATTGATTACTTTTTAATGCATTTCAAAGATCAGCTTATAACTAAGACTTGCCTAATTTTAAAGTTTATTTTATATTTTACTATTGTCTATGACATTCATAAGTTTATATAAAAATTGTGTAACTTTATCTATACATTGTAGCTTAAAAACTATAGATTAATAGATCTGTTCCTATTCCTTGATAACATACATATCTGTCTTAAATGTTTAAATTATTCAATGTTAGAATTTTTGAATCTGTAGTAGATCCGTCAATTATTCAACATTTCCTATTAAATGCTTCATTGGTTCTAGTCAGCGGATCTAGCTCACACATATCGCTCGATATTAGTAGTTTAAACGGTTCTTATTTATAGGATTGGTTACTTGGTAGGGGTCGTCACTAATTTAGATGATAACAAATTTGCTGAACCCTTGAGTAATGATTGTATGCATGTTGGTGATATTTTAAAATTTACATGACCAACATGCATGCATACTATTAAATATACAGGGTGGATTTTTGAGACGGGTCAGTAAGGGCAGGTACCTTAACCGTTATAGTTACAGGAAAACGTTCCTAGGAGACTATCCATAACTTTTTAAGATATTCTGAACTGCATTCACAGATTTTTGAAAAAATGTACGGTCAGTGAAAAAAGTACTAAAATCCAAAAAAAAATATTTTTATGCCTATCGATCCTACTTCGTATGGGTATCAAAATACTCTATGGGACCATTTAAGGTATGAGTACTAGAAATGTCAGAAAACGCTAAATACATTTTCCATACATTTTGTACTGAAAAACGATAAATCAACTCGAAATATTCTTTATCGCCAAACAATCCTATTTCTTACTGCGATTAAAAGATTCTTTAAGGCCTATTGAAATTTAAATACAAAAACTACGGTAAGACACAACATATCACACAAACTTAAAAATAGGTTATCTATTATTCAAAATGACCGCCGTTTTCACGAAAACACGCTGCAAGAGGTGCTGTTAGTGGTCCATGGTCCAACACATGGTCCAATTAAGTGGCCACCTCGCAGCCCCGATCTAACGCCTCTCGAGTTTTTTTTGTGGGGCCACCTAAAAATGAAGTCTACAAAAGAAAGTACGAAAGTGTTCAGGAGCTGAAAGAGGCATTAACGAGGATTTTAAATAATATCCTTCAAAGAAAACTTTCCGCTGCTACTTGCTCAGTACAAAAACGAGTGAACTATGTATTCGTGAAAACGGCGGTCATTTTGAATAATAGATAACCTATTTTTAAGTTTGTGTGATATGTTGTGTCTTACCGTAGTTTTTGTATTTAAATTTCAATAGCCCTTAAATAATCGCAGTAAGAAATAGGATTGTTTGGCGATAAAGAATATTTCGAGTTGATTTATCGTTTTTCAGTACAAAATGCATGGAAAATGATTTTAGCGTTTTCTGACATTTCTAGTACTCATACCTTAAATGGTCCCATAGAGTATTTTGATCCCCATAAGAAGTAGGATCGATAGGCATAAAAATATTTTTTTTTGGATTTTAGCACTTTTTTCGCTGACCATACATTTTTTCAAAAATCTGTGAATGCAGTTCAGAATATCTAAAAAAGTTATGGATAGTCTCCTTGGAACGTTTTCCTGTAACTATAACGGTTAAGGTACCTGCCCTTACTGACCCGTCTCAAAAATCCACCCTGTATATGTATCTCAAGCCATCACTGCCAGTGGAATTGATCTCTTAATTGACTACGCTGACTGATTTGAATTGGCTGGCCTCTGACATCTTTTGAGACTATTGTAGTGAACTTCTACTAATTTCCTCCACATTTTCTAATTATAATGTAGACTATATATTATGTTAGATCAAGGAACTGAGGTTATAAGTATTGAAATTAATTTTCAAATGCCTCTTTAAGTCTAGTTGATTCAACTTTTAAGGCTTATGTTAATAATAGTAATAATAATGAGTTCATGGGCATAAAATGTTTCATAATAAATGGTTGCTTTATGGGTTTACGCAAATTGGTCATTAACTATCTTAGTAATGAATAAATATTTCTCTAATAAATTTATTATAGTGTAACATGGACCAGTATGATGGGACAGTGGCCTCAGTAGTGCCTTTTGATTGATATTAGATATTTTAAATATTGTTAGATTAAATATAGGAGCACTGCCTATTAAAATAACATGTAAAGCACAGGATATGAAAACATATCAGTAAAATTACAATGAGCTTGTAATAGTTGTTCGTAATCGATAATTATATGAGATCAACACATTAAACACAAACCAGAAGAGGCAAATATACAGTGCCGTAGAATTAGTAAACTTTAGTACAATTTAATATTGAATAACTAAATTATAACTCAAGATATCTTGTATATAAAAAGCTGAAAAACTAAGGCAGCTAGACTGCAATAATAACATAATACAGCGTAGTATCGTAACGTTTTAACAAAGCTAAACCGTGTGCACACAAATCCAACCCTAACGCAATGCAATAGAGTACGTGATCGTCTGACAAGTGCGACACGCGGTTGCACCGGTGGCCCTGCACTGCACAGCTAATATATTTTTGTGTTTTGGTGTGACGTTTGCATGCACTGGTGGCGGGCAGGACCTGAACGAGGGACTCTTGCACTGATGAACACGACAGATAAATATGCTAACGTACTTATAAAGCTTCGCTTCTCGTTCACAGTCTAGTCTCGTGTACTTGGTAGAAAATAATGGCGTTGGACGTAACGTGGTAGTTTGGAAGGTAGATTTCAAAGTCACTACTATTTTATTACTCATAATTTTCTTAAATATTATTTTTTACATGCATTTTTAAATCAACATTGCATCCACGTATAAAAGTTTTAGTAATTAAGTAAGATAAATTGTATGAGTTTGAAATCTACCTTGTAAGAATGAGTAAATAATCGTTATATCATTTTGGTTCCATGTATCATTCTATACATTCATTGTATTCAACGTGGATACAATACAATAGCCAGTACCATAAAAAATGTAGTAGCTGATACCTATTAAAAATTAAAAAATTGCGGGTTTAAAGTAAACTCACATTCTTGAAATCTAAAAATAAGTCTTAAAACTAGTAAAGATATGGTCCACTTATAATCCCCAATATATACATGGTTTTCAATCAGAACACGAGTACCACTGCCAAGGCTTACAAGAAGAGGGAGCCACTCACTTATAAGATTTTCTCGAAATAACGTAAATTAAATATATTCGAAATACGAGTAAGACCTAACTATAAGAACGAAGAAGTACGAAGCAAGCGGTTACTCAAATTGTATCTTTACGTCCCAAGTTTTAGGTCGGTTTTGCAGTTTGTTCGCCATCTCAATATTTAAATACACTTCACTAAACGCAGTTATGGCAGCTAAAACAATATCAACAGAAAACAGATGGCGTCCTTTTCCAAAAAAATAATTAAACATGTGAAAATAGTTGTTTCACACATAAAAGTAGCTGCTAATGTATGAAGAGTAAAATTAGCGTAGGTACGGTTAGAAAACAGAAACGCAAACAAATATGCTTCCTTTTAACTGCTGTAGGCATGATAGATGAACATTTCGCACTTTATTTTGCTGCCTGTATAGCTCTGCCTTTGCTTAGATTTATGCATGTTGCTTTATTATATATTATTATCTCTTGATTCCTCTTTAATCTATGTGTAGTTCCTATTTTTTATTTTGCTTCAAAGGTACTAGTAAACTCATGGTAGTCTTACACAAAACATACATTTCTTATTCAGGCAGTGACTAAGAAAAAAAATATCAATATAAAAATAACTATATTAATTTCGTCGAATTAAAATACTTTAAATAGTTACCAATTTACTTTTAATTTCAAGTGCATTAATTTTGCCTGATATTAGTTTTTCGTAACTGGGTTAATTTTACCAGTCGCAAGAAAGATGGTGGATTTATGTCGCGTTTTTTTAAAAAATTCGAAGTAAAAAATATTTACTTAAGTACGTCTTATTCACACGTCTATGTTTGAGGTTGACCTGCAGATATTCGCTGATAAGAATAACATTCAATATTAACTAAAATCAGTTGAAATTGGTGCTATCATATTGTCATCTAATCAAATGTATTCATTGTAGTATGTATCGTGATTGGATAATAAAGTTCGGTAAATAGTGTCGGTATTTGTATGTACATCGCTTAATATTTGTGTAGTTTAGCGATCGATGAATATACCTTTGTTTAAGGCACTGTTTTATCAACTATTGAAACTAATAAAAAACATTCCTTAGTAACATATACACACTGTCATGTCATTCGTATATTTAAAAATAATTTTATGTACAAGTAAATTTAAAAATATTGATAAAACAGTGTCTCACATTTGTATTGTATTGCGCATTTATTGTAATGGGATGTCGAAATACATTGATTTTCAACTAAAATTCTGTTTTCTTGCATGAAGAACCCATTCCTAACCTACCATAGCCCCAATTACATTCAAATAGATACCATTATAATTATAGTACAGGATCCGAATATACATGAACATATTTTTTAGGCAACCCATTCGC
The DNA here is from genome assembly GCA_911387775.1 of Thymelicus sylvestris. Lineage (NCBI taxonomy): Eukaryota > Metazoa > Arthropoda > Insecta > Lepidoptera > Hesperiidae > Thymelicus > Thymelicus sylvestris. The sequence continues at coordinate 14,940,125 of OU426896.1, read as the reverse complement.
GATACTTTTCTTTACATAAGATATTTGATATAAAACAATTTTTATCCGGTAAGCAGATGGGTGCAGAAACGCCTCTAATACGGATCTTAGACCATTATGTTTTACGGGCACCTTACTTGATGTATTTGTACAAATACCTGCCATATTGGACCAAAACTAATTTAGTAGGACTAGGTATACCATTTGGTTCAATTTTCATTTTATTTATTTACGTTAAGTATCCAAAATACTCCATTGAAGTGCTAAAATAGTTATTAGTTATTACCGTGCACTTCATAAGTAATTTTTTATTTTGGTTAATTATTTTGGTTTCCTGGGATGATTGGTGCTATGGTACCCTTGCCAAGGTGTGGTTATGGTCTTGCAGCCAATAGAACAAGGTTAATGACTGCTTTATACGGTGTGGACATCGCTATTTAATAAATTAACAGCATGTGTTTACGCAATCAAACTAACATTGCAATCATTGTTTTATGTATATCAATTTTATATGAAGCTTAATTGCTTAAATACAGCCATTCGATGCAATTCTTGGGATTGGTAAATTTGGCTGATAAACATCAACCGGATAGATGATAAATTAATAAGTAATTAAATATAAGTAGTTTTAATTACAATGCAGCAAAAAGTAGATTACAAGGTTACCGGGTTAACTATATATTTACTTAGCCAGTTCTATTAGCAGTTTATCTTATCTGAAACTTAACAGAATATATTAAAAAACAAATATTTTTAACACAAAAAGTAAATGAATTGTTTATGGTCTCAGGCACAAGATTTTTCAAATCCAAGGTGGATCCTATTTTGAAGCCCAAAGCATTCGAACAAATCATTCTAGTTCAATTAACAATATGAGGCAAACGTAAGTTGAGTACATTAGGTTTTTTTCTCGAATGGATAATTTCTGTTGGCCCTAGTGGCCTTTGCAGCTTCACGCGGACAGGGGGTACTAGAAAACCTACCTACGTACCCAACCTATAAGAATTACCACAGTGTTTTATTTTTATCTAAGGTGTACCTTTTTGTTTTGTAATTTTTGTTCAGTAATAGTAGGACACTAATTTATTATAAAAATCCTAAGAGTACGGGTAGTCCGTACGTAAGATAATCCCAGGGTTCTCTGGGCGATGCTCGAATAACCCTCGCGGGGTGATCTAGGACGAGACCGTGGACGCGGCCCTGCGGGAGGTCGGGCTGCTGTGAGGCGCCGCGCTGGACTCCGCCCCCCACACCGACCGGACACTTGACAAGAAACATACTGTCACGGACTCAGTTACGTAGAAACGTTCCATCCAATCGGAGTCATGTGCGTACACTAATGTCCCTACAAGTTTCAAAAGTATATTTAAAAACTATTTATTGAAAGCAAGTCCAAAGAGACAATATTTTTAAGGAAAAAAAACTATTAGAAATATTTAAAAAAATTTGAAATTTCCTTTTAAATATGGTACGTTTCTACGTAACTTAAACTCGTTTACTTTAGAATTTATTTTAAATGAGCGTCATTCCTGTGTGATAACGTTATAACGTGATATTGTTAACAACACTATACTTTTTTCCATTGAGCCGGTACTGCGGTGTGGTAGGTACATATACAACTTTTATTTTATTAACTTTATTCCAATAAACACGTTTGCTGCCTCGCGAGAATGAGGGAGCAAGGATGTATTTCCATCGATTATTAGCATTTTAAAGCTAAAGTTTAATCGTTTATCTCATGGGATTGACGTTCTTGTTGACTAGGTAGGCTATTGTTAACGTCAGTCTTTGAAGTGTTTTCTAAATATTTTATTTAATAAGAAATAAAAAATACAGGTCGACCCCGTTAATCTTAATAGTAGCTACTCTAGATAAAATATTTTTGTGATTGTCTGTATAATTATTTAAATAATAATGAGACCAACTAATAAGAATGTCCCTATGAAGGTATGTGCAGTAGCTGCAGAACACAGGTAAAAAATCAGTTATAATTTTCAGACATTGATAACGATTTTATTTACTTACCTCAGTAATTAATATGATAATAAAAAATAATATATTTATGACAATAGCCTATCTATACTTATATGTAATATAGCATTTATGTCGTCACGAAGGTGAAGCATGGTGTATCAAGTTAAATATTATACCTACTTTCTTAATATTTATAAATTGTAAGTGCGAAAAGCAGACAATTAGTCACGAGAAGTCATCAACATTATCCTACAACTTTTACATAGGGAGTGGGAGGCAAAGCTGAAGTTGTGTGGACTAGTCGTTATAGCTCACAGCTATAGTCAGTGGACTGTAAATTGCTTTGTTTTAAGTAAACACGACTGATCGGTGACAGAATAATCCAAGATCCCATCCTGACCATGACGTTAGGTTAGGTCTGTCCAAGTGGAAATGGCCTGTACGTAAAACATCACATAAGTGTCTGCATGCTTCAAATATTTAATAAAATTTATAAGTAGGTAAAAACTTTTAATACTTTATAACTTTTGAATAATCACAATCAGATCATTAGAATATTCTGCCGTCCTAACGAAGAGTGCAATAAGTCGAGTTTTTGGGCAAATTGATTTAAGACCTTATGTAGGTACATAGTTACGGATATGGTCTAAAGTTAATTTGCCCAAAAACTCGACTTATTGCACTTTTCGTTAGCACGGCAGTATTGGTTCTCAGCGGCACAATTTGCTGTCAACTGTTTATCTTTCGTAATATTGTAATATTTAAAATATTATTGTAATTTTACTATTGAATCTTCGAAAACCTTTGTAATTGACTTTTATACATTTATCAATATTCTTATTTTAAACTGAACTATTTTTGTACGCATTGTCAACTAAAGTGGACCAATTATCTTATCTTCACTTTTTTATTTCCAATGTCTAGTTAAGTATAACAAATTACTTACCTACGTATGGTTAACTCATTTAATTATAACTTATTTAATTCGGTCATATTTACTTACCTTCAGAACAGTGAATGGAATATAAAAGTGAAATGTAACCTTAATAAAGCCCAAATTAGTCTGAAAATTTTGCATTTCACTTCAATTATTCTTTATATTCCATTCACGGAGTCCCTTCGTGGACCTCAAATTACATATTATCACCGAATTAAATTAATCGCATACGTACAGGCATACGTAATAATAAATGAGTTTTACCCTAATCGGTAATGTGAATTTTTAACGCTTGCCATGTATGAAGAAGTATTATTCAACCAAATAAGGATTTTACCGATCATTAAAATTAATTTCCAATTCTAAGGCCATTTAGTAGAATGCACTAAACCATACAAGGGTAAACATGGTTCCAAATGCCATAAACATAATAATTGTAAGGTTTCATTTGCACGCAAGGACATTGATTAACATGTTTATTTAATATCAGCCTGCAGTTTGTACAATCATGTTTTTTGTTAAGTTGTTTACTAAACATTTTTATTCCTTTATTTCACGTTATTAATATTATAATAATTTGTTGTTTAATTTATAAATAGTTTTATTATCTTGAGTTTATTGTGTTTTGCATTGGCTATGGTTTCTATAAATCGAATTTATTTTTTATTTTATATAATTTTAGTAAAAGTTTGTTTTTATATTAGTTTGTACTTTTTGTTAAATTTTTATATTATATTTCCTATGTTCAGTATTGTTTTAATTAGAAGACGTGGAAGTAGACATGTAGCATGTCAGTGTATTCCATTTGTTAAGTGTCTTTTTATTAAACAACATACCTACATGATAATAATTACATTTATCCATATCCATTTGCGAATATTGTATTTTTAAACTATCTTCTAAAATATTATTTTCATTTACTAAATAAATATTCGTGTTGTCCTATGTAAGATTTAATGCGTGTGCCAAAATCAGGTACTTTATAATGTATCTCGCATAGGATAACGTGACTTTCTTCAAAGTATTCTATGACTTTTATAAATATATGGATTCACATTAACCTGTTGTTTTTGTCATACTTGGCCGCGTCACTCAGTGCAATTACATCAAGTAAAATGAAATAGTTTACAGCATGCGAGTTACTGTATTTAAAAAGGAAACCATTGCCTAAACAATGCTTAGTTATGTATTGGCTACGGTCGGCAACCAACGAGAGGTTAGTAAGTATTAAAATTATTTAAAAATAGAACACAATAAGTAGTGGATATTGCAAGTGATGTAGCTATCAGTGATCAGTAATGATGATGGAGTAGAGGTGATGGGCGGGGGGCGGTAACACTGGCACGAGCGAGCGCGGCTCAGTGATCACCCTTGTTGCAGGAGGAGACTCCGCAGGGCTTCTTCGAGGACCACGGGCTCGGCTAGCGGCCCGGCGCGCCGGCGGCCGGCTGCAGCCACACACGTAGTTAAGGGTCAGGTATTACAAACGGTTTGTACTCTACGTACATTTTGAATATAACGAAGCAGAATACATTACTTATCAGTTATCAGTGTTATCACCATTCACCGATATTTCAATTGGATTCCGTAGATAAATCCGCAGTGAAGCCGTTCAACATAGATATCGCATTGTATTTTTAAATTGTATTTAAGAAATCCCAATAAATATATTTGTCATTTCTGAATAAATAAATACAAAATCGTTATATTTAAAATGTATACGAACACACCGCAATAAACTCAAAAACATATTTTGTTAGTGTGAAGTTTAATATTAGCAATGAGGCACTTTCAATTATTTCTTTTAATGTTTTTTGGCGCAGTGTCGGTCACATTTTACTAATTGTATGTCATTGTTTATATAAATGAATTCCTAACAATTTTATAGAACATTAAATGTTTGTTAAATTATAGCTCTTGTTCCATTTGTTATACGTTCCGTTCCGGTTAGTTGGGAGTATTGATTGATTGTAGACCCTATAGCGTGTATATTTAGGGTTGTTATTATAGTTGTGTATATTGTATTGATACGCATAATTCCACGCTTGTTATGTTAGATACTATGTTACAGTATTATAAAATATGTTACGATTGTCGATAGTGTTGTGCCAAGTCTACATGATCCAATTACGTAAAAAAAATATTCAGTTATATCGAAGACTTATTGTTAGAACTGGGCATTTATCATTTAATTTAGTGAAACAACCATGAGCTCCTCTACGTTTAAGCTAATAGGTGATAGTTGAAGAAAACTGACGATTTATCAGATGTTGTGGCCAGTGTCAGTACTAAAGGAATCATCGATGCGTTGTCGACCGAGAAAGAGAAACAAATTGTAAAGACATTGATAGATGTCAAAGAAGGGCAGCTGGGATGCTTTTTCACCCATCCTTGTGGATCAAATAGTATATTTCAGTATAACCATTACAGTTGTACGCCCATACAAGCATTAGTTTCCTGTTTACACTTGAATTTGATATAACGTAATTGAACGTTTACTAAATTATAGTGGCTCATAGTTGGATTAAAGATTTATTCACTTGCTAGTTTCTTATCTCTTGTCAATAAAACAAAATCAATTATAATTTTATATACGTAACGTAATGTACTTAATTAGTTATACCAAATTATGATAGTAACATTTTGTAATCAATGTAAGTAATAATTATACCGTTTACAGTAAATTGTATCGCATCAAATATAGTAATAGTTAACGTTGGTTCTTTGTTCAAAGCTAGGCATTTCAATATTTCATATCGAAGTTCATATCTATCTCATGTAAACTTTGTAAGCAAGAACTAACTTTTATATTGGCCTATAAAAGACATTTTCCAATATTAGGTAATATTAGAATAATATATATTATGCATCATTATATTTACTATCTTGAAAGAAATTAAATGGGAAAATTATATCGTATTTTATTAAAAACAACCCAAGTATTGAAAAATATTATATTTTAAAAATTATCACTGTCGGTAATCATTATACATAATTACAAAACATCGATTGTATAAAAGCAGGTAAATATCTCAAAATTAGACTCTCAGTCTTGGTAATATCATAAAATACAATCCTTAAATACAAATTGCAAGTTTAGTATTACAATATGCTTACGAACTAACGCCAGAACGACGAAGGTACAGCCAGTATACCTTCCGTGTGGCGGACTTATTAATAATAATCATTATATAAAAATACAAGTAAATTAAAATTAATTCAAAACATGGAAATGCTATTCAAATAAGTAAATTATCATTATAATAATTAAACCTGATTCCATGTAAATTGAGCGTTTAAATATAAAATCATTGTGAATTATTTGCATCGGAGTTGACGTTTGATTTCCCTTCGGGGGTGGAGCGGAGCTTGTCCGAGGTGGTGGGGGTGGTCGGCGCGCTGGCAGAGGGCGTGGCGGGCGCGCGCGGGGGGGAGGCCGGCTGCTGCTGTGCCGGTTGTTGTTGCTGCTGCTGCTGTTGTTGTTGCTGCTGCTGCTGTTGTTGTTGCTGCTGCTGCTCGCTGGTGACCTTAGCCAGGTGCAGCGCCGCCAGCAACGCCGTGATGTAGCGGCGGACGTCTAGCTCCACACCTGTGCGAGATTCAAATGTTATTTCGCTTCACCGTGACAATCTAAAGGGAAAAGTGTCAGCTGATAGCACTGCTATCTCTTCAAATTGATTGTTTCTAACCGAACTGTTGGCCAATAAAATCTAGTACGCACGCGCTATACGTTTAAGGTGCGTCACACCCTAGCTAAGAAAAAACCTCCATTACAATATTTAAAGACCACCAATTGATGAGCTGTAATGTAATGATTACAGTAATCTGCAACGTGTACTCCTCATGCATGGACGGAGATCTTATTTATTTGTAGCTCCAAAATAACAAAATGCTTCAAGGCAACATTATCAGAAGTAGTGTACCCAGTAGAAGCATAAGTGATATGACTTTCTACGATGACACAATCAACAATCATAATAATGTTAACAGAGTGTTTTAGCTACAGTATACAAGATCAGTTTAAAAGCAGACTTCCTACTTCCTTCTAGGTGGATCAATAGCGTTACTGCCGGCCCATAAACGGCCAATTACAACAGGTTCATCTGATCTTTAGTCCGCTATTTACATAAATAAAATAATCAACCTCAAATGCATTGCAATAACAAACTTCATTTTATTTATCATTCGGATATCATCAGTAATCGGTACCTACATTACGGCTTTAGATAATGCGCTGACGTCAATTGTCTACAGCAACACACTTGCAACTGTGTCCAGAGCTTTAAAATATTTAAGAACAATGGATTTTTTTTTGTGTGATATTCGTGTACCTATGTATGTCACCTACTGCATGTACAAATAAGGAAGTTCGTAGCTTATCACATGGTTTACCGTATAAACAAGTTTGTATGGCCTAGAATCATTGGCCCCATGTAGGATACGTGACACTTTGCATGGCTGACGCTTGGTGCAAATTACACCATGCCGGTACATACGCTGGTCATTCTGTTCTGACCTATAGATTTTTTCTTGTATTAGCCTGAAGGGTTTTTATGTAAATAGCTGCTAAAGGAGTAAAAGAACCTCCATGAGGTAAATAGTCTCCATTGCATGGGCATTGCATCTCAATGGTGAGATCAGTAACACGGAATTCATAATAATCAATACATTATTAATAATTAATATAATAATTATTATTGGCTCACCGAGAAAACTTACTCCATAACGGCGCTCCAGTCTATACATAGTTAGCAAAAGTAGTCTCCAAACCAATTTTATTACTTTGATACTAAGCCTGTTTTATTGACACGTATGGGTATACCAAGGGGGCTGCTGCTTCCCCTGGATTTAGTATGTTTATCAAAATTGATATGCCCCCCACCACCCCCCCCCCTACTCTGGGCTAGAAGCTGGGTACGCCCATGTCCACACATATTGATAATAATAATAAAAATCCATGAAAATGTAAAATACTGACCAGATTTCCTAAGCTCGTTGACTTTGACAGCGAGGTTGGCCCACACGCGGCGCGCGGCCACCGAGCTGAGCCGGCCCACCGTCTGCACCGTGTGCAGCGCGGGGTCGGTGGTCGCCGACACTATCTCCCCTGGACACGAGGAACAACGTATTGTTAGTAGGGAGTTAGGGACACAAATACTACCTATTGGTATAGAAGACTCACTCTGCAATATCATTTATATAAATAGCGACTCTTGCTCTGACACAAAGTGTAATTCAGGTCACACATCGCCAATCGTCAACAGACGTTGACATCTAGACGTTGCCTCTTTCTATCATAACCCTTATCCTTTTTGACAACATCAGGGTTGTCTTCATTTTTTGTGGTAGATTACGAATGTATAACACGGCGTGGTAGCCCTTCTGAAATTGGCCCGACACGTCGAACGCGGCATGTACTTGTAACATCATACCAAAAGTGCGGAGTACGCCCGGCCTGGTAGGGATCTGTGTTCTTACTTGTCATAACGGCGGCGTCACCTAAACTAAAACTTGTATGGGATCGAAGCAAAGCCCCCTGGCGGCAGTGAAAGGAAACAGCTTCGGTACCATACAAATAGTTTACGTGGCGCCATTATTATGTTAAGTAAAACTCACGCTAAGCACACTGAGGATGCATTGAGTGAAAGCATTTGAACCTAGTAGTGGTAGTAACGGGTAATACGTTCATGTAAGAAAATGCTGTGTTGAAGCCCGCCTATTGTACCTTTTAAAGAGCAATAAAGTATTTTCATTTCATTGATACGCATTTCTACCGATACGATATTTTATAAAAAAAAAGTATCGTCCATACCGATGCGAACGGCCACTGTAGGCTTCAAAGCGTTAAATGTAAAAATCTCTGGTTTAAGGATAGAAAATATAGAAACACGACATTACTGACCGATTAGCTTTAGAATATTTTCTTGTTTATAATGCTTTTCATCACAATCTAGGCTAGTTGCTGCACATATTGTTGCTAGGTGTCGGGTGGCCTCATCAGAACCGATATCTGTTGCATTAGGTTCAGGTCTCCTCTGGACTCCGTCATCAAGCTGGCCAACAAGGCGACAAGTGACTTGTGGTAGAAAATTATATAATATTAGGTATATTTATTTTTAACAGCAAAACATTCGACATAATTTGACAAAGGATATTCATAAATAATAATACAAGATACAATAATAAACTTTGCCCGGCGCCTATAAACACATTCAAGGACTATGGGGCAATGTGTTTACTTCTACAACAAAATGCCGGTCGAAAACTAACCCAGGCGAAACCCAAATTTAATTTAGAATAATGTCATACAGAGGTTATACATATTGTTACTTTTCTTGTTTATGTTTATAAGTTTTTTATGTAAATGGCTTATTTAATTTTTAAAACTTGAAAATATCGCGGGTGGCACGGAAAATACAAGGCATTACAGCATTACTAACATCCGTGAACCGAGAATATCATAAATAGCTGCTTCCGTCGGGAATCGAACCCAGGACCCCTTGCTCCAAGGCAACATTACTGTTAAATAATTCTTACCACTTTGATCCTCTTCCGTAGTAGGCGGCAGGTAGTGGTCGAGCAGGCGCATGGCGTACGTTGCCCCGGTGTCGACGCTCGCCAGGGCGCGCTGGCCGTACGCCGTGGACAGCAGCGCGTTGGCCTTCGCCCACGACAGCTCCTTGAGGGATTTGACGCGCTGCTCGGCCACCGTGCGCGCTGTGTACACCTGGCGGGAGATGAGGAATGTTTAACTGGATCACATAGCCATTGTTATAAACACATGGCTGGCTGGCTAGCTTCAACCTATTAACACTACTGAGGACTGTCGCCCCAACTCAGAGGCACTAACGTTACTTTAATCGCTCTTATGGTTAGTAAAGAATCACCATACAAATTCTGTACTAAGGAGCGATTTAAGTAACCATTAGTGACTCTGAGTTGGGACGTTAGTCTCCTCTTGAAGAGGCTGAGAGCGTACTCCACCATGCAGCTTCAGTGAGTATTGGCAGTGCCTCCAGGACTAAATAGTTGCTAACCCAAGTGTCGGAAGACAACAAAGTTGGAAGTCGGAAGTAAACAAAAAGAAAATAAAAAATCACAAATCACCACGACCTAAGCTTACAAAACTTCGCAACATTTTGCCTCGGCTAGATTTAAACTCAAGCCGTAACCCAAACCATCGACCTGCCACCAGAGTTTACGCCATGTATATCCCGATCAGTTTCTACCTACCTGCTTTCGGACGCGTATAACATTTCTTTCTTATGTAACATAATAACTATTCCTTTCAAGTTTCATTACGATTCAACATGTGATCAATCAAAGTAATTATCAAGGGACAAGGCAACCGTAACATTTGAAAGTCACGGTGGCCTTTCGATAGATACGGACCCCCAAGGGTTCCCGAAGTCCGGTTCATCGTCCACAATCCACTTATCTTATCAGTGGCTGCATGAAATAAAATCATATTAATACTGTGTACATTTAAAACTACATGTTTCTGATAAGGCTTTCATACTGACGTCTCGTGCGACGCCTTGTTAAAAAATGACCTTATTTACGTAGTAGAAAGAAAATGCGTCTTACCACTATCTAGTCATACTATTTTTTATGGGAACAGTCGACAAACTAGCTGATGATCCTCCTGACGAGGTCACCGTCGCCAGAGATATCAGTACCTTATAGATGACCCAAGTATCAGGCCTACCCGCATTATTCTTTGTTTTCATTTTAGGAGGGTAGAAGCCAACTACGTGAACAAGCCAACCAATGGGTACCGTTGGGATTAAACTAGGCGATACAGAGCTCCTCGACCTCCAACAAGAGGACTTTCTTACAACCAACTTAATAATATCATAGTTATGTGAATATTAAAGGCTTTTTAGACAATGCAAAGAAAATAGCAAAATTTGATAAGTTGGTCTACAGGTCCGAGTATACGTATACCTTCATGCGTTTCAAATTGTGACGTCGGCAATGCGAGTAGACTTTGTTCCATCCGCGTCTGTTTAAATATGTATTTTATATGCAGAACATAATATTTGTATTGTGACGTGCATCCTGTTATATTGTATGAAAGTGCCGGTTACAGTATCATTACAGTGGTGATTAAGCCATATGGAAGGTCAGTAGGCAGCAAATGAACTTCCCACACTTGGTTTGGTTGCTAACCCGTCCACCAATCCACAACGGAGCAGCGCGGTGGAGTTATGGTTGCCATGTGGCAAGACTGAAATTACCGAAATATCTGGTCAAAACTTCAAAAAGTCGGGATTTGCTGGGACAAAAAAATAGTATTTTTGGAAAACGAGCTGACGACGAAAAAAAAACTGCTAGAGATAGATTGACTGATTCTGCTGAATTTTTGTATTTTGTCGGGATTCTGGTCATCATGTGAAACTTTTGCCGCGTTTGGGAAAACAGATCAGTTTATTTTCAGCGTCTGACGAAGTTGCAGGCGCCGATGTAACACAAATTTATTTGTCACTCAACAATATGCTACATTGTGTAATGTGATTTTATTGGCTAGGAATATATTGACCCAGTACCGTCGAGTCACTAATGAAGATAGAACCAAATTAATTGTCTGCTTCCTGTTTCGTCATCCACTGGAGATGAAGCGCAATGAAGGTGTTTTGATTCGACAAACTAAGGGTCAGGTTCGATCCTGGCTGAGGCATTTATGTGATAGACCTATGAAAATCTATGTAATTGCGTCTTGGTTATGTGCGAGTCTTATTTATGTATATTCCTTCCCACCAACATAATAAAGCTGATAAACGAAAGGTGGTAAAAAATACAATAATTATGTAATCACAGAAGAAATAATAGTACTTATAATAAGTAATGTAACTAATAGTAAAAACTGCGTCAGAATGATTGCGTAGTTTAAAACAAGTAACTACTGAGCAGGCAAAGAGAATTATGCAAATCACATGAATGTTGACCATTAGGTGCAGCGCAGACGGCACACAGTCCGTGACGCTCTTTTAAGACTGTGAAAATAGAACCTTTGCAATTATATGCAGTAACGCATACGACGCGCAATAAGAGCGGCGCACACAAATTACGTGTAATTCGGGCAGACCGCGCCGCCCCGCGTCGCGCAGCTCCGCACAAGTGGTGTGCGAAAGAAATACAACGTTTGCTTCAACACGCGCTAACGCAGACGTCGCACACTTCAGTCTGCAATCTGCATTCGTTAGTGGTGGGCGTAACGTATGCGATATTAGCATGGCGGCAGAGATCGATTGAAATACAAAACAGACCAGCACTTTCTCATTGTTTCCGAATGAGTCAAAGCTGGTCTTAAAATAGATAACAGTTCATTAAATGTTGTAACAGATATTTTATAGAATTTGAAAAAATTATCCGGATATTGTTTCAGAATTGAATGTTTAATATGGAACTGTCCTTTCAGTAATCTCTCCGAAAGTATAGAATGTACCCAAAATTCTCTATTTCTTCTTTTTTTCTGTACTTCAAGTACAAAATAATGCATCGCGATCTCTGCGTGATTTCCATAGCGTGTACGTCACTACAGTTCTGCCGACAGAGTGATCGAAGGTGTGCGTCGTGTGCTTTGAGTCTGCGAAAAATCCGAGATACTGTTTGCGCGCCATGTAGACATTTGTGCGCCCGCAGTCTCGATCGCTCAAGAAGAGTGTCGTCTGCGCTGCACCTTAAGTATTTATAGAAGATGGTGTTCTTTAGGTGCAGCGCAGACGACACTCTTCTTGAGCGATCGAGACTGCGGGCGCACAAATGACTACATGGCGCGCCAACAGTCTATCTCGGATTTTTCGCAGACTCAAAGCACACGACGCACACCTTCGATCACTCTGTCGGCAGAACTGTAGTGACGTACACGCTATGGAAATCACGCAGAGATCGCGATGCATTATTTTGTACTTGAAGTACAGAAAAAAAGAAGAAATAGAGAATTTTGGGTACATTCTATACTTTCGGAGAGATTACTGAAAGGACAGTTCCATAATAAACATTCAATTCTGAAACAATATCCGGATAAATTTTTCAAATTCTATAAAATATCTGTTACAACATTTAATGAACTGTTATCTATTTTAAGACCAGCTTTGACTCATTCGGAAACAATGAGAAAGTGCTGGTCTGTTTTGTATTTCAATCGATCTCTGGCGCCATGCTAATATCGCATACGTTACGCCCACCACTAACGAATGCAGATTGCAGACTGAAGTGTGCGCCGTCTGCGTTAGCGCGTGTTGAAGCAAACGTTGTATTTCTTTCGCACACCATTTGTGCGGAGCTGCGCGACGCGGTGCCGCGCGGGCTGCCCGAATTACACGTATTTTGTATGCGCCGCAATTATTGCGCGTCGTATGCGTTACTGCATATAATTGCAAAGGTTCTATTTTCACAGTCTTAAAAGAGCGTCACAGACAGTGTGCCGTCTGCGCTGCACCTTAAAGACATCTAGCTAACTATAAATAGATGTCTATGCTTCATGTACCTACATTATTCAGTATTCAAATAAGTGTTGTATTCGCAAATATTACAAAATTATGTCATGCATACTTGGAATGCTACCAGCGCGGCAGCGGGCAGCGAATAATTTAATTCGGTTTATTTCACATCGCTATTGTTTTGAACCACAGAATGCGGGTATTTTGGTACACTCATTTTTTATTCTACCGCCGCTTTGGTAAGGTAGTCTGCCGTTGAGAAGAAAAATATTCCTTTCCTTGGCATATCTTTTAAACTGATCAAAACTTAACACTACACAGGTAGCCGTTATTTATAGGGTGTTATCTACAATTCATCAAAAACAAATAAATAAGCGAAGCAAGTAATGTTGACATTCGCTGCGATCCTGGTAGTGAACGGCGGCGGCGGCGGTGAAACTGGTTTTTTACTGGTTGGTGGCAATTATATTGCTAAATGAATATGCAACATTCGAACGCATACGTTAATACTACGCCCGGTATGAAACTTGTACTCATGGAGCTATTGTGCTATTATTAGCATCGATCAAAACAAGTTGTATAAATATATCGTTGTGGAATGGACACATCAAAATATTGACACTAACTAATTTTGACCCATATTGTACATATGTAGTTTACGATCCATAAAATTAGGAAAAATACGAGCGTATAAAATAACAAGCTACTCGACTAAACTAGGTAAATCAATTTAAAAAATAGCTTACAAAAATACCAAAAACAAAGTTGAATGTCAATAATATTTTACGTACCGTACTATTAATTAAATTATACAAAATTGTATTTTTATTTAAATAAATAAATAATACTAAGTCCAGTTGAGCGACAAAAATGCGATTATTATTATGAGTAGATAAAAAAGAACCAAGATAATAAACTAAAATCACCACGCCGGGGTCACATGATTGATAGTATTGATACAAGTGTTTGGAATCATACGAACTGATAAATGCTTCCTGTGCAGTTGCAACGTACAAGTCCGGTTTGATAAGTAGCACCGTTCTAGAATGATCTCAATATCAGTTGTTAGTCACTTTTATCTATGCGGGATCTTCTTCTTATGGGGAGACTTCGACCTATAGAGCGGTGGGTCCCGGGTTTGATTCTGATCGGGGCATTTATGTATGCTAATATTGCTAATAGTCGCTTGTGTCGGTATGTATCAATCGTGAATCGTAAGTAATAAATAAACCTTCTTCACAAAAGATACCCGTTCTCTCTTTTGAGGTTCCTTGTTATTATTTCTACACGCTACAATTTATCTTGACGCTCAGATCTCGTATGAACGCACGGATTCTTGCTACCAACGACATGTACTTCCATGATCATTCGTGGATTTGATATCATTACATGATAAGTCGACGTTAAGATTTGCGTCTAAAAAAAATCATGTGTCATACTCATAGCATAGTCCAGCGAACAATCGATTTTTCCAAGTACCGACATTTTAATAATAAGTGTGTCACCGGTCATAGTCCGACAATGTTGCACAATCCTTACACAGTGACGTTACGTGTTTCACACTACAAGATACGCGGAAAACAGGGGTTCAAAGGTCGTTGAGGTCAAATGCATAATGACTTTGCTAATGTTAACAAAAATTGCTAGCCACACTACAGTCTACATGAAGTCTAACGATTGATACAAAGATTAAAAGCGATTAGTTGAGTAAAGGAATTTATACAAAGCGACATTTTAAAGACCTTTGAATAAGTGGAAAATAAAAATAAGCCATGTTTTATGGTAAGTTTCTCATGCTTTAATTGTTTGGTTTACGCGTTCGTGGACTGCATAGGTAGGTACTGTTCAATCATTTAAATCTTCGATTTTTCAACAACAATCGATTTTAATGTTTAAAAAACAAAACGATTAAGATAATGGCCACATTGTGAAAATTAATTTATACTGAATGCTACAGACAGCATGACACGATTCCACGAGATATCAATAATGCAATCGCGGGTAGAACTCCAACAATCAGGCAAACTTGATTCTACAAATTAATAAATGAAGTAATAATCTAAATTTTACTAACAAAAAATAACCGACTTCAAAGTCTCAAAAACTACACAGTTGTCAGATCTCGTTCAAATTCATGTGAGACCACATGACAAGTGCCTGCTTTCGATTAAAAAAAGAATCATCGAAATCGGTTGGCGTGATATTGAGTTAATCGTCAATTTGTCGCGCACATCTTAACACAAATTTACGACTTATGTGGTTTTCTCATGGATGCCATTGTCAATAAAATTTATGTGGGACCACATGACAGCCACCAGCTTTTGATTAAAAAAAGAATCATCAAAATCGGTTCACCCAGTCCAAAGTTCTGAGGTAACAAACATAAAAAAAAAATACAGTCGAATTGAGAACCTCCTCCTTTTTTGAAGTCGGTTAAAAAGGAACCTTGTGAATAATGCTACACATACAAAAATTAGCTGAAAAGCCTTTTTGCACATGTTTTTAAATTAAATCAAATGTAGGTTATTTTCAATCAGGATCCAAATAAATGATTGTTAAAAATTAAAAATAACATTTATATTATGATGAGGCAAATATTGATAAACAACACTAAAATTGGCTTCTGACGACATTATATTTCTCATGGTTGTTTATTTGTGAGTCTTAACTAATGTCCGTGTCACACCGGTCACAGGCGATGCCGAATTTTAGTGCAAGGGTTTGATAGCTTTATACACAAACAAAATCAAAAGAGTCATTAGCTAATAAGACTGGTTAATAAATAATTACCTTATTGACGTGTGGCGATATCTTAGACAAAACAGCTTGCTTAGTGGTCTCCACGATGACCTTCGGTTGCTCGGTGACCATGGGCACCCGGCGCTCCAGCTCGTCTATGGCGGCGGCGACCCTGGCGTCCCCGGCCGCGAGGGGCGCAGCCACGTAGGGCGCCGCTGTGGTAGCCGCGAACGTAACACTAGCCTCCGCTGTTGATAACGCCCATTCTAGCAGTGAATGGGCACCTGTACACAATGTGTTACTGTTAGTACCAAAATCAGGTACCTACCGACTATATTAAAAAACATTCTACCTACTGTGATTATCAAAATGTGATTGTTTATGAAGATGTTTGAATGCTTGTTGTTGAAGTACATTTTTGTACTTGGTTCAAGATAATTTTTGACCACAGTCCCATCTGAAGCTAATTGAAGATGAAGATGGTACAAATAACTAAGTAAAGGATTATTCATAACATACAGACAAAAAACTCTACATTACAAGTAGTGTCCGACCGAAGGTGCAATTCTGGCCGAAGCCGAAGCCGAAGCCGATTAATCGGTATTCACCAAAACCTTCGGCCGAAGCCGAAGCCGAAGCCGAAGGTGTCATTGACCTTGAGAAATACGATAGTTACTTTGATCTCAGAATATACTAGATACATATTGTGAAAGCTTTAGAGATTTAGCCCAATAACGAGCCGAGTGACCAACATAAATACAAGTAGGTAATAAAATATTGTCAAAAATATCCAAGGTCCCTATCCAATGTCAATAAAAATCTACAACAATTTACCTAATGATATAAAAAAAGAAACTAAATATAATAAATTTATAAAAACCATAAAAAGATTTCTCATAGACAAAGCCTACTACAGTGTAGACGAATACCTAAAAGACAAGACAAATTAATAAATAAAGCAATAGTAACTTTGACAATAATAATTTCCATAATAATAATAATTCTATAACTATGACAATATTAATACATTTTATTTAATTTTTACGATAAAACTACAAAATACGAATTAATGTCTGCCTCTCTTATCCAATTGCTACACCTTATCAAGGTATTTGCATGTGTTCACTCTGACCATAATATAGAGTAGATATGTAATATGTGTGTATACCTAATTATGTATTTATTTTGTGCTATTGTGACATGTGCTTGCAATGAATAAAGAATAAAGAATAAAGAATAAAAGTTTCAAATATACAATGTTAATTAAATATTTATTTACTTAAAGTAATTTTAACAAAAATAATCAAATAATCAGTCACATTTTTTTAATTATCAGACGAACACAAAATATTTCTATAAAATAATTGAGCAAAGTTTAACGCTTTTTCAATATCTATTTTTTACATATAATTTTTTGGAATTTTTGAGAAAATTAAATACTTATAAGTAATTTCTTAGGATAATTAAGTTAAACATTTTTGGTAACAATTGGAGAAAATAAAAACTTAACAAGTTTTGGTAACAATTTGAGGCACCTTATTAAAAAATAAACTCACTTTTTTCGACTAGTCTTAATTAAAAATAGCTCTTTATACTTAATTGGCTATTTGACAGTTATCACGGTAAAATATGAAATGTGTTAAATATGGTTGCATAATGTTTAACAATTAATTATACAATACGTTTCTTGCATGAAAATAAACTGTAAATATTTTTACTTTTGAAAAATAGATTTGAGTTTTTTTACCTGTGGATACGAGAACCGAAACGCGGTCGGCCATGATTGAGCATGTTATGACGTCACAATTCAAAAAATAAGCGTCGTGTACTACTAACTATATCGTGTGCACTGTGCAATTTACTGAGAAAATTAATAAGATATATTTTGATTTCTGCTTTTGAGAGGTTTTGTAAAATGGAGTCAGGCTATACAAAAGCTGACAGTGCGAATTTGCCTCAAGTTGATTCATTTATGGTCGCAAATTTCTTTGCGTGTAACCCTGACTTTTGCTCTACCGAGTTTCGGAATGCAAAAACCTCCTTGTAAGTACTGAAATTAATAAAGTAAAATTGGTGGCTAAGTGGTCACAGGGGGATTTTTTTCTAAGTTTTTCCTCAACGTCCCCTTAACGACACCATATTACTAAATACTAATGATTTTAAATTACTTATAGGTTATGTTTATGAACAATATTAGGTTAGGTTTAATTTGTTTTTTTAGTAAATCAGAGGCTAAGTTGATTTCTTCTAAATACTTACATCAAAGTGGTCCTCACAAAAGAATATTGCTGATATAACAGATGTTAACTCTGGGTCTCGACGTGCTAATTGTAACCACTGCTTTCGACGTTGAGGGCATTTAGAAACGTGTAGGTATAAACAATTTGTCAGGTTTAACTGTAGTACTTCTACACATAGGCACTGCACACGTCTTGTAGCTTGTCATTTTCAAAATTCCAGTGAAAAAGGTGTAAGTTTTTCACTTAAAATATCTTCAGAGTTAGAGCGTAAACTTTTGTTAATTGAAATGTGACGTCACAGCCAGCAAGTGACAGATGGCGGACTATTTTCGCGCGAATTTAAAATTAATGGATTAAAAGTTATTTTTTTCCTACTAAATAACACTTTTATGAGAAAAATAAATATTGTAAGAGGTATAAAATAAAACTACGAAAATTTTAAAATATTTTTCCAAAAATTGTCTAATAGCCAATTATATGGCGAAGCAGTCATTTATCAAAATTATCAATAATATACCTATTTGAGAAAACTAAACTAAACTATAATAAAAACTTACAATTAAAAGAAAATATGAACATTTTTGTTCACTATTTGGAAAAAACCTTAGGTAGGAGAAGAGACTAGACTTAAAGTTATAAATGCACTTTAATCAGCTAATTCTAAAGATTCTCTAAAATAAAATAAAAAACATATTTTTTCGATGAAAGTATACATAAAACAATAATTTCAGTTTGACAATAACTTCAATAGTTACTGTTTCTAATAATTAAATCATCATTACAAAATCAATAGAAAAACACATTTTGCAATTATTATGCAAGGGTTAAGTTTTTTTTTCAATTGTTTTGACTCGTTTAGTTTACTAACTGCGATTCGTTTGGGCCGGTGCGGCGGCGCGGCGAAACTCTGCTGCTCTGCACACTCTCCGTCTCGCTCTAGCATCGTTCAGTAAATTTCAATATTTGACAACTAGTAAACCTTCGGCTTCGGCCAAACCTTCGGCAAATTTTTGGCCGAAGCCGAAGATTTGGCCGAAGGTGCTTTTTTGGCCGAAGGTGGCCGAAGCCGAAGCCGAAGCCGAAGCTTCGGTCGGACACTAATTACAAGGTACTTGAGCTCTAACAATCTGAGAATGATGCAACAACAACAGGTAATTTTGCACACTTCACATTGTATGTACTTAAAATTTCAGATTAGGCTAATCCTAATATGTAGGTACTCAACTAAGTAAAGTAACCTTACTTTAAGCTTAGCTAAATTTTGCAGATGTTTAGTTTCTTAAATAAGAAGTTATAAAGAATAATATGGAATAGAGTAGTAATATTACTATTAGTGACCGAAGATAGTAAAGTCGTGTTACACTGTACTTCATCAACAATTACCATTTTAGAATAGTTTCAATCTGCAGATGGCATGAATATACAAGGAATACAAGGAACTAGAGGATATATATCACAAATAATAATAATAATAAACGCTTACACACTCACACCCCCACAGTAGGTTTTTACCTGTGTCAGGGGTGGCATGGACAACACATATAACACTTCACGATGACACCCATGACCCGAGTACAAATAATCTGTCACTCGGCTCCGGGAATCGAACCCGGGACCCCTTGCTTCGCAGGCAGGGTCACTACCAACTAGGCTACAGGATTGTATCAATCAGATACGACCCTGGTTATTATACAGGGTTATTATTTAAGATCATTTCCATTTTGACTGTTATGGCTACAATAGATCAAACCTGGCTGCAGTAGCTCTTGGGATAGCTGTCCCAAACCCAAAATCTCAAATGATGACTTTTATATTTTGATTACACCAAATAAACTGTAGTTAATTAGAAGCACTTTTGAAATACATGTCTGGTGAGTGATTCTTATGCTTTTATAATAAAATAAAAAAATAAAATAAATTCTGTTTATAATTTACAATACCTTTAACTTTGGTGTAGAAGGCGCCAACTTGCCCCACGGCCGCACCCACAGTGGGCAGGGCCATGGCCTTCTGCACTGACTGCAGCTGGGGCATGGCGGCCGGAGCTGAACTTACTGTAGCCATCTGGGAGACAAGCACAATATGAGGAGATAATAATTTTGGAATTAATCAAACTACCCTCTTTTATTAACACAGTGTAACAGTAAATGACGATTTCGGTTATGGCATATTTTATTAATTTCAAAGAGGGTATGCATAAGAATGATGCAATTGTTATAAGTTTGAACATATTTAGCGAGATTGCGTGAGATTATGCGTCTAAAACATTGAATTATTATTACTTGCGTACGTTATTACTTTAAACTTCAATGTTCAAGAGCTGCAATAGCTATGGAAATGTACTATTTCCACTGTTGTAATTTCGTCAAGCAAACTTTACCCACATTTTGACAAATTGAATATGACAACGACTTCTATTCGACTAATATTTCATGTAAAACGATTAACAATGGGGTAATAATTAATAAGAGCAGTAATAAAATCTAAAATATAACATCAAGATAAAATTTCGGTTAGTAACAAAGAACAAAATTCACACCTACCTTCAAATGTTTCAGCTACTGAAAAATTAAAATTACCGAGTATTTAGCAATGCAAACACAATATTCTGATCAGGTTTGAAGTTACAAAAACTTTAATAATTACAATAACGCAAGAACAAATTACTGAAACTTTGTAAAAGCAACTTGACTTCTGTGACGTCTACTCCGTTTGTATGCCGGCTAATGAATGAATTGAATCGAATGAATGACGGCTGCCGTCATGGCATGATTGACAAATAGCGTAAAATGAATGATTAATGAAGGGTGGACTGATGAGGAGGAATTAATGGTGTTGCCATCATATGAATAATATTAGCTCTTTACCTTTGAAATTGGTTTATATGAAAAATTTACAATATAAAAAGTTTGGTCCTTTTTTTTATTTTAGCTAATCAAAGTACTGGTCCAAATTATCTATATAACTTTGCCTTTTTAATGGTAGTTTGTTTATCCCTTTACTGTAGTAGTAAGTCTGCCGAATGGGAGGCGATGAAGTTAGCGAAAGCGTTTTGTACTGCCTCTCGGGTGTTGAACTTTTTCCCACTTAAAAAATTGTCTAAATTTTGAAAAAAGTAGAAATTGTTGAGGCAAGGTCCGGTGAGTACGGTGGGTGACGGAGAGTTTTCAGCTGTTACTTTTGTAGCTTTACGATGGTCTGTCGTGATTGTCATGAAGTGTGAGCTCGCGCGTTGTCGTGGGGAAGCAATGGGGAAGAGTGATTAACCAGTCTTGATTATTGAATTTTGAGCTTCTCCATCATTGTTTGCCATTCTTGGCAATAGACATCTGACGTCACTGTTGTGTTAATCGGTAAGAAGCTGTGGAGTACAAGTGCGGTACTGGTCCACCAGATATAATAGTCACCATCATCTTCTATCTTTTTTTTAGCGCACTGATTATATTGTGCTGTACCCGGGTCCACCCACTGAGACGAACGCTACGGTAGTGGTTGTAGTAGTAGTGCTATGCATGCTTCGACGCACAAGTCTCGCTGTTGGTCACTAGTTCGTGTGGCAATCACTTATCTAGCTTTTTTATCTTTCCGATTGGACGCAAGTCTTCAATGTTGTTGTGACACTAACTCCAAAACCCGCAGCAAGCTCAGCCGTAGATTGAATTGGATCCGCTTCCACTATCACCTTCAAGTCAAAATTTCCAGATTTAAATCGATTGAATCAATAATAACCATGTTTATGCAAGCAGTGTTAGGCCCGTACACGTTGTAAATGTTTTGTACTGTTTAAGCAGTGGAATTTCCATGTAGGAACTCATATTCGAAAATTGTATGAATTTTAAGTTTATCCTTGGCGCCAAAAACTACCATAATTACACAAAAACAAAACACTATCTAAAAAAAATTAATGACTGAATTTGAAATTAAAATAACATTGCTTTCGAATAAAATTTATTTGAATTTCAAATTGTGCGCCAATCCATAGATAATTAAACCTGAAAAACCTGTATAAAATCTCCAATTTCATAGGTGAATTATTAATAGTTATCTTATTTAATCTTGGTATTAAGTTTGTATTTAAACACGGAGACTAAGCTTCGAAGAGGTACGATCTGAAGACGGAATAAATTTCTTGTTTCATGCTAACGTTCAAATAGTGCACAGTACACTATTTTTAATTAGCTGGTTCAGTATTTTATGCAATAAATTAAAATTACTTTTTGTAAATTATAAATGATAAAAAATACTAATGATAAAACCCAATAATTAATAACTTTATTGCTAACAGTCATTACACAATAATAAAGAAAAAGTAACTAGCTGGGCAGCATACCGTATTTTAATGTGATTATATTTATACTTTTCTCTCTGTAAATAGCACATTAAATTAAATATATTCTTTAATATTCCTTAGATGTTTGCAAGTTATAGATAGGTTTAAATTTTAATTTAACTAAACAATAATTTCCGATCTACCGATGATAATGTTTGCCAATTTGCTTTAAATAAGGTAATAATGTAAGACGTAGCAACACTACGTGAAGATCAAAAAGGTAAGTTCCATACTTTCTCAGCTTTCTCTCTCTACTGTGTTAAACTCATTCATTCACATTCACTCTGTCGGACTTTGAACTTTGTTCGGAAGGTGCTGTGAATGAACGAATGTGAACGAAATCCATGGAGCATAGATATATAGAAGGAGCACCATCTCATGTGAAGGGAAAGTTGAAAAAGTGTCCCGCTGTTTACAGAAAATAGAGGTTCCATTAATGGCCATTTCTGAATGGCGCATCATTCATATACAGAGATGGCATTTCTTCTCCTCCATTTTCCATGACGAAAACGAAAGGAGAATTTATCATGGAAAATAGAGGAGAAGGCATGCCATATCTGTATATGAAAAGTGTCCGTGAATACGCGTAAAATTACGGGTGGCGCTTCGGTGCTGTATCTACCGTAGCGCCATTCATCACGGTGATGCTGTGGATGCACTAGGCATAACTCAGCAAACTTCACTCCGTCTACAACAGCTGTTCATGGTTCGCTATTTGAATCACACTAGCGCCATTCAGAAATGGCCATTATTGGAACTTCTATTTTCTTTAAACAGCTGGAAAGTTTTTCAACTTTCATTTCACATAAGATGGCGCTCCTTCTACAATGTCTATATATCAATGCTCCATTGAACTTATGAACATGAACCACCGCGGCCAGCTCAGCGTATCTATATTTTAATTTATATATTCTATGGTTATGTCAGCTGTTACTGTCACAGACCGCTGTCAATAGTGTCAGTGTTGAACTGTCGAAAGTTTGCTTTTGCGAGTGTTTTGTAATTACTACGCGTTTCCTTCAAGTTTGCCCTCGTCGACCGTTACGATTTCACAGCTAACGGTACTGTAGACAAAAAAGTAATCAAAAAATTTCACTGGCTTAAATAACAAATTACGTTTGCCACTGTGTAAAACATTTTCTATTTTAGTCATTGTAGCGAGAATAATCAACGAACGTGAAATAAATCAATAGAAAAATAATTTAACGAAAGTAACATCAAAATCAACAACAAACTCAAGAACGTACTCGCCGCACCGGACCTCAAAAATACGCGGGTAGCGTTGCTGTCCGTACTAAATGAGGTGCGGTACGAGGAACGGGGCGGGAGGTAAGGGCAAACTTGAAGGAAACGCGTAGTACAGCTGATCAGCAATAAAAAAATACGAAGTCGAAATAACATGAACGAAACAATGGTTCATAGCTATTTCCATACCATTTAGAAGTGTTTTAACTGTTTAAGGTTTATACAATAGCATGGCGACTTTAGTAAAAGAAAAACGACGTGAGGTACATATTATTATAACTTAATACGTCTTTGTTTATTGTTTTTCTGCGCACTTGAATAAACTACTTAGTACTTAAAATTTTATTAATATGCGTAGAACTCAATGTTTATACATTACTTTGTAAACATTCGACCAACGCCCATTGTTTGATAGGCCATGCAGATTGCAGTGGCCATGCATGACTGTTTCAAGTGGTTGTATGTTTTCTGAAAGTTCGAGCTGTGTATGTAACTTATGTGTTGGTAAATTTTTTACTATGGGTAATATGATTCTATACTTTAATAAATAATTCATCCTTTTTTTGTTTTATTTATCTTTTTATAATTTTACAATTTTTTTTTGGGATGATAGGATTTAGTGACGGTAAAAGAACAATTTAATTGAGATGGTACTTGAAAACATCATTTGAGGGCCAAAGAACATAGCATTAATAACAATGGTTCCCAAATTTTTAATTTTTCTTTGTATACATTTTTCAGAAGAAGAAGTCTAAAGAAAAAAATGCATACAGTAAGGAAGCAGACATGCCACCTCTTGTAAGAGAGTTATCACTTGAGGCTACACAGTCAACAGCTGTGACATCTGTGCAACAAAATGTGAAATCAGATATAAGAAACATTGAAGAATTAAGTGCAGAGGTTACACAAGCAAAAGATGATGAAGAATCTGAGAATATACAGACCACTAGCATTGAAGAAGTTGTAAAAAGAGATGAAATAGAGACTGAGTCACAGTTGCATAATGATTTTATAAGTAATGAAGAATTAGCCAAATTAAATGTAGAACATAGATCTCACATAGATAATAGTGAAACTGAATTTACAAACTCAGATAATCTAGCAACAGATACAGTTAGTAATATAGAAAATGTAAAAACTAATATATTATGGCCTGCAGATGATAATAAAGAGATAGCAATATCTAATCTTGAACATGCTCAGAATTGTAATAGAGTCTATAGCAGCTTGAAAGAAGAAGTGAAAAATCTTGTAATGATTGAACAGGACATGATGCCCTCTGCACCAGTATTGGAGCAAGCTCAAAGTGTGGTCCCAGTAACCCACTCAGCAATAGATTATACAATGGTAGAAACAACAAAACCTAAAATACTATGTATGCCTCTAGAAGAAGCTATTAGAGTATATGGTGGAAAAGAGATAGCAGAAGTTAAAGCTATGAGTGAAGTAGAGGAAGCTCTTGTTGAGGGCGGCCCTGTTGCCGGACCAGAACATCCTTTAGTAGATTTGCTTTCAAGTTTCAGGTAATTACATACATAGAAATATGCAAACATAACTATAAGGTGCTACATTTTTGGTTTTCATTTATGTTAATAGGTAGCAGACAGAGCACACATCATCTTTTTTGTATATTTTATAAGTTAATACGCACACGGTACACAATACTAACAATATTGTAGAACACATTCTTTTACATCTACCCTAACTTAATATTAATAATTTACTACTGCATTATCTCGGAATATTTACTTGCTTTTTATTAATGTTGTTTCTCTGTAAGTGATTTTTTGTTAAATTGTATGAGAAATCTTGAGTACAATCCCACCTGATGGTAAGTGGCAATGGATAGTAAAACGCATTAACTTAGTAAAAGCTTATTCACTCTTGCCTTAAAGACAATAACATTATAATCTGATGGTTATTGGTCAGTGCTATTTGTGCACATCTTCTCTTGTTTACTAAGAAAGAATACCCCGCCAAAAAAGCACTAGGCCCTTTGTCCACTGTCCCAGAAATCTGAAAAAAACACGATTTAATATTTGTTACATAAATGTCTGCCCCATCTGAAAATCGATCCAGAGACTTTGATATCCCGAGGCAGGTATAGAATTTACTGCCACCCATAAGTTTTGCCAAGATCAAAGTGAAATGTAGAGCTTGAATTACATGTTGTTGTGACTAAAACTAGGATTTTCTACACAGAACTTGGCACCCATTTAGACCTCAATTCTTTTTTTTTAACTTGACTCTCATTTCACATTTATGTTTTTGATAAGATAAACTTTACATTACATTAATTTTTCATTAAAATATTTTTTTATTTACATTGTTTTAAAATCTTGAAAATTTTGAGGTTTACAAAAAAAATATTGTATTATGACCCCTGTTTATTTTAGGTTGTCCTTAACTGCGGTTGAACGGGAAAGAGCACAGATAAGTTGTAATTTAATTGAAGAAGAAAAAGCCCGATCTAAACTGTGGAAGATTGAGAAGAGAAGTATTAACGTATCGGAGACATGTCGGTGTGGCGCCAATGTGGATTTCAAGGCAGTGTTTGACCACGCTGAGCTATTGAAGGAGAAACTACCGGCCGCGCGAATGCGGTTAGAAGCCGTGTTGAGAGATGTTCAGGAGTCCTATTGTCATCACCAACATGCAGCGTTATTGAATTATTGTCAGGTTAGAACAAGTAACAACAAAACTCTTTCTCTTCACAAAGATAAATATCATTATAGAACTCACAAAACTTAAAAAAAATTGCATTAAATTTCCCCCTGTAACACCCTGTTAGAGTCACACCTCCAGATCTAAGAGGATATTTGCTAGCTCCATTATATTGTAACTAAACTATTATAATAAAGAGGAAAGACTTGATGATATTAAAAAATGCAATCTGTAAGAAAACCGAAGCTAAGTAAGGGCGGATTAACCGCATAACAATAACCGAGTAACAATATTTTTTTCATGTTCAGGCATTTATTAGTCATACATTTATTTCAGATCGAGGATTTAATATCAGAGACAACAGAGAGCAGCAAGCTCAGTATCCGTGAGGCGTTGTCGCTGGTTCTACAGGCGCTGCGTCTCAGCGATGGCGCGACCGACGCGTACCCGCACGCACTGCGCCGATGGGCGGGCGCGCTCGCAGCCGCATTGGTCGACGAGCGAGATCTGAAGCAACTTCTGTTCTTGTTGCATCATCTGTTCAGGTAACTTTCGACTGATTGATAATAGCCAAAAGTACAGATTAGATTAGGCGTCGTGGTTTTTGCGTATAGCCGTACTCTCTGTTTCAAAAATAACGAACATCTACAATGCCACATCCTACTCGGCTTGACGGATACGAATGTATGCTTTCTTTGTTTTTCTTCTCTTTTCCGCCGGCCGGCAACGCATCAGTGATGTCTTTGGTGTTGCTGATGTCCATTCCCGACGATGGCCACTTGCCATCAGGTGGATCGTCAGTTCGTTTGCCGGCTATTTCCATTAAAAAATGCTTAATGGAATACAAATATCCTACACTCCGACATAATCTTCTAGACAAACGCGTTCCGTACGGTGGGCGTCGCAGATAGTGCACATGAGTGTGACGGACTCGTTCTCCGCGGCGCGCGCCATCGCCGTGCTGGACCTGTTGCTGGCCAGGCCCGGCTTGGAGACTGCCGTCGAATGCACTGAAGGTGAGACTGAGATTGGATAATGGATTAAACGTTTCTTAAAAAATCGTTTGAGTGATGCATTTTTTGCTATAGTTGCTGTTTAAGGTTATGTTGCGCGATGAAGTGCCATTACCAAATTTTTTAATTAGAATGTTTGTAATAGTGAACAGATTATAAATTATCCACAGTAATACACTTTTTACTTTATTTCTTTTAAAACAAGTGGTATAACAGCAGACTTACCTGCTTCTTATTAAAAAAATTAACCCTTTTTGTTTATCTGTAGAGTTAGAGGCGTGGGAGGAAGTGGACCGGCGGGGCGGGGCGGGCGCGGTGGGTGAGGGCCGGCTCCGCGAGCAGGACCTGTGCGCGTTGCTCTCCGCCATGCCGCTGCACTCGCTCTTCGCCAGGCTCACACTGTTCGCTCGACCGGTGAGCACCACATTTTGGGCGCCATTGGGAGAGTCATGATTGATGGAATTAAGTCATTGACTGTTCAGTAAAATGTTTTTTAATCGACTTCCTATAAAGGGTTTGGAAAGTTTTTTGCCTCGATCAAAACTTCGTCTTATCAACCGATTTGGAAAATCCATGCTTCGAGTAGCTATTATGATTCAAAGCAAATAAATAGAGAAGAACATTACTTTTCCCTTTTATTAGTTCCTCTCTTATCTTTAAGCAACCTGTCCAACACTCACAGGACATCCGCACCGGCAGTCCACTCGAGTGGGGCGACGCGAGCGGCGGGCACGGCGTGGTGAAGTGCTGCAGCGGCGTGCGCGCGCTACTGGACGTGTTCGCGCGCGCCGTGCGCACGCACCCGGCGTACACGCGGCTACACGACACGCTGCGCTCGCTCGCGGGTAAACTACTGCACGCTTTGGCTGCGCTGCATATGCACTCTAGGTGGGTTTTGTAAATAGGGGTATAGTTTGTAGGGTATCGAGTAATAGTCGATCAATTACGGATCCTTACATTGTGGCATGGCCAGGTTTATTTACTCATAATACTGTTGAATAGTGAACTATACATGAGAGAGATGGAGGGGCGCATCCTCGCGGAACTCGAAGCGTGTTTCGTGGGGGGCTTCGCCCTGGGCGGGCTGGAGCGGCTGCCGGCCTCCCTGCTCGCCCCGCCCGCTGCCGCAGACTACTGCACTACGTTCATGGTTGGATTGCACGGTATGTATGATGGTAGAGTAAAAAATTGCGATGCGTCATTTTTTTTTTATTTTTTTTTATTTGGTTCACAAAACCGGACATTACACTTTTTAAACATAGCGAAAACATACATAATATAACAGTTGATCCTGGTGAATGTCCTTCTTGATGTGAACACTGCATGCTTATTAAAAATAGAACAATGGAAACATTAAGTACAAGACACTAGAGTTACCTGAACAGACAGATCCTGATTGACAACCATAACGTCGTCAATCAGGAGCTGTCTGAAAAATATTTACGATAAAAGTGCGTTTTTATGGAGGAAGTTGTAGAAGAGAATATATCTAATGTCAGGCAAACTTTGTTGTAAGTAGAACACATACGGTATATCGACGAATGCTTACGATATTTTCGCTTAAAAACTGGAAGGTTGAACGTTGTTCTAGTATGGAGACGGCTGTTTTGGCGCGGAATAGTAAAGTTAATTTTTGCAACAAGATCGAGACAGTCAATTTTCCCACTAATTAGTTTCTGAAGGCACACTATATCCGCGGTATCCCGTCTATAATTTAGGGGCAATATTTTATAATGCATCAGTCTGGAGTCATATGAACTCAGTTTTCTGGTCTGGTTATTTGCGTACGAGAGGTGATATAAAAATTGCTTTTGTAATCTTTCCAAGCGATGGATGTGCACTGCATATGATGGGTTCCAAATAGGACTACAGTATTCAAGTAGGGACCTTACATAACAATTAAAAAGTATTATAGGGATATCCGAGCCTTGAAAAAATTTAGTTTGACGTAGCACAAAGCCAGCGAGGCATGCTCCTTTTTTGGTAATGTGATCAATGTGTTGTCTGAAATCTAGCTTAGTATCTACGATGACACCAAGATCCCTAGTACTGGACACTTCAGTAATGGCTGCACTGTTGATAAAATAAGTGGCTCCAGTGGGATTTTTTTTCCGCGAGAATTTCAGGTGACAACATTTTGATGGATTTATAGCCATACTGTTCTTGGAGCACCATCTACTAACTGCGTTTATGTCGGATTGCAGAGACCTTATGTCATCCTGATTACGAATCCATATCCATATCCATACTAATATTATAAATGCGAAAGTGTGTTTGTTTGTTTGTTTGTTTGTTTGTTTGTCCGTGATTCACGTCGTAACGGAGCGATGTTATGGTAAGATTTTTGGTGTGGAGATAGGTAGGAGGCTGGAGAGTAACGTAGGCTACTTTTTACCGCAGTAAAACAACTCATTCCCATGGAAAGATCCATTATGATGCGTATTTGTCCATACTTCTATACTTCCATATCCATCCATACTATCCATACTTCCAAACTTCCATACTTAATATTATAAATGCGATAGTGTGTTTTTCTGTCCGTTTTTCACTTCGTAACGGAGCGCTGTTATGGTATGACTAGCTATTACCCGCGGCTTCGCCCGCGTGTTCAAAGGGAAGTAACAATGAGTTTTTTAACATGCATGATTTATTCCTAGATATAATAACATCCATACTAATCCATACTAATATTATAAATGCGAAAGTGTGTTTGTTTGTTTGTTTGTTTGTTTGTCCGTGATTCACGTCGTAACAGAGCGATGTTATGGTAAGATTTTTTGTGTGGAGATAGGTAGGAGGCTGGAGAGTAACGTAGGCTACTTTTTACCGCAGTAAAACAACTCATTCCCATGGAAAGATCCATTATGATGCGTATTTGTCCATACTTCTATACTTCCATATCCATCCATACTATCCATACTTCCAAACTTCCATACTTAATACTAGCTATTACCCGCGGCTTCGCCCGCGTGTTCAAAGGGAAGTAACAATGAGTTGTTTAACATGCATGACTGTTTCCTAGATATAATAACATAATAATTAATAACAATAATTCATAAATAAGTAACTAATAAATATGCCTGCGTGGCCGAGTTTAAAAATCAGTAGTCTGTGGTCCACCACATCAAATGCTTTTGAAAAATCTGTATAAATAGCGTGGACTTCAAGCTGGCTATCCATTGCCTCTGTTATATCGGTGACGTAATTAAGCAGATTAGATGTAGTCGACCTTCCCGGTAAGAACCCGTGTTGATGTGAGTCAAACAATGGTTTTAAATGGAAGTATAACCGTTTTTGAACAATAGCTTCGAAAAGTTTTCCAAAAGAGGATAAAAGCGATATAGGCCTATAGTTAGCAACATTGCTTGGGTCACCTTTTTTATGAACGGGTGTTATGTAAGCCACTTTCCATTTCGTTGGGAAAGATCCACATGAAAGAGATTTGTTGAAGATGTAATGTAAGGGTGTAGTAAGCTGTTTCGAGCAAGTTTTCAAAACTAAGGGGAGGATAGAGTCAGGACCAGGGCCCTTATTTGCGTCTAATGATTCAAGCGATTTTAATATTTCGAGCTTTGAAATTGTACATGATCCGAAAGATCCTGGATGGCAATTAAGATCGTTTAGTGTTAAGTCATATGTTTGATGTTGATCAGGATTGTAGATTGAGTGGAAATAATCTGAAAATAAGTCGCTAATTTTTTGACCGCCTTGGACGAAACGTGAGTCTAAGAACATTTCATCTGGTATTTCGCTACTGTTACGTTTATGTAATTTAACAAATGTCCAGAAAAACTTAGGGTCCTTTTTTATGTGATTTTTGGCGTCAGTTTTAAATTTATTTAAACAATCATTTATCATTGTGGTGCAACGATCCCGTAATAATTGATAGGTCAACAAATCTCTCGGGTTACAGTATTTTTTATATTTAAGATGAAACTTAGCTTTCTCTTTCAGAGTATTTCTCAAAGCGTAACTAAACCAGATAGGATAATTATTGTTGCATGCTTTTTGATATGTTGGTGTAAATTTTAAAATGATTGAATTGAGGAGGTCGTAGAAGATATCTACTGCTTCATCTAGCGTATGGTCTGGTCTAAAGTGATCATCCCAATTAATCTGGTCTAGTTCTTCTTTTATTTTGATGAAATTAGATTTAGAAAAATTTAATGATGTCTGCTTTTTAATTTTAGGCGGTTTTGATGATTGTAATTTTAAGGTAGTGTATAGAGCAGGATGGTGCGGGTCTTCTTCAACCAAAGGGTAGTCGTATTTAGACACAATAAAAGCGTTTGGTGTGTTTGAATATATTAAATCTAATATACGTCCGTTTGCATTACGTATCCCATTAAGTTGATGGAGACCCGCTAGTGAAGCTGTGTCGGTGAGAAGGCTTTCAGTGTTGTTTAGAGCGTTGACTGGAGTTGAAATGTTAAGCTTTGTGTCAAGTTGCTAGTCTATACTATTAACTTAATATATTGAGGACAGGGCCGACGTTATTCAATATTTTGTGGGTTTTAACATCTTCATTTTTACTAACCCGGAACTGTGACCTATACTGCTTTTTTAATAGCAAATGGCAGCAATTTTAAATCATGCGTTAAACTTTTTGACTTTCAATAATTTAGAAAATAATTCAGATAGCGCGCCCCGTCGTATCGAGTCGCTATGTGTGGAGGCGCCGGTGCTGGCGTGCGACGCGCGCGTGCGCATCGTGGCGCGCGCCGCCGCGGACCGGCCCGCCGACTACGACCTAGCGCGGACGGTGCTCGACTTTCTTTTACAGGTGAGCCATTGATTCTATGTTAATGATTTATTTTAATGTGTATTTTAGCAATGGCCCACTTTTGAGTACGGGTATCTCCTTCTAAACCGAAACAAGTGATAACTAGATACTACTTATAATAATACTAATGGAAACCGATTATTGTAGGTAAATTAAGTAATGTAACAAGTAAATAAAATTCTAGACGGGCATGAAGCGCAAGTCGTGTAGTGCGTGCGCGGGCGCGGGCGCGTGCGTGGCGGCCGCGCGCGCGGCGCTCGCTCGCGTGCTGGCCGCGCACCGGCACCTCCACACCACCGCATTCGAGCTGCTCGCTGATTTGTATCAAGGTGATGGAATTATTATTATATCTGTTTCAATAGCACTCTGTTGCATAGCGGGCAGAGTTACGTGTGAACGTAGCTTGTCTCGTGGCTTGGCTCGCGAACTGTAAACAGTTATTGAACCGCTCCCGACGCGAGCTCTACGAGTGGCGAGACAAGCCACGAGACGAGCCGCGAGCACACCGTTTACTCACGCGCCTTCGGTTTGGCTATTTACGTAAAAAAGAAAAATGTTATCAAGTTAAAACTAAATGCATACGAAAAATATCGACAAACTCGTCTGCAATAAGCGATGAACACGATTGATAAGCCTGTTACATAAAATACATTTTTATTTTAACAAAAAACATAACAATGTGATGTTTAGAATTGTATCTTACGCATACATTTAAATTAGCCTTACAATTAGCGGCATTACTATAGACAGGATTAAGAAGCAGGACAACGTAGAGGCAGAGGACACTGGGCTCGGCGCAACATAGAATCTGTCAAACATTGAATTCCAGAATTTAATTTCTTCGTTGTTGAGATTAGTTGCGAGCGATTCTTGGTATATTGTCAGGTTGTTGGGTTCCACGCCGCCGGCGATCAGTAGGACGTAGGGGCTCGTCCCTATTGGTAGCCAGGTCGTGTCCATAGACGTGTTAGAAATAGGGTTTCTGAAACAAAAGAAATTGGTCATTATCATATCTATTCGAAAAGCGTTCTCAGCGTGCGATATATTCGAATCCGCAGTAGCTAATATAGATAATATAGTAGTATAGTACGATCATTTTAAACTTATTCTTTTTTATTTTTTGTAGCTTAATCGGATAACTTCTATTGTGGATTTGCAAGTATAGAACTTTCACAGTAAAGTCATCAAGCGTATAATAACAATGCTCCTATTATGATAGTTAAAACATGAAACGAAGAAGCAAGAATTTATGCTAAATGTTTATATAAATAGCCAACGATTGAATAATCAGATCACTGGATGCTAAATGATTACTGACACATCCAGAACTTAAAAGGCATTAGCAACAGTCACCTTCACCACGTTATTTAGGTGGATGCACCGTGAGTAGAGATTTCGTCTGGACTGATGATTTCGTTTGACTTACACATGGCTTTACACTTCTAGATTTGAAATATTTAAGATAACTTACCCTGTATACGCGAATGCTCTAAATCGACTAATAAGATTATTTCTTGGCATATTGTCATCCTCGATTAGACCAAAATCAAATAGATAGTTTAGTATTCTGCCATGTGGGACCCCCCCAGAGGGATCTGTGGGAAAGGCCAGTCAGAATTATCAGTACCGCGGTACGCAAATTCGAACTGTCTTACTTCAGATTTCGATGTCGCCGCCCTTTCTCTGACATTCCGTGTGACTGGCACAAGGATCGTCGTGTCTCCCTGATAGTCGAGGAAGTCAATCGGGTACACTGTATTGATCTCCCTCTCGCCGAAATAAAAGTCTCTAATCTCGTTCACGAGAGCGGTCTGATTGCTATCCGGTGAAAAACGAATATCGACTTGAATAAATTCTGCAAAATTAGCTGCCATTTTCTCTTGCCATTGATTGAAAACGATATATTCTGCTTTTATTGTTCCTTCTCTGTTCGTGTTTCCTCCAATATATGGAATGTCGCTGTAATTCCCAGAACGTAATATTTCAATGGGGGCATTAGCGAGGAATGTATTATTGGGATCCAAGTTAGCATTTTCTATACACGGAGCGAACATCAAAGTATTGTTTGGAAACCAGGAGCTTGCTAGGACATTTCCTAGTACGTTGAAGTCTGTTGAGGCTAATAATCTGGCTAATTCTTCTCTACTTTTTCCATTATAGCCGAGTCTGTCACCTACGGCGCTTGCCTGATTAACGGGATCGTACGATACTGCCCAAGGAGCTAATCCAGATCCGCTCAAAACTATAGCTTTATGAACTAAGCCTATTGCAAGTGGTGACAATGTGATGAGATCAACCATTGCTGCCCCCGATCCATGCCCCATGAGAACCACGTTGTTTGGGTCTCCACCGAACCCCGCAATATTTGCTTGAATCCATCTCAACCCTTGTACAATATCCTTGAGGCCAGCGTTCCCTGGCGCATCACGAACTCCTAGGCAAAGGAAACCGAATATAGAAAGCCGATAGTTCATTGATACAACCACAAGGTCTGATTTTATCAACGTATCAAAGGAATGAGGCCTCGTGTCGGTGGCGAAATTGTCTCCGTTGATCCAAACAATCACTGGTTTAGGGGTGGTAACATTTCTAGTGTAGATATCTAGTAATAGGCAATCTTCAACTCCGACAATGCCTTGATTACTGGGCTGGGCACATCTTACTTCACTTTTTATTGCATGGAATTCTCCTGGGAAAATTGGAGCTGGTGTTGGGGCCTGAAATATTTAATGAATTCATAATATTACTATAAAGAATACACTATAATTTATATTTTATACATGACGACGGTTAATTTTGGGGCAGAAAAGTTTTAAAAGTTATTCGAGTTACTATGTAACCAAAAATTATTTGATACTTTCTATACCTACAGTACACGTTAATACACAGTAACACAGTGGTTTAAAAGCCGTGGGTGATGATTGTTATCTTGAGAAGACAGACATGACAGCCATGTGTAACCTCCACTGCTCGATATCCATGGCCTAAGATGACCACTTACAGATATCACTTCTGAAGTACACTACAATTTCCAGCGTATACACATTTGTCGCGCATGGTCTCTTATCAATCCTACCATAATATTGACGTAACAATATACCACTGTAGACTGTACTGAGCCACCATATTTACATATAATTAGTAAAATGAACGCTTGTCATTTAAGACATTCCCGGTGTTAGCGTGTATCTTATATAATTATCTTATATAATTTAGTTCCTACAACTTCGTGTTGTGTATGATGATAATTTTATTCTTATGTTAAATAAGCTACCCTTAACTGTGTGCATGGATTTCATTCATATATGTACCTATTATTTCCATATATCACTATACACTATCCAATAATAGTACAATAAGTAGGTATTTAAAATAACCCATCTCTTGCTGTATGAACTACATAAAAAAATCTTGGGGCTACTGAATATGCTACTACTGAGCGCTAGTGTAGTTATAGTCATTTCGCATTTGGCCAGGCTGGTCGCGAGAGGTTTAAACCTCTCACTCTAAATAAACCCCGAGTTCAATATCAATTTGTTTTTTTTTTATTAACCATTTCGTTTTTTTTATTAACTAACAAATCCGGCCAAGTAAAGTATAATAGCGTTGTGATGATGTAATTACCAAGAACAAATAATTGGACATGCGCATACAGGTGAAATACTTCTTATTATTAACACATATTGTTGAAACAAAATATTAGATTTATCAAGGCTAGTTTGGTCGCGCCTTTTAATTTTATCTTTTCCGTATTACTTGTCCCGAATTCATAGATGATAAGACATGATTCAAATGTAAAAAGTTGTCCATGTTGCGGGTGAACGGAAACGAAGCGAAAATTATAAAGATTATTGTGTTTCTTCTATGAGTTCTATTGGACTTATAATGCCCTTCATTTACAAATAAATTCCATGAATCACTAAACATAAATCGTATCCCTCCATCGATTTGCTTATCATAGATAAGTAGGTAAGTTATCAAAAACAGTGTTCGCGCGTAATATATCCTTAAAATAATCCTAATTCTGTATTATCGATATGGTGAGGATATTCCTGCCTTCCTTATTTTATTATTCCTCGTTTTATTGACTTTCAGCGTTTGTCTGTTAAGGGCGAAATATAAATTTATTTTGGCGTTAGCCGGCTCTGCCCTGTAGGAAAAACTGGGGTATTACTTAAGAAAATAAAATTATTACTGAAATATTCTTCGTATGCTCCTACATACGAACATACATACATGGATACATACATAGGGGCGAATACAGAACCTCCTTTTTAGGGTTCCGTAACCAAATGGCAAAAAACGGAACCCTTATAGATTCGTCATGTCTGTCTGTCTGTCTGTCTGTCTGTCTGTCTGTCCGTCCGTCCGTATGTCACAGCCACTTTTTTCCGAAACTATAGGAACTATACTGTTGAAACTTGGTAAGTAGATGTATTCTGTAAACCGCATTAAGATATTCACACAAAAATAGAAAAAAAAACAATAAATTTTGGGGGTTCCCCATACTTAGAACTGAAACTCAAAAATTTTTTTTTCATCAAACCCATACGTGTGGGGTATCTATGAATAGGTCTTCAAAAATAATATTGAGGTTTCTAATATAATTTTTTTCTAAACTGAATAGTTTGCGCGAGAGACACTTCCAAAGTGGTAAAATGTGTGCCCCCCCCCCCCCGTAACTTCTAAAATAAGAGAATGATAAAACTAAAAAAAATATATGATGTACATTACCATGCAAACTTCCAACGAAAATTGGTTTGAACGAGATCTAGTAAGTAGTTTTTTTTTAATACGTCATAAATCGTAAACCGCAATTTACCTCGATCAAAGTTACAACGAACTTCAAGAACTTTTATATTATGTTACTTGCTGCTACGGAACCCTTCATGGACGTGTGCAACTCGCACTTGGCCGCTTTTTTTTAGAAGTTGCTTAAAAAGTTCTCCAAATAGTATGAACAATGAACATCAGATGTTCATAGATTGAGATCTAACCGGCATGCTTGAACACACTACGATACATAAAAATGTAGGCATTATACCTATACTCTAGTCGTTTTGCAGCCGATACAAATATGAACAAACCATTGAAATAGTTTTCTAGGTTTTGACCAACTGACATGAAGTACCTACACCAAATGCGTTCTACTCATTAAGCCAAAATAGTACATTATGTTAAAAGTTTCAAATCTCTTCTTGGAAATAAGGTTGTCATTGCAAAGTGTTTGAATGATGACAGTGTTATTTAATTTTGTTTGTTTCCACATTTACTCGGAGTTTATAATAATTGTTATCGATGAATATGTATTTATTTAAGAATTCACAAATACTTTTTAATGAGTAGTTTGTCTAAATAAAACGCATTTGGTGTACAAATTCATGTCAGTTGGTAAAATACCCTAGAAAACGATTTTAATGGTTTGTTTACATTTGTTTCGACTGCAAATAGATCCTACTTTAGACAATGTTCTAGTCGTGCGAAGTCAGGGCGAGTTGCTAGTAAGATACAAATGAGGACCCGGCGTTTGATGGGTTTTATCAGTTGTATCAGAGTTCAGACAGACAGGATCAAGAAGTAAATTACCACTAGCAGCACGAAATACAAGGTTATTCCCATTTGTCCCCATCATAGACGTCCCCACTGGTGAATTAAATGTGTACTTTTTTTCGTGCTTTGAGAGGCACATTTAATCCTTGTAATAATGTAAACTAATCAACCTTTACAAATCAGAATATTTAATATAAAACTTTGTTATAAAACTTATGGAAATTAGTTTTGTTCTAAAGCCGGTTTGGATTTATCTTCATATACACAACGCATTACTGCTCCGCTGCTGAGCTCGGGTCTCCTCTCACAATGCGAGGGGTAAAGATTATTATTATGATGAATACTTAGTGTGCAGTTTTCCTCACAGTGTCTTCCGTAACCGAAGAAAGAGTGATAATTAACATAACTTTTGAATATTGGAGGTGCGTGCATGTTTCGAATTCAAGCCAAGAGACCTACGTTCACACCGCTATGCTATCATTGCTATATTTATTCTACTTTGGATTTGTTACGTACCTTAAATCTATTTTCGCCTGACGTAGATCCAGCGTACGGTATCCCATAGAACGCCAAGTACCAATCATTCACGCGATTCCCCACAACCACACCTTGAGTTGTGTTTACAGTAGGCCCGTCCTGCGCGCGCGCTATAACGCATGCACACAGTAAAACAAATAAATACATGACTACAGTACTAACACATACACGGAAGATTGTGAAGTTACGTAACTTTTTATTTTGGCCGAGAGCCGATGTGCGGTCGGGTCGAGTTATATCACGCAAGTGCCGGCGAGCTGTCATATCGTACTGGGTACTGTTTATCGGTCAGATAATATATGAATGAGTCATGAATTATGATTAAAACAGTCACAGGTACGGACGCTTCGGACATACTAGTTGCAATGATTGTACTTAAACGTCTTTTATGATATGTTATTGTTTTTTTTTTCGTTTGTTGAATTTACATTTTTATTAGTTTGTTATGCTCATCATCGCAACCCACAACTGTAGTCTATGTAGGGGCTGATTGATGGGCCAAAAACATCCCAACTCCTACAGCCAGTAGTATCATGGAGTATGGACATTGGTTCACGCATGGTTAATCCGTTGGCAACAGATAACAGATCATAGACGCCTTTAATGTAGCCCTTGGTGCTTTAATTTCTTAAAATAATTCATAGATAAGACGGGGATACTCACTTTACTCATCAACATAATATAGACGAAGTCAGATAGCGGAATTAATCATTCAACTTCGGAAAACTATTAAGTTAAATGTAACTTTAATGGTATTTGTTGATAGTTTTGTCCAAATAATCAATAGATGCCGGGCGGTCACTTCGCCTTGGGACACTCTGTATAAAATCTCATCTTGATGTTAATTTAATATGTACCATTATTTTTATTTAGAATATTTTAAGTCTGAGCAAAGGATAAGCACGGTTTATAGATCCATTAGGCTACTTGGACCTTGTTTTTTCGGCGTGTAAACCATAACGTATCTTGTAGAATGACTAATGAACTCAATGAACCAAATTCTACATTGTATCCATAATTTCTCGATATGTTAATATGTACCTGAAATAATATTAACTGTCGCTTATGTTGTAGTTTTTGAATTTTACTGCCTTATGGAAGAAAGAACATTGAGTATGGCCGATTATCTTATTTTCTCTACGAACTTGAAAGAGGCTGGACGGATTTACATGAAATAAGGCAATCTTCAGATAAGGATATCAATGAGCCTATACGAAGCTTTGAAGTATGATAACGATGTGTTTTATTTTTCACAATATTTATTTATTTATTTATTTATTTATTTATTTATTTATTACGTCACACCAACAAAGTGTACACTATCACACTCAAAATATAACAAACATAAAAAAATACATTCTCTAGTGTCACCTCAATTACAGGTGTAAACAGCATGCACAATCAAATATAATCAACAGAATTCACAAATTATAGATTTTCATAACTCATAATAATTCATAATAAAATATCATTCATAATAAAATTACATAAAAACAATCTAGGGATAGTATTTTAACAATTACAAGTCAAATATCATTTAAACAATAAAAATTATAATAAAATTCATTAATAAAAAAAAATCAATAAGTTACATAAATAAAATTAAAATTAAAATCATTAAAATTAAACAAATTTCATTTAATAAAATAAGAGGTAAATTAATTCTCATAATGTGCATGAAATATAACGGAAGTAAAAAGTAAGTAACAATTAAACATGACACATCTAAAATAAATTTCATAAATTATAATTATTATTTGATAAAAATATTATTATTAAAATATAATTATTATACATAAATTATTATTATTTGTTTAGGTTAAGAACAAAACGTTTGAATTTATATTGACTATTTGAAAAAATATCTAATAATGGTAGTGCTTCCTTAAAATCATTGTTCGTCTTTTTGTCATAATTACGGGGAAGGCAAGGATGGGCTATACTTACACTTATATTATGAACAGCATTATATTGTCTCATAGCTCGATTTAGAGGGCTATAGTGACCCAGATTTGTCCGCGAAGGTCTTTCGACAAACGGT
This sequence comes from Thymelicus sylvestris, assembly GCA_911387775.1. Taxonomy (NCBI): domain Eukaryota; kingdom Metazoa; phylum Arthropoda; class Insecta; order Lepidoptera; family Hesperiidae; genus Thymelicus; species Thymelicus sylvestris. Next base: position 14,899,648 of record OU426896.1, on the reverse strand, counting down.
TTATATTTTAGCGTTCTTGGAATCCCTCTAGGTACACAAATATTCACTTTCGCTAAGAGATTAGTTCCATCAGTATAACCATTAATAAGTTTGAACAGAAACATAAGGTCTAACATTCTTCTGCGGTCTGAGAGAGAACTGAGTTTAAAATATTGCAATCTATCTTTATAACTCGGTAGTGATTTAGCTAATTTGAAGCGATATGCCAAGTGCCAAAGGAATCTTTTTTGCACGCTTTCAAGGCGTTTAATATGAATGTCATAGTGTGGGTTCCATACTACACTGCAGTATTCCAGGCAACTACGTACAATTGCAGAGTATATCGATATTGTAGTGCTAGGTTTTTTAAAATCTCTACAAGTGCGTAAAATAAAACCCAATGCCTTAAATCCTTTCTTAACAATGTTGTCAAAATGCAAATGAAACCTCAGTTTACTGTCGAGAGTAATGCCTAGATCGCGAACATGGTCTACTTCGTTCAACTTAATGCCATTTATGGTATAAATATTCGACAAGGATGCCTTTTTTCTAGTGAAACGAATCACTAAACATTTCTTAATATTTAAACTCATCCCATTATCATCACACCACTTCACTAGATTATCCAAATCATTTTGCAGTAATAAGCCATCTGTAAGTGAATTGACTTGCCTGAATATTTTTAAATCATCTGCAAACATATGAAATTTAGAGTTTGAAAAGCATTTGCCTATGTCATTGATAAAGCAGGTGAATAGCAAGGGGCCGAGATGGGAACCCTGAGGGACACCAGAATGGGCCTTGAAGGGACTTGATCTGTGACCACTAACCACTACAACTGATTGCCGGTTTGACAAATATGACCTGCACCAATCTAGGAAGGTTCCCGCTATTCCGAACAAAGATAGTTTGTTTATTAAAATTTCATGATTTACTTTGTCAAAGGCCTTGCTAAAATCAGTGTAGATAGCATCGAATGAATGTCCACAATCAAGGCCCTCAGCCAGGTTCTCCACGAAAGATGTCAAATTAGTAGTAGTAGAACGGGACTTAATAAAACCATGTTGCTCTGGGATAATATTTTGTTTTATATGCCAAGATAACCTAGAACATATTAAGCTTTCAAAAACCTTTGCAAAAACGTTAATAATAGATATAGGCCTATAGTTCAATACCGATGCAGAATCTCCACTTTTAAACAAAGGAATAATGAGAGCATCTTTCCACGCCGAAGGAAAGATACCTGAGCTAAGTGATTTGGTAATAATCATGTATAGTGGCAAAGCTAATGCCTGGGCACATTTTACAATAAAAACAGCCGGTATACCGTCAGCCCCAGCTCCCTTCCTAGGATCAAGTCTTTTTAACACTCTGTATACTTGATCTTTTGTGATAGATATAGACGTCAATGTTTGAGTAGAAATGGACTTGTTAGAATTATTAATAACAGGCGCAGAATTATTGAAGGTGCTATAAACCGAAGAGAATTGTTTCGCAAATAGATCGCATATATCAGAACCTGTAGATGCCACTGTATTCCCCAAGGACATTTGGGCAGGGTAAGTACTACTACCGCCTCTTTTATGTTTTACAAAGGACCAAATTAACTTTGGATTACATACTAATGATGATTCCAGCCGCTCTAAGTATTTTTTGTAATCGGAGTCACATATTTTTACCGCTCTCTCACGAAGTAGTTGGAAAGAAAGCAAATCCCTAGGGTTTCCGTATTTGCGGTGTTTAATTCTATATTTATGTTTTTCTTTTAGCACTCTTATCAAAGAAGCCGTACACCATATTGGGTATTTGTTGTAGTTGCGGGGTTTTGATCTAGGCACGTACTTTATAATCGTCAATTTAAGCTGTCTATAGAAGACAGAGACCATATCTTCTACAGAAGCACAACTCGCAAATTCTTCTAACCAGGAAATACTATTTAAATGACTCACTTCAAAGCAAATATATATTTCAAGATACTTTATTATTGATTAGATCAGTGACTAACGCCCCAACTCAGAGACACTAATGGTTACTTAAATCGCTCCTTAATAATACAGAATTTGTAAGGTGATTCTTTACAAAAGAGCGATTACAGTAACCGTTAGTGATTCTGAGTTTGGGCGTTTGTTGTATAAATTTTTATTTTATGACTTTTATCACATTAATTCTTCTAATATAATTTATTATGTAATCATATTATGATAACAGTGTTAAAATTATCAATAACATGTTTTAAATTTGCTGTAGCAGTTACCACAAAATTCAAATTACAGATGCCTAAAACACATGTAATAAATTTTATGCAAATTTTATTATCTATCTGAAAATCTCTATATCGACAGAGGTAGATCGTTAGTACCGCATACCAGAAGCCAGCAAACAAATTAAATCGTTCACTGAGCATACAGACAGGCAGATCTGTACCAAACTTACTATATTGGACATTTGCTACAGCATTCATTTACCACGGGCCTCCCTGCGGGAGAAAAAGAGAGAGCACTATCCTAATATCCCTAAAAAAGAGACTATAACATCCGTAATTGGGTTTTTGAAACTCTGAATCGACATATTTTGTCTGATTTGACATTTAACTGATTAATTCTTTAACATTATGACGTCACAAACATGGCGAACAATCGTGGTGCGTTCGTAGTCATGATTATTTTTGAGCTTTTGTCAATTAGAATTGTTTATTATTAATTTTAAAAATAATTATTCTTAAGAATGATTTGTGTTTAAAAATTCGTTTTTTTTATTCAACAACCCAATTCCATGTTACAGCGGAGCCCATAGATCCCTCGTTGGTAACGTGGCTGTGTCCGGGGGAGTGGCGGCCCAGCCCCGGCCAGGCGCGCGGCGTGCTGGACGACTGGGGGCGGCGCTGTCCGCTGCTGCTGCCGCAACTGCTGCTGCTGCTCGACTACACGCCGCATGAGTAAGGGCGACTTTGACATGGATGATATGATGACATGGCTGTATACCGTGTCGCCACAGTGTTAAGTGGTGCTTGTCACATGCGAGTATAAATATTTTAACATTTAAAATATTTTAATATTATGGAGCACTTTTAAAGTGAGCGTACGAATGCTCACATGGAATTTTGATAATAGCCGACAACTAACCGGCTTTCCGACACTGCGACCGAAACACGTAAGAAACATATTTTCATGGTTGACTCTAGACTAGAGGGGGTCTAACTAGTCGGATAAAAACATCCTGATGTATGAGTACTGCCAAGATTAAACTAGGTGGTACAGAGCCCATAGATCTCTGTAGCAAGAACTGTTCGCCATAGTCTCGTATCGAATGCAGTATTAGGAATCTTGGCTTGAGCTCAAGATACAAGATATTTACAGGGGTCTTTCGCTGGAGACGCAGCTGAGCGTGGGCGACTGGCTGTGCGGGTGGGTGTCTCGCGGCGGAGGCGCGGGGGGCGGGGAGTGGTGGTGGGCGGCGCTGCGGCGGCTGGCCGTGCACCGCGCGCAGTGGCGCCTGCCGCTCGACGCTCTCCCCCCGCCCCCCGGGCCGGACGAGCCCAAGGACATGTTCGCTACGGCGTACGCGTTGCTGGCCAGCGCGTGGGGGCATTGTATACCGTTGGTGAGTGAATGCTCGTTTGGATATTTTTGGGAATTTAAAAGTGGAAAAATATAGACATAAACGTAGAATATAATAATAACGCTTCACACTCATAGCCCCACACTAGGATTCCCTGTGTCGTGGGTGCCATGGACAACACACAACATAGACAAGGACATTCACACCCAGACCGAGAACAGAAATTCAAACTCATCATTCAAATTTCCGCCTCGCTGGGAATCGAACCCAGGACGCTTGGTGCGGCGATCCGGCATGGTAACCATTGCGCCACACGGGTCGTCATTGTAAATGTCATTCATCACATAATAAATGTCATTTGTGATTTTGTCAGTGTCTTGATGTTTCATAAATAAAAAATTAAGATCAGTCAGATGTATCACTGTGATGTCATGATGATTATTTTTTTCTCAGTAACGAAAACAAAAATTTGGTTATTTGATTTCAGGATCCGAAATTAAAGATATACAATATTTTTGTTAAATATTGGAATTATTGATGCGTTTGAAGATTCAGATTTTTGTGTTCTGTTTTTGTAAATAAATACACTGAATAGTTTCTCAGATTTAGTATGATTATCGTTTTAGGCTTGTGGTCCTGGCGCCGAAGCCCTCTGCCGGCTCGCAGTGGCGAGGCCTGCGGAGGCCTTCCACTGCCTGGACCCTATGATGCGACTGATGGCGCAGTCACCAGAATCTGTTTCCTATACTCCCAAGTAAGTTTAATGTCTAAATACATACTAGCTCATTAAATAAAAGTATAGAATAATGAGTCTTCACAGTTTTCTTTAGTCTCTCGCATACCATTCTCAAATTATTTTTCTTTTAACTTTGTCGAGCCGGAAATGTTCGGGGTTGTACAAATAATATATTCCGCTTCACTAGGAATCGAACCTCTTGATACAGCGATCTGGCATAGTAACCATCATGCTACATGGGTCGTGTGAACACATTTATGTTCGGTTTACACGTATTAAGTAGTTAACTAAATTAATACGTGTAAACGGAAAATTTAGTAGTTTAATAATTTAGTAGTTTAGTACTCAAGTAGACAAGTAATTTAGAAATTTTTCTATTTTCTGTTAAGTACGTGGGCGGGGGCACTTAACACGTTTGGACAGGCACTTTTTAATTAAAATTTAGTAAAATGTTAATTTACTAAAATGCTTAAGTATAATTAAGTATTGTAGAATTGTATGAACTAAAGAGCTTTACTATATTATTACGTGTGGACGCACACTAAAAATTATTCACTTAAAATTTTGTGAACTACTTAACTAATTATTATGTCTAAACCGAACATTACCGCTGAACCCATCAGGTTCAGTGAGACGCTGTGCATCCTGCTGAGCGCGGGCCCGTCGCTGCTGGCGCGCGCGCTGGGCCGCGCCGGGCCCGCGCCCGCGGACGTTCTACAGCGTATGATCATCAACCAGCTCACTGACACCAGGTATTATAATTATGTATTATATTGTTGTTTTTGTTTATAAGTAGTTTATATCTTATTTATTACTCGTGGATACGCTAAAAATTTCTGATGAGAATGATAGATATGTGTTTTTGTTGATGCGCCATCTTTACATTTTATCTTCAAATTGTTGTATGAGAAAAGTTTAAAATCGACTTTATCAATGGACTTTATCAATTCTGTTTTTTTGCTTTTCAAATGCAACCATTTTGAGGCATATCGTTGGATGGTTTTAGAATCTATAAAGGACATCCGTACAATTTTTTTTTTTGTATTTTATATAGATAGATATTGAGAGTGCATCATACCCCATTCTTTAGTGTGTCCTCTGCACAAAGGTGTGTTCAAGAGGTTGCTCTATAGCGGTTTTTCAGTATGTAACATAGCGGTATAAATGACATAATCTGGCCGTAAAGTAGCGCGGTAATATGTGCATGTTGTTTTTATTACATCATCGTAGCGATACAATAGTGCGGTAATATGTGCAGGTTCCCCGAGTCGCCGTCGGCGTTACTGTCGGCGTGGCTGCACGCGCTGTGGACGCCCGCGCTGCCGGCCGCCGCGCGCGCCGCGCTCGACGCCGCCGTGCGCGCCAGCCGCCAGTGGGCCGCGCTCGATCACTATGTCGCTGCTGTCTTACAGGTAATGTGTAGCTAACACTCACGCACACTACGATTGTCTGTGGCAACAACACTCACACCCAGACCGAGAACAGAAATTCAAGGTCATCATTCAAATTTCCACCTCGCTGGGAATCTTACTTACGACCCTTGGCAGGGCGGTCCAGCATACATCGGGCGTGTATCATCGGTACGATGACATAAACACTCAGATACATAGAGAGCAGACACATGCTCTCTATGTATCTGAGTGTTTATGTCATCGTTGATTGTTTAAAAGAATGGACCATTTTTCGATTTTTTATGTTGAACGTTGAGATGGTCCAGATGGTTCTGAGCTATGTTTGGTAGAAATGAAAATGTCCGGAGGTTTTTCATTTTTTTTATTTAATGTCATTATGACGAAATGTTGAGTAATAACAGACTTGTGATGGTATTGTGATGATATTATTAACTCGACCAGGCACGAAAAATTTACACATAAGGCACAGGCATTAAATTTATTTAACATAAAATATGTAACTGACAAGAAGAATTATTTAACACATTGTCATAATAAAAATATATTAATGTTGGTTGCCAAGATATTGTTGTTAAAAAAATAATATTATTAAACAGTACTGTACCGTTATTCGACCTAATTATGAGAGTGGCATCCGGTTCCGTACGTACTAGTCACTTACATCCGGTCCGCCCGCGCCATCTATACCTCACTTTTTGTAGTTTTCTACTTCCGCTTCCGTTGATTTGCGACACCAGCGCCATCTCAGGCAGGTTTAGCTATGGATAAACGTTTCACGTCATTGGCTGTTCTGTTCCCGCCAGAGGCGGTCACAAGCTTGCTCAACCCTGAGCACTGGGCCGACTCGCTGTTGCTAGTCGTACTTACAGTTACGTTCTACTTACATTGTTTGCTTTAATTAGTAAGTGTTTTAACGGGTCTCCCGTTCGGTGTTTAATATTTTAAAGGTGAGTAATAAATTCTTTCCTTTTACTGTAATACAAATAATACAACGATTTTTGTTTCTAAATCCATATTTATGAAAACAAATATAAGAAGGTAATGAAACATTACAGTTGTTTTAAATATTTTGAACGTCTTCATGGACGTTCGGTGTCCATTTCGACGTTTCTCTGAGTTTCAGGGATGGACTAAACCAGTCCGCCTGCACGTGCTTCGTGTGCTGACGTCATCAAGGAGCGAGATTACCCGACCAAACAAGCACCGGCTAAGAAAATGAAGCTCTATAGCTTCTCGAGCTCGAAGTCTACACGCAGCTCCGCTTCAACAAGCAAGTACAAGCGCTAACGCTCTCATTGTGACCGTAAGTTAATTAACTTATTTACGCTATTGGTTTATTTCAAAATACACTGACTTGTAGCCAGGGATCCCTCAACTGACCTAGTGCTTCAATTGATGAAGTAAACCCCGAAATAAGTATTAACCGGTACGAAGAGGATGTAAGGTCGGTAACAATGGACAACCGATAAAGACGGCGTGGTCAAGTAGCCGGATTTGAGCCCGAACATGTACACTAGGGTGATGGAACCTACAATTACATATGCATTGGAAGATGTGCCCAACTTTTAAAAAAGTTTACAATACTTTGACCAAACTGATTGAAGCTGCGTCCGTAATTCTGAGATGCAGAAGCAGTACCTGCACTCGCCCGGGCTTACCAAGTTCAATCTTAACGATGAAATCAAAGTGTTATGGTAATTGCAAGTTCATTACCAACATGGAGAACGTTTTAAGCCGAATTAAAGCTCTGCTAAAACAACGTGAAACCCTTCAAAAGGGAATAAACAATATTGATTATCTCGTCTGTTTGGGCAAAACTACACTCGTTACATTTTACTCGATTTTATATTGTAATACCAGTTGAAAGTGTATTAAATGGATTAATCCATTGTATCGCATTGTATTGCTTAAGTGTATCAGTGATACTGGCTAGACATGTAGCTAGGTAGGAATTAGTCTTCTAGGTAAGTCTTTTACGGTGGAGAGAGACCCAGGAAGGATTAGAAGTAGGTAGTTAAGAACTCACCTCGGCCTTCGACCGCGTCGTCTCGATCCAGTAAGATTTGCTGTTGTTGATGCTAGTTGTAGCACATAACACACGCGCACTGTGTAGTATTAAGTATTTAGTACACTTTTGTAGTTTGGATTGATGGGCCCATCCGTAATTTGCGTTTTATTAAAGTTTTGCACGGAGCACCGTTGAATTGCTCGCTAGCGCTTGCGATGGCGGCGATGTCTCGCGATCGGCAGCTCAGTGGCGCCGCGTCGCACGGTGGTTGCCGGGAGAAACTTCCTCCGCGTTCTTCGATTCCGCGGAATATTCAAATTCGGCCGAGGTGGAATTAATGCAAAGGATAGGAATCGGGAAGCCCAAACATACCCCCCCACATGAAATCACTTAAGGGATTTCACAAAACAAAGTTGAAACATGGTCGAAACCAGAAACAGAAAATGACAGTGCTGCAAGGAAATTTAACGATAAGATAGTACGATAGACAAATAAGATCTCGTTGTGCTCAGTGAACCAGATATTTTACATTAATAGTTATCGAAATATTCATATAAATTAAAAAAAAAATATGTAATTTTAGACTTTTAATCTATTTCTTAATTCTAGGAAATTTTTTATGGTTTTAATTATAAAATAGACGATAATATACTTTATTATTAATTGTTTAGAGGTAATGGACAAAGTTTTGTGACTGGTCGTCGATAATTACCCTTTTCGGTACGGACTGAAACAACCCGCACTACACCGTCCTCGCCGGGATGAAGTTCTGTTATTTTTCCTAACCGCCACTCTAACGGAGAAAGGTTCTGTTCTACAATGATTACAACATCTCCAATTTGCAGATTAGCTTGGTTTTGAAACCACCTAGCGCGCTGTTGTAGGGTATGGAGGTAGTCACGTTGCCAAATTCTCCAGAAACTTTGTGTTAGTTTTTGAAGCATTTGCCATCTCTCGCGTGGTGGAACGTACGCATCATACATCGGAGGTTCAGGTAAGGATACTAAAGGTCCTCCCGTCAAGAAGTGACCAGGTGTTAAAACGTCTACTTCATCAGGATCGGTAGAAATCACACAGAGTGGCCGGGAATTAAGTACGGCTTCGATTTTAAGAAGAACTGTCATCAGTTCTTCATAGGTAAGAACCTGAGACCCTACTACGCGTTTAAAGTGATACTTCATGGACTTAACGCCACTTTCAAATATTCCACCAAAATGGCTACCAGTAGGAGGATTCAAATGCCACACTATACCGCGCTTTGATAAGTCCACGTGGATCTCCGACTGACGATCCAGCAAAAATTTCTGAACCTCGTTAAGGTAACGCCGAGCACCCACAAAATTTCTGCCACAGTCGGAAATAATTTGCTTACAGAGACCCCGTCGCGAGACGAATCGATCGAGAGCGGCGATAAAAGCAGGAGTCGATAAGTCGGTTACGACCTCCAAATGAATCGCCTTAACAGCCAAGCATACCATCACACAAACATAAACCTTGTAGGTGGGAGCCTTACGCCTATGGCTTTCCTTGATAACGAATGGACCTGCAAAATCTACTCCGATATTTTGAAAGCACCTTGATGGTTGGACTCTTGGCGTTGGTAAATTTCCCATCAATGGGTAACAAGGTTTTGGGTTTACTTTAAAACAAATTACACACTTGGCTAAACGGGATCGAATCAGGTTTCGGATGCCTAATATCCAAAATTTCCTTTGCACTAGAGACTGCAGTGTACGTGGACCACAATGCAAATACGTTTGATGATAGAAGTCAATCAATAGTAGAGAAAGACGGGACATTTTAGGTAATAAGTACGGATTTATAGTACTTGGTGACAAACAAGCATTTCTAAGTCGCCCCCCCACACGCAGAAAACCGACCTCGTCAAGATAAGGATTTAGTTTTTGAATAGTACGACTACAGGCCTGTTTTTTCTTCAACAAGTTTATCTCTTCAGAAAAGTATAAAGTTTGTTCATGTTTAATCAGTATGTGAAGTGCGGCATCAAGCTCCTTAGCGTTCAATCCAGAAGTGACACGCATTTTTTCAGGAGTTCGAGAATTCAGTGAAAATCGTAAGCACCACGCCAGAACTCTCTGAACTCGAGACAGAGATGAGTATTTATTTAATAATTGAGTCATAACACTAGAATTGTCCGATTGTGTACACGGAATTGACACCTTTGCTACAGGCTTTAACTCTGGAACGGAATCAATTTGTAATGGTTTCCCAATAGGCCAAGTAGCGGGATCTGTAGACAACCAAGCTGGACCGGACCACCATAGTGGAGATGTGGCCAGCTGCGAACAATTCAAACCTCGACTACACAGGTCAGCAGGGTTGTCATGAGTTGCCACATGTTGCCAGTTCTCAATGCCGACCTCATCAATGATCTTGGTTACGCGATGAGAGACAAATGTTTTAAGTTTGTAGGGTGGGGTATTGAGCCAAGCCAGAACAGTACTGCTGTCAGTGAATGCAGTCAACCTTGAAATTTTAAGTTGTTCAGAAAGTAACTGGAACATGTGTTTCAACAGGCTGGCTAGGAGAACTGCAGCGAGGAGTTCAAGACGATTGACTGTCAACAGCTTCAAGGGCGCGACCCTAGATTTGGCAATTAGCAAATGTGAAGCGGTTGTACCACCACCTGATACTCGCAAATAGATACAACAACCATAAGCTTTCGTTGAACCGTCGCAAAATCCAACCAGTTCAAACTGATTTGCTTCTGATCCGACTATTTGACGAGGTACTTGTATTTCTGGCAAATGTTGTAGTTCTGAGCAAAAATGTTGCCACTGGAGCAGAACATCATGGGGCACAAGTTCATCCCACTCCAATTGAAGTCTCCAAAGATGTTGCATAAGTAGTTTTGCAATCAATACTACCGGTGTCAGCCAGCCAAGAGGGTCGTATATACGGGCAATATTTGACAATACTGCACGCTTGGTACACTTAGAGTCCAGCGCTGACCGAGAGTAAGTAAACAAGTCCTTTGCTGGATCCCATTGTATCCCTAAGATCTTAAGAGTATGCTGGTTGTTGTCATCGCAAAAAGATTTCAGTTCCTGACAATGCTCTGTAGGTAACTCGCCAAGGAATTTTAGAGAATTGCTGCTCCACTTTCTCAGTTGAAACTTGCCACATGCTAACAGTTCAATCAAGTCGTTTTTTAATTTTATGGCCTTGTTTATTGATTCTGCTCCGGTTACAATATCGTCCATGAATGTGTCTCTTTTAAGAACAGTAGCAGCCTGGGGATATTGCTCACCATGGTCATCAGCTAGTTGATGTAGTGTACGGATTGCCAAGTAAGGCGAACTACTGACGCCATAAGTGACAGTGGTCAGCTTAAATTCTTGAACTGGCTCCTCAACGGACTCTCGCCACAAGATGTGTTGGTACTTTTGGTCTTCAGGTCTAAGGTCAATGTTTCGATACATTTTTGTAATATCAGCCGTGAATACGACATTTGGAATTCGAAATTTAGTTATAATGTTCACTATGTCATTTTGCAGCTTTGGACCTGTGTGGACAATATCATTTAGTGTGGTTCCATTAGAAGTCTTCGCGCTCCCATCAAAAACCACTCTCAGCTTCGTGGTGGTACTTTCCGGTCTTAAAACACAATGATGGGGAATTATATTGGAACCCTCTTCAGGTTTCTCAACTAACTGCATATGATCCAAACTTGAATATTCACGCATGAAATTAATGTAATCGTCCCTTAATTTTTCGTGACGATGAAGACGCTTCTCTAAATTAAATAAGCGAGATAACGAAGTGTTATATGATTCGCCCAGAACTTCGCAGGGGTCTTTGAGTAATATTGGTACTACATATCTACCATCAGGCTTACGTCTTACGAGGCCTTTATATTGTTTCTCACATTTTTCATGCTCTGGGTTAGATATGACAGTTGATGGTGGCTCCTCGACTTCCCAGAAACGTTTAATTACTTTGTCGAGAGCAAGGGTAGATACGAGTAGGTTAGTAGTATTTTTTGGCGGCCGATATATGGAATCTAACTTTCCCGATATGACCCAACCGAATACACTATGTAGTGCAGCAGGTAAGCCCGGACCTAAGTCAAGACGCTGTCCGTCGTAAAGATTATGAAACAATTCAGCACCGAGCAGAAGGTCGACGCAAGTGGGTTTATCAAAATTATCATCAGCAAAAATTAAATGTTTACAAGCATCTCGAACAGTAGAAGGTACTTCGACAGTAGGCATTTCATTTGTTATGGTATCCATCACTATGGGGGAAATATTAAATTTAGGATTTTCAGAATCGATTGGTTGAATTGTACACTCCGTCACACCCTTAACCTGATGTACAACGCTTTGGCCTAAGCCAGCTACTGAAATACGACAGCGACGAAGAGGTAAGCCAAGACGCTGAGCGCACGAGGTCGTCATGAAGCAGTCTTGTGCGCCACTATCAATGAGCGCGCGAACATGCATGATGCCGCTCGGTCCACGCACACGGACTGTACAAGTCCCCAAAAGAACCAGAGCGCGGCTGTTTGCTACGTGTGCGCTGGTATTAATAGAGCTAATGTGAGCCTCGGGAGTGACAGTTGGTAGCGATGGTTCAGACTCGGTATGAACGCAGCTAGCTGGAATCGCTACATTAACTGGTCCGTGTAATAAGGTATGGTGACGAGTGTTACACTTAGTGCAATTTGTTTTAGATAGGCATTTATCCGCACTATGATTTGGACGTAAGCAATTGACACAAAGGTTTTTATTTTTAACTACCTTTTGTCGACCCAAGAAATCATAAGAATGAAATAATGGACACTTATAAATACCATGATGTGAAAACCCACAACACGGACAGTCCGGAAATTTATTTCCATTATTGTAATTAACGGCAGCCGAATATGTTCCGGTAAACATTTGTGATGGTACCGATGGCGGTTCTAAATAACGCTCTCCGATTATATCAGTATATGGTTCCTGAATTTGATAAGAGATTGATTCTGAGTACGGCCCTGGTTCTGAGTACGGCCCTGTGTTCGAGTACGGTACCGAATCGATGAACGGAACAAAGTCCGAGTACGGCCCTGAGTCGTAATATTGTCCCGACATTTCGTTTACCGGGAAAGACGCGGAACGGTATACCTGATTATTATTATTATTAGTACTAGGAGTCGTTTTAGTACGCATGTCTAAGTTCCTATAACCTTGCGGTCGCAATTGCCCCCTAGGTTGATAATTATTTATACGAGCTGAAAAGCACGGCTCGCTCGCTTCTAATACTTTAACATAATCTTGCAAGAATTGTAATAAATTGTTAAAGGTTGGTATCTCCTCTTTATTTTGAGCTTCAAATCTCTTACGCGTATCTATGTCAAGGTTACGCGATGCTAAATAAAATAAAACAAATTCTCCTAAGTCTTTAATTTTTATTGCCTTGAGAGCATTGACCGACTCATACAATAAATTTGACATATTTCTCAAGTCGTTCAAGTTACAATGTTTCATAGAAGGATAAGTACAAATTTTGTCCAAATAGTTGGTAGCTAAAATTCTTTTATTTTCATAACGGTTTACGAGAGCCTCGAAAACTACGGTATAATTATCAGCTGTCACGGGAATACCTTTTACTATTGATAGTGCAGAACCTGATAAACAAGATAGCAAGTAGTGAAATTTTTCTATAAGCGTTAAATTATTGTTATGATGTACTAACGATAAGAACGTATCGTAAAACGTTTGCCACAATTCGATATTACCATCAAATCTGGGTAATTCAATTTTCGGTAACTTTGCTTGCGCGGTTGGTTTAGGACAAACGACCGCGCTCGAGTCGTAATACGTCGAATCGGTGGCGGAGCCCGACGCGGCCGACGACGATGGTGTCACGATATCTTCCGCCGCAGCTTGGACGGCATAGTACAGCATATCAAATGACTCCACGGATTTGTAATCAACAGATTGTTCAGGATTGATTTTTAGTTTTAAAGAATTTATCTCGTTCACCACCTCTAAAAACTCCACACGAACTGATTCTATGCGTTTATACCTACACTTAAATGCTCCGATCTTTGTTTTATCTTTCGTATCTGTTGTACCTAATACTTTTCGACAAATCATGTAATATTTGTATTTCACGAAATATATACTCCCTTCGTGTATTTAGAAGTACTAATTTCGAGTTTTCATCCATTTTAGCACAGAAATAAAGTAGGTAATAAGAATAAAATGATTGAAGTTACGTTGCGTATTAATAAAAATTAATTAAACACAAAAACAAAATGGCAGCGTTGCAACTCGTTGTGACTTGAATAGGTAAATGAAAATTATGTTGTGTAATGTTTTACAGGTTTTGTACTGAGCACAAAAAGAAATTAGATGTATCGAATATGTTAGAAAATATGTTTTAATGAGCTTAATCACTTGTTTTACGGAGTTAGAAACACGATTGCAATTTGCACTGTGAATATTGGAGTATTTTAGAAATTTGAACCCAATAACCCATAGGAAATTCGCGCTCGAAGTGACCACTTTAAATGGCTAGACATGTAGCTAGGTAGGAATTAGTCTTCTAGGTAAGTCTTTTACGGTGGAGAGAGACCCAGGAAGGATTAGAAGTAGGTAGTTAAGAACTCACCTCGGCCTTCGACCGCGTCGTCTCGATCCAGTAAGATTTGCTGTTGTTGATGCTAGCTGTAGCACATAACACACGCGCACTGTGTAGTATTAAGTATTTAGTACACTTTTGTAGTTTGGATTGATGGGCCCATCCGTAATTTGCGTTTTATTAAAGTTTTGCACGGAGCACCGTTGAATTGCTCGCTAGCGCTTGCGATGGCGGCGATGTCTCGCGATCGGCAGCTCAGTGGCGCCGCGTCGCACGGTGGTTGCCGGGAGAAACTTCCTCCGCGTTCTTCGATTCCGCGGAATATTCAAATTCGGCCGAGGTGGAATTAATGCAAAGGATAGGAATCGGGAAGCCCAAACAGATACCTACATGAATAAAAGATTATTTAATTTCATTTCATTATACATAATATATATGAGGGTAGTGTTGGCACATATCTGTGCCAAAACATTCTACGAAGTAAAAAACTACTAAACAGACGAGAGGGTCAGTATTGACGCAAAAATCAGCGATTCTTTTTTTTCGCAAGGTGAATACTTAAAGGTGGCTAATGACGCAGTACAGCTAGATTGCTTGCGGTCACCAAACTGAACTGCTCAGTACAGACGATAGGATATCTTAGCTGCCGTCAAAGACCCCTACCATAAAAGCGCACTAGGAAAACCACCGCGAAGTCTTGCCCAACACTATTTCACCCAGATCATTTCATCGCATTACTAGATAGAGCTGGAGGCGTAAACAGGGTCTTTTGGCAACCTGTCAAGGATTGAAACTGCGCCGCAGAACGATCCGGGGACTTTCTTCAAGAAGCTCAATCGGCAACCCTTCGGTCGACCAAACGTCGTAAGTTGAGAGCGGCCCACAGCTACGACAACACTCGGATCTCGTTCTAACTCGAGATGTTAAGTAGACAGGAGGTCGGGGACAACCCACCTCACAGAAAGCCGCAAAATCACCCTCTCCCACATCCCGCCGGGATAAGAGAGATCGTTTTGAAAAGAGGTATTGACTCACCGAGTTAACCTTTTCGCGCTGGTCAACTTCGCTTATATCATCACCACTGGGAGTCGATGGGGCACCGCCCTACATCCTTAAAAGTACAAGAGGTTACCGAATCCCGTTCATGGCGAGACGATCACTGCATTGGTCATATCTCTATTATCAGTCACCAAAATCGGAGGAAGCATCTAAGTTATTAGAATTAGCTAGAAAAAGGTGTACTCAAGGAAAAATCCTCCCCCAGCTTCATAATTATTATCAACCATATTATTGCAGGCTCCCGACCACCACCAAGCTTACTTTCTTGTAGCGAAAGCCCACAGACGCTTCCTACAATTGATTCACGCAAACATACTACTGGAGCCTGGCAAGTCACCCTTCGGGCTCAGCTCCGAAAGCCTATGCCCGCCTGTCAAGCTGGATCGTGTAATACCCGAGTAGTCAAGGTGTTCGGATACTCATCTGTCTGGACGACTTCCTCTTGGTAAGTTAAAACCCAACCTTAATAGGTGAATATGCAGAGCCTATAAGTTCTACTCTGGATAATAAACTCGGGGAAGTCTTTCCTCACACCGCAAATCACCCTGGAATTCCCAGGCGCAAAATACCTCTGGAACATTCTAAAGTGTTCACCAGATAGACTAACCACCAGAATAGAAGATCAGACACCATGCTAGAGAGATTATTGGACCTGAATAAGATCACCGATATGATGAACTTTACAAGCTTCGTGATCTCGAGAGGTCACCTTCATTATCAATTACAACTAATCAAATTGAAAATCTATCCCTTATCAGCACAGATGCACTCAGATCCAGGTTGGTGGCCAGAGAACTGCAGACAGAGTACTTTAAGCAACGCGGAGGGACTTGCACTGCAACCACAAAGAAACGATTGCAATGTTAAACATTTTACGAGATCACGGTCAGCTGCATTTACAAGTGACAACTGCACTTGGTTTCTGGTCTTTTACCTCCGGAAAGAAGGAGATACGAAACCGGTTACCCTAACCGCTCTCATTGCAGAAGTACTTCGATCTTTGGATATTTTATATTGGATTTGGATATTGGGTCTATTTGATATATATATATGTATATAGCATCCATCATACCCCAGGTGAGTGCAACTGTCATGCCAATCATTTTTCACACAAGAAAGCTCCGCCGGAGTAGCACGTACTACCTTGTGCAACAAATTTTTTGTTCATTTATATTTCCTTTATAAATTATATAATGGGTCACGCCGAACACTGTGTATATTTGAATTGCGTTGTGCATGTCGTGTCAAAAGATTACAATCTCGTTCGAACGGGTAACTCGGCGGTGTTCCACGATCCTTTATTAAAATAGCGATATGGTATTTCCCGCAACATGTGTTTCCACCACCACACCTGACCCCACGGGTTTTAGCTCACATGAACTCTCCCAAAACAACGGAGATGATGCTTGAGGGCTGGGTATGTAAGGGTGGAATTGTTACCTAACAACTTCCCAACAAAAACCACTATTTACCTTAGGGTGGCGTAAATCGACTTTGAACACCTATCGTCATCCTGAAAAATATGGATTGCTTACGCAAAGGAGAACAAGATCAACATATATGATCCAGAAGGCTCCGATCTTGACAGGTAATGCACGACCTGCATCAGTAAACTAGATTATCGTATAATATCATTTTCTTTTCCTTGAACAAACAGTTGCTGTTGACACTAGCGGCCTTTACAGCTTCACGTCGACAGAATAGTACCTAAGCATCATATTGGCCGGCATAGATGTTGTAATTAATCACCTTCACAAACTGGGTTCTCGTAAGTACTTGTAAGGTAAGTCCTGAAGGATATTGCTTTGACAAAACCCAAAATGACTAAGCTGCCCATTTGGAGTACATTATCTTAATAATCTTATCTTATACAATTCTGGTAAGTATACTACCACAATTTTGCCCTTACATATGTTCGGGATGGTGCGTACCTACGTACACGATTTAACTTTACTTGTAAGTACATCTCCTGAACGCCATATTATAGGTGTACTATTTGTATCAGAGACTGATACTGACCCTCGACAACAGTCGGCATGAAAATTAATGGCTTACACCAGCAATTATTTATTTCATTAGCATTTTATTAGCTTAAGCATTACTGTCCTGTTTACTCGGTTAAACGAATGATCTGATTACAGGAAAAGAAAGATCTAGCTAAATCCCATATTTAGCTATTTTTAGCCTTGACCGGGGAACCGAGAGAGGCTAGCCGTGCCATTATAGGAGGCTGAGTAAAGAAACTCCTACATGAAGCTAGCGTAGCTACTGCAGGAAGTCTTTGATGGTATAGGGGTCAGTATCCCCGCTTATAATGGAGAAGACCACGGTTCTATTCCACGAGCTTGGGAGTTCAAGAGCCACGTTACATTAGTTGTAGCGTCTAAAAACTGGGTTGTACTGTACAGCTTTTTGACATATTACAAAGGCATACGACCTTTGGCTAAGGGTAACTGGAGGTGAACTAACACTTAAGATATACTCGTATTATTGTCGCGTCATCTTGGATACCCAGACAGGCCCAGTTCTCTTAGCACTCGAAATTTGTACCTCATGAATTTTAAAATGGTTTTTCAAATTGTAACATGTCATGGGATCTGAACCACCTTATGGGACTACGATATTAGTATTCAAGAAAACAGACTTCTTTAAGTAATCACTTGATCATCTATTGGTCATTCACAGTCCTGTGAATATTTGTGTTCGAAATATAATTACAATTCTTTCTAACAAATAATACATAATATACTTCTGTTATTATGATTTTAAAATTATGATATAATTAATACTATTATTACAGATCTTATGTTTTGCAGTTACAAACATTTACCATTCTCATATCTTATTACGAAATTAATCACATTGGCTTGTTCCAGCGCCACCAGGCGATAATAGACACGTCTCTCATAATTAGGTCGAATAACGGTACAGTACTGTTTAATACTTACGTTATACCTGAAATTAAAACGTTTATTAAACATACTTACCTTATTCGACCTAAGCTTTTAAAAGCTGCCTGGTGTTATAGAGACGCAATGACGTGAAACGTTTATCCATAGCTAAACCTGCCTGAGATGGCGCTGGTGTCGCAAATCAACGGAAGCGGAAGTAGAAAACTACAAAAAGTGAGGTATAGATGGCGCGGGCGGACCGGATGTAAGTGACTAGTACGTACGGAACCGGATGCCACTCTCATAATTAGGTCGAATAAGGTAAGTATGTTTAATAAACGTTTTAATTTCAGGTAAAACGTAAGTAATTTTATCAATCAGCTTTCATTTCAACAAATCATTTAGTTACTAATATATCGCACCTTTGGTGGTACAAGGGCACATCTTACAAAAAATCGTAAAATGACAAAAATTAAACAAAAAAATATTTGACACCTGCAAAGTACATGGCCATAATCACAAATAAATGGGTCGTATCTCATGCAAAGAACAAACACTTTGAAGCAATACAAAGACGAATAATACGACTCGGAATGCAAAAAAAAAAACTTTAAAATGGCTCTGCTGTAAAATTACAAAAGTGCAGTTGAGCCCTTGTTCCACCAAAGGTGCGATATATTAAGTTGTAACATTGTTCAAATAAAAAGTAAATACATTCATTAAATTTCATTTAAATATTAATTTGAATAATAATTATTATTTACAATCATGAAATAAAATTTGCAAGTTGCAAAGCTTAAGAAAATATAAAGACGTAACATTATACATAATATTATTATTAAAAATAGTTACATGTGCTATGTGTGTATAAAAAATCAGTCAAAAGTTAATTTTCATAAAAAAATATACATAAACGTCATGCACATAGCAGAGCGTGGTTTCGATCCACGGACCTCTGGGTTATGGGCCCAGCACGCTTCCACTGCGCCACTCTGCTCATGTCGAAGTGGATGAAAGTTATTGTCTCTTGATACACAACGGCTGCGAAATCGGCTTACGCCGATTTATATGACAGTAATGGCGAAAACGACCCGTAATTATCGGGTGGTGTTTCGTTGCATTTGGTTGAGTTTAGTTGAGTGACAATACAGTATTCAATATTTATAAAATAAAATATTTTTAAGTAAGCCCCAATTCTTGGTTTGTTGTTTATTTAGTTTTTGACAACTTTATTTTTATTAATGAAAAAAGAAAAAATAAGAAAGAACTGAGTTTGAGGCTCCTAGCCGGAATACGACAAGTCATTTGGGGGCCGAGGCAAATCAAGTGGCCAGCCAGTTGGCTTGAATATAAGATAATTTAATAATTCCAGTAAAAATATTAAAAGTATTTAATAATATTGATAATATAATTCTTTGGCGAAGCCTTACCGCCAAGCGAGGGACCGGCTTGTGTCGCCTTCTACGACCCCGCATTCTGCGGGCATGGGATCGGAGTTAGGATTCTAGGTCGCCCCAATACGGCGAGTGTGGTAACTATTTTTCAATTCGGTTGAATTTCTTAATATTTGTTATCGTAGAACTCCGTCATTTATCAATCGAATTCGAAAATCTTTTTTTCATTTAAAAGCGTGTTTGTAAGGGTATGCTTCTTTGTTGATGGGATCCATGAGAACTTAGGGGATCTCTTTTAACATTACATACATATTATGGTGATTTGCTATAATATTTTCGAAGACTATTTCTTTGAAGTGGGTTATATTTAACCATCTAACTTCAGGAGGAGAACAGCAAAGAGTACGTAACAGACGCGATGCGCAACGCGGCCGCGGCGCCGTTGTTGTGTGAAGCGATGCTGCGCGGCGTGCACGCGAGCGAGGTGCGCACGCACACGCACGGCCGGCTGCTCGACGCGTTGTGGACGCAGCGCGCGGCCGCTCAACGGATACACGTCGATAATGCGCTTAAGGTTCAAATTCAAATTCAAAATCATTTATTCATGTAGGTATCATTGATACACTTATGCACGTCATTTTTTTTAATGAACCAGCTTTGTTAGCGAACGATCGCTTGTCAGTTGACTTGTGATGTGTGCAATTACGGTGTAATGGATAAGACGTTTTGTTCTTACGATGTCTTTATTAGTACTCCTTAATTAGACTATTAACTTAACGTATATAAAAGTTTGTTAGCTACACACTACAGCCTTTGTCATTAAGGAATTAATGTATTGTTATCGGTTTCTCTTAAGAAGTTTTATAACTTGGATGTTCTGCAATGCGATGCGTTTAAGGTATTCCATTAAGGTATTCTTCATGTTTTTTTGACTCTTGTTGTGTTGGTGTGTACTGTGAGCAAACATATCGACGGTTAACGTTTATAGGATATAAATAAAGAGTATATTATATAACGAGTGTAGTAATATACAGTGTGTGGGTATTTTTTCGAAACAATTTATAGGTATATTTCACGCCCTTAAATTATCGCTAGTTGGTTGCTGGACATCCTGTATAATGGAGAATTACGTAATCATTAGAACAGTAAAGATATTTTTTTAACCGACGAATAAAAAGGAGGAGGTTCTCAATTCGACACGTATTTTTTTTATGTATGATCACGCAGAAATCGGCACAGGGTGGTCCGATTTGGATGATTCTTTTTTTATTGGATAGGGTATGTCCTGAAGTTGGTCCCATATTTTTTTGAAAATTTTATTTCCACCCTAAAGGTACGAAAATAGGGAATGATTGATTATTCACCCGTTTTTTACCCGGAATTTTTACATGTTAACCCCCAATAACTTTGTACTGGATGATCCGATTTTGATGATTCTTTTTTTATTGAATAGTGTGTACCTTGAGGTTACTCTTGTTTAAATTTCGAAACAAAATTTTACCCCTATAGGTATGAAAATAGGGGATGATTGATATTCCATCTACTACCTAGTAAAAATACCTGGTAACTGAATCTATAATTCATAAAATCTATAATTTAATATTAATTATAAGTATTATAGCAACTAAAAATTAAAAAATAATTACTTTTTAACAAAAAATAAAACCAACGAAAAAAAAACTGAAAAGCAAAAAATAAAATAAACCATTTAGTATTATAAATTAAGATCCGAAATTAACAGTAAAATAATTTTGAGGCGGTGCCAAACCAATGAAAAAACAAACGGCGAAAAGATGTGCGCCGCGCTGTTGCTGCCGTGTGCATCGCATGCCGCTGCCCTCATAATATTATGAATTTTATGTAATTAATATTGGTTGTTTGTTTGGCACGGTCTCAAAATTATTTATTTACTGTTAATTTCGGATCTTAATTTATAATACTAAATGGTTTATTTTATTTTTTACTTTTCAGTTTTTTTTTCGTTGGTTTTATTTTTTGTTAAAAAGTAATTATGTTCATCTCCTGTGAAGTTTACTTTGTTGAGATAGACACAATTGATTCTTAACCGTCGATTTGCAGCAAATAGGAGCCTTCATGGTGGCGGACGAGCTGGTCATCCACCGCGCGGCGAGCGCGCTGCTGGCCGTCCCCCCGGCGCACCCCGCACACCTCACGCTCTGGAGACTGTTCTTCCACATCTACCTGCAGAGGGCGCCCTGTACCCCGTAAGTTGCACGCACCGACATGTATATGTGGTTGCACGCACAGACATGTAACATGTCTGTGGTTGCACGTTTCTTTCTGTTTTATTCGATGTCGGAATTCGTGTTTGTAGTCGTATTATTTTTACTTTACTTAATTTTTTAACCGACTTAAAATCGGACGTTTTGCATTGCTTGCCTGCGAAGCAAGGGGTCCCCGGATTTGATTCCTGGCTGGAGCATATATTTATGTCACAGATAAATATTTGTACTCGGGTCATGAGTGGTATTGTAATGTGTTATGTGTCGTCCATTCCACCCGCGACACGGGTAAAAACCTACTGGAGGGGCATGAGTATGCAGACGTTATTTATTTACTTATTGGATTCGTATGTATGTACATTCGACAAAAGATTTAGGTATGCAAGGCATGATTATAAAACCCTCTCTTCTTCCTATTTTTTTTTGCCGACTGTACACTATGTACTATCCTTCTAGTAAAAACAAAGAGCGATAGAAACTCTTAGAAATACCATAAATGCACAAACAACTCATTTAAACAGTGCACGTTGTTAATAACGTAATGTTATGTTCATTACATTAGATTTACGCAAATCAATAATTGTACAACTTGCTATTATTTTAATAGGCAAGAAACATCCATACCGATCGGCCCGCTGTTCTTTAGCGGGATCGTGAAGTCCAGGGTTCTGTATCAGCTGAAGAAGCGGCTGCAAGATACCGCCACGTACCACCAGAAACAAACCGAAGTACTGAAGACATCATCGAGCACTGAGCGACCACCCGAGCGGCCGGCGCGAAGAGACAAGTCGAGTCCGGTGGTCGATACCAACATATTCCCGTCTCTGTCTATCGTAGACTTGACTGGTGAGAGAGCAAACGACTCGGGGTCTGATGGGGAGGAGGGAGACGGCCTAACAGTCGCTGATGAGGTGGAGCCGGCGAGAGAGTCCAGCTCAAACGATACGTTCAATGTGATCTGCTATCACTCTGCGGCTGAGAAGTAAGTTTGTAATAATCGTTAAAGGTTATGAATTAGTTTGTGACACATATTGTGATGATGAAAGAACTAAAACAATTTTGATGAAATGTATTTTCTTATGTAAATAATCTAAATGGAGCGCATTCTTTTTCCAAAAAGCAAATATTTGCAAGTCATATTACCTACTTCACAGTTTTCTTGTGCCGTGAGGTATAAGTGTGTAAGCCACGTAAGCGTTGTTTTTGTTTGTTTGTTGTGTAGATTGATCCGTGAGTACTTGCGGTGGCTGGAGGAGGGCGAGGGGGCGCGCGCGGCGCCGCACCACGCCGACATCGCTCGCTTCATACCTGAACAGGTATGAACTGTGATTACTGAGCTAAAAACTAACTAATAACGATAGATTCAGTTCAGTGTGATTGATACAGTCTTTAAATAATACTCATTGTTATATGCATGACCATTTGACATGTCAATCTTGTTGTGTTTTTGAGGTGCCGTTGACTTTATTCACCTGAGTTAATTCTAAATCACCCAGGTGTCTTAAATATACTTTTAGTATTCGCCTATGCACACAGATTTAAATCTACTGATCGAGGTGAATTATTGATATATGTAAGTAGATTTAATTCACCTATCATCATATTCAATTTAATAATTGATGTTGGAATGCTATTCAGATTCGAGATAGTTAGTTTTTCCCTTCAACACGTAGAGATTCGATAATAATTGAACTATATAATTTATTTGAACGATTCAATTAATGATATTAATATTAATGTACTCAATCAAATTATGCTGGCACAAATACGAGCAAAAAAAAAACGTTCGCATAGAAACATATATGCGGGCTTGGGCACGCACACTAGTTTACGTGCGCGCACGCAGCCACCAGAATCTTAAATACATATCAATATTGTTCTAGGCACTTGATGCCGCCTGGCGGCTGTCAATACCCCAAGTCCAGTCTCCGGAGACCCCCGTCAGCCCTCCGACCCCCTACCACAGTGAGTTCAAGAACACCAAGACGCTCCAATCACATTACGAGCGCGCCGTGGATATATTGCTCACCGTCAAGGATAACTCGCATCGAAGGTAACTGGTTGACATTTAAAGAGACATTCGAAGTTACAGATAAGCTTCTGTGGCGAAAAAATGGGAAATAGTAGCGAGGAGGTTATTTTTAGTACCCAGTCTGGCCATGGGCGTAGCCAGGGGGGGGGGGGTTTCGGGGGTTCAAACCCCCCCCCGAAAAGTTAAGGACTGAAATTTTTATGTGCTAATAAAACCCTTAAAAATATTTTTCTAGACGTCATTCCGAATCGAATGAGCTATTGCCATAGATTACCTCATCTATGGCTATTGCACATATTTTTAGGAGCTTTATTTTTATTAAACACGTTTTTGAACTTTTTGACTAAACTAATAATAGATGGCACTATATAGTTATGTCGTGAGAAAAAATAAAGTTTTCTTTAGGGTTAGTTCATGTACTTTTAGTCGTTGTATTTTCTTGAACACCCCCCCCCCCCCCCGAAACTTGAACCCCCCCCGAAACTAAAACCTGGCTACGCCCATGAGTCTGGCTCAAGTATAGGTAGGTACTCGTCAACTACAGAGTTCAGGAAATGAAAAGTATATGATTTAAAACTGGTTGCATAAATGTATCCGTTACAAGGCGAGCCTCCGCCTCCTTTTTGTTCGGAAACACGTCGATTTGCCTTGATCTCGTTTACGACTAGTCACAGACACCTATAAACTTAGAACAAATATCGATCTGTAGCAGGAATGGGGTAGGGCCCTCTAAAAATAAAAAAGCTATTGATAGAATGCATATACGATAAAATTATTTATAATTGAAATTAGTGTTTTATTTAGCAAACGTCATGTCTGTAACTGTGTGTGTGTGTGTGTTTGTGTAGACGGCGGCGGACGTCACTGCGGTCGCTTGCGCGAGACGTCAGCGTGCGCGACGCGCGCGCGCTTCTTGAGCTCCTTGACAATCTGTTGGCGGACGTACAAAAACTTGCGCAGTAAGTTAACTGTTAAATATAATATATTGTTTAGTTTACCTATGCTTCATGGACCTTGTATTGTTTCTGCGGTACTGTATTATTTTATATTTGTATGGTTCGTAGTATTTTATATACAGTCATGTTAGTTCTTTTGTTTTGTGTTATTTTAACAACTTGGGTTTATTCGTAAATAAACCTGTATGTTTCTTCTCCCTGGACAAGTTTACAAAAGAAGTAGATTTTACACACGACCATAATGTTTCACAAACCCATGCGGCCATGGTATATCAGATGGTTTGTCAACTATTA
Organism: Thymelicus sylvestris; assembly: GCA_911387775.1. NCBI lineage: Eukaryota > Metazoa > Arthropoda > Insecta > Lepidoptera > Hesperiidae > Thymelicus > Thymelicus sylvestris. Next base: position 14,874,495 of record OU426896.1, on the reverse strand, counting down.
AAAAATAATCTCCTCAGAGACTGGTCATCAGAAGTGCGGTACCTGTCGAAGCTGGACACCCAGCTGTGGGAGCTGGTGGGGGCGCTGCGCGTGCGGCGCCCCCTGCCGCCCGTCGCCAAGAGCTGCCCGCAGGGCTGCAAGCCCACTACTGTGCGGATACCGGTAAGCTACTCTAACCCCCCCGGTAAACTTTTCTTTCTTTCTTTCTTTACTACACGCGAATAGTAAGAGTTCATTTAAATATTATGAGTAAATTTCAAAGTAAAACTTAATATCTAACTATGCTGCTTTACTTTAATTTTATTTTGTCTCGCAACTCGCAAACCTATTCATTTTTGACCGATCTACTCGTACTATTTATGGCTAGAATTGTATTAATTGCCTATAAACGATATCGTTACCGTTGACAGGAAGACGAGTGGTGTATTTCTACTGGAGCAGAACGGGGGATCCAAGAAAATAGGTAATATACTGACTTTCTACATCCACGTTACTGCTTCACATTCACCCGGTGAAATATACCTAACGTTGATGGTATTAATTTAGCCGTAACCGCACTGTTTTTATAACATGCCACATTATCATTAAAGAGGTTACATTTTCTTCACACCATAACAAAGTTTATTTTGTTTGAATCCAGGAACAAACTAAGGACTGTACCTTAAAATTCTACTCGTTTTACTATACTAATACAAAATAATACTAGACTAATACAAAATAATAATGTTCTTGTGAGGCATATTCTTCTTTTAAATGAACGATTTATTTTTCATTACACTATAATACGCCGATATTTCAGACAAACACGGATCGGATCACAGTTTAAACTAATCCTCATCAATACATTTAGTTTGAATTGTTTCATGATGTGTACGTTTGGCTCGTGTCCCAGACGCAGCGCGCACGCGGCGCTGCGGCGGCTGGCGCGCGCCCGGCCCGGCGCCGCGCACACCGCCGCCACGCTGCAGTGGCTCGCTCGGTAACTATACATTAGGAATGGCACATTTCACCTTTCACTGGATATTTCACTTGTTAAATATACTTCACCTTTTCACACCAGTGACATGCATCGAAACCGTCTGTTACATTTAACGGGACTGTGAATTCACCACAGTATTCCTTTTACTGTGACTTAACGCCGGCCACCGGCCAAAATTCACAGAATTCACACTGACAAGCCGGTTGACAGTGACAATTGGTGATTGAGGAGTTTTGACGGGCGGCAGTTTGACGGCTAGTCTGTGGTAGTTGCCAAGGACCAGGCTTGAGAATCTTAGCATTACAAACCGAGTAACAGTTCATGTATAATTTAACAAAATTAAAAATGGTTAACCACTTCATCCACTCCATACGTTTATGAGACATCTGAATTTGTTGTTATTATAACATACTACCAAGTATAAAACTAGATGGCGTTGTTACCGTATTGACGATAATGTCAATAGATGGTTGACGAAAACTTCAATAGATGGCACTGACCTGCTTTGTGAATCACGCTAACGAATGTTTGTTGTAGTTTCTATAAATAAATAGTTTGTTATGTCTAAAAGGTTAAGGTTTTTAAGGAAAAGAAATAGACCAAGTTTGATGATATCGTTAATTTATCTAACTTTATGAGTATTTTGTGAATTTTTAAGTATACCAAGGTAGCCATAGCCAGATCATACGTCACCTACTTGTCATAGCTTTGAGTATTTACTCCGAAGGTTCCGAATCATGTTTCCAGAGGGCGACTCTTTCTTTGTTTCTCATAATTCGCTGAGAGATAGACCTCTATTCCCGTATATACAAAGTTACTCTATGCCAAGGACGCTGTCAGACAGATGGACCAATCCTCGGTCGCCATTAGAGTGACTTTTTAAATCGCTGCGTTAGGTTCTGTAGTCTGTGGTCTGTTCAGCCTCTTGTCTCTGTCAATTTGTGGCGAGTATTTATTTTTTCGTTAGATGGGACTTCTGAATTTGTAATTTGTAATTCAGGACTTGTTTATAGAATAAAATATTAAATCATTCCACTATTTGACTGTTAGGCTCCAGGTGTGGGCTGGGGGTCCCAACTAAAATAAAACTGCTGTGTTTCGACTGTAGGCGCTGTATAATAATGAGCAATAAATCGTACAATAAGAGCCGCGTATGCGCACGATCACGTCGTTTGAGCGAGTGGATCGGAGTGGGGCAAGAAGGGCCCACGGCTTGACCACTGGAATGCGCGGGCTGCCACTCGTCCGGCGGCGCGCTGACCGCGCGCACCGCGATGTGATGGATATGGTATGGTAGCTATGATATGTATGCGCGCGCCGCGCCGCGATGAGACGCAGGAACATGCTCCCCCGGCTTCAAAATGTTGAAGAAACCCGAAGAAGACAGATGTTGTAGGCGCGCGTATCCTGTTGATGTCGGAGTCAGCGATTAGTGCCCGTGGGACCGACATGAGATGACGTCCGAGGAGGAAATATGAAGGGGAAAGATAGGACAAGACAGAAGGATCAGTTGATAGAGGCGTTAATGGTCTGGAATTTAAAATAGCCTCTATCTGGATCAGACACGTCGAAAGCTCTTCATAAGTTAAATTATTTAGGCTCAAGACTCTACGTAATAAATGCTTGATAAAGCGAACAGAACTCTCCCAAAGTCCGCCAAACTGAGGACTATTGTATAGGCTGGTATATATTTAAATTCGATGCCCTCGTTTGCCATGTCAGATTCAATAGAGTTAGAGTAAACCTTAAAGAAGCGTGAAAGCTCGTTGAAAGCTCCCACGAAGGTGGTCCCATTGTCGGAGTACACGCGTTGAGGCTTACCACGACGACTGATAAACCTGCTAAATGCCGCAAGAAACGCCTCCTTGGTGAGATCAGGCACCAACTCTAGATGAACGGCTCTGACTGCAAAGCACACAAATACACAAATGTAAGACTTTTGTAACTTACAACCTCTACCCTTGCGGTCGGCTATCAGCACTGGCCCAGCATAATCAAGACCTGTGTTTAAAAAGGGAAACTCAAGTTCTGTCCTGTCCTTGGGTAGATTACCCATCATGACTTGAACAGGCTCAGCTCTAAAGCGAGTACACCGAACACAGTTACGAACTATCTTTTTTGCTAAGTTTTTACCTCCAAGAGGCCAGTATTTCTGCCTAATGTTAGCTAGGATTAGTTGCGGACCAGCATGGAAAAGAGCTTTGTGTTCTTTCTCGAAGATAATTTTGGTAAGATGGTGCTTGCTACATAGCAATATGGGATGCTTGACATCGTAGTTATAATTTGAATTATCAAGACGTCCACCGACGCGTATTAAGTTCTGATGATCGATAAAGGGAGAAAGGCTTATTAATCTGTTCTTTTTATGTAACGGCTTATTAACTTTAAGACAGTGATACTCATCAGGAAACATTTCCTGTTGAGAAATATGTAAAATTATGTCATGCGCGGATTGTAATTCTGTACATGTTAAGTATGATGATTTTCTGTTTGTCTGTGTATTTCTGCAATTATTTATAAATCTGTATATGTATGCTACTATTCTTATTAATTTAGTAAATTTAGATGTTTTATGAATTAGGTTTAATATTGTATTGTTATTATTGTTATTATGATTATTATTATTAATGTTTATTGTGTTTGAGTCATGGGACGTATGTAGAGAAGAATGTAGTGTTAGTTGTGTGTTTGGAATTGAAGGGAACTTTATTTCTGTATTATTAAGGAATTCAGGCCCTGACCACCAAAGCGTGGATTTGCTGATGCAATCAGCCTTCACCCCCCGAGAAGTGAGATCGGCAGGGTTAGACTTAGAAGGTACATAGTTCCACATCAGGCCAGAGGTAGCTTCTTGTATCTCACTTACTCTGTTGCGGACGAATTGATCAAGCTTACTGGGTGGCGTAGAGAGCCAGCCCAGTACGATCGTCGAGTCACACCAAAAGTAACATTGATCTAACTTCAGAGTGAGTGATTGACGCACTTTCAGATACAGTCGCGTTCCTAATAAAGCTCCACACAACTCAAGACGTGGTATAGTAGTAGGCTTTATAGGTGCAACCCTGTTTTTTGAGGCTAAGAGGCGAACGCACACTGTTCCGTCGACTGTAACTGTTCTTACGTATATACAAGCGCCGTAAGCTTTTTCAGAAGAATCTGTAAATATATGAAGCTCAATAACAGATGGGTTGATACAAGACACCCAACGGGGTATGTGAATAGAATTAAGAGCTTTAAGAGCATGTATAAATTCTAAAAATTGCAATTTTAAGTCTGTCGGTAGTTCCTCATCCCAATTTAATTTTAATATCCACAACTGCTGAATTATAAGTTTGGCTTGGACTAAACACGGTCCTATAAGACCAAGGGGATCAAATACTTGACTTATTAATGAAAGAACACTACGTTTAGTAATTTTAGATGTAGGAGATATTTGTACTGAAAATAATAGGTTATCATTTTTACTATCCCAATATAATCCGAGAGTTTTACATAGAGTTGTATCGTTTAAATTTAATGTTTTATTTTGATTTTTATCAATTTTGGATAATGATTGTAGTATTTCGGTACTATTAGATTGCCATTTTCTAAGGTTGAATTTAGCTGAATTTAAAGTATTTATTACGCCCTGACATAACGAAACGACTGACTCGACTGTGTCACCCCCACTCAAGTAGTCATCTACATAAAAATCGCGTTTGATGCTCTGGCTGACCTTTGGATCAGAACTGTCATCTGCCAGAGATACAAGACATTTTGTAGCTAAGTAAGGGGCTGAGCTGGTACCATAACAAAGTCTATTAATAGTGTAGGTATTTAAGCGCTCAGAAGAATCAAATCTAAAGAGGATTTGCTGCAATGAGTATTGTGAAGGCTCTATCAATATGGCTCGGTACATTTTTTCAATGTCAGCCGATACGACAAATCTATGTTGCCTGTACCGTAACAATATTGATAGTAAGTCTTCTTGTACAGTTGGACCTACCATTTGAATTTCATTAAATGATTTTCCTGAAGAGGTAGGGGCTGAACCATCGAATACAACACGAAGCGGACTCGTGTTTGAGTCTCGTAGTACTCCGTGATGAGAAAAATAATGATTGAATTTTGAACGTTTTGATTTTGAATTAATTGTCATATGCTTAAGATCTATGAATTCTTTAATAAAATGTAAATATTTTTCTTTAAAGGAAGAGTCTCGCTCAAATCTACGTTCTAGAGAAAGGAAACGACTTTTAGCCATCGAATAAGAGTCACCTAAGCACTCAGGCGAATTTTTTAAAGGAATGGTAACAACAAATTGGCCATGGTCATTACGCCGAGTGGTCTCTTTAAAGAGCTTTTCACAGGCTTGTTCCTCTGAAGAAAAGCTAGAACTAGATTTTACAGTATCAAGTTCCCAAAAACGAGTAAGTTGTTCGGACTCCTCTTGGGAAAGAAAGTGACACATGGGTTGTTCATGAGGACGTTTCTGATACGCACAACCCGAAATAAGCCAACCTAACTGCGAGCTTTGTAATTTAGGCTTATTTTTACCCAAATTAATTGTATCGGAACCTAAGACGTCCCAAAATACTTCAGCACCTACTAAGATGTCAATGGCTGAAGGTATATTAAATGAAGGGTCTGCTAGCTGAAGACCTGGCGGGATGGAAAATAATTTTTTGTCCAAATAAGAGCCAGGCAGCGATTGTGTGATTACTGATAAGACGTAACAGTCTACGTTCGCTCTATAGCCACCGCAACGGGATTGCAAAGTAAGACTGCAACTTTCTGAAGTACTAGAATTTTGACCGTTAATACCTGTGACGATGGAGCTAGTGCTACGCTTTACCAGTCCGAGCTTTCCACAGAGGTCTTGTGTGACAAAGTTGGAAGTGCTGCCGTTGTCCAATAGAAGTCTGGCAGTGTGAAGTCTTCCACTGACGTCTGCCACATGCACCAATGCTGTGGATAGTAGAACATGATTATTACTATTTGAATAGGAAGGTGTCATGTGAGTAGATAAGGCTATGTTGCCAGATGTTTGTTCTGGAAGGAATTCCTTATGTAAGAGGGTGTTATGCTTCGTAGAACAATATTTGCAATGTGATAATTTGCAACGTTTGTCTGTATGACCTGGGCGTAGGCAGTTCATACAAACATTGCTTTCTGTAGCTTTTTTAATGCGCGTGTCGACGTCAAGATCTCTAAATGATTGACAACAAAATAAATAATGATCTTGAGAACACATAGGGCACTTATTATTGTGTGATTTGTTAGTATGTAAGTTAGGTTTAGGTTTTGTAATATTTAAATAATTTTTAGTTTTATTAGTTTCATAAGTGTTAGTGTTAAGGTTATTTTGATTATTTTTAAAGTTTTTAGTATCGTGTAAGGTTTCAAGCAAGTCAGCTCTGTTGTTTAAAAATTTAATAAATGTTTTTAAATTAGGAAATGTACTTAAACTATTTTTATGCTCTTCCCACTGACGGTTAGTAATGTAATCTAGTTTTTTGGACATTATAAAAATGATTAACGTGTCCCAGTGCTCAGTGGGTTGGCCAAGAGTTGAAAGAGCCCTTAAATTTTTATTAGTAACATCAATCATGTTGCGTATTGATGCACTTGATTCCTTTTGAATTTGTTCTAAGTTAAAGAGTGATTGCAAATGATTATTAATTAATAATTTTTCATTATCAAATCTTTCTGATAAAATTTGCCAGGCTATGGCGTAGTTGCTTGCTTGAAATTCAATACTATTGATAATTAATGCTGCACTGCCGGTTAAGGCCGCGCGAAGGTAATGAAATTTGTTTATGTCTTGTATGCTTTCATTATTGTGAATAAGAGAAAGATACGTATCTCGGAACTGCAACCAGTGCTGATATTCCCCGCTAAAGTGAGGTAAGTCTATCTTGGGCAGACGGACGAAGTCTTGCTTGCAGGCAGATCCGTGAGCATGACCGTCGACGACCGTGGAGGTGGAGGCCGAGGACGAGGGCGTGGCGCGAGCGAGCAGGGTCCTTGCGCGGGCCACCTGCTCGAAGTACTGCCTCTCGAACAGTTCCCTCTCGGCATACATCTCATCCGCGTTCTCCGACAACAGCTCCAACTCATTCTGTAACGCATCGAAGTCCTGATATGAAGCTTCTATAATACTAAGACGGCAATCTAATTCGGCTTGTTGAAAATTATCTAATGTTGATGCCGGTAACAATTTAACAAAGTTGGTAAATTGCGTTAATTTAGCTTTCACGCTTCCACGCTTCTTTACAAGCTCTTTTATTTTTGCATCAGGCATAGTGATAAATTTAAATAAAGAATGAAGGAAGAATAAGTGATGACAGGCGAGCAAAAATTCAAACTATTATTTGAATAGGCTAATAAAATATTAATAATACAAGCGCGCGAGCGCAAACAATAGAAATAAGATGCAACAATGCAGTGCAGTGCGAAGGAATGCGAAAAAGAAAGAAATGAATTTATTATGCTAGGCTACTTATGAAGAGATCAATGTATGTCTGATCCGTATAGCACTATTTTAAATTCCTGGAAAGATGAAAAGAAAGACAGGAATAATAAGGATTGGAACGAACTCACTCAGTTTAAAAGTCCCACCGGGTTCACTGTCCTTTGTTTAATCGCTGACGTGTTGTTCTTCACGGTCAAAGCGGACAGTCCAAAGTCCACGGGCGGGCGAAGCGCAGCGCAATTACGAGTATATAACACGGCTTGATCACGACGTTTGTAGGCTCGTAGAATGTACTTCGTAGAAGGCTCGTAGTCGTAAGGATCGATGTAGAAGGCTCGTAGGACGAATGTAATTCTTGTACGACCAATGTAGAAGGCTCCAGGATCAACTTTTGAGGCTTGAAGTACTAGTTTTTTCGAGGATCGAAGGACCACTATTTGACTGTTAGGCTCCAGGTGTGGGCTGGGGGTCCCAACTAAAATAAAACTGCTGTGTTTCGACTGTAGGCGCTGTATAATAATGAGCAATAAATCGTACAATAAGAGCCGCGTATGCGCACGATCACGTCGTTTGAGCGAGTGGATCGGAGTGGGGCAAGAAGGGCCCACGGCTTGACCACTGGAATGCGCGGGCTGCCACTCGTCCGGCGGCGCGCTGACCGCGCGCACCGCGATGTGATGGATATGGTATGGTAGCTATGATATGTATGCGCGCGCCGCGCCGCGATGAGACGCAGGAACACCACTCCCTTGATTTTGAGTCTGTGGTTGGACCATAGCCGGAGGCGATATAGTCTGTGGTAGTGGGACGTGTCTGTGATTGATGGTTTTTCAGTCGGGGTTAACAGCGTAGAATTTTTCCCAAATATCGGGGTCTGCCATATTGGGAAATTGATTGGGCATATATATTGTTTTTTCATTGGGCAGGATAAAGTAGTCAGAGGTCCTGGGACTGACTGGCCAACGGGAGTTTAGCCATTTAAATTCAAAATATTGTATGGGTCAGCCCTCTGGAAGGGGAGAGGTCAAGGTGTGAGTGCAGGTCTGTGAATTAGTTTGCAACCTTGTTGAATTCGGTTCTCGAAATTGGTTGGGTTGTGGGAGTTTATAATAAATACATTTAGAGTGATGTCTGTGAGATTTAAGTCATCGTGGGTTTTTGTGTCTAGTTATGGGGAAGGAATAATTTTTTGAGTAGGGAATCCCCTTTTACAACGTCAACAAATCGTCGCCGGTAAGTTGACCGCTGAGCTTTGGTAATGACTGAATCAAGTCACTATCACTGCGAAATGTAACGGACGGAATAAAATGCACCCACTGTGACAATACTCGTCAATAATGAAATATACCAGTGGTGATTTTTCACGGGTGATTTAACAGTGACAAAAATAAATAATTTCACGGACTTGATAGTGAAATAAAAGTAACGATATTTCCCATCGCTACTATACATACATACATTATGAGTATCATGATACATACATGTACATATTAACACCTTACACGATGTACGATTTTACACGATATTTTTACTGAATATTTGTTAAAACGTTCGTGACACATTGTAATGAAAGAAAACACGCATCTAGTTGAGCATGAACGGTACCTATATTTGTTGTATAAAGACTATCATTTACTTAATAAAAGTCATCGTTCCTTTTTTTATTATATATTCGCATTGTAAATTTTTCTGCAGTCAAAAATTTATCTCATTAAAAAAAAAATGTTGATCATTCGCCTCTAAAATGATGACACGCATTATTTGTCACACTTTGTAAATTTAACTTGTGTTAAACACTCCTATACAATATGCTGTACCTACGTTACTGTATCACTATGTACGCTGTTGCCAGTCGTATCCGCAACTCAGAGTGCGCGATGCGCGCGGCGGAGCGGGCGGCGCGCTGCGCGGACAGCGTGGCGGCGGCGGGCGGCTGCGTGCTCGCCAAGCAGGCGCTCGACGCGCTCGTGGCTGAACTGGCTGAGGTATACTGATAGATACTCACATACAATTAATATACCAGTAGATAACATTAACAGAAACGCGCACAGTACGCCCCACAACCAGGTGGACTGATTGCGTCACGCCGCCGCGCCGACCTGAACCACACTATCAAAGTTTTCTGCATCTACAAATTAATGTGCCTATGCTGAGACAGAATTGTTGAAATGTATTATTTTATGGCGATAAATTATGAAATTTCAATCGAAAATAAATCACTTAGCAAAATTGGGTTATACTATTACGTTTGCCATAAACTCAAGTTCTACTCAACTGAAGTTCTTAGAGGAAACTCCAGTGACAGTGAGATCCATTCATCCATGATCTGTTTCGATTACCACAACTGCGCCCCTCTAATACTATGGAGCGTAGTTGTATTTTAATCTCAGAACAGATAGTGGTTACGGTATACGTACGCTCGTCCATTCCAGCGCTGGCTGTGCACGGACGGCGCGCGGTGCGCGTCGCTGGTGCGTGCGTGGGGCGGCGACGGCGCGGCGCGACAGGCGCTGTGCGGCGTGCTCGTGGCGCCGCGCCGGCTGCGCGCCGCCGACTGGCCCGCCGTGTACACCGCGCTGCTCGCCGCCGCGTTGCCCCCGCACGTAGCTTTCAGCTACCTTTCTAAGGTGATTCATAATTTGTAATATCGGGCTTGGGACAGCTATCCCAAAGGCTACTGTGACCAGGTTTGATCTATTGTAGCCGTATTCGTTTCGGAGTTAGATCTAATCGCCAAGTTCCGCTAAGATTACTGTCTAAGCTCTAAGGTGATGAGGTTATTGTGTGACGTGACGTCAGATGTTTTGTTGTTGCGTAGGTCGAGTAGGTTCTAGTCAATTTAAAATAAATGGTACAAAATGCATGTGAGGCCGATAATATGTTACCATACCATAACAACATTGAAACGAAATAAGACTATCAGGTACGACATGTTATATACTGGGCGCGTTTCACTTGACGCTCAAAACGCTCACAACGATCAAATTAGTATGATATTTTGATGTGATACACACAACAAATACGCCCAAGTCGTGTAATGTAATAAAAAATTAAAATTTGTTGTTTTTTGGGTTCTTTCATCAATATTATAATTTGAAGAATGGATCATCACTTGAAACTAAATGTCAGATTGTATAATGTATGGCAATGTTCCACAGTTTGAACTAAGTCGCTGGGCGGAGAGCGCCGACGCGGGCCAGCGCCGGGAGCTGCTCGACGCGCTGGTGGCGGCCGCACAGAGAGTGGGCGGGGCCTCCACAGACCAGCATCAAGTGTTGTTAGAGGTACCACTACGTCCAACAGGTTAATTCGAAAAGCGATACCTATTTTACTACAACGTACCCTTATCGGATAACGTTAGTCACAAATATTTAAATTTGCCAGTTACTCGGTGTCCACGCGTGCGCAGTGGTGACGTCACAGGAGCTGTGCGCGCACGTTGTTGCGTGTGCGCGCGCCAGTGCGTCTCGCCGCCTGCCGCCCGCCTTCCTCGCGGCCGTCGCGCGCTCTGCCGAAACCCACAGTGTGCATGTTCCCTTTGATAAGGTAACTTTCATTTCAACATTTCTTTCAACTGTGTAGGACGTTTTAAATATACCGAACGATAATGTTTGAGATGATAGATATGCGAATTGTATAACATTTCTCTATAAATTGCTTTACGAAACACAAAGTTACAATTTTCAATGGATTTTTTTAAGTTTAAATTTATTTTAATTAACCGATTAAAAAACATATACCCATAAAGGCTGCTTTGCGTGTTTGTGAGTGACATGTTAGGTTATATTTCACGGTAAAATTAAAATTGTGTTTATTTATCGGTATTACACAAAATACGGGTTTATCCCACTAGTCCCGTTGAACTACTGAACACCCTCACTCATCATTTTGAGCAATTTTTAAAGTAAATTTAAATTTTTAAATGAAAAAAAATGTACAAAGTGTCCATATATTAGAAAGCAAATTCATGTACACATTACTGTCAGTTATTTTTTAGGGTTTACTTAAATAATATGTTTAATTACTAGCTGGGCCACCTTCAACGCGAGCTGGGCGCGGTGTGGTGGGAGGCGCGCATGTCGGGCGCGGTGACGTCATCGTACGCGCCGTACGCGGGACCCACGGCGCGGCTGCTGCGGGCGCTGCAGCGCGCGTTCGTCGCCGCCGCACTCGCCATCAGCTACGAGCCGGCTGCCGGTACGACACTATACTTATTTTTTTTATTTTATACTAAACTAGCGTAACTATGCACGGGTGGTAGAACATATTATGCCTACATGTTTTGTCTTGCTTAAGTTAACTAAGGTATTTAAATTGATAAAGATTAGGTAAATGATAGTACTGTATCCGTTGTCAAGTGTCCCCCCTGCCTAAACGGTTGGTGTTGGACAAGTGAAAAAATTCTCCAAAATAGGTTATATGATGTATTTATAATGAACACTATCAAGGTTTTGTTAGCATAAGTAGTTAATAAGTAATAGTCGATAAACTTACTACTTCAGAACCCTACATTGCGCGTGACCAGACACGCACTTGTCCGGTTTTTAGAATTAGTTAGAAATGCCCTGTGTTGTTCATAGATTTTCCCAACCTTTGATAACTTTGATAACTTCCAGTGGCGACCTTCGCGTGGTCATCCATCCAGGAATCCTGGGGTGGGTGGGTGACGCCGCACCGCGCGCCGCCGCTGCTGCCCTCCACCGGGGAAGAAGAGGCATACACCGGGATGCTCGCGGCGTTCGTAGCCACCATTGGCCAAGTCATGGAGTTATGCCCCGGTAAGACACTTGTTAACGTTAAAAAAGTTATTCAGTTTATTTTTGCTAAATTTGATATTTCATAGCAAACACGTCATGTATTCAGTATTTCAGAGGAATTGCTTTAATTGAAATAAATATAACTGATTTTGACACTTACTTATATACGAGTCATCTCTACTTAGTAACCTTCTGTAACGTGAAACGCTAGCCTATGTTCGCCGATGAACACCCAACATTAATGAGTGAATTTATCTTCCAAACTTCATTAAATTAAAGGTCGCTGCATACGTAATGTGGACGGGACGGGGACGGGACGTGGACGGGGCATAAATATACGTGCGTGCCCCGTTCCCGTCCCGTCCGCGCCTTCGTGGCGTATGCGCTTCTTTTACGTTTTTACGTTATCTTTTACGTTTTCTATGAAACGATGTTTCCAAAACTTCACGTCCCGTCCCGTCCGGGTATAAACACGTCACGTATGCATCGACCTTCATAGGCCTCATTTATCGATACTATGTTCAGGAAGCGAGGAGTCCCTCCTCCGTCACGTGTGGCAGTGGGCGGTGCAGACGTTCCTGGGCGTGCGAGGGGCGGGGCTAGGGGCGGGGGCGGGGGCGGGGAGTCAGGAGGCGAGCGTGCAGCTGTCGGCGCTGCTGGCAGCGCTGGCGGCGTTGCCCTGGCACCACCAGTGGTTCCAGGTCGACTGCCTCCAGCTGGCCTTGCAGGTGCGCTTCAAATATGATACCTAATCGCCTAACCTAACTAATGCAATGATGACTAACCTCCTAGGCCTCTATGCATAATAAATAAAACGAAAATAAAGGCTTACACACTCATACCCCCGCAGTAGGTTATTACCTGTGTCGCGGGTGGCATGGACGACACATATAATATAACACATCACAATCACACCCTGCACCCGAATACAAATATTTACCTGTCACATAAATATCTGCTCCGGCCGGGAATCGAACTCGGGACCCTTCGCTTCGCAGGCAGGGTCGCTACCAACTAGGCTTCAGGGTCGTATATGCTAATATACTACGTCCTCTGATTCTGATATATATTAGGATATGCTAATGTATATCATATTCGGAGGACGTAGAAAGTACTTGCTACTTGCTACGCTGTATTCTGAGTGCGACCCTTTTCCGGCCTGTTGGTAGCTGCAACTGTTTAATATAAATAATAAATGTACCACCAATTTTTAAACATTGTTGCAATGCCTATCTCGGAACAAATGTTTCTTGCTTTCTTTCTTTCTTTCTTTGTATATTGCCAGGCAGTGTCGACGGGCGACAAGGAGCTGAACGCGTGGTGCGGACGGACGTGGCGCCGCACAGCGCCCGCCACGTGGCTGCGCGGCGCCGCCCCCGACAGCGTGGCGCCCGCGCTCGCCGCGCTCTTCGCGCTCTTCACCGCGCCGCACGCACAGCTCTCCACACAGGTACAGTACGGCCGCTGTATCTTGGCGCGGCTGAACTTCGCGCAGAAGGCTGCGCAGTAACATAATTCGCCAATACTCGATACACGGCGTATTATGTCTCAGTCATACGTTAGGATGTTCGTGTTGCCATCTCTGTCTTACATGCGCTAAAGTTCGCAAAGCCTATGTTCAGACGCGCCAAGATACAGCGGTCGTACTATACGCAGCGATACGATCCCCTCTCTAGCGGGAACTTGACAGACTCTTGCCGCGCTATCGTAACAATGTGATGTTGTAAATGAATAGGTGAATTAGAAATTATAATAATATTTTTCTTCTTACTAACTAATATTATGATGTGAAAATTTGTTTGGATGATTGTATTTTCATCACGCGCTAATCTTTATATGGCTTAGGAATTTTACAATGCCTAATTTGCCTTGAAATAATTGCTATATTTTAGCGACAATACCACCTATGTTTTGTACGTCCTGATTGTTCTATGCCGTACGAACTATTTAATCTTTTTTGCACCTTACATTATGTATAGGAACAAAAGGCGGACTTAAAGCTAAAAGCATTCTCTCCCAGTCAACCTTCGGGCAATGTATAAATAAATGTACTAAATCAATGTACTTAACGCCTGTCATTGGTCATAACTGGTGTTGACAGACGCTGCTAGAGGCGTGCGAGCTGCCGTGGGGCCGGCTGCCCCCCGCCGCGCTCGACCAGTGTCTGGAGCGGTTCTTCATGGACCACTACAGCACCACGCTGCCATACCACGACGCACCGCCATTTGTGTGAGTATTATCTAGTAGAGATAGGCTGAGTACGTGTGATGTAACAGGGAGGTAATAAGGTGGTGCACGAGGAAAAATCCACTAATAGAATTTTCATTTTCCTGGGCCCGTATAATGCAGATTTTTGCCTATCCTACATTTATTTTTGTACAACATTTAACCCTGCTGGCTTTACACTTGTAAGGTGCTTTCGTAAAATTTACAATTTCAGAAATTCTTGTAATAAGATAACATTTGTTTTCATATAGATCCCTACTTTATTTAATACAAAATAGAGATCTATATGAAAACCAAAGCAAAGCGAGGATGGTTACAGTAGTGGATAATAACTGCCGCAAGTGTACTCTAACCTTTCTTCATAATATAGTTATATGTATAGTTATATATAATAGTCCAAAATCAACCGTAATTATTCCTATTAATTAATCTAGGGGGACCCTGGTGTATTAAGATACAGGCCGAGGCTTAGTTTAGACACCAGATCTCCCACAGATTACGTAGCATTATGTTTTCCTTTTATACATATTTTGAAATGTCACCTGAATGTAACTTGTGGATGAGATGAAATAAAGATTTTTGTTTTTGTATTTGTTCATTATACGAGTACAGTATAGTGTTATCAGCGAGTGAACTTCGCGTCCCGGCGGGTACATCACCGTCTCTGAGCGCCCAGTCCCGCGAGAAGCGCGCGCGCGGCGTGTCGCAGTGGACGCGCGCGGCCGCCGCGCCCGCACTCACCGGACACGTGCGCGCGCACGTCACACACATGCTCGCTGTTGTTGCGAACTTGGGTGAGCGATGGCTTGTGTTTATTAGGACGTGTTGCTGTGGAAATAGCTGATGAAGGAGAAGATCCACCTGATGGTAAGTGGCTATCGTCGCCGATGGACATCAGTGACACTAAATACTATTGCATTGCCGGCGAACGAGAGAAAAAGAAAAAATGACAAAAAAAAATGTGGTAATAGGAGATGTAAGTTCAAGTCGCGTGGTGTATGTTGACCGATTCCTCATTCACGACACGACAAAAACTACTGGAATGGGCCCAAAAACTCCTGGACCTATTTAAAAATTACATCACCAATAGTCTTTATCCTTTCTGAGTAACATGGGCTAAATATTATAAAAATTGCGATCTGTAGGAAATAATGAAACTGTTAATGTAATGTTCCGATTGCAGCGCCGTACATCGAGCGGTCAGAGGGCGAGCTGGAGAACCTGCTGTCTCGCGCCATCATCATGCTGTGCATGGAGCCCGCCGCCGCGGCGCTGCCGGTAACGTCTACATTCACTTATTTTATGTACTATATTGAATATATAGACAGCTTAAATAGGTCATATAAAGCTTACATGACTGAAGAGGGGACAAATTATCAATTTTCCAAAATTCATCTTTAAACTATTTTTGTTCGATCACGTGCACGAAAATCAGCACGTACATTTCAACGTATACTCCGTTTATACGTGCAAGAAAAGTCTTTGGCGGCGTATAACTTTTATGTCTACTATTATTTCGTAAGACTAGCGTTTCAACGTCTGTACGTTATAATAATATTATAATATTATATTATAATCATTACGTGTGTATATGTTCAGGTGTGGGATCAGTGGGCGCGAGTGAGCGACGCGCGACTCCGTGCGGCGTGCGCGAGCGCCGTGACGAGCGTCACAAACCCCGAGTACTTCGCGCCGCTCGCAGACGCTGTTGCGCAGGCGCACCTCGCTGATAAAGGTTGTTGTCTGTGTTTGATAGCTGAATGATTCCTTTTTATTTATGGGAATTATTTTACAGTTGAACGATGTTTACACACTGCTGCACATTTCATTTAAAACATATGTCGGACGCTGTCGGATGAATGTGACGAAAAACTTTTATTAGGGGCCATCCATAATCCATAGGCCGTCGATGTAGTGTGACGTTATGTGACTAGGGGTGGGAGGGGACCTAAACTTCGTGACTATTTTAACGTGATATTTAAACCCAAAATGCAAAGCAGAAAAGTTTTGAAGCAGTGAAGGTCAGACCGTCAACCAAACAAAAATAATGAAATAAAACTTACCTAGTTAAATATCAGAATATTGTATTACCCGATAATGTTTGTTGTCAGCGGGCTCCGGTTGGTCAGAGCTGCGGGCGCGATGGGCGGGCTGCATGTGGCTGGACGGGGGGCGCCTGCTGTCGTCGGGGGCGCTGCACGCGGCGTACGGGGCGCTGCTGGCCCGCCAACACTGCGCCCGGGACCTGAGGAATATACTACATAACCTTGAGGGGTCCCATACGCGGTTGTGAGTGTTCCTTATGTTTATGACTGACTTAGGGATGTATATTTATGTATTTATCAACTGTATAGCTGTGCAAAGAAATCGTTGTGAAATAATGAGGTGGTTCTCAATTCGGTTCCTCAGAAAACCGTCATTTATGAACCGATTTCATTCGTCATTTTTTTATTTAAAAATATAATTATTCCTATGACGTACAATATACATATGAGGATTTTGAAATATGTTTTTCGAAGATTGTTTCTTTGATGTTGGTTGTTTTGTACCCCCGACAAAAAAATAGGGGTGTTATAAATTTGACGTGTCTGTGGATCTGTATGTATGTCTTTGGCATTGTAGCTCCCAAATGGATTAACCGATTTTGATGTGATGTTTTTTGTATGAAAGGTAAATTGATCGAGTGTTTTAGCTATGTTTAGTGTAAATAAAAATGTCGGGAGATTTTTAAAATTTTAATTCAATATTATTTTTTTCATACATAATGTGACGGCGACAGCGAGAACGAGCCTATCATAGCGGTGTGGATATGCGTGGCGTGCAGGTGCGCGCGCGAGGGGGCGGGGCGCGTGGCGGGGGGCGTGGCGGGGGTGGGGGGCGAGGAGGGGGCGGAGCTCGTGGCGCGGGCGCGGGCGCTGCTGGCGCGCTGGGGGGCGGAGCCGCGCCGCACGCTGCTGCAGCTGGTGGCGCTGCAGGCCGCCGCCGGGCCCGCGCCGCAGTACGTACCGACAGACTATATAATATTATGGTGCAAATATACACAAGTACACGCAAAAATCTTGAACCCTTCGACCTGCACCTCAGTTAGAGGACTGCATTGCGCATGCTCGTGAGTGCGAGAAAGACTCGTGCATATTATACGAGACTTTAAAGAATCGCAGGTTCCTCTACCCATCCATTAAGGGCCGGAGTTCCTAAGGGATCTGCCTTTTTCCCAATACTCTATACGCCGTTGACATTAACGTTAGCGTACATGTAGCGTGTATTGTGATCGCGGCTCTTGGGATGGTCTCCCGCTCGAGACAGATATTAACGTAACAAAAAGGTGTCGTGATAAGTACCTACTCTGATCCTTTGATTCGTAAAGCTACAAGATTACATAGGGAAAATCTCTTCCAGGCACCGATTACTCTGCAAGCTCGCGCAATGTATCATCAGCTCGGACGAGGCCACGGTGCGGGCGTACGAGGCCTCCTGCGCCGCGGTCCTGGGGCCTGCCGCCGGGGACGTGGCCTCGTGGGGTAGGACCGCGCACCCTAAGCGTCTGCCCCGGCTGGCAGTAAGACTGTACCCAGATTACGAGGTGTACTTCAGAGAGGAACTTGATCTAGCTCCAGATGCCACGTAGGTTAGCAATACTAGTCTCTCTCTTGTGATTAAGTGATAATCTAATCAGATAAACTAATTGAATTTATTATCGAAAGAGACTCAAGTGCACGATCGAGTGGTGGGTCCAATACGAACTATCTTACGAGTGTTCAGTGTTATGATTCAATAAAGCCCAATGCATATGTAAAGTACAAAGATACTTAATAATTTTTCCCTTTTACTTGTTTAAATACATTTGATCGGGTCTTGACATAGATAAAAGCTCATGATTTTCTCTGATACCTTTTATAATGCATCTTAAAAATGCACACAAATGACCCGGTGACAGGAGCAGCACATTTTTTATAAAAAAGATATATTATTTTACTTTAAAATATACGTTTTTTATTGTTAATTTTGTCTTATGTCATTTTTCTATGTTATAACATGTATATATATGTATGTATAAATAAATATTCAATGAAAGTCCTACTAGATTCTTAGTTTTTATTACAAATGTTGGGAGTTTGGGAGGATAGTAATATACGATAGTTCTGGCGAAACCTAGGGTGCCGGGAGCCAAAGTGTTATTGTTTAGTTTTATTAAAAGCTGTGATTTAATTTTTATATGTTTTAAAGTTTAATTAGGTAGAAAGAGATATAATAGAGTTTGAACTGGTTTTATATGACAATATGTTATTCTAACGATTGCCTGTAACGGATGTTAACTTAGGTATATACTTGTTGTTGTACTAGAAGCATGGTTTCTAAAAACCATTGTAAATTATCAGTTATGGCTGTTTTTTATCCAATCTATCTCTGTCCTTTGTTTAAAGATCATACTGTATCAGTAAATACACTTTTGTTTTTCAGTAAATGGAAATAGATTGGATTAAAAGCAGCTGAAATGTTCGCTCAAAGGGTCGCTAACCATAAATATGTAAGTAAATGTGAAATATGACTGATTACTAAAAATTCATCCGAAAGTAAACTAAGTAAAGGTAATATTTCAATGAATTTGCTATTAGTTAAGCCGAAGTGTAGTTGACGTGGAGTAAGTTTTTTTATGGAAATAGCCGGCAAACGAGCTGACGATCCACCTGATGGTAAATGGCTACCGTCGCCCATGGACATCAGTAACACCAAAGGCATGATCGATGCGTTGCCGGCCAAGAAAGAGAAGAAAAAGAAAGAAAGAACTGGCTCTCAAGCCAAAAGAAGTGTGAAGCTCTGTGAAGATCTTTGTGAACATGCCATGGTCTGATGGTCTGTGAGAATATCCAAAAATGTTGTCATCACATCCCGTCCTGAGTATTTGTTTATGTTAGAGGTGTTGAAACTCGGTCTGGTTTGAATTTATCTGTAAAGCGCCTTAGGCAGTCTGCCATCACAATTCACAGTCCATCACTACTTCCATATCGTAGGTACTAAGGCTGTAAACAATGTAATATTATATTGTATGGATTTAAGCTTGCTTGTGTTCACTATACGTATTCGAATTTAAGAAATAAAAGATTACTTCAGTTATTTTCCAACCGGTTGTTTTATTTTTCACGTTTAAACATAAACTAAATAGTTATTAAAGCTTAATATTGTTCTTATAGTGTTTAATAAATGTATGTGTATTTTTTATCTATGTACCTGTAAATGACTCCTACAGTTAATGATATAATAGAGTATGTTAAGGCTCATGTGTTCATTTATTTAATACTGTTAAAATATTCTTAACTAGAAACAAGAACAAATATTTGTTTTTAAACAGACTTATGCTAGGGTTCGACAGGCTTCCTCACGATATCTATACAATCTACAAAACCTAAATAACACATAATTATAGCAGAACAATGTTACATCAGCCACACGACGTACAGTACGGCACGTATCTTGGCGCGTCTGAACATAGGCTCTGCGAACTTTAGCGCATTTAAGACAGAGATAGCGACACGAACATGCTAACGCGTGACTGAGACAATGCGCTGCGTACCGAGCATTGCCGAATAGGGATGTTGACACTATCAGTAAATTAAAAAAGTATCAAGGAAAACATTTAAACACCTAAAATTTTATTCTTTTGTCGAAATCAATCAATATAAATTAAATATAATTATTTTAAAATGTTAAAAATAGTAATCACTGTCACGTGACCTCAAACGCCGTTTGAAGCTTATGACGTCATTGTTCCTATTTTATATGAAAGTGCTAACTTCAGTCGAAAGATAGTATTGAATATCGGCTAGTGACGTCACGTGACGTTTTTGGCGGGAAATTTGAAAATGATTGTTATTTATCAATTTTTGTCTTTAAATTGAAGATAAATTTATAATATTTTTTTCGTGAATCTTAAGGTTCTATCTATAAAATGAAATTGAATCCTAAAATTAGTCAACATCCCTATTGTGTTACTGCTAGGGCATGCAATTATCCGCTTATTTTAGTATCCGGATATTTCGGATAATTTCTGAATACTATCCGGATATATCCGAATATATCCGGATAATACGAAAAATTATGATAACACTTTAAGAAAGCTAAATTCAAATAATTTATGAATTAAATCAATGTTTTTATTACAAAGACTCGTTCAAAATTAAATTCAAAACTTCGTTAGATGTATCAGCGCGCTGCTAAGCTTGATGAGTTTCAGTGAATCTCAGGGTGAAACAGTTTCACCCTGATATCGCATTTGGTCATGAACTCATGAGCAATGTTATTAGAGTACTTCATACTTTTTCACCAATTCAAGCTGGTACTGTATTTATCTGAAATCTAACGTATACGAATATTTCTGACCTTGTACCTCTTCTAGCATAACTGTTTTTTTTCGGCCGATGAAAAAGCAGACGGGCCAACTGATAGTAAGTGGTCAGCGTCGCTAATGGACATGACCAATAAAAGAGGAATCACCAATGCATCGCCGGCCCTGAAGGAGAACTCTTTTTGCATCTTTTTTGAAGAACCCCGATGTTTCTCTTAATTTCCGAAGGTTGAATGGTAGAGAATGCTTTTAGCATTAAGTCAGCCTTTGTACCTTTTACATAATTGTAAGGTTCAAGTTGTTTAAATAAATAAATAAACCCCATGTCATAGCGCTTCGGGAATACCTCAGAAGGAAGCTCATTCCACAGTTTGCACGTGCATGGCAAATATGATCGTGAGAATCGGACAATAGAGGTTCTCCACGAGTCCAATCGGTGTGGATGAAACTTCAGCGAGTGGTGCAATGATGAAAAGCTGAAGTAGGCATCAAGTCAAACTATTCCTCGGAGCACTCACCGTTGTAAAGTCTGTAGAACACCCAAAGAGAACCGATATTTATTCTGAAACTCGGGTGTTTTAACCTGTGAGTGCCTCGTGGTTCGTTGACAACTCGGACCGCGCGTTTCTGTATAGCATCGAATGGATTAAGCTGATATTGTAGTGCCCTTGCCCAGAGGTGAGAACAATACTATATGTCAGGCCTGATCTGGCTTGTGTAGGAGCCTCGCAGTGAAGTACTGCTTAGCCCGGTTCAGGACTGAAAGCTTTTTGGGAGATTAGCTTGGCTTGCCTTCTGAATGACGCCAATAATGCACATCACTCGAGACGTCAACTCCCAGAATCCCAAAACGTTTACTCACGATGAGCGCGGTACCCTGGAATTGAGGCGTTATGACAAATGGGGTTTTCTTAGCGGTAAACGCGCAAACTTGTGTCTTCACAGTCCACTGGGAACACCGGTATTTATAGGTTTCATAATTATCTGAGCAACAACCGTCTACAATTACCTTGATGTGTCGCTCAGATAGAAAAATGGCTACCCAACTGCATAACTTCTCAGAGATGGTAACTTCGTGAGAAGGCCAGACCCGGTCTTCATGCCTTAGCGATATCTAGGTTGACTGCCAGAGCTTCCCCATTGCAATCAAGAGCCTGAGCCCATCAGTACTTAAGATAAAGCTCCTTGGCTGTTCTTACCATCTTTACGCGGACGACCTACAGATTTACACCGCAACCGATGTGGTTGACATCGACAGTGCCATTAGGAAAGTTAATTCCGATTTAAATAAGGTCAGCACTTGGTCACAGAATTTTGGCATCAAAGTAAACCCTACAAAATGTCAAGCCATTGTCGTGGGTAGCCCCCGTCAGCTGGCTAAGGTTGATCTCAACCAGGTTGCGCCTGTCATGTTTGAGGCTTCGAGCATCCCTTTCAGTGCCAGTGTCAAGGACCTCGGCATTCATATTGACAGTTCCTTGAGTTGGAATACACAGGTGAGTGAAATCTGTCGAAGTGTTACAGCTTCTTTGACTTTCCTTAACCGTTTCAGGAATTTTCTCCCTGTCGAGACTAAGATTTATTTAGTACAGACATTAATTTTCCCCATAATTGATTACGGCGATATCTGCTGTTTGGACATTAGTGAGGCTCTACTTGACAAACTGGATCGACTCATAAATAACGCCGTTCGCTTTGTTTTCTGTCTTCGTAGATTTGACCATATTTCCTCATACCGTTCTAAGCTTAAATGGCTTCCTATCCGCCAGCGACGGCAAATTAGGCTACTGTGTTCTTTGTTTTCTGTCCTCTTTGACTCCCATTCTCCAGACTATTTAAAATCCAAATTTCAATATCTGTACTCTTCCCATGATCGACAGCTCCGCTCTGCTAACTCTTATATTCTGTCTATCCCGTTGCATCGATCTGGGTTTGTGTCAGACTCCTTTACGGTTCAGGCTGCCCGGTTATGGAATGCTCTTCCTGATGAGCTTAGGAGACCTGGAGCTAAACTCGTCTTCAAGAAAAAACTACAAGCTTTCTTAACTGGTTGTAAACTGTAATTTTTATAACATCTCAGACGTTACATATATATATATATATATATATATATATATATATATATATATATATATATAATATATATATTATTTATTTATATATGTACGTATATTATTTATTTATTTATGTATATATAATATATATACAATATGTCGTTGTATTTATATATGTTTATAAGTAGATATTTTTTTATGTGTAAGCATGTATTTTATATGTAATGTATTCGAACACTATTTATGCATTTTTTTTTTAGCTTTACGCTTTAACTTACCAACAATAGTTAATACCGCTCTTCGTGCATATCTGTTTGGCCTGATGGTTAGCTGGTAGAGAATGCATTTAAGCATTAAGCTCGCCAATTGTACCGTGTTTTTGTGGTCAATAAAGATTAAATAAATAAATAAATAAATAAACTAGAAGATCACCAGCTAAACGACCGTGGCCAAAACCGTATTGTCGATCATTGATCACCTTATAATCTTCCACATATCTTGAGATCTGCGTGTTATTTCTGAAGCAGGGATGTTATCGCTATAGGCCTATAGTTAGCCGGGTCAATAAGATCACCATTTTTGGTCATCTGGTCAACTCGACTTCTAGGTAAACTGTATACTGTCACGTGCATACTGTCAAGGCGAACCCTCAAGAAGGAATCCTTGTTCCGGGAACACAACTATGCACGGATGTGTCCTTAAAAAGTACAGTTGACAACTAGAACAGATTTTTTTACTTCGTACTCTGTCACTCATTCCTTTCAATATTTATGGGGAGTATACCATGCTAAAAGCCTTTGTCGTAGCTTAAAGATCAATAACCTGACTCACAGATGATACCAATGTTTTTGCGTCAAAGGAGACGGAACTTGCTCACCTTTTCCGCAGAGCAGAGCGAAAGAGTGAACTTATCGGGCTCACTCTCGACAAGAAGAAAACCGAAATAATGCTTATCGATCTCATCAACTCTCTAGGAGTAGAGAACTTTCGTACGTTGAATTCGTCAACGAGTTTGTATACCTCGAAGGTGTACTTAATATCCAATCAAAGAGGATGTGGTAAGGAAATCGAGTCAAAAGCGAGAAACATGGCTAAAAATGCTATAAGCAAATTAATGAAATATGGCAAGATGTAAAGATCTCTAATGTCACCAATACCAGCTCAAGACATTCGTTTTCTCGATATTTTATATGTCAGGGAATCATGGGCGCATAGAGCAAAAGAGTGAAAGAAAATAGATGCTTTTGAGATGTTATGTTCGATCAGGAAGCGTTGCATACCACGGTCTGTCAAGATTACCAATATTGGCTCAACGCGGCAACGTAGCTTCAATAGACTAGACTTACGAAGATATTATCAGGAAATCCTTGTGTGTTTTGGTGACATTTACTGTTGCAATGCAATCGTCCTGAGAAGGTTGGTCACCAGGAAAAGTGAAGGGAGTTGATAAGAGCAGTGAAGGACCTTCATCAAGGGCACGACCCTCAGTAATAATGATGCAACACAGAAGTAAAGTATCAATTGTAAAGTGATAGTGGCTTTGCCTTTTATTTCTCCTTCCAGCAGTTCCCAACGCTGTTCAATTTCTGTAGTCAATTGCTATACAACTGCTCGACTTCTGCTTAGTTTTTGAGCTGTGCTCTATAGAAAGCTTGGCACGACATGTAGATTCGCCAGAACCAGGTTTCTCCTCGATGGAGTAGCGTGAGCGAGTGCTCAACCACCCAGACCAGCCGTTGCCTTTATTACCTACCTACATATTATGTATTGATTACGTCGCCTTTTCTGTGTTGCTATTATTGAAATTGCAAACATGATTAGGACATAGCTTATACACTTGCATTTATTGTGAAGAAATATCGGGATTGGCATTTTTTATTTGACATTAAGTCGTATTTTATGCGAATATTGTATCTATTCTACAGTAATACAGTTTAAAATGTTATATTTTGGTGCTTTTTACATATTTCAATTGAAGAAACGTATAAAATAATAAAATTAATTACTATCCGGATTATCCGAATAGTAAACAGCCCAATATCCGGATATTAAATTCGGCGGATATCCGGATAATTCGAATATCCGAATATCCGGATAGTAAGCCCTAGTTACTGCGCAGCCTTCTGCGCGAGGTTCAGATGCGGCAAGATACGTCGGCCGTACTGTACTTAATAGTAATACTTAAATATTCTTGATTCATACAACATGATATCTATAATATACCTAAATCACTACTTATAAACAGCATATTAGCTAATTTCCTAGCACCTGTTATTACAACGAACTCTGTTTGGATGCGGAAGTCACGTGAGGCGGTCGCTATCATAAAGTTCGGCTCAATATGTCACCTCCGACAGGTTTATCATGCCGATAAAAATGTTTACATCACAAGTATTATATTTAATTTTACATGCGTGTAACTGTCACCCCGGCTAACGCTTATCGCTATCAAAGAATAAGTGTATCGACTATCGACTGGTATTACATAAACAGAACTTATCATCACAAAATATTTTAAATTATTGAAATACCTTTGATATTGATTAAATATTCTACATCTTTTTAATTAGGTTAGAATATCAATTTTATATTGGCACTTTGTGATGACTAAATGGTTTGGTTTGATTAGCTTGAACAGCTGTATTATGTATGATAAAAATTAGTTCAATTTAAGTTTATAACAATTTAGATACTTAAATTACAATAAATAGTTGTATTACTAAAATCATTAATACTTAGGTTTTTCTATGCTATACTTAGTTCTAAGTGCAGTATTTTTGGCACATTCAACTACTTAAATAAAATCATCAGCGACGTTAGTCTATGTTGGGCACATGTCGACACAGACCTGGCCTCGATGGACCAGGGGCCTTCCTACTATTTTTACACAGCGATGAATTACATAATTAAATTAAATTTTAATAAAATTCTTTAAGTATTTGGTCCAAGATGATTATCGAATTCGATCTCAACTGTCTCATTCTCATCAAACAAATGCCGCTCTGAGAATTTATACCACGCGAGTTTTACATGTTGATGATGGTTACTAAGTTACCGCGGCATCAGCCTCCTGCCATGATAGTGCATGACGAGTCCGAGCACGGCAGACAGCGTGGCGACTCCGGCGGCGTGCTGCGGGCGCAGCGCCCCGCCCCACAGCCAGCCGCGGGGCAGCCAGCTCACCGCGTGCACCACGTCCAGCAGCAGCTTGGTGCTCGTCAGAGACGCCTGCGTGAACCGCGCGCTAGCACACTTGGTCCCTTGCGGATACTTCAGCTTCTCACCCGACGCGTGGAGGACCCGGAGTGATCTAAAACAAAATGGTTATGGTTCAGTTCTCGTTGGTGTCTAGGCGGCAATCCGTTATTTGACAAAGTCACTTTGTAACTTCAATGACGACTATTCTAACTGGATTATACTCTTAAGGTCAATAATGCAAATAGTCAGACACGCAAAATTATTTTCCCTTAATCAGGATAGAGCGAGGTTCTTTCAGTGCCCTTTGATCGAGGCTTTCACTTCACATAAGTTGTATGTACCCTATTACAGTTTGATCAGTGGGTGCTCTAGTTTTAGTTGTGGAAATCTTAAAAGTAACACAACGCGTTATAGCCGTCTGTGTTGGCGCCGCTTGCCACCTGGCGCCTAGCGCGATCGCTAAAGCGGTCCCTAGGCGATCATGCAGCATGACCACATTACGTAAAGAGAGGGACACTACTGGCTCTGCACTTTATCATTTAGGCTTGCACGACGGTCCATTATGCAGCATGGCCATACCACACATAAAGCGCTCCCAATGCCATGTGTGATAGCAAATGCTGACCTAATAAAGCCGATGAATGCGGACAGCGACCAGAACAGCTTGTGGGCGGTGCGGACGCGGTGTGCGAGTCCCGCCGGCAGCACCAGCGCGCCGGTGTCCAGCAGCCACACCAGCTTCTCTGCCTGCAGGTACCCCAGCGTGAACACGCCGCTCGACACACCCAACGTGCCCCATAGTGCACCCTCCTGGAACAACACGTGTAGTCACTATCTTTGACAGAACAATTACAAGTTAAAGCTATCTAATCTGAATTTACCAATCCCCTTGATACAGGGTCCTATGAAAGAGTAAGCAGGCTTCATAATAGTGGTCATCCTACAGGAGCTTAAGAATCTTAAACTTCTACAAAATTCGATCAAAATATCGATTAAGTACCTAATTAACATGTTCCTATCCCAGCGTCTTACTTTTCGTATGATAAAATGTGACTCGAGTAAAAATAAATTATTAATGTCTATTAAATGGCGAATAAAAAACATTCCTTCGAGCCGGATTTGAACCAGCGACCTATGGATGACAGTTATACCAGCTACAGTCCACCGCTCTACCAACTGAGCTATCGAAGGCACATAGGAGATTGTGAACTAATATAACACTAACAAAATAATATCGCGTCGAATGTGATGCAACAAGCGAGGTAAATACGAACGTGCTTCGAAAGTCAACACCACGGCACCGGGTCTCCAACTGGAACGTCATAATCTTAATTTGCCAGCCAGCCTGGTTTATTATCAATAGGAAATCGTCAAAAAATAGACCAGCTGCCCGCTCTGGAGGAGGTTTTTTTTTATTCGCAATAAGTTAGTGCTTGACAACAATCCCACCTGATGGTAAGTGGCGATGGAGTCCAAGATGGTGAACGCACTAACTTAATGAATGGCTATTCACTCTTCTCTTGAAGACACCTACATTGTAGGTGGACGGGAACATTTCTTTCTGAATATTTAATAATTGTTGCTCTTCTTCAGCCGGCACCCCGCATTCTCGTTCACATGAGAAATCTCTCAAGTTTATGCGTTGGTGGTTTGAGTAGTTGGCTCCCCATCATCAGCGCATAGAACGCCAGTAAAAACTTATTGTTATTTAACGAATTGATTACACATACGATGTTATTAAAATTATCATCTCTCTACTGTAATTATTACACCGAAATCAAACCTATTGAACCTTAAGTTGGATCGTTTGTGACTTTGTATTCGGAAATATAAATATGACGAATAGAGACGCTCTCTTCCGTACCTACGCTTCCTGTTCTTCGGTTTGTATTTGTAATCATAAAGGTAGGAACTTATTAAGGTTATGATCATCTTCTGATCTGGTTATTCTAATATCTACATGTACCTATATAAGATCTAACGACTCATGATAAGACCGTTTAAAAGATCTGCAGTAGCGTGGCATGCAATGCAACCTTTTCATTTCAGTCATGAGGAGTGATCATTGTATTCAGTATATGTAGTTATTGAAATGTTTACTATAATTTGAGCTGTTAATGAATTGCATCAGTTGCTTAGATTTTTCTAATAAAAATATCGTAGCAATCGTCATGGAAATAACGGCTAATGCACTTGGACGACAAACATCTTTGAGTTTGTTGAGAAAAAAGCTCGTACGCAAAAAGATCCTTCGAGCCGGATTTGAACCAGCGACCTATGGATGACAGTTAACCAGCTACAGTCCACCGCTCTACCAACTGAGCTATCGAAGGTATGATGGACAAGCGTAAACTGTAGATAACAGTAACAGAATACGTTGCGGGTGATGCAACAAGCAACAAACCAGGTTAATACGAACGTGCTACGGAAGCGAACACGGTTTCTCCAGCTGAAGACATACCTACCGAAGACTTATCTACATAACACATTTGGCCAGATAACATTAATTGGTACTTATAAACAATTAGCAGTCTTATCGCTCAATCAGAGCGATCTCTTTTAGACCAGAGGAAGAGTAGTAGGATTATGATTGAAATTAATTTATAATTATTAGGATTTGTTTTTTACGAATACTTTTCGAACGTCGAACAACAGCATTGCTTCTCCAAAACCTCCTGTAAGAACTGGCAGAAACGGCAAGAAACTCCCAAGTAAATCTCGTAATGGAGAAAGCTGGAGTAGAGTGTAGACAGTAGACGGACTGGGAATTGAAACCGAGCCCCTTCGGATTATAAATATAATTTATAACTGATACATTGCGTGCGTAGATACTGTATGTTATTATTTCGACTACATCTTTAGTAATGAGAGTAGGTCATTATCTGCGTTGCGAAATGTATTAAACGCGTTGGAAAACACCTTTCGATTTCAACGTCACGTCCCACGTGCGAAATTTACGCACATTTCGTACTTTCACATGTGCCTTCGATAGCTCAGTTGGTAGAGCGGTGGACTGTAGCTGGTTTAACTGTCATCCATAGGTCGCTGGTTCAAATCCGGCTCGAAGGAATTTTTATATACTATACCTAAATGAGGTTAATAATTTCGTCCAAATATCAGAATATTATTGGGTACTCGATATATTTTTTATTCATGCAAGTATCAATATAAGAAACATGTTAGTTGGGTACCTACCTACATTGTGAATTTGCCTTGTGCGGAACTGTGCCCACATGACTCAAAAGATCGCTAGCATAGGTATCTAATTCACGCCAAAAAATTCCCAGTAGGGAAGGCCGGGCATAGTGAACAGCCCAGGCAAAGCGAATACCCTCTTTTATTTTAAAATGGCGGGCTCGAACGCACTGCCGTCTTGCTACGAGGTGCTCCCCGAGCCCCTTAATCGTAAACAAACAGAGCCAACGCATAGCCACGCGTCATTTGCGAAAAAAATAACAAAAATTAAAAAGTGAACATTGCTTACGACTTTTCAATGTACGTAACTTTGTAATTACTTATGTTTATATAGTATTATTGTATTGGCTTGATTCTCTCTTCAAAGTGCATGTTTCCGTGCAGAAATACTGCTAGTTTTATTGGGATTCTGTTTCTCAATCTCATTTTAGGTTAGGTTAAATTAAACAAGTACCCGTTGGGCAAAATGAACACGGGCAAAGTGGACACTGTATCCACTGTGACCAATAGTGTTCATTTTGTCCGCAGATTTAGAAATAATCGCTTTTCTTGATTCCACTTCACGCACAAATATACCTAAACCTAACAAAGAAGATCCACTCAGATATAGCGCCATTCAAATATCTTCCACTTATATGTATAACTCCAAAAAATATGTTTAAGACATTGAGGTACATACATAGAGAAGTCATCTCAAACAACATGTGTGTTCCACCGCCGGCTTGCCCTCCGTTCTCTTTTCAAACTAGAAGCCTCGTTTGCACACTTGCCATAGAGTAACTTTGTATATGACACTTGCCGAACCAAGACAAGCAGTCACCGATTCCAAATCTTTACAAGCTCTTACTCCAACTTTATTTAACGTGCAAAAGCGTTTAAACGATTTCAAACGTAATTACCATTGATTCGTGTCAAAAATCCAACACTTTAAATTGGTCACAAGCGTCGCGTCGGCAAGCTTATTTAGTCCATTAACACGCTAGCGGCTTGCCAAGTTCAAACGCTCCTTATGATTTTTTTCATTCAAAATGGCGGGAACTGTTGGGAATAAAAAATAATATGTAAAATGACAAAGCTGTCACTCCGTTTAAAACCATGTCTTCTTGTGTTGCTTTTTGATCTCTTTAGAATATTAAATGTATATTCCCACATTATAGTTTCACTTCCACGATATTTCCATCAGGTTATGGGCCCAGCAACCGGGAAACTAATTAAAGAGTTGCTGTGGAAAAATATTTTTCGGAATTGTGATACGAAAGTACAGAATTGACAAAACGTGATTTGTTCGTCGAATTGCCGTGTTCGAAAATTTTGTCAAGATGGCTGCATCTTCTGCAAATTTCATTTCCATCGAAAAACTAAAAGGAATAGAGAATTATTCTTCATGGAAATTTATGATGAAAATGATTTTGATACAAGAAGATTTGTGGGATTGCATCGAGAATAAGGAGACTGATGAAAGAAAGCAATCAAAAGCAATGGCCCGAATTGCATTGTCCGTTCATGCGTCTGTGATACCTCACATACGTAATGCGAAGACGGCACATGAAGCATGGGGTAATTTATCTAAAGCATATGAAGTTAAGGGACTATGTCGTAGGCTTGGACTGCTGAGAACGTTATTTGCAACTAAACTTATAGATAACGAAAGCATGGAATGCTACATAATGAAAATCACTGAAATGTCACAACAATTGAGTGAAATGGGATCTCCATTAGAGGATGATTTCGTAGCCGTGATCATGTTGAGTGGATTGACATCTGATTATGATCCGCTGATAATGGCTTTGGAAAACTCAAATTTACAACTCTCCAGTGAAGTAGTAAAAGCGAAACTGTTGCAGGAGAATATACGAAGAGGTGACAAGGGTGATGAAGCAGCTTCCGCCTTATTTCTTAAGAAACAACCACGTTGTTACAGATGTAAGAAGGTAGGACATATGATTAAAGATTGCAAGTCCGGAGATAAGAAGTTTGTGAAGAGCAATACAGACAAGCAGAATGGTTTATTGACTGCATTGTCGGCGAATATTGATAACAATTCGTGGTATATCGACTCTGGAGCAACAAACCATATGTGCAACAATAAGGATGTAATGTATGACTTTCAAGTATGCAAACCATTGGAAGTAAATGTTGCGAATGGTGAAAAGATTTCAACGGGTGGATTTGGTAAAGTAAAAATTAAATTAAACTTTAACAGTCAAGTTGATCATATCAGTAATGTATATTTTGTGCCAGGGTTATCAACGAACTTATTATCTGTTAGTGAATTAAACAGAAAGGGTTATAAAGTATATTTTGCCATGAATAAATGTAAAATATATGATGGTAAGAATGTAATTGCTACTGCTACGTGTCGTAATGGTGTATATGTATTAGATACATCCAAGGATGTGCAGTATAGGTCTTTTAGGAAGCCAGAGATTGTCATGAACTCAGCCATCACGACTTCGGTACATGAGGGTAAGGCTGAGGATCCGGGTTTAACTCATAGCGATAGCACGGAAGTGACACAAGATGTTTGGCATCAAAGACTTGCGCATCTTAATTCTAGGAGCATGAATCTCATGAAGAATGGATTAGTTTCAGGTATGAATTTTGAATCTACAACTTTTAAACCGTGCATTTCTTGTATAGAGGGGAAACAAACTAAATTACCTTTTCCTAAAAAGAGTTTTACGAGAGCAAAACAAAAGTTAGGTATTGTACACACAGATGTGTGTGGACCTATGCCGGTATCATCATTGAGTGGATATAGATATTTTGTTACATTCATTGACGACTTTTGTAGGAAAACTTTTATTTATTTTATGAAAAAGAAATGTGAAGTTTTTGATAAATTTAAATTATTCAAAGCTGTTGTAGAAAATGAAACCGACTGTAAGATAAAAGTTCTTAGAAGTGACAATGGTGGTGAATATATTAATGACAAGTTTCAGGAATATCTGAAGAGTTGCGGAATTAAACATCAAACTACTGTTCCGTACTGTAGTCAGCAAAATGGTGTTGCGGAAAGAGCGAACAGAACCATTATGGATAAGACTCGCTGTATGCTTCAATGTTCTGGTCTAAGTAAGGTGTACTGGGCAGAAGCGGCGAATACAGCGGTGTACTTGAAAAATCGTTCACCTACCAAGGCAGTCATGGGAACTACACCGGAGGAAATGTGGACCGGACAAAAGGTAGATGTAAAACATCTAAGAGTTTTTGGTTGTATAGCATATGCATTAGTAGAGAAATCTAATAAATTAGATGCTCGGAGCAAGAGGTGTATACATGTTGGTTATTGCGAGGATAGCAAGGGGTATCGGTTACTTGATCCCTCGTGTCCAAAGAAATGTGTTAAAGCTCGACATGTTACTTTTATAGAAACTGAATTTATAAAAAGCCGCGTGTCAGATGGAGATATTCAAAGATCTGAAGATACACTAATGATCTTAGATAATAGTAATACTACTGTAAATTCACAAAGAATTCCTGTAGATAGTAATGAAGGTAGTATTTTATCTTCTGCAAATATGGATCATTCCATATGTGAGCAATCTGATGACACTATAAAACGGAATCTCCGCAGGCAAACTGTATTTGAAATAAATAACAGTAGCGGTATAGATATAGTAAATGAAACTTTAAGCTCTTCAAGCTCAGAACACTCTTCCGATCCTACATATATTCCAGGATCTTCCAGTATGGAAACAGAAGGGTCAAGCTTCGAAGATGCAGAGACGTCATATGAGTATGCAGGTCTTGTAGATATGTGCAAGGACAGTGAAGATGATTATCCTAATACAATTGAGGAAGCATTACAAAGCAGTGAAGGAAAACAATGGAAAGATGCCATTGCAGATGAGTATAATGCTTTTATCAAAAATAAATGTTGGAGTCTTGTTGACTTGCCACATGGAGTAAAACCGATTAAGTGTAAGTGGATATTTAGCAAGAAAAGAGGACTAAATGGAGAATTGCTAAAATATAAAGCTCGATTAGTAGCAAAGGGGTTTACACAAAAATATGATATTGACTACAAGGAAACGTTCGCACCTGTAGTTAGGTATTCTACAATCAGGATTTTACTTGCTCTGGCAGCTCAATATGACATGATAATTGAACATTTAGATGTTAAGACTGCATTTTTAAATGGCGATATCACAGAAACCATTTATATGGAACAGCCTGAAGGTTTTATTTCAGAAAGTAATGAAAATAAAGTTTGTAAATTAAGTAAAGCAATTTATGGCTTAAAACAAGCGGCGAGAGCATGGTATGAGAAGATTAATCGTGTTTTAATCGATAAATTGAAATTTAACAAATTGTCGTCAGAACAATGTGTTTATATACATAAATTTGAGGATGACATCATTGTTATTGCGATATACGTTGATGATATATTATTATTTTCATCTGAGAAAGCTAGTAAGAAGAAGAATGTAATTAAAAACTTACTTATGAATGAATTTGAAATGAGAGATTTAGGTAAAGTTAATCAAGCGTTAGGGATGAAGATTACCAAAACGGATAACGGATTTACGCTGGATCAAACTGGTTATATTAATAAGATTTTGGCAAGATTTAATATGGCAGATTGTAAACCAGTAAGAACACCTATGGAAGTTGGCATAAAGTTGGAAAAGGAAGAAAACAGTCAATGTTCACATGATTATAGGTGTCTTATAGGTTCATTAATGTATTTGGCTGTATGTTCCAGACCTGACATAGCACATAGTGTCAGTTATCTAAGTCAGTTTAACAACTGTTACTCGGATAGTCATTGGAAGGCAGGAAAAAGGATATTGCGTTATTTAAAGGGTACATCGCACTACTGTCTTACATATAAAAAGGGTAATATGGATATTACTGGATTTACGGATGCTGATTGGGGTGCAGATAATCTGGATCGCAGATCGTATACAGGGTACGTATTTAAATTGGGTGATAACATAGTTTCGTGGGAAAGTCGCAAACAACGGACAGTTGCACTTTCAAGTACTGAGGCGGAGTACATGGCGATCTCGGATTCTTGTAAAGAGGCATTGTTTCTGCGCAGTTTTATATTGGAATGTACAAGTACTGAGTGTAATATAAATTTATTTAATGATAATCAGTCTGCACAGAAACTATGCAAGAATACTGCACATTCAAGGACAAAGCACATTGACATTAGGCATCACTTTGTTAGAGAACATTGTAGCAATAAAACTATTAACTTGCAGTATTTGTGTACTCAAGAGATGGTTGCTGATGTAATGACCAAACCTCTAACAAGAGAAAAACATGTAAAGTTTATTACAATTATTTTTAAAACTTAAATTGTAAATTGTTTTTCTTAAGGCCTAGTATATTATGTTGTTTTATAGAGTCCTTGTTATATTTTGTTGTTATTTACATAGTTATTTTTAAGGCCTAGTGTTGGGAATAAAAAATAATATGTAAAATGACAAAGCTGTCACTCCGTTTAAAACCATGTCTTCTTGTGTTGCTTTTTGATCTCTTTAAAATATTAAATGTATATTCCCACATTATAGTTTCACTTCCACGATATTTCCATCAGGAACATTGCTCAATAATTTAATTTAATTCGTTTTAGTTGATTTAAGTTAAGATTTTGTTTTCTTACGGACGATAAAGTGATATCTTTTTTGTTTTTTGTCGTGCAATTGTGACACGTTTTTATTACGCACGACGGCATTTTCTCAGTTTTTTCATAAACAAATTTGGCATGCGGCCGCAATGAACGCAGCCGAGTGACAGAATTAAATGCAGCCGGCCGGCTGCAATGCACACCCCCAAACCCAATGTTCGTGATGTCTGTTCTATACGCTAGTAATACTAATTCAATGGTTTAAGACCACTCCCAACTCCTTATATTCCTGTGGGTAACCGCAAAAGAAAATTTCAAAAGCCTGAAGTGCCTACCAGCACAGGAAGAACAGAAAGAACAGAAAAATAAATAAAATAAATTTGTTAAAACAAGTGCCAATTTTTTTAAGAAACATTGAGAAAGATTTAGATACCAAAACAAAGGCCACGCGAAAGAGAAATGCTGACATTGTGACAACTGAAACTGATTAGCTGTTGTATTATTATTTTTTCCTTTAATTGCATATATTTTCTTTTAAATTCTTCGGTAATCGTTTCTTAATTATCGTGTGTTCACTTTATCCTATGTGCCTATCCACTTTACCCGGTGGATTGGGCAAAGCGGATAGCGGTACCAAGTTTAATATGATTAACAATTTTAAGCAAAGTACTGATGTTACATTATTTTTGTTGATTTTATTTAAAAGTTCAATAAATACTGTTCCAAACTCGGTCATTATTTTTTACCTGTCTGTATCGACTCCCTTACTATAGCCCGCCAAAGGTTAAGGTGTCCACATTGCCCGGCCTTCCCCTATGTGATTTTGTGTTAGGTACCCTTATTACAGTTGTAATCATTTCCTTACATGCTTCCCAAGTCCATAAGCGAGGAAGGTCTTGAGAGCGGCGGCGTCGTCGAAGAGTCTGAGTGTGGCGCGTGCGGCCGCCAACCGCCCGCTGGCCTCCAGGAGGGGCTGGCTTCTGCTAGTGGCGCCCCACAGCTTCAGCGTGTAGCTCGTCAGGGACACAATCTACACCACATTACAAGATCAATGTCATTTTTTACATATGCATCACTGATTCATTTGGTACTAACATAGCCACCTGCTCCACCTATCAGCGAAATGGTTGGTTTAAAAAAAAGGTAACTAGGTAGGTAGTTATTAAAAAACTAAAAACATTACAAAAGTAACAAAGCTAGGCCCACTCTGCTTAGTCCGAAACGGCAAACGCAGTTGGCCAATTTAATTCAAAAACAATAAACGTTACAAAGACCTCTTGCTAAATAAGTTAACGGAAGAAATACTCAATTTACTTGACGCTAAAAACTTCAACCAGCTGAAGACGTAAGTGGTCATCGTCGCCCATTGATATCAGCAACAACTTAGGCATCCTCGATATGTATGGATAAGGCAAAGAACGAATCGAAAGATCTACCTTATCACGATTGGCATGTCCCTGCAGCAGATCGCAGATCTCATCAATGAGCTCCATGGCTGCCGACAGCAATGGCGGCGCGCCAACGATCACCACCGCACTAATTCATCAACATGAACCACAAATACTCGCACGAGACTATTTTATCACCCTTCTAGATTAGATAATTCAATACGTAAAATACTTGCGAATTAGGTATGTATATAGGTTTTAAAAGACCAAATTACTGAAACAAAGTTATCGCGTAAGATTGAGCGTCGATCTGTGTTTATCACAGTCTCACTCATCGCCCGGGTTCGAATCCTGTATGCGTTATAAAAGTTAAGCATCTGCACTTTGCTTCTCGGAAGTGAAGTGTGTAGCCCAAACCGCTCTTGGCCATGCGGCGGCCAACCAATGGTGACCCTATGTCTCAAACGTGTATGTATTAGGACAGTTAAAAAGGGTCATGATGATTCTTCGATTCTTGGTATGATTATTTTGTAAAGTCAAATCATTGATTCGTATCAACTATCATCAGATACGAATTCTCTCCATGGCAGCGTAACATACTTAACCCGAACTAATTACATTCCAATTGATGAATGCTTGGTTCTCATTAATCGGTTTTTAATCTGCATGAAGGTCTTAACGAAGCCTTGGATTACCCACAGAATAAATAATATTAGGAGTACTTAACATATTTTTAAGTAGGTATCTACCTAATAAAATTTGTGATAATTTAATGCATTTACGTATATTGTTAATCGAACAATTATTTTATAAAATAAAAGAAAAAGGAAGACAAGGGATTAATTTATTTTAAAATATAGTGCTTTGAGGTTAGATTCCTATTCAATTCAACATCAAAAAGATCCTTCGAGCCGGATTTGAACCAGCGACCTATGGATGACAGTTAAACCAGCTACAGTCCACCGCTCTACCAACTGAGCTATCGAAGGCACATGAGAATACCTGAAATGTGTTTACTTGTGCTTGTGTGACTTAACAAGGTGAAAGGTACTTCGTCGTCGATTTAAGAAATTGCATAATCCAGATCAACAAATACCTACCTAAGCCTTGCTTGCAGCTTATTTG
Source organism: Thymelicus sylvestris (assembly GCA_911387775.1). Taxonomy (NCBI): domain Eukaryota; kingdom Metazoa; phylum Arthropoda; class Insecta; order Lepidoptera; family Hesperiidae; genus Thymelicus; species Thymelicus sylvestris. The sequence goes on along the minus strand of OU426896.1, from coordinate 14,837,195 downwards.
CAATCTGCTTGCGTCTTGAAGTTGACGCGGGTTTCTTCTCTGGTGCGGTTGTTTTCAAAGTACTACTTGTGCAGATAAGCTCGCAGAAAACACCAGACTGTAGTTACTTTATCTACTTGATAAGCGCCTCAAATTCTTAAGTACGTATCTGGATAAATTTTAAGATCAATACAGGACCGGCACACGACATCGTGCTATCTCCTTTGATCTGTGATCAATGTGGAGTGCTACTGTGGAAGATAAGGTGACGATAAATGACACAAATGTCCAAGAGGGCTTAGAGAAATCACGTAGCTGGTGTTATGCCATGCTCGTGTGGTGAAGGAACGCGACGGTACCCACATGGTATCATGATCCGTACTAGCAGAAACGACTCGTCGTATTCTGGCTGGGGGCCTAAGAAGTACTTTTTTACTATCTTCACTTTTCTTTCTTGATGTAAGAGCAGGGTAATTCTATAAACAACTAGCTGACTCGGCAAACGTTGTTCTGCCAAAAATTTTGAGGTGGACCACCCTTGACATTTAAGGGGATGAAAAATATGTAGATGTTGACCGATTCTCCACCCTAGCCGACATGCACGCTAAGATTCAAGAAAATCGGTCGAGCCGTTTCGGAGGAGTTCAACTTCTAACACCGTGACACGAGAATTTTATATATTAGAGAAGATTACGTCGGAATAATAAAACAACTGTTCTCGTAATTCATTTAGGTATATTTAGTTTGCAACAATAACTTTTAATTTCTACCCTGTAAATTAGGAAGTAAATATTTGTACAACTGTACCACGTCACATTACGTCGAATTTTCTATATACAGTACATAATATGCAATGGAAGCTTTAGCTCTATTTACAACATTTGTATAATAATTTATTTATATAATATAAACATAGGGGACACACTTCCGCCCCAACTCAGAGTCACTAACGGTTACAAGTAACCGTTAGTGACTCTGAGTTGAGGCGTTAGATAATTGATAACACTACAACTTCAATACCAATAAATACCTGTTGCATATAAATATTAAATGTCCACAATTTTATTGTATTTCTTACTGATTTTTTTGGTTGTATCATTACAGTTGGTATTGGTATTTAAATGCAATATTATTTTAAATCTTGATCTTTATTTTGTGTTATCATTTCAAATATAGCAGTATTCATATTTTATTATAAACATCAGCATGGGCGTCGCCATGGTTTATTTATGGTACCTACATAATTGATCAATACATAGTAGAATATAATAAAGTATTTAAAAAATATTTAACAAATTACAAGAAATATATTTTTCTATATTTTATTAAGTTACTATGTACAAATATTGAAATCTCATATCATGGTATAGGGCAGGTATAGGGCACTCCAAGGCAATATACATTATACATTATTAAAATACTGCATTCGGAAGGCAATTATGTTTTGTAATACCTAAATTGAATCCACAAGCCAGGCATGTTGGCGCCCAGATTATATCATAGCAATGTTTTCGATAATAACAACAGTAAATTGTAAAAATATAATCACCAGTAGCTACATAACAAATTGTTATAATCCATACTAATATTATAAATGTGAAAGTGTGTTTGTTTTTTTGTCCGTCTTTCACGTCGCAACGAAGCTGTTATATGGTATGGTTTTTGTGTGTGGAGATAGTGAGGAGGGTGGAGAGTAATGTAGGCTACTTTTTACCGCGGTAAAACATCCCCATGGGAAGATCGATATTTTGTTAGTTGCTAGATATTTAGTTCCGGGTGTTCTTAATAGATGCCCAAGTAACAAAATTTGGCCTGGTAGTGGTTCCGGAGCCAGGTCTATAACAGGCTAGTAAAAGTTTATAACCACGGAAAAGGGCCCATTTTATACGCGTACTTTTGCTAATAAAACACTCATAGAAGACTTGGCGAGCACCACTTAGACCAATAATACACTTATAGTTGGACTACGCAGAACTATCTGCTCCCGAGAAGCCAACTATGAGCATCTAATAGAACCAGGCAGGCGTGTAACGTACTCCGCGCTTCTATTACTAGCTATTTCAAATATTTGTGAATTGTTGTTATGCGGTTGTGGAGAAAAATAAAAAAATAAAATTTAAGTTCATCTATTTTGTATAAAATGTTTATCAAGTATTTCGCACGTAATAATGCGTGCATATATGTTTGCACGGCAAACGCGTAAGAATTTTCGGTGAAGTATATTGTGTTTTACATCTCAATTTTTGTTCGCCTTTTGAATACGGCATATTAAGTAAGTTGTGTTTAAAAATAATATTAGTCCTGACATCATTGTCGCGCCATATTGTGACGAATTAGGGTTCCACTACATAAATCAATATTGCCGAGTCTACAATAATACCAAGTATACTTACTCTTAGAAGAAACCACTGTAGAACTAATTCACTTATAATTGGCACATAAAGTTGACTTATACACCCCTATAAGGTCAAGTAACAATTGCAAATGGTTCTAAGTGCATTTATTTCGATAGATTACTATTACTGGCGTATGACACTTATAGCGGATTTATAATTACTTCTTGTAGGCGATTATAAGTGTATCTTACTAGAGCAAGTTTTCTCAAGTGTATTTACACCTATGCAACACTTTTATAGGCCATCTTAGTTTTTACTGCACCTATAATTTCGTTCTATACACGACTATAAGTCAACTTAAAAGAACAGATGTACTATAAACCCAAACGTACTCCGCGTAGCCTGTTATAAGCTTGGTAGTAAAACCTGGAACCACTAAGAGAGAGGTACTAGTGCTGTGAGCCTGTAAACTGTGCACTATAGGAAAATTATGTTACTTGGGTGGTGTTAGTAAAATTCATTTGCAAGTTTTAAATCACGCTATCAAATGATACATGTTTACTTAAGTCATAGGCAACTAAATTTAAGTAAAAGTAAGTAGGATTTGTAAAAAATCGATCTCTACCGCGGGCGAAGCTGCGGGCAAACGCTAGTTTTATTATAACACTGCCAATACTTTACTACAAAAATAATAAGGAGGAAGGCTTTTATGCGTTCACCTTGGAATTGTTACATACATACAATACAATACAAATTATCTTTATTGTAGACAAAAATTACAAATGAAATTAGTGTTATTTGTTAATCTTACTAACTTTACCAAAAGTTACGGATAGATGGAACATGGGAAACGGCTCAAAATCGATTAATCTATCTCTTCAGCGAGTTAACGGAAATGTGAACATACGCATGTATGTGAACCACCCATCCCGATTACACAAAATACATCTTTTCGGAATTCTACAAGTTAATTATTTACTTGCTACATTTTTGTTTGGCTATATAAATATTTAAAATATACTTTGTAAATATACTTTTCATTTTAGAATATTGTGCCCCTGTACAAACTATTTATTGTATTAAATATCTATATACAACATGCTTGTCATGTGGTTTAAAAACATCGATTTTAATTTACTTAAGACTTGGTTTTCAACCAATCCAACCAATATAATCACATCCGATAGTGTAAAAAAATCAATCATACAACTGTCTATAGGCTATACATTTATCTAATCTACTTCAAAAGTCGTTTCCTAGCAAAGTACAAGGCAATACCGATGACCGATGAGGTGGTAGCGATGGCGGCGACCTTGGTCCCCCCGATGCGCTCCCCCCACAGCCAGCCGGCGGGGAGGCAGCTGACGGCGTGCGTGATGTCCAGCAGCAGTTTCCCAGCGGTGACGGTCTGCAGCGCCAGCCGCACGTCCAGGTGTCTCCGCGCCTCGCTGCCGGCCTCCGAGCTCTGCAGGCAGTCCCGACTCCACCACAAGTGACGGAGGGCTCGACAGGTTCTGAAACAGTGGGTTTTGTTATCGGTTAATAGATGTTCAATCCTTTATCACTGGTCGGTGTGAAAGAAAAAGTAAAACCCTTCCAAAATTGACACTTAATGTCAAAGGAAAAATATCGCGAGTTGCGTCAACTCCGTTGAAAAAGATCGGTTGAATTCACGACGTTCGTGGAGTTTCCATCTTAAGAAGACCATAACGTTTATGGTGCTGTCCTCCGGCCGTGCCGTGAAACAAAGAAGCAGTCGTGCGCAGCGCAATCCTGCGACATTGGATGTTAAGGTTGGTGGGTTCTTTCTTACTGATTTTGGTATTGGATTGGACATACTACCAACCTACTGCTTCATAAATACATACATACATTTATACAGTCCACATTACATACATCGAAGGATCGCCCCTGCGATTACCGCACAATTTTTTGTGGCCTTCGAGCCGAACATAGAGTAGGCTATTCATTATTCTTTTATTTTATTTGACATATATTTAGTTTGCACGTTGCAATGGCTACTAAAAAGGGTCAGAAGGTTCAGGAAGTGTACGAGGAGTGCATAGCTGATGTTGAATTAAACGTTTTAATCAACAAAAAGCAAAGGATTTTTGAACAATTACAAATAATATCTGACATGTCATTAAATGTAACTGACAGCAATATTCGTGAAATGTTTCTATTGCGCGTCACGGATATAGATGAGCTACGTTCATCTTTCGAATTATGTATTTTTGAAATTTATAAATGTCAGTTACAAGCTGGTATGAAAACCATATTTCAAAGTCAGGAATTGAATAGTTTTGATGAGTTGTATTACCGTATAAAATTGATTTCTTCAAAATTATTAGCGAATGATAAGAACGTTAAAACTGAAAAAACACAGTCGTGCATCGAATCTAGACCACGTCTTCCAAAATTGGAGTTGTTTTGTTTCGATGGAAATATTGAGAATTTTAATACTTTTTACGAGACATTCTGTTCGTTGGTTCATAATCAGCCTCAGATACCTAATATAGATAAATTTCACTATTTACTCTCATGTATCAAAGGTTCCGCTTTGAACATAGTCAAAAGTATTCCGATATCTTCTAATAATTACGACATTGTTTGGCAAGCTTTACTCGACAGGTATCAAGATAACCGAATGTTAGTCGGGAATTATTTAGATAAAATGTTAAACTTTACACCTATTACGAAGGAATCATCCTTTCATTTGAATAATTTCTTGGAAACCTTTGATAACTCATACAAAGCTATACAATCTCTTAATATTGAAGATTTGAATAGTTACATTCTGTCTCATATAGCATTACGAGCCTTGGATCCATACACTCGTAGGTCATTTGAACAAAGTATCAATCAGAAGTCGATTCCAAAATTCTCTGAATTGATTACTTATGTTACTAATCAAATAAAAGTGTTGGATCATTCTAGTTCTTATGGTGCTAGTACAAGCAACCAAAACGTCGTACAAAATAAACGTCAACCAGATGTAAGTAGGTTTACGGCGCGAACTAGAAATAGTGCACAGAAAAACTACGCGCATGCATCGTCAGCAAACTCAAAAAATAATTTATCTTGTTTGCATTGCGGAGACAATCACATGATATATCGCTGTGCTCAATTTCGTAAATTGAGTGCTTCGCTACGAATCAGCCGTGCTGATGAGTTGAAGTTATGTCATAATTGTCTTATACCTAATCACACTGTTGAACAGTGCAGGAGTGAATTTAAATGCATTATTTGTGAGCGACCACATAACTTATTATTGCATCAGGACGTAACGAAAACGTTTCTCGCTTCCTCTTATGACTCCGGTAATGCATCGATTCCTGCAAGCGCGCCCGCCCAGTCGGGAGGCCCTTCAACTGATAATAATAACAGTTACAGTACGGTTTTGTTGGGTACCGCGATTGTTTATATTTTAGACAACTTTAACGTCTATCAACCATGTCGCGTATTAATTGATTCCGGTGCACAATCCAATTTTATTTCCGCTGCATGCTTACAACGTTTAGGTTTATCTCAACGTAAATGTCCATTTAGCATTTGCGGGTTAGCTGATGGTTTAGTTAAGAACTACGGCATGACGTCATGTAGCTTAAGGCCGCGTCACACTGATAAACCTGTTTTTAATATTGATGCTGTTATTCTTCAGAAAGTAACTTCAGATCTACCTACCATTAAAATTCCTGAGCATATAATAAAACAGTATGATAATTTATTTTTAGCTGATCCTCATTTCTATAAGCAATCGCCAATTGATTTAATTTTAGGCGGTGACGTTTTTCCCCATATTTATAGTGGGAAGAAAATTATTATGGGTCCCAATATGCCAGCCGTGCTGGACAGCATATTTGGGTATATTATAACAGGTAAATTAGTTACACCGTCGACTAATGACGTCACGGATGTGAACGTTGTAGCGTCTACAACGTTGGTGTCGTACACCACTGATGATCATTTAAATGATACTCTTAAGCGATTTTGGGAAATAGAATCCTCGCCGTGCGATGTTCCTTTAAATCCCGATGATGAAGTCGCTGAAAAACTATATATTGAGAAACATTATCGTGACGAGAGTGGCCGATATGTTTCACCTATTTTATTAAAGCCAAATCACGAACCGTTAGGTAATTCGTATGACATAGCCTTTAGGAGACTCACGCATGTCGAGCGCCGACTTGCGCACTCACCCGAGTTCCGGAAGGCTTATTCTGATTTTCTGAAGGAGTACGAGTCACTGGGGCATATGGAGCTATATCGTGGTACGGAGCCGTCTAAATATTTTATACCACATCACTGTGTGTTACGGCCTTCTAGCTCCACAACACCGTTGCGTGTGGTCTTTGATGGATCACAGAAAACTAGTACTGGGGTGTCACTAAATGACAACCTTTTGACCGGCCGTAAATTACTTCCAAATATTTTAAAAATTATTATTAACTTTCGTCTCTACGACATATGTTTTACGGCGGATGTGTCAAAGATGTATCGAGCCGTGCTCATCGACCCCGCTGATAGGTGTTATCAACACATATTATGGCGTGATACACCGTCAGACCCAGTACAAGTTTACGAGTTGAAAACGGTCACTTACGGACTGCGTAGCGCGCCTTACACGGCTATTCGCACGCTGCTTCAACTTGCCCAAGACGAACGGTCAGACTGTAAGGCTTCCCGAGTTCTAGAAGAGGGTGTCTACGTCGATGACTTTTTGTGGTCATGTCAATCTGTAGACGAAGCTTGTACCTTACAAGACGGCTTAATGAGTCTTCTGAAAAAAGGCGGGTTTGAATTACGTAAGTGGGCTAGCAACTGTCCCGAGCTACTGACACGAATGAAATCAGAACAAATAACGCAAATAAATTTTCAAGATGATACGTTATCATCATCCTTAAAAGTCCTGGGATTGACATGGTTGCCCTCATGCGACTTCTTTTCATTTAATTATAATTTAAAAGATAATGACGGAACGAAACGTTCAGTACTTAAGCTGCTTGCTAGTATTTACGATCCGGTTGGTTTTATTTCGCCGTGTACTTTCGTTGCCAAATGTATCATGCAGGATCTTTGGAAACTGAGCCTCGGCTGGAATGACCGTTTACCATACGAATTGTTACAAAAATGGGATAAATTTATCGGTCAATTACCGATCCTTTCACAACTTCGCATTGAGCGACACCTTCTAGTAAATTCGTTTGTAAACGTACAATTAATCGGTTTCTGTGATGCGTCATCACTGGGTTACGCAGCTTGCATATATCTTCGTAGTACTGACAAGGATGGGAACGTCAAAGTCAAACTATTGACGAGCAAATCTAGAGTTGCTCCATTGAAACCGTTAATGTCTATCCCTAGGCTTGAACTTATGGCAGCCGTGCTGTTATCGAAGCTAGTTCGTTTTGTCGTACAAAACGTTAAAGATTTTAATTTACCAATAGTTGCCTTTAGCGACTCGAGTGTGGTTTTGTCGTGGCTACAGACTCCGCCTTACAAGCTAAAAGTATTCGTGGCTAACCGTGTTAGTGAGATTGTTGACGTGATTCCGCCCAATTGCTGGTTTCATGTAAACAGTGAGAACAACGCAGCCGACCTCTGTTCTCGAGGCGCGCTGCCTGAACAACTTATAGCAGTAGCGGACGAATGGTTTAGTGGCCCTGCATGGCTTGCTGGAGATCCGCGTAGTTGGCCAAGAAGTACTTTAATTTTAAAAGAAAATGATATTATTCCAGAACTTAAAACTAACGTAGACACATTTACCTTTAATTCTTACAATTTAAATAACTTCAATGATCTTGAACATTCCTTTAATAATATTTCATCGTTTAGTAAACTTGAGCGCGTAACAGCGTGGTGCCTTCGTTTTATAAATAATTTAAAATGTAAAAAATCAGATCGACCATTTGGTTCATTGAAGTCTTCTGAGTTAAAGCAGGGACATGATTTAATTATAAAAGTCATTCAAAATAATTATTTTTATTCTGAAATGCAAATGCTAGCAAAGGGAACTCATGTATCATCCCTTCGCAAACTATCTCCCTTTATAGACCCTGATAATTTCCTCAGGGTGGGGGGTCGAATACAACAGTCGGATTTACCATATAATATAAAACACCCGGCACTATTACCTAAGAAGTGCCACATAACAAATTTAATAATTGATTATTTTCATAAATTGTACATGCATGTAGGACCGCGCACCTTGCAAGGCATTTTGAATAATAAATACTGGATAATAAACGCTCGTAGTGTAATTCGTTCAGTTTTGTCGAAATGTCGGGATTGTTTTAAATTTCGTCCATACTCCACACAGCCTATGATGGGTACGTTACCTGCAACTAGGCTTAAGGCCAACAAGGTGTTTGACCATGTTGGTTGCGATATTGGTGGTCCATTCTTTATAAAAGAAGGTATGCGGCGAAATGCAAAGGTTACTAAGGCATATTTGTGTTTATTTGTATGTTTCTCTACAAAAGCAGTGCACCTAGAAGTGCTCTCAGATTTATCTTGCGAATGTTTTCTGGCCACATTTGATCGTTTTGTGGCACGCCGCGGTCTCTGCAGTTGCTTATATTCCGATTGTGGAAAAAACTTTATTGCAGCGGCTAAACATTTAAAAAACGTTACTAATTATTTTAATTCTACGTCTAATTCTGATGAAATTCTTTCTGGATTATCCTCACGAGGCGTCCAATGGCGTACGAACCCGCCTAACGCAGCTTCCATGGGTGGTCTGTGGGAAGCAGGCATAAAATCAGCCAAACATCATCTCTACCGTGTAGTAGGTGATAGGTCCTTGACTTTTGAGGAGTTAAGTACCTTATTTTGTAAAATTGAGGCAATTATGAACTCGCGACCATTATGCTCCCTTTCAAATAATCCTAATGAATTTGAAGTTCTGACTGCGGGTCATTTTTTAATTGGACAGAATCTATTAACTGTTCCGGAGTATAATTTTGAAGATGTACAGATGAATCGATTGTCACGTTGGCAATGTATTCAAAAGGCATCACAATCATTTTGGAAGCGATGGTCAAATGATTATTTGCACACTTTACAGCAAAGAGAAAAGTGGTTCACCTCAATTCCAAATGTTAAGAAGGGTGATTTAGTGCTTCTTAAATCTAACTTAACCAAACCTTTGCAGTGGCCTCTTGGCAGAATAGAAGAGGTTCACCCTGGTTTTGATAACATTGTACGTGTAGTTACTGTACGCACGCAAACCGGGGTTTATAAAAGACCGGTAAATAAAATCTGCCCATTGCCATATGCAAACTAAATATAAAATTAGGTTATTAGGTTAGGACTTAGATTAGGCACATACACTCAATTTTTTTACTTAACACTAACAAGTTTCTTTATTTTCTTTTGAATTATTTCGTAAATATTCATTAACACAAATTATTAACACACTCATTCTTCACACACCGACACTATTAGGAAATCATCACACTGATTTCGGTGGGGGGTATGTTCAATCCTTTATCACTGGTCGGTGTGAAAGAAAAAGTAAAACCCTTCCAAAATTGACACTTAATGTCAAAGGAAAAATATCGCGAGTTGCGTCAACTCCGTTGAAAAAGATCGGTTGAATTCACGACGTTCGTGGAGTTTCCATCTTAAGAAGACCATAACGTTTATGGTGCTGTCCTCCGGCCGTGCCGTGAAACAAAGAAGCAGTCGTGCGCAGCGCAATCCTGCGACATTGGATGTTAAGGTTGGTGGGTTCTTTCTTACTGATTTTGGTATTGGATTGGACATACTACCAACCTACTGCTTCATAAATACATACATACATTTATACAGTCCACATTACATACATCGAAGGATCGCCCCTGCGATTACCGCACAATAGATATTTTATAATAAGTATCAAATAGGGATATTACTGTATGTATTATAATCGTTAATTGTGAACACTCTACTCCATTGTTTTAGACGACACTTATTTGGTAAACAAACTTAGCACCACTTTTTATTGAACTGTTAATAGCTCAATTAATAAAAAAATAGTAATGGTGAAAAGAAATTAGTTTTGGCATAAATGTTTATTCATCTACAGTAGAATCCCGATTATCCGGATCAAATAAAACCAGGGGTATTCCGTATAATCGAAAATCCGGATAATCGATTTGAAATTCAAATCAAACAATATTTAAATTTTATAAAAAAATACGTGCTATAATGATAATGAATCACATAATACTACGCGTTTACTTCAAGTTTGCCCTCGTCGACAGTTACGATTTCACAGTTAAACGACTAATAACTATTTTAGTCATTGAAGCGACAAAAATCAACGTAAAATAAATCAATAGAAAAATTATTTAACGAAATTAACATCAAAATCAACAACAAACTCAAGAACGTACCCGCCGCACGGGACCTCAAAAATACGCGGGTAGCGTTGCTGTACGTACTAAATGAGGTGCGGTACGAGGAGCGGAGCGGGAGGTACTTGACGTGAACGCGTAAAACCTATGTAATTTATTTAGAACTTTGATTGGAAATAAGGTGTAGTTGATCTTGGACGCAATCGTTTCATCTTTTCATTGCAGCCAAGACGCTTCTTGTATCAAAATTGTAATTTGTAACGTGCCTCGTTGCGCGGTAAAACATTTTTAAATCAGGAAGTAGAGCCGTGACGTGAGTCCGGATAATCGGATGTTCGGATAACCGAGGTTCGGATAATCGGGATTCTACTGTATTATTATTTTCATGATTTTTGTGTGGAGTCTGCCTTATTTTTAAATTTCAAATAACGATAATTTCAACACCGTTTTTAAACGAGTCCTATTTAGCAATAGTAATCCGCACTGGAGCAGCGTGGTGGAGTATGCTTCAGGCCTCCTCAAGAGGAGAGATCCGTGCCCAATAGACAGTGTAACCTTACATTGAACAGGTTAAGTAAAAATGCGTTCTTTTCTTTATAGACGTAACTCATCATTTGTAGTCATATTCAGGTTATGGATTATGGATTTGTTTTGCTAAAATACAGTTAATATAGTAAATTACCTCTAAAATAAATACTTTAGAAATAAAGTTTTTGTCGAAAGGACAGTTGCTGTTAGCTATCTGTATCGGTTAAATTTCAGGCGGACGGAGAAATAAAGGCAGAATTACAGAAATTTATTGAGCACTATTATCATGTTTTAAACCTCTTACCAATGTCTTCCTAGCCGTCTAAAATATTCTTCATAACCAATATAAATACCATAGTTTTAACATATTATTCTAAAACAATATTTATTTTACATAATTATGGTAATTTATATCTTCTACGTATAACAAGTAAAAACGTGACACCAAGGTCGTATCTCATTTAGACGCGTTATTAATACTTTTGCACCATACCAAGATAGATATCAAGCCAACCAGCATAAAATAACCAGCATAATAAATCAGTTTGACACATGTTTGACTGAGAATCGAACCTAAGACGCTTCGCTCGACAGACTGATTTTCTAACCGAGAATAGGAAAAAACATTTTATTAATTCGATTCGATTGTTATTCATTGCAACGCACAGGGCAAATATTACGTTTATCCTGGTAATATATTACTCTATTACTGGTGTTTATTCTAATGACGAATATTGTTAATTTACCCCATGGGAAAACCGCCTGCAACTTTACCGCTAGGATTTCTTCACACCAAGACAGTCCAGTCGTCATTGCAAAGGCAAAGGTCATTGGCTAACCAAATAGTCGATGTCACTAAAACTCATGCCTTGACAACACTATTATCTAATGAAAACCAACGTAAACATCTATTACTAGCCTTCTGCCCGCGGGTTTGCTCGCATTTTCCTAGATTATAAGTACCCTATAGCTTATTCCAGATCATGTTCTATCTGTGTGTTAAATTACATCAAAATCCGTTCAGTAGTTTTTGCGTAAAAGAGTAACAAACATCTATGCAAACTTTCACCTTTATACCATTAGTAGGAAGAAAGAAGATTACTTACGATATACATTTTTATGCATACTTTGAACTTTAATCACTGTATTATTATTATTACTAACGAGCCCTCTGAAGAAACGAAAAAAAGAAACTATTTATAAATAAAAATGTATTTATGTGACTACACCCATGATTTTGATATGGATTTGAGTTTCAAATGCATTTATCATGTCATGGTAATCTAGTCGATAGTGATTGATAGACTCGCTTGAAATATTTATAGAAAAGTGTAATCTATACATATAAAACACAAAAAATGTTGTATGTTTACTTACTGTATAAGTGATATGTAAAGACTGGCAGCCCACAGCGCTGTACTGACTAAGTCCAGCCTCTCAGCCGTCTGTGGTGATAGCCTGAGGATGCCGACATCTTGCAGCCAACACGCCTTTTCAACCGGCAGGAATGCCTGGTCCACCATATTGGCTAGCACCCCCAAAGCTGCGCCTATTTTAGAAGACTCCTGTAATTCATTAATAAACAATATTTACTACAGCATGTTCATTTATATGAAACCGTTACCCTTGACTTAGTTATAAAAGAAAAGTGGTAGATTGTATCAGGTGCAGAGCAATGACTTGGAGGAAACAGTTAGCCTATTTGATACTAGTTAAATATAATATACTGCTTGAGACAGGAAAATAGAAATTGTGAAAATGAGGACCTATAATAATATATGCAATAGTAGGTACATATTAACATATAGATAAGGTACATATTATGTGTGCAGTCTCCAACCTCTATGGCGAAGTACAGACGGCTCAATGAACAGATCTTTAAGTGCAGGCGACGCGATTTGCGAAAAAACAACGCAAATCGTGTAAAAAACACAATTGAGCAAAACCGAGGCTCTAAAGTGTTCGCCAGGGATCTGTCTATTGGGCAAAGTCAGCTTACGAGGTTGAAGCTCGGCACCATAGTTTCATCGAAACCCGAAGTTCTGAGAGAGACGGAGAGATACAACCGTGTATGCCTCCTCTCAAGCTCCAGCTCCCCTCGAGGAGAGCGATAAGCGAGCCAAACTAACCCGACACTACACAGAAGATATCCCGGACGTCAGCCTGTATGAGATTAGAGAGGCTCTCAAACAGCTTAAAAACAACAAGGCACTGGGAGATGACGGAATCACAGCCGAGCTGTTAAGAGCTGGGGGGAAACCCTTCCTAGTGGCGCTCCGAAATCTGTTCGCTTCCGTCATTAATACTGGAACTACCCCGGAAGCGTGGAGCAGAAGTGTGGTGACTTTGTTCTTTAAGAAAGGGGATAAGACCCTTTTGAAGAACTACAGGCCCATTGCACTTCTGAGCCACGTTTATAAGCTGTTTTCGAGAGTGCTCACAAATCGCATTGCACGCAGGCTTGACGACTTCCAGCCTCCCGAACAAGCAGGATTCCGGAAAGGCTACAGTACCATGGACCACATACACACACTGCGGCAGATTATACAGAAGACCGAGGAGTATAATCTGCCGCTATGTGTCGCCTATGTGGACTATGAGAAAGCCTTTGATTCTATCGAGACCTGGGCAGTACTAAATTCTCTTCAGCGGTGCCGGATCGACTACCGGTATATCGAGGTGTTGAAATGTTTATACACATCAGCCACCATGACCGTCAGAGTACACAACACAGCAACGAACCCCATCCAACTGCAGAGAGGTGTCAGGCAAGGGGACGTCATATCCCCAAAACTGTTCACCGCTGCGTTGGAAGACGTGTTCAAGCTGATGGAGTGGAAACGACGTGGCATTAACATCAATGGCGAACACATCACACACCTGCGATATGCCGATGATATAGTCATCCTGGCGGGATCCCTGGAGGAACTTGGTACAATGCTCGGGGACTTGAACAGCGCCTCACAACGGGTGGGTCTTAAGATGAACATGGACAAGACGAAAATCATGTCGAATGTCCATGTCACACCCGTACCGGTTGTTGTTGACGGCGCTGCTCTCGAAGTTGTAGACGAGTACATTTACCTGGGACAAGTGATCCAAATGGGTAAGTCCAACTTCGAGAAAGAAGTCACTCGTAGAATCCAACTCGGATGGGCTGCGTTCGGGAAACTACGTCATATCTTGTCGTCCAAAAAGTTACCTCAGTGCCTGAAGTCGAAGGTATTCGAGCAGTGTGTGTTGCCAGTGATGACATACGGATCCAAGACGTGGTGCTTCACTATTGGCCTTATGCATAAGCTTAGAGTCGCCCAGCGGGCTATGGAACGAGCTATGCTCGGTATTTCTCTACGCGATCGAATCGGAAATGATGAAATCCGTAGACGAACGAGGGTGACCGACATAGCTCAGAGAATTAGCAAGCTGAAGTGGCAATGGGCTGGCCACATAGTTCGAAGGACCGATAACCGTTGGGGAAGAAAGGTCCTCGAATGGAGACCACGCCTCGGTAAAAGGAGCACAGGACGCCCCCCGACCAGGTGGACCGATGACCTGAAGAAGACAACGGGTATCCGCTGGATTCAGAAGGCTCAGGACCGGTCTGAGTGGCGTAGATTAGGGGAGGCCTATGTCCAGCAGTGGACCTCAAAAGGCTGATGGATGGATGGATGAGGTACATATTAACAAGGGGAGTCTACTGTGCAGCATTAATTTAATACATTGTCTATTGTGGCAATAAAAGGTTTTAAATGAAATTAAAATTGTTAACACAAGGAATTGAGTTGTTCATTTTAAAAAAAATATTTTTTTTTTAAATGTATTTTAAATCTTAAACACAAATTATATTGATTGGCATTGTTAAAAACGCTTAAAAACTATTTTTAATATTAATAATAACGAAATAAAAGTTGAAAAAAAATCACGTGGCTACGAACGCGCCAAATTTGACCGCCATATTTGTGACGTCACTTTGTTAAAGAAATTTCACGATAGTACGGTCTCAACGGCTCCTACACGTAAATTAACTAAAAATATCCGAAATTTAGTGCAAAAAGATATTCCACGTAATTTTATTGTAAATTTAAACGTTAAATGATTTATTCTTCATTAAATATAATAAAACTCTCCATTGATTATATACTTACACCAAAAGAAAAGGTTACACTGTTTACTAGTAAATCGTGTCTGGGAGGAATCAGGGCAGGGTGTTAGGGGTATGAAATCAGGGGTGTATGATAAATTATATTTCATTTATCATACAACTAGCTTCTATCCGCGACTTCGTCTGCGTAAATTTCAGATATGGATCCTTAGAGAAATGAAGAATGTGATTAATAAAAAAAATGCACAATGCAATGCTACAGAAATTCTATGCTAGTAGTAGGTACATACATACGATGACCCTATAGCCTAGTTGATAGCGATTCGATCCAACCTGCGAAGCGAGGGTCCCAGGTTCAATTCCCAGCCATATCTAATAAATATTTGTACTCGGGTCTTGGGTGTTATAGTGACGTGTTGTCCATATCACCCGCGATAGGGAAACCTACTGCGGCGTTATGGGTTTGTACGCGCTTTATACATAAAACTGGTACAATATATAATTTTTTTTGTCTCCGAAATACACCAACTTGGTCAATGACCCGTGTGGCGAATGAATACCACGCCACATCGCTGAGTCAAGGGTCCTGGGTTCGATACGATGCGAGGTGGTTTGAATGATTAGTTTGAATTTCTGTTCTTGGTCTGGGTGTGTGTCCTTGTATTGTCTATGGCACCCACGACTCAGGGTATCCTAGTAAGGGGCTTCACACTCATAGGAGTGTGAAGCGTTTATTTATTTAATGATGTTCCTACTGATTTTACAATGTTAATGATAGTAATAGTAGTAGTAGTTATCTTTAAACACGGCTCCGTTTTACTCTACCATTGAGGAGTTCCACTTTGTAGCCCCAGAACCCATCATCAAATCCTCATTGAATTGAAGTAGGATCAACGTGGCAAAATTCCTAACCTAATAAAATAAAACCATCAGTTGTTTCATAAAAGAAACGGGCAAGTGCGTGTCAGGCCACGCGCAATGTAGAGTTCCGAAGTAGTAAGTTTATCGACTATTATTCATTAACTACTCATGTTAACATAGCCGTGATAGTTTTCCTTGTAAATTCATCATATTATAACCCATGGGCGTAGCCAGGTTTTAGTTTCGGGGGGGGTTCAAGTTTGGGGGGGGGGGGGGGTGGTTCAAGAAAATACAACGACTAAAAGTACATGACAATAACCCTAAAGAAAATTGAGACTTTTTTTTTCTCATGACGTATGTAGTGCCATCTATTAATAGTTTAGTCAAAAAGTTCAAAAACGTGTTTAATAGAAATAAAGCTCCCAAAAATATGTGCGATAGCTCATTCGATTCGAAATGACGTCCAGAAAAATGTTTTTTAAGGGTTTATTAGCACATAAAAATGTCAGTCCTTAACATTTCGGGGGGGGTTTGAACCCCCGAAACCCCCCCCCCTGGCTACGCCCATGTTATAACCTATTTTTGAGATTTTTTTCACTTGTCCAACTCCAACCGTTTAGCCAACTGTCCCCCCTGGACACTTGACTCCAACCAGAATTAGCACTTTAAAGCAAATATTTCGCAAACGGACCCAAAATTCCAAAAATGGTCTTCCCATAATATTTTTGGAAGAGCTTTTCAATTTTTTTAATAAATATATGTATATATCCATGCCAAATTACAGCTTTCTAGCACTAAGGGTTTCGGCGCTTTGTTTTGGACAGACGGACGGACGGACAGTCGGACAGACGGACAGACGGACAGACGGACAGATGGACAGACGGACAAACGGACGGACGGACGGACGGACATGACATGACGAAACTATAAGAATTCTGATTTTACTTCGGAACCCTAAAAATGAATCTATGAACGAAAACTAAAATTTAACCTCTTATTCCTCGGGAAAAGGTCTATTTCCGGGATAAAAAGTATCCTATCTGGTAAGTTAGGTCAAAAACTATCTGTGTGCCTTTCATCTATATCCGTTCAGCCGTTTTTGCGTGATGGAGTCACAAACATCCAAAATTTCAGATTTATAACATTAAGTAGGAAAGTAGGATTAAATGTACAGGTTCCGAATAAATGTACACATTTAACATTATCTTTTTTGTAGTATTCACACGTAATGGTACAAAACAAGCACGATAACTTTTAAGGTTTACATTTTTAATATGTTTATCAATATATTGACGATAATATCAAGATTTTATCAGTTTAAAGTCAAATCACAGTATCAGCTGTATGCTGCAATGAATAGCAATTAACAAAGTGACGTCACACGCGCGCTCGGGTCTATTCGGGAACTGTCGGCGTGTTTTCGGTACTGGATTCAAAAACGTATTTTTGATTTGATGTAACTTTTAAATTATAGCGAATATAAAAAAACTAAAATAACTTTGTTATAAAACTTATATATGAACTTTCCATTTATAACAAAAAAAAATTTTAGGAAACAACTCAATTGTTAATAGCAATCCTGAAACCTAAATATAAAAAAGCAAAAAAAAAGCAACAACCCATAATTGTCCCACTGCTGGGCTCGGGGTCTCCTCTCACAATGTGAGGGGTATTAGGCCACGCTGGCCAATTGCGGATTGGTAGACTTCACACACCTTCGAGAACTTTATAGAGAACTCTCCGGTGTGCAGGTTTCCTCAAGATGTTTTCCTTCACTGAAGCAAGTGATAATTAACTTGTAATACGCACATAATATTTGAAAATTAGAGGTGCGTGCCAGGGTTTGAACTCGGGCCCCTTCGTTCGGGAGACCAACGTTCTACCGCTAGGCTATCACTGCTTTTTTTTTCTAAATATAAATCTATAGTAAAATTTGTGTGTAAAATGTGAAAATTTTAACAATACAAAAATTCAAGGACAATTAAGATTAAATTCCTTGAGCTTGGCTGGCCTATAAAGATAATAATTACATGACAAGACCATTACTTAATGCATACTGAATTAGATAATACAAAGGTGAAACCGAAGACATAATCAAGTACTTAATATTATGTCCCATTAATATCACAGTATTATTATTACCTATTATAATAACAATAATGCAATGCACAATCAACTATAAAATAAAACAATAATAATTAAGGTTAATGTATATCGCAAATATAATCATGTTATAAACTCAAATAAAACAGATATATAAAAAATATCTTTTGTTAAAAAAATTACTTACATGTTTTCCCAAACCATAGTTGTATGTATGTCTGATCATTGGGATATCATCAAACAGTCGCAGCATCAGCCGGGCATTAGACAGCCTGGAGCCCGCCGCCTGCCACGGCTTATCATCTTTGATGCAGCCATACAATTTGAATGCATAACAAGCTAAACGTACAACCTAGAAAACAAAACATATTTGTTCATTTATTTCCAACAATGTTTCTTTTCCAAAATCCAAAACTGCTTTGAAATTAAGCATTTGAAAAGTTTTGTAACAAGGAAAGAATGAAAGAAATATTTATTATTAATGATTAAGTAGGTACATTATTTTTCGTGTAGTCATAAAAGCAACATTATAGGGATTTACAAATTATAGTGCTACGCTTACTTAAAATGATAAAATACCATCAATATATTAATTAAATTGGCTGGCATTAAACGAGTTTTTAACACTAGTAATTTGTAGTGTATTTCCTGTTTCAAGCAGGCAGCAGGCCTTCCGCATTACTCACCTTGTCTCGCCCGTTGTAGCTGTCCAAGAGTTCGCAAATATCTTCAACTACAGAAGACATTTTGCACTGAGTATTGACTATTACAAAATATTGTATATTTATCTTATCTGTCGTGGTTTATTACAACGTCGAATGCGTGTGATAACGTGAATCGGCATCTGATAACTAAATCCATGAAATACCATTTCTACATTCTTCGCAGTTCCGCACTATGCTAGTGGACCTTGGAACTCGTGGTTTAGAAAGGCCACTCACTCTACGACACACAACACAAGCTACCACTATCCGGCTTCAAGTAAACTGAAGTTACTTTTGAATAAAATTATTTGCGACTATTGCGAGAGCAAAATACCAGGCGAGCAACCAGCTGATGCAACGTGAAAGTGATTGACATGACATCTGACATAACGATATGACATAAGTATCATTGACATTGACATCTAACAATCGACAAGCGTGGAGCAAAGATGTTATAGTCTAACTGGATATCCTTGTAGTGGTATCTGAAGATGGGTGACAATAACATTGGATGACCATTTACGACCAATCACAGGCCAGATTGAGGTTTTCCTTCATAATTTTAGGGTATCCATACTTACCTATATAGATCAATTATGTCCTAATTTGATAAGGTTTTTCAAAATGTTTTTTATTGATAAAAATATTTTTTTCTGGTTTACCACCAGTTTTGGTTCCGTTATTGAAATAACACATAATATTATAATTTCTTCAATCCATACTATTTAATATTATATATGCGAAAGTGTGTTTGTTGTTTGTTTGTTTGTCCGTCTTTCACTTCGTAACGGAGCGATAAAACAGCTCATTCCCATGGAAAGATCTATGCGTATTTCAATTACTATATACATACATACTAAAAGTAACAATGTATTGCTCTTTCTAAGTCGTAAAGGATCTATGGATTGATATTATTTTATAATTAGAAACTAGCTATAACCCGCGCCTTCGCCCGCGTGTTCAAAGGGAAGTAACAATGAGTTGTTTAACATGCATGACTCATTCCTAGATATAATAACATAATAATAATATTCATAAATAAGTAACAGATCCAAAATTTTAAAGATAATAAGAGGAATTAACTATAAAACCTATGACCCTCCTCGATCTTCCAACTATAAATATAGAAATTCATACATATAATTATGATATTATTATTATCTATAATCCCGCCTGATGGTAAGTGGCGATGTAGTCTTGGATGGTCATATATAAATATTGATATAACTTTACATTTATAGTTGGAAGGTCGAGGAGGGTCATAGGTTTTACAATTGGTTCCTCTTAGTATCTTTTAAATTTTGAATCTGTTACTTATTTATGAATTATTATTATTAAGTTATTATAATAAATCTAGGAATGAGTCATGCATGTTAAACAACTCATTGTTACTAAAGTTCCCTTTGAACACGCGGGCGAAACCGCGGGTAATAGCTGGTATTAAATATCTTAATGTAATGAAAATTGATAACTTATGTTTTTATATTATGACTAGCTTTGTTGGTCTGCCAAAAATTTAGGGGTAGGGGGATGAAAAATAGATGTTGTCCGATTCTCCACCCTAGCCAATATGCTTGCAAAGATTCACGAAAATCAGTCGAGCTGTTTCGGAGGTGTTCAACTTCTAACACCGTGACACGAGAATTTTATATATTAGAGATTAATTTTGTACGAAAACAATTGAATTAAATATCCTGGGACTATAGATATCATGAACACCTTAAAAAAAAGGTCATCCAATGTTACGTCATCTTTATGTATCTTATATCTCTACGAAGTTATTCAGTTAGACTTTAATATCCTTGGACTTGAAGAAATTAACTGAATGTCAATCAATGTCATGAATGTAATCAATTGTCAATGTCATGTGAAATATGAAAATAAACAAAAACTTCGATTTATTTAAAATTTATATTTCTATTTGTGTCCGCAATGAAGGTTTTTTCGATAAAAGATATTCCTGAATTCTCTAATAAAGAGCGCATAGTGGTTGTTGGAGTTATAGGCAAGTCTCCGTACCGATACCCAAACAAAACCGCTCCTCTGTTACATTCGGTTCAATGTGATGAAGTAAGATTTAAAATATTGATGTTTTATAGCTAGTAGCAATATTTTTAGGCTTTTAGCAAATTAAATTGAATCTTATAACATCGCAATGCATGTTTAAAGTTTAACTTAAACAGTAGTTGTTAAAAAAAATGAAGTTACAAATTGCTAGAGAGTAATAGAGACTTACAAAGCGGCATAAGCCAGAAATAGTTCAGCTTAAATGTTCTTTTAAACCTGACACTATAAATTTATTGCAGGCAGCTTGTCAGCTTAACTTGATTACATTTTTAGTTATTAATTTTCAATCTCATCAATACTGTATTTTGTATTTATTAATGTCCTTATCACGTGTATTTTCATGACACAAAAAGAATGGAATTGATTGCCACTGGGACGAGAGGCGTGGGATACTGTTTCTCCATGCAGTCACTTACATGGACACCAGGCGACTGGCGGACCTAGCTGCCAACCTCAGTGACAAATCACCAAGCACTATAAAGGATGCGGATGCTTCCCACTGGTTGGTAGCCTCTGGAGAGCTGGCCATGGAGTCCTGCAAGGCCATAGCACTGATCTTCCACTTGTGCCACATTGTGGTTCTCTCCACGCCCACCTCTGTGTTTGATCTCGGCTACCTGCAATTGTTTAAAGCTGTTGATGCTTACAGGTGAGGAAATGATTACTGTAACTTTGTGAGTTGTGTGAAAGTTAAAAAATCGTTAGGTCTATTTCAACCGAGCTGTCAATGCTGCTGATAATATGCTCTTTGCTGAATCTTAATAAGACACTCCAGTTAGTCCAGTTAATGTTGTGAAATTCTGTCCAAACCAGATTCCATTCCAAACTCTAAATATAAATTTGGTCCAAACCAGATTCCATTCAAAACTCTAAGTAAAGTATAATCTCTCTAAAAATAATCTGTGATATGTGACTATGCAGGTGCTGATTTCATTAATTTAATTAATTCTTGAAGGGGCCTAGAACATACTCCACGCTACTCCAATGCGGATTGGTGGAGAAGAATGTGACGAATTATAAATGTAGTTTATCTATGTCAGGACTGAACTCACCACCCAGACAACCTCGGCGCTATGGAACGCGGGCGCGGGCGGCGCGTGGGAGACGCACGGCCGGCCGTGCTGCCCGCGCCTGCTGTTCCACTTCAGACGTGCACCGGTGCCGCTCAGGAAATCGCCCGCCTCTCTCAAGAAACTTGAACATTCAGTTGAGGATCAACTCTACTTCATACTGAGGAAAACTAGGATTATCACTAATGTATGGTAAGTTACTGTGAGTTCTTTTGTTAACAATATAATTTTATAACAAAAAATTGTTTAAAAAATATTAAAAAATTGATGGATAATATGTAACTTCAAAAGAGTAGAAGAACATTGTTCCTGTATGCGTAAAGTGACTTTAAGCCATTACCACCCTAGAGGTCTAGATCATACTCCAAATATTCCAACTGTGTTTTATTCTGCTACAGACGTCCCTGAGTGGCTGTCACCACCCAGATTAATAGATTGATGATTGATTGATGTGCCAGATTGATCATTTTCTCTTATCTGTTCTTGATGAAAACAAAAACAACAAAAAAGTATTTCCCAGATTCTCAACTACTCAAAATTATCATTACAGCGCAAAATCTCTGTTTGCGATACCAAAAAACGAGGAGTTTGTATACATAAGCGCGGAGGAGGACAACGGGCACGCGCGTGACGTCAGCACGCTGCTCCGCGGGCTGGTGCAGCTGTGTACGAGCGGCGAGCTGGCCCCGCCCCCCGAGAGGCCGAGCTTCGCGCAGTTCCTGCAGGGACATGTCGACCTGGCCTTTAGCGAGGGTTTCGATGATAATGTGGGGAAATACGCCATGAGCACCTCCTTCTTTGAAGTAAGTTTAGTGTTAACGTAGCAATTATATTATGATTTAAGTAAATAAATGTCAGTTAGGCTTGAGAGCCAGTTATTTCTTACCTTTTCTTCCCCCTTTCTTGGCCGACAATGCATCAGTGATGCCTTTGGTGTTGCTGATGTCCATGGACGACAGTAGCCACTTACCATCAGGTGAATCGTCAGCTCGTTTGCCAGCTATTTCCATAAAAAAAGTTTAGTAAGCTAGCTCTTAATTTTACCTTTTCTTCCTTTTTAGGGTTCCGTAGTCAAAACAGACCCCTTATAGTTTTGTCATGACCGTCCGTGCATCCGTTCGTCCGCAGTGTAGCGCTAAAAAGCTACAATTTGGCATAGATATACATATCTACTAGCTGCCCGGACAGACTTCGTTCTGTCAAAAGTTTTTTTTTATTTTGAGATGTAAGCTATCCTATCTTTCAAGTTGGATCAAACTGCACACGGTGTGCAAATTTGATTAAAATCGGTTCAGTAGTTTAGGAGTCCATTGCGGACAAACAACGTGACACGTAATTTATATATATTAAGATTAAAACTACATACATACATTGATTCCCCCAGCTACCGAGCGCGTCGTCGTGGCGCCTCGCGGCGCAGGCGCTGACGCCGGTGTACCTGCAGGAGGCGCCGAGCGGCGAGGACGGACAGGAGGGCGCGGGGGCACTGTTCGACGCACTGGCTACTGATGTCCGGTTCTCTCAGGCCAGGTGTGCTAAGGTAATGTCGTAAGGTACATTTTTTTTTGTATTTGCCAGGCGTGGTGGTGTTTTCTGGGGGGTGGCCGAGCCCCGACTAATCTAGTCCGAAACTTCGATAGCCAGATAGGCTTGACGTCACCTTGTGATGTGTAGTGCGATGTTGCCACATGTACTTAGGTATATTTACTGTATGTACGTCACATTACAAATCACACGGTATATAAAATTATAATCAAATTTTACCAAAAACAGATACCGACTCAACGAAATAGCGTTCAATAAGTACCACTAAAATTATTGCTGAATATAATATAAAAATTGCCATATAATATACCTTTTATATTTGAGGTGTTATCTAAACTTCTCATAAATCTTACTTCCTCTTCCTGTGTCCTTATCAATAATAAATATTTTTCCAAATTGTTTAACAAATGCGGAAGTTTGGAGGTAAAAAAAAAACATACAACCGAATTGAGAATTTCCTCCTTTTTTGAAGTTATTTAAAAAGAAATAGCTATGAAAATGTTTGAATGGGAAACATGTATTTATAATAAGTGCTAATAATTGTCTCTCCAGGTGCTGCCCATAGCGCAGGCGTCATATACTGAAGGTCTGCCGTCTCATTACTCAAGTGATCATCACAACCACAAGGTACTTTAAAAGTATACAATTATTATCGTTATTCTATCACTATCATATCAATCATATTGTATTCAGCTGCAAAAAGGAGTTCAAAATGGATGGTAAGTCGCTGGTCACTGACACCCTTAGTAAACATCAGTAACCTTTATGTCATATCCCATGTTATATAAACAATATAATTAACAAAATTACAACAATAATCATTATTAATCCATTGGTTGGTAAGCTAATAAATTCGGTGTATAATGGAAACAAAAGTTGGCGACTTTTTGGAGTATTGCAAAAACAAAAGTTGGTGACATTTTGGAGTATTGCAAAAACAAAAGTTGGTGACTTTTTGGAGTATTGCAAAAGTTGCCAACAATTTCGGTGGATATATATGAACGGTACCTTATGCTGAGTCTCCACCAAAGCAAAATTGCCAACTTTTGTGTTTGCAACACGTGTTGGTGACAAAAGTTTCTGTAATTACCTTGCGTTGGCAACAAAAAATTGTAAACTAATGTTGGAAACGTTGGATCGTTGGTGTGAGCGAGAGGTACCTATAAGTATAACTTCTTACGTGCGTACATGTATACACAAACTATTTATATTACATAACACCGCGGTGGTCGTGGCGGTAGGTGGTAGTGGCGCTGGGCGTGCTGGAGGCGATGGCGCGCGGGCCGCTGGCGGGCGGCGCGCGCGCGCGGCTGCGGGCGGCGTGCGCCGGCGTGTGGCGGCCGCGCCGGCTGTGCGCCGCGCGCTCGCTCACCGGACACCCCTGCGTGCACCCCGACCAGTACGTCACCTCCCTACCTCCCTACCTCCCTCTCGCACTATGCAGAGTGCTGTCTCACTCGCTCGCTGTGTTACTTACCGATGTTGACTTATTAAGATACAAGATTCCGTCCGCGGCTTCGTCTGCGGAGGAGTAACATCACAAACATAATATTTAAACGTCCAAAATATCCGACGGGAACGTGTAACGTATATATATATATATGTAGATATTATATAATACAAGTTGCATAATATTATTTATATCATTTTATTATTAATTGTTAGTTAACTGTAAAATTTTATGTTCTTTTTTTAAATTGATCATTTTTAATTATGTATTTACGCCTACCTCGCATTTCTCTCCGTCACACTGGGTTGGCTGGTAGAGAATGCCAATAGGCATTAAGTTCGCCCTTTGTATCTCCTAGTGTAAGGTGAATGCAATAAAGAATAAATAAATAAATAAATAAATAACTTTGAAGATAGTTAGACATTTGCTGCTATTTGGAAACCGATGGTATGTCAAATATTACTCGCAATGCCTTCGGAACTTGAAGCAAGTTGCTAAGTAGTATTACTTTTATTTTAACTAGTCTCACAAAATTTCATTCCTCACAAGTTAGTTTAATCTTGGTATTTCTAGTCAATATAGCAATGTTATTCTGGTAATTACTTTTTTTCTAATGAACAGTGACAGCAGCAAAGAGCACTCATCCGGCGTGGTGTACGTGTGTGCGTGCAACTGCGGACGCACACGTGCGTCGCGGGAGGACCCTTACACTGTCAAACAGGTACTGTATATTCGGTTATGGGGTTCATCCATCCTTGAAGTATCATCCATTCTGATGACGTTGGCTAGCAACCTTCTAATTTTATAGTAAAATGTAAAAATTCTCAGGGAGAAAGACGCTACCACCACCAATAAATTACACACTAAAAAACGGTTTAAGCGGGTAAAATATAAATATTTTATTGTATTTAAGAAACATCAAATACAAAAACACATCAAATACGCAGCCGTTCTTATATTTTTAAAATTCTTTAGTCACATCATAATTAATGTCAAAATGTTCGGAAACTGTATGTTGTATGTCACTGAGCTGTGCGTTGTGCAGGCGAACTACACGTTCTACGAGGCGGCGGCGGAGCAGTGCGCGCACTGCCTCGCGCTGCAGAGCGTGCACTTCCCCGTCTTCCAGCCCTCCACGCCCTCCTTCAGGTACATATGCTATGTTGTCACACACAAGGTTCATTCTCACACCCATTTAGGGTGGAATCGGCCAGATATCATACAAATATTCTTTATTGTACTCTAATAAATGATAGAAAGAAGAGACATTAGCAAAATAAATAAATACAACAGGCAGTCATATCGCTACAGTAGTGATCTCTGTCAGACATCCCTTTGAGCGACGGACAAAGTACGTGTACAAGTATCACGTTATATCAGAGTAACATCGCACGTAAAGATGCGGAATTAACGAATGAACATATAAACCAACTAAAGCGCAAGTAAAGATTTCATATGCACTTTATTTTGCCAGATTATAATCATATCGGCCGTCGTTAGACAACACTGAAACCAAGAATTTAACAAACAGATATGACATTTTATTAGTAAATTTCACTTATTGAAAGGTCGAACTTGAATACGCCCTAAGATTATTTGGTCCTTCGAGCCGGATGAAGACTGCCTAGTAAATATGTAATTAAGTTTGTTCCGTTCTAATTCTGATAAATGACATGTATTACAGAGCGGCGTCAGTAAAGGGCGTGTCAGAGGAGCCAGCAGAGGGCGTGGAGGGCGTGGGCGGCGGGTCGGCGGAGTCGGGGGCGCGCGCCTCCCCGGGCTGGTCGCCGGACGCGCTGTCCCCGGGCGAGCTGTCCCCGGGCTCCGAGAAGGAGGAAGATGATGACGTGGTGACGTCAGCGCACTCGCACCACTCCGCGCACTCGGCGCTGGACGTCGGCGTCGTGCCCGTTGTGGACGAGCCTGCTGCAGGTTAGCGGTGTTACCTGAGTCGTTACCATAATTATTTATTTATTTAACTTTATTGACCACAAAATCACGGTACTATCGACGATCTTAATGCTTAAATGCATATCAAATGCATATCAAAATGCAAAAACCATATCAAACATTGCTCCTGGCCAAAGATGAGGGGGGGGGGGTTGAAAGATTTGATTGATTCACGAGGAAGAAGGATGGGACAAGAAAGTAACGAACCAAGCAAGTTAAAAGCTTGTAAAAATATATTGTAAACAGATGTGCCATTACTGACGCGCTTGACATCAAGTAGTAGAATTAGGCTGATGATAACGTATTATCCCTCACATTCCAGAGAAGGTGATGAGCCGCCAGCCGTCCACAACGGAGTACCTGCCAGGCATGCTCCACACGGGTAGCCCGGGCGCGCTGCTGCCCGCGTTCCCCAGCTGGTCGCTCGTGTGTCTGGGGCCTTCGTCGCTGTACTCGCACAGCGCGGGGCTGCCCGAGCACCTGCAGCCGGGGTTCCTCAACCACACCAACTACCTGCTGCCGTGGGACTGTACTGTCACGCTCAGGTATTGGCTTCGACACATGATCTTAATATATATAAATTACGTGTCACGTTGTTTGTCCGCGATGGACTCCTAAACTACTGAACCGATTTTATTTAAATTTGCACTGCGTGTGCAGTTTGATCCAACTTGAAAGATAAGATAGCTTACATCTCAAAAAAAAACTTTTGACAGAACGAAGTCTGTTCGGGCAGCTAGTAGGTATATATAATAGGTATATAGTTTATCCATGACGCCACAAACTACCACAATTTCACAAAAACAACACACTATCTAAAACAAATGACTGAATTCTAAATTAAAATAACACGGCTTTCGAATAAAATCTAATTCATTTACGAATTGCGCGCCAATCAGCAGATAATTAAATCTGAAAATACTGGTTATAAAATCTCCCTAAAAAAGACCTAATAAGTAGCCCGCCACTGAAGGTCTCTCCACTTGAGACTCTCCAACACGCTGTTGTTGCATGATTTGGTTTCATACGCACTCAGGTATCACATCAATTGAAGCGTGTACGTGTACGTTAGTACGCAAGCTTGCACGTTTGTGCGTACATTGCTTTCTGCGCAGCGTTATCTAGTAGTAGTAGTAGTTATGGAGATATTGCATTAGGCAGAAAATGTGGCCAGAAACAAAAATAAAATCCCTTGATGTGTTGCAAAGAATGGCAACCTCAGTTATAGCTTTACGTGTATTGACATTAAAGCAGCTTCACCCGGTAAAGTGTAATCTCATTCTTAACACGTAAATTACTGCGTTAGGACACAGATATGGAAGGAACATAACATAATGCAAATTGCAGGGTGGATCAGACGGCGATCGCGAACGCGTGGCGGGGCGGCAGCGCGCGCGGGCGCGGCAAGGGGGCGCCGCACCTCACCACCGTCAAGATCTTCATCGGCTACGAGTACGAGTGCGCGCGGGGACACAGGTAATGGTCGTGGACACCAACAGGAACCGGATATAGCTATTGATTAGCTCATGTCGTATTAATAATGAATGTTGAAGAATTTACAAACTTAAAAAAATTGTTTGTGTTTTTTATTTCTAGCCTTGACCCGGATGATAATTTTGCAATTAATGTTGCTATTTTGCAGTAGTTTCTAGAATATATGGTTCTCAATTATAAAAACTATAAGGTACATATTCACCATTTGACTTTATACGTCCTTTTAAAATTATACATGTCATGTCATGAATTATCAAGAATGTCCAGCCAATGTTATAGCTTTTTATAAAGAAAGTTTGAATTTTGACTGCTATGAATTTGTGAATGTGTAATTGTGTGTGGTTTTAGGTTCATGATGTCGTCCCCGGAGACGGTGGTGTGCGGCGGGGGCGGCGCTGCGGGCGGGGTGGGGGGCGCGGCGGGCGCGGGCGGTGTGAGCGGGGCGGCGGGCGCGCGGCTGGCGGCGGCCGCCATGCCGCTGTACCACGTGTGCCCGGCGCGGCACGCGGGGCTCGCGCAGTGGGCGCGGCTGCATGTCGTCACGCCCAAGGCGCCGATGCATGTCACTTTACACCCCAAGGTTAGTCACTATTATGGCTTCTGTGGGTTAGTGTTAAGATAACTTACTTTTTATTTATTATCTTGAATAAATAGCATGGCTTGGGTGGAGTACGATACTGTTTATAACTTTTTATTGTGCAACAAGATTTTTCACACATATCCGACTCGAAGGACCATTGTTGCTGTTTAATTATAATGCCAAAAAATCTATAAGATTAGAAGTGTAGTGTGAAACTAACATTCACTGCGTGTTTGGTGAAAGATTTTAAAAGTGGCTGCCTTCGATTCCATACCACTGGTTATTTATTATTTCAATTGGACAACAGAAAAACAAACCAAATAATTTGGTTTTAAGATGAACGTAAAATTGTTATTTTTTTACCTATTATTTATATAGCTGACAAAATTTATATTTTTATAACAAAAGTAAAATGTTGGTCATTCCAGGTGCAGCCAGTGGCGGGGGGCGCGGTGTTCATCCCGCAGCCGGCGGGCGAGGCGCCCCTCAAGCTCAGCGCCTCCGCCTACTGGGTGCTGCGCGCGCCCTATATCTACTGCGACGAGCGCGGCGCCCTGCCCCGCCCCCTGGAGCCGCCGGCGGCGCCCGACGCGGGCTCCATCCTCGCCCCCATGTTCGGGATACAGGACTGATATTCGGACTGCATCGTGAGGGACAACGTCTACCTCAGCTTTAAGACTAAAAAGCAAGTGCATAAGTACTATTTGTGAATCGGTGAGCGGCATCGGATGTGATAAAGGTAATCTTTATATGGTAGCGATGTATTTTAAACTTTTTTTTATCTTTACTTGTAATGTTGATCGTTTAAAAACTAAAATGTAATTTTTTTTGAAGAGCAGTGTAGTGACGTCTGTTTGGTAATGGTTAAACCATTCATCAGTTATAACATTTTATTGAAAGTATGAATCTGTGTGAATATTCTAAAAGTTATGCTGCTGTTCAGTTATTGTATTTTTATGGGTACCTCTTGTAAACCATTCTGTATATCTTTCTTTCTTTTTTCTTACCTCCTTCTTGGCCGGCAACGCATCATTGATGCCTTTGGTGTTTGATGTCCATGGGAGAAGATAGCCACTTACCATCAGGTGGATCGTTAGCTTGTTTGCCGGCTATTTCCATAAAAAACATAAAATTTTATACCTACATATTAATTGTTCACAACATAGATAAATATAAAAATGACTTATGTTACTTGTAAAGTTAGGGATTGTTTGTGGATGGGAAAGGAGGCAGTAGGCAGTAGGCAGGTAGATTTGCTGAATTGTTTGTGCGATGGTCTTACTATTGCATAACATGCATAGTTTTGAATGTGCGTCGTTCTCGAGTATCAGTAAGATGACATTTGTATATAGGCTAGCTTGCGTTCCTGTGAATTTGTGGTTTTAAGTTCTGTTAAGAATTCTAGAAGAATTACAGAAGTACAGAAGAAACAGTGCAGCAAGTAAGGAATCTGTTATATGTCTAAGTTCTGTTGAAATAAAACTGGTTACTGGTTGGGGAATGAGCTACATTGACTCAAATATGGCTGAACTTTCTTATACTTGTTAGAAAGGGTCTGGTCTGACTCTGACTGGTCTAAAAATATAACTGAATAGGACATTGGTTCAAGGCTCTTCTCAATAAACGCAGTAGAGGCCTTGCACAACGTGCCAACAACACTTGATTTATTACACTACTTATGAAAAATACAATAGTCTAAAATATGTCAATTATAGCGGATTCTACCAAATATGTTATATCAGAGTAGCTTTCCCGAATAGACGACACATGAATAATGAATGGATATGTCAACTAAAAATAAACTACAATGCTTATAAAGTAAAACGACCGATTTATGTGCTCTTAATTTTGCTTATTATAAAGATATCAACTGTTGTTACCAAATACCATGACGGAATTCAAACGAATGATGTGACTATCGGATATGATATTTTATCTGCAGGGTAAATTTTGGTTGAATTTACCCTGCCAGATTAAATTTTGCAAACCAATACCAATTCTGCAGACAGCCCATAAAATTAACTCAATTATTTTATGTTAAAACTATTTAATAGTAGGTTTTACCTACTAGCATTTAATATTTACTATTGTACATAAATGTAATATGCATTAGAATTGTATCGCTTTATCATCCTATGTAAATACGTAGGTACTGTAACAACAAATAGATTTGAACGTGTTTAGATGATAAACAACCTATTTAACAATCTATCTACGAGTATAATTTCTAGATAAGTTGTTAATGTAATGGACATGGAACATTGTTGTGAATTTTTGACAGTTACTAAGCTGTACCTTGAAGGTTCACGAATAGCCTGTGGATGCCTTTAAACGATAGTGATCATAATATAGCTGAGAATTTAGTTTGTTTCGGAAACAGTTCAATATATCAATCACTCAATTCAAATCAAACGACCCTGTAGCCTAGTTGGTAGAGACCCTGCCTGCAAAGCGAGGGGTCCTGGGTTCGATTCCTGGCTGGGGCAGATATTTATGTGACAGATAAATATTTGTACTCGGGTCATGGGAGTGACTTGATGTGTTATATGTGTCGTCCATGCCACCCGCGACACAGGTAACCTACTGCGGAGGTATGAGTGTGTTAACGTTTATTATATTATTATAAGTTAATGAATGAATTTATGAAAATAAAGAAAAAGGAATTATGAAAAACTATTGAAAAATAATTACGCAGGAAGACTGGTAACAAATAATGGGGAATGATCAGCCCCCTTACTCCCTAACTCAGTGTCCAACCTTTTGATAGCCACTTCAATACTACAATGCCGGTTTTGCTTCCTTGATCTTTTTAATTGACGTACAAAATCCGCATTGTAATATTGAAGTTGCTATCAAAAGGTTGGACACTGAGATAGGGAGTAAGGGGGCTAGTTTTTGTACCCCTTAACCACGACATGATTATGGGACAGCCTGTCGAACATGAATCCTGTGACCAATAATGTAATGCAAGGGAATACTGTGACTTGTTATAGAAAGTATGTTTCTTATGTTGTTCAATAAATATTTATTATAATACAACAAGATATTGTTTTATTTCGCTGCGGTCTATACATAAACGAAGATATTACCATTTATACTATAGCAGTTCTACTGTGTTCAGGGCTCCTCTCACAATGTGAGGAATGAAGGTATTAGTCTACCACACTAGACAAATGTTTGCAGACTTGATGGTGGATAGCTCTACGATGTTTTGTACACCGATATATTGAATGATTTTTTTTGCGTTTAAGACGTACGTAGTAATAGTTGGCGTAAAGGATTCCACCCCGGACATCTTTGAGATGGATGTTGAAATTAATGCAGTTAATATTACTCGAATCTAAATATTTGTGGTTCAAATAATTATCATTAATTACCAATAAATTATTTATGATTAATTTATTGACTGAAATAACCTATTCTGAAAAAAGTTACTCAAAATATGGACTCTAGTATATGTAGCCAGGTAAAGTTCCAAGTGAATTAAAAGGTAATTGTAAGAATATTGTAAGAATATACTAAAGCAATTTGAGTTTACTAAAAATTCGCGCACTCTTTTCCCTTTAATATAATTTCCGATTTTCAGTGAAGGATGTACAAAGAAAATGTTTCTAATACAAGTATTATTTTTGCTTTATTTAATAAATACGATAAAGCCAAACTCATTTTTATTAAAGATTATGTTTAAGAAATATAACTATCTTCTTTTCAGTTTTCAGAA
The DNA here is from genome assembly GCA_911387775.1 of Thymelicus sylvestris. Lineage (NCBI taxonomy): Eukaryota > Metazoa > Arthropoda > Insecta > Lepidoptera > Hesperiidae > Thymelicus > Thymelicus sylvestris. The sequence continues at coordinate 14,804,366 of OU426896.1, read as the reverse complement.
AAGTATCTTTTGCAGAATAAAGTTTTGAAATTGTCGTAATGTTACAACGCATGCGCCGCGCCATCTGTTGAATTGGTTCGATTCATATCCGCCATGTTGCGCGGAAATACAAAAACATTTTATGATATTGTTTTGATATTGGTTTAAAGACGTTTTATTGTTTTTATACGGAATAAATAGTTCTTAATAATACGTTTCATATTATTAAGAATTTAATGTGCTTCATTTTGTGTAGTCTTTGCAATATAAGATCGGAAATGGATCGAAAAGTGGGCGTGATTTGTCATCAGCTGGGAAAGGGGTGGGGAGGATTGCTTCGTGCTTCGCTGCGCGCGGTGCCACCGTCAGTTGCCCGAGTGCCGCCGACCTGAGAACACGTCTGCACGGAACTCTGGCCCAGCACTTTTTAATTCGGAAAGAAACTTTGCAAACTTTTTGCGGTCTCCATGCCGCTTCTACATCAGGTAAGTTTTTTTTACTTATTTCGTGCGACTTTTTCAATGTGTGTTGCAAGAATGATGTTCAATGCAGGAATTAAGAATAGAAATATTCAATTTTATGAATTATTATTTTGTCTACAGGATAATGCTCGCGGCGGCGGTTCGAAAGAGAACCGGCGATCGCTGGCAGATTTTCTGGGTTTAGACCCAGCTCAACTTTCGGAGCCAGCTGCCGTACCCAAGACCAATCACAGCGCAAATGTAAGTGCACTTTTGTTATAAACAAAGTCCGAATTAATTAAATTTCTTATATTCGTACAAATATCGGCGGGCCCTCGTTGGGCGCCAATATATTTAATGCTTTTAAATTTATGTAAGTCTACCGCGTGTTTACACGACTCCGTGCCCGTATATCACTTTTATATTATTCTAACCTATTAAAATGTCTCTACCCTGCAAACTAATCTGTAATATTTCTCTTCGCGATTTTAATGGCTACCAATAAAGCTAGTGCCTCGTGAAAACTAGCTGGGTCCTTTTAAGTTTCTCGGGAAAAAAATCTAAAAGCGGGTAGATACGAAATATTTTTTTATATCTTATTTAGCCGCGGCGTCCACGCCTACCCCTGCGTTTCCTAATAGTTGACCAGCACAATTTTAGAGTAGAAGGCACTCGACGGTTTTATTGTTCGTTCATAATGCCCGTACGACATCCGTTCTGATGCAGTTAATGTTGAGCGCGCGGCTGCCAGCGCGCCCCTATTAATGGCCTTATCGTGCCAAATAATGCAATCGTCCACCCCTACGCTTGCATTAGTCTTGTATGAGATTTGAATTAGTTTAATACGCTATCCGATTTAATCCTTTGGGAATCCTGGGTTTATTTTTACGTTTCACTTAATTCTACATAGACATAACCATACTCATTAAAAAGTCAATTCCAGCATTCTATTTTTGAATTAAAATACTTTCTTTCTAGGGTAGTTAAATATTTCTCGAATAGTTATTCAACAGGCACGTGCCGTTTTCTAGTAGATATGCATACAATAGGTATTATACCTATTAAGTCATTTTGAGCATCTACTGATGCTCAAAGTATAGTGATAATATTTTATTAATAAAACAAAATTTGATATTAAACGAAGGTAGCGCATCTGCTTATAAATAGCTTGGCTTTCCGAGCGCGACCTCATTTTGCCGGTAGATTAAAATACCTCTAGTAATTGATTTCTGATCAAGCTGTCGTGATGCAAAATTGAGTATCTCAAATCTCTATTAGAACCAGCTATTTCTGTTATGAATATAAAAGTAATAAAACTATTCCAAGATTGTTTCGTTTAAATAGTTGATTTATTTGTAAAAGTTGAAGCTTATGGTTGAAGTTATAATACGAAGCATAATCGAAACTTGTTCGATAGCTTCAAGGGGGACATTTGCCCCAACACGTGTCCCGTTGTGTCGGGGACGGCAGGCTCGCGGCAGTCGCGGTGTCCTGTTGCCAAGAGGCTGCGAGTCGCGGATCCGAATCCCATATACAATATAAGTTCGCAATCGGGCTCTTGGCAGCGTCTGGCGGGCTTCGCCGGCTATTGGCATGGGGTTGGCAATTTAATATTATTTGTATAGGCCCTGCCAAGGCGTGAGCCGAGCTTAATCGGCCGGCGCGGCTCGCGACCCGGAAAACTACGATACAGACATCATTTTTTTCTGCTTGACCTGCTATTATACTCAACATTACAGCATAAATCTTGGCTACCTGATCTTGAGATCAGTTGAGACAATTTACTCTTAAATACATCTCCTTTAAGGGTTAAATCCAATTTTAATATCACGGTGGATTTTTATTCATAAAAAAAACTGTTATTCAATAAAAAAACGAATTTTTTATCGTTCTGCAAAAGTTCCGCGATACTATCTCCGAAGTATTTGGACGTTCTTTAAAATTCTGTTATCGGATCGTGCAGCGGACGTCGCGACTTAACTGCACTAAAAGCCGCCGCGTCCGCCGCTTCCGCTTCGGTGGCAGTTTCGTTTTCGTTTGGTTTTTAAACTTGCTTTAGTTTTTAACTAGGTGTAACAGTAGGTACTTTATTTTTCTTGAACTATTAATATTCTACTACATCTTCGATTTAATACAATCATGCTCCATTGAAATCTGAAAGTTTGGCAATCTTTCAGCTATCGTGATTCTATACGAAACATTACCCATTAATTATCAAAAATAGGTTATACCTTATTTGCGTGTTCTTATAAGTCTTTTCTCTGGAATTAACGGCCCTTAAAATTTATGATGTTAATTAGTATTTACGTGCTACCTAGCGGGATTTTTTTATGCCAAACTGCATCATTGTGGCTACTCTTTTTACGCACTAATTTAAACGCGTTAATTTAAAGGCGCATCAGGGTCGATCATCGTATCTGAAGAAAAGCTTGTGGCGTGCTTTACCGATGAAACTTCGCCCTCATCTGATGAGATAATACCCTGAAGATTTTATCCTTCGGTCAATAGATTATCTGCTATATTCACGTATGCTATACACACGCAGAAAACCCCAATTCATCTATTCAGAACTGTTCTGCTACTGGTAGATCGGCGCAGGCTGTAGGCGCCCAAAGATCGTACACCAATGTTAATAAATGGCTTTGCTTCAAAGTACCACCCGTCAGAAGTGTGAACAGTCAATACCGACGAGGAAAAGTTTTAGTTTAATTTTATTGTAGTGTTAAGTTCAGCTTCTAGGCGAAGCATACAGGACAAGCACGCCTGAAAATTAGTGCCGCATTCATTTTCGCGTAGTTTAGAATCTGTTCCGTAAATGTTCATTAATTTAAAAGATGTGCTGAAGAGCTTCATTTGTTCGCTTTGATAGTGTTTCCGAACAAAAATACGTGCATAAGTGTTTCAGTGAAACCTATGAAAATAAATGCTTTAGATTATTTTTCTTTCTTGGGCGGTAGCGCCTTTGCCTTGAGTGTTGCGGATGTCCAAGGGCGACGATAGCCACTTACCATTAGGTGGATCGTCAGCTCATTGTCGGCTATAACATGTAGGTAATGTTTCCTGATGGTAGTGGTGTCCGCAGGATGTGGGCGGCGCGGAGGGCGCGTGGCGCTGGCAGCCCGGCAGCCCCGAGGCAGCGCAGTCTCCGTGCGCGGTGCCGCCCGCGTGCTTCCCCCCGCGGCACCCCACCGCCTTCGCCAGCTACAGGTCTGATAACTCATTGATACTACAGGTCTAAATATCGCCGGTTTTTGGCCGTATTGAGGTGTTCACGCTTTACGGAAAGATAATACCAGTAATAACATTATTTTATTTTATTATTTTCGGAAAGCATAGTGATCTTAATACATACTTATATTACAATTATTAGTTTATGAGTTTATAACTAATAACACCGTTTAGCTGCTTTCGCATAGTGATTCTAGATTCCTAACTTGTTTGTTTACAACAAAAATTAAAATATGGATATTGTGGATACTATAATCCTTACGTAAAGCCTTACAACCAACTATTCAGCTTCCAACACCTGAAGGGGATCAGTATAGTACTAAGTTTTTTAGACTAATTTATTTGTTAACTGTAGGATTAAGAGTGTATGTAATATTTATTTTATTTATTGTGATTGCAGTGAGAGCGCGCGTCCCGGCGGCTGGGACGACGACCAGGGCATCCCGGACCTGGTGGCCTCGCTGGTGAGTTGTAAAGGTTTTGTTGTAAATAGTGTAGGGGACTGTGGCTAGTGGTTATCATAGCGGACCGCCGCGCCGGACCATTCAACGGGCTGTGATTCCTAATTTGAATGAGTTTAAATTTGTTCTGTCTGGGTGTGTTCTTGTATGTTATCCATGGCACCCAAGACAGGGAATTCTAGTGTTGGGCTATATATGAAAGTATCAGAGTTACAGGTATGAGTATGTAGTGATTTTTTTGTCTGATGAAACTAAAGTGACCGTGGAAACGCCTATTCTCAGGACGACCCGTAGTATAATTCGGGCTAGTAATTCAATTTATGAAGTAGGCAATTATTTACACATCATTATTTGAGGGTTTTTTGTATTTTCCCTTAGAGAAGTAACTCATCGATATTGATATATTCTTCGTCGAAGCTTATAGTATTGTTTTAAACAACTTAATTGATAAACAATCTTGGCGTCACTTCTTATACCTATTGATTAAAATTAAATACTTTCCATTTTGTGTTAGCCTTATTTATTTACTTATAAATTAGGATAAAAAGATGTTAAGAAATTTTACCAAATCTGACTTGTGTAATTAGTGTCCTTCGGCCAGTATATGAGTGATGTGTTCCAGAAGGCGCTGGCGATGCCGGCGGGCGCGCGCGCCGCGCACAACTCGCACGCCGCGCGCCCCCCGCACCCGCCGCACCCCTCGCCCTCCGCGCTCAGCTGCGACTCGCTCTATACTAATGTGAGTTCTTTATCTGTACATCACTTTGTAGCTATACACTATTCATCATTTTGCATGCAAACGGGTACTTGATTATAACAGTAAGTTTCTGACTAAATTAATTTTTAGGAATGAGCTTCCTTCAGAGGTATTCCCAGAGCGCTATGACATGGGTTTTTTAAAAAAGGTGTAAAAAGGTTTTTCGGGGCCGGCGTTGCATTGGGAGACTCGTAACGGCATTGGTCATGTTCAGGCGATGGTGATCACTTAATCAGGTCGCCCGTCTTTTTCGTCAGCCCTCCAGGTTATGGAAACCTATTTAGTGTTAAATGAATGTTTGTCAGCAGGTGGAGCCCCCCTGGCCGGCGGAGCAGTCCAGCGCGCCGCGCCTGCGCGATGACGCCCGTGTGCTGCCGCGCCGCGCGTCTTTTTGTACGTATTTTTTATTTTTTGTATAAATGAGAAACTAAAACTTATCTGATAGTACAAGACTCTGTAATAGAGTAAGGTGGGGTACAATATGACATTATTAATATTTGCAGTAGTATGTCATATTTTGCTCGGACTTATTACTTCATACTGGCACTTCACTTCGTCAAAATATACCATCTACACATCGCTGAATGTGCCAAATAACACGAAAACGGAATGTTCCGTGAACACGAATAGCGAATTGAACACTATAAAGATCTTGTTAAACCTACATTTATAAGAATAAAGAAATTTGATTTATTTGATTTCAAGTGCCGGCATCAGATAAGTTGCCCTATCTTGATTTTTTTTTTGTTTACTAAAATTCGACAAATAATCAGATTTATCCGACGCACTATACAATCCTTTTACAATAACAAGTACAATCGTTATGTCAGGTGGCGTGGTATCATCAGGCGGAGGGTCCCCGGGGGGCGAAGCGCTGCGCTGGAGCGGCGTGCTGCCGGCGCGCTGCGCGGACCCGTCCGCCGGGTTCTCGCCCAAGGTGTTCCTGGGCGGGCTGCCCTGGGACATCACGGAGCACGCGCTCATGAACGCGCTCAGGCACTTCCAGCCACTACGGTGAGTACACGCTCATTTTGTGTAGTTTACTATGATAATTCTACTTTTGAAGGTGAACCTTTCACTTGTCTGGTGGAAAAGCAGTCTTAATTCCTCTATTGCTATATGATTTGACATTTCTAATACAACAATGTAATTAAATTATTAAGGTGTAATAGACTTCACAGCCCTTGTTTATTATAATAGCCCAACGATGATAGCTTGTATATATTAAAATAAATTAAATTACTGAATCATACTTATTATATTATGTACCTACCGATATTTATGTGAATAATCAAGATCTAGATTACTAGCTATCGTCATATTGCCCATATCATTGATACAGACCGGCATCACAGGCACTTGACTTTGTCGAAACATTTCATGATTCTGTCAGCCATTTGAAACATTGGTTCAAGCAACGCTTACTGCAAGCCACGCCCCTACAGCATCCTTTCCCAATACGTAACGGCAGCTTGCTTCCAGCGTGGAGTGGCCGGGGCGCGCGGAGGGTGCGGCTGTGGGGGGCGCCGGGGGCGGGGGCGGGGGCGGCGGGCGCAGCATGCGCGGCTACGCGTACGTGACGCTGGAGAGCGAGCGCCGCGTGCGCGCGCTGCTGGCGGCCGCGCGCCGCGACGGGCCCGACTGGTACTACCGGGTCGCGTCGCGGAACATGCGCACTAAGGAGGTAATCTATACAGCTTGTTTTTTTAATTTATTTATTACCTTATAACTGTATCCGCTCATTTACATGCGCGTCTCGCGGATCGTCTCGTGGCTCGCGCGCGCATCTAAACGGGGCATATAAGTTCCGCATTGCCATTTCTGCTTAACTGCTAGCCAGTACCAGGCATTGACAGACATTAAAATAGTTTCTCTTCACTTTCTTTTATTCACATTTGGGAATTGGAAATCAAGGCTTGCTTGGTATCCGGGAGCGTTAAGGAATGAACATAAAGTGAAAATATATTTTAACTTTTAAAAATGAAATTGTTGAGACGAAAGTTGCGCTTTCATCAATATTTTGTGAAGTTAAAGAGGAACTTTTTTTAATTAAATTATATTTTTAGTAACCTTATTATCATTGAACAGAAAGATTTTTGAAGAAAGAAAACTTGACTTTTCGAGATAACCATAGAGATTGTTCACCGTCGATATGGTTGTCATGTACGAGTGTGTTCTGTGGTCAGGTGCAAGTGATCCCGTGGGCGGTGTCGGACTCGAACTGGGTGGCGGGCGGGTCGGTGCGGCTGGAGCCGGCGCGCACGGTGTTCGTGGGCGCGCTGCACGGGATGCTGTCCGCGCACGCGCTCGCACTCATCATGAACGACCTCTTCTCCGGCGTCGTGTATGCCGGTCAGTACTGCTTTTTTAACCCCCCACGAAAAACAGGGGTGTTATAAGTTTGACATTTGTCTGTCTGTGGCATCGTAACTCCCAAACGGATGAGTCGATTTTGATAGTTTTTTTAACCAACTTCAAACGAGGTTCTCAATTCGACTTTTTATTTATTTGTTACCTCAGGTCTTTCGACTGGGTGAGCCGATTTTGATGATTCAGTTTTTAATAGAAAGCGGGTACTTGTCATGTGGTCCCATAAATTTGAATGAGATCTGCCAAGTAGTTTTGGAGTAAGATTTTGTGCCTTGTGTTTTAGCTATGTTCGGTGTAAACAAAACTGTTAGGTTTTTTCAATGTTAATTTAAGATTATTAGATGGTGCCATCGCTTGGTCTACTTGATGGCAAATTGTTAGTCTTCCAAGGACATCGGTAGAGAGCGTTTTAAATCTTGGTTTGTCAGTTATCTACACTATTCACGACACTGAATCGATGGGATAAGCATGTTTTACCTGTGATTGAATAACTGATGTTTTCATTCCAAATCTTCAGAAGCGTTTCGGGATTCCAATGTGTTGGTACATTACATGTAACAACAAAGGTGTGGTGTTGCAGGTATCGACACGGACAAGAACAAGTACCCGATCGGGTCGGGCCGCGTCATGTTCAACAACGTGCGCTCGTACGTGCGCGCCATCTCCGCCGCGTACGTCGACATCCGCACCGACAAGTTCACCAAGCGGGTATGTAGCCTTACACTTATACGGTATTACAGGCCGTAATGTATGGATTACACATGTTTACACATTTTAAAATAACAGTAACAAGTAGAAAGTAATTTAGTTGCAAGGTGGAAAAAATATGGGATATACTAAAAAACAAAAAAAAATGTAACTTTTTTCTGGAGTGTAATGTAATTTAGCTTGTAAAAAAGTGATCCGCTTTTTCGTGTAGTCTGCTTATCTGCACAGAGTGAACCGTGCTTTGGTTTTAATTATTAGTATCGATAGGCGAGTAGGTTGTCAGTCTGTCTGCATTCAATAACTATTTCGTTTTTACCTCTTGTTTAAATGTTTTAACAAGAGTTCAAAAAAAGGTTCTCAATTCGACTGTATTTTTTTTAAATGTTTGTTACCTCCGAACTCTCGACTGGGTGAACCCATTTTGATGATTCTTTTTTAAATCGAAAGCAGGTACTTGTCATTTAGGCCCAAATAAAGAGCGAGAATCTGACAAGTATTTTTGGAGTAATTTTGAAGTCGGTTATATTTTGTTGTAAAATTTAGATTGTCGATAAACAATCTGAAATGTGTGTGTTGTTGTCAGGTGCAAGTGGACCCGTACCTGGAGGACTCGATGTGCTCGGTGTGCAACCTGCAGCAGGGGCCCTACTTCTGCCGCGAGCCCGTCTGCTTCCGGTCAGCACCACACATTACACTATAACACTTAGCATTTACACGGCGAAGTTGTGTGCCGTTCGTCACAGAATGACATGGGACATCACAATCGTCATCATCATAATTATCTTGATAAAATACTTTGATCTTAATGATAATATTATAACATGTCGTTTAACACGTAACGGAACACTTTGTCACGTCTAGTTTGAAACTTATGAAGAGAATTCATTTAAGTGAAAACCAAACTAAATGGCAGATTTTAGACATAGTACAGATTTTGTTTACGCTAGTTTACTAATGTATATAAATCTAATTTGAACCTTGATTTCAGGTACTTCTGCCGCTCATGTTGGAGCTGGCAGCACGGCGGCGGCGGCGGGGGCGGCGGCCCGGGGGCGGAGCGCCACAAGCCGCTCATGCGCAACTCCAAGGGCAACGCCCAGCCCGCGCAGCGCCTGTCCCCGCCCACCGACCTCAACGGGCTGTTCAGTGGACCTAATGATGGTGAGAACGACTTCCTGGTACAGACGGCATGGCAGCCACACTGTCCCGCCCAAGGTTCCCTCACAATGAGGATTAAGACATTAGTCCACCACTCTGGTAGTGCGAAACGGACCTTTTCATTCTTTCACCGAAGGAAGTGATAATTTTACACACGTAACTTTGAATGCACGCACGTGTACGCATGCGGGCCGAATACGTCCTTGTCATTAGAATCGTTGCCTAAAATGAAGACTGCAGAAATGTTTTGTTACTTTTTACTTTACCTACCAATTTAGTAACAGCCGTATACAGCACATTACTGGGTGGTATGCAGTGCAATAGTGGGACCATAAGATGATAGTATTTGTTTATGTGCAGGGACACCGTCGCCGGCTACGAGCGGTGCGAGCGGCGCGAGCGAGGAGACCCCGGGGGAGGAGCCCCCCGAGTGGCTGCACTAGCCCTCCGCCCCCCCATGCCCCGCACGCCCGCCGCTCGGCCACTCGGAGTCGCTATTAAGTTGGGCGCTTCGCCATCATCTGCTTTCGACGTCGATTAAAAAATCATTAATCAGAATCTCATCTTTGTTACGTGGCAACGCCCAAGCAAGTCGCTTTTAAGTCTCATCGCTAAGTATCACTGGTGCATTCCACTACGCAAGTTGCTTGGGTGTTGCCATTGATTTTTTACTACCAAATGGTAGATTATTGTTTTTAATGTTATTCAATTATATCGATCAATGTTATTTCGGTAAGTTAACACGCCATCCGCGTATAGTTCCTTTGACACACGTGCCTCTATTATCTACGAATTTTAAAATTTTAAAATTATCCCGTGCCTGTAGTGTATCCAATGTTACATACGTTTTAAAACATTTTTAAAGTGGGCTTTTAAAATGTATAATCGTGATTTTTATGGGATTTTATTAAAACACCAACTGTATCATTAAAATATGAAATGTTGATTTTATCCAAAATCTTGCTTGTTTATTGATTTTAAAGTATACAAATGTACTGTTGAAGCAAAAATAAATTATATTAAATATATTGTTTGATTTTTTTATCACCATTTAATCCACCTCAATTTTGTGCGACTACCACATTCTCTCGGCAGCTTTTTTCGGAAGCCAAGCCAGTCACATTCGGTTTGGCCTCTATGTAACTATTAAAATTCCTTTGTAGTGTTTTCACCTACAGATCTGTATTTCGCACACCACACCAAAACAAAGACCTTGTCCAGAAGGGACGAATTCGCCGCGATTCTCTCGTGCGTATCACGCGCGACCGTTGCGTCCAGAAGGAGCCTGCCAACGCACGAAAATTTAGGCGTTCCATTTCCCTTGATACGTGCACCTCACTCTGTTGTTCGACTTGTTCGCGCGTTAACCTGGACGCAACAAGGCGTCTCTAGTATCTCGACTCGCGTGCAATACGTGCGAATCACGCGCGAGTCGAGAGTCTGGCGTAGTGCACGCGATTTACGCGCGTATTTTGAATTCGCGCGATGCTTATGGACGCGATGTACTGGCGCCTAGTATCTCGCTAACGCGCGAATGAATTCGCGCGAAACGATTCGCGGCGAATTCGTCCCTTCTGGACAAGGTCAAAATCGTTATAACGTTGACATTTTTATTTTACTATTAAATTAAAGCAATTTTCATAATAATTGAATAACTCACGCTCGCACATCCTTTTCGTGAAGCGACTTCTAATTCTAAGGCCCTTATCGAAATTGAAGAAAGTGAAGAAACGCTAACGCTCGCATAACGCCAATGGGATAAGGGCCTAACCTTTTCACAAAATTAGTTTTAGAAATAGAAATGATTACGAAAACCACACAGCTAATGGCACTTACTTGCTTTGCAACTTTATCGTATTATTTTTCAAAATACAGATTATACAGATATTTCATTCCACTCCAATATGCAAGAGCATAAAATTATTATTAGACAAAGCCGAATAACATTTTATTTATGTTTATGTATTTTAAAACGAGACCATCGATTTTATATTCAGTGTTACTTTAAACTTTTGCAAAATAATATAGAATTGAAAGATCGAATTTATAAGAGTGGAATGGAACGCAACTTGCCGTCTTGCCGGGTGGTCTTATTTCAATACTACCAACATAATATTATATCGAACTGCAATAGTTCCAAAGTACTTTAATAGGACAGCTTCATGCACCTGTTTGTTTGTCGCTGCTAGGCAACAGTTTCGAGTCCAAACCGAATTTGACTGGAGTATAGCATTTCTACAACGTACGCGTCAGTACCAACGCGACGCAAGTCTACTTTTGCGTGCGTCACAACAGCATTGAAGTGTAGCATATGCATGTCCATTTAAATGCAATAATAATGTTTCGTCAGTTTCTGTAATTTTTGTGCCGATTTTGAAATATTTTGCGTTTTAATAATGCTTTATTAAAATAATCAATTTCACGTTGTGAAATAAACATTCCTAGATTATTAATTGACGTAGTAGACCAATAATGTCTTAATATCTTGTACATATATTGCAATAAAATTATTCAATACTATCCTACTAATATTACATAAATGACGTTCCGCGTGTATTCATACGCCTATCGCAAGCCTACGCTGGAGAAACTGTAGTGTGAGAGCAAATAAATAAAGGGTGTAAATAATAATCAAAATACGAGATCGGATATATTTTATTTTATATACATTACTTAATTATAACAATAACTTCAAACGAACGTTTCGACTACGTCGTTATGTACAAAAACTTCCAGTCTATAGATAATAGCGGCGGCGCAGACAGACAGAATGGCGGTATGCGACTGACGTAATTTCCGCTAGAACTGGTTTCAATATAAATACATATTTTTTTATATTGCATATTGTGTATCATTCATTGTAAAACATACATTTGACGAATTTATATAATATAAATAATTAAGGTATGTGACACTGCGCTCTACCGACACACCCAGTCTGCGCCGACTTTAATCCAGGCGTAGCTTCAGAGACATGACATGATACATTATCTTACATGCACCATCAACAGTTTCGGCTGCGTTTCGGCAGCATTAGGCTGCGTTTCCACCAGAGATGTGCGAGGATGCGTAGCGAGGGATGTGTTTTTGAAGAACCAATAGAATTGCTTCATTTACCTAGCCTCGCTTAGCACAGCTCTGGTGGAAACGGCTTAGCGGAGCGAGGTTTTTTTTACGTACAAAACAAGCGAGAGAGTGTGCGAGAAATGTTTGACGAGGGCTGTGTTGCGAGGAATGCGTTGCAAGGTTTACTGTATCAGCCAGTCCAGTACCTAGAGGTATCGATACTTTGTGCGTATCCCTACACATCACACAGTTTCGCAACGCATCCTCGCACGGTGCGCACCGCACATTAATGCGCATTTTCACAGCTCCGCTACACATCCTCGCATGCCACATTTTCCTAGCACAGCTTTGGTGGAAAAGCATCCTTACAGCGGATACCCTCGCCACAGATCGGAGAGGTAATTCACAGCACCGCACCGCAGACTTCTTTTAACCCCCGACGAAAGAGGGGTGTTATAAGTATGACGTGTCTGTGTATCTGTGTGAATGCCGGAAGTAGCCGGCAAACGAGCTGCCGATCCACCTGATGGTAAATGGCTATCGTCGGCCATGGACATCGTGCCCTCAGTCGAAGCTCATGCTCATGTCGCTCATGTTGGTGGCGTCGTGCGCGGGCGAGGGGGGCGAGCGGGGCGAGGGGGGCGCGGGCGGCTCGGGGGGCGGGGGCGCCGACACCGACGCGTTCAGCGCCGGGAACGGGAACTGCGGTATCTCCTCCTCTGCGAACACAATCATGTTTATTGTACGCTGTAGATATCAAATCAAATCAATTTATTTATTGCAATCATGTAGTAGATAAAGGTGGTATATACAGTATGCTAAACGAACTTACATGTCCTACTTATGGGCGTTGCGAAATTTTGTAAATGTCACGTTAGTAAAATTACAATTAATCCATACTAATATTATAAATGTGAAAGTGTGTTTGTTTGTTTGTTTGTCCGTCTTTCACGTTGCAACGAAGCTGTTATATGGTATGGTTTTTGTGTGTGGAGAAAGTGAGGAGGGTGGAGAGTAACGTAGGCTACTTTTTACCGCAGTAAAACATCCCCAATGGGAAGATCGATATTTTGTCAGTTGCTAGATATTTAGTTCCGAAAGTAGGATTTGTAAAAAATCGATCTTTACCGCGGGCAAAAGCTAGTTTCATATATTACTCAATATTAATAAAAATAAAAGGTATGTAATATATGTAACGATTATTAATCATTAATATTATTAATGGTATTATCTTTCCGTGAAGCCTGCCTGGCCACTAACAAGTGAGCTAGTATCAAGAGAACATTAGTACACAACTTTCATCCACATCGATATGAGCAGAGTGGCGCAGTGGAAGCGTGCTGGGCCCATAACCCAGAGGTCCGTGGATCGAAACCACGCTCTGCTATTTCCATATTCATGCAAGTTTTTTTATGAAAATTAAGTTTTTATTGAAATTTTTATACATTAATCACTATATTTAATCCAATATCTTAATATATCACGGCGGGCCTCAAGTAATTTTCACCCAAAGTGTCTGGAACCTCGGGTTTTTCTTCGGCGTATGTTTGGTGAATGTTTCCTCAATACTTTTCTCTAAAAATCAAAATCTAAAAGTTAGCCGTTTTTTGAAAATCGCGATTTTCATATTTTTAACGAAAAAATAATAAAGTCTTTCCAAAATTCAATCAAAAGATTTATTTTATATATATAATGTGTGTGTGTGTGTATATGTTGACGTGGTAGGTGGTCAGTGTATACTGTATACATATATTCAAAAAATACAATTATAATAAATATCTAAATAATAATCTAAATTTTACTAACAAAAAATAACCGACTTCAAAGTCTCAAAAACTACTTGTCAGATCTCATTCAAATTTGTGTTGGACCACATGACAAGCACCTGCTTTCGATTAAAAAAATAATCATCGAAATCGGTTGGCGTGATATTGAGTTATTCGTCAATTTGTCGCGCACATCTTAACACAAATTTACGACTTATGTGGTTTTGTCGTGGATGTCATTGTCAGATCTCAATAAAATTTATATGGGACCACATGACAGCCACCAGCTTTCGATTAAAAAAAGAATCGTCAAAATCGGTTCGCCCAGTCCAAAGTTCTGAGGTAACAAATATAAATAAAAAAAAAATACAGTCGAATTGACAACCTCCTCCTTTTTTTGAAGTCTGTTAAAAATAGCAAATAAATAAATATATTAACAAATTTCACCATACTTTGATACTAGTTTTTAACAATATATTAGAAAATGAAAATAATTTATAAATTTAATGAATTAAATTCACATAACGCCCTTTTCAAATTTTTCGGATAGTCAGGATTTTATAATTTTATACTTCTGCCAAATTTTTGAAAATTGTGAATGTGCAGCTTCTATAGCTTGCTCAGAAAAAAATCCTAAGCCTTTTTGATGTCTCCGGCAAAATTGCGCGACATGATAAAATACTGCGTGAACTTTTGGAGTTACAGAGATGTTTAAAGCCATATACTTTTCTTTAAATTTGTCAATATATAATATGATGCTGACAAATTCTGATCAAAGAGTCAGACAAATGAATGACAAAAATTCGGGAACAAACAATCGTGAAAAATGTGTCTATCGAGGGTCAAACCTTATACTCTACCAGAAACTAAACTGAAGTCGATGGACATACGAGACTGTATCCACAATATATTATAAAGATTATACAAGTATCATTAATTTTAAGAATGTTCGGCCACTCCTAAAACATAACTAATAACGCTCTCGCTTTCAACGGGAAGGCAAAGTTGTTTTAGAACAGTGAGCTGTGAGAGGTGTAGCAGTAACAATCTTACGCCCCAAGACTGTTTTGTATTCTTTCTGATTAAAGTACTGTACGCTAGTATACTTTTTTGTTTACCTTATCGTTTACCTGTGTGTTATTATTATTTTGGAGTGTCTTTCACTTCTGTGAATAGATAGAAAAGTTGAAAATTTGTTTTTGAGCCATTCACTAATATATATATAAGCATACACATTGTAAATTATATACATACATAGTTAATTCACAAAGTATGTATATATATGCATGTACACATATATTTATATACTAAATAAATCTTGATTGAATTTTGGGAAGAGTTTTTATTATTTTTTTCGTTAAAAATATGAAAACCACGATTTTAAAAACAACGGCTAACTTTTAGATTTTGATTTTTAGAGAAAAGTATTGAGGAAACATTCACCAAACATACGCCGAAGAAAAACCCGAGGTTCCAGACACTTTGGGTGAAAATTACTTGAGGCCCGCCGTGATATATAAATTACGTGTCACGTTGTTTGTCCGCGATGGACTCCTAAAATACTTAACCGATTTTAATCAAATTTGCACACCGTGTGCAGTTTGGTCCAACTTGAAAGATAGGATAGCTTACATCTCAAAATAAATAAAAAAACTTGACAGAACGAAGTCTGTCCGGGCAGCTAGTTATTATATAAAATTCACGTGTCAGTGTTTGAAATTTCGTGTGTATATTCAGAGGTCCACCCCAAAAATATTTTATTTTTTGGACAATTTTTTTATTTAAATTTTTTATGATTCGGAATTTAAAATTCACCCTTCCACCACCACCACTTTTTTAATACCGATATTAGGACTTCAATTTTATTTTCTACTCTCGGCGGTCGATATAAATTGATCATTTACCACACCTTAAAAACAAAACTACTTTAACAAGTTTATTTGGACAATCATTCACACTGTAAGCTGGTTACTATTTACTCTATTGTGTATGAATTGTGCAACTCAATCAATAATCAATAATGTCTATCTCAAAAAAGTCAACAGGAGATGAAAAAAACATGTTTACTGTTCTTTGATAAGGTTACTGAACAGGGGCGTAGCTACCGTATCAGCCGTATCAATTATACGGGGCCCCCAGCGTATAGGGGCCCCCACTAACACTCCCAAAAAAATGCTTGCCAGCGGCCTACGACCGCTACAGTTGGCACTCCTTTGTAACCGACTTCAAAAAAGGAGGAGGTTCTCAATTCGACTGTTTTTTTTTTTTAATGTTTGTTACCTCAGAACTTTGGACTGGGCGAACCGATTTTGATGATTCTTTTTTTAATCGAAAGCAGGCGCTTGTCATGTGGTCTCACATAAATTTGAACGAGATCTGACAACTATGTAGTTTTTGAGACTTTGAAGTCGGTTATTTTTTGTTAGTAAAATTTAGATTTAAATATATTTGAAAGCTAACGTCGAGGGGGCCCCACAACTAATATTGATATGGGGCCTCCTTAGAGCTAGCTGCGCCACTGTTACTGAAAAAGTTAATAATATATAAATAAAGGGTATAGTAATATATAAATAATAGAGAATTACCTTTTCATTAGAACAGAAAAGATATTTTTTGTTCATATCTTGTGAACTTTACTTTCTTGAGATAGACACTATTGATTCTTAACCGTCGAACTGTTTCATCCTTGAAAAAACAACTCACCACTAAGAGCGGCATCAAGTCTATCAACGATAGCGTCTAGCAGCGCCAACGCCACGACATTGTCGGGGTCCCGCGCGAGCGCCGCGTGCAGCGCGTCCGCGGCGTCGGGCTCGCGGCCCAGCAGCGCCAGGCACAGGCCGCGCGCCGCCAGCGTGGAGCCCCGCGCCGGCCGCAGCGCCAGCGCGCGCTCGTGCCACGCCAGCGCCTCGGCCGGCGAGCCCAGCGCGCGGCACGCGTGCCCCAGCGCGTCCAGGGTCGCCGCCCAGCACGAGTTCAGCTGTGGACCGTGGATATCGTTTATGGTTTAACGACCTAACTCAGGAGTCACTAACGGTTACTTTAATTGCTCCGTAGTAAAGAATCACCATACAAATTCTGTACTAAGGAGCGATTTAAGAAACCATTAGTGACTCTGAGTTGGGGCGTTAGGTACACTTACGTTACTTATCTAATAGTACATAATAAAAAATAACCGACTTCAAAATTACTCAAAAACTACTTGTGAGATCTCGTTCAAATTTATGTGGGACCACATGACAAGCACCTGCTTTCGATTAAAAAAAGAATCATCAAAATCGGTTCACCCAGTCGAGAGTTCTGAGTTAGTCGAATTGAGAACCTCCTCCTTTTTTTGAAGTCGTTTAAAAATAGGCACAATTTTTTTACAGCGTACACATGTAAAGTGTAAGTTTAACTTTCTCATGTAGCAATGACGATAAAACGTTACAAAATACGTTGCAGTCTTTGTTAACTCGTCCACAGCGTAGAGGTTTTACTTAAAAATATACAAACTCAGTTTTCTCTTCAAATATTGACTACTGACAAGAACCATTACCATTTACCACTGCACCACTTTATTGACGCAAACCTTTTTTTTATGGAAATAGCCGGCAAACGAGCTGACGATCCACCTGATGGTAAGTGTCTATCGTCGCCCATGGACTTTAGCAACATCACTGATGCGTTGCCGGCCAAGAAAGAGAGAAGAAAAAGAAAGAAAGAACTGGCTCTCAAAACTCCAGCCGGAACACGACGAGTCGTTTGTCGTTTGACTCATGCTGAAGGGTGGTAGCTATCCAGGCGAATCCCATGGAGAAATAATAATACAAATAATGGTATTAATTATTAACAATTAAAATCAATATTACCAATATAATCCCACCACCAGCCCTACCACCAGCGGGCTGGATTTAGTCGCTTTCTACGACACCCATCCGGCGTGGGATTGGGGTTAATATTCTAAGCCTAACGTATCCCTATAACCCCCCACCTGTTCGGGCGGGCCGGCGGCCTCCAGCGCGCGCAGGAACAGCAGCCGCGCGGCGCGCGCGTCCCCCGCCGCCAGCGCCGCGCAGCCCGCCTCGTGCGCCACGTGCGGGCACGTCACTATGCGAGCGATGCGCTCCCACCCCGCCCCCGGCGCCCCCGCCGCCCCCGCGCCGCGCGGCTCCAACACCGACTCCGCATCCTCGCCGCTATCTGACTGTAAAGTCAAAGTCAAAATATTTTATTCATATTATATTTATTTATTTACTCTTTATTGACAACAATATTTAATTACGATACAATTGTCGAGCTTAATGCTTAATGCATTCTCTACCATCTAAGCAAGTACAATCAGAGACAACAAGGGCGGTATAAATACAGTTTTTTTTTAATGGAAATAGCCGGCAAACGAGCTGACGATCCACCTGATGGTAAGTGGCTATCGTCGCCCATGGACATCAGCAACACCAAAGGCATCACTGATGCGTTGCCGGCCAAGAAAGAGAGAGGAAAAAGAAACAAAGAAAGAACTGGCTCTTAAGCCCCCAGCCGGAACACGACGAGTCGTTTGGCGGCTGACTCATGCTCGACTTATATAAATTATAGATATACATATATCTGCCACGGCCGGGAATCGAACCCGGGACCTCTCGCGCAGGCAGGGTCGCTACCAACTAGGCTAGAGGCAATGAAACATACTAGACCGTCGTGTCAAGAATTTGAATGTTTGAATGTCTATTCTTAGTTAGTACGTGTGTCCTTGTTTCTGTATGTTGTCCATGGCACCCTCCACACAGGGAATCCCAACGCGCGGCTACGAGTGTGCAGCAATGTATACGTACGCCGGCGAGCGCGGTGAGCGCGGCGCGCGCCATGAACCGCTCGCACATGGAGGCGTTGTTGAGCGCCGCGCACTCCACGCCCACGTACAGCGGCGGCAGGTGGCAGCCCGTCATCAGCTGGCTCGCCTGCACACACACACACACACACACACACACACACATTAGTAAACAAACAATGGTTTTATAGTTAAATTTTACAATCGAAATGAGAACCCTCTCCTTTTTTAGGGTTCCAAAGTAAAATCGGAACGCTTATAGTTTCGTCATGTCCGTCTATCTGTCCAAAGCAAAACGGCGAGACCCTTAGTGCTAGAAAGCTGTAATTTGGCGTGGATATACATATTTATTAAAACTCCAGAATCGTAGAATAAAATATTAAAAAAACATATTTTTTTCAGGGTATCTCTCCTATAAGTAACGTGAGGATGAATTTTTCATTCTTCGTGTACCCTATAATGTGGGGTATCGTTGAAAAGGTCGTCCAAAAATATTATGGGTCTTCTAAGACCATTTATGGAATTAGGGGTCCATTTGCGAAATATTTGGCTTTATAGTGCTAATTTTGGTTAGTCAAGTGTCCCCCCCCCCCCCCCCCTGCTGGCTAAACGGTTTGAGTTGGACAAGAGAAAAAATTCTCAAAAATAAGTTATATGATGAATTTACAAGGAAAACTATCACAGCTATGTTAGCTTATGTAGTTAGTGAGTAACAGTCGATAAACTTACTACTTCGGAACCCTACATTGCGCTTAGCCTGACACGCACTTGCCCGATTTTTAAGCAGTATCTTAGTATCGGACTGTCTATGTGTTCCGGTAAAATGCGGAGTATAGTATTCTATGAGTTACGGACTACGCACCCAGAACATAGAAACCCTAGACCGAATATCCATAGTACGGCCGTTGTATCTTCGCACGTCTGAACATACGCTCTGCGAACTTTAGCGCATGTAAGACAGAGATGGCAACACGAACGTGCTAACGTATGACTGAGACATAATACACCGCGTATGGAGTATTAGCGAATTATGTTACTGCGCATCCTTCTGTGCGAAGTTCAGACGCAGAAATACAGCGACCGAACTGTACTATGGACATAGACATAATACTACTAGACTAGACAAGCGGGCCTTCTTTGCGTCACGCTATTACAAAGAGAAAGAGACCAAGGAGACTCTGGTAACTCGTAAGTAAGACAAGGATAGGTTTACCTCCTGCCTTTCTTCGCAGCGTGACGGTTTCACTTACATATGCTCAGATACCTTGCCTAGTCTAGTAGTACTATGTCTATGACTATGGATATGAGATATACCAATCACCTTGAAGTAGGCAGCCATGGCCTGGTCGTGCTCGTTGTCCGCGGCGAAGCTGTGCCCGTACGCCAGCCACACGCAGCCCGCGCTGCCGCACAGCGACCACGCCTTGCTCAGGTAGCGCCGCGCGAACTCCGTCTTGCCTGACACCATTACAACAACAACAACAACATGGTTCATCACATGAAAAGTTTAATATGTAAAAAAATCTCGTGTCACGGTGTTTTTGAGGTCGCACTGCTCCGAAACGGCTTGACCGATTTTTATTATGCTTTTGTGTATATTTGGTATATGTGAGAATAGGTCGTAGAAGGTGTCCCTGATCCAGAAAATTTTTGACAGAACATCGTTTACCGAGTCAGCTAGTATCATTATAACTTTGTATCTTACTGCATATGTATGTCCGTGTGGAAAATGACGTGAGATTGAGCTTTATTTAACTTACTTAGTTTCACGATAACGCAGTTTTGAACTTTGAATCAATATTATCAGTAAATATTATGGTTGTCTAACTATATTTTACTAACTTACTCGTACTTCATTTCAAAAATAGGTGAGTAAAGGTGGCCACTCACGGTCGCGCCATTTGGCGTGGCTCCAAATGACATATGCCAAAATGGCGCGATTGGACATACAGACTTTTATATCACATCACGCCATCAGTTTTTCACATTCACGATCAAATTTTGGCTGTTTAACACGCCATTTGACGCGATGGACTGACCGTGAGTGGCCACCTTAAGATTTCTCATTTTGTTTTTTTATCAAAATTTTTGCAACCTATCTATTTTTTCATGTACATTTTAAACTTATTCACTTATTGTAATATTGTATTTTTTTCATAAAAAATCTAAAATCATTAAGAAAAAAAAAAGTTACACTATTTTTATAATAATTGAAAAACTCTCACCTATAAGATAATAGTAACACCCGACAGCGTACCACGAGGTCCACGCCTGCGGGTACGCGTCCACGAGAGCGTGCGCGAACGCGAACAGCTCGGAGCTGCGGCCCAGCTCCACGAGGCACGCGGCGCGCACCTCGGCGCACGCCCAGGGGCCCGCCGCGTCCAGCACGCGCAGCGCCGCGGCCCACGCCCCGTCCGCCGCCAGCCGCCGCCCGCGGGACTCCGCCGCTTCCGCGCTGCGGGACCGGACTATCTCGATTGTTGAGCGGAGCTGGAATGTATATTTCGTTGAAAGGGTTCAAGGCCACACAGCAGTATTCCAGCACCCTACGAACAAGACTATTATACAGAATGATTTTAGTTGCAGGTGAAAGGCTAATATTTATATACAACTAGCTGCCCGGACAGACTTCGTTCTGTCAAAAGTTTTTTTATTTTGAGATGTAAGCTATCCTATCTTTCAAGTTGGATCAAAAGGCACACGGTGTACAAATTTGATAAAAATCGGTTCAGTAGTTTAGGAGTCCATCGCGGACAAACAACGTGACACGTAATTTATATATATTAAGATATCGCACGTAGTGTTCTCAGTGAGGGACCGCTCTTATGGTTTGGTCACGAAATAGACGATTCGACGGTCGTACTGGCGTACAGGTCGACGCTTTTAGTGTGGAGAGACTTTGCTTTGAGCATTGCGGTTTAGTGCATATAAGTTTGTGGTACTAGTGCTTTTCTAGCAGCTTTGCCTGCGTATCCCGTTATAATACGTACCCTATATCTTATTCCAGATGGTCTGCCAGTGTTCTAAATTTCAGGAATCAGTTCAGCAGTTTTTCTCACAAACTTTTACATTTATAATATTAGTAGATTAAGTGAAGTATGACGGTACCTGGTTATTGCCCCGCTCGTCATCGGGCTCGGGCGGTGTGCGGGGCGCGGGGGGCGCGGGCGTGTACCGCAGCAGCCGCTGCCGGTACGCCGCGCGCAGCAGCGCCCCCTCCGCGCCGCTCAGCTGACTCGTGATCGGCAACGACTCGATCAGCTCGTTCTCTGCTCATAAAAAATACATAAACGCTTTTAACGCTTACACACTCATATATCCGCAGTAGGATTCGAATTCCCTGCGTCGCGGGTCGCATGGACGACACACATAAGACATCACCATTCACCATAACACACATGACCCGAGTACAAATATTTATCTGTCACACAAAAATATCTTCCCCCCTCCGGGAATCGAACCCGGGAATCCTCGCTTCGCAAGCAGGGTTGCTACATTCGCTATTAAGTAGGCTACAGGTTCGTCGTTGTCATTAACCGTCGGTAAATACTTCTGTGACGATTGATTGATGAGATGTAGAGTTATCCTAGGATTGCCAATGATGGCATGGACAACAGAAATGAGACATCACTAACATACCTATTGAGTTGTGTAATTTGTGTAGATTATTGTTCATTCACAAGAAATTGTATTTGATTTACAATTCCTTATTTTCCAATTCATCCAGTTCCTTATTCCTTATTTAATTACATTCCTTCAACCAATTCTTTAGACATAGACTTAACAAACAAAACCCAAATATTTAAGGGTTTAATTCCTCACTGATGTAGAAATTGAATAAGAATGAACTACCTTGTCAAGACTTAGACCAAACCCAAATATTTAAGGGTTTAATTACTTTAATTCCTCACTGACGTAGAAATCGAATAAGAATGACTACCTTGTCTCGGCGTGAGCGCATGTTGTTCCAACAGCAGGTCTAGGGCTTCGTAGCAAGCGCAGTCGGCCCGCAGCGCCGTCGTCAGCGCCTCCGCCGCCGCCTCGCGCCGCTCCAGCAGCGACAGCGCCCGCGCCTGCCACACCAGCACGCCGGCTAGGGCACGCTACGATGCAAGGTTGAAAATTAAGAAGGTTCCTTTCTTATTCCCTTTGTTTAACCCCGGAACACTAAGGGTAGTCGCTTCCACAATAAAATCCGATAGCAGATAGCACTCCAAATTATTTAACACCACGAACACTACATACACGGTCTACCTTAGTGTTCTCTCATAGTGTTCTCTCATAGTGTTCTCTCTAGTGTTCTAATCTGGGTATACATGTTTGTGGTTCTAATACATTATTTAGTACACATGCCAACTAAAAACTGTCAATTAATAAAGGTGTCATTTTAATTTATAAATACAACAGTTATATATTTATGTATGTATGTATATAGGTATGTATGTATGTATGTGTGTATTTATCTTTATTTACGATATATGTATAATTGTAGCACCCCTACCTCAGCTCTTCAAATGTATTTTGTCCTTCGCTCAAAGGGTTGTCTGGTAGAGATCGCTACTGTAGCGATAAGACCGCCTGTTGTGTATTTTTTGTTTGTAAACTTATCTTTTTTGTTGTCATTTATTAGTGTGCACAATAAAGAATATTGTATTGTATTGTTATTTGATGTCGCTAAAAGGTGGCGCTATTTCTACCCGCTGCATACAAATGTAGTTCGAACACCCTTTTTTAAATACTGTGACAAATATTTCGATAAATATACCTTGGTAATAATAAAAAATTGTTTTACTCGTAACATAATTATCACCTTGTATTCTGCTACAATGTCCACAGTTCATTACTATCCTATTGTCATGCAGGTAGCATTGCTTTATTGTTAACATACTATAATAACTCACATTATGTGTAGAATCCTGATTCCTAGGCTCCAACAGGCTCAGATCACACTCATCCATGAGATTCAGAGCAGTGGAAGGCTCCTTGGCTGCAATGTAAGCCCTCATGGCCACCCCCAGGCAGAGTAGATGTCGTCTGTTAAGGTGAATTATACAGCATTTAGATATGTACTACAAAATGTAGAGAATACAAAATCCTGTAGCTATAGTATTGAAGAATTTGCTTTAAAATTAGTTTAGAACCTTGGAAAGTCGTTAGGTATATAACATTAAATTTAATGTTGATGCTCAAAAAACCAAAAATGACCAATCCACCTTCAATTCGTGGCGCTGGAAGATCTGTAGACGTGCCGAAATAACTCTTGCCTCATACCATTCCAGCCAAATGCCTGAATCACAACTGAATGTTTTTATTTGCTATTTGAAACTGATAAGTACATACATAATGGTATTTTAATCAATTTGGTACCATACTTTATTCAAAACAGTACTAAATTACAGTATCAAAAGGACATACACTCTTGTTATTATAGCATCCTAACACTAGCCAACGTTCGCCCTTCCTTAACTTTAATTAAGCTATTTTTTTTATTATTTTTTAGCAACATAAACTACTAATACATACTCATGTAGGCCTCTAGATGTGACTGCATGAGCTGCCCGGTGCAGCTCGCCCCGCGCTAGCATGGAGCTGGCAAGCAGCCAGATGTCATCTCCACTGGCTGTGGCCGAGCCGCAGGACGCCGCAGCGGCGTCGGCCCAGAAAAATGCACTTGTCCATTGCCCCTAAAACAAATGTTAGTAATAAACATCCTTTAAAAACTTGTCTTGTCTTGTAACAACTAACATCACAGACAAAGTTTAACTAGATCAAGCAGCAAAAGCAAACAGAAATGACTTATTAAGAGTCAATTATTATTAAGAGTACACCTGTGATATGAGACGAGGATCTCTGCTTACCAGTTCAGAGTACTGCTTCACTAAGGACCGCATATATTCTACATTGAGCCCGTTTCCGCTACTTCTAACAGTAGATTCTGCTTTAGACATGGCATAAGTTATTATTCACTACAGTACAACAAATACACTTAACTTCACACACTGCCAAGTCTACTATTAAATCAGCTGTTATCGTAACTATTAATACGAGCTTTTAATTTTTTTATCACTGATGTTTTCAATGAAAACAAAAAATCCGGTATATTTTAGAAATATAACCCCGAAATTTACTCAACTGACAAAGTCTGACAAACTGATGAAACTGACAAATCCAGTCCAAATCAAAACATTTTCAGGTGTCAGTTATGTGTTGTCATCTGACAACATCAGACATTCATAAATCACAATAGTTTTCAAAGACTTTCTTTCTCATGGAAATATTACTCTATCTGGATCACAGACTTTGTAGAGGTACCTGAAGATCAATGACGTCATATCGGAATGACCATTCGACCAATAAAATTAAGGCTGTCCTTCAATGTTGTAGGGTGTCCACACTTATTTAGAAAAACTATTATAAATCCTACATTGATATGGTTTTTCAAAATGTTTTCTATTTGTAATTTTTGTGGTGGTAAAAATTAAAATATTGAAATAATACGTTTTATTAAAATTTCTTCAAAGTTACCGAATTTCAATTATTGCATTGAGAGTAAATTGAAAATTAAAATACACAATCACGGTAAATCTTTTAAAACAATATACATTATTCATCTTAGATGTTTTTTAACATTATAAAAAATACAATCGAATAATATATCCTGGCTGGGACTCCTGGAGTATTCTGATATATTCTGAATCCTGAATCCTGATTCCTGCCTTCAGAGTTGACTGAGTTGAGTTCCTGTCCCATGTCCTGAGTCCTGACCTGACCTTGATGCCTAGTTTGGCCATGCTACCGGTTAAGGGTTCGGAGACCTCAAAGTTCCTGACTCCTCTTGATACTCTTGATACTGCATTCGATTCTGATACTGGCTTTAGGACAAGTAATTACTACTAGAACCATAATATCATCATAATTCATAATATACTTTATAATGATTCGACATTTTGTCATGATTTCTCTCATGATATTTTGTTAATTGGCTGCAGGCTGCTTACAACCATTTGTTATATTGTAACAGGTTCACTGATTCATTGAATTCATTCATATAATTAAATATCCAATATATTTTAGGCACTTAAATAAAGTCTTCTAAAGGGAACGTGTAACTCTAAAGTCTGAGGTATAATATAACTATTAAAAGATTTTTTCTCTTCTTTTAACCCAAATAAGAACAAATTAATGTTTTCACATAATAATCAATAAGTTAGTACTTACTTACGTAAAACATACTATTCATTTTATTGCTAATTTGTAATCAAAGGTTTACGTGCCCAATGTGCCCAATTATGATAATGGCTATGATAAACACAAACAGACGGCTTCTTATCTTTTCTCGCCTCATTAAAATTATTATTTCAGTACTATTGGTGGCCAGTTAGCGACAATCATGTCTCGTATTATTTTACCGGTGATACAAATTATTTCGCATTTTCAGAAATATGTAAAAATTTAAGCGTTGTAAATTACAATTCGATCATAACATAAAATTCAGTTCAGAGCCTAAGGTAATAAAAAAGTGTAATATTATCAAATGGACATGGATTCAAATAATTTGCACTTTAATCCGTAAGTATCTATTTTTATTTATCTATTATTATAATGTATTGATATAATATATTTTTATTTCTTTCTCTCATAGCATGCACTTTTCCGATCACACAGTCGCGTAGTCGCTCCAACTCAGTCAGTCAGAGTCACTAACATCCTCTATACATATTAAATACACTACACACATACTATATACATATTCCCGTTTAAACATATTAATCTATGGTCACTAACTAGTGGCCTTAGTACAACATATAAATGGTGATTTTTACTAAGGAGCGATTAAAGTAACCGTTAAAATGAGTTGGGGCGTATGACTTTTTAAAAATATACCCTGGATACATAAATATTTTCTTTAATGGATAATTACCCTTCTATTCAGGCGTAGTACCTATACAAGTTTGCATTTTATTATAATTAAATGAAGTATCCACTACTTCATTTATAAAGCGCACAACTTAGTAATGACATATTCACTCTTGACATGAAGATGAACTTTAATTTTAAAATTTAAACATTATAATCGAACGGGAGCACCGACACATCCGACACGGGCAATTTATCCAGTCCTCCGCGGTACACATAATGAAAGATGAAACAAAAAGCGTCATCCGTACCGGAGGGATGTTTGATGGTTGAAAGGAGAAGGGGGAATTATGTCATGTAATGCTTGCATACGCTCTCCAAAATATATCTTATCCTATGGAATACCGAGAGTCGAACGAGAGACTTTGCGTCTATGCTCGAGGCTTTTTAGGTTGTTCTCAATCAATTTAGAATCAGCAATAAGCCCCTTATCTTGTAAAAACTTGACAAGTGCGAGTTAAACTCTCTTGGAGAGGGTTCCGTACGTTGATTATGTATTTACAGTTATTTAAACAAATAAACGCTTACAAATAAACACTCACACCCCCGCAGTAGGTTTTAACCTATTTCGTGGGTGGCATGGACGACACTTATAAGTGCTTGTTCACACTGAACCCGCGGGCGCGGGCGCGGTCGTGAAATATCAAACATAATAATTATGAGCTACTATGAAAGTGTTCACACCAAAACGCGCGCGCGGTGTATGTAGCGTTTACCGCAACCGCGCTCGCGCCCGCGCCCGCGAGTTCAGTGTGAACAAGCATTAACACATCACAATAACACCCATGACCCGAGTACAAATATTTATCTGTCACATAAATATCTGCCTCGGCCGGGAATCGAGCCTGGGACCCTTCGCTTCGCAAGCAGGACTGCTACCAACTAGGATACAGGGTTATTTCTATATATTTTATTTATTTATATATTTTATTTATTTAAGACTATAGATTTTTATGTTTCTATTTATCTAAAGAACTATTTTCCGTATTTTTTTCAAAATTCTAGCCTCAATAGTTAGTTACGGAGATAAGGGAGGGAGGGGGGGGGGGGGGGGAATGGTCAATTTTCGTTTTCGTTCTTTCTTGAATAATTTTAATAAGCCTATTATGCCCTTTCATTTGACATGCCACAAAATACGGTTTTCAGAACAGTTCTTTTTTAATTTTGATTTCGATAGAAAAATTATTTTCATATTTTCTTTTTTTATATACCATCGTCTTTGTCCCAGTAGTTTCGGAGAAATTTGACTGTGAAGGGCGGTCGCCCAGACAAATGAGTGATCCTTTAAGGGTTTCATTTTTCGTTTTTTTCTTTCAGAACCCTAAAATAATAGTAAGACTATTTTGGCTCTCATGCTCATGGCCTATTTGGTTTAAACCCAAGCTCCCCGAAGCCAAGAACCCCAACCATAGATAGAAGTACTTTAGCGATAGTTCTTGATATCGATAAACTCTATCTTGCTTATCTTATATCTGTGGTCGATTGATTTACGTCGTTCGTCGTTTGACATTGACATTTTGAAATAGTTTTCTGTTTTGAATTTTTGATACAAGGAAAATGTAAATTGTAAACCAATTGATAATATATTTTTTTAATTGTATGAAAAAATTTAAAGTACAGAACTTAAAAGAATAAGTTTTCGTGGTAATATTTCCTTCTATTCAATTTAATGGTACGTAGACAATGTTTTTATTTATTGAGCTATGCAAAGCTTTACTTTATTTTATACACATATTGATTCCTATATTGTTTTAGTAATTTAGTTCATAATATTCGCTTCAGTCGAGAGTCCCCATGTATTATATTACTCTTTGGTTTCTATAAAATATGGTCGACCAATCTGCAGTTATAACTTGACTAATGTAATGAAAATTTTCGATTTGAGGAGGCAACATCATCGTAAACGAAATTGGAAAATTATGACCATAAATTATTTTCTTTGAAAATACATAAATTACACCAATCGGGTGCAAAGTAAAACCCTATACATACTACTTTGTATTAATGTGTGTAGTATCTACATAATCTTTTTGTTTTTGACTAATAAATTAAAGTGAAGTTTAGTGATATAAATACACTATAAGAGGATAAGTGATAAGCTGATAACAATAAAAGGAAGAAATGACAGGTGTAACAATATGTTACAGTGCAATATTAATTTTTTGTTAGCATTTAAATTGTGTTAAAGTAAATAAAGTAAAGTTTTTTAATCTTATTTCCTTAGATTTACTGGCATCTCTGAGGCTGAAGAAACATTGACTGTGGATGTGACAAATAACATTCTAGTGGACTCTGTGACGAGCATCTCTCATTGTTCTCTCCCACCTGATTTGATAATGTAAGAAATAAATAAATAAATAAACTTACACACTCATACCCTCGCAGTAGGTTATTACCTGTGTCGCGGATGGCATAGACAACACAAAAGACTTCACAATGACACCCATGACCCTAGTACAAATATTTATCTGTCACATAAATATCTGCCCTGGACGGGAATTGAACCTGGGACCCCTCACTTTGCAGGCAGGGTCGCTACCAACTAGGCTACAGGTTCATCTAAAACTTTATTTGTTTAATCTGGGCACAAATATATAGCCAGTTCAGATTACTATGTTAAATATCTCTTATTTTTTATATGTGTAAAAAATTATAATTTAATGTGTGACTGATAAAACATATAAACAGGTATGTTGAGTAAACAACTTGAGAGAACTTGTTATGTATTTAATTACTTTATTTTCAATGTTTATAGGTCAGCTGAAGGTCATATTGAAGAGGACGAGTCTAACAAGCTCACTCTGGCTTATGAGAGGCTGTACGATCTGCCAAAAGCCATAATTGACAGATTTGCAGACCACATTAAGTACATAGATATAAGCCACAATAAAATCACGTATGTATATTAAGTACAGTCAAATCTGCTTAATAATGTCAATGGAATATGTCGTACAAAATGTGAATAATATATACTCAGGAGTATAAAAATATTTTTGCTGGACTTCATATTTTTACCCGACTGCCAAGGAAGAATTATATTTTTCGCGCATATCTTGTATGTATGTATGTATGTATGTACATACGTGTGTAATATTCTTTATTACCTCATTATCTTCCAATTCGCTGGACCAATTTAAATAATTAAGATATCGTTAGATGCATTTTGATGGCCCAGGTGTCCTTAGATACGTGAAATAAAAACAAATATGATGGCTGTGAGATGCCATTTTAAATATATTTCCTCTCAGGTCTAATTCTTATACATTTCTTGTCCATTATTTCATAAAGTGGATAGTATGTATATTTGCTGTATCCATACAGTAACATAATATCAATAACACTTGTAACAACTTTGTATAACTTGTTTTTATATAACTAAAGTAAGGTTAATTAATTTTCAGCAACCTAGATCCTCTGGTTCACTTCAAGCATCTAACTTCACTAATAGCGGACAATAACCCCATCACTGAGAACTGTTTTCTTCCTCCACTGCCTAAGTTGGAATTATTGTGGTACGTAACAGGGACCAAAACAAACAAATAAAGAGATTCCTATGTAACAAATAAAATTTATGTTCTATTTAGTCAATAGTCTCACAACTATTACCAGTGAAGGTTTTAGCACTACCAGCGCCCTGGGCAAGATTTCTAGGGCGCCCTCATTCTGCCATTAAAATACATCATGTAAATTCATGCCAAGTTACAGCTTTCCAGCACGATGGGTCTCGACGCCAAGCTAAGGACAGACAGACAAGACGAAACTATAAAGATTACATTATAACTACCTGCGGCGCCCTTCAAATCTGGCGCCCCGGTCGCGCAACCGCGTCCTACCCTAACGCCGGCACTGACTGTTACAAATATAATTTATAGTTACTTCAGACACTCGCGCGGTCAAAATTCGACCGTAATTCATTGTGTCAAAGGGTGCTTTCTCATTGTCATTTTTACTGTTCTATTTTCTTTAATAAAATAATGTAATTGTAACACATATTATTCACAAAATTTAGCTTTCTGCAAATTGTTCTCCACATAAACTTTAACAATACCAAAAATCTGACTTCTATGTGTCTCCATTATCCTTACAATGGGGTACAAAGGATTTCCCTTAACAAATCTTAATATATATAAAATACGTGTCACGTTGTTTGTCCGCGATGGACTCCTTAACCGATTACTACTTAACCGATTTTAATCAAATTTGCACACCGTGTGCAGTTTGATCCAACTTGAAAGATAGGATAGCTTACATCTCAAAATAAAAAACTTTTGACAGAACGAAGTCTGTCCGGGCAGCTAGGTAATATATAGATAACACCCACATAAAAGACATATATTATTATATTCCAGGTTAAACCATTGTAAAATATCATCGCTGTACCCTTGGGTTGGGAAGCTTAAGGAATCCTGTCCAAACTTGCAGATCCTTAGCTTGATGGGCAATCCAGCAACTCCAACCTTGTTTAATGGAGGGACATTTTATGAATATTTACAGTATAGGTAAGTGAAAAATTATATTTATATAAGCATTATGTACATACAGAGAATTGTAAGATATTTTAGATATGGATATTACATACCTATACCTAATACCTATGATACACA
Organism: Thymelicus sylvestris; assembly: GCA_911387775.1. Taxonomy (NCBI): domain Eukaryota; kingdom Metazoa; phylum Arthropoda; class Insecta; order Lepidoptera; family Hesperiidae; genus Thymelicus; species Thymelicus sylvestris. Next base: position 14,773,081 of record OU426896.1, on the reverse strand, counting down.
CGATAGTTTGTAGTATTATGCAATGCAGTCCTGTAACTGAAATTTATGCTCAACTCGAAACTATTTTAAAGATAAATATATAAGAAAGATAACAAGAACCAGTGACAACAGAATAAGGGTTCACAGCTACAATGATCCAGCTGTTGATTATATGATATGAAAATAAACACACTATATTATAATGATGATGAATGATAAACTGTTAAGTGAAAGGTCCTGGTGCAATTTCCATTTGCGGTAGACATTTATTTACGACCCTGTAGCCTAGTTGGTAGCGACCCTGCCTGCGAAGCGAGGGGTCCCGGTTTCCAATTCCCGGCTGGGGCAGAAATTTATGATAGATAAAATATATTTGTACTCGGTTCATGGGTGTTATAGTGATGTGTTATATGTGTCGTCCATGCCACCCGCGATAGAGGTAAAAACCTACTATGGGGGTGTGAGTGTGTAAGCGATTATTTATTTATTGCATTTTTAATATCTTTCTACACCCCAAATATTATAGGTGTGAGCATTTTATGTAAATTAGATAGTCATAATTATTACATTTCTCATCATTTTTAACGGACTTCAAAAAAAGGAAGAGGTTCTCAATTCGACTGTATTTTTTTTATGTTCGTTACCTCAGAACTTTCGACTGGGTGAAACGATTTTGATGATTCTTTTTTTAATCGAAAGCAAGTGCTTGTCATGTGGTCCCACATAAACAACGAGATCTGACAAGTAGTGTTTGAGTAATTTTGAAGTCGGTTATTTTTTGTTAATAAAATTTAGATTGTGATTGCAGATTATTCGTCATTTCCCAATTTCCATCGCTGCAGCACTTGGACGACAGGAAGGTGACGGACGACCAGCGCGAGGAGGCCCTCAGGCTGTACCGGCGGCCGCTGGCGGAGCGGATCATCACTCCTGGCCCCAGCGGCTTCTCGCAGCTGATGCACAGCTCGGTGACACTCAGCGGGGTGCAGAGCAGACTCAAGTCCTTGTTGGGGAAGGAGAAGCAGGAAAGACGGAATCTTTTAATTTAGTTCTTACTTCATCCTGAAGTAAGACATTTACTTTGATGTAAGACGTTACTTTAATCATTCCTTAGTAAAGAATCACCATACAAATGTTGTACTAAGGAATGATTAAATTAACCGTTAGTGACTCTGAGTTGGGGCGTTAGTTTATTCACAAGGTTAATATAACGGATGTTCATAACTCTTCTATTTTTATGACAGTAATTCAACTCAAATTCTGTTCTGAGGTATGTACCGTCGAGTTGTAGTAATATGTAAATGCCTTTATCCATGTAGTGGTCCAAATATTGGTGCAAAGTAGAAGTGCGAAGTAGTTAAACATGTTAGGTTAAACATAAACGTGTTATTTTTAATATATTTTAATCAACCTTCCATTTTAAGGCTGAAAAGGAGTTAAAATATGTAACATAATTATATGGACAAATTACAAATGTTGTTATATTTAAGACATTGAATCGTTAATTATATTATCAATTAGGTGGAATAATAATTAGTATTATTCCTTATTGGTAGCTATTACCTGACCACAGACAACAAGGGTTGCATTTTTTTTGAAGTGCCGATAAATCCATGTTTTCAATATGCTGAATGTGGAGTTATAAGATATAATTACTGCAATTATGATTACTATACGATATATTATATTAATATACCTATTAGATAAACTGGGTGCTGTCCACGTATTTTTCACTTATTGTTTTAATTGTAACATAAATAAAATTATAATGTAAGGTTTCCGTCCTAGTACGGATCGGGGTTAATGGCGTCGCACAGTGTCAAATTCTGGCTTAGTTGCGGTCATGTATAGTTTGTGTTTAATTGATAGCTGTAACTATTTTAAAGGTTTGACAAAGACACTGAAGCTTTTTTTTAATTATTTTCTGAGTTTATGTGATTATCGAGAAAAACCTTAAAAACCATAGAAATGCAATCTATTTTTTTTATAAATTATTTGCGAATAAATAAAATATGTTCCTATAAAAGAAGTTCATATCTATAACCTAGCCAAAAACTACAAAAAAAAACACGCTAAGTTATGACACAATTAATGTTTTTACCAAAAATGAAAAAAAAAAATTGTGGGACGGTTTCTTAATGGTCGCATTTTATTTTTGAATGGAACTAATCTACAGGTGATAACGTATTTGTGTAAAAAAATATTGGCTAATAAAGCTTTTTTGAAGTCGGTTAAAAAGGAGGAGGTTCTCAATAGGGATGTTGACTAATTTTAGGATTCAATTTCATTTTATAGATAGAACCTTAACCTTAACCTTGCTTGTTCACACTGAACTCGCGGGCGCGGTCGCGAAATATCAAACATATGAGCTACTATGAAAGTGTTCACACCAAAACGCGCGCGCGGTGTATGTAGCGTTTACTGCGACCGCGACCGCGACCGCGCCCGCGCCCGCGCCCGCGAGTTCAGTGTGAACACTCACTAAGATTCACGAAAAAAATACTATAAAAATAATAATCTTCAATTTAAACACAAAAATTGATAAACAACAATCATTTTCAAATTTCCCGCCAAAAACGCCACGTGACGTCACTAGCCGATATTCAATACTATCTGTCGACTGAAGTTTTAGTTGCACTTTCATATAAAATAGGAACAATGACGTCATAAGCTCCAAACGGCGTTTGAGGTCACGTGACAGTGAGTACTATTTTTAACATTTTAAAATAATTATATTTAATTTATATTGATTGATTTCGACAAAAGAATAATATTTTAGGTGTTTAAATGTTTTCCTTGATACTTTAAACATAAATTTATTTTAATTTACTGATAGTGTCAACATCCCTATTCGACTGTATTTTTTTTATGTTCGTTACCTCAGAACTTTGGACTGGGCGAACCGATTTTGATGATTCTTTTTTAATCGAAAGCTGGTGGCTGTCATGTGGTCCCATATAAATTTGAACGAGATTTGACAAGTAGATTTTGAGTAACTTTGAAGTCGGTTATTTTTTGTTAGTAAAATTTAGATTTATTAAAATTCGACAACCGGAAGTCGGGACTGATTTTTGGCCGACAATCCTATACCACCGTGTTCGTAATGAAATAATCTTTATTTTCATTTAACTTTTATTCATTAACCAGACCGGTGCAAGTTACTTGTATCGACTTACCTGTTTATACCTGGCTACCCGAGAGTTGTGATGGGAAAAAAATAGGCAACCTAACGTTTGCATATTCCATGGACTTCATACTTTCGATTGGTATGGAATTTGTCTATTAATCAAACCGGTGAAATATTAAAAATTTTTTTTTTTTTAATTATTAATTAATCATATCCTGGACTGAAATTTTTTAGGCAACCCATATGCAATATATTTATTAAATTTAATATAAAATAGGTTTCATCCATTAACCAGCTCGGTGAAGGTCATTCTATGGCGGGATCTTAGACCAATATTGATATTAATTTATTCTGTTCATCAATAACATCTTTATTTCGGTATATATTGTAATAATAATAGTAATATGTATAATAATAATATAATAATATTAAAAGTTGATTTTTTATCAAAATTTAATATAAAAAAGTCACATTTTTTTGTTTTAAAAACAAAAACTTTGTCTTAAAATTTATGATAAAATATAACGTTGCGTCAAGTCTTTTTACACGAAAAGATCTTCGATGAAGGACATTGAGTGGTATTGGGAAGGGGTCCGCCCTCGTGAAGCTTACGCTAAAACCCAATATCAGTACTCAATGTCCGGAGAAGCGGGGGTGAGGCGTCATGGAGCCGGCAAAGACCCATGGCGCTGCTTTGCCTCAGGAGAAATTGACCCATTCTCCTGGGGGATGTCATATCGGGCCTCGACCGAGTGACTTAATGTTAGAGGGGCATGAGGGCGCCAACCCTCATGTTGGTCAGCGAGTGGCAGAAATAATTAAATTGACTCATCTTGACTTGTTCTAGTTATTGGAAAACAGTGCTCATTTACGAGGACCGAAATCACGACCTCTGGACATTCCCGAAAACGAGAGAACAACAATAGTTTTAAATGCAATTTACCCTAAAGGTATTCCTGATGACATACACAGAGAATTTTCTTCTATGAAAAAAAATATAACAAGGTTTATTTGTAAATGTGAACAACTTTATAAAGCCAGTGCTCGTAATCGCAAAAGGTTTATAGTAAAAAATAAAAAATGGCTTTCTTCCGAATTTAAAATTTCATTTCTTCCAAAGAAACAGAACACCAGATAAACCCCAATAAACAAAAAAAAAAACTAATTGTTGATGAAGAACCTACTACAATTTCAGTACAAATAATACCCTTAACTTCAGAAGATATCATCAGGTCATTACAGGCTCCTTCTACTTCTAATTCTAACCAGTATGATAATCTTGGCAATCGTAGTCAGCGACGTATAAGAAAATCACTGGAACAAGAACTGGAAAATTACCCTACAGACTTTCTGATCAAAGTTATGTCGAAAGTGAAGCAGGTAATAAATTAAATAAATCATCTGCTAGTGACTTTGAATTTGTCGTCAAAGAGTGCCTTAAAATTCCGACTCAGTCACCGAAAATAGCCAAATTAATAAGATCCAGTCAAGAAGCTAAAAAAGGTCAACCGTATACACCTGATGAAATTCTTTGTTTAATTATAGATAGAAAACTTTCAGTTGAAGACTATACTAGTATACGTGAAGGAGCTAAATCTCGGGGCTTTAATATTTACCCCCCTTATTATAAAATAGAAATAGTTAAAAATTATGTTATCCCGATGTGGAAATTCAAATATCAGAACGAGAAGCAAAAGTCCCGCTATTAGACTTGCTTATACACACGTTTCGTCGAACTATTGATGCGTGTGATCAAAAAGTTTCAGAGTATTGTAAACAGAAGAGTTTAGATACACTTCACTGTGTTTTCGAGGGTTCATGGGGCTTTGACGGAACTACCGGGCAATCTACCTACAACCAAAGTTTCTCTGATGGAGATGATGATGAACATTGCCTCTTTGCAACTACGTATACACCATTACGGATAAAAACTGATGACGGTTTTGTGTTATGGATCAACCCAAATCCACAATCTTTTAGATTTTGCCGCCCAATACGGATACAATATAGATCAGAAACAACACAACTGATATTAAACGAGAAAAGCCGTGTTAAGGAAGAAATAAAAGATTTGTCACCAATTTTTGCTGAAAACTCTTCAGGACATACAATAATTGGAGATCCCAAATTATATTTGCCATCTATGATGGTCAAATATAATTTGGGACCATCATAGATTACAAATACCACATCGCAGTTACGGTGTGCATGTTGTGGAGCTACCTGTAGTGAATTTAATAAATTAGAACAAGTAGCTACAAAAGCCATAAATCAGGAAGCTTTAATCCACGGACTTAGCCCATTGTACGCCTGGATAAGAATTTTTGAATTTTTACTTCATTTCGGTTATAAAAATCACCCTGCTGTGCAAAAGTGGAGAGTACCGAAAAACTCACCAGAAGCTCGTATTGTGGAAGAAAGAAAAAAACAAATCCAAAATGACATTAGACACAAAATGGGTTTGTTCATTGTTGGTGGATGTAGGTCGGCCCAACTTGGGAACAACTAATGACGGGAACACTGCCCGTACTGCTTTATCAGAATTAAATCGGAACACCCTGGCCAGCATTTTAGGACTCGAAGAATGGCTTCTTGATGACCTACATACTATTCTAGTGGCATTGTCTTGCGGTTTGGAAATAGATTCTATGAAATTTCAGGTATTTTGTAACAGTCTGGCTACAAAATATGTACAAAAATATGTCCGTCAATGTGTACAATATGTGGTACAATATGTCCGTCACCGTTCACAAAATATTAATACATGGTGCGAAAATCATAGATTCTATTTCCTTACCCATTGGAATGCTCTCAGAACAAGCTGGTGAATCAAGATGGCGTTACGATCGTGAACATCACACTCGTAAATTCCAGTGTTTCCCAGTGGTCAGATTGATGGTCAGATTAGTCTGACCAATGGGAATTTTTTTCCCGTTAGCCAGATTTATTTGACAGCTGGAAAAGACATAGAAAAAAGTACAATCAAAGTAAAAACAGTTGCATTTTATTATCTTACAATTTTATCTCAGGCTTTCTAAAAATGACCAACACTGAATTCTCCACTAGTTAAAATCATTTTTTAACATTATGAATTCCTCTCTCATTACATTTTCCTTTGCCCGTTTATTTTTTATTTTAGTAAAATCATTTTTTAGTAGAATTCTCAGTAAGTTGATTATCCCGGGTCATTTTCTTGTTATTTTTTTATTTAGTTCTTTATGCAAACTTTCCACACAGTTAGTACGAGTATGTCAATTGCTAATAGACAAAAAAAGAGAAAATATTCTGTCATTCCAAAAAAAGTTCTGCATCTTTTAAAACCAACCATGGATAACGTACTTATTCATGACGACCCGTCACCAGAAGAATATCCCGATGATGAAACAACTAGTTAATTTGGATGGGACACTGACAATGACGACGATAACATCGTATTATCATCAGAAGAAATGTTGATACATTGTGATGACGACATCAATAATTTGTAAAATACAAATAAATAATTTATTTATAAAGTACCTTTTGCCTTTGACTTCGTCCTCGTGGACTACAATAATTTGACCATTTTAGAAATTTTCACATTTGTGCTGTATCCTTCTCATCAACTCCAACTTTCTCATTAACTCAAAATCAATAAAAAGTGAAAAAAAAAAATATGTCTTATAATATTACAGCTACATTTCCTATTTTTTAGTATGAATAGATGATGCAATGTTACATTATTTAAGATACTAACAAAAACAAAAACAATTATATTTTAGTAATAAAAAATTAATTAAATTTTCCTTGAGGTCATTGACCTTTCACACAAAAAATTATTTCTCTTAAAGTATACAGAAATTGACTGTGGGATTTTTTATCAATTGTTTGCCACATTAATCTCTTTCTAAAAAACAGATAAACTATACATGACCGCAACTAAGCCAAAATTTGACACTGCGTCGATGCTAATTACCGTATGTCGATATTAATAATTAAATATTATTTTAAAGGTTAATTAATAAATTTACAGGGAGAGAGTGAGCTTTAAATATTGCAAATGAGGTGCAATAATTGTGTGACATATAAAGAGAAACAAATATTTAGGTGACAATATTGTATTTTATAAACTTTGGTAATAATAAATAACTTAAGTCTTAGTTACGACTAGTTACTTTACAACTTTGTAATTACAATGTAGGCCGACGTATCTTGTCGAGTCTGAACTGCGCGCAGAAGGATGCGCAGTAACTTTTTAGCAGTAGCTGATTCGGTAATGCTCGGTACGCGGTATTATGTCTCAGTCACACGTTAGCATGTTCGTGTCGCTATCTCTGTCTTACATGCGCTAAAGTTCGCAGAGCCTATGTTCAGACGCGCCAAGATACGTCGGCCGTACGTTAGGTAAGTACCTACAAGATATTTTATTTTATTATAATGTTAATGAGAAAGTAGACCAGTTGTTATTATTTCCAATATTTTTAACGTAAATATACATGAATAAATAAACATCAAATATTTAAACGAAAAATATTCATTCAGTCTATCAAAACAACAACGCTACTCTACAAAAGTAATAATTTTATCGCTCAATTAATATTTATATTATATTCACAATAAAAAAAAAACTAATATTTGAATAGGTTTAATACTGACTTAGAATCTTACACAATATATAACAGTCTCTAAAAAGAGGTTACTTTAACACATCGTAAAACATAACAATTTTTATAACCTACTATTAGAAACATAACTTTGTCATGGCAAATGTCCTTAAAGGTAATAGTGGCCAATGGATCAGTCATAGAGCTCATACTTGGGCCTCTTCCACGCGGTGAGGTCGACATAGGGTATGGACGCGTAGTCCTCGCAGCAGTACCGCGGGTTGTGGGCGGACTCCACCTCGAACGCGCGCCGCTGGACGTACCGCACGCCCTCCGTGTTGTCGCAGATCAACCGCGCCATTGATGCCTTCTTGATTTCTTTTAGTTGCTCTGTGGGTGTTTTTTATGGATCTATTAAATACAATTTTTAGAGGTACGTAAAGCCGTCAGCGGTCAGCCCTGTCGGAGCGGGCGGCATGAAAACTTCGACACTTGGGTTGGCCACTAACCCCTCCAATCCGCGCTGGCGCAGTCTGGATATCCTCTGGGGCTCTAGGCCTCTGCAAGAGGAGAGACCCGTACCTACTCAGTTAATGGGTTAAAGTAATCTCTACTTACCAGTACCCCTTAAACGTAGAATGAACATTCATGCCATCACATAGACTATAGAGTAACCAAAACCCGAAAATAGATTTTCAATCAAATCCAATTAGGTATGCCGAAACCGACTGTCTTCAACAATGTCTGGCTGGCTTCAACCTATTAATGGCCCACTACTGAGCACGGGCCTCTCTTTTTGAGGGGGCCTAGAGCATACTCCACCACGCTGCTCCAGTACGGATTGGTGGAGAATTTTGAAATTTCAAATCCATACCAGGTGTAAATGAGTGCGGCATCTCCCCGTGGTCGTAGAAGAACCTGTCCCCGATCCGCGTGCGGTAGAACTGCTCGGCCACGATGCACTGGAAGGTGGTTCCGAGGATGGAGCCGTGCGCGTCCGACTCCAGCGCGCCGCCGACGAACAGATCTATGTCGTCCACGCACTCATAGAGCACTGCTAGGGCGTTGATACGCTGGAATATAGAATTTAGGCTTGAAAGCCAGTTCTTTCTTTCTTGGCCGGCGACGCGTCAGGTTGCCTTTGGTGTTGCTAATGTCCATGGGCGACGATAGCCACTTACTTCCAGGTGGATCATCAACTCGTTGCGGGCTATATCATAAGAAATAAATATATTTATATCAACAGAGCCTGTTAGTTAGGGTCTGCATGATTGGCATAAAATTGTAGAACTCCTATTTCACAATAATCTTATACTTAACAATAGTTAAAACTTACATCTTGTGAAATTTCTCCCGCCAAATCCTGGAAAGTTCTTGCTCTTCGCAGTCCACATATTTCTCTGAAAATAGTTTAGGGACCAGAGATTTATTTACAGCTTTTACACGCCTTCTTTCTCCGTAGAATATTTTACATAAGGCCGCCTTTACATCAGTAAGTTTTACTCACGTATGTAAGTTAGGAAATTAACTGCAAATGTAAACATACTTTGTAAAGTTGGTACCTACGGAAGCAAAGCAATTGTAGATTGCGGCCTAACATCTCCTACTGGTGATCTTTTATCTTTCTTGAACACCACCCCGCCACAATAATGTATGGATTCACCTGTAATCGTTGTAAGACGCTATCCCATGATCCCGGCCGCGCTGAATGTCCATCGCGATGAGGTCCAGTCCCCACTTGTTATTCGTCTTGAACAGCAAGTTCGTCACCTCCTTCGTACAGAACGGGTCGGATTCCCCCGCCGTCTGCATTATGATACCGCGAACGATGTCGTCGAAGGAATCCGCGGTGCGCTCCACAAGGCTCGGGTTGAAGTAGTGGTCGCTGAGTCTGAAATTGGGCAAATGCCAGAGCTAACTGATTCTTTGACAAATAATCACTTCTACTTGGTTTTGAATTAAATTTTGTTTCTTGATTTAAATACTAATTGAATTTTAAAAACCGTAGGGCATTCCAGAGTTGTTTTTTAGGGCTCTTCAGTCTTCAGTCTTCAAGTATGGTCGAAAGTTACATCCGAGATAAAAGATTTGGTTACGTTCTACAATATCTAGCGGGTGTTATACAACGACATAATAAACAACGACCAAAGTGTAAGCATTGGTCATCCACCAATGTAGCAGCGAATCACTCGACGGAGCCACATGCGATGTAGCAATGGTTTTGGGAATGGTTCCCTTTAAAGTGTTTAAAGCAACCGAGCCTTATTATATTACTTTACAGCCTGTTTGGGGCGTGATGTCGGACCGCTGGCGCCATGACAATTCCCAACTAGACGGAAAGAATCATGAGTTTGAATTTCTCTTCTCGGTCTGGGTCTCCTTGTGTGTTGTCCATGGTACCCAAGTCACAGGAAATCCTAGTATGTGTAGGTAACATTACGAGATGCCTTACCTATACAAATGCGCGCACTGATAGCTGGAGGGGCAGGTCACGATGGAGTCCGGGATGAGGGTGTGCAGGAAGCGGAAGGCGCCGGCGCCGAAGCCGTTGACGACGCCCGGGTTGACGTCCTCGTCGTAGTCGCGGCTGTACAGCGACGACGGCGAGATGCGGTAGTAGCGGAAGTAGTTCTCTCCTTCAATGGAAATGGTAGAGGATATAGTCAGATCATAAGCAAGTTCTTGAACAAACGTATTCTGAGGTGTTATGATACCCATCCATGATTACACGTTACGACAATTTGTATAGATATGACGGTGAACAATGTAGATACTACAAATTGTAAGTAGATATCCGTATGGTGTAATGTATCGCTTATGTTACAGCTATATTTGAAGTTAATTTCTTTTGGAATAAATAAATTTTAATTTGGAAGATTTCAGAATACTACCGTTGTTGTCGGTTTGTATCTATTGATTTTTACACGTGAAAGATCGTAAAGCAAGCGAGGAAATTCTGCTATAGTCAACTTACCAAAATTGAGCGGCAACCATTCCTGATAAGTAATATGTTGTATTTCGGCAATGACTACCCTCCTTGCTTCCTGGTACAGTTTCTCGTCAGGCCACAGCGGATTGAGAGAGCTGAGAATGTCTGCCACCCTGTTGTGTTCCCTCAGTAACAGAGTGTGTAGAACTGACAGAGTTGGGGTTTGATTTATTCGGACATCGCCTGGAATAATGGTTTCGTAAAGTTAATGTTAAACATTTTATTATCTCGTCTGTATTTTAAAAATTGCATGTCCTAAGGTTATATCAGCTTCTTGCCTTCAAACTAGAATGTTTTGACTCAGGGAATTAATTATACTTACGGCTTGTTTCACAATCTTCAAGTAGAGTCCTGAATAAGCTATTCGCCGGATAAAGTGACGTTAAAGTGTCATTTTACATACACGAAATGTCAACTTAACCAACGAATAGCTTACTTCGGACTTACTTGAAGATTGTGAAACAAGCCCTTATTATTGTTAAATTATCTGATTCTTTTCCTGCGTGTTCTGAGATTAACGATTGGAACTCCTTCATAGTTAGGATGTTTTATAAAATATTCTGACTCAATAAAATTGTGCTACTTATCATAGCTTTACAATAAAAGTTGGTTAAAAAAATATCAAAATAACCAGCCAGATAACAAGGCTCGGAGCAGTTCCTCAAGTCGCAGACTGCTGCTTTATTATCAACCGATGGCAGGAACCCTTTCTCGCAGCCCATCTTCTTCTCCTCCTTGAGCCGTCCACCAGATTTACTCCGAAGCTTGGAGGCCAGTTTTGAATCCGACCCGTAGATTGGTGAACCGTCTAGAAAGCTCGTAACGGTGTTGGTCTGGAAAGAGGAAACTTGGAATAACTGGATAAAAATTGAGTAGGTATGATGTTGGTATGCTGATGGCTTGAGGTTAGCAAATCCGCGCGGTATCAATATTGAGTTGACAGAAGCATCGTGCTTTGACACTATCTATCCTCTACCTACAGAGTATTAAACACTACGTCTATCCCAACCAATCCCTGGAGCAGCGTGGTGGAGGATGCTGTCGTAGGCCTCTTGAAGAGGACAAACCCGTTTTCAGTAGTGGGACATTAATGGGATGAAGCTATCTATGTATCTAACAGCTTTTTAAAGTCCATTGTTGGACATAGGCCTCCCCTATTTGGCGCCTTTCCGACTTCTCGCGAGGGACCACCCTTGGAATTCAGCGGTTTCCCGCTCTCTTTTTTAGGTCATCCACAGTTAGTACCTACTTACTAGCGAAGTGAAAAGTAGGTTGGTAGTTAACGTCCGTAAATATTTTCACCAGGATTTTCTTTTTAATTTTTTTACCTGTTCTGCGTGTCCTAAACTGCAGTCATCTCTGGGTGTAGTGATACTTCTCACAAAGTTGAGGCACCTTATACCGTACTGCTGATAAAAGGGATCATCTTCTGGAACACAGATGGGTATGCACTTGTCGTTCAGCCAATCTGGTGGCAGGATATCCTGGCCGTTTCCCAGGCAACATTGAATACCGCCTTCATCTGGAAAATAACGGTTAGGTTTTTGTTTTTAAGTTTTTTGTTAGTTTTCCACCACCACCTAATTTTTTGTCATTAGGTTCTAAAATTTGATTTTAAACAGAACTTACCAGTAACTTCCATAACTTGAAATAACATGTCATGCGTTATAAATTGTCCCCACTGCATGTTCAAATACGTCAACACGTGACTTGAAATCGAGAAGTCTGCAAAGATTCTGGTCGACAGCACCCGAGGATTAGGCAGTTGGCGGCCGCTTTTAGCGACGGGCATCGCGTATATACCTGAAAAATAATGCAAGAGCACCTTTAGAATACTATAGTGTCATCTCATCCTTTATTACCTAAATTCATAAATTGGTGGTCCTTTGTGTTATTTTTCATGTAATGGCTGACAAATGAGTTGACGCGCCACCTGATGATAAGTGGGCACCGTGTCGCCCAAGGGAATGTGTACTAACATCGATGGTAACACTAATGACTGATGTGTTGTATGACTGTAAGGCAAAAAGACATCCAACATTGAGGCCAAAACGTCAGTTCAACTGGGTTGTAATATCGGGGTAAAAGTGACGAGTCCACTATGAGTCCAATAGATTGACTTAGATCACGCCGAAAAGGTAATTAAGTTACCATCAGCATATCGTGGCGTGGCGATCCTGGTGAAGGGCGCCCCGCGTCGTCCCCAGGCGGGGCGGCGCTTGTTGTTGCTGGTGCCGTCAATAGTGCGGTACCGGCTGTCCACGTACGTCACGCTGACGGGCTTGCAGTACAGCGACTGGGGCTTCACCACTTGGTGCTCCAGGAACGACAGGAATGTGTTTGGCGTTACGTCGAGACTGGACAAAATAGAATGTGTGTTCAGGGAATACTGTATTTATACTCTTGCAGAATAACTATGCAGGTGTCCCAAAAGAAGTAGGTATGACAAACTGAAAGGGAAGATAGCTTCCATTCCATTGGAGCCCGATTATTCGCAAAAGAACAGATTCGCATAAAGACAGATCTATGTATGTTTTAAGTTAAGTGGTATAAACTGTAGAGAGAGAAAACTGGCTTTCAAGCCGCCAGCTGGAACACTACGAATCGCTTGGCTGCTCCAGCAAAAGGACACACTGGCTAGGCAGGCTTCACGAAAAGAAATATAAGCCTTATGTGAAGCCTCACCATCAAGCAGGCTGGCTTCTGTTGCCTTTTATGACACCCTAGTATGCCGGTAAGGGTCAGGATTCTAAGCCGCCCCAATACGGCTATTAGTTGGAACCAAAATAGATACCTACCTGTTGCACAACTTCATCTGAAGAAGCTTTGTGGCGGTGATGATTTCGTGTGAGACTTCTGAACTCTTCTTGATGTCGCTGGGTAGTTTGTTGGAGAAGAAGTGGAGAAGCCCTGGCGAGCAGGTCTCCAGACTGGCGCCGTTTTTCACCAGCTGGTTGGCTCGCTTGCTCGCCGCGCGGGACATCTCCCGGCCGCAGCGGAAGCAGTCGGATACCATCTCCGATGTGATGCAGTTGCTTTTATCTTCTCTGATTTCTTCTGGAGAATTTATGAACAGAAAAGAATAGGAGAAAGGGATACCCAGTTGACTCGGTTGGAACAAGTTCCTTTCGATATTTTGATAGGGAATTTTATATGGTAAATTATAAACTTACATAATTAATATAATTTACCTTTAGTGCTTACACCAAACAAATCCTTCACAATGCACGTGGTACTGGCGAGAGCTGGGCATAAGTCTTCGAACAGATCCTCCAGCAAAAAATCCAAGCCCAGCCCTAAGCAATCCAAACACCCGTTGACAGTCGAAACGAATACAAATACGAACAAAGTAATGGATATATAGTTTCGTCTATTGCCAAGTGTTCCATACATCTTCAATGTCCACACATCTAACATCACAATGTATAATTTACGGGAAATAAGTAAAATCAATTGAACAGCACTGATTTCATTTACATTAACTTAATTTACGAACGCTGACTTAATTTAGCGACACCATTTTTACGGACACTGACTTAATTTACGAACACATACTTAATTTACGTATAAGTACTGCTGAGATATTTTATGGGTGATAATTTAATTCAATAACTAGCAACATTGGTTAAATACACTTTGTTAAAACACTTGTTCTAACTTTCAATTGTTATTTTCAAACATAAATGTTTTAAATATATTGTTAGTGTTTGGGTTGAACGCTAAGGGTGTACTGGAGTATTTTTTAAATCTAAACGGCCTCTTCTTATCGTATCACGTACTGGTGCATTACGTAAGACATTGCTAACTACAGTGGCGGATAGAGCATGTATGCATCTTAACTCTTGTGTAATAAATACTTAATCAATATCTTACTAAATTCGGTGAATGATTAATTTAGAAAATAGATAATATTTCTATGATATTTTTCTATAGTAAGTTGATATTTCGAAAAATTATACAATACCTGACGTATTTCTTTCAACCTAACCAAATTGAATGTATTTTGTGCATTGACGATAGATATCTCAAAGGAAAAGGAAATATATAAAATCTATATTATGTTGTCCTGTCAAAGTTGTTTTATTGATCAGTTCCACTACCTTTTTCCGTGGAGAGAATGACAGGCCCAAATACGGTTCCCTGGAGGACACCGGATTTGGTTTCTTGGATAAGATAACAGAACTACACAATTGTTATCGTAGTGACTTAGTAATGTAAATTTAAATGTTTTATTTGTTATACTATGTAACTAAATAATTTATAATTGTGCATCTCGGTGGATCCCTGGATATAATGAAATACAGGTTGCTGGCAAACCTGGGTGACGTAAGAGAAGACAAAGCCGGCTTGGTGGTAGGGCTCCGCGTAAGGATTATGTTATCATATTATTATTTATTATTAAGTCATTAAAATGAATACAGGTATTTATTACGTTTTCGTGAAACCTGTCTGGCTAAAGTGCTTGGTTCAGCCACCAAACTCTTCGTGTCACGGCTGGTAGCTTAAGACGTAGATCTTTCTTTCCTGGCTGGTGAAGACATTGGTGTCACCTATGTCGGCCATGTCCAGTCCATGGGCGACGATCACCACTTACCATCAGGTAGTTTTTCTGCCCGTTGTGTGGCATAGGTACCTAGGTGTGTGACATTAGGTACGTATACATAGGTGTAGCACCTATGCTATTAGGTACTTTTTTGCCAAATGTCTTGATTCTAGGTGAACGGGAAGTACGCTATAGGTTCTGATTCCCTTATGAGTGTTAAAGTGAGTGGGAGGATAAGGTAAAAATGCAAAAAAAAAAACCGAATAGCAACAGAAACACCTCGCTTTTGAAACTGATTTATTGAGTCACCAACGCGGACTCAGTCGCCCGGTCGGTGGTTAAAATGATCTAAACTTAATGATGTTTACCTATTGTTTTACAAAACACAGTTCAATATTTGTCATATCTTTGAAAATAAAAATCCAGAATAAATAACAAAAATCTCTTAAATTATGTACATTTCGCCCACAACGATCCCTCTCCCTTCCCACTTTGTATTCTTATTTTATTGATCTTACATAAATGCAAACTGTCAACGACTTGCTTTTTACGTACTGGGGGCTTACCATGAACTCTTAAAACAGGTCAATATTAGCCGATAATTGGCCTGTCCTGCTATATCTTACCATGATCTGGCTAAAACA
This sequence comes from Thymelicus sylvestris, assembly GCA_911387775.1. NCBI lineage: Eukaryota > Metazoa > Arthropoda > Insecta > Lepidoptera > Hesperiidae > Thymelicus > Thymelicus sylvestris. Next base: position 14,757,216 of record OU426896.1, on the reverse strand, counting down.
CAGGGCAGCCAGCGACCACGTCACCGTAACAGGACAGTGGTCACGTGACTTCAAAAATGATCTTCTGCCCTGCAATTCGTGTACCATGACGCGATTGTTGACGTATTGACATCAGAAAGTCGCATATGTTAACGTCAAAATATTACAGCTCACCGAAAGTAACATTTATTGTCCTGTTTCGGCTATTTCGTTGATGATGATGAAACGCGACGGGATGCAGCCATGGCAAAATTCATATACACCATCATCACAAAATAAATACATTTCATTTGTTTGGAAAATTTTAAAAACATTCATTGTACTTATGCTTTTTAAATTATCGCTCCTAACCCCGGTCACTCACATGCGCGCAAATGTTTGACATTTTTACGAATGTTTGCACATGTGAAGGGTGGTCAGGCAAATGGGTTCGCATATGAGTATACAATAGGTACAAGCCCATTTCCGCTTCCTCCTACACTTTGTTCACGAATATTCAATCTTGCTGTTGTTATTATGTTGATGTCATTAAAATCCATTTTTAATACAGAAAATACATGGTAGTACGATTAGACGCCACGAACCACGAAAAATTAAGAGATACATCACCTTTTTAGTCGCGTGCGCAACTGGTCGCACGAATGTGTGGGAGACTACACGAAGGTTCGAGGTTCGCGCGCTTTCATGTGCGACAACTTCGCATAATCATTCGCGAATGTCGTCCCACATTTGTGGGTTCGCGTATTCGCGCGAATGTGAGTGACCGGCATTATAAATCACACATTTTAATAGACATTTAGACATGTCACTGTGTCAAGTGTGAAGTGGTGTAAAATTACGTTCAAAAATGTAAGCATCACTTAGCGATAATTTTTTTGGTAATTTTAGAGAACGAAAGGTTAATAAATCACAACACTTAAGTATTTATAACAAATCTCAAAATCTTCAATTGAGATTGTTATTTTAAACTTTTAAAAACATCAATATTACGCATTCATTTGAAAACCGATAAACCGATAAAACGCTCTATTACAGAACATAATTAGTACAAATCAAGTACCTTGCATGTCATAGACTAAAGATGCAGGACAGAAGTAGAGGCATTGCAGGTCATCGGTAAACGTTCATGGTACAAAATACACTCCTGTCAGGTTTTAGCTACAAGCTGACCTGTCCTGAACATGACACAATTTATTAGAGTTCATGGTAAGGCACCTGTACACATAATTAACGTAATAAAATATTACCCAACCAAACCCAATACAGGAATGTTAAAATTCAAAATGAAAGTAGGTAACGCCACATACAAGGGCGTCGTCAGCCGATGGCCCAGGGGGGGCAAGTTGATATGGAAAATGAGAAAAGTATGTATGTATGAAAAGTATGTAAAGTCAAGAGCACATGAAACTTAATGAACTAAACAAACAATAACATAGAGCAGAGCGTAGTTGAGGGTACTGAATATTAGGAATGGAATTGGTGAATTCATTCGAGTTTTGAGTTTCGACGTATGGGAATGATCGATCAAGCAAGTCATGTCAAGGAATTTGGTTGCTTTACATTTGGCAATTTTTTAGAATCTCTAGGGGGGGTGGGGCTGCCCCCCCCTGCCCCCCCCCCCCCCTTGGCGACGCCTTTGGCCACATAATATTCTATGCATTACCTAAGTATATCCTTTAACAGTTACATGAAACATATTCGAGAGAAACTTACCAGCAGGTAATAACCTAGACGTAATTAAGGAAGGTTTCAAACAAAGGAAAACAATTCATTTAAATCATAACAATTACCATTTTAGGGTTTTTTGGAATATTTTTATGCTGACTATTGCTGACGCACAGACGCGTCAATCTGACTTATAAAAACAGCTTAACTGATTTGACAACAGATAATTTTGGACATTTCGTAACCTAAGTAAATGAGTGGATTAATATTCGATAATCAGATGATTCCAGATGCCAGAACTCGTTTTAGGTTTATTCTGGCCCATTGATGTAATAAGTTTGGTAGGGTAGTACAGTCAACTAATTTAACATAAACCTAGTCGAGCTACCAGCGCAAACTGAAAGTTAACTTCTTCACAGTAGCCACAGTGCTGAACGCGTAGTCCCATAACTTGCAGCTGATCCCGTATCCTGCAACAAGAATACAGTTATAGTAATCTATATTTGAGATAATTTATTATTTTTGCCAGGTCCTTATTTCTTAACCGACTTCAAAAAAGGAGGAGGTTCTCAATTCGACGGTATTTTTTTTTTATGTTTGTTACCTCAGAACTTTGGACTGGGCGAACCGATTTTGATGATTCTTTTTTTAATCGAAAGCTGGTGGCTGTCATGTAGTCCCACATAAATTTTATTGAGATCTGACAACGGCATCCATGAGAAAACTACATAAGTATTAAGTCGTAAATTTGTGTTAAGATGTGCGCGACAAATTGACGAATAACTCAATATCACGCCAACCGATTTCGATGATTCTTTTTTTAATCGAAAGCAGGCGCTTGTCATGTGGTCTCACATAAATTTGACCGAGATCTGACAACTACGTAGTTTTTGAGACTTTGAAGTCGGTTATTTTTTGTTAGTAAAATTTAGATTATTAACGCAATATAATGTAACAAAATATTGTTTATCGGTTTGCCTATGTGTGTTTTTTTCTGCTAATCATAGAAATTCTGACTCTTGAAAAAATCAATGTAATCTGACTTGGACTTTACTATGAAATGCTCATTAGGTATTTCACGCGACGCACAGCTCAAAAATTACGCTCGTTTGGCCTCATTCCTTACTTTATCCCTTACCATTAGTTGGCTCGTTCGCTAGTTTGTCGGCTGGACACATAAAAAAATAACTTCAACTTTGTTTTAAGTGTAGATTGCTTCATACCTTTATCATAGTTGACGAAATGATGATTGGAGTGGTATCTCTTCATCGCGTATAAGTAGGATCCGTCCTTAGGCGATCCGTGGTGTACGTAGTAGTGAATCATATCGTACGTGAGGTAACCTGCCAACATATTTTATTTATTTAATAAGAGTAACCGCCCTCGCTTTGCTTCGGTTTTCTTATTTGTTAAACCATGGGTTACATTATTGGAGTTTTATTAAGAATCCCTATTTTTTTTAATCAAATCTTTCCTCTTTATAATATTACTATAGATTATTCAAACGATATTCATGCGAGGTCTTAGGTTAGGGGTTTTAACCACCTGGCTTTCGGCTAGTATTTTTTCAAAAAATAAACAAAATCACTTACCAATGAGAGAACCAGGAAGCACTATCCACGGATAGGATAGTATCTTGGAAAACGGTAAGAATAAAATATAGGCGATGCCGAAGGCGGGTATTGGCGGGAATACTTGTCGGGAACCGTCGAAAGGGGTCTGAAAAAAAAATCTTTAATCTTTAGAGGGTTCCGAAGAAAAATCATAACCCTTATAGTTTCGTCATGTCCGACCGCCCGTCCGGCGTCCGCAGCGTCCGAGACCCTTAGTGCTAAAGAGCTGTAATTTGGCAAGGGTAGATATACTGTATATGTATTAAAACTTCAAAATGGTACAATAAAATTTTGAAAAATATTTTTTTGGGGTATCTTTCCTACAGGTAACTTGGGGGTGATTTTTTTTCCTGGTCTTCCCCATACTGTCTTTAAAAATATTTTTCAAATATTATGGGTCTGATAAGACGATATTTCGATGTAGGGGTCCGTTTGCGAAATATTTATCTTCAAAGTGCTAATTTTGGTTACAGTCAAGTGTCCCCCCCCCCCCCCCCCTGCAAGCTAAATGGTAAGTGTTGGACAATATATGAAAAAATAGCCTTAGCATGATGAATTTAAAAGGAAAACTATCACAGTTATGTTAGCATGAGTAATAGTCGATAAACTTACAACTTTGGAACCCTACATTGAGCGTGGCCTGTCACGCACTTGGCCGGTTTCTTTGATATTGGAGACATACCTATAGCCCTAGAGCTATTGACTATTGACAACTTTGCTCTGTTCTGGCACATACTTGTAACCCTCAAAATGTTCTGGCAATTTTTTTCACACTTAAACATATGTAAATTACAACATATTAAAATTGTAGCCTTGTGGGAGTGGGATAAAAAAAAATTTTTTTTGCATTTTCAAAAATTTTATGGGCCATGACGCACCCGCGAGATGCCTGCCAGAACGGTACTTTCTTAATTGGCTGATAATAAAATATCATTTAAAAAAATTCTAGCTTTGTGGGAAATGGGTTAGTCAAATGGTTCAATAGCTCTCCAGCCACTACTTAAATTATATCATTGCGATATTCGCGATAGTTTTATCAAACTGAAACCTTAGTCTGTAGTCATAGTCTACCAGAGTGAGTCACTAGTGATAATATCGTTACGAGTTGACTATTTTGGACACTTATCTATTGATAAATAAGTTTTTATGTCGCCATTTATCTGTGCTGTATCTATCTCTTATTGACTATAGATACAAAAAATATATTTTACGAACACGAGCCGATATACACTTTGGTTATCTGATTTTTTATCGTATCAGGGTATCGTATATGGGTCAATAACTAGATTCCCGGAAAATGGATTTCAAGTTCTTGCGAAATAAGAGATAAAAGTTAGTAGGTAGGTATCTATGTAAATTATAATATGTACCTACCTATCTAACAATAATTTAAATTATATCTATGTGCTCCTAGGATTGCCTAGGCAAACCATAGGAGTCACGATTGACCAACACCTTTAGGTAAACCCCGAAATAGAATTCTATTTCGGCCTTCGACTGATGTATTTTTTTTAGGGCGTAATATTTCAAATTTTACGAAGGACAATGGAAGGACATAGACAAAAGAAGGATGCCGTTGAGCTGCAGTCCGGGAAAAGTTTACAATTCGTGCAAATGGACAGGGTTTTCGAATTTTTTCTCCGACCACAGCGATTTAAGTGATAACCTGATGACAGCGTAGGTACGGATGCACATAAAATATGAAAGTGAAAATAATTCTTATCTAAGGAATAGGTAATTGAGTAAATGAGGGTTATAAAGATCAAATAAGTAGTGTCCGACCGAAGCTTCGGCTTCGGCTTCGGCTTCGGCCACCTTCGGCCAAAAAAGCACCTTCGGCCAAATCTTCGGCTTCGGCCAAAAATTTGCCGAAGGTTTGGCCGAAGCCGAAGGTTTGCTAGTTGTCAAATATTGAAATTTACTGAACGATGCTAGAGCGAGACGGAGAGTGTGCAGAGCAGCAGAGTTTCGAACAAACGAATCGCAGTTAGTAAACTAAACGAGTCAAAACAATTTAACTTAATTATCCTAAGAAATTACTTATAAGTATTTAATTTTCTTAAAAATTCCAAAAAATTATATGTAAAAAATAGATATTGAAAAAGCGTTAAACTTTGCTCAATTATTTTATAGAAATATTTTGTGTTCGTCTGATAATTAAAAAAATGTGACTGATTATTTGATTATTTTTGTTAAAATTACTTTAAGTAAAAAATATTTAATTAAGGCGCTCCACCCACTGAAGACGCGTCCCGCCGCGGTGCGCAGAGCGACGGATAATGCAACTGCGCGCGGGGCAATTTCCCGCGCGGTGCCGCGTCGGCAGTGTGTTGTGCTAGGCGTGATTTCTATATAAAATGACATAATTGCATACAATGGTAAAATCTGCCATCCCGCGCCCCGTCGCGGTGCGCGGTGCAGTGGGTAGAGCGCCTTACATTGTATATTTGAAACTTTTATTTTTGACAATATTTTATTACCTACTTGTATAATATGTTGGTCACTCGGCTCGTTATTGGGCTAAATCTCTAAAGCTCTCACAATATGTATCTAGTATATTCTGAGATCAAAGTAACTATCGTATTTCTAAAGGTCAATGACACCTTCGGCTTCGGCTTCGGCTTCGGCCGAAGGTTTTGGTGAATACCGATTAATCGGCTTCGGCTTCGGCTTCGGCCAGAATTGCACCTTCGGTCGGACACTACAAATAAGTCACGCCTGGTTTTATTGTTTTTATAATCTGAAACGTATATCATTTGAAGTCATCACAATTTAATTCAATATAGACTATATGTTATCATTACCTCCATTTCTATAGCCCAATTTAGGATTTTCAAACTTCACACACCTTTGAAAATATTATGGAGAACTCTCATGTGTGCTAAAGCAGCTGATAATGAATTTGCAAAATACTTAAGAATAATATCAAACTTCGCGGTGGCTTGTATCTATCCTGAGATTCTGGCTGGAGTGATAGCCTGAGTTAAGCAACAACGCGTGCAGTAAAGTAAGCTCTAGCCTCTTCAAGTTACTCAATACCCGTGCTCAGTAGTTGGCCGTGAATAAATTAAAATCATATTTACCTTATGATGCATTCCATGAAGTACAAAGTGTATCTTGATTAGTGTAATGGAGGCTCCCGGGTCGAAGTGAAGCACCCAGCGATGCAGAGAGTACTCCACCGCCGTCCACAGCAGCACCCCGCGTGATAAGTGGTATAGAAACTGTATGTGTGATAGCTGATCTGTACATTGTGCTGGAACAATACAAGACTATTACGTAGCCGATTTTGTATCCCGATATTTTGACCAGTTCCATGGATCATGGTTACGGCTGAACAGAAGTAACGTTAGAGAATGTTGCTGTAATCATTTTCAAACATATTTATTAAATTATGCCGAGGATATCTCTGTTTCCTGTTCTCCACAGTAAAGTATAATATTCAAAACGTAAATTATATCACTAACATTAAATCCTTACCACAAGCAACATGTTCCATATACTGCGTGTATATGAGATACGTTATAATCGGCACCCAGAACATGGGCACCAGGTACCAAGGGGTGTAGGTGAGGCTCTCCACCAGGCTGCTGGAGAACAGCCTGCAGTGCCGGAACACTGCGCTGTTCACCCACTGAGGGTATTCCGTGGCGATGACGTGCAGTTGGCTGAGGAGCGGCTTCGACCAGTCCAGTCTGTTCTGCAAACAACAATAATAACGCTTCTTACGCTTCACACTCATAGCCAGACCGAGAACAGATATTCAAATTATCGCCTCGTCGGGAATGGGAATCGAAAGAACTCTTAGCACGGCGGTCAAGCATGTTTTATTACGCCAAGCGTCTAATAATGCAACGGTTGCAGGTAGAGTTTATAGAGCGATTGGAGAGAGGTGAAGACTATAACAGGAGAATGGAAGAAAATAACTATTTGCGCGGACCAAAATTGGGAGAAGGGCAGGAAAATTATGAAGCAGAATACTGGTGAAATTGATTTAGATTTAGGATCTTAAGGAAACGTCAAAACCTTTGTGAACAAATGGCCTCACTTCGGTAATCCAATTAAGTAACTAAGATCGATAAGGGTCAACGGTACGCAAAATATGTTATGACATGACGTAATACCTACTCAAGGTACCTACTTTACTTACCTAGTATTAACTATTGAGACATGTGATGTAAGATAAGGATTCAAAGATAAACAGTTCAAAGAAGGAATAGGTTGGTACCTAGTTACTGGTCTTAGTTAGATACCGTATCAACGCGTTATTCTTGGCAACTAAAATTTAATGTCCGTCTGTGACTGTACCTACTCTGTAGGTGCTCCAACGTTATGTGCTATTATTGAAGTGAAAACTTCTTTAGTACAGGGGTGATTTTAAATTCGGTGAAACGAAACTGTCCAGTAAAAAGAGACAGACACATAAATTCTAAAGTGAGAATATAGGAGGATTGTACAAGGGTAGGGGTAGGGCTGGGGAAGGGGAGGGGTGGGGAGGGGAAGGGGAGGAGAGGGGGGAAGGGGAGGATGAAGGGGAGGGGGGAGGGATGGGGAGGGGAGGGGAGAGGGGAGGGGAAGGGAGGGGGAAGGGGAGCATTTCATACTTTAGTTACCATCATTTATCGAAAATGTAAGCTCTGAGTCTGAATAAATTTAAGTGATACAGTATACCAATAAAATTTAAAATAATTATAATTATCTAACTTGGCATCACTATTTTCATTACTAAAACCTACAATAATTATCATCTTCCCGAAATTTTACATTCGTCTCATTATCTTGAAAACAAAATTTTTGAAGGTTTCACTTCTACTAGGTGTGAATTGCACACATTTTAATTTTTTATTTAAATCCAATGTCGGTAGTATTCCATGAAAGGACGAGTTCTTGGAGTTTAAAAAATCAAGCAATAAAGATACCTACATATTTTCTTCATTAAACGATGATTCTAATAGTCCAAGAGCTACTGAACGATTTGACTAACCCGTTTCCCACAGAACTAGATTTTTTTAAATGATGTTTTATTATCAGTCAAATTCGGACGTAAAAAAAGAACAGTTAAATAAGAAAGTACCGTTCTGGCAAACATCTCGCAGTTGCGACATCATCCCTTAAATTTTTGAAAATGCAAAAACAAAAAATATTTTTAACCTGCTCCCACATGGCTACAATTTTAATAGGTTGTACCTAATTTAGATAATATATTTAAGTGTGAAAAAATCCTATTCTGAGGGTTGCAAGTTGCAAGTATGTGCCAAATTATAGCAAAGAGAGCAATTCTTAACCTGCTCCCACAAGGTTCAAATGTTCAGGGAAAATTCTTTCAATTCTTTAAAAAGTATATTATGTATGTAAACAGGCAGAACATTCTAGCGGTTGCGGTTGCAACTTGCAAGTAGGTATCTATTTTTCTAGGTATTTTGACGACCCGTGTGGCGCAATGGTTACCATGCCGGATCGCCGCACCAAGGGTCCTGGTACTCCTGGTTCGATTCCCAGCGAGGCGGAAATTTGAATGATGAGTTTGAATTTCGGTTCTCGGTCTGGGTGTGAATGTCCTTGTCTATGTTGTGTGTTGTCCATGGCACCCACGACACAGGGAATCCTAGTGTGGGGCTATGAGTGTGAAGCGTTATTTATTATTATTAATTATTTATCTGCCAAAAGAGTATACAGGATGAATTTTTCAAGTGGGCGTGGCGTGGATGAATTCAAATTCAAAACTATGAGGAATAGCGAAAAGTGGTCAAAGGAGTCTCGAGGCCGATTTTGACATAGGTACACTTTGGTTGAACAGTTTTTCAATTTGCTTAATATTTAACATAAAAAATAAAAAAGCATTCCGAAAAAACAAACAAACAAATCGGTTATGAAATTCCTTCACTCAGAGCAAGTGAAGCGACCTTCGCGTTTTCGTATGCGCTAAATGGGTAATGACTGGAAGTACCTACGGTATTTCGAAACAAGGAAGCGAAAGACGTTACAACATACATAGTTAGGACAATTTATTTTAATGACTAATTAGACAAATGGATATTGCCTGACCACAAAGTTCATAATAATTTGTTACATGTTTAATTAATGTTCCATCCCATCGCAAAACGCAGCTTATAGTCGTATTGTACGACGCGGCGACGGCTGATATAAAAAATAGTACCTATTTGAAATTTAGTAAAAACTTTCTTTCATTCCCTTAAAATCAACCGTGAAATGTTCATATCATATGCTTTAATTATCTAGGTACCCTCTATGTATACCTACGATTACAACAAAACTTGCAATTTCGGAGAGCTAGAAATAATGCGGGACCCCCATTGAACTACTATCACTGGCATATACTCGTGTACTAAACATTATGCCTAATTCAATTGGGAGCCTCGCTTCTTTCAGGCCGGTAATCGGCAATGCACCGCGTTGGTGTTACAGATTGGTGATTGATGATGGTGATTTTGAAGATGATTAGTATCTTAACCTATCGAAGTGGTTACTATTAAGTTTTCAACAATGTTTTAATGCCCTCCCTAACGTTAATGATACCCAACAACCAATGGTTCAAGTAATTGCTAAGTCACTAAGTACAAAACTTTCATAGTGGAAACAAAGAACTGGGTATGGAAGTCGCGCCCTAATGACAATGAACTTAATGTTTTAGGACAACAATGCTGAACTTGAATGTAATATTCATGCGACAAGACCTTATCGACACAGGGATCGTTTACCGGCTCCGACGGTAAACGAACAATACAATGGTGTGGGGTGCATTTATAGGCAGAACGGATTGTCCTACAGTAGCAGGTAAATAATGCAGATCGCTGTAGAAGGATCGCGACCTGATGTACTCGATGACAATAACATTTTCAAAAGCATTTAGAAAATCCTAGCAGCTCTACGTGCCATCATTCGCGATGCATCATCCATCCATCAGCCTTTACGAGTCCGCTGCTGGACATAGAATAGACCTCCTCTCCTAATTTGCGCCACTTTGACCGGTTCTGAGCCTTCTGAATTCAGCAAACCCCTCTGATTTCTTGTCAATGTCTCATTCCTATTAAATAAAATGTATCTAACCAACGTCAAGATGTTTTTTGTGCAGAATCTAACTAGCCAATTTCTTCGTTTCATTGAAGTTTTGTTTTAGATAACCCCCAAATGCTTTCACAACTTGTTAAGATAAGATTACCCGAATTGGTGCCCATAATTTGATAAGATTATCACTGTTCTCCATCCTTGTTATGGTCAATCTCCAATATTTTACTTTAGTCTTACAAACAGAACTAACTAGGTTTGCAATATGAGTGAAGTTGCACGCAAATATTGGAATGCATTTGACATGAACAGATTCATTTTATCGAACCATCCAAAAATAAAAAATATTTTTTTAGTACAATTTTATTTACATTATTGAAGGACTTGGTTTATAGGTACGTATTTTCTTTTGCAACACGTTTCTATGTGTAAAGGTACCTACCTAATGACAAGTGGAAAGTGAAAACAAAAATTATCGTTCAGTTTTTCTACAGCGTGTCGTTAGTTTGATGCTCGTTGATAATGATAGGATTTTCTAGATCACTAAATAAATATACTAAACTTCTTTCAATAAAAAAACCCAGCCAAGTGCGTTTCGGGCCACGTGCAATGTGTTGTAGTTGTAGGGGTTCCATAGTTGAAAATTCAGTAATTAACTATGGCTGGCTGGCTTCAACCCATTAATGGCCCACTACTGGGCACAGGTCTCTCCTCTTTGAGGAGGCCTAGAGCATACTCCACCACGCTGCTCCAGTACGGATTGGTGGAGGTGGTTAATATCTTAAATTAAATTATATTACAAGAGCCCGCGACTGCCAGGCCTTCCTTATTTTATAAAACCTGAAAAGTTTATTTATATATGTCCCCAATATAGGTAAGTACCTATATAAGAACGCTCCGGGACTATGAAGTTTGGATGATGGTTACGTGGGTACTTAGGGACTTTGGGAGATAACAACTAACAAGTAATAAATGTGTTTTAAATTGGACATAAATTCATTATCAAATTAGTCTAGTCAATTTTATAACTTCCATTCCACCGCTACTCACTAATCATTACGTCGTGTAGACGTGTATTCACTTAACAGTTAGGAAGTGGAAGGCCAATTTTGACGCGTCTGATAATTTATTTTTTATTACACTTGAAAAAAAAGTTTCAATCGAAATGTTTTTCATTACATTTAATAATAGGTAACTTTTTGTGTAACAAAAATATAGATATTCCTGATAAAGAAGGAAATAAGCAAAGTACCTAAATGTATTCAGCTCATCTATTAAGAAATTATATCATAATATAATCAAATCAAATCAAAAAATTTTATTCAAAATTGGTTTGGTTTACAACCACTTCTTGAAAGTCATGCAAGTTACGCCAATGCTTCAACAAGGCTCTACTGTGAGAGGGCCCGGGAGAAGAAGCAGCAAGAAACTACAGAGTTTGTTTTTTCCTGCTCACAGTTACAGATAGCACTTATCATAATATTCTACTACAATCTATATTCATAAAACTCATGTCCAAGCAGTCTTGTCTTTAAAATAATCATTTAGTTTGTAATATCCTTTCGATTTCCTTTCAATTCCCCATAGATACCATAGACCTATATATTTATATACTATACACAATAACAATAGCGTTCGATTATTCCGAAGCAAGTTAAACCTTCAAATGCGGAAATAGACCGTTCCAATCTTTGATCTGAGGTTCCAATAAATTTAATTGGTACAGTCCTACTTATCTGATAATTTTATCTGATCTAAGCGAACACTGTTAACTCAGTAATTTTATCTGAATTCGGCCAAAAACTTACATCCAGTGCCTACGTAGAAGGTACAAAAAAAATGATCATTTGCCATTCGCTAAGTTTCCTGCTTGAAAAATTAAAATCAGAAATTAAATTAAAAATTCAGTGTTATGTCCTAAGGATATACTTAATTTTCTAAACTAATAAGTAAATTTCCTTTATATACCTAGTAAAGCTATTTAATCACGAAACTATTTGAAATTCATCTATTGAATCCAAAGATTACCTTAAAACATAGACCTATATTATTATATTTATAGGTACTCCTTATAATGAGTATTAATTAACAGTGTTTTTTTAAATTGACCACAATCCCAATTCCACATGATGATAAGTGGGTCTGTGGTCCATGATGGAGAGCGCACTAATTAGTAACTCTTTTCTTGAAGACATCCATGATTCCATGATCGACATGATGTACGCAGGCAAACTACCTATTCCAGTCTTTCGCGCCCGCGGTGCCCTTAATCTTATTGAATGTCTGCATTAATGTTTACATGGAGATATTCCCGAAAAAATCTTATCAATTTACATTTTCCATAGCTCGATATTTCTTCTTTATATTAATCATTGTTTCAATTAATCAAGTTGAATATTTGATCAAATATCACATTACCTAAGTATGTTGACCATTAAATCTAAATAATTTGCTATAAAATAAAAATGATTCAATTTTTCTGACTGACGAATAAATTACGAATGAAATAATGTACGAATGGTACATTATAATTAGAGACCGACCGAAGGTTCGGTTTCGGTTTCGGTTTCGGCCAGTTTCGGCCAAAAAATGTAGTTTCGGTTTCGGTTTCGGTTTCGACCAGATTTGGCCGAAACCGAAACCGAAACTCAGTGTCCGTGAATTGTCGTGCCTCGTTCAGCCATCTTCGCGAATCGCGACTAACCCGTAGTCGCTAAATTTCCAAGAGAAGTCTTTAATTTAACAAGTTTATTATATTTCTTTAATATGCCGAAGACAGGGCGCTTTGACGCTCATTTGGATAGGCATAGGTTTAGCAATGGACTAATAAAGGTGAATCATCACCTTTATTAATCCAAAATCACCCATGATGATTTTGTTCATGACTTATTGACATAAATTAATAAACTGGTACTCCATCGCTTTACATGTCTGTGTACTCCATTATACATATATTTTGTTACATAAGTTATTATTGATATTGTAGGTACATTTACTTTAATTTTATTATTGTTTTTTTTTCTAATTTATCTAAAACCATTTAACTGTCTGTAGGTATCAACATCGTCATCCAAACTTATAATGAAACTATAACTGGTCGATGTTTGTAGATGGAAGGTGGAAGATATTTGAGTTAAGCATTTACTAGGGGTATTTATTAGCCGTTTTGTCTGTTTGTTTGTGCTTTTGTTCCGGTTTTAGCTGCGGTTTTCACTGACTTATACGTATTGTCGTGGGCTTGGGTTAACATTTAGTGTTTGTTTTATTTCAAACAGTTCACAAATAAATTAAGTAATGTAAATTTTGCCCATATATTTATTAAGTGAGGGCTTATCGAAAGGTTTACCGAAGCAAAGCGAGCTTAGGGCACTAGAGCGAGGGACTAGTAGTATTTTCGAAGTCCTAAATCCCAAATCATCCATACATAATTTTATTAAAACGGTAACTGGTCGTAATATATGTACAATATGGCTGTACATTTCCATGTATGATGATATTCGAGAAAAACTATGACGAGGGATATTTGTAAACGCAATAGATACCATAGCAATTTAATTTTTTTGAATTTTCGTCTGTATGTATGTGCGTTTGTTCCGGGTAATTAAAAAAAAGCTAATTCGATTTGGATGCGGTTGTCACTGATGTATTTTAGTAAAATGGGGTTCATATTTAATGTTTATGTCTTATTTCAATCGTTACACAAATAAAATAGTTACGTCTTTTTAAAAACATCGTCCATCCAAATCCATCGCTTCAAATAATAACGATTCACACGCATAGTCCCACACTAGGACTCCCTGTATCGTGAGTGCCATGGATAACACACAAAGACTAATACTCACACCCAGACCGAGAACAGAAATTCAAACTCATCATTCAAATTTCCGCCTCGCTGCGAATAAACCCAGAACCTTCGGGCGCGGCGTCCGGCATGGTAACCATTGCGCCACAACGGTCGTCAATACATTTTTTTTCTAATTTGTGCTGTGTGTGTATTAAGTTTACCGAAGTAAAGCGAGGGCAGTTACTAGTATCCAAATGTGTAAAATAACACGCTAGATTGCAGTACTATCAGGGTGCCTCGTAAGTAGTGGATCAACGTTAGGGGATATGTAGCTTGAGGGTTGATCTACCAAATGTCAAAAAGTTACCTTCGTAAAAGGTTCATCGTATTCGAGATTTTGACCTTTTTTAAAATTTCAAAAAATTTACCCTGCCTTTTTCTGTTGAGTTCACAAATGAGCAGCTCAAAAAAAATACGCTCTTCTGGCCTTACCCTAAGTTTCGGTTTCGGTTTCGGCCGAAACTGGAACTAAGGCCGAAGGTTCGGTTTCGGTTTCGGTTTCGGCTGAAAACCCAGTTTCGGTCGGACTCTAATTATAATCGAGTGTCAAGCGTCAAAAAATATCGTAAGTATGAGTAAGTAAATATTTGGTAACTTTTAAAATTTATCAGTTCTAGTAACTCGATAAGATTATCCCGTTATATTATCGTGAATATCGCGTTCAGTGAAACAGAAAGGATAATAAGTATTTTTACTTACCCGACCGCCAAGTGTGTAATATTCTTTATTACTTCACATCTTCCAAACCGCTGAACGGATTTATATATATAATAAAATTATGATTTCGTTAGATTCATCTTGATAACGCTTCCCGCCCACGTCAGTCTTTTTATAGGACCGATAATCGGGTCGATTTTTTCTTCCATATTATTTCTGACCAACTTTTAAAGGACGTTTGCGTTACACTATTGCTATCAGTACGTTCTATTTTTCTCCTACAAAAAAGCGGTCACCGATTATAAGACGTGGGCGGGAAGCGTAACCCAAATGTTCAGGTACTTTTTTGTTATTTTTAGGGTTCCGAAAAAAAACGAAAAAACGGAACCCTAATAGCCTATAGGGTAACGCGTGTGTCTGTCCGCGTTTACTCCGAAACTACTGGACCAAAGGAGTTGTAATTTAGAACTCATTTGTTTTTTTTTTGTGATCCAAAGACAAAGCTATAAAAAAAGCAGAATTTTGAAAAAAGCAATACGAAAACAAAATAAAAAAAACTGTTTCGCAAACCGTATCGTGTTGCATGTCAAACTAAACGGCTTAATGTAAGGATCATATTTTTGTTATAGTTCTACAATGGAAAGATAGAAATTATTCAAGAAACATCGAAAATTTAAGACCAAAATTGACCGTTCCCCCTCTTAACTCCGTAACTATTTTGACAAAAAAAGAGAAAATACGTATAGTTCTTTAGATATTACAGGAAAACTTATAAGAAGTTTATGGTCTTAAAAAACGGCAAAAATAAATAAAATATAAAAATAACGTAAATACATGATCAAAGTACGGAACCCTCTCCACGCGAGTGTCTCACACTTGTCCGGTTTTTTTAGACTTATTTGATTACTAGCTTTTGCCCGCAGCTTCGCCCGCGGTAGAGATCATACTTACTTACTTTTACTTAGACTTAGTTGCCTATGACTTAAGTAATTTACATGTATCATTTGATAGCGTGAAATGCAAATGAATTTTACTAACGCCATCTATTAACAACATCCGGAACTAAATATCTAGCAACTAACAAAATATTGATCTTCCCATGGGAATGTTTTACCGCGGTAAAAAGTAGCCTACGTTACTCTTCACCCACCTCACTATCTCCACACACAAAAACCATACCATATAACAGCTTCGTTGCGACGTGAAAGATGGACAAACAAACAAACACACTGTCACATTTATATATATATATATATATATATATATATATATATATATATATATATATATATATGACGAAGAAGGGGTAATCTATGGTGTTGGTTATTAAATGATATTGCTTTTACTTTGCTCCATGATATTATATTTCCAGTTCTCCTAACGTTCACATCAATAACAATCTGTACTAGTCCGTGATCACTATTCGAATCCCCATAGAATGTCCCACACATATTATTAAAAATAGATTTACACATTTCTAATTCTAAACATTTGGTTTTTCTTCATGACTTCTCGTATGACAGACCAAAGAGGTCGCTCGCCGTCACGGCTATCCTGACGTGCGCTCGTCCTCGAGCGCTTCCGCTCCCATGTCTCCAGTGGACCCCTTTGTTCGCTGGGTGCTCGTCATGGACTCCACCGAACGCCTTTACTTCTGCTGTGGCTGCACATCGACACGGCCTCACGTGTCGTTACTCTGCAAGGAAATATCTTACGGCAGTACTTATTCGCTCGGCCGTTCCTGACCTCGACGGGGCAATAATTTATATTATATGGACCTTTAAATCTCTTTCATTTGGAAACTCAATTCAACAATTTGCAAAAGCTTACTATTATTTCTATCACTCAAGACAGTAATGACAGCTCTCAAACGTTTCTTTATCATATAAAAAATTCACAAAATCACCTTTCTAAATACGCCTGAAGATGGTTGAACACCGAATACATCAGCACGTCACTCTCTCCCGGCCGCGTTCATTCTGTCGTCATCTGGACAGCCACCGCTTGAATGCTGGTTCGCTTGTTTTGTGATGGCACGTCGTTATATCGTTTTCCACAACTGAATAATCTAAATTTTACTAACAAAAAATAACCGACTTCAAAGTCTCAAAAACTACATAGTTGTCAGATCTCGTTCAAATTTATGTGAGACCACATGACGAGCGCCTGCTTTCGATTAAAAACAGAATCATCGAAATCGGTTGGCGTGATATTGAGTTATTCGTCAATTTGTCACGCACATCTTAACACAAATTTACGACTTATGTGGTTTTCTCATGGATGCCATTGTCAGATCTCAATAAAATTTATGTGGGACCACATGACAGCCACCAGCTTTCGATTAAAGAAAGAACCATCAAAATCGGTTCGCCCAGTCCAAAGTTCTGAGGTAACAAACATAAAAAAAAAATACAGTCGAATTGAGAACCTCCTCCTTTTTTGAAGTCGGTTAAAAATACAAGGAAAGTTATTTTCACACGTACGATGTCACAATTTACATTTCAAACTACACTAGGGCTACTTATCTTCGATCCGTACTCCTTCGGCCATCGTTACCATCAACACGACCTCGTGTTGTATAGGTACTCAAACCCAGACGCGAACAGTGTGCATCTCAAGTCTGCACATCTTACTCCGCAATGGTTTTGCATTTTCCACGTTGATCATATTATAAACTTCCATGATTCTCGCTTCATCGCGCTTTGGATTGTTTCATTTCTCATTGCAAAATTTTCTTCAAATGTCATCCGTACTACAGATAGTGTCATTCCTCATTTATTTTCCGAGTTTGTGGGCGCGTTTTTTCCAACACTTCTGATGACGAAGAAGGGGTAATCTACGGTGTTGGTTATTAAATGATATTCCTTTTACTTTGCTCCATGATATTATATTTTCAGTTCTCCTAACGTTCACATCAATAACAATCTGTACTAGTCCGTGATCACTATTCGAATCCCCATAGAATGTCCCACGCATATTAATCTAAAAATAGATTGAGACATTTCTAATTCTAAACATTTGGTTTTTCTTCATGACTTCTCGTATGACAGACCAAAGAGGTCGCTCGCCGTCATATTCTTAATATATATATATCTTCTTAATATATATAAATTACGTGTCACGTTGTTTGTCCGCGATGGACTCCTAAACTACTGAACCGATTTTAATCAAATTTGCACACCGTGTGCAGTTTGATCCAACTTGAAAGATAGGATAGCTTACATCTCAAAATAAAAAAAAACTTTTGACAGAACGAAGTCTGTACGGGCAGCTAGTCTTAATATATATAAATTACGTGTCACGTTGTTTGTCCGCGATGGACTCCTAAACTACTTAACCGATTTTAATCAAATTTGCACACCGTGTGCAGTTTGATCCAACTTGAAAGATAGGATAGCTTACATCTCAATTTATAGTCGCAATATTATTTTATTGCAATTTTTTTTTACAGAACGAAGTCTGTCCGGGCAGCTAGTATATATATATATAAATTACGTGTCACGTTGTTTGTCCGCGATGGACTCCCTAAACTACTGAACCGATTTTAATCAAATTTGCACACCGTGTGCAGTTTGATCAAACTTGAAAGATAGGATAGCTTACATCTCAAAAAAACCTTTTGGCAGAACGAAGTCTGTCCGGGCAGCTAGTATATATAAATAAATAGTATAGATAGAGCTTCTTTTACCATATTATCGTAACACTATTCTTGATAACAATTTACCACCTGATTTTAAGTAGCGATGCAGTTTTGACTAACAAAGCGCACTAACATTAAGTTCAACCACTATTTGATGCGCTGACAAGTCACAACTCACAATCCAAGGAAACTGTTTTTACATTTCATACACACGAGTCACGACAATACACCGCCCTCAACACTAGAATCGTTCATTTCAAATTAAATACCTCTAGCTCCTCCAGAAGCGCGATTTCTTTTTCATCCCGAAGAGCCTCCTCTTTCGTGATGATCCTTCGGTTTTCACTCAACTTGCCCGTTAAGTTGCTGTCCTCACTTTCTACTTCAAAGTCCCGTAACAAGTGGTAGGCTCTCGTGCTGTGCCCGTACTGTTCCATTGCGTTCGTGATAGATTTCCCTCTATATTTTTCTAACGTGTTAACTCCGCCGGGATGGTCGCGCAAGAAGTTTATCAAGTCGTATTTTTTCCCGGCAAAATGCACGGGGAAATCGCCCGTGTTGTTGTAAGTCATGGCGGCAGGCGCGACGCGGCGCGGACGCGCTATAGCGAGTAGCGACTGAAACACGTTATCACTTTAGTTCGACTGTGAGATATGGACAAGTGTTTCAGTTATTAGCCTTATTATACGTCAATTATTAGTGTATAGCTCGTGTGCAGCCAAGTTTTTATGATTGTAGACAGTAAGAGGAACGGCCTATGTTTGCGTCACTGACGCGTTGCCGACTAGCTGTAAATCCGACTGTCTGCTGGCTATCTGACTATAATATATTGGTTCTGCAGCAATTAACTTTACAATCTAAGTGCCTACTTGAATGGTAAAATACAACATAATAATTGATTATCAAAGAAGGTATTATCACGAATACCGTTGCAACTTGCAAGAAAGCAGAGGGTGATACTTTTTCCTGTTGAGTCAACAAAATATGAGGAGCTCAAAAAATGCGCTCGTTTGACCTCACCCTAAGTTTCGGTTTCGGCCGAAACTGGAACTATGGCCGAAAGATCGGTTTCGGTTTCGGCTGAAAAACCATATTCGGTCGGACTCAAAACTTATTTATGTGTAAAATTTTTCGGCTAGAAAGATTATCAAGTTAAATTCTGACGGTAAAAATTTCTTGACATATTTTTCCCTGTTTTATCGCCCGTAGATGATTAGTTGGAGTACATAGGTAAGGTATAAATATTTATACTTTAATAATAAATAAAAGATCAAACTCACATACTAAACGTTTCCTTCAAGTTTGCCCTTACCTCCCGTCCCGCTCCTCGTACCGCACCTCATTTAGTACGGACAGCAACGCTACTCGCGTGTTTTTGATGTCCCGTGCGGCGAGTAGGTACGTTCTTAAGTTTGTTGTTGATTTTGATGTTACTTTCGTTAAATTATTTTTCTATTGGTTTATTTTACGTTCGTTGATTTTTGTCGCTTCAATGACTAAAATAGAAATGTTTTACATGGTGGCAAACGTAATTTGTTATTTAAGTTAGTGAAATTATTTGATTACTTTTTTGTCTACAGTACTGTTAGCTTCGAAATCGTAACGGTCGACGAGGGCAAACTTGAAGTAAACGCGTAGTAGTACAGGGTGGAAAAAACCGGGCATGTGCGCGTGCGTGTCCGGCGCTTTGCTTCGGACAGACGAGACGGACGGACAGACGAACGGACGGACATGACGAAACTATAAAGGCTCCGATTTTACTTTGGAACCCTAATAACAGAACAAACTAATGGACCTAAATTAACTATATCGATTTGTAGATGAATTTCCTGCGAAAAATAATTATTCTTCGTGAATAGTTTATATGTAAGTACCTATGCGATACATTATTATGAAGCCTTGATACCAGGCGCTTTATCACTCACTCGGCTCAATCGATATTTTTACGTAAAGTTGCATCCCGCTTACTTTGTGGATCCTAGAATGTCACCACACTCGTTTGAATATAAAATGTACCGTACAATTTGTACTACGCAGTTACGCACTTTTAATTTTTCAAAGTTTAGGCCACAGAGTACTTAATCACTACGTTTTAAGAGACGCCACATAGAACATTGTCTATAGCTAAAAATTGAGGTAAAATTTTGTTACCAACATTACAGGATAAACGATGAGCCATAGTGTTTTAAATACTCTGTGCGAATTTAATTTAATACCATCTGTGGTAAACCGGAAACAAGGCCGCCAACATAGCTATCAAATGACATTGTCAACTACACAACTAGTGATGGGCTTAATATTATCGATAACTAGTGTTGTACTTTTATACTGTTCATGGCTGTTAGGCTTTAATACCTTTTTATCCTTAATTATAGATTAAAATAAAAGCCACACTTGAATAATAATATTATAATTTTATTTAACAGTTCCAAGTATTTGTTAACAACTACCTATATAGGAGCTCACAACAAGGTACAAGATCTATCAGATCCACTGCGATGTGACGTCCGCACACAAATTTTAATTGGTGTAACTTTTCATTAAGCAAATATACCAAATCTTCATCTCCAATGGCTTTAACCCATTGTCGACATCTAAAAGAATATGAAAAGAATATAGCAATGTAGCAATAGAATATAGCAAAGTATGAATTCAATAATTGTAAGCTTCATACTGCATACATTACTTTATCATAGTATGCTTATTCGTATCAATAATAGTCATGAAACTTACCTATCAGGGTCTGCAGGAAGGGCCGCGAGAAATAAATTTGGTGTTGATAGGGGTGTACGACTGTACGTTAACATTTTTTGTTAGATAACAAAATTTTTATTTTAAAAGAATTTGACACGGAAATTTGACATCATTACATTTGTCATACCAAAAAGATACTACCAACATTTATGACGAGATTCTGCTTATAATATTGGCTAAAATTTTTAACTTTGTCATAATTTTGACATTGAAACAAAAGTGAGTGGTAAATCATAATAATATCTTAATTAATATATATAAATTACGTGTCACGTTGTTTGTCCGCGATGGACTCCTAAACTACTGAACCGATTTTAATAAAATTTGCACACCGTGTGCAGTTTGATCCAACTTGAAAGATAGGATAACTTTACATCTCAAAATAAAAAAAAAACTTTTGACAGAACGAAGTCTGTCCGTGCAGCTAGTATTATTACATAATTATGTGTCACGTTGTTTGTCCGCGATGGACTCCTAAACTACTTAAGCGATTTTAATCAAATTTACACAACGTGTGCAGTTTGATCCAACTTGAAAGATAGGATAGCTTACATCTCAAAATAAAAAACTTTTGACAGAACGAAGTCTGTCCGGGCAGCTAGTATTTATTTATTTATTTATTTTGTACACACATAAATACATACATAGGACATAAGATATTAAAAAAATTTGTACAAGGGCACTTCTTATTCCTAATTGAAATGTCTAATAATAAGTAAATAATATAATAATAAATAAATATTATAATGAATTATAATAAATAATTAACTTTTCTCCGGTATTCCTTTGGGGTAGAAATAATATGCATCGGATTATTCTGTAGCCCAGTTGGTAAAGACTACCGGCGAAACGAGTGGTTCCAGGTTCAGTCCCGGCCGAGGCAGACATTTATGGATTTAATTTGTGTTAGTGATACTTTGTATCAATTTCATCAGCGGATATTGCTGTATAATATAGTTGATTTTAATAATCTTAATGGGTTACAGACGTATAAACAGTGAAACACATTTTTAATTTCATATTAATTCATATATTAATTACCTTTTCACAGGGATCAGTCGTATATGCTAATCTAAAATATTTAACAGGGGATAAATTGACACTATTTCTATCACAGTTTATCACAGTCTTTAAATTTTGTGCGAGGAAATATATGCATGCTGACGAATACATTTTTTTATTTTTGTAATCAAATATTTGAGCTAAAAGTGGTTCAGAAACGTCCACACGAAGAATCCTCGCCATATTGTCGTTGTCAAACGATTTGAATGGACACCCGCCTTCTTGACACGAGTAATCCATATTCTGAATTTGCTGACAATTTTTACTAGAATAGTTTTTCCTTCCTCCTTCTAAACCATACATGTGACGTATGCCATACACAAACTTTTTCTCATCTTTCATCCAAGTATGCATGCACTTATGACTGCCATTAGGTGCCTGGCTGTATTCTGACTTCCAAAAATCAACAGCCTCTTCAACAGGCATCCCGATATCCTTCAAAAATAAACTATAGTAGAATCTCTGGTCATGTGAGAGCCTATGTTTTTTTCGCAGGTGTTGATGTAGATTTAGCATGCAAGGAGGGAAATGTCTTGAAATTCTATCAATATCCTTGCTAGTCAATATCTTCATACTGGGGTCCCTTCGTAAGGGAAGGATTTTCCTAACTATTGCCAATAAATCCATCATACGAGGATCATTTTCTTGTACATATTGCTGTGACTGATGAATTCGGTGCAACAAGCCTCTTCTATACAGTATAATTAAATACAGTATCCACCTGCCACAAGGTATGGAGGCAAATCCTTCAGACATTTCTAATTGCCTACTCGCTACAAATGGAAGGCAGTACGTAAAATATAATTTTATACTATGTGCTACACAATCTTCATTGTGCAAGGCACTACAAACATGACTAGCGATATTTCTTATTGATAGATGTCTGCATAGCTTTTGGAGTGGGTGGATAAATGCTAAATTATTGCTATTAATTTTTCTAAGGATCTGGAGCAGTTTTTTAGCAAAAAATCTCAAGTCGTACGCAGCTAAAGAAGATATTCTTTGTTTAAACAGTAATACTTCAGCGTGCACAAAAAACTGAGTGAAGTCAGAACTTTTTATAAGAGATGATAATAAGCAAATGGCAAAGTGACCAACATTATCGTAAACGCTTCCTTCTATAACATATTCACTGTAGAATGGGGTGTCTCCGCTTGAGAGGTTTTGCAAGTATTCCACTCTCTTAATAACTATTTGTTCTAGCAAATGAATTGGCATGTCCCCCTTCACGGGCTTTAAGTAAAAAAAAGACATATTATTACATTTAAATATAAAATCATTAGGTACGTAATGTACAAAATTAATTCATAACTTTACACATATTTTACGAATTTTAAAATAAAGATCATTTATAATATTAATCAAGAAATCAATCAATCAATTTTAATATTTGTTTTGATTTGTTTGACAAGACAACATCAAAATTAAATGTCATTCATTTTTATTGTCAAAATTGGCAACTGGTATAGATTCAGTGTTGCCAATTAAAATTTTTGGAAGGCCGTCTACATTAGATATAAAATCCGTGTTTATATGGGAAAAGATCAAGACAAGTGTGGGCCGTAGCTAACCATACCATCGGTTCAGCGCTCGAACTAAAAAAAAAAGGTCATCGGCAGTGAATTTGACGCGCACAAACCGAAGAATACTTTTCATTATCCTACATTAACATCAACATTAGCCAAGTGGCACTGTTTTAAGGGTTTTAACATTCGTTAAATGTTTGCAAAACAATAAATAAAAAAAGATCGTGGAATTTGCAAAAAGCCGTAGAATTTGCTACGGCAATATGGAACGCAATAGCCCGCAATGGGATTCGGGTTCAAAAATATGATCAGAGATGTTGTGAATTGTGAATCCAAAAGTTTTCTAAACCGATGCAAAGTGCCCCTGTCAGTCTCCCTCGTAAACGTTTATAAATTGATATTTTTTTTATTTTCATTTTTTATTTCATGCTCAGTAATTTGTGGCAACTGGTAATACCGTCAAAGAATGCGATTATTGGTTGTCATATTCATAGACATAATACTACTAGACTAGACAAGCGGGCCTTCTTTGCGTCACGCTATTAGAAAGAGAAAGAGACCAAGGAGACTCGCGTAACTCGTAAGTAAGACAAGGATAGGTTTACCTCCTGCCTTTCTTCGCAGCGTGACGGTTTCACTTACTTATGCTCAGATACAGTGCGTTCAAAGTTATTATACCTCTGACACCTGTCATTGTACCTTTCCACTAGATTGGCATTACCTGCTGTCAATATTCTTGGATTTTTCTTTTGTATTAATAATTTTTAACTTCTATCATGCCAAAAAGGAGACAAAGTAGTGGTAGAAAAAATGTTCTATCAGTGCGTAATTTTTGTAAAAAAGAAAAAGCTGAAAATGTCCCTCTAATCCCATTTATGAATGATCGTTGACGGGTAGCGGCCATGACAGTTGGGAAAAATAGTGCTAACTGTTATTATTTTTTCCTCGTAGTAGTGTCCAACTAAAATGATGTATACGGTTACGGTTTATTAAAAAATAGCTCGTCATGGTTTTGTATCGTAATAAAATTCAGTTGACCATAGAATTGAATTGAATTTTGTATCGATACAAAAACATGCCGACCATTTATAAACGAACTGATTTTTTTAAAACATTTCTTTTGTTTTGCTTTTAATATAACAGTGTTCACGGATAGTTCTTAATTTAGGTATATATCTGAAAAAACTGTCAGCACCATTACCAAGGAAGGCAAAGTTGCTGCTTCTACATCCCAAAAAATATTTTCACCTCGAAAAAACGAAATCAACAAAAGAAGATAAAGTTAGAAGATTTTGATCTGTGTGCAATCAGAAATAAAATATATGAAATGTACACAATCAGAAAAGAGATTCCAACGTTAGGAAAGCTATTAGCTGAATTAAAAGTTGACATCCACTTTAACATGAAATATTTCATGTAAGGGAATCGTACAAACTAAATATGACAACACACAGCTAAGGTTAGCCAACTTAATAGCCAGAGGTAAAATAACTTTGGACGGACTGTACCTTGCTTGCCTAGTCTAGTCTAGTAGTAATACTACTACTGTAGTATTAAGTCTATGGTCATATTATTGGTAATGTCAAACTTACGTCAAAAAAGCGAAGCTTGTGATTTCAGATTGCTTGTTTGTTCTTTATTTTGGAAAATACAAATTGAATCACAGCAATTAATTTGATTGCTGTGATTATAAGTTTAATTGTTGACGTTTAATCCAAGAGTGAGATTGTGTATTGTGGTCTGTCGCAGCGTCCGTCGTTGGAATGTGCGTTGTTTGCCTACCAATCTGATCTGACATGTACCTAAGTTGGAAAATTCTTAAATAGACCTTTGATGTCGGGGTCGTGTATAAAAATAACATTGGATTGTCGCGACGAGTCGGGCGGCGGAGTCTGATTCCGCCAGCGGCATTATTCTGACGATGGCTCGGAACTTCGCCCTATACGTCGCTGTGTTAGTTTTAGGTGAGTCCAAATTATTATTCGCAACGACCAAGCCTTTATTCAGTAGTATTACTAGCGTACACGATTAATGAATTTGACTTAGGAATGTACTTTATGAATGGAAGAATTTATGAATGGACTGTTTATGTATACAAGAGCCAAATTTTATTGTAGATGTTGATTTCGAATTATAATTTGGATAAGTGGTTCAAAGTGATTAATCAGATTAATGAAAGTGACCCATATACCAAAACTAAACAGGTATGAAAATTAAGATTTAAGTATATGAGGCTTTTTAAATATAGGATTGTTAAATGTAATTTTTCTGTATGGTAAACTAAATTATACTGGCAAGTTTCTGGTATAAAATAAATATTGTAAAGTAATCTCCAATTTTGTGTTTGTATTTTTAGGCATACAAGGGGAAACATTCAAATCAATTTTGTCAGCTCCACCAAATGAATCACCGAACCTCCCCCCTCGGCCCAAAGGCGGAGGTGTTGTAACACAATTTTGTGAACTGTACAACAACTCATTACCGCAGCCGTGCGACCCTGGCAACTTGACATGCAGTCCTCCAAGGACTGTTATAGATAAATGTGAAGCTACGGAACCAGATAAAAGCACCCACTGCTTTGTGCTGTGGCACTTCAATAACATCACAAACAAAGCTTCGGTCAGAATGAAGGGGTGCTTCTTAGACACCGTTTCATGTAATGATCGAGGCTCTAGTTGCAGGCTCCACAACAAAAAGTTCTCATTACTGCTCTGCTGCTGCGAGGGAGACATGTGCAATGAAAATGCGACATTTCCAGGGCTCGAAGCCGGAATGCCTTTACAAACGGATGCTCCTCCGGAGAGAGTACCCGCATCCCCATACCCTACAGCAGAGGATGACACGAAGGCAGTAATTGCTTACACGCTAACACCATTATTTATACTCTTTGCTGCACTTGTTGGATGCTACTTGCTCTACAGGAAACGAAAAGGAGGATCTTTTGCAGAACTTGCAAACGGTGAATCTTCTCTATCAAGACCTCCGTCTGCCATTGCAGGGATGGAGAATGAGGAGGCAAACTTGGTTGGTCAAGTGACTCTTTGTGAAGTACGAGCTCGGGGAAGATTTGGAGCAGTGTGGAGGGCTAAGTTAGGGCCGAAAGATGTTGCGGTGAAGGTCTTTCCCTTGCAAGACAAACAATCCTGGCTGGCTGAGCAGGAAATCTACCGACTGCCCAGGATGGATCATCCAGACATCCTTCATTACATTGGTGTTGACAAGAAGGGGGATAATTTGCAAGCTGAATATTGGCTCATAACAGCTTTCCATGAGAAGGTAAGATATGTTTACAACCTGAAATAATTCTGTTATCAATATACTTTTGTTATATATGAATAAAAAAAGCAATATTAATAATATTATTCAAAATAAAATACATTGTATGTTCTCATATTTAAATTTGTATCTCTTATTTAAATTTAAATAAAAACAATGAACAAAGATTGAATTTTTGAAGTAAAAATAAATTATGCCTCAGACTTTTTTGGATAATAATACTAAGTATTTGTGATAATAATAGCAACTAAACCCTAAGGACTTTGAGTCATTCAAATGTAACTACTGTAAAATGTAATGTAGGTATAGACTATAATGTAAAAATGGAATATTGACAGATATAATGTTATGATTATTTAAGACCTTGTACCCACTTTCGAGCAAATAAATGAATTTGAATTTGAATTTGAATGTAAAGCATATAGATTCTGACTGATTCAATCCTAATAACATTGAACACAATCATTTATGTATTTGGCAGGGGGCATGGTCTCAGGAAAAATAACATGTGCATTATTCAATAAGATAACCTTAACCACCTGGTTAAGGTTACTTCAATCAAATTAAATTAAAACAAAAAATCACTGAAAATATAAGTTACCTGGCTATATAGTTAACATACATGGTATTACAAATTTTAAGCAATCTGTATTTTTGGTTGCAGGGGTCTCTATGTGATTACCTGAAAGCCCACACACTGACCTGGGCGGAGGCTTGGCGTGTGGCGGCCTGCGTGTCTCGCGGGCTGGCTCATCTGCACGAGGAGGGTGGAGGGAAGCCAGCCGTCGCCCACAGAGACTTCAAGTCAAAGAATGTCTTGCTAAAGGCAGACCTCAGCGCTTGTATCGCTGACTTTGGTCTAGCACTGATCTTCGTAGCGGGTCGGGGTTGTGGAGACGCTCACGGACAAGTCGGGACTAGAAGATACATGGCCCCCGAAGTACTTGACGGCGCTATCAACTTCACTAAGGACGCGTTTTTGAGGATAGACATGTATGCTTGTGCGTTGGTCCTCTGGGAGATTGCTTCACGGTGAGAAAAAAATCATAAAATTTTTTAGTTATTGCTCTGCCTAATAATACCTACATGACAGGAAAACGCCTTAAGATTAGACATAGGTCTTATGTCTATAGCATTAAGACCGGAAACAATTTTGTGGTTTGATGTTGTCTACAGTGAACAAATCACCAAGCTTCATTAATAATTTCACACGAATTTTTATATTTGTCCCTCTATCCTAGTCATTATGACTACTCCTGGTATCGACACATTTTTTGCAATTTATATCCTATTAATATTATAAATGCGAAAGATTGTGATGATGGATGGATGGTTGTAACTTTTTCAAGCAGAAGTTACTGAACAGATTTTCATGAAATTTAGTACACAGGTAGACCAGACCATGACCTGGAATAACATAATTAGGGTACTTATTATCCCTGAAAACGCGGGGAAAGTCCCGATTGTTTAATATTAATAAATGCTAAAACACTCATACCCCCGCAGTAGGTCATTACCTGTATCGCGGGTGGCACGGACGACACATATAACACATCACAATAACACCCTGCACCCGAGTACAAATATTTACCTGTCACATAAATATCTGCCCCGGCCGGGAATCGAACCCGTGACCCCTCGCTTCGCAGGCAGGGTCGCTACCAACTAGGCTACAGGGTCGTCAAATAACCTTAGAGCAGTTTCCAAATGATTAATTTGTATATTTCTATTTTAATAGTTTTTTAATATTATGTGAAGTCACATAGCTTATCACTCGTCCGTAATCCAAGGACTGATTTTTTACTATAATCACATCAAAATGGGTTCAATTGTACCTATCAGTTTTCAGTAAAGTTCCAATTCTACCCAAACAGACAGATAAGATAAAGAAATGTGATAAAATGTCCTATTGAATATCAAAAAAATATTAACTTCAAACTGCAGACACAGCCTCGCGGTCACGATTACAATGTTATGAATGTATATTTTACATAATTTACACATTTAATTCATAAAGTAACAATATATTGACTTATAAGGAAAATTTGCGTTTTCCTTGTAAAGCAAGTTAAGAAACATAAAAATCTATTGGTGGCTTAGTAGATCATACGTTCTAACGCGTTCTTTAGCGGATGTCAGAGGGTCCAGTGTGCACTCAACGAGTAATAAATTAAGATCTGTTATGCAAAGTCAGTTTGTGATATAATAGGTATTCTACACAAGTGGAATGCAATCATCCTGCTCCTAATAGTGATTAGAGATGACCATATAATATCGATTTTATATACGACATTGTTCTTCGATATAATCGTATCGAGTTCTCTCTGACTCAAATCTGATTGGGTCCGAGGAATATGAATAGAAATAGTGTCCAAAAATATAAGTTTTGAACGAAATAATCAATAAATGGTCAAAAGTTATAAACATGGTACCTACTGTTTCATCAATAAACATGTTACAGTTATGCTCAGAATAATTTAGATATTTATTACAATGTTTAACTGAATAATAAAATTTGATCATTGGGCATACATTTAACGATATTCTGCCTGATACGATGTTATATATCGATACAATTGTGTGTATTTTGGGCATCCCTAGCAGTGATTCATTCATAAGATCATACGCAGCGCTCGAATAATGACTGCAAAGAGAGCCAGCATTGTAAACAAGTTAGCCAGTAATCAGGATTTATAGTAATAATACGAATTGGCAAATAGAATATGTTTGTGACATCATACAGGCTACTAGACTAGAGTACTTGACTCGACCAAATGGTACGAATACAATACAATTATTGGATTATCCATTTGCTTTTAGAAAAGTTTAAGAAATATTTAAGAACTTAGATTATTGTGAAATACTATCTAATATATAAAATTCTCGTGTCACGGTGTTAGAAGTTGAACTCCTCCGAAACGGCTCGACCGATTTTCGTGAATCTTTGCGTGCATATCGGCTAGGGTGGAGAATCGGACAACATCTATTTTTCATCCCCCTAAATGTTAAGGGTGGTCCACCCCTGAATTTTTTATTTTATTTTTTTTAAACTTTTGACAGAACGAAGTCTGTCCGGTCAGCTAGTTAAAGATATATTAATTACACGATTGTGTTTAAATTAATAAATTAGTGTAGCGTTTTTTTATGTGTTGATAATAGTATCAAAGAATAGTCTTTCGCGGGTTCTTCTAATGCATTTTAATAAGTTACGCACTTCAAATTCCTTGACTTGATAGATACGCTTCAAATGAAATCAAATTCATATGCGTGTTGATAAAAACGTACAATGATATTTTTAACACACTACTGACACCTAAACGCGCCACTTTACGCACTGTATCGTAATTTGTTCTTTTCAATTTTTACAATACAAAATCTATAAAACAAAAAAAATATTTCTATGAGCAGCATTTGATGAGCAGTGATAGCCTAGCGGTAGAACGTTGGTCTCCCGAACGAAGGGGCCCGAGTTCAAACCCTGGCACGCACCTCTAATTTTCAAATATTATGTGCGTATTAGAAGTTAATTATCACTTGCTTCGGTGAAGGAAAACATCGTGAGGAAACCTGCACACCGGAGAGTTCTCTATAAAGTTCTCGAAGGTGTGTGAAGTCTACCAATCCGCACTTGGCCAGCGTGGTAGACTATGGCCTAATACCCCTCACATTGTGAGAGGAGACCCCAAGCCCAGCAGTGGGACAATTATGGGTTGTTGTTTTGCTTTTTTTTAACCGATGAGCCCAAACCTGTTTCATTTTAAAGACAATAATGCGAACATGATTTTAGACTACTAAAACAATGCATTAGGCACATTCGTTCCATTCATGAAGTCTATTTTCGCTTTATTTTAGTATATGTCGGGTATTCGCTAGTTTATAAAGTATAATATTAATAAAACTAGCTGACCGGGCAAACGTTGTTCTGCCAAAAAAATTTTAAGGGTAGGGGGATGAAAAATAGATGTCCGATTCTCCACCCTAGCCGATATGCACGCAAAGATTCACGAAAATCGGTCGAGCCGTTTCGGGGGAGTTCAACTTCAAAAAAGCGTGACACGAGAATTGTATTTAATAGATATTGTATTGACCACAGCTGTGACGAGGGCGGCGTGGATGCCACCGCGCAGTACCGGCTGCCACTGGAGGAGGAGGTGGGTTCGCATCCCGGGCTGGAGGAGATGCAAGAAGCCGTGGTGCAGAGGAAACTGCGACCACACGTGCCGCCGCAGTGGCGCGACCACCCGGTGAGTGGGGGGTGGGGGAACTAAACATAAATAGAGTAAACTTGGCTTCAACACATTTTTTTTACGCTTCCACACACATATCCCCGCAGTAGGTTATTTACCTGTGTCGCGGGTGGCATGGACTACACATATAACACATCACAATAACACCCATGACCCGAGTACAAATAAATATTTATTTGTCACATAAATATCTGCCCCGGCCGAGAATCAAACTCGAGACCCATAGATTACCCCCAATAGATTCCGCATAAGTTAATTTTTCTTAGAGTTTGAACTCACAAAATTTGGCGGAAGGCGCGGGTTGCGGGGGACAAAAATATGCGCTGTGATTGGCTATTTTTAATTCATACTTGGACTTGGACGTCAAGGACGCGTCAGTATTGGTCGACACTATTGTCGTCGACTTGCAAATGCAAGTACATGTTGGCGCGCGTCAGTTGCCTTGTATGCGGTATCTTTTGGAGGTAATCTATGTCGAGACCCCTCGCTTCTCAGGCAGGACCACTACCAACTAGGTTACAGAGTCGTCGAACATTTAGAAATTCATAAGTCATAGCGCTATACACTCATAGCCCCACAGTAGGATTCCCTGTGTCGTGGGTGATATGGACAATATACAGAGACAAGAACACACAGATCGAGAATAGAGATTCAAATTCATCATTCAAATTTCCCTTGGAAACCTTGGAACGGCAATTCGGAATGATAACCATTACGCCATAAGGGTCGTCCATTTGTATGTATGTTATCCAGGGTGCAACAGTTAAAACTATAAAGCAGTTACTGAGCCCAGTATATTTAAAAAAGGGGCTATCCATAAATTATGTCACACTAATTTAATGACTTTTTGATCCCTCCCCCATCCTTGTCACAGCTGGTCACATTTGTGAGACCTCCCTCCTAGTGTGACGTCACATTATGAAATTTTAAAACAGCAGTTCCGAAATAAGTTTTATTTTTATTAAATAGTTTTTTAATATTTACCTATACATACCAATTATTCGATTTTGAAATGTGACGTCACGAAATTTAGGACTCCTCCCACCCCTTGTCACACAATGTCACACTACATCATAGCACTACATCTACCCCCCCCTCCCCCTAACGTGTGACGTAATTTATGGATGGCCCCAAAGCCTGTATAGCAAGACCTTGTCCATAACGTTCTCTGATATGAGGTTATATCCTCCTTAATTTTACCTATTGTATTGTTATTATTTTACTTATTGAATGTTGCAGACAGGCCAAATTGTACCCATGAATAAAAGCAACATTCAATAATAGTTTCAGGTCCAGTTTAAAGACAGTTTACGAATATAGAATTCATTTGTAGGTCAGGCTTAGGTCTGAATTTGGGTTGGCTCGTTATTTCGTAACAGTGATAAGGCTGAAAATATCTCGGCAGGTTGCGTAAAACAAGGTAGATAGGTGACCGCTAGTGGCAAATTTTTGAACGCTTCCAGGCTTCGGAGGGCATGTTAAGGTGGTCCTGATCACTTCTGATCTTTATCGTTAAGCCATGTCGGAGGCCTTCGAGGGGCATACAAACTTCGGACACCGATACTTGAGTTGACCACTAACGTCTCTTCCAATTTGTATTGGAGGAACGTAATGGGGTGTGCTTTAGGAATTCTCTCTCAGCATAGGTCCGTGCCCAGTAATATTATTCCGTAATACTTCTATATTAATTTAAAAGTTGTGCTAAGTAGTTTCTTTCGCCATTTATTCTCCTCCATGACAAAGCACCTTTCCAAAATGGTGGCAGATTAAAAAAAATACGTTCTCATATTTATATGATTAAATGAACTTGAATTTAGAATATTAGAATTTTGGTAAACCATTGATCGGGAACATGCGAGGGTGTAGATCCTCCACAAGAAGAATGTAATATTTCTCAGGGCTGGGCAATAATAGTCCAATTTTATTAAACAAAGCTTATTCATAATAGTATAACACCAACAAAACACAGCACCAGTACTAATTATATATTTTATAAGTACTTATTATATTTTATAATACTTTTCCAAGCTCCTCCCTGGAAGCCCAGCTGACAGATGCATTTTTGTAAACAAACCCAATTGTTAACATTTAAAAATTTAGAAGAAAAATGCATCTGCCAGCCAAGGAATATTGAACGAGGTATTATTACACCTCGTTATAAACACGTGACAATGACTGTGGCCATCTTCCACCAGGGTCTAGCCGTCCTGTGCGACACAATGGAGGAGTGCTGGGACCACGACGCCGAGGCGCGTCTGTCCGCCTCGTGCGTGCTGGAGCGGGTGGCGGCGCAACGCCCCCAGCCGGCCGCCCCCGCCCCCGCCCCCGCCGCCCCCACACCAGACACAACCCCCCTGCTCATCCACGAGCTCGCCGACCACCCGGCCTGCTGACACTGTCCGCACGAGGACCTGCCCCTCATTGAGTTTTGAAACTGCCACGTGAGTAGAGAAACTACACAGAGAGACATGTTTGATTGATGTGTTGATAGTAATAGTAATTGTAGTGATAGTCATTGTGTCAGTTGGACAATTGGGTTTGCTTGGTCTCGTTGAAATAAGTCGATTAAGCCTTTTTGGGAGCCTGCAGGTTATTTACAGAACTTTTGGGGTTCAAGTTGGATTAACCTTCGACTAATTTACATTATCTCTGCCTTAGTAAAAGTCTCTTTCTATGTGCCAAAAAGTTGCTGGGAAACATCCTTCACATCTTAATACACTATCGACGTTGGTAGAAGACCCATGTTCTGTGTGCCAAAGTGTTGTTGAGAACATCCTTCAAAATTTTCCTAAACTTGCCATAACAATATGCCATAACATATTGTACAATTTATTTCTGTGCTGAAGGATTTCGCTATTAACAAATCGGTTTGAACTTTGAACCATCTAGTGTGTGGTACATAACGGGTCTTTCTTGAAGGGTCCCTACTATTAGATCCGTAATTCAATGTAATTGACATGAAATATGATTACAATCCCAAATAGAAATACAATTAGGTTGAATGAATGAGTTATGTACATAGATAGTATTATAGATATACATATTTGTGGTTGATTCTAGATGTCCTACTATGCAGGCATATTCTACCATATCAATAAATAAGGGTAAATCCAAGCAGAGGCATGGGAAAACATTGTCCGAATGAATATTTCGAGCTCTCGTAAAAAGTTCGCTCTCTGTATGGTGTCTATACTCATGTGGTGTGCTACGCCATTATCATACAATAATGGTAGAGAGGACTGTGAAGAAGTTAGTGAATACAGATTTTCTATATTATATTTTTTATTATGAACCACATCGGTAACATTTAACAGGCAGTTTATGTGGCTTGGAAATAAAATAATTTATAAATATAAATTTTGCCTCTATGTAATTTATATAAGATCAAATTGACTGGCCATTGAACAAGGATAGAAGTGGAGGTGCCATAATATTTATTTGCTGTTGAATTCATTGTCGATGAATTACAGTAAAGATCTCACTTTCTATAAAATATTTTTTGATTTACAATAGTAGACTTTTACGTAAAATTTTAATGTTTTAATTTATTTTGTTTGAATTCCTTCTTTGTTCTATTTTGTTTTGTCCTTCAGACTTATGCAATACAGAGTGACAAAGTCTAGTCTCACTACATAGAACTACAATTCAATCAGTGATTGTTAAAACGTTAAGGTGATTGTTAATAGTCTCATAAATGATACCGATGTGGTGTTGACTCTTAATGTACAACATATTCCGACATCACTATTGAGGTGTTAACTATTTTTCATAGAATACGACAACTCGACATAATAGCATTTATTTTGAAACAATACGTGCCATGCTTCGGGATATAATAATAACAAATTATTTTAGATTTTCATAAGTTGTAACTGCACAAATTATTGATTTTATTTGATTTAAACTTAACAAATTAATGTTTAGGTTTTTGCATGCGACTAGTCTTTCATACAAAATGGCAACTAATTTAGCTCATTGCATATTGCGTAGCTAGTAGAAATTTACTTAATATTTATTTCAAATATTTCATAAATCCGCCTGGAAAATTAATTCGAAGGAATCCGTGGGTTTTTTTATTAAAATTATGATAGCTGATAAGATGATGTAATGATGTAAATATTTGAAACCGATTTTCGATTAGTCATAATTTCAACAAAACAAGCAAAAAGCGATCGTACAGTTGTAAATTAATGTATTAGCGCGAGAAATAAATCTTCCAATTGGTATTAAAAATGTCAAGGGAATTGAGAACCCATTTCTGATAATTGATTTAAAATATTATTGCTTTTGATTGCAATTATTATTAATCGGGATATAATTACCCCAATGTTCTATATTTCAGAACATACTGTGTACAGTTGGGAGTAGCATGTTGTAATTTTTGCTCTTGAATATGTAAGGTATTTGGATGTAAAATGAGTGGACGATACTTGCTTCGAACGATTCATATTTAAGAGTTTAGAGAGCTTCCAGTACAAAGTGAAGATGGATCCTTGTAATGTAATGTTATGTTTGTAAGGCGATATATCCGTCTTTATCTACATCATGTTGAATATTCTCTCTCTCCCACCTACATGTGTTGCGGTTCTCAAGGACAGACAGACACAAGAATAGAGGCATAAATAATTTCAATAACTAACAGAAAAAACTTATATTGGAAAAACATATTGACACACATCACACATGGGTAATCATTATTAAATAGTTATGTGAAGTCGAAATTTTTATTTTGTTCACATTATAACGTAGTGAAGACGGATTTATCCTGTTGGGTTGCTCTGACGTGTAATACGTCGCGTATTTTCGGTGGCGTCTTTTTAGCTAGTCAGTCGATTGTATGGTTTCTTGACCATACTGCGATATAATCTTTTATATCCCATGTAACTGTAACCGTGAAGTATTGACCGTCAGATGTGATCCAACCCTTAGTGCTTGTTCATACTGACTCGCGGGCGCGGTCGCGGGCGCGGTCGCGAAATTTCAAACATATGAACTACTATGAGAGTGTTCACATACAAAACGCACGTGCGGTGTAAGTAGCGGGCACGCTAGCGACAACCGCGCGCGGCCCGCTAGCGGCAATATCAAACGTATGAGAATGTATGAGTGTGTTCACACTGAACTAGCGGCGGAACGCGCGATTATGTCAGGTAAGTTCAACCATTTTGAACTTGTCGCTAGAAACGATAGCACATGAATTCATTATGTCCCCAGATTAAAGGGTTGTTCTTTCATCTAAGATCATGTCCTTCAATACAGAAGAGTTTATTAGTACTATTCAGGCTAGAACTGATTTGATTTGAACTCAGATTTGGCAGAATAAACACAGGAATCTTATGAACAGAAACATTCATAATAAACTATGGAAGGAAATTGCTGAATTGTTTCCTGATATGGAGGGTGAGTACCTAAATGGAACTTTAGGTACGAATTTTCGGTTAAAAAAAGATCGTCGTCCATGTTTTCAACCTCTGACAACATGTCACAATCGCGCAAACGCCTGGCGGCCAGTGTGAACACAAATCCGCCACCGCGCCCGCGACCGCGCCCGCGCCCGCGCCCGCGAGTTCAGTATGAACACTCACTTACAATTGACGAATGAAGCGAAACGAATACTGCACGCAATATAAATCATACGGTCTAAACTAAATCATAATTGTTATATTTTAATATAATATTATTTCATATTCGCAGTTTATATTTATATTGGTAATATTTTATTTTACATTTACACAATTGTTTACATTAGCGCTATACTTTGTATTTTTTAGATGTTTACATTTTAGGTTATGTTTACGAAATCAATTAGTCCATTTTTGTAAAATACCCGTAGGTATTAATTGTATTCGAAATTTATTTTGTTACACTATGTAACATTTTTTATAAGACTATTTTTATATTGATTCGACTAACGGTATTTTGGCAACTAATTTAGCTTTTTATATTGCCTGAGTTGATGTAATGTACGTGCGTCTGTCGTTTTGGCAGGAACTTGACTTTGCTATGTAGTTCTATCATATGTGTGGCTTGTAGCAATTTACATCGAAGTAAGTGTTAGATGTTGGGCTTTGTTACATCTATTAAGTGTTCGCCCAACGGCGATAATATCTGGAAAACATATCTTGCCTATAATTTAAACTGTATCCCATCGCTAAGCTGACGCTTTGTGGGCAGCTAAGCTTGCATCGGTACCGAAGGATGGCGACAATAGTTCGATCCAGATATTGCATGTTCACATAGTAAAATTATTCCTTGAATTTGAAAAAAAACTCGTAGTAAAATTTTCTTAACTTGATGAATAAAAATAGGTACCTATGTTATTACTTATTTTTTTAAAACACCAATTTTTTGCGCAAATATTCGAAGCTGACGTCGCAATAAAATGACACATTGTGTTATCTCTATGTCTCTAATAATAAAGATTTATGGACATCACAAAGAATTATGCTTTCTTAATATTATATAATTTTGGCCATACTGACATTTTTTATTCAAACGGACGTGGAACCTAAGACCTTGTTGGTTATAGATTTTGTAACATTTTTTTGTATAAAGACTTGGCTTGAATAGCTTTGAGCGTTTGAAAATTAATAACCGAATAACGAAAGCAATGTAATTAATATTTAAAATAATATATTAAGTAAATGTGAGTTGGTAAATTTAAAATTTCAATAGCACAGTTTCTATTCGAAATGTAGGTAGGTATTAATAATTTGGTCGATACGTAAGTTTTTCTATTTTAGGCTAGATTGAACTGACCTTTATGGTAGGACTATGGCCGAAAATAGAACAGGTCACCTGGATACAAATATACTTCACTGGTACAGTTTGGAAGTTATTTTGATAAAGGATTTTACTTTTATAATTCACTGCAAGTTCAACCTTAAGTGTTAACTCTTAGTAAAAAAATATTTTATATTTTTCTAGCCGTGTATCCCAAAGAAAATCCTATTGGCAACATTTGTGAAGAATTATGAAGTAATTGATTTTATTATGCTCACCAACATTACAATTAAGGGAAATGCAATATTTCTTCTTTGTAAATTCTATGGCACCGTTTAATCAATCAGTCGTTTTGTAAGTACATCTTGGTCACGACAACGATTAATACAGATGTTAATGTTTAGAAATCATGAGTAACCTAAACAATCAAAAGTCGATCAAACGGTTAGGTATATTATAGCACTATTCGACAGTAGTGCTATACGAAAAGATAATTATTCCAATTGTAATACTCACTGGTATTTGATCTCATTTTGTAAACAAATCAAAACGCATTAAAAAATGGACTTTATTTAAAAAAATATGTTGATAGCCATCACTGCCATTCTTCGATTGAAACGAATGTGTTAATGTTTATTTTATTTTATGTATCTGCAAAACATTGTACGGAACAATTTTTTAATAATCAGACGGCTGCATTAAAAGATCAGCCAAATAAAAAACAATTATATTAGTCTTAATTTCCGTACTTAATATGTACGAAAATAATAGACATATAAATAAAAAAGGTGTATTAATATTTCATTTCATAGTTGACATTATTATTATAGTCAAATAAACGCTAAGAAAGTATAAGTATATTTTAAAAGTTAAAAATAACCCAAATTTACTAAAAGCGCTTCTCCATATAACTGTTTAATTTTTTATTGTTATTGGTGAATGCATCATGGGACGCTATAGCATAAGCTATTGAATTAATTCAAAGTAAATCTAGTAACACTAAAATCTTCTGCATGTATTAAATTACTCGACGATAGAGGCTAGCTTAACGTATAGATTATAAATCTGTTGAAAGCACTTTATACAAGGAAACCGACAAAATAAGTCGTATCGAATGGAAATAATGTGATTGAATAAACATATGTTGACATGAGATATCAGGGGCCGTTCGGTCCGCGCCGCAAGCATATCACCACTCATAGACTAAGCGAAGTTGCCAAATGTTTAAAATGTAATTAAGGCGCATGGATCTATAAGAAAGGAAAACGTGTGACGTCATCAATAAATGAAACAAAATAATGAGCCATTTTGCCAGTAACACGCATGTCATATTCTTATCCACATCAAGTCTCAAAAAATTCCTTGTTAGTAAATATTCTCTGATGTTTTTGTTTGAAAAAAATTGGCTCAACATTTCCCAAAGTTAGTCTGTTGGCCTTTTCATCAGGGGTCAGGGGCGTAGCTACGTAGTATCAATTATACGGGGCCCCCAGCGTATAGGGGCCCCGGCCCCCACTAACACTGCCCAAAAAAAGCTCGCCAGCGGCTACTACAGTTGGCACTCCTTTTATATTTGGCAGCTGATGTTGAGAGGGCCCCACAACAAATATTGATATGGGGCCTCCTTAGGGCTAGCTACGCCACTGCTTTTCATAGACCTACTGGTCCGCTGAAACAGGCCAAAACTTTTTCTATATAAACTTTGATCGCATAGAATATTTAGGTATGCACTTATTATAGTGAGTTTCAAGAGATCCCTTTGCCGTCATATTAATAATATGGTAGCGATTGGAACTCTAACGCGAAACGCTCTGTACAAGTTCCTGTGTCATTTTTTGCTTCAGTGGTTACTTGTTGATAACGTCACGCCATGTACTACATTTAATAGTCCATGTATATATAGTCATAGGTCCTCTCGTGTATGTCCTTGATGGAACAAGTCCAGGTACCTCACGGTTTCTTGTTAACTTTTTCTATTAGGCAATTTTACGACAGCAGCTTTTTTCAAAGCTGTTAAATGTTGATTCTTTGTTTATAGCTCATAGCCCAGTTATCGCCTGATTGTAAAGTGCAAGGTATTAGCTTAAATCTTAGGAATATTTAATAGCATTATTTCTGTTTAGCAAATATTTTGCCGATAAAAAATGGTATGGCCATAATAAAATTGAAGGCATTAGTAAAATTTTGCACATTGTCAAAATCTTACGAATCATTACTTCACACGCTAGCTTTAAAATCAAAACTTTCTTAAAATGTATGCCACTTGCATAATTACTCATAAACAAATGTGTTCTGAAGTATGGATGTGTGTATATATAAGGTTTGATTAAAAAGTTAAAGGCAAATATTTCGCTAGATTTCGCGAAAGGGTAAGCAATAATTTTCTCATATATATTATGTTAAGTAAATTGTTGCCTTATTTATATATTTTTATACCTTCAGCTATGCTAATAAAATCTATTTAATGTTATGTATGTAAATTACAGTGAGGTAGCCTGGGTGTGTTCATCTTTATTTGTGTAAT
Organism: Thymelicus sylvestris; assembly: GCA_911387775.1. NCBI lineage: Eukaryota > Metazoa > Arthropoda > Insecta > Lepidoptera > Hesperiidae > Thymelicus > Thymelicus sylvestris. Next base: position 14,716,680 of record OU426896.1, on the reverse strand, counting down.
ATAATTATTGTAATATAAGCTAGCAACGTTTAGATTCTCTAGATTAGCCGTTAGACGTTATGTGGAGTTTGGTAGCATAACATGTGTCCCAGTAATATTGTTTATCATTTATTTTTAATTTTCATTAACAAACAATTGTCTGTTGAAATTTGATGTACTAAAATATATTTTCTAGACAATTTTGGTTTTATTATTCATCATATTTTTTCATGTATTTAACCGACACGAGCTAATGATCCATTTAATGGTAAGTGGCTACATACATTTTGTATGCGAATATATGTATTTTAATATGCTAAGTTGGGTACATAAAAACACAAGTAGAAAGTATGAAAAGTCTGATACTTTATTTGTCAGTAACGCAGTTCTTTTCACTGTACAAGGTGACAACATGGGGAGTTCATATGGCAACATATCGCACCTCACAACACCCCTGCACGCGTCTTGCCTCACTATGTACACATTGGACGCGTCATTGTGAGATACGTACATTACTTCCTTCTGGCCTTGCTCGATCTCACTCAATTTCACTTTACGATAATTAAAAAGGTTTAAGACGTCTGCCAGCGTCCAAAGTTTCGTTTTACGTTCAAATCGTGGGGTTCGCCGGGAACATTATTAAATATTATTCCAAAACTATTCGACTGGTTGGGATAAAATGGTTACAAGTAACAGTTAATTAAATTATTTCTAATAACGTTATATTCGACTTGTTTTACCACATATGTATTTTACTAAACTACAATGTAAGTTTATTAATACACAGTGTAAGAAATAAAGTATACATTAATGAAATTACAAGTATACACATTGTTTCTATCCAGAAAATTCTAAGTCATGCAACCATATTATTATTACCAAATCGCATTATATTTTTGTGCTTAAAACCGTTGTGACGTAAAACGGAACGTTTCTTTGAATTATTTACACAATTTATTTTTTAATTAAAATCAAAATATTTCACCGTGCTTTTATCAGATGTAAATAAAAATGCATTAAGAATATAAAGGCGTCGCACACTGTAGACACATTAAACAACAATACAAATAGAGCGGCTTGTCCTCAGTGGGCTATGACCCAAACTGAAAATATTGTAAAATTAAAAGACCTTCCCATTCAATGTCAATAAAAGATGCAAAATTGATTTGCTAGAAAATTGTTGTATTGACAACAAATATATTTAATTTCTACTTTACTGCACAACAGCTGCACATTTAAATTAAGGTACTATGAGGGATCTTTTAAAATTGTACACCTATCATTACAACATCAACATTCACTATGCAACCCGTTGGCTGTAGTTATATACCTGTAACGAATTCCAAATACACTAGGAAGAACACACTGCTATACAGTTTTTATACAAGATAATTATACATTTAAAACATAATTCGTTGACACTGTTCTAATTAATTTTATACACACCCTATTTTCCACAAAACAAACTATTGGCCATTTCATAATTATAAAATTTGTAGAAGATAACTTTATTGGCAGGTTCGAATGAATCAATGAATAGATAGTTACAGCTATTGCACTTATAACTGGGCAACAAAAATGTGCAACATTTTAAAACGATCAATAGAAATCTCGAATTAAGCATTAATTCATCTTTAAAAATACGGAGAGAGTTCATAGCATAGAAAATATAATCTGTATTGTTTGTCTCGATCGAGACAAGCGCACGAATCCATTGCCGTAGAAACTGTTACTTGAAAGTGAGTGAGGATCGGACAACGCGGTTCGGGGCGTATCGCTACGTGCGGTCGCGGTTCTCGCGGCCGTCACGAGGCTCACGGGGGTCACGAGGCTCGCGCGAGTCACGAGGCTCGCGCGAGTCACGAGGCTCACGGGGGTCACGAGGCTCACGGGGGTCACGAGGCTCGCGCGAGTCACGGTGGTCGCGGCTCTCGCGCTCGTCGGTGTCGTTGTGGCGCGAGGTGGTGGCGCGCAGGCAGTCGCGGTGCGCCTTGTACTCGATGGGCACGGTGGCGGGCAGCTGCAGGATCCGTCTCAGCGCGTCGCGCACCCGCGCCGCCATCGCCGTGTCCGCCGCCGTCCGGTGCCACACCGCCAGGTGGTCCTCCTGGAATACCAGTCATTTTCTTTGTAATACGTTTCGTTGAACAAATTAGGGCAGCAGTTTGAGATAGAACTCATTGCTCAATGTATCGTTAAAGTGTTTGCGATACTTCGCCAGTGGCAGTTGAGCCATAGGGTCCGAGCAAACGGGCGTCCGACCGCCAGTGATAATTCGAGCGGACCCATTGAAAGACGTGCGAGGTAGAGAAGCGGTGCGGGGGAATAAATCCATCAATAGGATTGCATTATTTTACTAGTTTCGCGTAATGAAGTTATCCTACTGGTGAATTTTTTTCTCTTCGACAAATCAGAGGATTTTAATCCTGTCAACCACATTTGCACCCCAATACGCTAAGGCACATTCCGGTGCAAGCATAAACATTAACGATAGCGCAGATCTCATAAAAAATACTATAAATCGGAAAATGTGTGAACTAATATTATAAATATGAAAGTTTGTTAGTTACTTCTTCACGCAAAAGCTACCGAACGGATTTTGATGTAATTTAGCACATGCAGAGCGCTAGTATGATATTCCATCATGATACCTGGAACCGCACGGACAACACGACGCCGCACAGCTCGGGCCCCACCATGAACTGCTCGCCCAGCATGGCCATGCACAGGTCCTCCCACGCGCGGCCCGTCTGCGCCTTGCGGAGCCGGACCACCTGCAACCATAGCGGAGGGGTTTACACGAGCTAAGTTATACATGGTTACAAAGGTGTCTCTAGACATGCATTTACGTAGAGACACGTACCCGTGTGGCGCAATGGTTACCATGCCGGATCGCCGCACCGAGGGTCCTGGGTTCGATTCCCAGCGAAGCGGAAATGTGAATGATGAGCTTGAATTTCTGTTCTCAGTCTGGGTGTGAATGTCCTTGTCTAGTGTGTTGTCCATGGCGCCCACGACACAGGGAATCCTAGTGTGGGGCTATGAGTGTGAAGCGTGTGAAGCGTTATTATTCTGGTTGTAATGTGTTAAAATGATATCACTTAAGCGATTAGCGGCCATCTGGATAAGGGTCTCGCCTTGTGATTGAAGAATTGGAGCGTAGTCGGGTTAACCTTTTTTTATAGAAATATCCGGCAATCGAGCAGACGAGCTACCTAGTGGTAAGTGGCTATCGTCGCCCATGGACATCAGCAAAGGCATCACATCACTGATGCCTTGCGGCCACGAAGAAAAAGAAAGAAAGAAAGCTGGTTCGGCGCTGCCGGCCAAGAAAGAGAGAAGAAAAGGAAAGAAAGGGGGGTCTCTAGCAAAAACTTCTACACATCACACTTCAAAACCTTAAAACTTAATTGGCATCGTCCCTCACAATAATTCAAAATGAATGTGACCACACACTATCAACCTTATAAAAAATACAAGTAATAAATAAATAAATAAACGCTTACACACATACCCTCGCAGTAGGTTTTTACCTGTGTCGCGGGTGGCGTGGACTACACATAACACATCACAATAACACCCATGACCCGAGTACAAATATTTATCCGTCACATAAATATCTGCCCCGGCCGGGAATCGAACCCGGGACCCCTCGCTTCGCAGGCAGGGCCGCTACCAACTAGGTTACAGGGTCGTCATATACAACAAACAGTTTAACTACCAACCTTATAAATACAACAAACAGAACATAACCCTCACCCATTTCCCCCCGTTGACATTAGCGGGGTCCTCCCACATGGGCTTGATCCCCAGCTTGAAGAGGTGCAAGTCGGACAGCGGCGGCAGCTCGGCGGGCCGCGCCAGGTGCGTGTACAGCCCCCACCACTGCTCCACTGACGCCACGCGACCCACCAGACGAAGCGCCTGGAATGTTACGTTGGTAGTCAGCAAAAGAGATAGATTTGCAGGGCATGAAACAGTGGCGTAGCTAACCCTAAGGAGGCCCTATATCAATATTTGTTGTGGGGCCCCTTCAATGTCAGTTGTCAAAAGGAGTGCCAACTGTAGCGGTCGTAGGCAGCTGACGAGCTTTTATTGGGAGTGTTAGTGGGGGCTCCTGTACGCTGGGGGCCCCGTATAATTGATGCAGCTGATACGGCGGTAGCTACGCCCCTGGCATGAAAACACGTTTGTGTGTATATACATACATATGTACGCACGTAAGAATTTATAGGTACTTTGTTGGCGTAACAGAACAAAAATAGCTAAAGATTTCATATAAAAGAATAATAGTAAAAATTTTACTCATATTTTTTTTTCAAACGCGCCAAAAGAATAGACTGAAGTTTTCTTTTTTCACCAGCTATCGAACGGGTAATTCCAATTCATTGTCCATCTTATAGAATACTGATCTCAATCCCACGCCGGTAAGATATCGCTCACCTAGTAATATAACGGCACAACTATGTTTGTCATATTTTACAGAAACGAGGATCAAAGACTTTATAAAAATGTTTAAAATTAATTTATGGGTTCTTTTTACGTTTTTTACAGATTGTAAGGGTTTGTTTACCAGTATAGACGTTAATACACATTTACCACTATGTAGATTATGCATTTTTAAACACCATATAAACTCAATTTTACATTTTTTGCAGATGTGTCATTATATTCCTAGGTGAGCGATATGCACACGGCGTACTTTAAACGCGAGTATACATGAAGACAATGTGTCTTTATAACTATAATCTCTGGATAACTTAGTAGGTAAAGTAATAACAACTAGCACTATAATGTAGCAAATTTATTACATTGCTATTAGACCACGTAGATACACGAGGAAAGACAGAAAGAATATTGAGACTTGCCTTAAAGGCCCCGTTATAGTAATATCTCATCTTGTTTATACAAAAGTAAGAAAACAGTTTACAATGTCTACACTAATCTACAACCTTAGCATTACCATTTAACATAGCGTTAAGTAAATATAGGCCCATGTACTTATTATTGCTTATCATGTATTCAAACTTCCTAAATATCTACACAAATTCTATTTATCTTGATATCAGGATGGAAGTCTTTTTACTAAATCCAAGATTCATGAACATTTTTGAGAGATATTACACTATTCATAAACATTCTCAGACGAATACATTCTATTGTTGTTTATTTTTTCACAGAAAACCTGATAATTTGACTATCAATATCTTATTCACTAAAATAATTAAATGTCTGTAATAAATAAAAAAAATCTGACCAATAAACACATAAACTTCAGCGCTGCATACTCAGAATTTTTAACTGCTAATAGCATAATTATTTCTGCATTCTAAATTCTGTTTGATCAGCAGAAGTTTCACTAAGATTTTTTGCAATTTTCCTTCTAAGCCAACAAACAGCTCAAAGTTCATATTTCATGATGCAGATGTCCAAGAGTCATCAATAACAGCCATTATTATCATGATTATTTATCATCAAAATCTGTAGGTTATTCCATTTTTATTAAGCTCAAATATGATGTACAATGTTACTGATTGAATAAATAAACACTATTAGTCTACTCGATAAGTTCAAAATGGTTGAAATTAGAGATACTGCTCTTAAAAATACGTGCGATAGCTCATTCTGTTCGGAATGATGTCTAGAAAAATGTTTCGGAAGCGTTTACCAGCACGTAAAAAATTGCAAAAGTTATTGACAAAATAAAGTTGAAAAAAAAAAGTATTTTGTTTTTGGTAATCACTCCGAAACTATTAATATTTAAGAATTTTTAAAACAAGATTCTTAAAGTAGAGGAAATTTCCAAACAATGACTCGCGACTCTCGGAACTCTATCTCCATTATTTATAACTTTAATTTAACGCTGAAAATGGGTCTCCACGCTGCATTTTTAGGTTGCGCGTGCGGCATCAAAACCGAGTTCGTCACACTCAATAATTTTTTAAGGTATTAATTATAAATTTAAAAAAATAAAAAAAATATGGTGTATTCGAAACACTTCAAAGAATTTGCTCCCGTAGGAAATTTTGCTTAAAGTTAATTTTTCAACAAGTTAGACGATTGTTAATTAACTAAATTTTCTCGAACTTCCATTTTCATTGTACATTAAAAAAAACGTTTAAGTAATTGTCCTATAAATTTTTCGCTTCGTGGAGCCCTTCTTATATACATGCTTAACGAGATCACGTCATAAAAGTTTAAAAAGTTTTAATACTTTGTGTATAATAATTTTATAAGTTGAACAAACAATTTTTTCGTTTTTTTATCGAATCGAAATTAAAAAATTGAAAAATGTTTTTATCTGTACTTTGTTATACATCGTTGTTTTTTTTATTTTTAGGTGTTTCAGAAAAAATATATAAAAAAGTTGAGAATTTGTTTATAAAAAATTGTTAAGTTAAAAAACAATGAAATTGTTGATAAAAAAATATTTTTTTACATTTCTATTAAAGATGGTTAATTATAATTTTTAAGAAAAAAAAAATATTAACTAATTATTCAAACAATAGAAATATTAAAAAAACAATTATAAACAATTAAATATCATTATTAAGAAAAAATTTTTTTTTCCAAAAATCATAATGTTTTGTAAAGAATAAGATATTAAGAAATTTTTTCTTGAAAGCATTGAAATAGTCTATTTGTTTATAAAAAAAAATTATAAAAAAATGAGGGAATTTTTTTTTCAAGTCATTAAATGTCTTTTATGAATGCCAAAACGATTATGTAATAATAAATTGAGAAAAAAATATTTTCAATAATATTATTTGGATTTTTCATTTTTTGTTCAAGTTATAAAATTATTATACACAAAGTATTAAAACTTTTTAAACTTTTATGACGTGATCTCGTTAAGCATGTATATAAGAAGGGCTCCACGAAGCAAAAAATTTATAGGACAATTACTTAAACATTTTTTTTAATGTACAATGAAAATGGAAGTTCGAGAAAATTTAGTTAATTAACAATCGTCTAACTTGTTGAAAAATTAACTTTAAGCAAAATTTCCTACGGGAGCAAATTCTTTGAAGTGTTTCGAATACACCATATTTTTTTATTTTTTTTAAATTTATAATTAATACCTTAAAAAATTATTGAGTGTGACGAACTCGGTTTTGACGCCGCACGCGCAACCTAAAAATGCAGCGTGGAGCCCCATTTTCAGCGTTAAATTAAAGTTATAAATAATGGAGATAGAGTTCCGAGAGTCGCGAGTCATTGTTTGGAAATTTCCTCCACTTTAAGAATCTTGTTTTAAAATTTCTTAAATATTAATAGTTTCGGAGTGATTACCAAAAACAAAATACTTTTTTTTTGTCAACTTTATTTTGTCAATAACTTTTGCAATTTTTTACGTGCTGGTAAACGCTTCCGAAACATTTTTCTAGACATCATTCCGAACAGAATGAGCTATCGCACGTATTTTTAAGAGCAGTATCTCTAATTTCAACCATTTTGAACTTATCGAGTAGACTATATCGCAAAGCCTGAAAAACAATCTATCAAAATAAGTATTTCTAAATAACTACAAAAGTGAATAAATTTTTTACCTATAAATCACATCTTTCATAATTCATCTTTCTATTAGAACTTATTATAGGTATTCTTTTAGATTTACATCAAAAATTAAGATAACCACAAAAAAATAAAAGGGCCAATTTTGAAATATTGCATAGAAATACATAAAAAAGATAGATTTCCAGTAAACTTTTATATCTTCAAGGTTGTGAACAGAAAAGAACTATAATGACACACACACATAACATACTTTTTAATTTGAGGAATAAAAAATATCATGATAAATAATTCTTGACAAAAAATAACTGACTTCAAAATAACTCAAACACTCCTTGTCAGATCTCGCTCAAATTTAAGTGAGACCACATGACAAGCACCAGCTTTCGTTTAAAAAAAGAATCATCAAAATCTGTTCACCCAGTCAAAAGTTCTGAAGTAACCATAGAGGTATTATTATTAGTATAGAGGGAGTGTAACGAAGTGGGAACAGTAGGCACGGGTGAGAACAACACGACGTTCCCGTCGCGAGCGCTTGTAGTCGTGGTTGATTGCTAGCGGTGTGCGGTTCTAGAGAGATTTTTAAATATTTACGTATCAAAATGGTCAAATGTGCAGTTCCATCTTGCAAAAACGATAGTAGGAAACACACAAAACTGAAATCCAGTATCACATTTCATCGGTAAGTTGATTTTTATATTTATTTTTAAGAAAACAAATCACGCATCGCGGGTGTGAAGGAGACGTGAGGGGCGGGCACGGAAAGACCGCCCGCGCACCGCGTTCTCCTCGCGAGACTGTTGTGATGTGATGCGACCAACGCTGTAGTCGATATTTAAAATATGTTTTGAAATGTTTGCTATGAGAACAACGTATTATATTTATGTAACTTTAATAAAAAAATCAAAATCTTATAAATATTTATTATAAATCATTGTAGTGTGTGTTTTGTATGATATACTTTGTAATATTTATAATGCGAAAGTATTTTAACGTTAGCTAGGAATGTAAATATAAGGGCGTATTCACGTAGAAAGCTGGCTACCGGCGCCGATCTGCCAGCGCTTATCGGGACCGGTTCGCCCAGGTAGTCGGCGCAGGTAGTCTATAGTCCATTTTTTTGGTCGAGTCTAAAGTCGTAAACAAATATGGCCGACTTCTAATGTCAATTTGCCATAGACAGTATATATGTATAATGAAACTTGGAGTCGGTTCATATGATACAGCGACTAAATTTCATTATCTGTTATAGAAAATGACTATGGGAATTGATAAGTACCTACTTAAATATTTCTGTTTAAAATTATTTGCCATGATGCGAACGAAAAATCATTGTCATTGTAACCTTGAGTAATAGAAAAAGACAAAAATAACAATTCACAGTTTTAAAAATATGTCTCTAATTTTCAAGCGTAAAGTTAAAATATTATTATATCGATCAAGAAATCATTCAAACGATTTAGAATATCGATTTGTCTTTCAATACTTATGAATCAACGACAATCTTAAGTTCCTAGCTGTCAAATTGTCATCGATATATTGTTGCTGTGCAAAGAAGTTTTGACAATGTTTCGTGATAAATAGAAGTTTAAGTGAAATTAAATTAAATTAAAACAAGATTAATATTAAAATGGATGATTTATTTAATTGAGTCTATGTCTATATTTTCTTCGGTTGTTTGTACCATAAACATTTACTATCTAAATAACAAGAATACTCGTGTAAAACTAAAAAACTGAGTGACTTTCGTATTTTAAATAACCAACAATATAGATCACACTAACAGCTCCATCACTAGGAGAATCTGGTATTATGGGTGCCATAGGTACAATTAATGTACTGTAGTACAACAAATGGTGTAATAAGTACCTGGGCAAATGAGCTTGCTCAAGTGAAAATAGAGAAAACAAATTTTCCCAGATATGAGAACTAGCTAGATCGATTAGTCGCCCTCGTAAACCATAACATTCTAAATTTCATCGAAATCGTTAGTGCTGTTATCGAGAACGTGGTAACAAACAAATATATAAATAAATATACATACCTATTTATATAAAAAAATTCTCGTTTAGTAGTAGGAAATAAGATAAGTTATCGAAATAACTTATCGATACCTCGTTGCCGATCGGCACGTAATTGATACATCCCTATCCGTCATACACGTATCGATATACGTATCTATAGATCATCTGCCTACGATGCGTACCGTTCCATTTGTGTGATACCCGCACTCTATACTACTCTATGGAAGTAACAAACAAAAAAATACAGTTTGTTGTGTATGTGTATCTTATGTTCCATGTCTTACTCGTAGAATCATAATTGTCAATTTAAAACAGTCGCAAATAAACTGCCGCTTGCTCAACACGCGTTTGTTCTTTACTCCATATTGCATACGAAAATCGATCTTATTTCAACGAGTACACCGCACATAGTTTGGTCACAATCGAACCGGATCACTTACCTGCGCCGCGACAAATAGCGATAAGGAATACAAAAGAACCGGCCGGCTCGAGTCCGAGAATCTATTCATTGGAAGTTAATACCAAAGGGAACCTTATCGCCCGGAAACAAGACTCATCCAGCTATCGAAGTTAAAGTTGTTTACGCAAAATTATTACGAGAAGTTTATAAGAAGTTATGAACGGTGCATTATAACCTACGTTTGTCATTGCATTTTATAGACTCGTTTGAAACATTATTATTTTCAACTTTCGTGGCATTAATACGTGGTGAAGCATGGCCAATATAGACCAGTTGTTGGTTTTGTTAGAAGATACAGCCAATTCATTAAAGAAGACGCAAAGTAATTTAAAGAAATGCCCGAAAGCGAGATTAACAAGTGGATATTTAAAAGCACGTATGCAGTGTGTTGACGAGTATTGGAAAACGTTTACTCATGCACATCAGGAATTGGTAAAAATCACGCCTAAGGAAAGGAGAAACGAATTACCTTACTTCATGAATGAGGACCGAGAACTTTTTGAAGATTTGTACCTATGTATCAAGGCAGACCTTCAAGATATGATCACGCTATTACAAGCACCGTTACCGCCGCCGCACCCAGCGTCGTCACAATCAGGGACATCCAGCATGGACACCTCGGCAGCTCAAGAATTTCAAGTTCGGCTCCCGCGTATTCAGATACCTGCTTACTCGGGAAAATACGACGAGTGGCCTACGTTCCAAGACCTTTTCGTGACTCTCGTACACAATAATTCAACCCTGTCGGACGTACAACGGTTACATTATTTAAAATGTAGTGTCACCGGCGAAGCAGAAGCGCTGCTTAGGCATATACGTGTTACCGAATCTAATTATAGTCAAGCGTGGGACATTTTGAAAAATCGTTTTGGTAACAAGAAAATAATTGTGAACTCTCTTTTGAATCGTTTATTTTCTTGCAAGAAGGTAAGTATTCAGTCTGCCAGCCACTTAAAAATGCTTCTTGATAATACATCAGAATGCATTAATACGTTAAACACTTTAAATGTTAACACCGATTCTTGGAGTCCGGTTATTATATTTCTTACGGTTCAGAAATTGGACCCAGAGTCTCGTAAAGACTGGGAGAACTATTCATATAAAGGTAATTGTGATGACTTACCTTCGTGGGCTGACATGAAGTGTTTTTTGGAGTCAAAGTTTCGTACACTTGAGTTAGTTAACCCTGTAAATGTATTACCATTAGAGAGAAAACACATTAAAGAACGTTCATTTCATATTTTACCTTCTCCTTTAAAATCGTGTACATTATGCAATGATAACCATTCCTTGTGTCACTGTAAACAATTTGCAAAGATGTCTATACAAGATCGTTACAATCATGTTAAAAATAGCAACCTGTGTTTCAATTGTATGTCGGCAGGCCATTCTGTTGGGAAATGTCGTTTATCAATGACCTGTCGAATATGTCGCAGGCGTCATCATACTCTTCTGCATTCCTCACGGTCGGACGAAGCTGTGGCCAATGCTAGTGTTAATGATATTCAACCACAGCCTTCATATTCAAATGTAGAAGAGAAGGAAATTCATACAAATACATTGATGGCGTCACACTTCAATACAAATCAGGTATTTGCTCTGTTAGCTACAGCTATGGTACGGGTAAGGGGCCAAGACGGTCATACATCAATTTTACGAGCTCTTATAGACCAAGGTTCACAGGCATCTTTTATCAGCGAGCGAGCAGCACAGTTATTAAAACTGAAGAAACGTTCAATTCATGGCAAGGTTACTGGAGTTGGTTCTACTACAACTAGGATTAACAGCGTAGTCCAACTTCAAATTTCTTCCACATTTAATTCAGAATTTTGTCTATCTATTGAAGCTTATGTAATTTCAAAACAAGTTACGGCAAAATTACCATCTAAATCGATAGTTACGAGGGATTGGCCACACATTTTAGGTTTACAGCTAGCAGATCCGACCTATGATCAACCTGGACATATAGACTTGTTATTAGGCGTTCAGGAATATGCAAATATTATTCAACAAGACATCATTAAAGGCCCTCCAGGCACACCATGTGCCCAAAGGACAAAACTAGGTTGGATTTTGTTTGGTCAGGTAGGTGAGCCAGTTACAGATGCACCATCAGTGTTGGTGATGCATCATCATGTCGATTTAGATTTAATGCTAAGAAGTATGTGGGAATTAGATAGTGATAGTGGTAGGAAGCTTACTCAAGAAGAAAGACGTTGTGAAGAAATTTATGAAAAAACATATAAAAGAAAGGAAGATGGTAGATATGTAGTTAACTTGCCATTTAAAATAGAGGAACCACAGTCACCATTTGGAAATAGTGAAGAAATAGCGTTACGTAGATTTTTACAACTAGAAAGGAAGTTTCAAAGGTCACCGAAATTAAAAGAAGATTATACAGGGGTGATTGATGAATATTTTAGTTTAGGTCATGCAGAAGAAGTACCAAAGGAAGAGTATGGAAACAAAGCGGTTTATCTCTGTCATCATGCTGTTTTTAAGGAAAATAGTGAAAGCACACCAACTCGTGTTGTTTTTGACGCATCCTGCAAGGGTACAAATGGCATATCTCTAAATGATGAGTTGTTGGTCGGTCCAACCTTGCAAGAAGACCTTAGAAGCATTGTGATGAGATGGAGGATGCACGCCATATGTTTTGTATCAGACCTGAAAAAAATGTATAGAATGGTATTAATAGCAAAAGAACACGTAGACTATCAACGTATACTGTGGAGAAAAAACACAAATGAAGAAATTAAATCGTATCGTTTACTTACCGTCACTTTTGGAACAGCTCCAGCACCTTACCTGGCAGTAAAAACATTGAGGCAGTTGGCAGAAGATGAAGGCTACAAATTTCCAGTGGCTGCTAGAATGCTGAAAGAAGATTTTTATGTAGATGATATTTTGTCTGGATACGACACTGTGGAAGAAGCTATTGACGCATGCAGAGAGTTGACACAAATCCTTGGGAATGGTGGGTTTGAATTGCAAAAATGGTGTTCTAACAGTAAAGAATTTCTAAAATCAATCGAACCAGACAAAAGATCAACAAAGGTGCAACTGGATTTAAATATAGATGGAACGATTAAAGCGCTAGGGATATTGTGGAATTTAGCTAATGATACTTTTACATATAATTTCAACTTACCTCCTGTTCCTCACAGAATAACCAAAAGAAACATTTTGTCTGATGTACAAAAATTATTCGATCCACTAGGATGGATAGCACCATGTGTAGTTACTGCAAAGATACTTATACAAAATTTATGGTTGGCAAAAATTGGCTGGGATGAAGAAGTAGATACAAATTTATCAGAAGAATGGTTGCACATTAGAAAGGATTTCGAAAACGTAAAAGATATTTCTATAGATAGATGGTTAGAAACCACAGGTAAGAATCGAGAATCTATTGAAATCCATGGTTTTTGTGACGCCTCAGAAAAGGCGTATGCCAGTGTTGTCTATTGCCGAATAACCACACTCGACGGAACGATAACAACTAAAATTCTTGCAGCCAGAACAAGGGTCGCGCCAGTCAAATCAGTGTCACTACCACGGCTAGAGTTATGTGGTGCAGTATTACTATCGAAACTATTAAAACATGTAGCTCAGGCGATGAGAATACCTGAATCTAAAGTATTCGCGTGGACTGATTCGACGATAGTTCTGTCGTGGCTTAATGGAGAACCTCTGCGGTGGAAGCAATTCGTTGCTAATCGAGTCGTGGAGATATTAGATAATATTAACAACAAGCAATGGTATCATGTTGCATCACAAGAAAATCCTGCTGACCTTGCATCCCGTGGTGCCTGCATTTCAGATTTAAAAGATTGCAAAATATGGTGGAATGGGCCTGAATGGTTAAGGGAACCAGAAATTAAATTTACAATACCTGATAATGTAACTACAGATCTTGAACGAAAAAATATTCATGCAAATGTGAAAATACAGGAAGATAAAATAATAAAATTTGAAGAATTTAGCAATTTAAATGAACTTTTAAGAGTTATAGTATTTACATTAAGATTTCTACGTTATAAAGGTGATAATGCTACTGTTAATAAAACTGTTACACCTTTGGAATTAGAAGAAGCCTTAATTAAATGTATCAGGATAGCACAAAGAGATTTTAGTGAAGATATAGAGAATCTGAAAAGAAACAATAAAGTTAGTAAAAATAGTAAAATAAAAACATTAAATCCTTACCTTGATAAAGATGAAATCCTCAGGGTGGGCGGTAGATTACGCCATTCTGCTTTACCGGAATACAGCAAACATCCTGTCATCCTGGAAAATAAAAATGAATTAACTTACCTGCTTATCGCTGATGCACACAAGAAGACTCTGCATGGAGGAACACAATTAGTCTTGACATATCTCAGATCGAGGTACTGGATCCTGCAAGTCAAAAATACTGTTAAGGCTTACATTCACAAATGCACAATATGCGCCAGACAAAGGGCTCTTGTTAAGACACAGCTAATGGGGGACTTACCTGTAGCACGTACGACACCTTCACGTCCATTTCTTCACTGCGGTGTTGATTTTGCTGGTCCTTTGTTTGTATCGATGTCAAAAGGACGTGGAGCGAAGCAATGCAAGGCTTACATATCCATATTTGTCTGTATGGCCACTAAAGCCATACATTTAGAACTGGTGGGTGACCTAACATCTCAGTCCTTTATCGGTGCTTTTCGTAGGTTCGTTGCACGTAGAGGTCGTTGTTCACACCTGTACAGTGATCAAGGGCGAAACTTTGTAGGTGCAAACAAAGAGCTCGCTCAAGCTTTCAGAGATGCTGAATTAGAGCTTCCAGGTCATCTTGCTGATGTCCTCGCCTCCGAGGGAACACAGTGGCATTATATACCGGCTTACAGCCCAAATTTTGGAGGTCTCTGGGAGGCAGGAGTCCGTTCAATCAAGTACCATTTGCGACGAATTCTTAATTGTAGACTCACGTTCGAAGAAATGACGACTACTCTTTGCGAGATTGAAGCTTGTCTAAACTCTCGACCTCTGACTCCAATTGACACTTCTGATCCAGACTCACTTGAACCTCTTACACCTGGTCATCTATTGATAGGTGAAGCTCCAATCAATGTACCTCATCCTGATTTAAAGTGTGATAATATTAATCGTTTAGATCGTTGGCAAATAACACAAAAATTGGTTAGGGATTTTTGGCATCGCTGGCAGACGGAATATTTATCGCGTTTGCAAACTAGACCTAAGTGGCTTAACCAACAAGCCGAATTCAATATAGGCGATGTAGTACTAATTAAAGATGAACAGTTGCCTCCAGGTAAATGGTCGTTGGGAAGAATTGTTGCAAAACATCCTGGATCAGATGGTTTTACTAGAGTTTATAGCGTAAAGCATGGCAACAATGTAATTAAACGTTCTCTTAGTAAACTATGTGAATTTCCTGTTAATGATGTTGATGTTTAAGTTACCTTGTGAAATTTACGTTCCTTTGCAAATGTTATTTACAGTAAATCATGCCTCCCATAATATTTATTGTTAAAGCTATAGTGGTTTGTATGTTATTCAGATTATTTCAGTCACAGGACTTATTTTGTTTTCTATAAGGTATAATGTAATCTCTGCTCGATTGATACTCCGCACGCATTATGTGTATTGTTTGTGTAACATCATTGTTAGGTACATTTTGACAGTAAATAATTTAATTGTTTTTGAAAGTCCTGTCGTACTTTGGTGGGCGGCATGTTGTGTATGTGTATCTTATGTTCCATGTCTTACTCGTAGAATCATAATTGTCAATTTAAAACAGTCGCAAATAAACTGCCGCTTGCTCAACACGCGTTTGTTCTTTACTCCATATTGCATACGAAAATCGATCTTATTTCAACGAGTACACCGCACACAGTTGAATTGAATACCTTTTTTGAAGTCGGTTAAAAGCTATGAAATTAGTTTATGTCAACCGTTGTCTCTAGAATGACAAACATACAAGCTGCTTATGGCTATGTAAGAGGTGTGCAAACCATTATCATCACTCATTCACTACTAATAACACACAAACAAATAATATTATTTTAAAATTCTGTAAGTTTCTAAATATTACACAATCACAGTCATATAGTATCAAAGGCAATCTGACAAAGTCAAAAATGATATTTTGCCATACAATACGAGGAATTTAAAATCTAGTTTACTAACTTCTTCTGTGTTTATTAAAGAAGGCAATATTACATTAAAAATCCAATGTAAAAAATCAATTTGGTATCAAATCCGGCAATATTTCATATCCCAGAAAAAGAAATGTTTTTACTGATTTGCTACAAAACATTCACGTGTAGATTGCCATCTTTGATTCTATACACCTCAAGTTTATAATAAAGTTACATAAAAAAACAAGACTCATTCATGTAAAGTTATTTTAATTTATAACACCAAATATATTATAACACACCTATAGTCCCCGCGAACTAAAATGCCCAATTTGTCGTTTGCAATCACAGTGACACTAGAGATGTACAAAAAAATCGGTTCACGAAAGAAACCAATTTTTGCAACAAATCGATTCAAAATTGTAAGACCTTCTAATCGATTCGATAATTAAATTGTAAACTAAAAACCGTAACATTTAGGTACCTCCCAACTACCTCGATTGAGCTACATATCTAGTACCACGTATTCTCAATATTATGTATTTACGACTCCAATAAAATATTCTTTTGTTTCTTCCAACAACTCATGCTGCTAGATATGCATGGAAATAGCCGAGCCGGCAAACAACCTGACGATCCACCTGATGGTAAATGGCTGTCATCGCCCATGAACATCAGCAAAACCAAAAGCATCACTGATGCGTTGCCGGCTAAGAAAGAGTAGAAAAAGAAAGAAAGATTGATCATGATAGAAAGAACTCATCCGCTCAGTTTCATA
Source organism: Thymelicus sylvestris (assembly GCA_911387775.1). NCBI lineage: Eukaryota > Metazoa > Arthropoda > Insecta > Lepidoptera > Hesperiidae > Thymelicus > Thymelicus sylvestris. The sequence goes on along the minus strand of OU426896.1, from coordinate 14,699,790 downwards.
ATAATATTTTGAATAATATTATGAGCGTCAGGGAAAAAACTACAGTGAATAAATTCTTGTTGATTTCATAACACACATTCATGTATAAATAATTATTATTTTGTTGAAAAAAAAAAGAATACCGCAAAAAGCTTAGCTACATAATTACATATAATATATTATCTGCAGTTTACTGTCCATGGATGGCGAAGTGCCCATACATAATGGAAAATGTCCTTTGTTAGCATCCAATTCGTCGTGGTATTCTTAGGTACCTAATTTTAAATTCAAATGCAAGTAAATCATTTTTAACAAAGTAATTAAATTAATCAATTTTCATTTTTAAATTCCGATTATAGTAATGCATCGATTATGATTGGTTTTTGAGACGGTTTCAGGCCGTCACATCACTTTGCGTCAGTTTTGTTTTAGGCCTCTTCATCTATCATTGTTTCGACGTCAAATCTTTTTGATAAATTTTGCATAAATTATGATGTGATGGGATTTTTACTAGATTATAACGTTTACTATGATTTATAATCAACGCCAATGCAAATGAGTATGGATTTTTAACAAATTTTGGAAAAATCCTTTGTCCGTAAGTGTTCAACTATTCATGTCAAGTAAATTAATATTCCATTTCGCTCAAAGACGCCCATACAATGTTAGTTCATATTAATAAATGGCAGCTATCATTATGGGCATCTTAGATAATTTTGACTATAGGTTAATTATCTAAAACACAAACTTTCTGTGTGTCTTAATATCTCATAAAGTTTTTATAAACACACATTTTTTCAGTGACAATGTTTGAATAATTTTGAGTTTTTCTTATCAAGTATTAAAACAACATAACAATTATTTATTTATAAATAAGTTCTATGTAAACATTGTAAGTATTACCACACAAAAAGTTGTGAAACGCCGAATCAACTAGTGTGCAAAGCAACAGACTAAAAATACCATCAGATTTGGGGGTATAGAATTACTACTGCACTCACCTGACCATAACCAGTGGTGGAGGCGGAAGGCTCGCGGGAAGGCGGGCGCCGCGAGAACCACATCCAGTAGCTATACTCCAGCTTGTGCTCATGTGGCGGAACGTAAGGCTCCAGTGGATTATCCAGGTTCCTATCGTCGTCATCTTCGTTACCATGATTCTGATTCCCGCCAACCTCTCCGGATCGTCGCTCTGGCACGTTTAAATTATAGAACTTGCACATTTTTCTTTCAGTCATGTTACGCTAACTGCACTAACATGATTCCCCAACGGCCTAACCTAGGACACGTTGCCGTCACCAAAATATCAGACTGAACACAAAAGTTTACAAACGAATATCAAACACTCTGTACAATAAAATACTAATCGCATAGAATACAATTCAATCTATATTTAACAATAATTTAATCATAATCAGCCTATTCCCTCTTTTTCTGTGTATAACCTTTTTCTTTCCGTCATCAAAATTCAAACTGTCAATTGACAGCATGGGATAATGCGCATCATGTTTCATTTCACTCACAAATCATCATTATCATTCATCTTAACATGACCAATTTGTTGATTTATTAAATATTCAGGTAGTCGAAAACTTTACAGTTTTATTGCTTTAAAAAGAATCTTACGTTATTTTAAATTAAAAATTATTAAAATTATTATGTTACATTGTTAAAAAACAATTATTATTGTTATAAATCATAAATGGAATGGAATGTACAAATAATTTGTCGTTGATTTATTTTGAAGTGAAGACGATATGTTTGAGCAGTAATAAATAAATAATTAAAAGTTTAAAAGCAAAATATATGCAGTTCTTTGCGAATTTATTTGTTTATATTCAAAGTGTCCAAATGTTTTGATTAAGAATAATTTTATTGCCAAGCGCACTAAAAACTGTTTTGTATTTTGTGTCATAGACAATAATTGTCACCTTTTGATTGACGGATATTTAATTTGATAGGTGTCAGTGGTGTCACTGTCAGATGAGATGACAGATTTTTGTTTTGAATTTGGACACGTCACACGGCACGTCACGTATGTTGTCTGGATTCCGTATTTTTGATAAATAAATTATAAAATACCTGGTTTAATTATTATTAGCATATTCCTGCGAGTTAATAAATAAAAGAGTTTAATTGGATACAAGGAACAAAATTATTTAAAATGAACGTAAGTATTTATGATAATTCATACAGAAAACAGCTGTTCGATCTGGCTAAGTTTTGTTACTATTTTGGCTATTTTGATTTAAATTTTGATTAATGTAAATGATGAAGGTTATACTAACCTAGTTGAAGTAATACTTATATGGTGAAGTTTATTTATTAAGTCTAAAATATTAATTTTTAGGAGAGTAACATTCCAATAGACATAAACATTGGCAAACTGCAAGATTGGCTGGTGAGCCGCCGTCACGTGAATAAGGAATGGCAGAAGAGCATAATACCTGTGAGAGAGAAGATCAACAATGCTATCCAAGACATGCCAGCCCACAACGACATTGCGTCCCTGTTATCTGGGAGTTACATCAATTACTTTCACTGTCACAAAATAATAGAGATTCTAAAGCAGACTGAAGCCGACACAAAGAACTTGTTTGGGAGATATGGATCTCAGAGGATGAAAGACTGGCAGGATATAGTCAAGAGTTATGAAAAAGGAAACTTGTATTTGGCTGAAGCAGCACAGATGCTAGTCAGAAATATTAGCTATGAAATTCCTGGATTGAAAAAACAAATTGCTAAGGAGGAACAGATACAAAGTGTGAGTGCCTTTTTCATTTGTTTTACTATTTATATATTTAACACTTATGTCAAGCCATAAGTTTAATAGTAGAGATAGTATAAATTATAATTTTCACGATTTCATAGCACAAAAATTAAATAGTAAGTAGATAAAAGTTGAAAGTAACCATGAATCAATGCGTCAGGATATATTTTAATACTATTATTATTATTTATTATAATATTGTCCATATGTGTTTCAGGAATGTGACAAAAAACATGCAGACTTTTTAAAGAATGAAGCTTCAATAAAATCAGAGTTTCTGTCATCATGCAAGCAACTGGGAATCAAGGGAGATAAAATTAAACGAGAGCTGGTGGAGAGACTGCAGGAGTTACCAGAAATATATGACAAGGTTTGTTGTTATAAAAATTGAAAGCCCTTTATTTGACTGATGTCATTCCTATCAATAAATGCACATTGCCAGACAACAATGAAACAATCCTTTACCTATTACCATTAATATTTACCTTGCCAAACAGCTGATTTATTTTTAGATATTGCCCCAATTTCTATCACCATGCTTAATCTTGAAAATACTCTTACACCCCAACTCAGAGTCACTAACGATTATTTACATCGCTCCTTAGTAAAGAATTTGTATGGTGATTCTTTACTAAGGAGCAATTTTAAGTAACCGTTAGTGACTCTGAGTTGGGGCATTATTGTAGGATGCGGGGCCCGGATAGCTGTCGAGTCCACCATGAAGTATCTGGGATTGGTGCTCGACAGCCGATGGGAATTCGGGCCCCACTTCAGGCGGCTGGCGCCCAAGCTAATGGGCGCAGCGGGTGCGCTTTCAACGTTGCTTCCCAACTTGGGGGGCCCGAGTGCCGCCTGTAGGCGGTTGTACGTGGGAATCGTGCGGTCCATGGCCCTGTATGGGGCCCCTGTGTGGGCGTTGGACATGACGGCCAACACTCTCGCCATTCTACGCAAACCGCAGAGGGCGATGGCCGTCAGAGTCGTCCGCGGGTATCGCACGATTTCCTACGAGGCGGCTTGCGTCCTGGCCGGATCCCCGCCCTGGGACCTAGAGGCGAAAGTACTCGCGTCATTATTTCGATGGCGCGAGGAAGAACGGGCACGGGGCTCGAGGCCGGTGCAACGGCAGATTGCGCTGCGCCGAGAGGAGCTTCGTCAGGTCTTGGTGGCGGAATGGCGGCAAAGGCTTCTGCGCCCTACCGCCGGCCTCGCTACCGTCGAGGCGATCCGGCTAGTACTCGATGACTGGCTCGGGAGAAGGCACGGCTCCCTGTCGTTTAGGGTGACGCAGGTGCTGTCGGGCCACGGCTGCTTCGGCAAGTATCTGTGCCGCATAGACAGGGAGCCGGACGCTCGGTGCCACCACTGCGTCCATTGCGGGGAGGACACGGCGCAACACACGCTCGCCGAGTGTGCAGCTTGGGAGGAGCAGCGCCGTGTCCTCACAAATGAAGTAGGAGACACCGGGGTGGTTTTAGCCGGTAAGAGTCCGGCACGCCCCTCCGCCTGTCCCCAGGCGGAGGTAGTCCATGAGGATTTCCCCCCGTAAAAAAAAAAAAAAAATTATTATTGTAGGATTTCGTAACAATTAAACTTGTTAAACCTTCTAAAACTCTACCAAAATATGTTTTTAACATAGTGGAGAGTGTTAAACAAGCATCCAAGTCAGTTGGCAAAGCATAGCCATACCAAAGGAAAGCTTGGCAATTTTGCTGACTGTCATGACTTCTCACAGAATACAATATACAGGAGCAGATTATCGATTTCATTGTAGTTTCTCACTGATGCATTATAATAAGACTAATGTTTGTTTACAGATAGGCAAGTCCTTATCACCACTCTGTCCAGGCATAGAGTTATATGCAGCTTTCTCAAAGTACATCCTTGGAGACCAGGCGCCAAAGGTGCTGCCTCTATTGCTGTATGTGGTAGAACATGGGAACACTACGGTATATGAGTGGGCTTATGGAGAGCCACCGTTGTCCGTGGAGCCAGATCCTATTCATATCGAGGTGGAGGATGATGACGGAGGGGCTGGAGACCAGGTATGTAGAGACAGCAAAATAGTCAGATAAGCAGGGCATGATTCAAAATGTTCTGCAACATTCAATATTTTAGAATTTTTATTAATTATTGTCAATAGTATAAGTAGGTACCTGTACAAACGACGCGCTTTGCTTCGTCATTTATTATGCATACAGCGAAGGATTGGAATAAATTGTCCGCGTCAGTGTTTCCGCTCGATTATAATGTAAGTGTCTTCAAGGCAAGAGTGAATAGGCACTTACTAAGTTGGTGCGTTTTAACACCCATGACTACATCGCCACTTACCATCAGGTGGGATTGTAGTCAAGCACTAACTTATAAGATATAAAAAGTTTATTTAACATTGGTAATAACACCATAGTAAGTGAAAAATTTTAAACAAAAGTGAATTGTTTTCAGATTGATTTCGGCGACGACTGCATAGATTTCGGCGCGGTGGAGGCGACAGCGGCTCCGTTAGACTTCGGCGACAACGCGAACGCTGAGATTGACTGGGGAAACCTGGACAGCAACACAGATGATATTGTAAGTACTTACCTATAATATATATCTTAATATACATATATAAATTACGTGTCACATTGTAAACTACTTAACCGAATTAAATTAAATTTGCACACCGTGTGCAGTTTGATACAACTTAAAAGATAGGATAGCTTACATCTCAATTTATAGTCGCAAAATTATTTTATTGCAAATTTTTTGACAGAACGAAGTCTGTCCGGGCAGCTAGTATAATATATACATTGTCAGTTTGTTATAAAAAAATAAGTATTAACAGAAAGCCTTTATTTCTACTTAATACTTACGGCTTTCCTGTACTAAATCATTTCGAAACACTTTTGTCTTTTAAGTTTAATTTGTGCCATTTTAAGGTCCTTGAGGTTTTTTGGCATGAGAGCCAGTTCCATTTTTGTTGTAACCTTTCATAATAAGAACGTCTATTGTTTCAGCAAGTATCAGAAAACGTAGTGGACATATCGCTAGAGGAGTCCGGCATCGTGGTGGAGGATCAGGGGCTGGGGGGCGGCGTGGCGCAGGGGAGGGACGCCCTCACGCTGCTCGACAACCCCTCCACTAGGAACCAGATTATGGACCAGTTGGCGGAGGTAACATGGAATACATGGATGGCATAACGTTTGTTAAAATAACCGACTTCAAAATTACTCAAAAACCACTTGTCAGATTTCGTTCAAATTTATGTGGGACCACACGACAAAACCTGCTTTCGATTAAAAAAAGAATCATCAAAATCGGTTCACCCAGTCGAAAGTTCTGAGGTAACAGACGGTCATCGGTTCAGTAGTTTCGGAGCCTCTTCAACGCAAACAAACAATCAAATCTTTCCTCTTTATAATATTATTTATGTATAATAGCCATGTTCATACAAATAAAGTTATTGTGATGTATCCTTGTATCCTTTCGCCTTCCAGCTGGAATGTTTCCTAAAGATGCGCATGTACGAGACGCACGCGGCCGACAGCCAGAGCTTCTCGCTCGCGGCGCAGCTGCCCGCGGAGTCCCCGGCCGCGCTGGCCGCCATGCTGGGCGCCGTGCGGGGCGCCGCCGCCGCCCTCGCCGCCACGCATATCACGCACTTGCATAATGTTAAACACTCGCCTAGGTATGTTTTTATGTCACGAGTCAACACGATGAGAATTAACGACACGATGATATATTAATAATGTAGATAGACGAGTCTTATTAAGTATAATATTGTTCAATACTAAAGTCTCTTTTTTTCGTAAAAAATTCTGTTCAGTATTAATAATATTTTAAATCTAATATTGATTACAATTTCAACTAAAAGTAGTGCGAAGATTGTTGTAGATGAAGAAAAAGTTGTGACTGTACGTCCTAGCCTCAGGCCCGTATTACAAACTGATCTTATGATCTCTACGAGAGCAAGATTAGGTTTCGATACTGAAATGTTAGACACGTAAAAATAGCATAATATGAGATCTGAGATTTTGCTCAAGCCGAGATTGGTACGTGTGACGAATTGCCTTTCTGACGAACAGCTCGAGTGACGAAACGCGTACGTGACATACTACGTTTGTGACAAAGACGTTATGTGACCTAATGCGTAAGTGTCTGATTTCGTTTGTGACGTTGAGCGCGTGAACATTATCAATACGGGCGTCAATCCGCTGTCCACAGATACGTGGACGTGCTAACAGCCCAGCTGCAGCAGAAGCTGTCGCTAGCGGGCAAGCTGTCGTCGCGCGCGGCGCGGGAGGCCGAGCGGCGCGCCGCCGCCGCCGCGCGCGCCGCCGCGCTCCGCCCCTTGCTGGCGAGGATCATTGAACGGACGAAGGAGCTGCAGGCTAATGTGAGTGTCCTACCGTTTTTTATAGAAATAGCCGGCAAACGAGCTGACGATCCACCTGATGGTAAGTGGCTATCGTCGCCCATGGACTTCAGTGACACCAAATGCGTCACTGATGCGTTGCCGGCCAAGAAAGAAGAAAAGAAAAGAATAGTAATAAACATCCATACAAACTGTCAAACTGTTCTTTTTTTTCTTTTTTTTCTTAATTTTATTTTTTAATTTTCCAAAACGCAAAATGCGTAAAATTCACGATAAGCCGTTTTTGAAATTTTTTCCCAAGGAATTCAACGGACTGTCATTTATGAATGTGATACACAGGTTTCTAAGTCGTGGGTATTTGACTATTTGTGACTTTTGATACATTTACAAGTCATCTAGAAAATCTTACTGCAGGATGTGTCCAAACATTTATTAATATTTCAACATTGTGTTATTTAAAACCCGTGTTTCTATTCGTAGATCGAGAATGACATTTCAAAGAAGTATAAAGGTCGACCCGTCAACATCATAGGAGGAGTTAAATTCTTATAAGCATCGTGTACGTAACTAGAAAGAAAGAAAGAAGAAAGAAAGAAACTACTTATAGTGTTCCAAGTAATGTATGTGAAATGTGAATAAGATTATATTACATGGATTGTATAAATGATTTTTAGTTTTAATGTACTATAATTTGTCTTTTTTTGTCGTTTAAGGACAATGTCTCTAATGTTATGTAAGTCAAATTGATATTTTTTTTATTCCGATAAGAATAATCAATTATAATTTTATATTTATAGTAGCTTATGGCTACCTTTTTATATGTCCTTTATTGTATGTCTAACGACTCTCTCTATGTATTTGTAATCGGTGTATAAATAAAGAATATGTATATTACATACAAATATTTTGGGTATTTATTATTGAATTCGAATATTGAATTCAATTTGATGTGAAGACAAAACTATGAAGACGTTTTGAGGGTTAAGTCGCAAAAAGTAATTACTACAGCGCAGTTTATTATCTCCATTTAGCCGTAGAGGTAATAAAAAGGTATATAGTAAGCTGGTAGGTATGGGACATAGGTGTAGTACTGGTAATACTGATATGCCGGCGCCGGCCAGACACACATGGTGAGGATTTTGGGATCACATGAGTTGTCTCGTCTCGAAGGAGCCGTCGCACAACTGGTTATAATTGTCATAAGAATCAGTAGTTTCCATGTTATTTGCAGGCCTCTCATCTGAAAGTAAATCAAGTAAGTAATTAATAAAGTAATAAAAAAGATTTACTACGGCTTTTGGGGTAGGTACTTACAAATCTTCCAGGTATGAAATGGTGTCTAAAGTAATAGTTTTGTCTTTAGCAGTTGTTTTACCTATATAATTTTCCCCCACCCCAAGATAAGTGGAGGTAAAGCGCTAAAAACAAAAAAGTGCTTCACGCAGTTTATAAATAAGTATCACATGCCCACTTCCTTACAAACTCCTCCACCTCGAGAAGTAGTGATATTCGACGTCCTAAGGGCACCCGCTGTGAACCTGTGAACTGATAGGACGATAGCTCGAATTCTGGTTTTTAGGTTTACCGCGCTTGTGAATGCCTATTGCCTCTGCCTCTTTCCAGGCGTCTGGGAAGGTACAAGTGGATAGGAGAGCATTAAAATAGCTAAGAGCAGGGCTAGCAGGAATGGAGGAAGGCGTTGTACAGCCTTATTGGTGATGCGATCGGGGCCCGGTGTATTTTTGGGATGCATGGACTTAGGAGTGATGCGCATTTCGTTAAAGGTAATGGGCGATAATGGGTCATCGGCGGGTGGTCGGGCGGGTCTAGCCTCTACCTCGTGTAAACCCCTAAGTGCTTAGGAGCTATTAAACGCAATGAGAGCAGAAGTAATCCTCTAATCCCTAGTAGAGGACACGTTATAAAAGTTTGACATTATAAGGTTTATGCAGGGTTGTCTCTAAGTAGAAAATGATGTAAAATTTATTTTAAGAGACATTAGCCATTAGTAGAAGTAGTAGTAGTACAAGAGTGTACATTTTTCATTATTACCTGACCCTGAGTAATTATATAGTACCTACCTTACACATTAGATTCTTCCACAGACCGTTTCACATTTTAAACACGGAGATTGCCCTGGGATACTAAATTAAATGGAAGTAACGTAACTTATTAACGCCCAACCCGATGTCATAAGTTTGATGTGTATGTGTCTGCCTGTGGCATCGTAGCTCATAAACGAATGGACCGATTATGATGCGGTTTTTAGGGTTCAAAATAATATCGGAACCCTTATAGTTTCGTCGTCTCCGTTCGTCCGTCTGTTCGTCTGTCTGTCCGAAGCAAAGCGCCGAGACCCTGCTAGTGCTAGAAAGCTGTAATTTGGCAAGGAAATATATATTTCTTTAAACTCCAGAACCGTAGAATAAAATATTAAAAAAAATATTTTTTTGGTCTTCTAAGACCATTTTTGGAATTAAAGGTCCGTTTACGAAATATTTGGCTTTGAAGTGCTAATTTTGATTAGAGTCAAGTGTCCTCCCCCTGCCAGCTAAACGGTTGGAGTTGAACAAGTGAAAAAAATCTCAAAAATAGGTTATGTGATGAATTTACAAGGAAAACTATCATCGCTATGTTAGCCTAAGTAGTTGATGAGTAATAGTCGATGAACTTACTACTTCCAACCCTACATTGCGCGTGGCCTGACAAGCACTTGCACGGTTATTTTATTGAAAGCTGATGAGATTGACATTATACTTAATTACTTAGTGTTAGATCTATTGTAAATAAAACTTTGGTAGTTTTTGTTTTTAAATTTTGATTAATTTTAAAATTTATAATTTTTACCTTAATGAGCTAGTCGTGCCAGCAACCCATCTCGATTGATTCAAAATTCACTCAATCATTATCTTACGATGTAACCTACCTATATCATAAGAGGTGTGTAAGTGGAAACGAATCAATTTTCAACAGAGTTGTGAATAATTGTGATTGATAATCTATCATTTTCAGGTTTGGGAATTTTTTTTCTACAATCTCCTTATTCAAATATTTTCATGAGGAATAATTCAAATTATTATATCTACACAAACATTGATGATTAGATATTCATGAAAGTGCATACTGTGTAGGTACTCTATGCAGGGCGTAGGATTTGTTTTCCCAAGTAATCTGATTAAGTAATAACCGAGTATAAATAAATAAATGGATACCATGAACACACAAAAACAAGAACCCAGACCGGGAACAGAAATTCAAACTCATCATTCAAATTTCCGCCTCGTTGGAATCGAACCCAGGACCCTTGACGCTGTGATCCGGCATGGTAACCATTGCGCCACACGGGTCGACTAATTATTTCATATTGAACGCAACATTTATAACGGTTTCCGGTGATAACGTCAATTGACGCTATGAGCGACTCCGTATCCAGAGAGTTTATTCCTGAAATACCCTCTCTGCAAATGAAATTAATTAAAAACGCTGTTTTAAGAATTCATTTTTACACAATTAAAAAACTTCCTATACTTTTGGTAGGAACAGGTCATAAACCTTTTTAAATTATTTAAATTGTTTAATTCATTAATTATTAATTTAATCATTAATTAATTAAAAAAAATAATCATTAATTATTAATTTAATCATTAATTAATTAAAAAAATAATCATTAATTATTAATTTAATCATTAATTATTTAAATAATTAAAATTTTAATTCTTCACTTAAATATGTTTCAACGTTGTTTAACAAAATGCTAAAAGTGAAAAAGGATGCCAATTAGCTGAGCCTAATATTTACAACAAATTAATATTATCAGCTGGGAATGCCAAATCGAACAAACGAATATCAAATTTTGAAAGACGGATTTGTCACACATGCACTATAGGCAAGTTTATTTCTGGTTGGTCGAGGCGGGGTTAATACAAATAATCGCCGCGTTGGTCGGCTGGCCGCCAAGCGAACGTCGAACATCGATCGCCTTGTGGTCTGTGGAACGAGGCCAACAACTGAACACGTGCACACATACACATCTATATACAAACATTGGATAAGACGTCGCTTCTGATTGGTCGGCGAGCCAGTCAAGTTTGTTTTTGTGATACGCTAGCACGTAATTCTTCGCTAGTCTGTGGCGTCTGTGCTTGGCGTTGTGGCGCTTTGGTATTTCATTCTCTTTTGTACAAATATTTGTAATGTCGTGGACCAACGATACTGTATTGGAGTTCTTGGATCTGTATAGGCGCGAAACAATTCTTTGGAATCCAAAACATCCGCTACACAGAAACAGAAATGAAATAAGTGATGCCTGGGATCGGGTACAGTCGAGTTTAAGCATTCATTGTTCCATTAATGATTTGAAGAGGAAAAAGGAATCATTAATGACATCTTTTAGAATGCATTTTAATAAGAAAAGAAAAAATCCTGAAGGATACAATATTAGTTGGTTCGCATATTCGATGATGGAAAGTTTTTTGGGCGGCAAATATGAATGTGATAGTACAAATGAAACTACGGATAATGAGGTAAATATACATGCCTAATGCCTGTTACGTACAATCATAGTGATAATACTTAGTCTGAGGATGTGACTTGATCCATTTTATCGAGTTTGGACATTGGCAAAGCTCCAATTTTCATAATTTAGGTATAGCCCAGTGCCGATAGCTCTAAAAACGGTAAAAAGTGGAAGAAAATTATAGTAGAATGAAACCTATTGCAAAAGGAAGAGAATATAACGAAGATTATAGGAAAAATAAATTACGGGCGATCTGAGGTCGGGAAGGGAGGGGGAGGGGGGGTTTAAGGGAAAAAAATGGTTTATCTCGATTTCCGGAAAAACTACAAGTCCTATTGAAAAAAGTTGAATGGCAAAGTTGTAGGTAATAAAAAGATCTACAACTTTTGTATTTACACTTTTTTACATAACCTCAAAATTTATGTGAAAAATTCAAAAAACCACGTTTTTGGTTTTTTATTTTTATCTTTTACAAAAAATATTTTTTTTTCACGAAATTTGGTGAAAACTTACCTTTGTATGTCCTTAACATACTGTAATTTTTTTGATTCAAAAAAATATTTTTTTCCACCTTATTTTGACCTTAAATCAAAAAAACAACCTTATTTTCAGTCGAAAAATCTCACGTCAAAATATCAGATTTTTTTAAAAAGTCGGTAGTCCTTTTGTTCGTTGGAATCTCTACTTTCTAATGTTATATAAAAACTTATACACTACTATGGTAAATGTTCTCAGAAAATGCAATGAAACGACAACTATTTTCGCAAAAAAAATTCGGATTCCATTGATTGCATATAAGATTGCAAAAAACATGCGAAAATAGTAGTCTTTTCATTGCATTTTCTAAGAACATTTACCATATTAGTGTATAGGTTTTTATATACCATTAGAAAGTAGAGATTTTCGCAAAAAAAATTCGGATTTCATTGATTGCATATGAGATGGCAAAAAACATGCGAAAATAGTAGTCGTTTCATTTCATTTTCTGAGAACATTTATCATAGTAGTGTATAGGTTTTTATATACCATTAGAAAGTAGAGATTCCAACGAACAAGAAGACTTCCGACTTTTAAAAAAAATCAGATATTTTGACGTGAGATTTTTCGACTGAAAATAAGGTTGTTTTTTTGATTTAAGGTCAAAATAAGGTGGAAAAAAATATTTTTTTGAATAAAAAAAATTACAGTATGTTAAGGACATACAAAGGTAAGTTTTCACCAAATTTCGTGAAAAAAAAAATATTTTTTGTAAAAGATAAAAATAAAAAACCAAAAACGTGGTTTTTTGAATTTTTCACATAAATTTTGAGGTTATGTAAAAAAGTGTAAATACAAAAGTTGTAGATCTTTTTATTACCTACAACTTTGCCATTCAACTTTTTTCAATAGGACTTGTAGTTTTTCCGGAAATCGAGATAAACCATTTTTTTCCCTTAAACCCCCCCTCCCCCTCCCTTCCCGACCTCAGATCGCCCGTAATTTATTTTTCCTATAATCTTCGTTATATTCTCTTCCTTTTGCAATAGGTTTCATTCTACTATAATTTTTTTTCGTTTCAAAAATTATCGGCACTGGACTAGTAAGTCTAAATATTTTTGAAAGATAAGCGGAGAAGTACATAAATAAATAAAGGCATAGATTAGGTACTTTAATTAATATTATTATTTTTATTATTTATTTTCTTAATTTTTGGAGTTTAACTCCTTATCTATCGATTTCATATTTAAGCAGGAATGACATTATAGGGAGAGTAAAATCAATTTTTTTCCTTCACGTTATGCGTTAATTTTGTAATTCGTAACACAGAATCTAGATGGCGTTGGATGGCTGATCAGTAACAACGCCATCTAATGGTGATAATAATCTTGGTACATCCTATTCCAATGATGTGAAACACCATCATGATCATCATCATCATCATCATCACCATGATGTTAAACTCCAGTTGTGCGTTGGAGCTGACACATGCCTTTTTATATTATTATTTTTTAGTTTTTAAGATAAGGTGTTTTTAATTCATTTCAGTATAACAATGTAAGTACATCGTTATACACATAAGTACGTGTTACACGCATAATTATGCGTATACAATTAACGAGTACCTACAACGACCGAAGTTGTGCTTCACAGACCAGCCAATGATTTGACAACATTCTTCATACGAGCAAAAAGCAGCGCCATTTTTCTCTCTTGCGAGTTACGCGAGGCAGTGTCCGTCGCGTCGAATATGTATGTACTAAGCATTGGTCCAATTGGACCAATTTAAGTGCCACATTTTGAGTGGGTGTTGGGCCAACAACACTGTTGGCCTTGTCTTTACCCATTAGTGTCAAATACCGTTGGAAATCTTGTGAATTTTGTCAATCTACCAAACTCGATGAAAATACTACTACATATACCTACATAGTTGGTTAGGGTAGAGCGATACCATGATAAAAAAACGGATTCATATTTCAAATACGACTAGCTATTAAAATTGTAAATAATATAATTGTTGCTTCCAATTGTTTCAGGTGCAAGGAAATACATCTCCCTACGCACATCAAGGGATACCTGACCAAAAAATACACAGGCCAAAAGCTAAACCGATAGAAAAGAGTAACATCACATCTATGAAGCGGCGGCCTTCAGTGACACAGAAAAGAGATCATGATTACATTTACAAGAAAGAATTGGAAGACGACGTCCCATTCGTTATCCAGGCTATGGATGATAAAAAAGAAATGGACGAATACGACTTGTACGGACAACTTTTAGCGAAGAAACTAAGAAAATTGGACGAACATCAACGAGACGTCGCAATGCATGAGATCGATAACATAATGTTTCGGGTAAAGATGCAAGGCGGGTCATCACAGAGTCGAAATTTTACGTCATCACCGCCGACTGGGCCTCGGAGGATGAAGTCTCCAGTGTTTATCGTCACACAGCCGAGCCAAGTGCAGTATGAGGATGAAAATGTACCCTATGAGGCACATATGCAAGGGGAGTCGTCTTTGTAGCAATGATCGGATGTTTTGGACACAAAACTCTTTATATCGCATACCTTTTTAGGTATCGGAGGGAATTCTGCCTGCTCCACAAAGCAGGAAACCTTCAATCCTCAGATGGAAGGTTTATGGGATATTTGCTTTGTAAAATACCCTTGGCAGTTCTGACTTGAGACATAGGGATCTCGTATGAACGTATTGGTGCCCTGGCGTAATGCCTTGATCTCAACTAAGGAGACTAACAAATGTTGGTTGAACGTTGTACCGAATTCGAAACCAATTATTACTGCGGTCAAGAAAAACAGCGTGGGGCAATTTGCATACTCTCAAGTTTTTTTTATTTGACATTCACCTACTTCCACCATGATCAACTATGATCTTAATGTCTTGTAATTTGAGAGAACATCCGAGCTCAAATGTGTTGCTCATCAGGCTGTGGCTGATGGCTGTGGAGTGGAGCGATTTGTCGGTTAATACCAGTTGGTTGTTATAAGTGAACTAGGTATAATAGTTATTGTTTTATTAAAAGAATGGTTTCAATCAAATGCTTTTGTTTTGCAATTTCTGTAGTACATTTTTTTAGAAATACTTACCGACCTATGTCTTCTGTTCGTTCATCCGATTGAATTGAAACTTTGTATGTTTATTAATGTACCTGTTGAACAGCTGTATCCCAAAACGTGTTCGTGTGTTCCAGTACATTACGTTACGGTTATTTTTTTAGCTTCATGCCATCCATCTTTTAGTCAACCGTAAAGTATCATAATAGACTTTTGGTGTGATGGATAAGCAACCATTTATACATGATCGGTTCGTTTGTCGGCTAAATCTAACGATAGACGATAGCAATCGCATATTGTCGTGAGGTGTCCTCTGATACACAGAAACGTTATATTATTATCTAGGTGTAGTTTTGTTGCCCAAGCCGAAAGTTGTAATCGGATGAAGTCGGAATTTAGAAAAATTATTATTACTAAATAAAAAACATGGACCTTTACAAAGTGCCACGGTTTCATTAATTGGGAACTATCTCACATCTACAGCGCAGTTTAAAACAAAAGCAATAGTTTAGATGTAGTGCAGATAAATAGATATTTTGAAGTAGGTCGCTCGTTGCGTTTGCCATACGCAATAGCCGTTGGTCACCGGGAACTCAAATCTTTGTCCATATACTCAGTAAGTTTTTTCTTTTTTTCAAATTCAAATTCAAAATCATTTATTCATGTAGGTATCATTGATACACTTATGCACGTCATTTTTTTAATTTACCAGCTTTTCGGAAAGGTGCTTTGTCATGGAGGAGAAGAAAAGCCGAAAGAAACTCCTCAGCACATCTTTTAAAAATAAAATACATTGGTATATTTCTTACAAAGAAGTATCACTTATAGCCTGTACGGAACTGGTTGCAGATCTGGTCATTTCCATGCGTCTTTGTCATTTATGTACTCATCTACAGTATAGTAGCCTTTGCCTAAAAGTTGAGATTTTACATGTTTCTTAAATAATTCCACTGGCAAATCACGTATTAACTTTGGGATTTTATTATAGAACTGTACACCACGGCCCATAAAAGATCGCTTCACTTTAGAAAGACGGTAAGATGGCGTTACTAACTGGTGCATTTTTCTTGTTTGGCGATTAGTGATATCAAAATTTTGTTTATACGCGCTTATATTATTCCGTATAAAAACCACGTTACTATAGATATATTGTGAGGCTACTGTAAGTATACCTATTTCTTTGAACTTGTCACGCAAAGTTTCACGAGATCTAAGTTTATAAATAGCCCTAATAGCTCTTTTTTGTAGTATGAAAATTTGTTCTATACTGGCTGCTTTGCCCCACAGCAAGATGGCTTAAGACATAATACTGTGAAAATATGCAAAATAAACCATCCTAGCAGTTTCGACGTCAGTAAACTGCCTTATTTTCCTAACAGCATAAGCAGCCCTACCGAGTTTAGTCGCGAGATTTGTTATATGTGGGCCCCACTGAAGTTTACTATCTAAGGTCATCCCTAAAAAGACCGTGGATTCCTCCATATGCAATATTTCATTATTCAGTCTGAGAGCTTTGTTAACTTTTTTAACATTAGGTAGTACAAACTCTATACATTTAGTTTTTTTTGCATTTAAAAGCAAATTATTGATAGTGAACCAACGCGGCACATGCGAAAGAGCACTATTTACGTCGTCAAAATTTACTTTATTCCTTTCACACTTAAATATTAATGATGTATCGTCAGCAAATAGTACAATATCCGCTTGGTTCTTTACATAATGTGGTAAATCGTTAATGTATACCAGAAAAAGAAACGGACCCAAGATCGAGCCCTGCGGTACACCCAACACAGCCGGTGACCCCGATGACTTAATATCTTTTATACTAACTTTTTGTATCCTATCACTCAAATAAGACGCGATCAAGCTAAGGGCCTTGTTTTTTACACCATAGTGGCCAAGTTTAAACAGCAATGTTTCGTGCTGAACACAATCAAATGCCTTAGATAAGTCACAAAATACACCTATGGCATTTTGTGATGATTCCCATGCTTCAAATATATGCTTTTTGAAGTTTAACTCCTTTAGAATCGATTTTCATATATATAAGCCCGGGGTATGAAAATTTATGGGGAGTAAAATCAAACCTTTTCTATTATGCGTTGTTTGTAATTCGTAACAAAGAATCTAGATGGCGTTGTTACTGATTTGACTATCGCAAAGTAGATGGTTGCAACGTATCAAGCATGCTTTCAGTAGCTCGAGCACGAATATTTGCGAGAAAGCATTCGTATGGTTAACGTAAGCAATTTGTATGGCATTTTTTCAAAAGCGCCCCTATCGTGCGTAAATGGTACTAAAATGCCATACAAATTTGACAAATTGCTTACGTTAACCATACGAATACTTTCTCGCAAATATTCGTGCTCGAGCTACAGTTATATAAAAAATGCGTTCATTTACTAATCGGCCGTAAGGAGTAAACTCCAGTCGTACGTCAGAGCTGACACGCACAATTTTTTTTCTTCTCACTTTCTTGGCCGGCAACGCATCAGTGAGGTCTTTGGTGTCGATGATGTCACTACCATCTTACCATCCATTACCTACTTATCATCAGGTATCTTTAGCTCTTACTTGTCGGCTATTTCCATAAAAAAAAGCTTTTTGAGTTTCAATAGGATTGTCGGACAATAATAAAGAAAATAATACAAAGTATCCTTATTATTATTATTTAAGGGCATTTGAAATAATAGGTATCATTAAAGAAAGCAACGTGATTTAAGATTTTTTTATTGTTTCTCTTATTTCTAAGCACCCATGGAAAAATAATGTACAAAAACACATAAGAATTAAAGTAATATATTACACCAAAATATACAGAGTGGAAATATAAGACGGTAGTTGGAGGAACAGTACCCTGAATCAGTATTCAGGTTCATGTTGGTAAATTTTATTGAAAGGAAACATTCCTATGAATGCAGTTTTACTTATTTTTGAAAATAAAGGAATGTTTCCTTTCAGTGAGCCATCATCAATATTCAGGGTACCTACTTTTCCTCCAACTACCGTCTTTTATTTCCACCCTGAATAAAACTTAATTATTGTAATTGACTATGTTAGGCTCGAATTAGTTCGATATGTTGGGTAACATCACAGATGTCACTAAAATATTTTGTAAATTGAAATTTCATTTCTAGTTACAAAATAATTAGACTTGCAACGAATATTCGGTTACTATTCGGTATTCGGCCTATTCGGCAGCTTTTATTATATTCGGCCGAATACCGAATATGTATAATATTATTCGGCCGAATACCGAATACTTATGTAATGTATTTTGTTATAGAGAGATAATTGGTATAATGAAAAAAAATCGATTCATTACGTATATATTCATCATTTTATTTCTCTTTAAGTAGTCATTGGTACATAACACAGGTTCATAATCACCTTCTGTGTTAGAAAAAATAAGGATTCTATGTATTTGAATTATTGTCGTAATCAAAATTTAGAAGGGTAAGGTTTTCATTTCTTTTATAATCATTTAAGTAGTCATTGGTACAAAAAACAGGTACATAATCTTTTTCTATATTAGAAAAGTTAAAAAAAATTCTATGCATTTGAATTATTTTCATAATTAAAATTTAGAAGGGGAAAGTTATGGTGTAGAGAGACTAATTTTTCTGCATTTTTAGGAAGTAGTTTACTTCTTTTTTTCCCGTAGACCATCCCAGCTTCAGAGAAAAGGCGCTCTGAATAAACACTACTTCCTGGCGCCGACAAATATTTTGCTGCAATCTTGATTAAGCACGGAAAAAATTTCCTTGCTTGCCACCAAGTATACGGATTGTCATAATGTGATATGTTACTAATACTTAGGAAAAGATCCATTTCTGTTGAAACTGCATTTTATACCGCGCAGAGCAACTGCGGGCGCGCGGGTGGTGAATACCTATTAGAATAAACGAGCGCGAAACAATCACGTCTGTACAAGTTTTGGCGCTAAAATCCGGCCGAATACTTTTGCCTAATATTCGGCTATTCGGTCAGGGGGCTCGCCGAATATTCGGTATTCGGTATACTGCCGAATATACTATTCGTTGCAAGCCTAAAAATAATATATCACCGGGCTGTTCTATAATCTAAGCCACCAGGAATAAATACCACAGAAGGAAGCTACATATTTTTCAAATGTTTTTTACATGTTTATGGCAAGTAGGATTGTGAGAATCGGACTTTAGAGGATCTTCGCGAAGTAGACCAGTAGCTCGAGCACGAATATTTGCGGGAAAGTATTCGTATGGTTAACGTAAGCAATTTGTCAAATTTGTATGGCATTTTAGTACCATTTACGCACGATAGGGGCGCTTTTGAAAAAATGCCATACAAATTGCTTACGTTAACCATACGAATACTTTCTCGCAAATATTCGTGCTCGAGCTACAGATCGCACAATTCCTCGGCGCGCTATTTTTTTTGTTTTCTGCTTAGCTTCTATTTAGAAACTACGCCTGGCGTTTGTGAATAGCAGCGGCAACCGTAGCAACTGTTTTTAATTTCTTCCACACAACTCGACAACTAACAAATTATTATTACAACTTCAGGTTTAAGAATTAAATGTATTTATTGCAAAAGTGGACAAAATTTTGTTTTTGTAAGTACCCTCGTTTCTTTTCAAATTATATTTCATACTTCGCGGGCATAGAAACAATTTCCGGGGTGAAAAAATATGCTTGGCAATTTAAAAAGTGGCAAATTATAAAATTATATTTTTGACTCACAATTTACAGATTCGCTAATTTATTTAGATTCCACCGTACAGAGTTACAGACATTAAAAAATTGTTCATTACATCCATAATTGTCCATAAAAACCCTCCTTATATCCAAAAAAAAACATATTCAGCCCAAATAAAGTTTTACAATCAAAACGAAAGTAAATTCTGCAGTAACCTAAAAGGGTCTGATCTGCATAGAGGCCGTCCTCTAGGGCAGGAGTATCTTCTAACGCACATGGCGAACTGTCTATCACACTCGCAGAGTCTCCCCGCACAGCCGTTGATGTACTGGTGCCTTGTTTGGTAGTTCTCCAGGGCACATAGCGGCTGGCCATGATAGCACTTCCAGTAGTAAGGCTGGAAGTACACCGTGTAGAACGGACAACGAATGTTCTCGTAACAATCGTCGTGCATCTTGCAGCAACTGTGGGGAAATAAGACTATTGTAAAACCAGAGAGCGGAGTACGTGGTCTCTACCTAACGTTGATTCTAGAAGTGAATATGTGGCTAGTCATGGTGACCGGAAAAAAGATCAATTACCTATTATGTAAGAACTGAGTGGAACAAAAACCAGAGATTGGTATATTTTCCTTGTAGCCTGCCTGGCCAGTTATTAGGTTACTAGGACAGTTACTAGGACTCTTGCAGTTGAATCAGCCACCAACGATGTTTGTGTTTCAGTTGGGGCCTTAAGAGCCAGTTCTTTCTTTCTTCTCGTTTGTTTCTTCAGGCAACGCATCGGTGGAGCTTAAGATGTTACTGATGTTCATGAACGACGATGACTACTTCCCATCAGGTGGGTCATCTGCTTGTTGGTCAACTATTACCAAAAGAACAGAGATTTCTAGCAGGGAATCTGAACCAAGCTTCGTCTGTTGGCATGAGGTCAAGCTAACCCTAGTGGACTTTAAAATCGATCTTACTTATCAATCCCATCAGCAGGCCGCCCCGAGCCGAGGAAGCCGCAGTAGCAGCCGTAGCCCTTGTACGCGATGGGGTCGCAGCCGGTGGCACAGGTCAGCATGTTGTAGAGGTGCAACACGCCACGCTTGCCCCGGTTGTCTCTGTTCATGTATTGCTCTGGTGTCATCTCCCTGAAATTCGAAGTTTGTGGTGTTATAGTAAAGATATGAAAGTGACAAGCAAAGCAAAAAGGGACTTCACTCCAGGACTCTTCCTCTGCTATACAAACATGGATTAGAAACCCGATCTTCCAAAGTGCTGTAGACACTGACAAACGAGCTGGCTTTCCACCTTATGGTAAGCGGCTATCGCCCATGGACATTAGCGACACAAAGGCGTTGAGGATCACTCTCCAAGGATCTTGAATTTGACGTACTCTCTATATCCGTCAATTTCTCTACAATATTCTACCTCCATCGTTTACTATGGTAAAAATAATGGTAATGTAATGGTAAAAGAAAACATACCTAACTCCTTTTACATAGTCAGCTTCTGGTATGGATAGTCTAAAAGGATCTCGTGCAAAACCAACCAATAGTTGATCTTTCATCCTAACATCTTGCTTGTACCTATCATAATTAACTTCATTTGTTTTGGTATCATTGAATTGACTGGTTCTATCATTAAAGCTATGTTTAACTACTGGTGCGTTGTATGGCTTGTTTCTAGGCCTCAGCTGGGCGTAGGATGTGCTGTTGTATATGTGCTCGTAGGTCAGGGGAGTCCTCCTTGACCAATCTGAAACGAAAAAAGAATTGTGGTTTTATTTGCTCGATAAGGCACTGCTTAAGTAGTTTGAATGTTAGCAGTTTTCTTTGTTATTTTTTTGATTATAAATATCGGTGGACTCGTACCAAGTTTTATCCTGTGAATGAATTTATATTAACTAACTAATTGTCACAGTCTTCATTTCGGTTGACGTTATTTCAATCCGGAAAATGAAATCTTTAGCTTCGCCTCGTAAAAGTTGTTTTTAGGGTTCCGTAGCCGAATGGCAAAAAACGGAACCCTTATGGATTCGTCATGTCTGTCCGTCTGTCTGTCTGTCCGTCCGTATGTCACAGCCACTTTTTTCCGAAACTATAAGAGCTATACCATTGAAACTTGCTACAAAAGCAAAGCAAAGCAACAACCCATAATTGTCCCACTGCTGGGCTCGGGGTCTCCTTTCACAATGTGAGGGGTATTAGGCCATAGTCTACCACGCTGGCCAAGTGCGGATTGGTAGACTTCACACACCTTCGAGAAGTTTATAGAGAACTCTCCGGTGTGCAGATTTCCTCACGATGTTTTCCTTCACCGAAGCAAGTGATAATTAACTTGTAATACGCACATAATATTTGAAAATTAGAGGTGCGTGCCAGGGTTTGAACTCGGGCCCCTTCGTTCGGGAGACCAACGTTCTACCGCTACTGCTATCACTACTAGGCTAACTTGCTACGTAAGTAGATGTATTCTGTGAACCGCATTAAGATTTTCACACAAAAATATAAAAAAAACAATACATTTTGGAGGTTCCCCATACATAGAACTGAAACTCAAAAATGTTTTTTTTCATCAAACCCATACGTGTGGGGTATCTATGAATAGGTCTTCAAAAATAATATTGAGGTTTCGAATATCATTTTTTTCTAAACTGAATAGTTTGCGCGAGAGACACTTCCAAAGTGGTAAAATGTGTCCCCCCCCCCCCGTAACTTCTAAAATAAGGGAATGATAAAACTGAAAAAAATATATGATGTACATTACTAAGCAAACTTCCAACGAAAATTGGTTTGAATGAGATCTAGTAAGTAGTTTTTTTTAATAGGTACGTCATAAATCGTAAACCGCAATAAACATTGATCAAAGTTACAACGAACTACAAGAACTTTTATATTATGTTACTCACAGAACACCTAATAATTAGTTAGAAAGGGCATAGCGCGTAATTTGTATGGGAACCACTGTCGCCATTCCGATCCCCTCCATTTGCTTACTCCTACAAAAATGAACAAATACGCACGAGGGTCGTTATGTGTGCGTGAGAGGCGTGACACTGTAGCTAAGGATTGACTGACGTAAACTTTTATCGGTATTTATTGTCGTAAGGTCGACAGATATGTAAAATAAAGGTAAAATATCATAATTATTGGAAAATAATATAGGAAACTTGCTACGTATGTCAGATTCAGATTCATTTGTTCTTCATCATACTTATTTTATTAAATATACTTATCTTCAAGGCAAGAGTGAATAGGCTTTTGCTAATTTAGTGCGTTTTACCACCCATGACTACATCGCCACTTACCATCAAGCATTAACTTATAAGATATAAAAAATAGGATTAAAAAAATATATAGGTATATAAAAAATAGGATGTAAAATACGTCAATGTTCTTTCAAACTATATTTCAATGCATAAAATATTAAATTTATCTGGCCACATGTACATTATTTAAGAAAGTTGTTTTTTATTATAACTTCGAAAGAATCTATCGAATATCGATGTCATCTTTTACTACGCCCAACGCTAGAGCTACTGCTACGTGATCAATGAACTAATATACTAACGTACATACGTGTGATACGTGATACATTACGCGTTCTCATTGATGTGTTAAAAATGACGAGCGCATGAAGCCCGCAATGTATATTTTTGGGCAAAGAATCATTTGAAGGACATTTTTAAAGATTTAAACTAAAATATCCTAGTTTTTTACTTAACGATGAAAAGAAACGCTTCCTTTGTTTATTTTAAGCATTTCGCTTCTTGTACGGCAAGTAATTACCGTACATGTAGGCATTTATAAGTAATTTAGTCGCAGTATTTCGCAGTACTTTTCTCCGTTGGAGTTCGCGAGTCACTAAACAGCGCGATCGCGTGTTTTTGAGGATTGTGCTCGTTTGCGCCTAATATTGGCGCGCCTGCCACGCCCACAACGCCTTTCTAACTAATTATTAGGTGTTCTGTGATGTTACTTGCTACTACGGAACCCTTCATGGGCGAGTCCAACTCGCACTTGGCCGCTTTTTTTATTCATAGTTGCTAACATATTCATTTATCATTCATTCGTCAACTCGAGGGATAGGATATAATGTAACATGATATTTGGCGGATTCTAACCCAATTTAGTATAATTTAAGATTCATCGCTTTTTTGAGTTTTTTTTTTAATAGGTAGGTATGTATCACAAATACCAATAAAAATCTAATGCGAGCAATTACGATGATACTGCCAGAGTCATTGAAAAATCAGCATTTTTCACGCACTGAATATGTTCGAACAATCGTAGCTAATAGAATGAACAAAGGGATTGCTCATTGCGCGGCGGTGCGGTGTATCAATGGCGGGTATGGGGTAGCCAGCCGACTATGAAATAGGCACAAATGATACTGGTACAGTTTTAAAGCAAACATGCCAATATAATTTATTTTAATTTTGTCATGTAGTCTCGCAAAATAATTTATTATAATAGTTAATTAGTTATCAAAACTTTGGAGATAATTTATTTGTTGCGATTGTTAGGTCAAGTTTCAACTGCAAGCAAGTACGTAATTTATACATAACGATGAACATTCATGTATTTTAGCCCTGAAACATTTAAAAAGATCAGCATTCAAAGCAGTGGCAGATACAATTGCTTTTCCAATAAATAAACTCCTGTCGACATTAAAAAAAATTAAACTTCTTCAAACACTACAATAACGTTAACTGGTTTGATTGTTTTTAAAAATTATATTTTGTCGCATGCATTTTTGAATACCAAATCAAATGTGTCTAAATTTATTTTGCTGAGCCCATGTATGTACACTACTGTATGGTGTCAGAATGAAAAACGTCAATTAGTATACGGTGAAGTGGATATTTACAAAGTGGCTTGATTTTGTTTGGGCACACTTGATGTGTTTTTTTTAGTTATCTCTAACATTTTAGATAATTTTAGTCATACTCTGAAAAGGTCGATCGTTTTATGCAGTTAGAATAACATCGAAAGAATCGTGACGTTCTTTGCGGGAGGCCTATGTCCGTCAGTGGGTGTCTTATGGCTGAAATGAGAATGATGATGAAGATAAAAATATTGGCGGGTGGGAGCGGCATTTTTTAATTTTTGCCCCGCCTCGAAAAAATTCAAGATCCAGGGCTGATTTAGTATAATCTAAGATAAATTAACTTGGACTTAGTAATAATCAGTAATAATCATGAATGGTTTGTGTTAAGTCAAATATGCAAATACGACCTACCAAAGTAGGCCTATCAAAATATTAGCCAATGTTTTCATCACGGTGATATATTTGCCGATACGGTCAGCATAATGTCAAGATGCCTAATGTGAAATGTTTAATGTAGTCCCACTGTGAAGTAACACGAAGACCTTGATGGAGATGAAAGTTTCATCTTCAATCATTCAATGTCTTAGTTTAGTCTATAGAATTGCATTGATTATCTATTAGTTCAAATATTGGTCTACCCTAGAGGGTCGCTGATGTCGTGGATCGTCTGTTCGATTGAAGGTTATTTCCATAAAAAAGATTTTATTAATACATTTTGCTAAATACACGGTAGCATTTGTTGAAGGTTGCATGTTGGATTTGTTTGATGATGGCGTGATTGGTAATCGAATTCACGCGTCTATTAGCGGTGGTCACGAGCACTCGCTAATGGGAGTTTGTCTTATTTAGTTCTAGAATACAATATAATATAGGTTTCTGAAATACGATATTGGTCTCTGATTCTGTAGTGTTACTTTAAACTATGCTCCCGTTGTCATGTCAAGTCATTATCTGATAAACTTGTCGTAGTGCTAAGAGAAGACAGTTTGCTACGTAAAGCAGCAAAAGTTAGTCACCTCTTCGACTCTACAAATAGAGATAATAGCAAGATCAAAAAGCCATGTATAAAGACACCACTATTTCTATTTTTAAATTTTGTCCATTCTGTACTTTGTAGATAAACAATAAAAATTTAAATAAAGTCTGTATACGCAAAGAAAATTTGGGAAAGATATTTCCGATATCTATTTGGGCATGACCGAAGGGTTTCAATTTAAGTCTTTATCCTAAGATTTGTCTGCTTCAATGATTGGAAAAAGAAGGTTTCTGATAACGTTGAGAAATTGTGTATTTGTTGTCCATTTTTATGTACGATAAAATAAGCGTTTGCGGTGAATAAAACTTTCATGGAAAACAGTAACATCTCAACGAGAGTACGACCACAATTTCGCCGCACACAACCATAACTTGATTTCGTAAGTGAAAGTTTAAAAGCTTTAAAAGTCGAATTATTATCGTAACTGTGCGCCTCTGATTATGACCGGTTGACCGTCAACGAAAGTGGGTGTATGTCCATTGCCCTACGGTATTTGCGTCCGGATTGTTACTGATATTATGTAAAAAAGTGAGGCTTGTTAAAATTGTGGAAAAGGGAGTATTCTTAACCGTTCGTTGTTAGTTGTTGTAAGTTGTATACCAGTAATTTGTATTTAGGTTATATTAAAATAAGCAATTAGATCAGAGGTTCCCAGACTTTTTTTCTTATAGACCACTTTTCGAAATTTAGCTGGTACCGGTGGACCCCATGCAGCTACATTTCTACCATATTCCCAAAACTGCACAAAAAATGAGAAGATTAGATCTAACTATGGAAAGCGATGCGGCTGAGTTTAGATTATAATAATAGTTTTCGAAAAAAAAGTGAGAATTGATTGGTTAATTAATTAATTGTTTTTTTTTGTCACGCCAATGTAGACCCCCGTCGAGTCTCCCGTAGACCTCTGGGGGTCCACCTAGACCACTTTGAGAACTAAGGAGTTAGATTATCACATTCAAACAAAAACCCTCTTTTATTTTACACGTTACTTCTTTTATTTAACTTTAATGATTTGAATTGAACAACAAGAAATTACTGAATACATATTATGATAATTATTCTTAACGACCCCTATCAAATATGAGTTGAAACTGTAACTGCGCTACACGTATAATTACACCTGTTCACTGAAAATAGCTTTGCGAGCATAATTGTACCTTACAGTGAAATGCATTGAAATTCTAAGTGAGCGTCAATTTGAGACAATCTAGTAAATAATTACTGTTATTAGAAGCTACATTTACATATGATTAGGTAAATGGCGGCAAGTAAATATAGATTTTAAGAACTATATAAAATGATATGACATTATCTACCTATTATTATAATCTATTATCTGTTTATTTATTATTTATTTATTAAGTAAAAAAAAACAAATTAAATATTTAGACAAGCTGGAATTTATTTGGGAGTGAAGTGGAAACATTTAGCTCGAAAATCGGATACGACACGTCTCTTGGAGATCTCACTATGCGACGATATTATTGTAAAGTTAACTTGATATCGCACGCTGCGTCATTTACATTCCTTTGTACTTTTTAAATGATTTGTTATGAATTTTGTTGGCAAGAGAGTCAGAGAATAAAGTCAAGAGTCTGACAAAGAAATAATATTTTATTTGTACACCTTACACGGTAATGACTGCTTTATGAGGTAATAAAACCTCTTAATATGTTTTTAAAGATTTTAAACGCGTTTGCAAGATATGTTATAGAAATAGCCGGCAAACGAGCTGACGATCCACCTGATGGTAAGTGGCTATCGTCGCCCATGGACAACAGCAACACCAAAGGCATCACTGATGCGTTGCCGACCAATAAAGAGAGAAGAAAAATAAAGAAAGAAATGGCCTGGCTCTCAAGCCATATTGTCTTAAACTTCCAGTTTCAATATATTATTATCTATTAGGTACTACTATTAGGTACCATTTCATTATATCTGTTACTACTAGTACTTACTGCTACTTAATTATAATTCTTGATCTACATTATAGTTAGTTCCATCGTTAATGGTCCAAGATCCCAGGGCCACCAGACGTCACGTATTTTCTGACGGACGAAATGTGGACGATTGAGTAGTGTTAGTGTGTACTACGGTCGTATGCCTACCTGCTAACTTGGTCAAATGGCCAATTTCCAGGTATCAGGTGATCAAGGTACATAAAAACATAATATAATTAAAAGTAAGTCGTCAATGCTCCCAGACACTTTCCGTTGGCCATATTGCTTTGTAGACGCTTTAAATCTCCCAAAATAATTAGTTATGTGCGCCTACACCAAAACAGACACTTTTACACCGCGCAATTTGATTGCTCTTCGAATTCTACAGGAGTCGATCAGTGTTGATACCTTATTATTTTGAGAGCTTTAAAGCGTCTGCAAAGCAATATGGCCGACGGAAAGTGTCTGGGAGCATTGACGACTTATTTTTAACTATATTTTCTAGAACATACGTGAATATCAGCCATGAGAATTTACGTGAAGTTTATAATGTTTTTATGTACCTTGATCACCTGATACCTGGAAATTGGCCGTTTGACCAAGCTAGCAGGTAGGCATACGCTCATAGTACATACTAACCCTACTCAATCGTCCACATTTCGTCCGTCAGAAAATACGTGACGTCTGGTGGCCCTGGGATCTTGCTCTATAACTTAGCTACACTATAAAACTTTGTAAAGTGTGGTGTTACCTTATCTGTGTTTTACTGTCAAAGCTTTTAACAATTAACTTGAACATTTCTAGTTTTACGTAGTACCTAGAGTTTTGTAGAGCGTGTATATGAAGAAGTTTTGTGATTTTAAAAGTACTATATCATAATTGAATTAAATAATACTTGACAAAAAATAACCGACTTCAAAATTAGGGATAGCTACTCTTCGGATCTCGCTCAAAAAGTGGAACCAAATGACAGGCACCAGCTTTCGATTAAAAAAGAATCATCAAAATCGGTTCAACTAGTCGAAAGTTCTGAGGTAACAAACATAAAAAATACAGTCGAATTGAATACCTCCTCCTTTTTTGAAGTCGGTTAATTATAGCTCAAAACTTATTAGTTTTGATCATCGACATCGAATTATTGAATTAAGGTAATTAAAATTTTGGGAATCAATCAATAAATGGCCGTGATATAAATAACTACAGTTTACGTTTTCTCCGACTTCAAATGAAACGCTAAAACTAAAGATTTTCTACAACGAGCCGCGTAAATAATGTCAGAAGACGGCACAAATTATTCTTGAAAAGCGCAATTTCAAAGCCCCATAACTTCTCCGTCTCTAAAGATATTTTTACATCATATTTAGTAAAAATTACTTATTAATAAATCGGTATTCGGTACAAAATTTATTGCAAATTTAATTGGCAGCGTCGGTAAGATAACGTTTAGTTTCTTTCTTATTGTGTATTGCATATTGGAGTATTATCGAAGAGCATAGAACTAACGTAATTATTAATTTTAATTTTGGATTTAGAAATAATTCCTTTCCATATGTATTGTAAAATATTGGATATTATGTTTTTCGCAATTTAAGATGATGCATTTGTATTATAAATATTAATATAACTTTAATAACGTGATTTTACGTAACATGTTTAGTTCATATCGTTTTGTTTCGGTTGCAAACCGGTTCCCCTTCGATTTGCTCGAGACATTGCAAAAATGTAGACGCCAAAATAGATAGTCTTCTAAAAATTAAAAGGTTGTAAAAGTGCTATCAGTATTCATAGCTTTGTGCAATATAAGTAACTGTTTCACTTTACATTATGACGTAAACGTTACTATACGAATAAAACAAAAATTGCAGAGAGCAATCAGTAGCTCGAGCACGAATATTTGCGAGAAAGTATTCGTATGGTTAACGTAAGCAATTTGTCAAATTTGTATGGCATTTTAGTACCATTTACGCACGATAGGGGCGCTTTTGAAAAAATGTCATACAAATTGCTTAGGTTAACTATACGAATACTTTCTCGCAAATATTCGTGCTCGAGCTACTGATCGAACAAAATATCGTATCGTAGAGGGACATACATATTTTATGTGAATTAACTTATAGATGTCAGAGAAAAGAAATAGTTTTAATAATAAAATAAGAAACTTAGAAACGATACAATGTCTGCGACGATTTAGGTATTCAGTTAATTTTAATTAAATAAATAAATAAATAAAATAACCACTAAAACTAAACTAAAAACTAAACTAAATATCTATTAACTTTAGTCAAACAAAGGCAACAAGTTAGAGTACGGGATAGTAAAATATGAAAAAAATGGCAGCAGACTGTTTATATTACACATTGAAATGAGTTCATTGTTCCTAAGGCTAATTAGTCCTATTCGGTCGCGTGTAATCTTTTTAAAAAATTTAACTAATTGCAAGTTTTGTATGCAGACTGTGTGAGAGCAGCAGGTATTGGCTTGATTTTACCCTGTGTAAAAATGACATTTCATTAGGTACAGTATTTACGAAGCTTTTGTTAAAGTATTTCTTGGTTTAATTTGGTATGGTAAACGATGAATGATAATACGATTTCTGCCTACCTGACTGTTGAAATTAAGATTAAAAAATTCAGTTTATTTTTCTGATAAACGAGTAAATACGTGATGTATCTGAGTTTCGATATTTAATTAATGACTTTAATTACTTAATGACATGCGTTAAAAATATGTTTTTTATAAAAAAACTAAATTTTTTACACAATTTAATAAAATAAATTCTTATCACAACACAACTTTAATTTAAATTTTTATTCAAATAATGTCACGAAACATACATTTGATTTTATCGGTATGAGATATTATAAGATACGATCATCTATAAAATTATAGTAAAAACTAAAAATACCTAAATGTTTACTCGCCGTGTAGGGTTTTTTTCCTAGCAAAAAATAAGATAATTATTTAATATTCAAGGTGATACTCTAATTGACGTCGTTATACTTGATAGTTAATCGGTATGGCCAAAAAAAAACGAGTGTGTATCGTTAATCGCTATATATTATATCCATTAAGGACATAAAAAACAAAGAAGATTAGGTAAGCTTCCGGATTTATATATTTACAAGCCGGTTCACGCGAATATTTTGTCCGCGGAAATACCTACCTACTGTTTTCATAATCATATAAAATGTATAACCCCCAATGCCAGGGGACATCGTAACCCCTTTAGGGTATGAATTTTCAAAAATCATGCAGACGATACGTTATTTTACGTTACATAAATGATTATTTTATATGAGTGCGTTTACCTATTATTATTATTTATTTATTCACAAGGCAAAATTCCAAGGACGCAATAATTTTATACTGATACAAATTACACCTCTTTTTGGGGTGAATTTTTAACAGACTGCAAAAAAGTAGGAGGTATTCAATTCGACTGTATTTTTTGTTTGTTACCTTAGAACTTTCGACTGGATAAACCGATTTTGATGATTATTTTTTTATCGAAAGCTGGTGCTTGTCATGTGGTCCCACTTAAATTTGAGTTAGATCTGACGAGTAGTTTTAGAGTTATTTTGAAGTCGGGTTTTTTGTCAATTATTACCAAATACTTTAATCCTTTAAGGATGCAGTATTTTAGTACCTAATTGTCCTGTTTTTTGATATTTTTAATAGACATTGATTTTTGATAAAACGTCTAATTTATTTTTGTTGTTTTAATTAATAATTACCCAACATATTATGCTAAAATCTGTCGTGTACAAAAACCGCTTTTCTTCATACATTCGAACCTGGATTGTCGATTATCCGAATGCCTCCGAATGAATCCGAATGACAACAATTACTCCGGTTAATCGAGTCTCTACTGTAGTTGGTCTTTTTTCAGTCTTTTTCCACTGTAACCGCACCACCCTCTTCTTCCATGGAAGAGAAGAAACAGCGAAAGAAACTCTTCAGAACATTGAACTAATGAAAACAACTGAAAAGTTTAAATTTATTTATTTATTTATTTTACTTTTTATTAAGGCAACAATTTATACAGGCCCATATTAAATGATACTTAGATAATTGTAATTTATTTAGTTACAGTTTTGCCCGGGAAATGATTTTGTCAAACTCTTAATTATTAATTTGTAAAAAGAAAAATACCCACGTATTTCTTCATAATTTAATATCATATATATTTCATTTTCGCAATTAATTGTGAATTTGCATTAATTTATACATTAGTTACTATCGTTAGGAATCTGTGTCGAATTAGATTGCGCATTTTACCTTGTCGAAAATTATGTACACACGACGTAACCAAACCAAAAGTCAGGGTCATTGATGACTTGATTCTTCTTGTGTTGCGTTGTTGACGCATGATGAATGTGGGCGCATTAATTTGCAGTGCAGCCGCTCTAATTTATTCGTTTGAGGTAAGCAGTCCACATATCAATTAAAATGTGCCACAGTTCCTTGCATCGTCACTATTCGTCACAGATCCTTGAATGAGATGATGGGACCAGCTTTCATCCTTGGAGGTTGCTGAGCTCTGGATCATTTAGATTAAACATTAGGTTCTTAACTCTGGGTTTCTTCATTAAAAAAAAAAAAACCAATAAAAACAAACACTATTATAACACTATTATAAAGCATTTTTGCATAGGTATAAACCCACTTCAGAACACCGTATTTTATCAACCGATGTGGATTTTTTAACAGACTTTAAAAAAGGAGGGGGTTATCAGTTCGTCGCGTATGTATGTTTTTTTTTGTTTGAAAGAATATACTTCCATATTCATCAAAATTCAGATCTGATGATTTCCATCCATGAGAAATTGGGTGAACTCTTCAAATATAAAAGGTAAACTCCTCAAATACATAAGGCGATTTTTATACATGTTTAGCAATAATTTAAGCAGTCCTTATAGAACGCTGTTTGGTTGAATTCGGTTATTTTTTTGGAAAATTTGTTTTTTTTTTGTCAATGTAAAAATAGCTGATAAAATACATAAATGGTCACCATCGAATCTGTTGCTTTGACGGATGTTAAAGAGATAAGGAAAGAAGCGAAATTCTTCAGATGTTTTTAAAACAAACTGCACATACTCGTAATTCAACAGCTTCTGGTTGAGACTTGAGAGATTTGACAAGATTAGGCTACGTGGGCGCAGACGAGGCTTTGATGTGTGATGGCCACTGGCAAAATTGACCGCTTAGGTATGTGGTTCAGAAGGGACGGCTAATCATGGCCCCATTGCTGTTCTGGACTAGTAGTCCATTGAGCAATTTGCAGCATATGCATTTAGCTCTTTTTGATGAGAAATTGATTAACTTTGGAAGATAATTTGAATGATTCACTTTTTAACTTACACTTTTACAATTTTAGTGACCGGTGCTTCCATTGAACATAAACATTTATTAAACATTTCATGTTAACACAATTTATAGGTAGGTAAGTTAAGTACAATGTAATTAGATAATAATATGCTTCTAATTAAAGACATTATAAGCATGAAACATTTTCTAACGTCTTCTGATTGTAATGACACAGTTAGGTTTTGTAAAGCATTGTTTGAAATAAGATTTACCGTTGCGTGGGAAAATGTGAATACGAGATTGTAATAAAAATAATTTTGGTCCACAATTATTGTGTAATTGGGTGATTCGTATGATAATTTGGATGACTAACGGTGACATTACTGGTCTCACGCAACTAATTTAAGAATAATAATATGACAGCATTGAAGTTGTAAGTTTGAGGGTAGTATTTTGGTGCTAAAATATTTTTTGGGAGATTCTATTTTTACAAAATTTTTGTTATTTATTTCATGTATTATAACAGATATTTTATTCATGTTTACATCTTACTCTTATTACCAATTTATTGCCCGTTAATCATCCCTATAGGTGTGGGTCAGGGATCTACAACGTTCTCCTGAGGTTGTGCATAAACTTTAGCTAATGATTCTATAGCTTCTAATTAACATATTTTATACAGGAACTAGTGCATTATAAAGCTTAGTTTTTAAGTTATTTGTAATATAATTTAATTCCATTTAATTTGGTGACGTCGACTTTATTCACCTGAGTTAATTCACCCAGGTGTCTTAAGTCTACTTTTAGTGTACTTTATTCACCTATGCACCCAGGTGATTTAAATTTACTGATCAAGGTGAATTGATTTAAGTAGACTTAATTCACCTATCATTTTAGTCAATGCAATTAGTGATGTTGGAATGTTATTCCGATTCGATTTTGTATAACAATTTAATTTGGGTGTACATACATTGTAAAAGTTTCTTTATTTGTGCTATGTTGCCGCTTAGTGCAGTCATAAATAAATAATCATTCAAACTATACCTGTTTCAATTTAAATGTCATGTCATTATTGAATTGACTTGTCAATAAAGGCCCATTTAGACGGAGAGTTTCTCATCTCGAAGACACCATTATCGAAAGAATATAAAAAAAATCTTTCCTACATTTACACCTCTCGCTCTTTGTCGGCAATTGCCTCGCAATGGAATATTGATTGGATACTACACTCCTATGACAATCTCGCACTTAAAATGGTTCTAACCGAATTTTACGATACTCGTATGAATTTTAAAAAATGTCAGTAGAATACAAGTCGAGATTGTCGTAAGTAAGAATTTTCTTACTGCAATTTTGGTGCGTAAATAGACGTAGGAAATTATTGCCAATCGATAAGTTACTTACGAATGTCATATGATATAATCGTAGGTGAAAATTTAGTTCTTTCCTGCATGTAATTATTTTGATACGATACGATAATGTTATGGCGATTGCTAGTGATAGTAGCGTACGATTTCTCAATTCGAAACGTGCTTGAAACTCTACGTCTAAATGAGCCTTAGCGCTCTTACACACGAACAGCACTTTGCAGTCGAGAGAGTCGCGCCGATGGCAGTCCGACAGCAGGCCAAATGCACGCCGACGACAGCCGTCAACCTATAGCAATTTGTCAGTCGACTGCATATACTCGTAGTTCAGGAGAGTACAAGTATCGCAGATTTATAAAATGAGTTCTAGTGACGATATTGATGTGGAATTGCTAATTGTGGCAGTAAAAAAGTATCCTTGTATTTGAAATTGTGTAAGGTAATTACACATTCGGTAATTTATATTTAAGTATTTAGTTCGTATGAAAATGAAAAAAAAAAATCAGTAATGAATCCATAACGAAAAATGACCAATTTAATGGTCTGAATAACATGCCGAAATTTATGCACAACCTCAGGAACACGTTGTATATTCTGTGTTTATTTTTTTCGGATTTTGCATTGCATTAATCAACTAATTACTTATATCAGAGTAAGCCGACAAAAACCTGTTCTAAATGGTTTTTATCTATTCCGTGGTTTTTATGTTTGTATAATTTGCCCCTGAGATCTTAGGCCACGGTCACATCTGATTAGAACTTTACTTATTATTTATTTATTTATTCTTTATTGCATTCACCTTACGCTTGTATCTCAAAGGGCGAACTTAATGCCTATTCTTTACCAGCCAACCCAGTGTGACAGAGAGAAATTATACAATTTAAAACCCAATTTAACAATAAAAATATACCTAAAAATTTTCAAATTATAAATCAATACAATCCAAGTCATGCAATCATGAAGTCATGCAAACATATTATGTTAAAGATATTTATGAGCACCTATTATTCCGAATTTTAATTCTAGGTAGGTAGGTATAGTTAGTGAAAAAATGCTTGTATGTTTGGCAAATTCAGAAAGTTATTTTCATTCCCGATAAAATCAATCCTACTTATCGTTCCGTCTACAAAACTCTACGTTTACATATACTGCACAGTCGTTCAGTGTACAAACTACCAACTTTTTTCTAATAGATTTAAGTGTAGGTGTAGGAGCAAAGACATGAAGGTAAATCATCAGGAAAATTATTTTGCAGGTGTTCACTAATGTTTAGTTTCACAAGTGTCAAATCATGTAATGAATTACTTGTGAACAACACGAAATTTGCAAATTGGATTAGTGGTAATTAACTTATTTGGTCGTGAAAGTTTTGTTGGTTACTAACTAATACAGAAATAACTTAGGTAGCTGTATCCTTAAAATATGAGGATACCTGCACCAAAATATTAAAGGAAGTGTAAGACATTCTCAATTGTTGATTAAATTTATTGTTGTTAAAATGTCTCGTCTATTTCAACTAAAGTGGATTTTTTAGGGTTCCAAACGAAAAAACGAAAAACGGAAGGATCACTTGTGTGTCTGGGCTACCGCCTTTCATAGCCAATTTTCTCCGAAACTACTGGACCAAATGAGTTTAAATTTGATACTCATGTAATTTTTTGTGTTGCGTACCCTATAGTGTAGGGTATCGTTGAAAAGGTCTTTCAAAAATATTATGGGTCTTTTAGGACCATTTTTGGAATTAGCGGTTAGTTTGCGAAATATTTGGCTTTAAAGTGTTAATTTTGGTTAGAGTCAAGTGTCCTCCCTCCCTGCTGGCTAAACGGTTGAAGTTGGACAAGTGAAAAAATTCTCAAAAATAGGTTATTATGATGAATTACAAGGAAAACTATCACGGCTATGTTAGCATCAGTAGTTAATGAGTAATTAATAGTCGATAAACTTACTACTTGGGAACCCTACATTGCGCGTGGCCTGACACACACTTGCCCGGTTTTTTCTTTCATCGCTTATTGAAAGCCTTTTACACTTATTGGAAATTAATTAACGATAAAATAAAGGTAATAAATACCTTGTATTGATGTTTTAATATATCGTAGTATTATTATCCGATAAAACTCGTAAGCGAGTGTGGTAAAAACAAGGAAGTGTCTTGTAAGTAATTATTTAAGCTTTCCATTCTATAAACTTTAGCGAAAATGTTTGCGACAATTAGGGCTGCAAATTTATTTTAAAAGCAATATTCTGTGATAGCTGTTCCTATCATTCAAAGAGAGTCAGACAGAGTGGAAGCAAAACTTGCGCGAACAACAGGTTGGTGACGCTAAGGAACCGTACAGAATCCAGGTATATGGATCCTCTTATCGTAGACAGGGTTGCCAGGCTTATCATTTCTCGCGGGATATTGCCACATTTCTCGGCCATATTGGCAACCCATGTTGGAGGCCAAAACTCTTGGCCACTGCGCTAAAGGGGTAAGTTAGCACTAAGCACTGACTTTTACACTCTCTTACTCCCGCTCTAGATTATGGTCACACACCATAAAAGCACCATAAAGAAAAAAGACCATGAACAAATAACTGCGGATTCTTTTGCTCTTGGTAACATCAAAATTAGGTTATAGGTTTATCCACGTATGAAGTTATTATAGTAATTACACTATGATACAATTCTTGCGAACTAGATGACTTTGAAAACCTTAGCATGACAATTAATGATAGTGTTTCACATAATAACGGAGTAAATGGTATACAAGGTTAGTGGAACATAAAACTTTGCTTGATGTATAATGCCCTAATACTTATATAATAGAGTCTTTGACACCCACCATGTATTTTTTACTGATTGGCAAGGCATACAGTTTATCTGGAGTTAAGTGGTTAGATTCTCGTACATTAACTAACTCTACAGCCGACCACACATTCAACTGCAGTTCTTTGCAAACACTTGCAAATATTTGCAATTAGTCTGTCACAAATGGACATCCAGATTGCCGGCCAAGGGAACGTTGAATCCCTTTGTTTATTATTTATTTATTCTTTATTGTTCCAACAACTTGGATCGTCCTTGAAAATGTCCAGAGAACTAACTTACTGGCTCTCTGAATTTGTGATAAGTAAAACATTTTTACCGTTAATTTTCGAACGTGGCTAACATCTAATCCTATCAGCCTTTCTCAATATTCTAACCCAAAATAAAACTTTTCTAGTAAAATGTTGCCCAGACGAGACCATAATGGCTCTACATCAAAAAGTTATCAGATTTCACGTAGAGCCAAGCTACAATCGTCAACTCACTTGTTCTGCAACTGCCAAGAAGTCACAAAGTCTCTACTATCCTATCCAAAGGTTGTGGATAGATAAATAATTGAAAACAATTTATGATTATTGTCGTAAGATAGTAAGGAAACTTAAAGAACTATCCTATTAACATGATACATGTGAAAGTTTGGTTTGTAAGGATTTATGGATGTTTGTTTTGAAATGAAATGAAATTAGTTTATTCGAAGTAGGTTTGTTACAAACACTTTTCGAAAGTCACTCAACGCCATCGCTTCAACAAATCCCTACCGTGAGTGGTCCCGGTAGAAGAAGCGGCAAGAAACTCCCGGGATTATTTTTTTTCCTACTCACAGTTACAGACAGTACTTACTACTACTTATTACATTATTTAATTAAAAAAAAAAAAAAACTCATGTCCAAGCAGTCTTGTCATTTAAATACTCATCAACTTTGTAATATGCTTTCTTCATGAGAATACCTTTTACATGAGTTTTTAATTTACAGTATGGCATTTCTGTTAATTCTAACGGGATTTTATTGTAGATTTTTACACATCTACCCATGAATGTTACTCTTTCACTCAAAAACTACTGGAGCCCAATTCTCATTTCGTAGAGATACATGTCTAACAGAGATATGTCGAAAAAACATGGCCGATTGGCCTCGTTTTATTCGAGGTCAGCCATGTTTTTTCGAGATATCTCTGTTAGACATGTATATCTACGAAATGAGAATTGCCCCCCTGAACGGAGTTTTCCCGAAAAAGCAGCAAAGGCAGTGGGCAGAGCGCTACTCAGGTGTAATTTTAGGGGTAGAGGTATACCGTATACCGCTTTATAAGTTCCAAGAGCTTGAACCTGTATTTTCCATCAACAGTAACGTCAACATGAGACGAGGTTGTTGTTGAACATGTTGAGATATCAAGGCTTGTTATTCTCACAATATGAATTCTCGCAGTACTGGAAATACATTTGATGCTAATTGGGTGTTTTTATCTTTATGGACCTTGTATATTTATTCAGCATAAATTAAAATAATGGTTAGTAATATAGATCAATGATATCAAGATCGGATAAGTGGTATTCTTAGTGGGTAAGTGGTATTCAAGCCTGATAGATTAGTAAAGGTTAGTATTATCAGATTCTCGGAATTAAAACGCTTGACGACGGATTAGTCTGAGGTCCCTACATTTCTGAGTTAAACCTAACAAGATTGCGGGAGTCTTTTCTGTTTTGTAGCTTGAAGAGTTAACTGGCCGTCTAATGGTAAGTATGTATGTGTACGGACTGCAGCACGTACATTTTAGTAGCGTCAGCAGTTTACGCTACATTAATGCATTTTGAGTCTGTGCGCTAATTGAGCCAAGCAAATATCGGTCACGCGTGCTCGCTCTATCATTTCACATTTATCATTTAATTAGATTCATTTGGTTCACTTATCAATAAACTCTATCAATTATCAACTTCCCAGTATTGACTATACTATCAAACACCCAAACGTAGAGGTCCCGTCGCAGCCCCTACAGTATGCATATAAAATCCTCACGCAAGCCCTGAAAGATCTATTTTTAAAAACCTCCTCTACGATTTTCCTAGAAGTTCGCTTTTCAGTTAGGTATGTTAATTATTAGATATTTCCGATGAGAGATCAGTTTTTACCAATTTAAAAAAATCTGTTTAGATTTCTAAACAAATTCATAATTATGTATATGAATATTATATATGTTTGTGTGTTATATTTTTATGTGTTTTTGTATTAATTTTATGTATTTTTTAAGTTTTAGTAAGTTTTTCTATTCTATTCTATTTTATTTGTCTACCGATTTTTCGGAAACTTGGGTTCCGATAGTAACTCTCCTTGGTTCAATAGTAAAATGTATTTTTACGTTTTTAGAACAAATACATAATAATAATTACGCGAATTCAAGGATTACGTCGTGTATTGGTGATATCTTCGGCGTCCTATCCTTCTCTGAATCTGAATGTCTGAAGGCGATTTTCTCTCGAATTTTTTTAAAATAAAAAAATACTCTTGAATATAAAGGTTAACTATTTTTTCAAATGCTAATTAGTGAATTTGAACATGATGTTTCTCAAAGCAAGTGGATGTAGATTTAGTTCTTCATGGCGGTAATATTGATTTCAGTCAAGAAAGTAGTATCTTTTGTATGTTAATCAATCAACACAGTAGGTAAACAACATAATAAAGCCTTATTATTGTTAACCTATGACTTTTTATTATTATAGACTTTAATTTGGATCGCTTGACAAGGACACCAGGATAACAGACGACAGACGGTTATAATTATGGACAGGAGGATCGCGCGTCATTTTTATGAGCACTCTTGGCGGTAAAATGACGGAAATGCACTCTACTACCAAGTACGTAGTGTGACGTACTGCATAGTAATACTCTACTTATGGTAGTAGCCGTGAAGACAATTCACTGTGGAACTGTCTTTATGCTTCATTGTCTAGATAGGAAATAGGAAATACAGATGTTTAATCATTTATGATAATCGCCGAGTAAGTTACCCCAGCGTTAGGATTTCCTGATGTCCTTAGATATATACAGAACGGTGAAATGTACAAATTATGAGTTTTTATTTAAATAGCCAACAGGTATTCTTCCACTAATACAATTAAGAAACTGACCTTGGCACGATAG
Source organism: Thymelicus sylvestris (assembly GCA_911387775.1). Lineage (NCBI taxonomy): Eukaryota > Metazoa > Arthropoda > Insecta > Lepidoptera > Hesperiidae > Thymelicus > Thymelicus sylvestris. Next base: position 14,659,526 of record OU426896.1, on the reverse strand, counting down.
GAAAAAATGTAATCTTGCTTAAAGAGAAGCATAATGAATAATTAATTTTATTAACCAATGTTCTTGTTTATAAAAACTATTTTAAGTTCATGCATTGTAAAGTTTTTTAAAGGAATAATCGTAATTGTTACGATGATTGAAACTGTATTTTGGGCTGTTCCACTGCACTGGTCTAATTAGTGTCAGGATTCATGTATCAGTATTCAATTGTAAACATTACTTAAATCGATAATATTATTAATTATAATATGAGTTGTTTGTTGTTAGTAAGCGAAAATATTGTGAAATTATTTAACTGTGTCGATGGCTATGAAAGTGTCTTACTTATTTAAGACATTGCGTCTTTAATGACTACTTGACATTATAATAATGTAAATAATTCATTCAGTCTTTAACCATATAATTCTAGGTCTATATAACACTATTCCGTGTATCCCAACTATAACGTAAATCTATGAAGAACCTGTAGCCGTTTAAAGACAACGAGGATTTCGGATTAGATTCTCGGTCGGGGCAGACATTAATTGTAAGATTAATAAATAAAGCATGTCTCTGGTTCTTAGTGACTTTGTGTGTGTGTGTGTGTTTTTGTGTGTGTTGTGTGTGTACCAACTAAAAACAAAATTAATAAATCAAGCATGTCTTTGGTGTTAATTTATTTCATTGTATAATTTATTCGATGACATACCTAATATGTACATTAATTTCGATATTGAACACCCTGAAAACCTTCTAAGAACTGTTGTAACAAAGTAAATATTCAAACTCAAGAGTAAAAATAACTTTATTCCAATAGGCATATAAAAGCCGCTTTTATTGGCCTATTATTCTCATTGTGTTCTAAAAAGGAGACACAGCTTTGGCATTCTGGCATTCAGACTATCCGTAACCTTAACCTTTCTACACAATATTATACTCTGATTGATTGATTAACGAACACCAGAATCACGAGTTTCTTTTTAATCTTTCATTCTTACTTTCATTTTGGATTAAGTCACCAAAATAAATAAATGATTAGGCACGATAGAACAAACTTTATTTTTGAACGAAGACTAATCAACTTGAAGTTTTACATGACCCGCGAAATTTTGCAAAATTGTTTTACGGGTAGGTACCTAGACTAGATATTACCTAAATGATTGTCTAACATTGGTAAACAGAGTAGGTATTCAAGGAGTAGGTACGTTTATATTATGATTACCTATATTGTTCCATCATTAACCATTTAAGCACAATATAGGAATCTATATTATGATTTAAGTGTACTTACTTAATTTTTAAATATTATTTTAGTCGCGTTTCGATTATTTAACTACATTGCTTCATAAATATTATTTAAACATTGATTAAAGTAGTAGGTACCTACATAAAAATAATTAGGATGTTCACCTATTTATCTGTTTTTTTATCTTAAAACCAGGTATTAAAATACTTTCTAAGGTAGGTATCAGAAGAAAATAAGGAACTTAATATTTTTCTAGGTGCAGATGTGAATAAAACCTACTTCTGTTCTAAAAAATATTTTAATGTATTCGTAGGTTCATTCATAGTTAGGTAACTACGTGAAATATTTAAATGTTATCCATCCATACCTGAGAGACCATACACTGATGGCACACATGTATAATACACTATCAGGCCCGCATAAAAAGCACCAAAACTGTTTAATTTTCGACATATTTTGCCGATAAACTCTGATATTGTTGTAACACTAGCAACACCATTGTTTAATACACACTCCATCACAGCTATTGGTAACTACGTTTAAAATTATTTATTTAATTTGTTTTATTACAAGTATTTTACGTTACGTGCATTTTTATTTGCTTTAAAGAGTTTATTATTTTATTTTATTTTGACGTTAAAAGTGGCGCGAAATGCGCGGATTGAAGCGCACGACGCATGCGCGGCGTTCGGCTTGCGTACAATGAATCGTCAGGCAAAAGCCTCCCGCCATTCAGCCTCTTTAAATTGAATGATACCAAGATCGTGATTAATTTTCTGCTCCGCATACAGCTGTAGTATTACCACGGAAGACATAATATGTAGTACATAAGTATTACTGTTATATAATTATATCCATTGTGAGCAGTTCTTTTCATTTCAATGTATTAACCATGCCAACTATTTAGGTACTTTCCTTTACAACGATATTACACAAAACTACTAAGTACATACTTATTTGGGTGGATAGGTACCTATTACCTACTATACAATATAGTAGTCTGTAGGGGCCATGTAGAGATCGTCTATTAAAAAAGTATTAAAACAATTTACGTGCCCTCAAATATTACGGTTACAACCTGTAGGCTGTAAGTGAACATATTTACATATTTTTTCAAACCTTGAGTTACATTATTGGAGTTTTATTAAGGATCCCTAATTTTTCGAAAATATAATATAGCCTATGTCACCCGGGGATAGTGTAGCTTACCAACAGTGAGAGAATTTTTCAAATCGGTTCAGTCGGTGACTGTATAAAACATGTTCGCAGGGTTCAGTAGTTTCGGAGCTCATTCAATGCAAACAAACAATCAAATCTTTCCTCTTTATAATATTATCGTAGTATAGAAGTATACATAAAATGTTTTCCAATTGCCATATTGCAACACGTGTTGTACGCACCTTCACGTTGGACCAACCAGTTGGTTCACGGGCAATTTTTTTTACCCTTAGACCAACCAGTAGGTCTACGCAGTTGGTCTACGGGCAATAAACAATTTGTAGGAACCCAAGCTATAGTGGGTTTCACATAAGTCTGCACTTCGTTATTAAATTGGAAATTTTTACGTCGTTAAAAAACCCTAACCGCTCATTTACATGCGCGTCTCGCGGATCGTCTCGTGGCTCGCGCGCGCATATAAACGTAATACGCGCATAAAAATTATAAAAAAAAATCATTCATCCAACTTCCGTGCACTAAGAATTTTGCCGCTGCTTTCAAACGTTTGTCGTTGAGTGTTATACTTTATCTGCTGTAGTAATCTCATTTTATAGGCCATTCCACAAACAACGAGTACATACATAACATCCAATGCGATAAAAATTGCACAAGAATGTTATTGTGTTTTGTAGTTTTGTTGCAGGCAAAATGGTAAAATGTTTGAAAATATACAAATAGATACAACACCTTTGGAAATCTAACGAATGTTACCACAGAAAATCAATTCTTGCGGTAAGTACCTACCTAATAAAGTTACAAAAAATGTTTAAAAAATTCAGAGTAGCGTCCTTTTTTTCTTCAGCGATAATTATAATTATAATCTGCGTCTTAAAAGCTATTACTTTGCCGTTAGCGAATTTATTATTGTCAATTTCGCAAGGCTCCGGAACTCGATAACCATTTTAATTAAAAATCGATATTGAAGCAATATAACGCTCTCGTATAAGTGTCACGTCATCAGCGTATTACCTTGTTCATAACATCACTAGGAGCATGTAATTTGGCGCGAAAGAAGGTAGATTTTTATGAGTGCTAAGAAAAGCAATTTTATGGGACTTAACGTGTTTACTTCGAAACAAAGTTATTGAAGATATTGATAAAAATCGGTACTTTTATTAGAAAAGAGAGACATTAAAATGTATTTTGGATATTTTATTACAATCATTTTATTGAAAGTGCTAATTGCAAATTCGTCTGGTGAGGACACAAGTTCTATAGTGAGTGCAACTGAGAAAACTAAATCTAACGGAATAATCTGTGGACAAAATATAAGAATCTGCCAGCCACCGATAATACCAGCAGTTCCTGTTTATCCTTTAATTTACTATCCTTTGTATTATTATTATTTCCCTGCACCATATATTTTTGGGTAATAACGAATAGGTACCTATTACACATTGAAGTATTATTACATTACACGAATAAGTAATTTGCTTTTTTTTGTAATCGATTTAATGTGCTGGCAGGATACCTACCGGAAGAAAATTACGAAACAATCGGGCAATTTCTTTTTTTTTTCAGATGCATCAAGTTTTCATTCAGTTATCATTCCTTTTTACGTTAACTACTGGATATTATCGAGATTGGGGCCCTGTCATAGCTCCGTTTACACCTGGTTATGTGAAAATTGTCCATCAATGTGAAGATACATACAATAAACCATGTCTGGAAATACCGTCAAAGAAAATTTGTAGAGAAAATCTCGCTAAACCCCTGTGTCCATGGCTACCTCTGCCGTGGTGGTATTTTTATTGTCAGTCCCTAGTGGCTCCCAAAACCCACAAAGCTGAACCCTCAAGTACTATTCAGCCATACTTCAAAAAAGTTATCCAAGATTTAATAGCGTTTAAAAAATATAATAGAATTTCAAAACTTTCGTAGAAATTCTCTGCCGGGATAAATACGTACCTAGTAATAAATAAATATGAGTAATAAATAAAAATATGAGCCCTTGCACACTCATACCTACTCGCAAGATGATTGCTTGAGTCGCGGGTGACATGACCACCATAAATAAGACATGACAAACACATGATGATACCACATACCATCAGGTGGATCTTCTGTTCATTTGCCGGCTATTTTGATAAAATAATCAAACATTTATTTATCCGCAATGCTGCTTACTTGAGGCCTATCAAGTTTCAGTCCACAAAGAAGACTAAAATTTTGTCCCTGCATACAAATGAAGTTTGTTAGATTAATTATTATATACGTATTATTATAGATTAATAGAGGAAGAAACGAGCAAGAAATTATACGTACATTTGTACGGATTGTTTTTTTTTATTTACACAGACTTTAAACAAATTGGGGCGCAGTTATAAATAAATTACCAAAAATTGCGTTGTCACGTTCGTAATATTAATTCTTTTGATACAAAAACATGAGTATCTACCACAAACAGATAAAATCGGTGGTTTTTGTGTTTGTAACCACTCAATAAAACCTACGATTGCGTGCTTCAGAATCAATGGCTGGTTCATTATCGTAATGAGTTGCAACACTTGCAACTCGCGCAGTATTTACGTAGCGCGGAATAACACCACGCCTACCCAATGACATTTAAAAAATATAGATAAGTTATGTCCTCACAAATCAACCAAAAAATCTGTTCCGAAAAGAGCTACAACACACACACATTTATCTTTTGTTTCTCTACACCAATCACATTCGTATACCTAATACCACAGAAGAAATAATAGTACCTACTTATAAAATAGTACACGAACGCTGTACGAAAACAAAAGCGTGTGTATCGTCTTGTATTGCAGAGAGACTACGAGAGGTCAATTGCCAGTTCTTACGCTCTTCATCGTCGGCGCGCTAGTGACATATCTACCTCTTTTTTACATCATAGGTAATACCATTGCGCCTACCATCTACATCCACAGGTGTTTGCAGTAGTTACATGATGCTTTGCGATGCCATAATGCGAACCGATTTCGATGATTCTTTTTTTAATCAAAAGCTGGTGGCTGTCATGTGGTCCCATATATATTTTTTTGAGATCTGACAATGGCATCCATGATAAAACCATATAAGTCTTAAATTTGTATTAAGTATGTGCGCGACAAATGGACGAATAAGTCAATATTACATTCTGATGATGATTGGTCCATAAAAAATACATGTTTCAAATCTTATCGTATCAACGAAACACATCAGAATCGGTTTGTCACATTATTATCTACTTTTCGTCAAAAACTTTGACACTTTAAATGTCAATTTGGTTCGGTGGATTAGTGATTTAGTACTCTGTGGTGGATTAGTGATTCGACTAAATCTACTCAAGACAGTGTTTCCTTTTGGGTTTTTTAATCTCAAAAACCTTTATAAGATATCCGAATTAGTGCTCTTGGTTATTTTTTGTTGACTATTAACATTATGACTATGGAGAGCTGAGCTTGACTTGGATATAGGATGCTCAGAGTCTTTTACACTGAAAGTATATACCTACAGGCATTGAACTACTATTACTATCGTATAGAATAGACACCACAAACATCGGGTTCGGGCGTGTGCATTGCAGCCGGCCGGCTGCATTTCATTCTGTCACTCGGCTGCGCTCATTGCAGCCGCATGCCAAAATTGTTTACGAAAAAACTGTATAAATTCCGTCGTGCGTAATAAGAACTTGTCACAATTGCACGACAAAAAACAATCGGTAAGAAAACAAAATACTAACTTAAATCAACTAAAACGAATTTAATTAATTTATTGTGCAATGTTTCCGCCATTTTTGAATGAAAAAATCATAAGGAGCGTTTGAACTTGGCAAGCCACTAGCGTCTTAATGGACTAAATAAGCTTGCCGACGCGACGCGCGCGCTTGTGAAAAATTTAAGATGTTGGATTTTTGACACGAATCAATGGTAATTACGTTTGAAAATCGTTCAAACGATTTTGCACGTTAAATAAAGTTGGAGTAAGAGCTTGTAAAGATTTGGAGTCGGTGACTGCTTGTCTTGGTTCGGCAAGTGTCACATACAAAGTTAGGTACTCTATGGCAAGTGTCTAGAAAGAAAGAAAGAAAGAAAGGGAAACGAGCCTTCCAGTTTAAAAAGAGAACGAAGGACGAGCCGGCGGTGGAACACACATTTTGTTTGAGATGTCTTCTCTATGTATGTACCTCTGTATACAGGTAATATGTTTCAATTTGAAAGTGTAAAGGTCTGCCACCCGAATATCAACATCGGCCATAAAAATAAATTACATACTGATAACGCAAGTCTACATCTTGTGCTTGTGCTACTATGAACTCAGTTTAGAAACGGCGCACAGTAGGGAAAACTGGACAAAAGTCTATATCCAACAAGAAAATTGATATTATACGATGCTTTTTTTTTCATTCGACTCTTTACAACGTATTTTCAAAGTTCACCTGCGACGATACCCTAAATCAGATAACTTCCTCAAATTTTTGTTAATTTTAAAAATTCGTCAACTACATCATTCAGTTATGCTTTGATGAAAATTTCAACTTAATTAATATTTGTAGAAAGAAACTAATACAAAGAAACATAGAAACCAATTTTTTTTCATTTTTTTCTTCAAATTACTCATAGTATAATTTATAAAAGAAATAGCTCTATGATGAACGTTTCGGGAATTAATTTCAATCTTAAATTAATCAACTACATGCTTTGGTCAAAGTTTTAGTTGAATGGAACAAAACGATTGACAAAAAAACAAATTAAAAATAAAATAAAAAATAAATAAAAAAAATAAAAAACTTAAAAAGTAAAAAAAAACTTTAAAAAATGAAAAATTAATGAAATTAATTAAGTTGAAATTTTCATCAAAGCATAACTGAATGATGTATAGGTGTACCAGCATCTCATGGCATTTTTGACAAGCAGACAAATGGGTTTTTAATATGGCAATGAAAATTTTTAAAACTAACTATTGTCAAGCGGCTTGTCAAGTCAAAAAAAGAGTTGTATGGATTTTTTTTCTTTTTCTAAAATTATAATTATTTTAGATTTACCTCCGAAAAAAACTTTACGATCACAAGCCACAAATATTATTTTCAGTGTTTATTGAAAAACATGCGAGGAAAAAGTTGTATTTAAGCGACAATCTGCATTATTAATATTATCCATCTTGTAGGATTAACTCGTTTTGATACTTAGTTTTCGTGATTATATATTCTTAGTAAATAATCTACATATGATTTCTTTGTATGTAAGTAAGATTAGCAAATGATATTAAATTAATTGAAATAAATAATACAAACATTGTTACAAATTAAAGGTAGCAAAAATTTTATGAATATGAAATGAAAAGTTACATCATACAAGTTCACGTAACTGAAACGGTGGAGGAGCAATTTATTAATTATCTATTTGTTCTCTTCATCAAATCAATAAAAAATACTAGTATACAGATGGCAAATTTTAAATTATAGTTGCATAAATTATTGTTAGTCACTGTAATAATTAATTATAATATAAAAAATATGTGCTTGTCTAACAAAATGTGTAGCTTTGTCTTTTATATATTTTCATCTGAAGTTAATAAACCTACATAATTTATATTGCCTATATTGCCTATTATGAAACTAACACTGTTAAAAATATCAAGGATCAAGAAGTTTTATTCTAGTTTCCCCAACGCTGGGGAGTGTGTTGTCTCCAATTTTAATTTCCCCATTTTGCCATCAGATTCTGGTACACCTATAGTTAACGAATTTTTAAAATTAATAAAAATTTGAGGAAGTTATCTGATTTAGGGTATCGTCGCAGGTGAACTTTGAGAATACGTTATACTTATAGAGTCGAATGAAAAAAAAGCATCGTATAATATCAATTTTCTTGTTGGATATAGACTTTTGTCCAGTTTTCCCATAGTTTTCCCTACTGTGCGGCGGATCTGAAACATTGGAATTTTAACCACGCAATTTCAATAATTTATGGAGTGTAGTAATTGTTCATAAAGTGATTTAGCACCAATGTCTAATATTAATTACCAGCATAAGTTTTCTGGTTTAACAAGATGAAAGGCGTGAGTGTAAGTTAATATTTAAAGCTTTATTTAGTTTCACTTGTGTGTGATCAAATCTTGCGAGTTCCACTTTCCAGTGTTCGATTGAGCTGAAATTTTCTATCAGTTGATATGTAAATCGGATTACACTACAATAAATCGGAGGGTGGCCTCCTAAAAGCCTGTTTTTATCGGTAACGCAATTTTTTTGAGGGTAGGTATAATAAGGAGGGCAGTCCTCTAGCTTTCGTAATTTTTGAGGCCTGATACATACCTTAACAAAGTGGTTTGGTGAATAGAGTATTTTTCAGCCAACAAATTAATAAATAATAATATATTTTTCAAAACGAGGGTTTTTAAATACGCGCGTGACGTTTTTTGTGACCGTCGTTTTTGTGTCACCTTCCGTGTTACAAATCTTAAAATTTCACTTACATCATTTTTTTCATTTATTTCATATAAACGCGCCTAACGAAGTATAACTTCAAAAATATGCTAAATGTCCTCTTATAACTTAATTTGCATTAAATTTTTCAGTTGAATAATTAGCATACATTGCACATTTTCTCTTTCAGAGCGGCTTGATAATCTTTCTCTGCTTGAACGTCGTTGAACCACGTTGGCGACCAATCACGCGACCGAAGGAGCATTATGCAGTAAAGATATTCCCTCACCAGATAGACAAGACCCAGTTATCTCAGCTAAAGTTACCCAACAACATCTTCTGTGCTCAGATGGAGAAGCAAACTGCAGGGATGTACATCCTCATGCCCTGGTGGTACAACTACTGCCAGGATTTGAAGGAGGAAAGAGCTAAGACGTTCGAGAGTGCTAATGTGTTTTACAAACCAATTTACAAGACCATTTTGGATCATGTGCAGAGGTATCGGCGACACAAGCGGGATGGGGCTCGAAGGACCAACATAAAATGGTTTAGTGACAGACATTGAGTGTGACCTAAAAATATTGGGATTATAATAGTCACTCCATTTAGACATATTATACTCAACTGCTGCTCTTCAGGTACAAATTGTAGTAAACCAAGCAGCTTCGCTCCCATAATTTTCTTTCTGGATAAACACACGTTATGTCCTTCTGTGTGCTCTTCACAATAATTATTGTTAGCAAAATTGTAGGCTGAAAGGGTTGCTGATTAAGACGCGAAGGCGTAACAAAGAAACTTTATAATTATTTATAATATTAGTAAGGATTAACTAAGGTAAACACCCCAATTATGGACGATTTTACAGCAAATTTGTGGTATTTGTGAAATTTTACCTATATTGTGAAAGTTCAGAACCTGAAAGTACTTAAAGTGTAAAGTCCTGTTCTTATTCAACATTTCTGCTGTGTTACGCGTGAGATATTGCAATTGGTTTAAATTTAATTAACAAATAAAAATTATCATTTTTTTACCCAGTTATGGACAGCAAAAACCCAGTCATGGACACCCAGTAATGGACATACCCCAGTCATGGACACCCAGTAATGGACACGAATCATATAAAACTAGTTAGGCTAGTTATCGACTAATCTATGATGAAAATCCAAAAGAATTATAATTATTAATATCTTTCTAGGGTTCCGAAGTAAAATCGGAACCCTTATAGTTTCGTCATGTCCGTCCGTCTGTCCGAAGCAAAGCGCCGAGACCCTTAGTGCTAGAAAGCTGTAATTTGACATGAATATACCTATTTATTAAAACTCTAGAACAGTGGAATAAAATACTAAAAAACTTTTTTTTTCAGGGTACCTCCCCTACAGGTAACGTGAGGATGATTTTTTTATTCTTCGTGTACCCTATAGTGTGGGGTATCATTGAAAAGGAATTCCAAAAATATTATGGTTCTTCAAAGACCATTTTTGGAATTAGGGGTTCGTTTGCAAAATATTCGGCTTTAAAGAGCTAATTTTGGTTAGAGTCAAGTAGGGGGGGCCCTGCTGGCTAAACGGTTAGAGTTGGACAAGTGAAACAATTGTGAAAAATAGTTTAAATGATGAATTTACAAGAAAAACTATTCCGGCTATGTTATTTTATGTAGTCAATAAGTCATAGTCGATAAACTTACTACTTCAGAACCCTACACTGCGCTTGGCCTGACAAGCACTTGTTTAATCAACTTTACATGTAACATTCACATTAAGGAACTTGGTTACTTGTTAGTTTTCTAAATTGACAATGAGGTTAGCATTAAGAAAGAGAAAATAATTAAAATTGTACTCATATTAAGCTTTTTATTTATTAACTAGCTATTACCCGCGGCTTCGCCCGCGTGTCACAGGGAAGTAACAATGAGTTGTTTTACATGCATGACACATTCCTAGTGCAAGAATAAATAAGTAACAAATCCAAAATTTAAAAGTTACTAACAGGAACCAACTGTAGAACCTATGACCCGTCTCAACCTTCCAACTATAAATATAAAGTTATATCAATATTTATATATGACCATCCATGACTACATTGCCACTTACCATCAGGTGGGATTGTAGTCAAGCATTAACTTATAAGATATAAAAAAATATTAATATTTCTAACTATAAATTTATATCAGTCCATAGATACTTTACGAACTTATACATATAGAGGAGTAGAGTAGAGGACCAACACTTTGTTACTTTTAGTATGGAGTGATTCAAATACGCATCATAATGGATCTTCCCATGGGAATGACATATTGTTTTACCGCGGTAAAGAGTAACCTATGTTATTCTCCAGCATCCTAACTATCTCCAAACAAAAATTCATACCATTACATCGCTTATTTACGACGTGAAAGAGGGACAAAGAAACAAACAAACACACTTTCGCATTTATAATATTAGTATGGATAAGTAGTTTATGAACGTCAAAATTATCAGCTTTTCATATAGGTATGCATTAATTATTAACTATGTACCTAAACTAAATTAAATTAATTTACAAATATTAATAAATGTGAATGGAAATAAACAAATAAAAACTGCTAAAACGAATGTTGATCAATGAACACTGAATGAATGAATGAGTAATTGAATGAAATAATGAACGAGTGAATGAAAAAATTAATGAGTGAATGAATGAATGAACGAGTGAATGAATTTGAATGAACAAGTGAATGTATTTGAATGATGAATTAATTAATGGATAAATTAATCAGTGAATGAAGGAATGAATGGGTGTATGATTGAATTGATTAAAAATTAATTAATTAATTGATAGGAAAAGAGAGAGGGAGGAGAGTGAGATGGAGCTGGAGAGGGAGACACGTACACGAGTTTAGTTAAAATTTAGTAACATGGCATTAATTTGTCCGGCTTTACAAAGATCGCCGGGACGGCTAGTCTATTAAATTAATTAAGCAACAACAATTTTCTGCTGTCAAAATGAGATATATCTGTAAGTAAAGAATTTTGGCATGCACTTATAATATATCAGATTATCATTATTATTCGTCTATGTAAAGTAATAAAAATCAAAAATATCTTTAAAACACTAGGTAACAATTCAAATAGCAAAAATTTAGTATTTTTTCATTTCTTTTACACTGTAAAATTTGTGTCGCGCCGGGAGGTTCTATTTTCAAAATTGAGCCCTCGTTCTCTTTTCAAAATCGACAGGATCCACTGAAAACAGTTGCCCGTTGGCTACAGCTCATTGTGCAAATTTCAGGTTCACGGTGTCGGTCCTATACGCTAGTAATAATATTTCAGTATCTATCATTTTATATCAGTGTCATTACTGGATATCTGTAAAATACCCAATAATAGCAACATTTTTCATAATTTGCAGCTAGCTTAGTAAAAAATAATACTAGGAGTAAAATTAGTTCAAATTCTGGATACACAATAGCAAAGATAAATTTCGATAAAATTATGTCCATTACTGGAGATATACAATTATAGTGCACCAGTAATGGACACCAAGAAAATATCAACAAATATAACTTCTCTGGAGTAACAACACTGTGTGTTGTAGACTTAATTTCATGGTTAACCAAACAGACAAAACACATTTTGATTTAAATAAAGCAATACAAATTTACAGAAGAAACTTTTTACTTACCGCACCACAAACCTGTATACCCAGAGTAGACACGGCAAGTTCATACAATTCACGTGTAACAATTAGGATTTGAAATCCTAATGAGGCGCCGTGTCATTTAGTCGGACTTTCATTGCTATTGGCAACAGATGTCAACTGAAATAACGAAAAATGCCTGATTTTAATGTTATAAACTGTAGAAAATCTACAAATATAGTGAGGAAAGATAAAGAAAACATTTTCTTTCATCGCTAAGCAATTTCGTTATAAAATTGTGTTCCTATCTATTTAAAATAAATTAATTTAATGTTTATTGTGGTTTTACCACGTTTTACAATGACGAGCACTTACTGAATATATGTACTACATACTACACAATACATTGCTCATTTTGGTTTAAACAATTTAGGGTTTCTTTGTTGGAACATGCAATGAAAATACAACAATCGTTACTATCAATCGTTGCTAAGTAACGCTTTACTTCGTGGTACTGTCAATATTGTCGTTTTTCGGTCAAATATAGTATATAGTGTTTTTCATTTACCCTGTCTTGTCTCGATTCTAATCGATTTTGAGAATCTTCGAATAAATAAATATTCTCATAGATATATATTTTGTAACACTCCATTTATTCCAAAGGTAACTAACTGTATTTTTTATAGTTTCGTCATATCTGTTCGCCCGTCCGTCCGTCCATTCGCAACTTAGTGCTGAGAACCTAAGAGCTAGAAAGGTGTAATTCGGCATGGATGTACATAATTATTTATTAAAACTACAAAGTCGTAGAATAAAATATTAAAAATATTTATTTACCGCAGTTCAAGTGGGGATGGATTTTTTTCCTTGGCTACCCAATACAGATAGTGTACTGTGTAAGGTATCGTTGCAAAGATATTTAAAAAAATATTATGGGTTCGGTTTAAAGAACATTATTGTCATAAGAATACAACAATTTCACTAATAGGTGAAATAATTTCATTTTCACTAATAATTCTAATAAAGAAAACGAGCTAAAATTATAAAATGCTAATTTTCTTAAAAAAAAAACTAATAAAAGTGATAATTTTGGTTCAAGTTTCCGTCTCCCCTGCCAGCTAAAAAGGTGGAGTTCGACATGTGAAAAAATTCACACGGTTACGAAATATTTGCAGGTTAACGAGTAATAATCGATCAACTTACAAGTATAGAACCCTACATAGCGCATGGCCTTACAATCTCTTGACCAGTTGTTTTTCATCAATCGAAAGAATTTTTCAAATCAGTCTAAATTAATGGTGGTACATTTTTGTTATTTTGATTATTAAATTACAAAGGTTTTGATTTCAATAAATAAATGATTATATTTTGTTTTAATTCTCTTTTTTTTTATTTTGCATAAAATTTTGAAGTAAGGAATTTAATATGATATTGATCTGTTTATTTATATTTTTGAAACGTGTTTATAATTTTAATAAAAATTTAATAAATTTTATAATTTGTGTTTATAATAAATAATCAAGTTAAATCAAACTCACCCCAATGATATTTAATAACAAAATATTAACAAAAGAAAATTATTTATTTGGTTTTATTTAGCACTATAACCTATACGTACAATAACAACCAACCAGACTGATTATAATCGGTTATCGACATCGAGAATCGGTAAGAAATCGGTTTCGTATTGGTATTGCTAGGATGAGGTATATTAATCACTAAAATATTCTTGTGACATAACATTGTGTCAAAAAAAGCGACACGCTCGGTTTCCATACAATTCGAGGTACATGCCGCATCTACTCTAGGTATATATGTCTGTGTACCGCACTAACGATTTCCTTAAGAAAAGCCGCTAATATAAATTTACAACGACAAACAATTTATAGTTCGCGCCTACTTGTGTTCTAACAGACCGAATTGAATAAAATATCAAACTTAGGCAGTTCGATGACTGTAGTTTAAGACACAGTGTTGCCAATATAAAAAAAACTGGTTCATCACCATATTCTAAATGATTTCTTTTTTTTCGTCCATTACTGGAGCCTCGTCCATTACTGGAACCGTTACCTTAGTAAGGATATGTTAATGATCAGGTAACTTTTGATAATGGACTGATTGACAAAATAATGATAAAATCGAGATGATTGTTGTCCATTAGAGGTTCCACTAGGTGGCGGTTTTTAATTCCCGACTACAAAATTCTGATCCCCTTCATGGAAGATGTCAATAGAAGTCATAATTCCTTGAAGATTTTAATTAAATTCATTATGACATGACTGGAACATTGGAACTTCCAGTGTTGATTTTGTCCTTAATATAATTGAGGTATGCAAACGTATCGACAACGCGAACTAAGTACATCCGATGCTAATGTAGTCAAAGCTTGGTGTTCAAACTTAACTGCATTTCAGAATATACGGTTGAATGCATTCTGTGTAACAGGTTTGCGATAATAATAAAATTACGTTCTATTGATTGTTAAAATACCATCCATTTATTCACAGTCAACCTTCCCTGCTCTGAGTGCACAGACCCGCCGTGACACTCGCGGGCCTTGTGGAAGACCAGCGTTGGTTGTCTCTGAACAAATAGCATAACGCTGAACGAGACCCGTTTCAGAATAAATACATACACATAGGGTTCGAAGTATCGGCCTCTGGTATCGATACCGAGTAATCGTGCGGTATCGAGGGTAAGGTATCGATACCTACTCAGTATCGAAAGTATCGTTCGAACCCTACATACACACGAATATTGTTATTATTTTAACTTACTATACTAGATGTAAGTTATTGTGTATGTATGTATTTAGTCTGAATAAAATTGTTTTCTTTCTTTCTTTCTTTCTTTCTTTCTTTCTTTCTTTCTTAGTGCGTTGTGGTGAACAACGAACGAGGTTATATCGCCCATTCCATCCAGTTGGCAGTAGCTGGTCTCTATACCAAATTATTCCCGACGTACGCGATGGAATTTTTACCCGTAGCTTGCTAGTTTGTTTCCTTTAAAGTAGACTTTTAATAAATCAAAGGGTCAATAATAAGCATGTACCTACCTTGCTTCTTTCTTGGCGGGCAACAGTTGATGCCTTTGGTGATTACACCATCATATAATCATAAGTATTATAAGATTTATAAGCGGTGGTAATCGCTTTACCTGAACACTTTGTTGTGCCGATAAACGAACAGATGAGAGCAGATGAGCATCTCCCTTGTACAGTTGTAACGACAATATTGACACTGATGCGGGCCAAAAAAGAGAAGAGTAGTAACAAACAATTGGTGATCAAGCTTCAATATATGTACATTAAAAAGTAACGAATAAAGCCTCTGTAAACTAAACTAACCTTACACACTATCACAACGGCAGTATGTTTATAAACTCGTCAAAAGTGTTTTCGGTTCTGACCGATAACTCCCGAGTGCTCAAATGTACCTCAACGTGGACACAATGGAATTGTTGGAAAAGGTATGTTTTTCCATTGACTTTGTAAAAAATGGAGCACCGCACTTTTGTTAAACAGTAAAGTATTATATAGTAGTTCTTTAAATTTTGATTTAAAAGAGACAATTACGAAAGAGTGATATTAATTAAGATTATTATTTAGAATCAAACACAAAATTTGGTTCCTATCGAGGACATCGGTCCATCTTGTGCTTGCTTGATTTCAGTATTACGAGCGAAATGTGTTGCTTTAATTTATTTTATACGTTTTGTGATAGACCAAGTAATTGGGGGTGCTGTCAATAGTTAGACAGGACAAGTAACATTTTTAAGGGTTCTTCAGTGAAGGATATTTGGGTCGCCTCTTAATTTTTAACCATTACGCAGGTACGCACTGAGATGTACCTTCCTGAAACTAGGAGAGATCCAAGTGCATTGAGTCTCCAGTAGTTGAACCCAATATGCTAGTAAACACAGTTTTTACCATGTAAATACCCTAATGCGTAGTTATTTTGAAAGTAAAATTTACTACTACTGAATTACAGAAATGTAAGATAAACAAGAAGTTATTAACGGTCTTATATTAATTAATTTTTAGGTCATAATAGCTCTTCAAATAACAAATATATTAGCGAAAAAGAAATACAGAGAAAGGTCATCGTCGGAGGAGAGTATCGAAAATATCCTGTATTACCAAGACTGCAACCACAAACGTAAAACTATAGACCCTACGCCTCTAAGAGGAACGATACCACCACCACCACCCAAGCAACAAGATTGTAAAATGAGCTGTACCATGTGCTGTGGAGGTGAATGCGTCAATAATGACCAAACTTTACCATCATCAATCATGAATGAGCGGACCATGGTCGAACCTTTGTCAAACAAAATGTCGAGACAACCTGATGGTCCAATTCAACCGATCTTGAGACCTAGAAAAAAGAAGATGAAACCATCTTTACTCCCACCTATCGGAGGAAGAAGAGAATTTGGTTTCACGAGAGAAAACATCAAAAATCTGATATCGCATGACGAGGATATCAAAAAAATCTTGAAAGATCTCGTCAAAGTAACGATGCAGAAAGTTGATTTGGTGGAGATGATCAATGCGAGAAGGAATCAGATGAACCCTTCTGAAGATCCGCCTATTAATAATGAAAATGACGAAGAAGTTTAAGAAGACTTTGAATAAAAATAATATGTTTTTTACTATATAATGAACACTTGAAAGTAAATCTGTTAAAGATAATATTAAATATGTTACACATCTCAGTAGTTTGCTATTCAATAAACAATGTCAATGCTTTTGATTTATACCTCCAAGAGTTATAGTTTATCAAAGTTAAGAAAGGATAAGCGAGTTAGGTAAAACCACAGAAGAAATAATACTTATAATAAGGTAAAACAAAAAGAAATAGACTGTTATCCGCAATAAGGGATATTGTATAAGAAACGTAACGTTAAGTGAAAAATGATCAGTATTTCTCCATCCAGAACTTTGCGAGACAATTATCATGGATTATACGAAATGTCCCCTTCACTAAATGTACTCGTAAGGAACAATATAATGTAAATTCGTCGAGAAATTTTCAACAACAATTTTCAGGTGGAGAGAAAATTTTGACAGAGTCTGTATTCATTTCTATATTTTGTTTGCAAACTTTTTAATAATCGTAACTCAATTCGGTCCCTAGTTCTGTATTTGCAGCTTTGTCTTGTCTATCATAGTCTAAAACATTACTTTATAAAGATAATGAATTAATGAGTCTGTGTTAATTCGAGGTGATTGGTTGGCATTTTGTTGTAATTCAATTAATTTGGTTTCATGAAGTTAGTGAATTAAATTCAGTTTTATTAACCGACTTCAAAACAAGGAAAGGTTTTTTTAATTAACCGATTGTCTGCAAATTTAATTAGTTCCGTCAGGACAAATAATTTTAAATACTAGGTATATAGTTATACGACTATGCGTAGATTCATTCATGCGTAGATTAGTTTATGGCAATATTGTTTTGTTCACGGCAAAATGACTAAAGAAAGTCGGTAAGTAGCTAGAAACATACGTGTGAAAAATGTTATCTCCATGCACGGCATTAAGTTTAACCGAGCTAGTCATGAAACATAAAACTACCGTACCGTCACGTGCATTATAAATGAGCTTCCGTTTCATTTCACGCTGGATTCGTTAACTTCCCAGTTCTTGGATCACTTCACTTTCTTCTATAGTCCGTTTTTTTAGACGAGACTTATTTTGTAAACAATCTTGTTCTTTTTAATAAAATATAAATTTAAATTAGTTAAAAAAAAAACTAATAGTAATCAGAAATTAGTTTTGACCTTTAACTATTATCTGCCTTTAAATGACTTTTATTTTGTGTGAGCCTTATTTTTAAATTACAAGTTACGATAAAAAGACACTGTAAGATCGTTTACCAAATTGGACTCTGCTTAAAGTGTATGTAAGTATACATTTGTGTGTGGATAAAGTTTTTTAGCGTGGTTTTCTTAAAATATGAAAGATGAAATAGTTTATAATTCGCAGTGTTGAAAAGCCAAAAGATGTTGCAAGCAAGAAAGTAGGCTCTCCAAGACTGCAACCGAAATACTGTAATACGTTTCACACTTGATTCTAGGAGGAGAGAAAGCGGAGAGGACTAACGAATATTACGTTACAATTATAAAATACCATGTTTCCTTACAAATTGTTACGTTGGAAGTGCTGGAGTGATTGCAAGACGTCGCCGCTTAGTAAAAGAACCCGTATAAGTTCAATTAGGTATATAAAGGAAACGAAAAGAAAGCATTTGTCAGCTATTGTGGAACCAGGACGTGTCTGCACTAAGTGGTTAGCTACGTCGGGTCATTTGTTATTGTTATGTGGACATACAGGAACTATAGTACAGGTACAAGGGAGTAAATCTGCTTTATTTGGCTTCGGCCATTGGCTACCGACTCTATCACGGGACTCGTGAGGAGGCTACCAACAATGGCAGTTTAAACTACAATCCCACGCTAACCCCAATCCCACGCTGGATGGGTGTCGTAAGAGGCGACTATACGTAAATCCAACCCACTGGTGGTAAGGCTCCTCGAAGGAATTATAAATTGGTAACGTTGATTTTAAGAGTTCACCCTATAGATACTTCCTTTTGCTTGAGTCAGCTGCCTAACGACTCGTGTATCGGCTGGGGGCTTGAGAGCTAGTTCTTTTTCTCTTTCTCTCGTTCGTTTTCTTTTTCTCTCTCTTTCTTTGCTGACAACGCATCAGTGTTGCATTTGGTGTCACTTTTAGCCGTATTCACTATCCATGCAACTAATGCAACTGATTGTGAGTCGAAATATCCGCGTACAAAATACGTATCATCTATTTACGTTTTTATAAACTCTGTAAAATAAATACATACATAAAATAATACCATGCATAATAAAATTGAAATGCATAGAAATTGTGATATTTACACCTGAATAATTTCACTAGCCCACTGATGTAAATCATTTTCAAATTCGACTCTACGTAAACCACAACGCTTTCAGAACGTTGGTTACCTTACGCTTAATTAGACAACAAATATTTCGCACTAATAATATAGTTACTACGTACTTAATTGTTGCAGAATAATGGATTCGTTTCTACCTAGGTTAATTCTCATGGTGTTCGTGAATGTTCAAACATTTCTTTACTGCATGTAAATAAAGCTTTACCGATAATTTTGAAGGATATAGCGTCAAAGTTTCAACGTGTTTCAAATTGGCTTCAGCCCATTAATGGCCCACTATTGGGCACGGATCTTTGCTCTTGAGAAGGCCTAGAGGCCCTAGAGCATACTCCACTACGCTGCTCCAATGCGTGGCCAACCGGAGTGTCGGAAGTTTTCAAATCGCCCGAGGGCCTCCGACTTGGTTTAACGACTGTTATTTTATGATAAATAAGCGGGACCGACGACTTTACGTGCCCTCCGAAGCACGGAAACGTTCAAGAATTTTTTCCCACTAGCGGTCACCCATCCAACTACCGACCGCGCCCGCTGTTGCTTAACTTTGTCGATCACATAGGATCGACGAAAGCCGCCCTGCTATGAGCGCTTCAAATAGAAATTAAAACTCTGGATTCAATGCAATGGTTTGAATTTAAGTTCATGCCTTGGTCGGTCGGTGGCAGGGATTAACCAAAAGTGTTTGTTTGGCGGGAACTTTCTACAGTTACGATATACTTGAACTAGATGGCGCTATATGTGTGAATGAGAAAAACAGCGAAACGATTATAAACAGTAGCTCGAGCACGAATATTTGCGAGAAAGTATTCGTATGGTTAACGTAAGCAATTTGTCTTTGTATGGCATTTTAGTACCATTTACGCACGACAGGGGCGCTTTTGAAAAAATGCCATACAAATTGATTACGTTAACCATACGAATACTTTCTCGCAAATATTCGTGCTCGAGCTACAGCTTGTGAACGTTATTTCAATGAGTGGTATCAAAAGCTTGCCTACATCATTTTAATTTGGAATATTAGCGACTGATAAAAAATTTGCACAACGATGACAAGAACTCGTAAGAGTCATGATTCTGGAATTCAAACCTTAATTACAAATCAACAATCGATTACATCAACTTTGCATAAGACTTTGTATTTTCTAGGTAATTTTCCGTGGTTATAACATCGTGTGTGAGGTTATAATATAGCAGCATGTATGAGGTTGTAATAAAGCATCATGTAAGACTCAGATCAATATAAAAGGTAGTTAGTTAACTCAGCGCCTTGAATTTGAACTAGCCAAAAAAAAAACTAACCCAGTATACGCAATTCGTACGCGTCAAGTTTAAACCAATTAGGTACTGGTAAGTAAGTAAGAGGTCCCGGGGCAGTGGAGCGAGAATAGCACACAGTCCCGGCACCAACGCGGTAGGCGTCGACACCGTGTGGTTTTAGTGGGTTCAAGTCCCACATACCTGTCCGCCTTCCCGTGGCCGGACGGATGAGACAAAGGTCTTTCCACACGTAAAAAAAAGGTAAGAGGTAACTGGCAGGAACCGGTTTTGTTTATACGTGTGTGTGTGAATGCGTGTAAATATACGGATTGCGTAGACCGGCTTGAAATTTTTCAGCTACACTCATTTCAAGGCGGTGAGTTATCTACCTTTTTTAATGATCTGAGGTGTGACGTTATAATATAGCATCATGTGTTTGTATATCATCAAGTGATAACCCTGCCGGCATCAAAGTTGAGATGAAATGTACGTACAGTCGATGTAGGGTTTAGTACTCACATCAAAAGCGTTGGACTCGTTGTTGCCATACACGCAGTAAGTAAGTAGTAGGTACGTGGTTATTATAGCACTACACAACAATTAAACATTTGCTCAGGACGATCGCACCGCTCATTGTAACGGTAAAACTCATTTGTAATTTAATTTCGCTAAACAATACCGTTATTTCAGTGACAAATGAAGTTTTGAGTATTTGATTCTTGTAGAATGTAGAGCATAGGTCGGCTTTATTCACCGTGTTACTGAGAATCAGATGTTCGAAGCCAAGTGTCCCGAATACAACAATTTTTTTGTATCTGTCCTGGAACGCCTGATAGATGGAATCATCAGACATCAGAAAAAGGTATCGCAGAAGAGTTAGCGGGCAAGAAGGGAGAGAAAAGAAAAAATGAAGGTAGTAGTCCCAAGCAAGAATACGACGTGTCGTGTGGCGGCTGACTGAAGCAACAGGGTTTGTAGTTCGTAAGAATCACCACAGTTCTAGAGAAAACGCTTATATGTATTTGTGAAAATTTCGACCTCCACACTATACGGATCATTATCGTAGAATAGCATAGAAGAATAGATAAAAATCACCGGCAATATCCAGGAACTCTTATCTGTCACACAAATAATTATATTGTTTGTTGTTTGTTAATGGGAACTTAATGGGAAACTAATGGGAAATGTTTACTTCTGCATTTATAGAGTCCTCAATAATCAGGGTGATACGTACTATCGCTAGGTATGCCACATCGCAAGACTAAAATACATGGATAACTTATAACTTAAGTGAATGATAACTTAAGTGAAAGAGAGGTGCGTGACATTCTCGGCCTGGGCAGTCGATTTATAATAGATATGGCATGAATTAATTTATCCAAATAATATTATAAGTAGTTTCGTATAAAAGATTTTCGGATTTAAAAAGTTTTTAATTATTTAAGTAGACGATAAATTATTAGACATCTGGTCCTGTTGGTAAGTGGTAAGCGGTGAGATCGATATAGAAGTCAGTAACACTGAAAGCACCTTCAAAGGCCTTCTGTCCTTACTTAGCTGCCTGCTACCACGATTATTGGATGGAGCCCTTAAAATCTCAAAAACCGGAAGACTTATATGCGTACTCTTTGGGTGTGTTTGAAGAATTATTAAAAAAATATTTAATGTAATTATTAGTATTTCAAAAAAATCCTAATAAAACCCAACAATCTGGCACCCCTAACTAACACATAATTATCGCCTACAGCGATATGTGTAATTAAAAACGGCTCGAGTGTTTCCTCCTCAATAAAGTGGTAAAAACAACACCGTAATCAACTGATTGCAACTTTAATAACTTGATGCCAGTGCGTCAAGTTCGGGTGTGAGCGAGACAGCTGTGAGGGGCTGGTGGTGTCTTTGTCGCTCGGTTCTGAAGTCGAAATCAGTGCTGAGCCAAGAGCTTAGAAGATTTATAAAGAGCTTATAAGCGCTTAGAAGCCACGTGACTATTATGGCACCTGTGAAAAGGGCCAGTTAGAATGTGTTTATTGTACAATACTGTTCCAGTTCAGTTGAATTCAGTTCATAGACTAAGTTCACGACTAAGTTTATGCATAAATATAAACTGCTAGCTAGCGCTCCGCCCGCGGCTTTATGTTATTCCAGATTGATCTATCTGTGTGCTTACTTTCATGAATATCCGTTCAGCAGTTTTCAAAAACAAACTCACGTTTATAATATTAGCGTTTTAATTTATTTATTATGCTGTAAGTAGAGGCGTAGAATGTTGATAAATGTTACCTGTAGCAATTAACATTCCTTCCCCGTTTGCGGATTCGATTCCCAGTTGGTTCCCCGTATGTAAACTGTATGTAACGTAAGTAGGTACTTCAATACTATCTATACAATTTTTTTGTTGCTTTATGTTTTAATTTACCGACAATAGTTAATACCGCTCTTCGTGCATATTGGCCTAATGGTTAGCTGGTAGAGAATGTATTTAAGCATGCATTGTACCGTGATTTTGTGGTCAGTAAAGTTTAAATAAATAAATAAATGTCGACCCTGTGACCTAGTTGGTAGCGACCCTGCCTGCGAAGCGAGGGGTCCCGGGTTCGATTCCTGGCCGGGGCAGATATTTATGTAAAAGATAAATATGTATTTATGAGTATAAATCATGGGTCATGGGTGTTATTGTAATGTGTTATACATATGTATCGTCCATGCCACCCGCGACACAGGTAATAGCCTACTGCGGGGGTGTGAGTGTGTAAGCGTTTATCATTATTATTGAAGTGAAAACTTCTTTAGTACGGGGGTGACTTGAAATTTTATGAAACGAAACTGTCCAGTGGAGACTAGAGACGAGTGGAGACTAGAGACGAGTGGAGACTAGAGACGAGTGGAGACTAGAGACGAGTGGAGACTAGAGACGAGTGGAGACTAGAGACGAGGGGAGACTAGAGATGAGTGAAGACGAGTTGAGTTGATTTTACATTCGTCTCATTATCTTGAAAACAAAATTTTTGAAGGTTTCAATTCTACCACGTCGCACCTTTAATAATAAACCGAAATAATTAAAAAACATGAGTTTTTGACATTTCATCAAAAAACGAACTAAGTCCGCGTAAAGATTAGGTACAGTCTAACGTTCGCTTGATTCGGACTACCACAAGCGAGATAGAGGACTTGCCGTCTCTTTTTGTTTGACGGAAAGGGCCAATGAGTATTCACATAACGTGCCATTTAGTGTTACGCCAGCAGTTACAAGAGTGAGACGTGTATGTGCCTGTTGTAATAGCCAATAGTTCGTTTTACTATAAAAAGGTAACTACTTGCATTTCTATTATTTTGGATGTAAAATGAACTTTTTTAAGTTATTTCGTTTAGTTTTTAAAAGATGGCTATTTAATTTGGTAAAAATTAGATTTGATTCGGTTTACGATTAAATATTACTTATCTTGTATGGACTTTTAATATTTGTTACGTTTTATTATTAAAATTTTACAATGTTCAGTAAAATATTAGATGATAGTTCTGTTTACTAATAAATATTTTTAAAGACAAAGTTCAAATTATGAGTTGTTGCAGTTTATTGTTTATTTATAGTTAAAATTTAGTTTCACATTTTAAAGTTATTTCTCTTTTGGTTTAACCAGATATTAGTATTTAAAAGTTATGACGTCGTCGTCCTGGAGAAGTCAACGAATTTTGGGCCTGATTTTAAAACCTGAACCGTCCCAAAACAAGGAAAGAACAAAGATCGCATGTCTATCAGAATGCGTAAAACAGGATACCGGTAATATAGAAAATATCAACCCATGCGATATAGAAGTAAGTTTTTTACAGGCAGATTTGGTTTTTATAATTACAATATTTATTTTACCGTCCAGTTAACTTTGAGTTAAAAATTTCAGGAGCAAATTAATGTAGAGAAAACTAAGTTGCTATTGTCTAACCTCACTCAAGACTGGCTTGAACAAGACCATACAAAGTTAAACGATGACGTAAGATGTTTAATGTGTCATTTTATTAATGTTTTAAGTTACCTACAACTTATCACTGTTTGATATACTTACTAATTTAAAATTCTAGGCCAGTCAAGTTATTGCTGAAACTGATAGTCCCCTGTATTCGGAAAATAATTTACTATCGGTGTCAGAAACAAAAATAAGTCTTGTACCAGACTACGATAGCGAAAGTATTTCCAACATAGATGACGAAGAAAACTCAAAAGTACTCGCAACAGGTAGCACGAACTTCACACGAAGAATATCCTCAAGCTCGTCTTCCTCGAACTCATCTTCATCGAGCTCCTCTTCGTCGAGCTCATCTTCGTCGTCTTCGAATTCTGACAGCTTATCCTCTTCGCGGCAAACTGACAAACCAGCTAAGGAAAGCTGCACATCACGGACTGACCTAGCTGTTATAGTTCCACGTAATATTAGGACGGAATTACATTATACTTCAGAGAACACAGCACAAAATGACTGTACATTTGATGTAATAATATATTTTATTTATTTTGTTTTTGTTAAGTCTAAATATTGAATTTATATAATTAAAAAAAAAAACTATTTTGTTTTCAGACACCATGTGTGAGTAACGTAAGAGAACAAAGAGTCTGTGCTAGGAATGGTACAATTACAATTTCTCCTCGATATACCGATGAAAGTGACTTCGACGACGACGTAGGTGATCCAAGTTATAACTTTGAAGACAAATTCGCTAACGCTTCTGCTCCCAGAACTAAGAATTTTTTATTACCTTCAACTTCGAATTACTCAACTTCTGATTCTGACTCTTCTAATCAAAACATCAAAAAAGGTCGCAAACGAAGAAAAAATCCTTCAAAATGGAGACAAAACCGAGTTAAGAAATTGCGAAACGATGGTGAATCTTACAAATCTATGTCAAGGACTCAAAAAATCATCTCAGCTCGATGTTTAAAAATTCCGTGCACAAATTGTAAGTTAAATTGTACGCAAAATGTAGACAACGGAGCAAGGTACGATATTTTTAATAACTTTTGGAAATTGGGAGATCTAAGCAAGCAAAGATCATTTATCAGTTCGTGTATGGTCGACATACAACCAAAATACAAATATACAAATACAGAAACTCCGCGTCGCCCTAATAAGGCTTTTTTCTTTACGATCAACGAAGTTAGGGTTAGAGTTTGTAAAACTTTTTTCAAAAGTACTTTGGATATAACAGACCGTATGATACATACTATAAGAACAAATACGAGTGAACATGGTTTTTTGATGGAAGAGAGGCGTGGAAAACACGGCAATAATAAAAAAATCAATCCCGAACTGGTAGCCGACATAAAAAAACACATTGACTCTATCCCTCGGATGGAATCCCACTACGTTAGGACACAAACCACAAGAGAATATATAGATGGTAGTAAAACGATTAAAGATCTATACAAGGATTTCGTAGACTTACAAACAGAAAATGGTAAAGCAACCGGTAATTATATAACCTACTATAAGATCTTTACCACAGAATATAATATTAGTTTCTTTCGTCCCAAAAAGGATCAGTGTGATCTATGTGCCAGCTATGAAAACTCTAACTGTGACCAAAAGTTGCTAATAGAAGATAAATATCGAGTGCATTTAAAAGAAAAAGAGCTAAGTCACTAAATTTCTCCAACAAAGTAACTTTATATCAATTTACCAATCCGGCTTTCGCCCCGGACATAGTACCACTACTGCACTCATAAAAGTTACGGATGATATCCGAGCGGGCATGGAGGAAAAATTGGTCACTGTGCTTGTTCTAATCGACTTCTCAAACGCATTTAACATGGTAGATCATGATATTCTCATTGCCATGCTCGGTCATCTCAACTTTTGCTCATCTTCTTTACATTGGTTTTCTACCTACCTTGCTAATCGCCAGCAAGCCGTTCGTTTTGGTCGTGACTTTTCTGACTGGTGTCAAGTTACTTCTGGCGTGCCGCAAGGTGGTATTCTGTCTCCTCTTCTGTTTTCTATTTTTATTAACTTTCTTTCTACCCAGCTAAGTTGCTCTTACCATTTTTACGCGGACGATCTTCAAATATATGCGCAAGAAACCGTTGACACTATTACTTCTGCTATAGAACGTTTAAACTGTGACTTGAACACACTGAAACAGTGGTGCACTAAGTTTGGATTAAAAGTCAATACTCGTAAATGCCAAGCCATTGTAATAGGTAGTAGCCACCAATTGCATAAGCTCAATCTTACTGCTGTCCCACCTATCACCTTTGATGGCTCTCAGATACCTTTCTCTCCTTCTGTCAAAAATTTAGGTATCTACATGGACTCCACACTCAGTTGGACAACACAAATTAAGTACGTTTGTGGCTCTGTTACTGCTAAGCTGAGAGCTTTAAACCGCCTTAGGAACTTTCTCCCGATCAAGGTAAAATTAACTCTGGTGCATGCTCTTATATTTCCCCTAATTGATTATGCTGATGTATGTTACCCTGATCTGAATGAAGATCTTCTAGACAAACTGGACCGTCTCGTAAATAATTGCATACGTTTTATCTTTTGTCTTCGAAAGTTTGATCATATCTCCTCATATCGGTCGCAGCTAAAATGGCTCCCGATTCGCCAACGAAGGCAATATAGGATACTCTCTACCCTCTTTTCTATTCTTTTTGACAATTACGCGCCGGAGTATCTAAAGTGTAAATTTCAATTCCGGTGTGATACACATGACCGACTGCTCCGCTCTTCCCAGATATTGGCTCTGTCCACTCCACTTCACCGCACTGGTTTCTTAACTTACTCATTTGTCGGCCAAGCTACTCGACTATGGAACGCACTACCTCGTAAATTGAGACAACCTTCCAGCAAATTCTCCTTCAAGAAGCAGGTACTAGCTCATTTTCTGAAAACTTTACATCATCAATAATACTTTATATACTTATATATATTTATATGTATATATATTTATATATATTTATTTATTTATTATATGTATTAGTATATCCTATTATTTTTAATATTCAATGTAAGTAGTATATATTTATATGGTATTATATAATTTGATATAATATTAATAATATTATAGTATGTTGTTTCTGTTGCAATTCATATTTATTTTACTTTGTAGTAATGTGACCGCCTTCGTTGTTTTCCCACTGCCCAAAGGTTGACTGGCAGAGAATGCTTTTAGCATTAAGTCCGCCTTTTGTTCATATACATTTGTATGGTACAATAAAGACTAAATAAATAAATAAATAAGTAGGGAAGAAAAGTTAAAAGATAGAATTAAGGCAGATAAGATTAATAAAGTCGTAATTTACGATTTGGAAGCTGTTTTGCAATGTCCCAGAGGAGAAACGTCGGCTTTCTACTACAAGTCAAAACTAAATAGTTATAATCTGACGTTGACAGAACTTAAAAATAAAGATAATAAAAATGCATATGATAACGTTTACTGCTATTTTTGGACAGAGGTGGACGCAAAACGAGGGGCAATAGAAATCGGATCTTGTGTGTGGCAATATTTGAAGAAAATCAGTAGCGAAGAAGGGACGGAAGGAAAAAATGTAATTTTTTATTCGGACAATTGTTGTGGTCAGAATAAGAACAAGTTTATCGCAACATTATATTTGTATGCTGTACAACAGTTAAATATAAATAGTATAACACATAAGTTTCTCATCAGAGGCCACACGCAGAATGAGGCAGATAGTGTGCACAGCCTCATTGAAAAGGAGGTAAAAAGGAACTTGAAGTCAGGCCCAATTTATACCCCTGACCAATACATTACTTTGATCAAGTCTGCAAAAAAAAGTACACCCGCTATTAATGTTCACGAAATGACTTTCGAGTCATTTCTAAACATTAAAGAATTGCAAGAGGAGTGGGGGTATAATTTCAATACTAACACTAACGGAGAAACAGTGAGTTGGGTAGACATAAAGCACTTAAAAATGACTAAAGGAAATCCGTTCACATTTTTATATAAATGTTCTTACGAGGATGGACCATACAAAGAAGTCAACGTAAGAAATAAAAGAAAGAAGTTAAAGGACGCAAATGATATTGTGCTTAAACAAGCATATAATGAAAATCAAAAATTAAGCGCCAATAAAAAGAAGGACTTAAAAGAGCTCCTCACAAAAGGTTTAATCCCTGCTTACTATGCAAAGGAGGTGGACAACATCTGTATGGGCATTTGCCCCATTTGTGAAGTATAATGTACACATATTATTTTTACCTTAAATTAAAGCTTACAATATCTACTTTGATAATTTTATCAATAAAAATCTCTAGAACTCGGGATTCTCCTTTTACGGGCAGTTTTAGCTTTTGTAGTTTGACATTCTGCAAAACATATGTAATCGTGAAAAAGTGTTTTAAAGAGCGATTTTTGTATTAAATAAATACTATTTATCTTTTGGATAATTAATTAATATATGTCTTTTACTTTAATTATGACTTTATGACCTTATTCCTACAAAAAGATGTACCAGCAGTACTAAATAAAATATACGTATTAACTTGTCACCTACCTATCTGTAAATATTCACAAGCAAACGTAATATAAATAAAACTGTATATTGATATTATTAAGTGTTTCATTTTAAACATTTAGGTACACATAATATGTAAAAATTAAGGAATAAAATATAACAATAGTACCAAATAAGGCAAATAAGGTGATGCATTCAATTTTTTTTCAAATTCAAAATCATTTATTCGTTTAGGTATCATTGATACACTTATGCACGTAATTTTTTAATCAACCAGCTTTTCGCAAAGGTGCTTTGTCATGGAGGACAAGAAAAGCTGTAAAAAATCTCCTCAACACATCTTTTAAAAATAAAAATACATTGATGTATTTATTACAAAAAAATATACAGCTTGTACAGAACTGGTTGCAGAGCTGGTCATTTCCATGCGTCTTTGTCATTTATGTACTCATCTACAGTATAGTAGCCTTTGCCTAAAAGTTGAAAGAAAAAATGTTAGGAGCCTATTATAAAATAGAACTTATTTTCTAAACGTACCTATTGCAAAAAAAAAACAGGAATATTGTACATTGCCGCGTGAACCTAATCGTAGTAAGCACTACTTAATAGTAAAGAAAAATGCTATACCTGTACTCAATGATGTTGTATGTATAGAAATCTTTGCCTGTACTGCAGTGATCCATTCTACCAATATGGATTGCAGGTTTCTTGCTAAGGAAGATATGGAGTGACGTGCCATGCGCTCAATATCAACCGCGCAATTAATGCACCTCATGGCAAAAAATCAAATACAATTAATATTTTGCAGAAATGAAACTGAAAAATATTATTTTGGCAAATGACAATATAGTAGACATTGGCACTTCTGTCAGCCAATTGTCAAACTCCAGTGATGCCGGTCACTCACATTCGCGCGAATACGCGAACCCACAAGTGTGGGACGACCTTCGCGAATGATTATGCGAAGCTTTGGAGGCATTCGGGGTTTTCCAAGCTGTGTCGGTTTTTTGTCGCACATCAAAGCGCGCGAACCTCGAACCTTCGTGTAGTCTCCCACACATTCGTGCGACCAGTTGCGCACACGACTAAAAAGGTGATGTATCTCCTAATTTTTCGTGGTTCGTGGCGTCTAATCGTACTACCATTTATTTTCTGTATTGAAAATGGATTTGAATGACCACAACATAATAACAACAGCAAGATTGAACATTCGTGAACAAAGTGTAGGAGAAAGCGGAAATGGGCTTGTATACTCATATGCGAACCCATGCCTGACCACTCTTCACATATGTGCAAACATTCGTAAAAATGTCAAACATTTGCGCGCATGTGAGTGACCGGGGTGATAGCAATGGAGGTAGTAAAAGTATATTTGTATACAATACAACTTATTATTATTGTTAATTTATTATAACTATTCACGGCGGAGTTCAGAAGAAAATTAAAATTCTAGTTATGTTATAATAAATGGAAAATATGTCTTTTCAGAGGACTAAAACCTTGTACAAAAAAACGTATTTTAACCATTTCCGGGGTAAATATTGGCCACCTCCTTTCTATAACATGATGTTGTAGAAAATAAATACCTACTTTTTATTGGCGCTCACTTTGATTATTTATTGATTTGATTTTGATCTCATTCATACCAATGAAAAACATTAATTAAGAATACCCTGATATTTTTTAGTTTGTATAAGTTGATTTATACTGAAAGTATTCACACGACTGATTAATTATAAGCAAGAGTTCGTTTTTGAGGTTTTTTTTATTGCATTTGTGATTATTTTAATTATTTTGATTTAAAATTATATTTCTATTTCAATGATAAACCGTATATTATTTTGATAACACTTTCATTCCCTTCATATTAAACAGTCGCTTTAAGGTATAAGACTAAAATTTAATCGTTTTATTATGTGAATACAGCATTATATCTTAATGAATAAAGTTTTTCGGATATTTGTTAATAATAAACTGCACTATTAATTTTTTTTCTTCATATCATTTTAAACGCTAACTTGCAATTTAATCATAAAACGAATTAAGTCGCTGTTATGTTTTTTAAAGCCTTGTATTTTTTTATTAATAAGCAATAGTAATGATTTATATATATCATTTGAAAGGCTATTCTATTGGTAATACTTAAATTTTAGTAGTATTACTGTATCGTGTCCATCTTTATTTTAATTTGGAAAAATGTAGATTGCATCGTCTTTGCAAAACTTTAAACGCGATTTCCCAACAATCGTAATATTGTAATTATTTCAGTTTATTATTAAAGGTGCGACGTGTGAATTGCACACATTTTAATTATTATTATAAATATTTATCGTAGGTATCTATTGAACGTGGGAAATGTTATATTATGTATCATAATCTGTTTGTTCAAGGCAGCGACGACGCTGAGAAAATGTTCCTTGGTGTAAATCTGGTAAACAACATGCTTGTGTTCAAACATTCGCTGAAAGTAATTTGAAAATAAATTATACAATGAGGTTAGTTTTAAGGTAGCGAATACCTATTTTAATATCGTTATCGAATTGTACACTCTAATTGTATCACTCAAATGTTTTATAGTATAACACTAGCTGCCCGGACAGACTTCGTTTTGTTAAAAGTTTTTTTTATTAAAATTTATATTCTATCCTATCTTTCAAGTTGGATCAAACTGCACACGGTGTGCAAATTTGATTAAAATCGGTTAAGTAGTTTAGGAGTCCATCGCGGACAAACAACGTGACACGTAATTTATATATATTAAGATTTAGCACAGTACTTGTAGCCCTAATCGTAACCCAGGTATTGTAATTTTTATTCGTAAGCCTCTTTTTATACGTATAATATAAGTACGTATTTGTAAGCTATGTTGTACACATGACGTAGCCAATCTTCACGATAACTGTATACGAGTTTCACTGGAGTCATGATTTGATTTGAAGGGAGCGTCAGTGCCATTTACATTGTACACTTTTAAATGAAGATGATCCTATCGGCTAGATTGTAGTGAACATATTGAGTAGTCCTAAGTTCGATTTCCACTGACTTATTATCAGATCACGGGTTTTGTAATACATAATTTGGGTTTGCGCAGATATTTAGGAAATGTTAGACTTTATGAAATACTAGCTGCCCGGACAGACTTCGTTCTGTCAAAAAAATTGTAATAAAATAATATTGCGACTATAAATTGAGATGTAAGCTATCCTATCTTTCAAGTTGGATCAAACTGCACACGGTGTGCAAATTTGATTAAAATCGGTTAAGTAGTTTAGGAGTCCATCGCGGACAAACAACGTGACACGTAATTTATATATATTAAGATTAATAATATAACCTTTTCAACTTTATTTTAATTTATGAAATATAACTCAGGAGATTTACGATCAGTACGTTTTTAGCAGTAGAACTGAGGAGGCAGAGCTCACATTAGAAGGAAAAGGAATCAGTTTCACAAAAACACCATAATAAAAAACATAAACATAATTATTGTATATTATATGTAGAATGATGTGTTCCGAAAGTATCAGTGATAAAACATCAAAATCATTAGATTCTCAGATTGGACCAATTACAATCGCAAAAAAGACCCAAGAAATTTAACTAATAAACTATTCATACTAACTTTAATCTTCTATCCTGAGAAATTACCTCCACATCCATAAAGATGTAATGAAATTATACCTACTCATTGGTGTCTTATTATACTACTACTACTACTACTAAATTATACCCACTCATTGATAAATTAATAAATCTTTAAAACATATACGTGTACTTACTAAAAATAATAATGAAAAATCTATCAGATGAGAAAACACATTAAAGCAAAAGCACACTCTATATGCACTACTAATTTAGCAAAAGCCTAAATTATAATCTCCTCTCAATATGCACCACATTAAACAACCAATTCCATTGTATCTCCTACCAGCCAATCACACCTGTTAGCGGCGCCGCGGCGGGCCTGAAACCGCCCGCCCAGCGTCACTCGCCCACGCCAGACTCCACGCGGCATGTTTAAAAGCGCGCTCGCTCTCCGCCCAACCACATTAGAGTACCATCGCGCCTGCAAGCGCCTCGCGATCTGGTGGTTACTGTTGGTGGTGCCTGAGAACGAAATTGTAAGTATTTTTTAAATTTTATCTCTTTAAATTGTTATTATAAAGTGACAGTGACAATAATTTTAAAAATTAAAAAAAGTGTTTGAAATTTAGTTACGTGTTTCAAATGTTTTTGCTGTGTGTTTTTGATTTAATGATTGTTAAAATGTGTCAATATTTAACAACGTGTCAGCAGAAAGTTTTACGCTCTATATAAAAAGTTTTGGGCTTAAGATAAATAGTTGTTAAAGTGATAAAACTACATTGAGAGGGTTTTGCACCCTTAAACTTGTAAGTTCTTCGCTATGAACTAATTTAAAGTTATTAACTACTACTACGATCTACTACGATCATAAAAGCCATTAAACAAAATTAATAATACAGCTAAAAGATTGCGACAAAATTTTGATAAAAATCTGCATAAATATTAACTTATTTACCTACTTAGATCACTAACGGTGAAAAGTGTTCCAATATAAAACGTATAGTACCTGGGTGACTGAGTTTGCTCGGTTTTTTTAACAAACAAAACTATCTGAAGTAGCTTTAGTGTTGCTACTCGCCAATAGATGTCAAGAAGAGTCTATTGTAGCAGTTTTTCATTGCCTGAAAACACGGATAAAACGACATTTTCTAAAAATGAATCCTAGCTAGATCGATTTATCCCTTTAGGGCCCACAAATTAACGCGGGTGAAACCGCGGGGCACAGCTAGTATTAAATTAAGTTGCAGATTTTGTATGCAAAATAAAATGTAAAACTAAATTTTACCAAAAATATATCCCTTCATAAACGACGGAGTTCTGAGGTAAAAAACGAACGAAACATGATTTCTAACATTTTGAACTCTTTAGAAGTAACTTACTCTAAGCGGAAATTAACTTACTTATTATTATTACTTAACAAATTATAACTAAGTTTAAGAATGATTATTGGCTTCGTTAAGGCGGCTCAAGTGACTTAACAGCTCATTAGAAACTCATTAATGAACTTCAAATCTTTGTCATTTAT
The DNA here is from genome assembly GCA_911387775.1 of Thymelicus sylvestris. Lineage (NCBI taxonomy): Eukaryota > Metazoa > Arthropoda > Insecta > Lepidoptera > Hesperiidae > Thymelicus > Thymelicus sylvestris. Next base: position 14,625,323 of record OU426896.1, on the reverse strand, counting down.
TCTGAACCGCGAGTTAGAAATAGGACTTTAATCGCTACAGTATAAAACAAAGTTGTCTTTTTTATGTCCATCAACATGAGTGAGTACTGAATGGAATTTCATATGATTTTTTTTTAATTGATCAAGTTTTTTGGCTCCAGAGCCAGTTCTTTCTTTTTTTTTTTCCTCTGTTTTATGGCCGGCAACGGGCAAAGCATCAGAGATTCCTTTGATATTGCTGATGTTCATGGGCGACGATAGCCAATTTGGTGGATCGTTAGCTCGTTTGCCGGGTATTTTCATAAAAAATATATTCAGAAGGAATTTCTGGAAAAATGAAATCGTGACAAAAAGAAGAATCAACTATCCTAGCATAACATGCCCCTATTGCCATATAAAAACAAATTGTAAATTAACAACGTTAGAAATGAAATTTAATGGAATATAGAATCATAATACCGCACATGGCAGTTATGTTTTTCAGCGTATACCTAACACTCAATTCGCCCACAATCCTTCATTGCGATCGCTGTCCCATTCAGCCTTTAATTTGTTTAATGCACACGGCCGTCCTAAAAACTCCTACTTGCTGTGTATAAAAGCATTGAATGACACCCATTTCCTATTCAGTTATTCAGCGCTAAATATACGTACTGATTCATAGAGAGACAATTTCGGAAAGTGGCACGCAATAATAAAAGCAACATCCATTATGCATGTATCATGCCAGTGTGAATACAAGGCGAATAAAGGATTCCTTTTAAAATTCTCTTCTTAGAAACTTATGAGAGTTTAATTTGAATATCCTTTAGTCGAAGTAAAGGCGAGCGGGCCAATAGATAAGAGTCCATAACTGAATGAACAAGAGTTCACCATATTATTTTCAAATGTGTCATGTTTTAGTTAAGAGTAGAGGTTTTAGATAAACTTTTAGATAAACCAGCGATGAGGATATGAGTAAATTGAGGATGAGTTTTTTCAACCGTCTTCTAAGAAGGAGGATGTTCTCAAATTGGTTGTATATTTTTTTATGATATCGCAGAACTACGTCATTTGTTTTTTGTTTGTTACCTCAGAAATTTAGACTGGGTGAACCGATTTTGATGATTCTTTTTTCATCAAAAGCTGGTGCTTGTCATATGGTCCCACTCAAAGAGCTAGATCTGACGAGTAGTTTTTGAGTTATTTTGAAGTCGATTATTTTTTTCTTGGTAAAATTCAAATTATATTCCTTTGATATCTTATTGATACCTTCTTTATCTTGTTGAATAATATCCGACGTAATGACACATCCTAATCTTCTGCTATTTTAAGCCTTTTTCTCTAGTATTTCACCAGTTTTGTAACTGAGACTGAGATATTAACGTGACATCCATGCATTCGTTGTGGATCCCGCTGGGTGCTGTAAGACTGCAAATATATCATAAACAATAACGTTTGTACATTTAAAGTTTTAAGTAACACCGAGATGCCATGAGATGTATGTACATTTGTACAACAGATAAGTAACATATAAAGTTTTTGCAACACAAAAGTTTCTTTTGCTCACAGATTGCAAGGTACTAATTGATTTTTTTATATTCCATCTGATTCGCCTATTCAGATATTCCTATTGCTCATTTTGTTTTGTAAGTATTCAAATTGTTTCAAAACGGTAGGTTCTCATTATGCAGAAGCACAGAAGGCATTATGCCAGCTTTGGTTTGTGCTTTTAATGTATAATGGATACGTAATAAGGACCTCTGTTTGTCAATACAATCGATATTCAAGGCATGGCTTTCAAATCAAATCGAATTAATTCATTCATTACTTTACTTTTCTCAAATATAATAAGAAGTTAGAGAAGTTACAGTATGTAGTTTAATTTGAAACCTTACATTAAATAGAAAAAAGTTGTGGGAGTTCTGGATAAGAGGTTGTAAGCTAATCAAAATTTCCTATTTATATTAAGCGTCGTAGCAAATTGCCACGTTCACTTTAATTCCTAAGCTACAATATAAGTTTCTTGTAAGTTGCACATCAGGTTGCAGAAATACCAATAAGTAATACCTAATAATAAAAATAAAATAAGGATTTCTTACTTTTTCTTCTCTTTTTCGTGGTCGGCAACGCATCAGTGATGTCTTTGATGTTGCTAATGTTCATGGGCGACGATAGCCACTTACCATCAGGTAGATCGTCAGCTCGTTTGCCGGCTATTTCAATAACTAGTATAAATTTAAAAATAAAATAAAACATCTGCCATCAAAAAACCTATCATGATATACATTTTTGAAATTCTTATGGTGAGCTCTTTAATTTGATATCCATATTCAGTGGCGTAGCTAGCCCTAAGGAGGCCCCATATCAATATTTGTTGTGGAGCCCCCTCGACGTTAGCTGTCAAGTATGTGTAAAAGGAGTGCCAAATGTAGCGGTCGTAGGCCGCTGGCGAGCTTTTTTTTTGGGAGTGTTAGTGGGGCCCCTATACGCTGGGGGGGGGGGGGGGGGGGGCGTATAATTGATACGGCTGATACGGCAGTAGCTACACCCATGTCCATATTGCAATTGAAAGCAGACTCCATCCCTGACTCCATCGCTTTAATGACCCACTAGTGAACACGGGTCTTTCCTCTTGAGGAGGTTTAGAGAATACTATTCCACTATTCCACTTCCACGTGGACACGAAGTATTTTCAATGAATGTATCGTTTATGAAAATCTACCACAGGCCGGTTTAAAAATGAAAATATTTATTTCTCCTTTCTAGTCAAAGCTTTAGTTTTTTGAAGTCAAAGCGTTAGTTTAGTCCAAAACAAACAAGATATATGGCATTCATGTTACTCTTTATGACAAACAAGTCCCGAATTAAAACTTCGAAATCATTTTTTTAAGCGAATTCATTAAGTGTCTTAAAGTGATAAAACTGTCTAAAGAAAATTTCATTCGAAATTCATGAAGATACCGATTTTATTTCGGAACCCTAAAAACGATACCTACCGTTGGTAATACATTAGAACTGCAAAGTATTATTTTATTATTTTCCTCGTTTAGGTATTGTTTTTGTTGCATTTGGAAATGTATTGTCTATTTAGTGTGCCTTCAAATACCCAACCTTTAATACCCAACTTTGGTCGTGTTTTCTTATAATTCGAAGTTAGTTTTGTTATAATTAGAAGGTGGTAGAAGAAAGTAACTTTATCTAAGTTCAAAATTTGTGAATAATTTTGCAGGCACTAATTACAAGTAACTGACAATGTTTCAATGTCTTTAAGCTCGATTATTAAAAAAAAAACGATTTTTAAGAATTTTAACTTAACTGTTGCACTTTTAAAGTAGCTTTATAGAAATAATAACCGACTTCAAAATTAGGGATAGCTAAAATACTACTCGACACATCTCGCTCAAAATGTGGAACCACATGACAAGCACCAGCTTTCGAATTTCTAAAAAAAATCATCAAAATCGGTTCTCAGCTCTGAGGTAACAAACAGAAAAAAATACAGTCGAATTGATTACTTCCTCCTTTTTTGAAGTCGGTTAAAAATAATATATTTGTAAACAGTAACGACAGCAAACTCTATCAATAAACTCAGTTAAACCACAAAAGAAATAATAGTACTTAGATATAATAAGTAGTTAAATAATGTATGTGAAGCCTTACCTTTGAGACTGCAAAGAACTGGTTCTCACGCAATATGTCAATACTCATAACCTAACAGTTGTAACAAAGAACAGAATATTACAGATATAAAGTTGTACCGTACTGATCCCTTGTTTACTGTCGTAACTGATCCTCCAGTGCGCCATGAAGATATTACACCGTACTCGCAACATATCATGTTTTACCGCGCTTTAACAACAATTTACGCTCGATTACTTTTTAAACGTCCCTTTGTTTGAAATTGTAGAATTTTCGTAAACTTCTGTTTATTGGTTAAATTGAAAACATTGAGTTTTCATTAAATTTCGAAATAATTTTTAGATCCACCAATTTTTGACTATTTTTCAAATCATTTTGAAGTTTATTTTACAAATAACTATTATCCAAAATGTTTAATTACTACAGGGAATCTGTTCAAAAATTTCAATTGATCGATTCACCTTGCTTTTAATTTTAAGAATCAACTCCACCGACTCTATTACAAAAAAAAGTGGCTGTGACATACGGACGGACGGACAGACAGACATGACGAATCTATAAGGGTTCCGTTTTTTGCCATTTGGCTACGGAACCCTAAAAACATTCAAGTAAGTAAGTCCCTTATAAACGTGAAAATCCCTCATATTGGTATTGACCAATTTGGTCATGGATTTAGTTACCTTTGAAAACTCATATGGAAACCCTGGAACACACTTTTGTAAGTTGCGTTCATCCCGGCTCATTCCAAAATAAGTGAGTGATTGATTGGTTACAGCATATAAAGACGATGAGTTTGCGTTTAATAAAATCATGAAGGTATTTGTGCTCTGCTCACATTATCATTACATAATAATATAATAACTGAACAATGTTCTTGTTTTCTTTCTTTGGCGGCAACCCATCGCTGATGTCTTTGGTGAGTGATATCTGTGGATGACGGTGACCACGTATCATCAGATGGCACGTTTGATCGTTTGTCGACTTATTTACACAAATAATTAAAAATTAGAAAAAAAAAACCAGCCTGCTATCAAAAAGGTTATCATGATATACCTTTTTGAAATTCCTATGATGAGCTCTTTAATTTGATACCCTTGATCATTGAAGTATTATTACAAGCGTATAGAACAGACACCGCGAACACAATGTATGTTCCAATCAATTGGCGCCGCGCGGCTTCAATCTTCAATGGATTCGTTCGATTTTGAAAGGAGAACGGGGGCTCAATTTTGAAAATAGAACCTCCCGGCGGCGGGGACATACATTTTGTTCGAGATGTCTATTCTATGACATTATACTTCAATGCCCTTGATGCATTGTTTGATTTATTTTTATTTTTTGATACATCAAACAATGGCATCTCACAGCCACAATATTAGATTTTTTTTATTTCACTTATCTAAGAATTTTTATTTTATTTCACTTACCCAAGTAGGGTTATCAAGACGAATCTAACCATATTTTAATTATATAAATCCGTTCAGCGGTTTGGAAGATATGAGGTATTAAAGAATATTACAATGCGTGTAATACATACATACAACATACGCGCGAAAAACATAACCCTTCTTAGCCGTCGGGTAAAAAACTCAACTGGTACTAAAGAGTTTAGGTAAAGAGTCCCATCTGTTCAACCCTACAGAGTACAAAAAATATATCTAATTAACCTTTAACAATTTTACACTGCGCCATCCTAAGCCTCAGTTTCTTCGCAGACTTATCT